>JAXCHO010000079.1:11290000-12540000 GCA_036630365.1 Acanthiza pusilla
AGTTCAGGACAGGGATCATTTTCTATACCTGTCCTTGTAGGAGAGGTCACAATAGGACACTGATCCTGAACTGGAGTTGCATCTGAGTATAAATACATGATAGCAATGGCAAAAGAGTGATCTGCTCCCCATCACCATTCAGGAGATTTTTATGTCACAAGAGAACTTGCAATGCTCAGTGGTGTTGCACTGAAAATAAGTCATTGTATCATAGGCAGCAGTAACACAGGACTGGAAGCAATCTTCTGGGTCACAGAGTTTGTTTCTAGTGCCAGCACAGTATTATATAATGCCTTTCACTAACCCATCTCTAAGAATCCTAATTCTTTTTCAAGGCAACATTTCCTCGCAATAAATTCAGGGAGGAATCCTGGACTGTGGAAAGGTTTGAACGAAGCACTGCTGTTAAACCCAAGAACAGCTGTAAATATCCAAAGTGAACAGCTTCCAGATCATGATGTTAAAGCAGAGAATCAACTGTCAAATGTGCATTAAAACAACATCTGCAAGACAGAATCGAAAAATCTCCTTCGTGAAGACAACCATTTACAAATACTTCCTGGGTAATACAGGAACCTTGCACCACTTGGCAGAAGTCAGCTATGAAGGCCAAACCATGCCTGGAGGAGCTGAGGAGGAAGCTGCTTGTCATGCTCTGCCTGTCTGCAAGCAGAGGAAAGCCCATCAGCTATTTGCTTTGCTACTAAGAGTGGTCACAGTCAGGGCAAACTGGCAACGCAGCTTCATCACTGGCTTGCTACCTCCCTGCCCCCTCACGTTTGCCTGGATCCTGTGGCATGCCATGTCAGTGTATCTTGGTCACCATCTGTGAAGAGGAGATAATAACACCTCTTGCCTGCATGTTTATTTAGGTTGTAAATGCCTTCCAACAAAGACTGTCTCTTACTTTGTTTACCAACAGTATGCAGCGCATGGGCTCGATCTTTTATATAGATCCTGGTTACTAACACTCATTATTACAGTAGTGATGATAAACACAGTAATCATTCAATATGAATCTAACAGTAATCAAGCTACTTTGGCTTTGTTTCTATCAGAATAGTTATCCTAAATACACGTGGCCACAGGAGTCAGGAACACAGAGCAGCTCTGCCTTTTGTGGAGGGACTGCTGGTGATGTCTGGCAGAACACAGGATGCACCTTAAAACACCATACAGGTATGTAAGCACACAACAAACACACAAGTGTTCAGACTGACCACATCTGACTATGTAAAACAATCACCTTCTATGCACTGTCCCTTTGCAGATTATCCTTCATACGAAAGTTTCAAAAATAGAATCTCTGAAATACTATTTTATGACAATATCACAGGGCAAATTAGCAAAGGACATGCATTACAAACAGAACAGTCCATTATTTTTCCTGATAAATTCACTCACCTCTTTCACTTTAAAAATAGTAAATGGCCAGGAACACCAATTCTTCCTCATTCCAAATAAAGGATTTGATGGATCCATGGTGTAGAGCAGAAGTTAAAACAGGAGTTAAGAACTGCAGTCTGATCCTAAAGACCTTTGGTGTTTGAATAAACTCTGCTGACACTGCTTGGCTAATTTTAAAAATTGCTACAATTAATTTTTTTAATAGGTGAGCTCACAAAGTGGCATATTTCAAGCATAAAATCTTAATATTCCTTTCTAGTAAAGTGTATGCCATTGTTCATGGGCAAAGAGAAGGAAGCTCTGAGCTAATTTTTAAACCCAGGGGAATATCGACAGCCAGACAGCTGCTAAGGCTTTTTGCTTGATCCCTTTGCAAATTATCTTCAGCTATTCATGGCCAAAATGTGTCATGTGCCAATCTAAAATCATGTTGGAGGAACTGGTGGAAAGGGTCTCCTTTTTCATACTCGCAGCAGGCTTATGTCAGAAGGCTGTGAGGGATAACCGTTGCTATTTATAGATAATCCCCGTTTGAAAGGTCACCCTTCATTGTGTGCTCGTTTCGCCCCATAGCTGTCCAAAAGTCATTCTCCTGCAGCTCATCCCTAATGAGTATTTTTTAAGCAGATAAAAATGAAATAAATCATGCAATAAAGCAGAAGATAGTGTTTGTTTTACAGCTGACAGCCCAAGCAATGCATGGCACTCACATTATCTCCTGTGCTTTTAATTACAACGTAGGCAGGATTATTTTGTTTCAGTTTTTTTAACAACTTCACTATCTTCATCCAGGAGCAGGCACTTACTTAACAGGTTGTACGTTCTTGATAATAGGACTTTTGGGCACTGAATCACTTCCTTTATCATGAACTACTCATGTACAATCACAGAGTCACTTCAAAGCCCAACAAACTGCAGCTTGCAGCAAGTCAGGGAGAAGAGCGATGCCTGCTCTGCAATTCTCAGCACTTCTGATTCTGAGAAAAAGAACAAAACAGCTCCCATATTATGAAACTAAGCTTTCATTCTTTCTGTACATTTGAGTGGTCATCCTGAGCTAAAAGCTGACTGCCTTTCCTGCTTTCTGCTGAGACGCAAGTTGGAGGAAACAAGTAAAGCGATGACAGCACTGAACACTAAAATAAGAGAAGCATTGAATAGCAGAAAGAGAAAAGTGTATTTTTATCCAAAGCAGTGCACAGCAGTACACCAACACAGTGATATTTTCTTTATTTCAGCACCATCAAAGTTCAATTAATAGAAATGAGAGGACCATCACTGTGGCAATAGATCGATGCAGAGAAGAAGAAATGTGGGTAGGGAGTGAAGATGAAACAGGGTGAGGCTTTGTGGAAGAAGAGGCCAATGTCACCTGAAAAGAAATGGGCAGGAGATTTTAGAAGATATGACTTAAAAGGACAGAGATAGCGCATAACGTTTCGTTCAAAAAAACCTCCTTTGTGCTGCTATCCTTCTTAAAAGAGAGGTAAAGGTAATGAGTGAAGCCTTCTCATCCCACTTCTGAGAGTGGGCAGACAGGGATGTGGGTCGGCTTTCCTCAGGATCGACAGTACTGCCTTTTGCTGAGCTTTGTCATCATGTCAAGCAAAATGGAGCACGATACTGCCAGGAAAGCAAAACAGCTTCAGGTTATGAAGGGCTCTGCCAGAAGTTGCTCTTAGTGCTGCTATTGTGTCTTTTCTCCTGATTAAATTTTGAGTATAGATGGCAGGATTTGTTCCGTGGAAAACAATGGCTAGACTGCTGAGGTGGACAAGGGAATTGGTGATCTCACCACAACGAAGCTAATTCTGTAACATATATTGCAGCAGCTTTGTTCCTGCTGTTCATGAAATAAGGCCTAGCTTAGAGGCAGTCGTTACATTTTTTACTGTTTAAACAACTAAATCATTAGTCAAAGCAACAATTGCATGAAAAATCAGAAACCACTGAAATTCTTCCTCAAAAGAAATGGAAAGGATCAATGAGATCATGTTTGAACAGGAAAAACAAGACTACAGTTTTTGGACTATTCATGTAAATGACTCATCTGCAGGAAAAAAAAAAATAAAGAAAACAAGCCAGACTGTAAATATCTGACACTGGATGATGATTTTTGTCAGCTTCCACAAGGTAAATTGGTAATACCAAAATTTCTTATGGACTATGCCATTTTATTTCAATAGGCATATGGGTTTAACTCAGCTATATTTATCATTTAAAGTGCTACTCTGGAAACTGTATGGTTGGAATTTTAAGTTTAGATAGGGTTCACCTCACCTAACTGCAGCCTTGCAAAATTGAAGCCTCTAGTCTGAGACTGTCATCATCTGTGTTATTTGAACAGACAGTGCAGAGAACATTGTTCCTCTAGAGGGCTCATCCCATCTCTATTCTACACACTTAATTTTTGATTATGGATTGAGAGCAACCCTGAAGAAAAAAGCTTGGGGGTGTTGGCTAACGAAAAACACAGCACAAGCCAGTAATGCACACTGGCAGCCCAGAAAACCAACCATATCTTGGGCTGCATCCAAAGCAGCGTGGCCAGCAGGTCAAGGGGGATTATTCTGCGTCTCTATTCTGCTCTGCTGGGACCCCACCTGGAGTGCTGCATCCAGCTCTGGGGTCCCCAGCACAGGAAGGACATGGACCAAGCAGGACCAAGTCCAAAGGAGGACAACAAAGATGATCAGAGGGCTAGGGCACCTCTCTTATGAAGACAGGCTGAGAGAGTTGGACTAGTTCAGTATGGAGAGATGACTCCAGGGGTCAGAGCTTATAGTCCTTTCCAATAGGAAGCCTACAAGAGGTCTGAAGAAGGACTTTATACAGCAGCATGTAGTGATGGAACACGGTGAAATGGCTTTAAACTGAAAGAGTGTAAGTTTACGTCAGATATAAGGAAGAAATTCTTTACTGTGACGGTGGTGCTAACCTGAGAAAGAGTTGCCCAGAAGAGTCATGGATGTCCCATCCCTAGTAATGTTCAAAGCCAGGTTGGGTGGTGCTTTGAGAAATCTGGTCTAACAAAAGGTGTCCCTGCCCATGGCAGGTGGGTAGGAAATAGATGGCCTTTAAAAGTCCCTTCCAACACAAACCATTCTATGATTCCACAAATCATCCTTTGAATATGCTTATAACTCTTAACTAACTACAGAAGCAACATGCAGGGCCCTTTGAGAAAGCATTTGTCTCTTAAAGGGCTGAAGCACCATCTTCTGTAGTCACCATTAAACTAATACATCCACATCAAGGTTGCCAGCACTTTGTCTCTAAGACGAGTGGGGAAAAGGATTCTGTTATGCCCAGAGTCTCCCTTTCCTGAGCTGACAAGTAGGAATGAGAAGAGAGGTGATAAATTCTCCCACCTGCACGGAGTCAGAGGTCAGCAGGAAGGAAATGCATTCTGCTGTACTTACACTTTATCTTACCTTCCTATAGATAGGAGGAAGGGGGAAACAGACTAGAAATCTCTGAATAAAACATCAGTCTAGTTTTAATTTTGTCTGAATTAGTCTTGATTTTAGACAACTTATTATTGAGAAAACCATTCCTTATTGTTAAGTGAAGGGCATAGCTGTAGAGTTTGTCACAAAATGTGTTATGACCCAAGAGCCCTTGTGACTAGCATCAAGGCCTTGTCCTTCCACTTGCCAGTAAAAAGCTTGTGGAAGATTTTGAAAGACAATTTAAATAGGTAAAGAAAGGCATTAAGTGGCACCCAAAGAAGTAAGTGTAGACATAGTGAGGCTTCTCCTCTCATTAAGATCACTGTCTGTCTCTCACTCTGGAAGGTTTTTATTCAAAGTGGGTGCTAGCCATTGCTTCAGAAATTATGTCTTCATCTTGCATTTCCCTATCAAGGGATCCTTGCAAACAAAGGAACCTCAATTAGACCCCCAGGATAAGATGGCAAGGCTACCAAGAAACCTATTCTGCATGGTTTTGCCTATGTTTAATAGGTCAGTAGGTATCTTCTTCCATTGGAGTAGTGGAAAGACAGTATACAGGTGATGTCTCATACTCCCAGGCAGTTCTTAGTATATACTCCACTGGTTTTGTATCCCCTTCCTCTCAATCTTTAATATCAGTGGGGTAGGAGACCCTTTCTTTTAATATTGTTTCCAAATTAGCAGACACATCACTCAGAATGAGGATAAATGGTTGTAATACTTTTGTTTGTCTTCATCTGATGGAAGAAAACTGCCTCAGAAACCTGCAGATGATGGCTGACTTTGAGCTATAAAAGTGCCCAACAGGGAGTCCTTCTCATGAAGAATACAGTTTTGGTTTCCTGGTGTGGTACAGCAAAGTCTGCTTTTACGCCAAAATGAAGCACATTTTCTCCCTTACTCTAAGAAACGAAGAGGAGTATTCAACCGAGAACAACATAATTTCTGGGTAACACATCAATATTTCAAATGGTCCAGAGATTTCCATAAAACTGTATTTCTCAGCAGGCAAACAAAGGATCAGTCACTCTTCTATTACCATCAGTTAGACTCTCTTGTCAGCTAGAATCACCAGTGCACTGTAGACTTTGGCATAAGTAGCACAAAAATATGCTGATGGTTAACTAATTGAGAAGGTCCCTCTAAAATCTCTGTTGGCTTTTTTAGCATTTTGCAGAAGATTGCTTTGAATTTAGTTTTTTTATTCTATAAGTATCTTAAATTCACCTGTTTTGAGATTTTGTGCATTCCTCTGTCTGTCTCCACTGTTCCATCTCCAGTGAATCAGTTAGAGTCTCAAATATGGAATTGTTTCTTAATATATTCTTTGAAGTTAAGCTGTGATCTTCTCTTCACTGTTGAACAAAATATCAGCTTTCCACCAAGTCTTTGCTTTTTCAGTCCTTGCCCCAATGTGGGAAACTCACATACATTCTGTCATCATATGGGAGGTTACACGAGACATGATTTTACACCCACAAAATTCGACATATGCACTACACTTATACCCTGACACAAGGTGGGCATTCTCTATCAATGTCGCCAACAGCCTATTAGAAAACGACTCTTATAGAAATTAGAAATAATTTTCATTTTATCATAAGATTTCTGTTTAAGGAAAGGATTACTTAATTTTAAGCCCTGGGCCATTTTAATTTCATGCATCTAGCTTTAAGCATTCACTCTGCTGTCCAGTGCTGAAAACATGCAAAGAAAAAACCTCTGTCTTGCTTCTCTGTTATCCCAACCATTTTCTTTTGATCTTTCAGCAGGTGGGGTGTGGAGTGGGTGGGTGGGGGTTAACAGGTCTTTAACAAAAACAGACAAATTTTTTTAAAAATCATGATTTAACAACTTCCTAAGGTCTACCTGATCTGTAGCTCATACATGATATCTTACTTTACTTACTCTACTATTTCATCTTTCACTACATCTTAAACACAAAATGGAAGGGATGTCTAAAGATCATCTAGTCTAGCCTCCACACACACTACGATAGGTTCACCCTGAGCAGGTTGCACAGGATCATGTCTAGGCTGATTTAAATATGTCCAGAGGAGACACCACCTCTCTGGGCAGACTGTTCTTGTGTTTTTTCAATTGCTAGGCAAAGGAGTTTTTCCCTCATAGTCAGGTGGAAGTTCCTGTGTTACAATTTGGGCCCATTTACCCTTTTCCAATTACTGGACACCATTGAAGAGAGTCTGACCCCATCCTCTTGACACCCTCCCTTAACTTATTTATACGCATTGATACTATCCCTTCTCAGTCCTCTTTCTCCAGGCTAAACAGGCCCAGATCCCTCAGCCTTTCCTCATAAAGGAAATGCTCCTGTCCCCTAAACATCTTTGCAGACTTCTGCTGAATTCTGTCCAGTAGTTCCTTGTCTTTCTTTTCCTGAGGAGCCCAGAACTGGACATAGCACTCCAGATGTGCCTCATCAGGGCTGAGTAGAGAGAAAGGATCACTTCCCTTGACCTGCAGGCAATGCTCTTCCTAATGTATCCCAGGATCTCATTGGCCTTCTGGATCATCAGGGCACAGCTGGCTCATGGACACTTGCTCACCAGCACCTCCAGGTCCTTTTTCACAGAGCTGCTTTCCAGCATGTCAGCCCCAGCCCGTGCTGGTGCATGGGGTTATTCCTCCCCAGGTGCAGGACCCTGCATCTGCCTTTGTTGAATTTCATGAGGTTCCTCTTTCCTCAGCTCTTTCTGGTCTATCTGCAGCTCCTCACAGCTTTGTATCATCAGAACATTGGATGAGGTTACACTCAGTCCCTCTGTCCATCCCCATCCCCAATTAGTAAGTTGAACATCTGCATCAATACTCCACAGCAAGCCTGACAGTTGAAATTTAAACCTTTGGCTTTTCCCATATGATGTCTCAGAATGCCTTTAGAGTCCTGGGAATGCACTGGTAATTTTTCAAAGTCTTGAGAGATCTTCTTGGAGTGCTTTTAGAAAATATGCCAGAGCCTGAGGAATGATTTCTATCTTCTTTAATATGTAACCTCACACAGGTACAAGGCTGAACACTGGCCATAATTAGTCCAATCTCCACAATCATAGGCAGCACAGGACATAATTGTGATATCCTGTCTTTCTATAAAGAATACTCTCCACCTTCCTATGGAGCGCTGTGAAATGGAGAAAGGAAGAGAGAAAGGAAGTTCTTAATATTTTATACTGGCAAGAGGTACAAGATCACAGAAGGTGACTTATATACAGGTTTTAAGATTATGTGCAGGAGATATAATTAGAGCTTCCCAGTAGAGTTGATTTTAACACCCATTGTGATTCTTTTCCCCTCCAGGTTCTCTGCATAACATTAAGCAGTTCTGTAATAAAGTTACATCACTAGAAAACAATAGCTGCACTCTGCCTCTGTACACTGTGGTTGCCAGCCACCAGCTAAATGTGAATCCTTCATGTCATTCATAGCTCCATATGTTTGGAAGAAGGACTGAGTTCAAGTTAACACTGACATTATTCAGAATGACAGGTCCCATTTTTAACCATCCGTCCATTTGATGATGTTATCTTTGTTCACTGCCCTATAGAACCAAGATTCCCCCCAGTGACAATGCGCAGTACTGCTAAAATTCAGTTTTACTCGTGATATCATGGCCACAGCAAACCCTGGGGAATAAGGGGACTGGTAGTGATAATCTTTGTGCAGATATATTCAGGTCACACCACTCTGCCACTCTACTTACTCTGCCTCATTTCTGTGTGTAGGCAAGGTAGTGGAGTATGTGAGACTCGAGAGCATGACTCTTATTATGATCTTTGTGTCAGTGTCACTATTTACAAGAACTGAGTGGACAGACAGAACAAAGGGGTGGTGTGACAAGCTCAAATACATCCACAAACAAAAATACAGAACTGATAGATCCAATTTTAGGCTTACCAGCATTCTCTTTTTATAATAATAGGAACAAAATAGATGCCCAGTTCACTAGTAAATGGAACTTTTACTATACTGATAACACATCATTTTTAACAGGCATGGATCTGGATCAAGACAAAGGAGGTGCTGTGTGAAGTGTGATCTTATGAAGCATCTTAAAGAAACTGGGAGACTAAGTATCTAGTCCAGATCAGACACAGTCATCCTGACCCTCTGTGGGCTTACAGTCACGTTAGCAACTGTCATCCTCATTGGAAATATTTTAAAATCAGTGACTAACCAAAATAAATTACTATTGTGAGTAAGCCTCAATGAGCAGAAGCCCTAACATCTAAAGTTACACATACACGTGAGCTGAGGGAAGTGGCCATTTACATCCTTGCTTGTCAATAGAGAGCCAAAAGAGAATTCATTCATCATGCCTATATCAGATTTCTGCTCTGAGAGGAAGTGGACTCTAAACTTCCTAAGTCTCTCCATTAACTGTAGTTACCACCTGACATGTAGCCTTCAGCACTTTAGAAGTGGGGAAATTTAATTTTGTGCATCAAGGGACAGGTCTCTAAAATACAATGCTTCCAGTCAGAAAGCATATTGATTTACAAAGTGCTACAGAGGCAATACAGGGCATCAGAAAAGAAAGATATATGTAAGCATTCTAAGCAGAAAATATAAATTAAAATAAACCAAGAACATAATTATGCCCATGACAAAAAACCCAAACATTTACCCCACACCGTTGTACAATTGTTACTAACTTGGGTATATGGCATCGACACAATATAAAAGACACTAACAGTTTTGTCTTGAAGTCTTTGTCAGCTTTTTCCCATGAAAGGATGAAGGAATAGAAGCATCTGTACTCTACAGGAATGTAAATCCTTACTGGAAACAGAAACAAACATCTCATTGATTTTCAATAGTACTTAGTCACGCAAGTGTTTAAGATCATGTCTACATTGTCAAAGGAACTCAGACAAGAGATCCCTGGAGTAGCTCCGAACAGGTTGCTATATCTTCCCAGTGAGGCACACTCCAATGTGAAGATACTGGCTCAGGTCCCAAAACCCACACTAGGGGTATCCCTGCACAGGGGTCTCAGCATGAAACATGTATTCCCCAAGTCCCTTTAAAAACAAGCTTAATGATTCCAAAGTGATTAAAGCAGCCTTAAAATATTATTCCTCTTTTTTTTTCTTTTTCACACGGCAAATCACAGGAAAACAGAAATTAAATTTTACTCCTTGTTGTGGATGCCTAAATGTCTTCAGTTTTTTGTTCTTTGTTCAAATTTACTATACGAATCATTGAATGAAAGAACCATAAGCTCTCCCAACTCATATGATCTCTTGTTACTGTCAAAGTGGAAATAGATTCACTCCTTTCCAAATACAAAGATTGTCAAACAAGTGGTTAATTGCTACAGACAATAGGTCCAATCTAATTTCTAACAAGAAAGCTGAGAGTAAACGGCACATATTTGACACCATTTAAACCATTCATATTTTGCCAGTAGTAAAGAATAAACATTTGAGAGAGTGCCAGTGGATCCTATTTTTTATTTAGGAAAGATGGAAATGCTTTGGATGCTACTGTTAACTTTTCTTTAAAATAATACATTGTATGTGTACATACAGGTGTAATAATTCTGCAGCTTTTACAAGTGGAGAGCTTTAATTGGAAATGTTGGCTTGTTCTAAGAACTGTCCTATACTACTCTACATTTTCTGAACTATACAAAATGATCTGCATGATATTACAGAAATACAATCTCCAATCTCTGGAGATCTGGTTAAAATTTTGTATGTAGTTTCAATCACAGCAGCAGCAAGAAACAACCTAGAGCAACATTCACTCAGCGCAGATAAAGGCCTTGTCACATGCAAAAGAAATGCTGCAAAATATAAGCAAGAGAGATGAAGGACATACAATCATTTAGTCTTCATCCCCACAATTCAAGCTGTGCAGCACAAAAGCAGCTGTGTCACAGCCATTGCTGAGCTACACCAGAACTATTGCTTTTGCCTCCAACAGTATTCAGGATTGCACAACACTGGTTTGTAGGAACATGCTTCTACTTAGGTACCTACAGGATGTCCTGTCAGATCTGTAACTACAGCAGACACCAATCCACAGCAGGAAGAAAAAGAAAATTCTTGCAGACATGACACAAGCGAGTGTGAAACAGTCAAGAGAGGTTTTTTATTCTTTCTAACTTGTTACCTAATTTTACTGTGTGTAAAATGTGTTGGCTGTTTACAAGCTTTGAACCAGACCTGTCACAAAAGAGTAATGTCATAAACGTGGTTCCTGAGCTGGAAAGCTTTTCTGCAATATTTTTTATTATCACTCCAGTAGCTCATAGTAGTTAACATTTGACTGAAATTTCTATAGCAAAAACCTAGATTAAAGGAATATTGCACCAAGGACTAAAATACTATATGTCTTTTTTCTTTATCGACAAATTACTGTGATGATAAGCACTGGCAGATATATCAGAAAGCATTTGAGGGAAGGAAAATGTAGTGTTTGCACAAGACTTCATCATTCAGTTTAGTCTTAGAAAGCAAAAAAGAAAAATCAGAGGTAATGGAAGTGAGTGCAGCTGTTGTACTTATTTAGTCCCATGGGCAGTGCCATGACAGACACTCTTGTAAGTGTAGATTTTGCACAGCATTTCATGTGTCCCATGGAGCCTATCATTCCCAAATAGCCTTTTTGTCATTCAGCAATTTTCAGAATCAGATCCTTACCCATTTTCACAGTCTGCATTATAATAAATCCCCTGTTATTACGTTTTGTTAACTCACTAGTAAATAAATTGAAATGTGGTCTGCTTCCTCTGTAAAGTACTTGATTCATTCAATGCACTGTGTTCAGACTAACTTATTCCTCTACCCTTATGTGGGTGGATGAATTCATGGACCATGATGCTTACACAAAAGTTGTTACAAGCAGAAAATTATAAGATATATAAACATGAACCTAAATTCATGAATGTGCCCTGGGTAGCCTTGTGGGTAGTTTTGTGACTTGTGAACTCAGGATTTTGTTTTTCATACACACAGCTCTAGCCATGGTGACAGTGGTACTGGTTTTAACCGAGCTCCTTCCTTGCCTCCTGCCTCTATCAATTTCTTGTTAACCCTACAAAATGGTGCAAGGAAAAAATCAGTCATGCCTACCAGCTGCTCATAGACTGTTGTCAATACCTTCTCACAGCTAATATCTTTACACTAAATCACAACTCTTTTGAACCTGGTCCAGTAAAACACAGATACAATATCAGAAACAACACTTGGGATGTCCTAGTGTATAAAATAGGGGTTGTATTTATTAGAGGTAGGGCTGATTGAACCTGTCAAATAGCAGAAGGTCTTCATTTTCTAGAAGCCATTGTTGCACAGTAGAGAGAGGCACTTTCAGGGTGGTGCTCTGCTGGGATAACTTAAACATCTCGTTTAGAAGAAGGTAAATTGCCAACTGGACTTGCCTCCATTCTTTTGACAGGGCACCCATCTGCCCACCCTTTTGCAATACATTTAACTTTATATACACTTAACTTTATCTAGGGTGAAGTTAGTTAAGATCACCCTTGTCTTTCACTAAAGATGACTGAATTCAGAAAATTTAAGGGCAGCAGAGATCTATTCAAGATCTAATTTTATCTCAGGAGGCTGAATAAAAAGTATTCATCTATATTTTTACAAGCTTTTTTTGCTAGAGCTTTGGAAATATCTCGACAAAGAGCAAAGATCTTAACCACAGTTCAACTTTCCCATGCCATTCTGAAAAGATAGATCTCTCAAATAGGGGAATATTCTGTTTGGTCTTAGTCATGATTATGCAGAACACATTGGAGCAGACCTTCAGTGCCCTGTACAAGCAGCCTGCTGGAAGAAACACAGTGCATGTCATTTACTGATGTAAAGCTCACATTTCTGACTGCCACAGTGTTGGTAGACTGATTTATCTGTCCTTTGGGAAAAGTCTGGGATGGGATTTGAAAGGTCATTGATATCAGTGGATGTCTGTGCCACATTCTGAAGTACAAAGAGCAAGAGATTTTATGGAGGATCAGAAAGAAGTTACACAACAAAGATTTGGTGATCATATCTGTGGTAGCAGAAATATTCTACATAGACTCTTAATATGCTGTCTGTAGAGCTACAATCTGTACAGAAAAATATGAAAGCAAGAGATAACAAGAGTAAATACTGCTTCAAGTCAGCACATCATCTCTTATTCACCAGTACAGAGACTGCTGGACTGAAGATTGTAGCTGTATTCACAACCCTGGGGAGTATTTCCTGAGAATTTTCAGGCAGCACAGCTGCTCTAGGAGCTTGCTGGGAAGCACAAGAGGATTTCTGGTCTCAGGCCCTCCTCATGAGGGGCAGGTAGTCAGTGCCCTCCTGTGAGCCAGTCTGGACCTGTGAGGTCTGCAGTCTTTGTGGTGCCATCCACTGGGCCCCACAGCAGGTCCCTCCCTATCCTTAAATATTAATGAAGCAGCACAGCAGGAAGGACCTCATGGAGAGGTTCCTTTCTTATTTATTTGCGCTTTGCTCCTGCTGAATTTGCAGGTAGGACTGACAGTGGTTTTAAGGTGACAGACACTTCAGGTGGCATTGGCACCAACTCAAAACATCCAGGAAAGAGAAAAAAAAAAAAGATACCGATGCTGTCCACACTGCTAGGGAACATATCTCAAATTAACTCCTATCACTACTTGTAGAAGAATGATAACTTAAATGCAAAAAAGGAAGCAAATAGAAATATCTGTGCTGAAGACTGTGGGTTTATATCATCAACCTGATTATCAGGAAAAGTCAGGTCAGAGTAAAGAGAAAATATGTGGTAAAAAAAATCTGTGCTTCTGAAGATGTGATGTCAGAACAATGAGTTCTATTTCTAGGAAACAGGCAATAAGCAACCTCATGTCAGATTCTTTATGAAGTAAGGCACAAGCTTGAATGCAAACAGTTCTCTGAATATGTCCTGAATAAGTTTGTTCTATCATTTTTAAGAAATGGTCCTACACTGAATATAAATGCATAGATAACTCCAAGATCTTTGATTTTGTCCAAAGGACAGCTGCTGTTTGGATAGAAACCTAACCATGACTGAGAGAGCTGGGAAGCAAGCAGAGCAGAACCCCTCACAGCAGGTCTCCCTTAGCTTGACCCGTCTGCACTGTGGGGGCTGTACCTGTGGCAGTGATTTTAGTCAGCAGGCATGGGAGAAGACAAATAATAGGATTTGTCTTTTGCTTGATAGAGGGAATAATTACTTTTGTGTGATCAGGAAGGGAGATCCTCAGATTTTCCTGTATTTTAGAATTTACAGGCCACTGGACGGCAGGAGTTCTGAGATTTTATTGAATGAGTTACGTAGCAAGGAAATGTTGTACATGAATTAGAATTTTATCTGACTTCCAATAAGTTGTATTAGTAACCTTTTGAATGTTCTCAGGATCGAGTAGAAGCTGTCTATTTTTTCTTCTCACCTACCATTATGTCCGCTGCATATGCTCAGTGTTTCTCCACAATTCTTCCCAAGATTCAACAATGTCCTCTAAACTCCACTTAGACATTTTGGAAAAGTTTTTTCCAACACCATTACCGTAATGTAGAACTAAGGACAAGACTTTCCACCATCTTTAATGAATGGTAAAGCCCCCACCAAACAACACCATTGTTTCCCATTAGACAATAGTTGTCAGGTGGGGGAAAAGGGCAGAGACTCATAAAGGAATTGCAGAAAAGTATCCCTACAGGACAAAGAAAGGTTTCCCTTCCTAATGAGACCAAGGAGAAAAGCAGCTGCTGAAACAGTATTTTACCCAACAGCTTTGAACTACATTGACAAATCCTGCACTTGTGGAATGCAATCCACCAAGCAACCCCCAAATCTCTGACCAGTGTCAGCTTCTTGAGCTTTAACACGAGGACATGTGTCACAAGGTCCTAATCATCCAGCCTATGTCAGCAGATCTCTATTTTTACTCACCTGCCAGACTCTTACTGTATAAGTCATTGAGTTCTGTAGGTTTCTAAACAGCTTTTAGCCTGTTTACCCCTACATTAAGTGCAAGATAATGTATCTGACCGTTTAAAGGATTTATTGTCAAGACATAAAACTTTTTACAAATTATTGTCTTTTATTTTCCAGGTTGTAAAGTGTTTGAATAAGCAAATCTGATTTGATTTTACCTGATGCTATTGCTCCATGACTAATTTACTTTTATTGTGTCATAAATGAACTCCATGGCCATTTTACTCTTAGTTCTGAGTGCATTTTTTATGAAACCAGTCCATAAAGTCTTGTTTGTGCAGCAATAACACTGAACGTGTTGGCATAAGTTACAAAGCCCTAAATGGTCTGGGACCTGGTTTTTTTTCCTTTGCTTTATCTTTTAAGCCATTGAGTTCATTGAGTATTTCTGTTGTCAGTTCCAGTTCCAGTAAAGGATAGAAAAATATTTGCCAAGAAAAATGCTCATCTCTAAAACTTGTTTCCAACTGGACTGCTAGTTCTGTTTGCCTTGAAGGCACAGGGCAAAGCTTTTTTGTGTTTCTTCCTAAGAAAATCCACATACTTCTCATCTTAGGAGAGTTAGTGGGGAAATTGGTTAGACTTGAAGTTTCTAGAGGGCTTTTGTGCTCTATAGTTGTTGGTAATATATCGTGAATTATTTATTAGATTTTTGTGAATGTAAATCCAACCAGATGCTTGGGCAGTGGTCACATATTTTATAGATATGAATGTCAATAAATAAATAAATAGCTGTGAGTGCTTCTCTGTAGACAAGAGTCAGGAATTACCAGAAGAAATGAGGTAAAAACAACATGAATATTTTGACACTGAGAGCCTTTTTGGCTGATGTCATAGCTTTTCTTTTCTTCAATATCCTCTGAATTCTTTTGTGGTATTTCTTAACAAACTATCGCTCTTGTAAGTGGCAGGTGTCATTTGCAGAAGAACATTGAATGGCTTGCATATTGCAAAGTGCTAGGGACATGCTGGTTACAAGGACACACCCTGCAAAACCAACTTCCATTCAAAATATTTTACCTTCAAAGTCCAGGTACAAGACCTTGAACTTAATAAAGAATATTCTATGCCACAGATACAGCCTTCTGTTCTCTGTGCAAGTGATCCAAGAGCAGACATGGGTACTTTTACTCAGCATTTACAGCTGTCCAACAAATACTCCCTGTGAATGTATTTCAGGCTACAGGTGGTTCATGAACTATTCAACTGTTTTTGAGTATATACTTCTCTCAAGGCTCTGACTCACATTCACTAAGCAAACAGCTGTGGTGGCTAAGACCTTACTGCCTCTTCTCCCCCCATCCCAGCTGTTTGTTACTGACCCTCTGCCAGAAATTCTTGCTCCCGTTCCAGATACAGCAAAACCTGCTGCACCTCAGCTGCTCCAACTCATAATCTGGTCTCTTACTGCAAAACAACTTCTATTGCTCAGTTAAGCTCATGTACAGGGCTGTAAAATGGAACAGCTGAGGTGCAGTAAAATGCTCTATTCTGCCAGCTCTTTAATTGGGAGCTGTAGCTTCTTGAAAGAAGTGCTGATTTAACTAGTTCAGCAACACCTACCAGGGCTTGCCTGTCAGTGTTCTCCTGACCGTGTATTGGCACTGCATTGCTTTTAGGTGTCTAAAAACTTTATAAACAAAGTTAAGAAGTTTTGATGTATGTAATAGCACCAACTACAATAACAGTACAACATTTGACAGCTTTTGTCATCTGCATGGTTGTTACATATTTGAAGATATTCACTTAAAAAGTAGAAATTCTCTACTCTTCAAATAACCAAGAGCCTAAACTTCATTGAAGAGCAAAGGTGTATGAACATATGAACATAAGATGAGAAAAGTCAATCAGAATGTGCAAAACTATTCCCAAATGGTTTTGCTCACGTCTATCTCAAGCTTAATTGAAATATAAACTATTTAAAACTGGCAGGGGGAAAAACAGCAAATTAAAAGAATCGTGTGGAAATAGAAAGGGCTCAAATCTTAGATATACACTGAGAGTAAAGAGAAACCATGCATTTATTCATATCAGGTTTCTGAATATAAAATATTAAAGCTGACAGAAAAAAAAAATCTTGGTGTTTTTTAATCTTTTCAGAGTAAGTGAAACATGCAAAGGATGTTTGTGCAGAAATAGCTACCCTGACTTAGATGACTGTTAGGTAAAGTAAATATTTTCAGGGATATTCCATTCAGGCCTGCCCTGTAAATATCTGTGCACACAGGAAAATCATACACAACACGTATCACTCTGTCTCTTAACTGGATTGCACAAGGAATACAGCAGCTAAAAATTTGGTCAAATATGTATGTTTCCATGGGAAGAAAATATCTTCTACTCCAACTGAAGTCAATCTATTATTTTACTACAAAAGGTGGAAAACATCCAGTCAGAGAATTCCCAGGAGATGAATCTGTTGTTCTTTATAAATATGACAGTAAAACATAGCACTTTTAAATTAACACTTGCCAGACAAACAGGTCAACCACTGAAACACAGCCCAATTTGCATTGTTTTACAAATATAATGTGCTGTGAAGTAGATTAAAGCAGCTGTTGCTTAGAATCAAACTGAAGAGAAATTCAAATTATTTATACTGTTAGACTTTTCTACATTAACAGCTGTTTCAGACCTTTTGCCTTGGGGGAAAAAACAGATGGATTTTGCAATACAAAAAAGCACAATACATTGGACTTCAATTATTGGAAATAACAAAGTTTTTAACAGAGAAAGATTAATACTAATGATGATGCAGCTTAATAAGATTTTAACGAAAACAAATTACTTTTTCTAGCACAATGGCAGCTTGGGATATAGGCATGTTGGATGTATAATTACTCTAATTACAGGGAAAATTGAAGGAATTTGACTATGATTACCCTTTAGCTGATTGTCCTGAACATGAGAGTCACCATACCTATTTCACAAAAGCAGATTTCCAAAGGGCAGAACAATACTGGTCACTCTCCATTCTTCTATACAGTTATTGATTATGCTTTCAGCTAACAAGAATTACTGATTTCTGAATATAGCCCCATCCTCCAGCATTCACTTCTTCTGCTGCTGTGCCATTTACTTTGCCTATGAGATCCAGGAAGAAAGGAGAAGGTGTACCCAAATTTACTATTTACCTTCAACAATTTTTCTTTGTTGTGTTATTGTTTCACTTCACATTTACAACAATGATCCATGCAAAAGAGCTATAAGGCAAAAGCTTGTATTTGTTCCTGGAGCAAGCTGAAGCCTTTAAAGCAAAAAGTTTTAGAAAAAAAGTTTTTAGAAAAAAGTGTACTTTATCTTTCCTTAAACTTTCCTTTGGGCCATGAAATTACACATTCACAGAATTACAAAAGAGACCTCTTGGAGGTCATCTAGTCCAAACCCAAAGCAGCTGGCTCAGGACCATGACCAATAGAGTTCCGAATGTCTATAAGTACAAAGACTTCATAACTCCTCTGGACAATCTCTTCCAGCTGTTGTTTCTCCACCTTCACAGTAAAAATATTTTTTCTTATGCATATAGCCGCACACATAAATACAAATTCATTAGAATACGTAATATGTTCATTATTGTTTAATACAATAATCTTTCTATTGAGTTTCATTTTTCTTCTACGTGTTTTATGGGCTCAACCTTTTGTCTTCTGCTGTTACCCTCCCCTTATACGTCCCTCGTGGATCCATTTAACCCTATTTGAGACATTCTTCCATTTTATTCAATAGAGGTGATATTTTGACCTAGAGGAATAAACCCTAGAGAAACTATTCTGGATTTACACTACCTACTAATAGAACGTGGCTGCTCCTATCTAATCTAAAATATGCCTCAATTATTATGCAATTAGCATCAAAATGCAGTATGATTAATGGAAAAAGTATTCAACAATTAGCAAATATAACTGGCTGCAGTTCGTTAGCAGTCCTCCTGGGGAAAAAAAAAGACAGTATATTTCTGTAAGGAACCATCTGATTTCCTGGTTAAGTTTTCAAGTTACTGGAACAACCCCGTAAGGAAACTCTGGCCATTGCAACAGCTTTGCTTGCTCTGTAACTTTCATAGCATCAAGCAATCCAGACAGTGAAACAACATCAGACCAGTAGAAATGCCAAAAATCTTATCTCAGCTATACTATACTTCCCTTGGTATAAAACAATTTGGACTCTCAAACTAATTTTCCATCATGTAGCACATACTGTTCAAAACAGCAGGAGAATCACAGGTTAGGACAGGCCTGTGAATTCTTTCTCTGAGTTCAGAATATCTGCCATCACTGTGGTTCTCTCTGTTAGAAGGAGGGGCTGGAAGTACGAATGTTCTCATATCTTTTTAGAGCCAAGACTCACCATTGTCAATTCCAGGTGGGGATTTAAAATTTACCATCAGAGAAAGTTGGATCACCCTCATTAGAACAACTGGTATTGATTCATTGATTTGTTTATTGATTGATTGATTGATTGATTGATTAAAAATCTGAAATGAGATTCAGCTGACTTTGAAGTTCATCAATGTACCTCCATGGTCTTTCATGGAAAAAGTAAAAGATCTTAAATAAACACTTGATTGCAGTAGACAGCTGTCTAAAAAAAAAAACAACACCCACACACACAAACACAAAAACCAAACAAAAAAACAAAACAAACAAAACAAACAAACAACAACAACAACCAAAACACATAATGACTGGACATTTTTTTACACAGCTATATCTTGCTGTTTCAAATTGTGTTGCATCCCCAGCCATCAGAGGGAGAAACTAACTGACCCAAGAGATCCTCTTCCTTAACTTTTAGAACAGGGCTGTTGTCATACTGTGACATGGATTTACACTCATCTGTACACACAACTGGTGATTGGATGTCTTTAGAGGCAGTTTACAGAGGAGCATAAAAAGGGTGAGAAGACAAGGTGGCACTTGATATGCGCTAGTTTGCAGTCCCCCAAAGACAGAAGAACTAATAGTCTCCAAAAGAAGGGCAAACATGTGAAGAGCATCCATATTTATACAGCAAGCACAGCTAGGGAAGCCAGCTGGCAGCTCTACCTGCATTTGTGCTCCCTGGGAGAGGATCACCAGCTAGGCAGCTGCAGAAGCCTGCCAGACTTACACACACACAGTCAACACCATTCACAGAAGAAAGGAAGGAAAACTGAACCTAGGTCTCCATTGAGAAGTCTCCTGAGGAAAGTGATGATACCTCTCTGCCTCCTCCCAGCTTATTTTTTTTCCCTAGAGCAGCCTTTCCAAGTCAGTAACAGACTGTGTCATCTACCCTGGCTGGGAGGGATATGGTGAAAACCCCAGAAGAACAGACATAGTCTGGTAGGGGACAAAACCGCTAAAAAGAAGTGCCTAAAAGCAAAATGCTTGGTGTGTGCTCTGGTTTGAGTCATGAGGCAAAGGACAAGGCAGACCATTATTATTAAGGTGGGTGCATGCCCAATGTGAAGCAGCCAAAATTCCCTTTTTGGTGCCACTGCACAATAGCACAGCTGGCCAGTACCTGCAGGCCAGCTTCCCAGGCAATGCTGCTTTTACCTTTTACAAAACCCGCAAAGTGTCTTCTCTGAGCATTTTCCTTCTAATACCCTGAAGGTATTCAAGCTACTGCTGCTCAGAGGCAATGCATTTTCACACTTGTGCTCTCTTCCTTTCACCTTCCACCTCACCACCCCATCTGAGTCCTTAAGGGCTATAATTTGTTTAGTGCTTGGGTTTAGCTGTTCTAAACAGACAAGAAAGTATACCTGAGCTTTTAGCAGCATGACTCACTCAAAAGCTAGTTTTCATGCCCAGCACAATAACTGAAGCCAGGATCCATTTTGAATGTGCTGTAAGAGGGTTCACAGCTTCTGTGCTGTAGGAGGATGTAAGGGGAGCAGGCAATTACAGCCCACAGGTACAGGTATCCTCCTACCCTGACAGGCTTCTGCAGAAGCCTTTTTCTGTGATTTTTTGCTCATGCATATGGGAATGACTGGATTTATAGCAGTTCTTGGGAGAGGCAGGGACTTAAGGATTTGGAGACATAAGGGCAAATTCTTCTCTTGAACCCACGTGGTGGATTGAAGAGGAGAAATTAGCTGTATGAAATAAAACCAGGTACTGTGACTCTTTCTCATAGGTAAATATTTCTTTAATTTTTTGGTATATCCAGCTGTGGACTGTAGCAGAAAGGAATATCTCATAATGAGCTCTGTTATAAATGGCTCTGAAACACAGAGTGTTGGAATGCCACTAAAAATATTTTGTCTGTGGCTTTTGCTAAGGCTCAGCTCCTCAGGAAATACTTTCATTGTTTAATGCTGTCATTTTGTACATATCCAATATTTTCTTAATCTGTCACTGGGAATAGTTTATTTATAACATATAACAAGCTTATTTTCCAATTGCATGCTGTAAATATGTCTTAACAGTCTTGCCAAAAAAAACCAACTATTCACTATAGCTGCTCAGTTATAGACATTTAACCACTCTATTAGCTTTTAAAAATACCAGAAGTATGTGTCAAATCCTCCCTTACCCCCCTTTTTTTCCACTGAAATAGTGGACATACAAGTTTGGGTCAGGATTTAGCCCTGAATTTGTCATTCACATCTCTCCAGAAGTAATACCAAAGGGCAGAGGGACTTAAAGACACCTACTCCATGTTTCTTGCTCCTTAAAAATTTGCCACTAGCCTATGATAAAAGCAACTTATGGAGCTAGAAAACAAGAAATCCATCTGGGCTTGCTGGAGCATTTATGGGGAGACTTCAGTGCCATCATTAGGCTGTCTCTTGTTCTCCCCTGGAAAACATGAAGGGAGGAAAAAAGACCCTCTGTTTCTTAGGTCTCGGGATTGTTATATAGATTGCCTGCTGAATTTTACAGCTGGCAACCAGGTAAAGCTTATAAAATGTGTTTCATAAGCAGTACAACATAGCATGTATTCTGCCATGGATCTTGTTTTTTGGAGGAGCTAACTGATCAAAGAGTTTTGTACTCTAAATATTATTAAGTCTACACACATATGTGTGCGTGTGTGTGTGTCTATGTAGAGGATAAAAATGAAGCTATGTAGAATAAAGAGGTCTTGTTGAAGCATTCATACATCTGCCAGCAAGTTTGCTGACAGTTTAGGGTTTTTTAATATATTTACACAGCTGTAATATATATACTTTTATGGCGAACATTTTCCGTCATTAGCTTTCCAACAGGTTAAGAAGGTTATTCATAGATATATCTACACACAATGAGCCAAATTCTGGTCTCAGCTGTAACAGCGCAAATCCAGAGTCAGTCATTAAAATCAATTGCTTTTCCCTTTTTTTTTTCTTTTTTTTTTACATTTAACTTGTACCTGGTAACAAAAAGGACTCCCGTACTCTCCCCGTACTCCAAGATCCCAGCAAGACTGCTGACCTTCTGTACTCAAGCAGATAATCTGCTGGTCATTTCTGTGTCATAGCTGTGGAAACAGCCTGCCAGCTCTTAGTGTGCTCTGCAGTCATACGCTTCAGCTGATAAGATGATAGGAATCAATCTTTCTATTGAAGTAATGTCCAAAGGCTGTCTCTAGGACTGTTTTTAATCCACAAGTGCTGCCTCTACCCAACTAATGTCTGAAAAATAGTCTAGAATTTCCTCAGCTCTATATTTCTTCTGACTAAAATCCATATACACACTTTAACCACACCTAGGGCAAATCGTCATTAGAACATCACTAAAATGTGGTCATCACTTGTGATATGGGCCCAAAGCTGATATTGCCTCTGCAAGAGGAAATCTTTAGTAAATGCACTCCAATGCTTAGAAAGTAATGCCAGATTTCTGCTACCATCATAGACGAGTTCATTCTTTTTTGAGTTGCTCTTTTTAACTGATATGGTTAGACAAGTTCTTAAAGCAAACATTCTTTTTCAGCTGTGTCAGGAGATTTTTAAAAGCTACCTTGTCACTTGTGTTAGTGTGGCGGCTCCATGGCTGTAGGGACGCTGTGCCTCAGTAGCGCCAGCACTGCTGTTTCTTTCCACTGCAAGAAACACAGTAGATGAAAAGGAGCTGGGAAGGACTATGTCAAACCAGAAATACAGGGATTTCCACAGAGAATAAACTGCACAGTTTTCAGGGTCACACTAATTTATTTATGCATGATGAAATAATCAAAGTCATCTGAGAAGGTTGGGATGCACTTGTGTGGTATATGAGCAAATTAAGCAGGCTGTAAGGCCAGGGTTGGATGTTGGCAAAACTTGGACGTTGCCTAAACGGAATGATATCTCTATCAAAGCAGTCTTTTTTTTCTTTGCAAAGCTAGTTACAAAACAGTGAATTCCCACACAGTGTGGCATTCCATCTCATTGCAGGACAAGTTGCAAGACAAACACAGAAATCACTGAAGTGAATTAGACTGGAAACTATCTTCCACAGGGGCCAAATCTTTTCACATATTTCTACTCTACCAGACAGAACTAAGCCCTGAGCCCCAAATTTAATTCTATCAATAAAGCTGGAGTGAGTCCCAAATAGGTTCTAGGTTTCCAATTTAATAAGGAACTTCCATTCAATATAAGACTATAGGACAAAATATGGGAATATTACCTATTTCTACACTGGCTATATTTTTTCAATAGAAGCCACTAAATTTGGATTGAAACATGTATAGTTGTCCAGCCTTCTGCACCCGGCTCTGCCCAGCCCTCCCACATCTACCTCCAGCCAACTGTCCCAAGCAGCAGCAGGGACAGGAAGGGAACAGGAGCAGTGAGACAGACACTGGGGACTACAAAACAGGCCAGAGGGATGGTCTGAGTGGTCTCACTACCACTCTGTGGGCTCTGTGTGCCAGGCTGCTCCCCCAGGGCAGCTGCATCCCAGAGCTGGAGCTGCCTGCAAATCCCAGCTGCCTTCAAGGTCTGTTTTAGCTTGCCTGAGCAAAGGTATCCCCAAGGTCTGGTTACACATTGGTTTCTGTCACATACCAAGGAAGAGGGAGGATTTTTCAAGGAAAGGTTATTAAAGTCTGTGATAAGATGCTGAGAAACCCAAACATAAACTCCCTCAAAAATAATAGTAACTGTGTGAGAAATTCTTCATTTCAAGTGTTTATATAGTGTAGCCCTATATAATGTTACAAGCTGTAGTCCTAAGTGTCGCAATCTTAACTATACACCAGCATGTGTTTTTAAATGTAATGCGTTTTGATGTCCTGTTTGCATTGGACTCACTACTGTAGGTCTCTGCAGGACACTGTTTACAAAAGAGATTACCGAAAATAAAAATTACAAAACAAAGTGGTGTAAGCTTCAGAAATGAGAGTAGGAATGCCTCCCTCCGGAAGTTTTTGCCACAAGTCCAGATATAAACAAAGCCAAAGAGATTCAGTATAAATCAAGTTATTTTCCTATTACCTCAGTAGGACAGGGGTTCAACAGATATCCTGGTCTTATTTTACAGGCTATAACCTGGAACAAGTTTAAGTCTGTATTAATTTAGTTCATGAAACAGCTGTTTTGAAATGGAAAATTTTGTGTGTTGATTCCTTTACCTTCTAGATAAAATTAAAAAAAAAAAGGTAGTTCTTTTTTATTAATCATTTGTCTCTCTACAAGCGCAACAAGAAAACATAGCCTTGGAAGAGTTAGCTCCTTTCTATGCCACCAAGATGGACTCAGCTCTGACATTTGCACTGGCTTACAGTTAGACATATGCTATCAAAGGGGAGAATATGAAATTTTTCTCTCTGACACTCTTTCCTACTCCACCCCCAAATTTCTAATTTTTTGCACTAAAAATTTACAGTTCAATATGACCTGCTCTTGCTTTATCTTTTTTCTCTTTCTCTTTCTCTTTTTCTCTTTTTCTCTTTTTCTCTTTTTCTCGTTTTCTCTTTTCCCTTTTTCCTTCCTTCCTTCCTTCCTTCCTTCCTTCCTTCCTTCCTTCCTTCCTTCCTTCCTTCCTTCCTTCCTTCCTTCCTTCCTTCCTTCCTTCCTTCTTCCTTCCTTCCTTCCTTCCTTCCTTCCTTCCTTCCTTCCTTCCTTCCTTCCTTCCTTCCTTCCTTCCTTCCTTCCTTCCTTCCTTCCTTCCTTCCTTCCTTCCTTCCTTCCCAGTTGCTTCCCCCAACTTTAACCCTCCTGGACCATGAGCTTTGTACAAGAGCAGGTCTAGGTTGTACACATGATCCCCTGCATTGCTGGGCTGCTACAGAGCCTGACTATAGGGAAGAAAGCCCGAGCAAGGATTTACCACTCCAGGCAAATGATACACTCTGGTCTATAAGTATAAATTTCCACAGATAGGAGAAGCATTTTGTTCTTTAACCACAAGAGATTCTGATCTGTGCCTTGGCTGGGGGGATCTGCTGTGCTTCTTGCTGATGGCTGCAAGGTGGCATGGTAAGGGGATCCTATGCAATATCATGTGACAATGAGTATTATGATAATCACAAGGTATTGGATAATCACCTCTCTGTTACTTGCTTCGCTGCCTGAGAATTAACTCTGCTTTTCAGAATAAGGAGCACTTTTACTGCAGTTAAACACTCTGCTCCAGACAGGACTCTGACCTGAACCTGGCCCTGTAAGTTTTTCTCAAAGATTCAGAATAATATTTGAAGATAATGCTTCATTTTAGATATATTGGCAATTGAATATAGGTGTTCAGTTCATCTTCAAGAAATGTAAACCACAGATCGTCCAAGGTAATGACTCTCATTTTTTACTCTGTAATGATTGGTACTCTTTAATATGAGCAACTGCATCACTGAGATTTTGCATTGTGAGTGGAAAATTTTTGTAAGGGCCCAGTCAACAGTTATCCATCATCATATGCATCAATTAAAAAAAAAAAAATCAGAGAGAGCATAATAATAGTTCTTTTTGGAGAAAAGTGCTCCAATCAGGTTTTATGCAACAGCAGAAGAAGAAACAAGGGCTGCTCACTACAGCACACATCTCACAAAAGCTGTTGGTATTCAGCTGGGTGTCTGATTTCTCTTTTTGAAAGAACAGTCCACTGGGTGCAGTTAAAATGCAAAGGAGAATATGAAAAAGTGGAATCCTGTGTGGGTGAATAAGCAGTTTCTTTGAAGCTCAAATCTGACACATATTTCAGAGCTCAACAGAAGCAAAAATCGATTCTCAGATTACTCTCCTTTCTAGCTTTGGATGAACTTGAAAGGAGAGCTGACACCAGCATGTACAGGCATGTCCACAACCATTTCTGGGCCCTTTGCATCTCCAGGAGCAGGGAAAAACAACCAACATTAATAAATAGCTTCGTAAATAGAGCTGGAACATTGTCTCAGTTTTTTTACTACTCTTACCTACTTTGAGTGGCTGACCCCTGGAAGAACTGGAGTTTCTGTTTCCTAAAGCTCCCAACTGAATATTTTCCCCTGGGGAACTTTAGCCACAGATTCTAATAAGAGCAGAGACGCCTTTTGCATCAGCAGCTTGAGGATAAGACAGGTACAGAGACGTGTGTTATTCCTCCCCTCCTTAGCTTCCCTTCAGCCAATAAGCCTCCCTTCAGCACTTGACAGGAAGAGGAAGAAGGAGGAGAAGGAGAGGGAAGTGTGAAAGGAAGAGCAATTTGTTGCTCACCCAGAGAAATTCCCCAGCAGATTCACCTCTCAAGAAAACCGGGGATTGATATCTGAAGATAAACCCTGTGGCCAGCTTTGCAGGTGGGGCCTGAGGTTCTGTGCATGCCCTGAGAATATGCATGGGATGGGAACCTGGTTCAGCACATTGCTCCATAAATAATAGTGTAATCCACGGTCAAGGGCTCAGGAACATCTACTCTTGGCCATGAGATCCTAATGGCAGGCTCCCATCCTTACCCATGCTATGGACCATATGTCCAGGAACCACACCTACCCTTCAAACCCAAGCAGCTACAGAAAATCTTCATGTGGCTGAAGGCCCTTGAAGACCATGGGTGGCAATTTCCTGTATGAAATGCCATGCTCATTGGTGGAAAACATTTTGTAGGAAGTTTATTCACAATTATTCCTGTTTAACTGAAATAGAAATGTACAGTGTATTATTTTGATTACCTAAGTACTGCAGCTGCATTATGAAAAGAGATTGGCCCAGCAGCAGGGGGTTCACAGGCTCTCCCCACCATTTTACATTCTGCTTTGAGCAACATCCAAACTCAATTTAACATTTGTATCCTCTTCCTAGTTTTGTTATGAGGTAATGGTTCTCTTAATCTAAATCTTATCTGCCCAGCTGCAGTTTTTATATTTTCCTCTGACTGTGTTAGTCACATAAGATTGAAGGACAGGAGAACTTAGTAAATCTCTCAGAGCTTAACATTATAAAAGGTGGAATTTGTTTCATCAGTTAACTTTATTAATGCTCTGCAGTCTGAATTGGATTTGAAATTGAAGTGATTAGCACTCACTAACAAAAGAAATAAAATGCACCATGAAAAAACATTTAGTGTATTAATGTCTGCTACTTTTCATTTACAATAACAGAAATAGATTAAATGTACAACAAAGAATGAAGAAAAATTAAGTCTTTTCCTTTATTTCTCCCATTCTTTATCCTTGCTCAAATAAGATATTTAGGTATACATTGTCGTTTAAAAAATTGGTTTATTATTTTTATTCAAGAAATACCCCAATACAGGCCAAGAAATTAAGTTTTTCTGAGTATAAATTAAATATCATTGATCTGTATATAGCTCTGTCAGTTTTCAGATGGCATCAGCTGTGGAGTTTATTAGATTTTAGGCATGAACTCTACAGCACAGGGAACAGGGAGGCCTGGATTGTGGCTGACATTTCCGTGTGGTATGTAAATGAACATGTGCATGGAAGTTTATGGACATGCAAGTGTTCCTCTGTGAAACAACTTGCCAGAAACTTTTCTAAGGATTAGGCATCTGACCAGCTTTTGCAAACCTGTCATCATTTGCCCAGCCTCTCTCACTGCCATCCAAAGGGAAATATTGTCCCCAGGAAAAAGAATGCTAATTGCTTGCCCAGAAAGGAAATTAATGACTCAACAATTATGACCAACAAAACACTTTTTTAAGATAGCCAATCCTGAGAAATGTCATTTTTGTCAGGCTATAATTTCTGTTCTCTAGGTGATGGGTTTTTGAACTTGGGTTGGTTGGGGTTTTTTAAATGGTGGAAGCTGAGGTAACATGCCATGTGGCTGTGAAGCTGCATCACAAGGCAGATCACTGCCCTCCCTGGTGGCATGAGTGTACTGGGAAAGAGACACAATTCTGGCACCTGTGGTTCCAGCCCTGCCTCTGCACCTTATCAAATCCACATCAGTACTCTTTAGAAGCCAGAGCTCAATTTCTATGCTGTGTCAAAGCTCCATTTTGAAAAATGTCCCTACCAATCAGAGAAGCTTAGCTTTGATAATCCATTACTATGCATAATTTCAGGGAAACATCAAGCAAGGAGGCATGAGCCTTTTTTTTGCTCTGTGCTACAAAAATGAGAATGTGAAAAGGAGAAAGGGTTATTTTCCAACAACCCTCTTGGAGGTGGAGAAAGGCAAAATTGTTGTTACCCTCCATCAACAATATATGAGCCAATAAACATGAAAATATGTTAATTGCAGAGTTTTTGCATCATATTTAAATGGCCCATCATTAAGGGCTTAGACACAGCCACAAGTCATAATATTCTTCCACTTCTCATAAAAGTAAGGTAACGAACCTGTGACAAATTCATTCTATACAGGTAATTTTCTATCAAAGATATTTTTATATTTCATCAGTGCATGTCCCAGTCTGCTTATAGGGTCAAATGAATCTTCAGCCTGGAGTTGCCATTAAGAGAAACGTGTAGCCTTTTACATGGGTGGCCTTTTCAGTCAGGAACAGTTCACCAGTCCATCTGTATTTTCCAAGAAAACTAATTGCTGAAAGACAGACAAAACATAGTTCTCTAATTTTGTGCTATCTAGAAGGAAGATCATATAATAAGTAGATGTGATAAATTGGATTAAATCTCTACTATGATAAGAGAGTTGCAAGGTTTCTTTACGGGAAGATAAGAAGGCTACAAACATCTCCATGTAATTTTTGGTGAAACCAGCGTAGTTTCATCATTAAAGGCATTTGTGACTGTATCCAGCTCACTTGTCCATCGAAAAATGTCTCTGGCTCTTATTATTGTTATATGTGTTAGAGAAGAACCAGCAAACAAACTTAGAGCAACAAAAGAGAAGAGACCAAGGAAGAACCAGAAACAGAGCCAGAACAAGTACTGGTAGCTGTTCTTCAGAAATGCCTGAATAGACTTTTATAGGATAAGTGTTCCCAGAGGAGAGCTTAGAAGTGTCACCAAAAAGGTGGTTTCTTAACAAGTTTCTGCTGTGTGAGAGGAAATGGGACTTTGCATACTCCTTTTAAACAAACAGGTTGGCAGCAAAGATGATTAGTTCCACTCACTCCACCAGTGAGCTAAAATTTATTTTCCTCTTGGATCCTATCCAAAGCTATTTTCTGCCATGGAAAGATTACAATTGATTTCAGTTCCAGTGGATGTTGTCCTTAGGCCCCAGCCAGAGGCTTCCTGTTGCACCCCTCTTAATGCAATGCTTGCAGAGGAAGACTCAGCCTGGCCTTCGTCTCTCCCACTGCAGGTTTGACTTGCACTTAACAGCAGCAGCTCCCTAGAATACAGCTGGGAAACAATGCTATTCCTTACCTGCCTTGGCCCATGGAGATGAGTCTCGTTCAATAATTACTTTCCATAAAGGCTGCAAAGTATTCTAAGACAGAGATTTTTAAATCAGTGCATCTTTCTGTATCAGTAACTCTAATCTCCTATTAGCGTCTCTACCCAGAGATGTCATAAAGTGAAGTACTCAGGGGTATCTTTAAGGTGAATGGCAATATTGTTGAATTAAGCACATATGCAAGAGTTTTACTGTCTGGCTTCTCTAGGTTGAGTACATAAACAAATGAAGTCTATTAAAAAATAATTACAATATTCAAAATAATTTAGTCTCAGGCTCAGAACTAAACAAATTTAAAAACACATGAGAAAAATAATTTCTGGGTTTGACTGACCTTTTACTGGGGATTAAAATCCTGGTGACACATAATTAGCAATGTAAAACAAGAAACATGCTCTCTAATTTAGGGAAATATATCAGATGTGAGGAAAACAATTGGTGGGAATGGAGTTCAGGAAGAAAGGGTAACATGACAGATTATTTTGAATCTTTTTGTGCATGTTTATTTTTACACTTAAAGCTAGATCACATAAGTAGCAGAGATCTCTATTATCTCTGTCCCCAGCAATGCACTGAGCAGCTGCAGGGGCAGAGCCGTGCTCACAGAGCTCTGTGTACGTCATGAGATGAGAGCCAGCAGCGTGTGCAACACGCACAGCATCAGCATCAGATGAGCTCTTAAAGCTCCAAAGGAGCAGCTACATCCCTCACGCCTCTGAGCACTGATGGATTTATACACTGGGCCCTCACAGCTCCAAGGGATACCTCATTTAAAACTCCAATTATTTAAATTCTCATATATACATATATTATATACATATATATACATATTTACTGAAGGGGCTGTGACCCATCAAAAGGAAGTTACTGAAAATAAACAAAATATTCTTTTGAGGAGGTGGCTCTGCATCCCATAGAGATTTTTTTCAAAATACAAAGGCAGACACATAAATCTCAGGTACTCAGCTGGTAAGAGTTGGGAAATTCAAAGTCAAGGCTGCTGCTCTGTCCTTGGTTGGTCCTTTGATGCCCTGTGATTTTAAGAGTTTCACCTCCGTGTGTGTATGTGTGTGTGTGTGTGATCTTGTTTATAAACGTGTCACAGTACTTATTAACAGGGGTGCAAATTCTGCCTGCCTGCAACGATGTTGCTTTATCCAGCATGCATCCAGGATGAAACTGGCCCAAGGCAAAAGTGAATGCCACAATCCTGCCCTTCGTGTTGCAGGATTGCCCTTACAGTCAGTACCCATGTTTATAGGAAGTGGTCTGCATGGACTGATTTAAACCGTCATTTATCATGTGACAAGAGAGACAGAAATTATCAAGGAAACCATTAAAGCAAGTGCTTACGAAGATGTCTGCTGCATCTGACCTACATTTCACCCATCTGTTACAAATCTGATTTATGGAAAAACTGAATTTATAATACTTCCTGAAAACCTAAACACTTTTAACTTGGCCTAATTTTGTTGAGTCACATCCTTTTTTTGATACCTATCTGTGTTCTTACTAAGCCAAGATGCTTACAGAGAAGACCTAGAATGATAATGTTCCTAAGCCCCAGCTGATTATTGTCTCTGATGTCAGACACAGGAGATGCATAACAACATAGAAGTCAGGATAAGGAAATGGTGGAGCAGCACCAAGTAGGAGAAATTACAGGCTTCGCTGTGTGATTGCCAGCTAGGAGCCTTAGCAGGTCAGCAATCTGAATGATTATTTATGCAGAGCAGATTTGCAAGGAACCACGTCTTTGTGTTAATTTCAGTGTCAGAGACATACAATGCTCTGTCACATTAGGAAAAGGAGGGGAATGAGCAAAAGTGCTAGAGAAAAGGATCTGGGAAATGAAGCTTTAATAAATTCTGCTGCAGTATGCCATCTGTTCCAATGGGAAATCTATGCTGTCATAAATCTGAGTGTCGTGGCTATAAAGACTAAGGGCATGCAACCCAAATTTGTAGATACTGTGTCATGAAAACTGCAGACTAGAGCTGAGGCATTAATGTGATGAAGTTGGATTCTTTTTGTCTGGGAATATTTCTTGATAATGATTTTGCCCCCTTCATTTAATTCATTATATAAGCTCAGTAGATGACAAGGTTTGGAATAAAAAACTAACACAAATATTGAAAAAAATTTTACCTGTGTTCATTTACTGTGAGTAATTACTGAGTGTAGCAATATGTTTTCTACTCCTTTTGGTGGGCAGAATTTTTACAAGGGGAGGATTCTGAAGACATTACCAGACCTTGGATTCTTGGGGAAAAGTCAGGTGGGAATCTGACAATAAACAGGAATAACATACCTGGGAAAAATCTGAATCTTTCCTCCCTGTGTCTTTTAATTCCTACCTGATTCAACAAAGGGTAACAAGAACAATATGCAATATAATTAATTATTTTTAAATTAAATTTTCTATTGCCCACAAACCGCATTCATGAACAAGGACTCCTTAAAGGAAGCAAAAAGGGACCAAAAATGAGTCTCTGTTCCAAGGAATGTCTAATATAATCTCTTTATTTCTATTTTTTATTATTCACATGTGCACAAATTACCTGTTAATGTTGCTTAGAAAAGGGATAATAACATCACCAGAATGTGTGCTCTGTGACAGAGCTCTTTTGAAAGGGATTTCTGTGTTTCTTCCATGACTACCAATGCCTTCTCCAATGTAACACAAATGAGTTCTAACATAAATAACAATGGACTACCTGCTTAACATTTGCTTTTTGTCAGTGTCATTCATGTATAGCTCAGTCACAGAAATGCCGTGGAAAATTCTGATATCCATCGAGGATTTTAGGAGGAAAAGGTAACTTATTTTTGCACAACTGTCACTATCCAGAAAATGTTGTGGCTTGCCTAGAACTGGGACAGGAGCTAATACATACAGAGCATGCAGTATGCAAAAGCATACTTTCGTCAGTGTTGGGCATGCAAGGTCTTACAAGCTCACTTTAAAATAGGCTTTCCTTTCCCTGTTCTATCAGTTTCCACAGTTTCCAGAGAATTTGAAAAATCGTTTAGTCAGCCATAGAAAACCCTTTTTTTGTACTTTATATATATTCATACATGTTCATTGGTACTGTAAATAGAATAGATAAGCCTATTAAAAGTCAAGATCCATCTCTAAGCAAGAAAGACTTGAATAAAAAATGTGCAGACTGATGGTGAGATCAAAGTTTAGTTGTAGCTAGTGGCATAAAATAATAATGTAATATATGTACCTTTTGAAGTACAGGCAATTTGTGTAAATATGTATTAAAGTCCACTAGTTTGTTCATGTAGGACAATTTCAAAATTAGGAATTTTGAATGGACTGGAGGACTAAGTCAGGTTCTTCACATACTGACACTAGCAAGATTTTTTTACAACATATATTGCCTACAAATATCTTTTCCAGATGATCCTTATGACTAACATGAAAGATGCAAGAAAGGTAGCATAGGATTACTGGTCAGAAGTGCTTGACTCTCAGTGGTTCTATTGGATCAAATGCCTGGACAGATTTTCTATTCAGTACCCACTGCTTTTGCATTTATTTAGCTTAGGGACAGGAACCCCCTGTAACCAGGTTTTACTTGCTAGAATGCCCCTAGGACAAAGACATCCCTTCTGTCAGGTGGTTCCAGGAACTGGACACTTTCAGAAATATGGGAGCTAAAGATTGCATGTCCAGCTGTGCTGGGATTTATATGCACTGTGGAACTGTGATTTGTCCATGCCTCTGAATGATGAAACTGGCCATTTAAGGGGTGGTGATACAAAAAAAAAAAAAAAAAAAGTGTTGACATCCATGAGAGGTAGACAACGTATATATTGTTCAAACCAGGCACAGGTTCCTCTCTTTACCCTCCCCAGACCTTTTGCCCTCAGGTATAAGAATGGGGAGGATGGGGTGAGAGGTGGCAGAATGGAAGACAAGAAACTCTAGAAGTGCTCCAAAGAAGGACAGCTGCTGCACCAGCGAAATGCTTTAGAAAACATTTTGGGCAGCTCTGCTGCAGTAACAATCTGAGTTTACTAAGTGTTTTGAAATGCACTTGCAAATCTGAACAACCTGCTACAGCCCCATGAAATAGGTAAGACATGGCAAGTGGAAAATAGCTACTGATCTTCTGCTTGGAATCATACTAGGATGACTTTGGCAAGCTGTAACAGAAAGGGTTCAAGCTTTTGCTTCATTCTGCATGACTCATGACCACAGAGAAAAGGCTTGCCTTGCTGAAGCAAAGGGTAGGAAGAGATACACTTATCCAGATTCTCAGTATGAATCAATGAGCGCAAAAACACAGTGGAATCACGGTAACATACAATACCTGACAGCATTCACCCAGATATTTCACCTAAAGAGCTGAGGAAAATTTAAGACATGCATAAAAGTGTCTTCTAGAAAATTTGTGGTAGGTTTTCACACTTAAATGGTAGACTTTTTCAAGGAGTTAAGTCACTACATAGGAAGCCTAACTACTACCAGAAACAAAGCTCTACACTCCGTATGCTTGAATGGTGCCTTGCAGGGCAACAAAATACTTTGTTGGATCTACGCTTGTCCAGTATCCCAGTGGACATGACAGGTTTCACAGGAAATTGTATTCAGATGCCCCAAATCCTGAACTAATAATACCTTAAATTTCTGTTTCTCATAACAGAACCTTAGTGGCAATCACACAGAAAAGACAGACTATTGGTATTTGTAGGTTTATGCTGCATTACCCATCCTTCTTGAACAACAGGCTTAAGTTCATTTTTTGAGGTCATCATCTGAATTGTGGGCACCATTTGTAAGAGAATTACCTCATTCAGTCAAAAACTGGACACTGCCTGTGATTTTCTGAAGAGACAGGACAGTGAACGTACATGGTATATCTCAGCAATTGTTTTGATCCTCTATCTGGAAATATAAATGAAGACTAAGTGATTTCCACTGTTTCCATTGGTTGGGAACACTCTGCTTACTCTCTTATTACTATTATATAATAGGAATTGTGAAAAAAGGGGATAAATATCAAGTTTGTTGAGAGTCGTTATGACAGGCTGCCATCGGAATAGTCATCCATCAAGCTGTCTCTATGGTCTATATAAAGATTATCAAATCCATGGTATTTCAAAGTGCTAATCTTTGCTTAACTAATGCGTTTGCAGCTGTACTGTATTCCTAGGAGAGGAGTCCTTATTGCCCAAGAGCTCAGGAAAGCATCCCACTCACGTCGGATGTTTCCACATCCCTATGCTGCCGCTGGACTCTTTTACTTCTAATGAATCCATAGTAAAAGTGGAAAGTCTGTGCATATTCCCTCTTAACAACTTATGCAGGATTTTGTCTACAACACCTACAGAGAAGGTCAAAGGGAGATTGTTACATCTGACTCAGGAAGGAAAGACTGAATCAGCTCTGCAAACAAAATAAATCTGTATTACAGGGTAAAGAGATTGACCTTTAGACATCACAACGATAGCAGAATGGAACAGTCATAAAGCTGTTAACCAAATGATTTGTTCTGACAAGCTTGAATCAAACTGAAAAAAACATTTTTTAATCTTTCATTTCTGCATTTCCTTGTTGCAGCATTAAATTTTCTTCTGTGAACAAGTTTTAGTTAGGTATCTAACAAAATGAAAAATCCCACATTTGTCACGTAACCAGTCCAGAGCTGGTTTGGGGTTGAACATCTCCTGGACTTTATTTCTTAAATATGAAAATCAACAGAAGATCACAGAATTAAAGATTTATAATCCTGGGCATTGTGATAAATGATTATAGGCTTGAAAATGTGGACTTAGCTAAAATGAAAAATTCCCTATGCACAGAAACAAAAAAAAACCACTCAGGTTTTTTTGCAAAGTGGAACCTTAAAAGCCAAATTTATAACTCTTAAGATTTTTACAGGGTACCAGTAATATATGGACTGGAGTACGTTTCCAGTGCAGACACACCTAAGTTTGTTCCACAGCATTAAAAGCACTGTGCAATTTACCCTTGAACCTGATCCATACAAGTCACTTTAGATCTGAAAACATCATGACAAAGACCAAGGAGTAAAGTCTGAAAATATTAGGCATTGCACAGACACTTACTAGGAAATGTGTCTTTCTGTAAGAAGTCTGCAATACAAATAAACAAGACAGGGAATGACAGGAGGAGATAACACTGAGGAAGTGATTTGTCTAACAGAACAATGGCCAACTGCAGTATAGCATCTGGCTCCCCACCCTTTATAAGTTCAAGTCACAAGTGTTTTGCCCATTTTACAGGCATGTTATTTGTCCAAACACAATTCTGATACTTATTTTAGAAGTAATATCAAAACATAGTGTTATTCACTTCCCAATGAGGTTTAAACACCTTTAAGCATCTCCAGCTGTTTCACTTCTGTAGTGAGAAAACCACAATGTTTACAGACTCTTGTGCTCCAGACACCAGTGAACTGTCTTTATTCTCTCTTCTGAGTGATTAAATGATCAATGTAAAAAGATATGTATCTCATCACCTGGGAAATCTGTGTTCTTCAAAGATTGTTCATTTGGACACTATTAGCCAGAGTACCATGGGGCGTGGAAACACCGGAACTTCTCAAAAAAAAAAAAAAAAAAAAAAAAAAAAAAAAAAAAAAAATAGTGTGTAGCCAGAACCTTGAGGCAGTTTGTGTCCTCCTTCTACCAAGGTACAGTGCAGGATGCTTTCAGGATAAATGCCAATCCTCTCATAATGGATAATTATTTTAGACTATTCTGTCATCTACCAGTGCTGAATCTCATCTTAATGGCAGCTTGAGATCTGTGGTCTGCTACAGAATAGAACATTATCTCAGAAGATCATTCCTCTTTTTACATTCCCACTAGGCTTTGGGGAATAACAGATGCAGACAACTGACAGACAAACATTTTTATTTTTTTTGCCCTTCCTCCCCTCCCAAAAGGACTGCTGGGAAGACACCCATGATCTCAGTGTACAAACAGCAAGTGCCTCAGTCAACAGAGTGAGATGGAGAGGAAATGCAAGGATAACCCAGGAGTCTGAAACATAAGCTGTCTTTTCTCTGGCTGGCTACTTGGCAGAGATGAGAAGCTGTCTGAGAGGGCCATGAGGGATATTTCAGCACCATGAACTCACTGATCATTGTCACCTCTCTAAGGCAGGTTTACAGTGCATGCTGGAAAGCTGCTTCTAGTGATTGAACCAATAGGTCCAGTGCAATGGGACTAGTTTGGAATTACTGGCTCAAATCCAGGAGAAAAGTACTTAATCCTGAACCTATCTCCTCTTAGTCTCTTGCCTCTGTAATGTCTTTAAGTGGCAAATTCCTTCTGAGGAACTTTTCCTAGAAAGGCATGCACAGTGACCAGCACATTCAGGCCTTGCTCATGGTTAAGGCCACAAGTTTCTAGCTCAACAGAGCTCCACAGTAATTCAAAGACAAGCATTAGATATTGGTTGATTTGCTTTTCTGACCATTTTGCCATCCTTAAGGGAATGTCAGAAAATATTGATGCTAAATGAGTATTTTTTCCTAATGTTCTAAACTTTCAATGTTCTAGAGAACATTGTGGATACGTCTAGAGTAACGCCAGCAGCACTGAGTAAAGAACCACATCATCCAAATCAGTAGAGACCTTTAACCAAACACTTGAGTCTCTTAGCTGTGAAGAATACAGAGCTAGAGGCATGATACTGGAGGTGAGAAGGCTACTGAAGGCATTCTTGGGGATGATCTTTTATATTCTCCTAGAAAATAGAAGACTTCCAGTGAGAGGAAACAAAAGACCTGAACAGCAGGAATATTTTGGGACTGGAGCCAGGAAAAAGAGTCAGTAACAAAGACTGGTAATTTTGCATGAATTGCTGTTTTGTGTTGTTGAGCACCAGGACACAGCTGGTGTACTGGTGAACCTGAGGTTTTGTATTAACTGTATTGAAATGATAATGAAGTTTTTATTTTATGATTGCAGCTGTTAGTGGATTATTGTTATTAAGTCTATTAGTGTAATAGTACAAATATGAGTTTCTCTTTTCTTACAGTCTTATTTGTTGTCACTTAAATTAAATTTAGATAGGTATTAAATATTTTAAAACAACATAAAAGGTCAATTAAGGAGATAAAAGCACAGAGAAGAAGGTAGAGTAGTTTGACTGTTTAAAATTCTTGAGAATTTGGAGTGAACTTACTGCTTTCTGCTATTACACTCCAGGCATGCACTTACTGGTTCTGTATGATAATCCCAGGTACAGTTCATGCCATGAGGCTTTTTCATGAACCACTGAAGTAGCAATGGTCTGTTTTGTAAATCAGTTTCTCCCTGTGCCTCATTTGAAAAAAAAAAAAAAAAAAACCAAAAAAAACCCCACCAAATGACTAGAACTGCAAAGTATTTCTTTGCACGTCTTCTTAGGACATCTAGATTTCTGCCCACCTAATGTGGAACATCTCAGAGCTGCTCCATTTTCAGAGAGGAAGGTCTTCCTGTCCATATTTTCAGTGAGTCTTTGTCTGAGTATCTCAGCTGAAAGCCCAAGAGGCTAACCATGATTGTCAATATTAGCTTATTCCAGAAGGAATGCATTTTTCAGCTTATTCAGGATAGAACCATAGAATCATTAAGTTTGGAAAAGACCTCTAAGATCATTGAGTCAAACCATCAAAATACATCACTTATTACTCTTTTTTTTTTTTTGGCATAATAATATGTAACTCATTAGTCACCATGGGTATAACATAAAACACATCAAGTGGGTGTACCACGACATTTGGCTTGCTTTAGGTATACATCATTTACATTAAGGCAACGCACTACCCTTATGAATTTGCAATGTCTATGGCCATAAGACAACAGTTAAGGACTTTCCCACTACAACCCAGTGGTTGTTCCTCCCTAGGCAGCAGGATTTATTTAAGACAATACTTTCTGCCAAGTCACACTTACAAATGTGAAGCTCTATTTTTTTAATACACCTTTCCAGGCTAAGTGGTCCTTGGCAGAAAGTCATGCTGCAACACAAGTGAGTGCTGTGTTCTGACATGAGAATCTAGTATGGGAGTCCTCAATTGTGTTCAGAGCAAAGAGAATTGCAAAAGGATCATTCCACCCCCTTGCTTGGCTACAGGCATTCAGCTGTGGCTGAACCAGTGTCTGCTGATGCCCCTGAAGCCTTACCTAGGGCACAACACAAGGTGTAACTGTTACGATGAGCTTCTCTCTTCGCTCATGTGCATGATTGGCCCGCTCAGCCACAAATTCATATTAACTGATTTCTCCCAAAGTGTACTAAGGTTCACTCTTCCTCTGAGCAGTGAGTAAGGCCTCTGCTTTCAAAAGGAGGAATAAACTGTTGGGTTTGAAGACCTTGGGAAAGGACTTTAAACTCTTGTCTGTCTATGTGTGTGCTTCAAGACATATAAACAAAACAGTCACTGAAAACCCAGTCCTTGGAAATCATAAAATAAATATTTTCCACTTCCTTTTAGTTATAGGAATTTATCAGATGTACTTTGTCCACCACTCTCCCATGAAGAAAACTCATTATGATAAATATCTTGAAAAACATCTGGTTAGACACAAGGTTTACATTTCTTAATATTCCTACTTTGGTTTTAGCTGTTCTTACTTAGTTTTATTCACTTTGTAATGAAAAAAGTTATTAAAAAAAAAAGTGAAAAGGTTGATTGAGAGGTGACAGCTGTAAGGTGCAGAGAAAGACTGTTGAGACTTTTTTTTAATTTTCTTGTGAATCCCCATAGGAGCAGAGCCACTTACAGGAGTCTGTATATGTGTGCTGTGCACATGTGTGCATATATTTTATATATAGTTGAGCATTCGTACAGACATGCACACACAAAATTTTATCCATTCTTAAAGAAGCTGTAGCACAGTTTCCTACTTGAACGCAGTCAGAATAAAATAACCATTAATCTTCCAGCACAGCACAGGCAGTGACAGGGTAAGCTCCCACATTATGCTGCCAACAAGCTTCCTGGACTGAGAAGTCCTTTCCTTTTTTGTCCTCTTGGCTGAGCCTACCCATAGACATGCCAACAAGCATTACGAGTTATAGTGCTTTCTGTTATGACACCTGACTCATCAAGGTACTAAACCACCTGCTTGATTTTGAACATGGGAAATATTTCATTATTCAGGCACATTCTTGACTCACATAACTGAGCAGGCATGGGATTAGTCAGAAGACGCAACTGGCAGCACTTACTCTCTCATTTCACACAGACTAAAAAATGGTTGACAGCAAATAGTCACTGCTTTCCTGGCCTATATCTGAATTGTTACATCGGAGTCAACAGGCAAATAAACAACTTCTGTAAGTTCTATACTCGCAGATTTTTTTATACATTCATTTTAATTCAGGACAAATTTCTGCTTCCAGTATGTACAAGCAGTTTCCATTGATTTATAAAAGATTGTATTTGCAAACATGGAACAGATATATTTTCCACCTCTTACTATCAGTGATGCTGAACCTGCATTTTACAGTGCCAGTGTTTATGGCTGTTTAGCAGGTCAAAGCCTAACAGTAAAGTGCAATAATCTTAATAAGAAGATCATGTAAAAATGCTAGTGGAAATGGGAATGATCCTTTCCTTCAAAGTACAGGATGTTATATAAAAATTATTGACTTCAAAAAATGTGGACAATATTGACCTTCCCCCAAAGTATATGTCTGTCAAGTGGCAAGGCTGAAAGGGATTACATCAATTTATTTCTTTTACTTCTTTCACTATATCAATTTATTTCTTTCATGTGACTTAGTACTGAGAAGTAGGGTGCTGCTTAAAATGGTTTCACAACCAACAGAGCAGTTTAAAATGCCCACTCTACAGAAGACAAAAGTAAAAAAAATTGTGAGATGTACTGTAAGGGCATGTGATGTGATGTGATTCTCTTCAGTATTTAAGGTGGTCTTGTATTTGTATCAATAGAGTATTGTTGATTTAGCATGATTATTCTGATACATAATTTAGGTGATGGTAGTTTGGAGCTGAAAGTGCCTTGTGATTTCAATGCACATAAAAGTATTGAAGTAAGGCCAACAGAAGATTCACATACCAAGCTGTTCTGCAAGATCAAGTTATATTGGTTCATTTTGCAAGTCCAGATAGACATTCAATGAAAATATGAGAACTTCTTTCTGAAACTGATGCGACATGACTTGAAACAGCATGTATCCACTTTAATATCAAACTGACACAAACATTCTCTGACACCATTTAAAATTCTACTGGAAAAGCTTAAAAATTAAAATCTTACAAACAAGTCAAAGTAAAACCTTGACACTAACCATATAGCTATTTCACTCTTCGGTTGTTTTTGTCATGGAAGCTAGGAGAAGAACATGAATCTGAGTAACTAGAAATAAGTGGATTTCTTATTAAAATACATTCACAGAATGTTCTGCATGGAGCTAAACCTGCCCAAATGCAGTCTTGGCTTGGGCACATGTCCAATAACAATTGAACAGGAAAATGATTTGTATAAGAAATTAACCTTCATGAAACAATCTCTGAAAGCAGAATTTCCACGTTTTCGCACTATGGCAACATAAATCAAGGGACCACCCCTCATTATATACCTGTAATGACAGTGCTGCTCTTCCTTTTTCATTAGCAATAACATCTCTTCTGCAAAGGGTTTAGGTTTCAGAGGGGTTGCTTCTGGCAGAGTTCTCTCTAGCTAGAAGTACTCTCTTCCATGACAAGGATGATGCACATCAGACTGCATTATTAACAACTCCTTGCCCTCAAAAGACCTGCTTGAACTTTTCAGATTAATATTACATCTTTGTCTGATTTCTACTAATTACAGTAGAATAATTTGCTTTACTAGCACTGCAAAATTAATCTTATATTTGAAAGAAGAAATATTGCATATTCAAACAGATGGATAAGAATGCACTGTGTCACATATATCTAACAAACTTATCAAACAAATACATGTTAATTATCTGTTAAAAACTGCTTGAGTCATAATTTTAAGCAGGTACAAAGCAGAAAATTAATGAACAGCAGTATCAACAATATAATAAGAATTGGAAAAGAAATTTTCAGTATTGTTTTCTCCTAATTAGCATAAAAATATAACCCAGTTTTAAAAAACAAGCCAGGAAATACCCAGTGTATGGTATTCTTCAAGACCCAGGATTCCTCAGAACAGCAGCCAGGTAAACCAGATGTTACAGCACCCTGAGATACCAAAAAGCTCTGTATTTACCTCTTTCTGAATAGAAATTTCACAGTGGGTATGAGCTCCCTCTTAACAAATCCTTTTGTCAAAAGAAATGCATTTTATGGAAATTTTTCTATATTGATAAACTAGTATTTTCAAGTTTCAAAGCCTTCCACTTACCTCTCAGCAGTTCAGCACAGTTTCTTGCAAGCCATTCCACCACAGTGACAAAAACCAGCCAAACAGGTGGCCACCACATCATCATGGCACCAGACCGACATTCCTCAGGCCAAACCTCAGCCATCAGCATAGCTGAAGTCACTGTGACATCTAATCTTTCTCCCGAAAAAAAACACCTTTTCTTGTTAAAATAGGGAAGGTAATGTTCTACCCAATTCTCAACAACTTGACAATGACACTGCATTTAAATTTTTAATTCCCAAGTTTTTGTATAACCATCTTCATATCTCCAATTCCTTGGGAAATTTCAATTTGTTTAGAAGTATCCTATGCATTTTCTTATATCGTATCTATTTCTTCCAGAGCTGATGCTAACATAGAGCAACTGAATATGTGTGAATTTTTACAGTTTTCTTTGAGCAGTTTCTGAAGGTTGAGTTTATTTTGTTGACAGGAGACTGAGCATGTGCAGATGTTCCTGTTTTGTATGAGTAGCAGCTTTGGAGTGTTAAGTCTAAAACCAGTTGTGTGAAGGATACAGAGAAAGTAAACAAAATTGCATTTTTTAAAATTTACTTCAGGCAAATTGTTACTGACCTTGAGTAAACTGTAAGAGAAAGGAGTTTGTGGGAAGTCACTTTTGCTTATGCACCTTGTGTAATTCTGCTTCCATTACTGCAGAACCCTGTGAGGAAGTCAACATGAACCAAAATTTAATACAAAATCTGAAAATATTAACATTTCATTTGGGATTATTTTGTATATATTAGTTTTGTATCAACAGTAATGAATCCTTTTTCGGATTGTGGCAGTATTTATTCTTCACTGTACACTGACTGTAGGCTGATTGACAACTTCAAACTAAATACCAGTAGCCCAAAATAATGTACTCCCTCTCTCAGCTTGTGCTTGAATATTCAAAACTGCAGATGTAGGAGTAAAATAGAACACAAAGAAGTGTAAAAAACATTCGAATCTTACTGAGATTCAAGGTGCTGGATGTTTGACATTGGCTCACTTCAATGAACTCTCTCTCCTTGGGTAATTGCAATTGGACATTATAATGCCCACAGAAAAGTTTCAAATTTAAGATCCTAGACTTGTAAATTCTGTTCTATAATAATTCCCATAGAGCAGACCAATGGAGTACTATGCTTTTCTCACCCACTCTGGAATTGCTGGATTAAATACCGAAAATACATTTTTAAGAGATTATTCGATAAATAAATAAATAAATAAACAAGTAAGCAAACAAATAAATAAATCTGATTCTTTAAATCAGAGACCTCAGTGAGGCTGATTTCTTAAATGTGAGGTTTTTTACCAGAACAGTATCAGCAAGGTACATTGTGCATATGCTTCTCCACATGTCTAAAAGGCTGCAACCACAGCATTTACTCCATGTTAGGATGTTAATATTAGGCAATGTTGATATGTCCAAAATTAGTTTAAGGCCCTATTTTCTCACTTTCATAAGTAAACTATTTGCTTGTGAAACAATTTAGCATCTGGTTTTACGGCAATAATAAATTATTCATGTTCATTACTGCACCACTGCTATGGATAAAAAAGGAAAACCCACTTCAACATGAAGATGGTCTGCAGTTATATCTTAACAGCCTCACACTTAGAAGAATCTGTGATACTTATCACTTCTGTTGAGTTAAATGGATGCTACTCAAAATGAAAAAAGGAATGTTCCTCCACCCTTTACCATGGTTGATCACCTGGAGAAAAGGTTTAACAGACTTAAATTTAGTCATTCATGACTGTGGAGTATCAGTCAAAAGCTACAACCTCCCCCACTGAAAATTAACTCACAGATATTTTGCACTTAGTCAGGCTTTGCAGAAGATTGCAGAAATAATATCAAGTGACTTCAGAGATTCTGTAGACTCCATGGTCATGAAGCAAGTATGCAATATTTGGGTCTTTCCAGCCCTTAGTTAATACCTCCAGGCAATAAATGTCAGTCTGTAAAGAAAGGATAGAATCTGGGAAGTACATTGAGGGTGCCATGGATTCCTTCTCTGAATTGCTTTATCACGTTATGGAGACTAATAAGGCATTGTGAGACCCATAAAAATAATTTCCATCAATATATTTTTTTCACAGGCATGAAGTATTGCACCCTTATGATTAATCCCTTCACTACAAAGAAAAATAAAAAAAAAATTACAATGCTGACCTGAAGCAGATTTACTGGTTTCTTTGACGTATCAGTATGTGAGTAGGGTAAGAATTGTTTTGCATAGTAAGAAAAATGCCAGACTATTTTCTTCCCACTTCTGTATTTCATTCTAGGTGTAGGATGAGTGAATATTCAGCATATAGAGACCATGCAAATTACAGGTCAGATTATCAATATATGTTTTCTGGCCACAGCACGGCACATCGAGAGTTACTCCAATTTACACTAACTTAAAAACAAGTCCTAAAAGTAGAACTATCTAAAAGATTGATATCTCTGTGTCAGTGGCAGAGCAGAAAACAAATAACAGATGCAAAATGGATTAAGTGTATTTCTGACTTTTTCTGATGTGTAAAAATTTAGTGAATAGAAAAGCAAAATATTTCAGAATGGGGATTTTTTTTCATAGTTCAGGGCATATTTAATGTAAAATTAAATGAAATTTGGAAACCAGCCTAGAATTACAACAGACTAAAAGAGAAATTCAGAAAAGGGAGGTGGCAGAACTGTTGATGCTGTGGTAACTCCTCCCCTGGAGCCATGATGAGGGGCTAAAAACCAATCAAGCAGGAAGTGGTACGTGTTCGATGCCCTAGATAGCCCTATGAAAACCTTATGTAAACTATTTTTTCTCTTTATAATGAGCAGACCTAGAGTGTTTCTTCTCTTCACAGGTATGCCATGATTTGTTTGATAAAAATAGCAGTAGCCATGCTAGAACAACATGTGACCAGGCAGGATGATTTTTCTCAGCAAGAATTTGTGGGAAACAAACAGATCTGAAAAAATTAGTAGTGTTGCCATAGAAAATGCCAAACTAACAGAAAGTTAAGTGTGAATCAGAACATGGCACAGAGCAATTTATGTTTACAGTTGCAGGAGTGCATTCCAACCCTTGCAGACACACCTAGCGTAATTTTAAATTTTATTTCAGGTCCTGATCTCAGCAGTAGAAGAGGCAGCCACCAGCTCAAAGGAGGCTGCAAAATATGCCCCAGAAGTAGACAAATACAAGGGCAGCTAGCTTGAGCTGTCATGTTGATGGTGTTAGCAGGTCCCAAATTAGCCAGCTTACAGCAAGATCAGCTTTTTGTCCATGACAAATATATCCAAACACCTGAAAAGGCCAATGCAGCTGTGACTCAAAATCCACCAGGATACAAAACAATCCCTCTCTCAACTGAGTACTGTTTTCATGTTTTGTTCAGCTGTTGGGTTTTCATAATGGCATGTATGAGAAAACTTCCAAAAGGGAAAAAAAAGTCAGCCTGAGAAGGTAACCAATTATAAAGGATTAAAGACTTGATACAGTAAATTTTTAAGTTCAAAATGTTTACTTATTTGGGTTTCTATGAGCAGTTCCTAGGCACATGAGTTAGCATGCACCTTTGCCTTGTGCAGTCCTGTATTTCAGTGTCCCCAGGATAAATGGTAGAAAAATGGCAAGGCAAAAAATCTGCAAGTATTCCAGAGGTTTTACCGGGTGCAAGAATCCAAAGAAGAGTTTAAATGCGATAGGGGGTGGCAATGCCAGAACTTCTGCATCTCTTAAGCCCACACCACATCTGGGCCAGTATGGTTCACAAGGAAAAACAGCAGGAGAATGTGTGCTTTCCTACACTGTGAAGTCTATTCTGAAAAACACTCAATTCTCTTTTTCCCCCAAGTCAACAACAACAACAACCCCCAAACAAACAAACAAACATACAAAAGCAAACAAACAAAAAATCCTACCCACAAAGTTATGAGATACAGGAAGAGAGCATGCATGTCTCAGGAATGACCAGTTTACAAATAAGAAGAGCAAACAACGACAGTCTTACATATACAGCTTTAACAAACAGACTCCAATTCTCATAGTTAATCTAGACTTGTCAGTGTGCTCTAATTCAGTGTTCTTTAATTCTTCCGTAGAAATGTGTATCAGCTCTCTAAGAAGCACAGGTTCTGACTTAGTGGGTTAAGTGAAAATTAACACTAAAGCACTCAGCTAACCTTCTTTTTCCTGTTTTAAAGAAACTTTCAGTTCTACATCTCCAGGAAATGTGACCAGATATCTTGAAATAAATATAATTCTTAATTATTGCACTGACAGGTTGGCATTTTTAATGAGTTTGGTATTTCATTTCCATGAGCCTGATGCACTGAGAGAGGCTATGTCTCGTCTTTATTTCAGAGAACAAGGGTCATCATCCAATCACCAATACATCCCACACATAGTTAAATAAGTCCACCACAGATCTTTCTCCTATAATTATAATGCAAGGTAACTATGGTAACGATAGTTGGCAAATCTTGCCTTTTAAATGGCTTCTGTTGCACAGGTTTTTATATCTTCTTCCCCCTCCCCCTTCCTACACACATTTTCTTATTATAACAAGAAGATATGGGTAACTATTATGAGATCTATGGATTCCTGTCCTCAGCACTACTGAAGATCATGGCTTCATGGAGACTGGCAATTGCATTTAACCCAGTCATCTTAGACTGCCTTCATATTTTATGATCTCAAGAATCTTATAATCCAAGATTCCTGCTCATTCATACCTTTACTACATCAATTTGTATTCCCCTTTTTCACCAAATTCTAACACTACTGAGCTGAATCAGCTTCAAAAGATTAAAATCATGACATTTCATTAACGTTTGGCATCTCCGTCTTAGAATTAGAATGCATAGAAATTCTCCTCTTTATACGTCGTATAATTATGGATGCTCATACTCTGTCTGAGCTAACAACATAAAAGAAGGCTACTCAGTTTCTGTAGAGAGTATTGCCACTTATTAATATTTTGACCTAAAGGGAAGACTGGTAAAAAGCTGCTGCACTCAAAGGTCTGTCTTGCTTGTGAGCTCACCGGCTGCATCTCCCCTCTTAATTTTTTTTTCCGTGACTCACCTTTGATTTTTGGCAGATTCTGAACACACTGTTCATTATAACACTGGTGATGTAACCATAGCATATACAGCACTACTTGTTTTTTAGAACAAAACAGTACTTTGTTCCTTTGTGTAGTTTAAGATGCATTGTGCTTCTTCCATGCACCAAATCACTTCATTTTAATCCTAAGCAAGATGTCAAACTGGGCCTAAAAGCTTTGGTTGCACGTTACTTGTAGCCAAAAGTACAAAAATGCAAGGGCAGAGTTAAAGGGCTAAGAAAAAAGCATTGATCTTCTAATTATAATATGCAATGTTATCAGTTATCAGTACAATGTTATCAGTTCCTCGATTATTGAAAGAGTAAAGCTTAAAAACATAAAAATAAAACTAAAGCTCCAGTATGAAAGAGATATAGAAAAAAATAGGTACACAACCTGATCTATTAAATTATCTCTAAATTTGGTTTTAAAAAGGCTTAAATCATAATGACAAAATTCCAGTGGGTTAAAAAAATGAAATCTATGGACTAAATTCAGCTGTGATATAAATCTAGAGTAATTCAACTGTAAGCAGTGGTGATGTTCCAGATTTACACCAGTGTAATCGAAACCAGAATCAGCATCATTTATTAAACTCCAGAGGCCATGTTCGTCTCTCAGTATGTTTATTTAAGTCTCATTAGCTACTGAGAGGGAACTGTATACCTAATGGCATGCAATGGATAGCAGGCATAGAAGCAGGGAAGGCAAAGGGATTTTCAGGGCTCAAGAAATGCAGTCTGTTCCCCAGGAAAGGGACTGTTGTCCTTCTCTTATTCAATCATGTTAGTTATTGTCATGGTTTTGTTTGGGATAGAATTAAAGCTGGTATAGTGTGGTGATTTGGGTTTAATATGAGAATAATGTTGATAACACATTGATGTTTTTTGTTGTTGCCAAGTAGAGTTTATATTAAGTCAAGGACTTTTCAGCTTCTCATGCCCTGCCAGTGAGAAGGCTGGAGAGGCACAAGAATCTGGGAGGGGACATGACCAGGACAGGTGACCCAAACTGTCCAAAATTATATTCCATACCACATGACATCATGTTCACCACATAAACTGGGGGGAAAGCTGGCTGAGGGCTGCTGCTGGTCAGTAGCTGGTGAGCAACTGAATTGTGTATTACTTTTTTTGTACATTACTATTATTATTAATTTTATCAATATTATTATTTTCTTCCTGTTCTGTCCCATTAAATTATCTCAATCCACAACTTTTCTTACTTTTGCCCTTCCAGTTCTCTCCCCCATCCCACTTGGGAGGGCAATGACTGAGTGGCTGTTTGGGGATTAGATGCCAGCTGGGCTTAAACCACAACATTTACACAGCCATAGAAAAATAGCAATGACCACATACAGGGAGTTTATAAAGTTAAAATTATTATATCTGCATGTCCAGGCCATCCATCACATTCAAGTGTAGCTGAACAGTTCTAGTTTACTTTGATAGGACACTGCCAGTGAATGGTGCAGCCTTTTGAGAGGACTTTGGTCTCTTCTCCTACCTATACCTCTTTTATTCAGACCTGTAGACACCTATGTTTGAGTGCCTGTGTTGAGAACAAGGTCTTCTGAGAACAGGGCAAAAAACATAATTTAGCAGTTGCTAGACAGGCTCTGTACTCTTGGATATTGCTGTTATAATCATAGCTCTTTATAAAAGAAATAGAAATCATTTGATATCTCTACTAGATTCAAATACAGCTACAGTAAAAAGTAGCCTTCCTTCTATTTGGAGAGAACCCAGGGAAATGTAAAATTAACGAGCCTATGTGGCTAAAGAAAGGCTCAAATTTATCATGAAAAGTAGTGCACAAAAATTCCAGAGCATCTTATTTTATGTACACAGAGACCTGCATTTGTGATGTAGGTCTTCATACACTGAAAATCATTCTCTCTGAATTTTGTAAATATGTGCACATTTTACAGCACAGCCTGAGCCCTAAATTGGGGAGATAGAGAAGCCTGATATACCCATCTCCTTCTTCTTCCTGACATCGTCTTGTTGTCAGTCTGAGTTAACCTGAAGATCCCCAGATGCTATTGCAGAAGATAGTTCTGCCTTGCTCTTTCTATTACATGAGCCAAAAGACCACTCTTATCTGAAGATTTGGAAATGTCTAAGGACTAAGTTATTCTTCTTTTTTTATGTGAATCTCCATGCTTCATTTTAACAAGAATCACATGCAATAGATGTGTCTCAGCAATGCACTTTCCCTTCCTTGGCCTAGGTTAGTTTCACTTTCCTAGTATTAACCGTTCAAGAAGACTCCTAGTTTATTTTACTCCAAGTCATAATTTGCATGACCAAACTGAGAGGTTTAGTATATATTTCTTGAGCACATATAATTCCTTATTCGTGAAAATTACATGCAGTCACAAGCCAAAATGAAATCTTGCAGATGTAAATTCTTTAATGAGAGCATTTTACTTTGCTTTTTGTACAGGCACCAGAAAGCAAAGCCCCAGCTCCTCTATAAATCACTCATATTGGTGAAAGGTTTCAGAAATTACAAACTATACATACATACATACACACACACACATATATATATATATGAAAAGGTATTTTAAATGTTTCCTTCCCCCCACCCTCTCTAAAAATTGTGCTTCTGAGCGGTTAAGGCTTGTTGGCCAGTGGTGGAAGAGCTGCATTTTGAATTGCCTTCTAGTACGACCCAGTGAGCAATGAAGTTCTAGAAAGGCCATCTTAATTGGCCTCGCTCAGGAGAGCCTTTGGTTCATTTTAAGTCCTAAGCTCAATGGAAAATTTTTCTTATTTCAATTTCTGCAGCAAGTATAATTCAGCTAAAATGAGAATCTGGCCAAGCAAGAAAAATAAAGGCTTTAAAAAATACAATTCCTTTGCCAAATTGTTTGTCAGAGAAAAATAATTTTATAAGAGATTCAAATTCAGCATCATGCTTAATCCAAGGTCCTTTATAGATTTTTAAAATCTGAAATAATATATAATAAGGAGAAAGGCTATGTTTCTCTGTACCACATGTAAAAATGTCAAAGCTGGTATTTCGGTTCTGAAATAACAGCATAATATCTTAGCATAAAGCTGGTGAGTCATCCACATGCTAAACATTTGGGAAGTCCAGATGCTCTTGGGAAATTTGTTTTTAATAACAGGAAATACTTTGTTTTCTTTAATTTTTCTAGAAGTGGCAATAGGAATTATTCCCTTTCCTTCAGGTTATGAACCTAGTTCACTGAGTTGCTAACGTTTTCCTGAGGTACCCTAAGCACCTTCTACATTGAGCAGAAACTGAAGTCATGCTGAAGTCTGCCTACCAAATGGATTTTTTCACATTCACTTTGACAAGAATAAAATCAGCATCCAGATTGAACTAGAACAGCATAATTATTTTGTTGTTCTTTAGACAGTATTCCCACTTAATTATAGGAAGTTCTAAAGATAAAATTATTCCTGGGGAATGGATTTTCTGGTGCTACCTGCAACACTCTTGCTTCAGCAATCGCATTGATGACTTACCACACATCTTTCACACTGCCAAAAATGTAATTGGAATATTGCAGGACTCATAGGTTTTGGATTATACTTACCCAATTCTTGATTTGGCAGTTTATCCAATTAATAACAGAGATGTACAGATAATGCATGGTGAGAAATAAGATAAACTTGTTAACCTCAGTACCTACGCTGTACTTTTGTTACATTCATCATTAATTATTTCCATCTTCATTAATTAATTACTTGAGACAGAAACATAACATCCAGTATTTCTGGTACATAGGCTTCATGCAGGCAGGTAGGCACAGCCTCCCAGGGCTCTGCTCCAGGCCTTACACAACCAGCCCAAGGCTTCCTCAAGAGACTCCCATCCTGATGCATGGCATGACATTATATCTTGTTACATGGCTGGTGTGTGTCCTGCACCACCAGGAAGATAAATAATTTTGGAACTTAAACATCTTCCTATTGCATTTATCGTGGAAAGTTTGTTGTCTCTACTGTAAACTATTCTTTAGATTACAAGAAAATAGAAAATAATCAAGGAGGAGATATCTTTTCAGTGGCATGGAAGCAGGACACAAGTTGTTTAGGTTAAGGAGATATACTAAGTTATTATTCAGACACATTTTTCACTCACTCTTAACCAAGCCTTGATTAACATTAACTTTTAAAATGGATGCCTTGCAATCACAGGTGTGAAAAATGCTTCAAATTGTATGTCAGGATTTACAGGCATTTTTTGTTATTGGAGAGTTAACGTACAGCACATGAAGAGTTTGCTCCAATCCATTTTGGAAAAAAAAAAAGTGCACAAGTCTTTCAAATAACCTTTAGACTTTGTCAGATTCTAACAACTATTTTGGTTAATGCTCCAGGACTTAACTCAGCCACCTATTTACTAAGAGGGCAAGCCAACATTTTCTACTAATGGTAGATGAATGAACTACTTTCATAAGTTCATCACCATTTACATTTTGCATTACCAAATTAGAAGAGATCACCATTTTTATACAGTGTCATTAGACTTAGCACCTTCAAATGCCAAAGATGAAAATGAATCCTTATCTACCAGAATACACTGTAATGATATCAGTATCTCTCCTGTACCCTTAGGATACAGATAGAGGGAATTGTTTTCCCTGTTAAGTACGAAACACAGTAAAGGTTAAATTGGTTAGTGGCTTGAGGTGACACATTTTTCAGATGTTCTGGATGAGATCGTCCCTGAAATTCTATTCTAGAGGTCAAAGTCCTTTGTTTCCTTATGGTAATTAAGCGGTGACTAACTGAAGAACAAGGATAACACTCAGGTTTATTAGGTGTTCCACAACTACTTGGAAAATGTTTACAGCTTTACTTTAAGTGAGTTTGATGATGACTGAAGCCAGTGAACAAGTGGACGGTTTTCGTAATTCGGAGTGCAGTCTGAGTGAAGAACAGCACTGACTGGAACATAAGTGATCGCTTGTGATTCTAGGAGAGGAACTGCAGTCATCATTTAGTCAATGATGTTTATTATTAACTGTGAAGAATGAGCTTTAGGCAGCAGAGTGGGAAATCACTGTGGGTGCAGTGGAAGTAAATGGAGATTTTTGTCCACTCAAGATAGGTTCTTAGCTGTCCCAGTTAGATATTGATTTTTATTCTGAATAGAATAAATTATATGAAATTCACTCTGGCTTCCTATAAATATCATATCTGCTGGGAGGTTCTGTTCCTTTCCTCTGCCAGCCCTTTATTGCTCACAAACCTACATGCAAAATAGGATTTATAATGAAGTATAACAATTATGAAACAGGAAAATTAGAAAAATTTTCCTGAATGTTGCTCATGTTGTTCTTAAAGATAAGAAAACACAAGATGGTCTCTGCTTTGGTGATACTGTCAGCAATTTACTGTAACATAAATAAGTTTTGGGAAGGTACCTTTGTTTTTTGCATCTTTCTTAAGCTACATACTATCTACATCTAATCCTCTCAACCGCAATCCATAAGTGCTGGGGGACTTCCAGATGACTCCAGAGGGTAAAAGCAAACCAACAAAGATGATGTTACACACTTTCCTTGAGCCTCTGTACTTAGGAAGCATGAAAGTCAACTTGTGCCTGTGCCTTGTTCAGAATCATTTTTCTTTTATGCTCCACTGTACTCTGAACAATTTCAGTTATAATGTGATACATTTTCCCAAAGTCAAGGTGACATAAAACAGTAAGCATGTTTCATAACAGATAAATCCTGTCCACTATAATGTCATATTAACATTTTGGTTATCTACTTGAAGTTCAGGGACCTATTTAAATTGAAATTATCTACCTAACCAGATATTAATCAGCTGAGAAGGCATATCAGGATCTAATATAATTCAAATGACTTTATGTTATAGCATCTTTATTAAAGGAAATATTTTAACTGTAAAGGTTACTCTCTGAGCTAAAATTTCCTATAAAAGTTTTTCAGTTTACGTTTCAAACATTACAAATAAATAAACATTATAAACAATATAAATTCATATTGCAACAAAAATAATTGATAGCATTACAGCTTCATGATTACTAAGCTGCCGTGGTGGCAGGTACTCTAAAGCCATATAAAACCCACAGAAATTTCAAAAATTAAGCAATTCAACCTTAATATGCTTCAATTACTCATAAAAAATCAGAGTTACCTCCATGTCAGGTTTATGTAAAGAAATATTGCCCTGATAGGAGTTGCAGAGTTTGCTGTAGAGCGCTATAAGTGTACCTTAATGCAGATGGCTTCTCTAAGTTGCACCCAAAATCATATGAGTTCTCATGCTGGCATGTGATTCTCTCACAAAAGAACAAAGCTGGATATTTATACAAAACTTGGGAATTACTTAAGGTCTACAGTCTCAGGACTTAAAATCTCAATCATTATACCAAACACATGATCAGAATAAAAATATATCAGATGCTTCTTAAGCACGTGGTTGACAGGCACCATATGGGAAGTGGGCTTGCCCATGTTCCCATTAGTTTCAATGGGCGTTTTGTCCCTTGGTTTCAACTGCAGCAGGGACTGCCTGAACAAGTGTGAGGAGCACAGACACAGCACATGTCCTTGGGACACTTGGTGCTGCCTGGAGTTAGGAAACAGTGACCTCAAAGTGATGTCTAAAGCAGGCACCTGAGGTTTCTCAGCTGCTAATGAAGGGCCACAGAGGAACAGCGACAGTGAGCCATGACAGACACGCCTCACTTCACACATCGCACAGGTTCTGCCACTGACTCTGGCAGCGTGATCTGCACTTCTCCATTTATGCAGCACAAAGCCAAGGTCTCCATCCCTCCCCAGTGCTCTGTGCCACTGCTGAAGACTCCTGTCTGTGGCTGCTGAGCAGCCGCTGGCATCCCTGAGCAGAAGCAGAGATACTGACCTGTGTAGTACACGCAGAATTCTGAAATTCAACAAGGTCAAGAGCAAGCTCCTGTGTGTGGGTTGGGGCAATCCCAAGCACAAGCACAGGCTGAGCAGAGAATGGATTGAGAGCAGCCCTGAAGAGAAGGACTTGTGGATGTTGGTGGATGAGAAAATCAATGTGAGCTGTCAATGTGCACTGGCAGCCCAGAAAGCCAGCCACGTCCTCTCCTGCAGCAAAAGAAGTGTGACCAGCAGGTTGGGAGAGGTGTTTTTGCCCTTCTACTCTGCTTTCATGAGTCCCTACTTGGCGTACGGCATCCTCCAACATAAAAGACATGAACCTGTTGGAGCAAGTCCAGAGGAGGGCCATGAAGATAGTCAGAGAGCTGGAGAACCTCTCCTGTGAAGAGAGATTGAGAGAGTTGGCGTTGTTCAGCCTGGAGAGGAAAAGGCTCCAAGATAACCTCATAGCAGCATTACAGCACCTGAAGAAGTGGAGAAGGCACCAAGAAGGCTGGAGAAGGACATTTGACAAGGGCATGTAGTAACGGGGAAATGTCTTTACACTGAAAGAGGGCAGGTTTAGCTTAGATATTAGGAAGAAATTCTCTGCTGTGAGGGTGGTGAAGCCCTGGAACAGGTTGCCTGGAGAAACTGTGGATGCCCCATGCCTGCGAGTGCTCCAGCCAAGCTGAACGGGCCTGTGCACAGCATTCCTGCCCATGGCAGAGGGGCTGGAACTAAGTGATCCTTAAGGTCCCTGCCAAACCAAACCATTCAATCCTTCTGTGCCTGGACACCTTGTCAGAGACTGAAATGTTGTGGTTTATGATTTAAATATTTTCATGAAAAACTTTTGTTTCTTATAGCAAAACTGTATTATAAAAGCCGCAGAGAAGACCGCTAGGCCCTGAATAGGCCTTCCACAGGCCCTGGACTGCTCGCTGAAGGAGATAAGATAAAGTGACTCAGAGAAAAGAATACATTCACAGAGGGATCACACTTAGCACCTTCGGGGTGGAGACCATAGCCCCAGGGCTATCAGCTGCCAGGCTGCACAGACCCTCTCACCAAAGGGTGGGAGAGGAGAGGTTTTGGGTGTGTGGGGAGAAAGGCTCTGCTCAGCGGCAGTGAACGCCCATCCTTCGCTGTGCAGAGAAGCTCAGCCGAAGGGGCCTCTTCACCCCGGGAAAAGCTTATCCACAGCAGAAGGGAGTGGTTTCGGCACCAACATCTAACCACGTTTGGTTTTAATCATGTTTTTTGGGTATATTTTTAACCTTTCTGCATTTGATCCACTTTATTCGCAGAGATTTTGTTTCCTCTGCTCCTCTGTGTTTAAACCGGATTGTAACACACCTACACAGTGTCTGGCAGGCAGCTGTGTGGATGCCACCTCACCTGTGGCTGCCCATTAAATACAGCTGAGGTTTTCCATACCATTGAGGCAGAACCAATCTTTTTTGCAGGATGTTCCAGAGTGCCAAGAGCCCTGGATGTAAACTCTTGAAATGTGCCTTGAAATGCCAGCTTTCACTCCACCAGTCAAAACAGTACATATAAACAACTTCATGTTTGTTCAAGATGCATAGCTGCAGTAAGCAGAACTTGCTCGATTTGCCAGGAAACAGCTCAAAGCAATGAGAGCAAATGTGACAAAATATGTTTGGCATGAAGAGCAAAGTCAAAGACTAGAGACCCTATAGCAGACCTACCCCTTTTCCTCAAAATGATTGTAAAACACTTTGCCTTGTTTTATAAATTCATCGAAGTATCAGAAATGTTTTTCCAGAAATAATGCTGTTGAACGTATAGCTGTCGAGCATGTTTTTGCCCTCAGAATCGTTTCTGAGAAATATTGCTTTAAATATGAAGGCTAGACTAAAAAGACAGGCATTTGTATAGGTAGCTATTGCTTCTCTCCATCTTTTAAAGAATAGCCTGTTGAAAATACATTGGTCCTCTATTTGCTTGTACCTTGAGTGCTTAGTCATAGAGGAAGCTCAGGTTTTATTGGACAGCTTCATGGAGGAAATATGTTGGCACAACAGAGGCAGAGGGGGATAGTAGGAAAGGGACAGATTTTATAGCATTTTAAAAGAACTGAGGCAGACAAAGTGAATATCAGATACTCCCTTGCAGGTTTATTTTCAGCTTCACCAGCTCAGGTTTTTAAAAGTCCTTCTGAAGCCGAACTCCCTCAGTTTCTGATCTGCTCTTCTACTCTCCTTTCTTGATGTTATATGACTGTAATACCTGGTGAGGAGACATTTGGTCTACAGGCTGTTCTGATATATCTGACTGGGGTGAAAGAAGGTACATGGGCCAGGCAGGAGCCACACCACTCTTCAGCCCCATCTAAGTTTTACTTGGAGTAGTAGACTGAGGGCAAGGCACAGCAAACAGAGCTTCTGCTTATCTCTAGGTGCCCGCATGTGGCTTCAAGCCTGAAGCAAGAGAAAAGAAGCTTATATAAACCTTTCTGGGTTTGGGTCCCTTCTTGAGGATGCTGAGGTAGGTACCATTGTGGTCCACAGAAGGTGGTCTCTCCAGCACAGGGAGATTCCTCAAGAGACTGACAGCAGTGATTCTTGCCAGCCCACTTTTCATTCCCAATATGTGGTATCTTCATAACACGCACATGTACATCTCATGCTTCACTGGCTTAAATAATTTTTATCTTTTTTTACCATTTGGCATTAGTGTACAATGTCTACCCTCTGAAGTCCCCATAGGGCTGGAAGAAAATCTTTAGCCAGCTGGCAAACTCTGTGGGTAGCAGACAAGCAGTTACAGTGCAAAGGAGTTTTCTAGAAGGCTGCCAGCAAAATAACACTGAAGCTTCTTCCTCTGCATGTGCTTAGGTTTGCTTCCCACATGGCAGTACAAGCAGTGGTGGAGTAGGCTGGATTAAGAATGAGCAACAGTGAGTCACTAATCATTGTCAATTCACTGATAATCACCAGAGCACCACTCCACTGTGACAACCTGGCACTGCCATTGATGTCTTGCTGTTGTTGAGGGGATCCTTCACAGGATTACAAGCAGCATTACTGCAAAAATCAGGTAGCTGCATAGTAAGATTTTTTAAAATAGGAAAAAAGACCGGCACTTTTTCTAGTCGAATACAATTCGATCATAATGAGTTCACTTTGTGTGCCTTTGCTAAGGAAGGAACAGTCTGCAGTGTGACACATGCTGTATCCTACTTAGCAACCTAAGATTTCTGGTTACTCTTCCCTTCTGATTTTTTTTTGCTGTTGTTTACTCCGGTTTTGCAGTAAGCGCATGATGAATATACCCCCAATTAAGTATTTTTAACTGCCCCACAAGAAATTAACCACTCTTTTAAAAACATTTTCCTGGGATCCTAGCGTTTATCCATTCTGAATTTAACACAAACTCCAGGCTCTCTGATGTCATCTACTAAACAGTGTCAGACTGGGCCAATGCTTTAGTGAGAAACTTCCAAGAAAAATCTAAGAGCTGCAGTGACTCATTCTCTTGCCTCTGACTCAGTACTAGATTGCTCTCCTAAGATGCTCTCCTGGAGGTGTTATCTTTCAGATGAGATAAGAAACTCAGGTTCTGACCACATACAGGATTTTTTTTTAAACAGGGGGAGGAGATGTATGCTGCATTTTGCTATATATCCCCCATACCTCAGAGAAATTAACTCAGAAAGTGTCTGGAGTGTATAAGACACTATCACTCCCGCCTCAGATGTTTGTTCCCACTCCCCCGTTTGAAGGTTAGTGGACAGAGGGATAGCTCATATACTGCTTAATCTCCTTCAGCCAGAGGCAATTTAAAAAAACAAGAGTAGGTGATTGTTAGCTATTCCAGCTGCCTTCCTGTGAGTCAGATAGGGAGAGCATTCACAAGTCCTCCCACAAAGGGGAATGAGGGCAGCATGACCCCCAATGCTACTGAGCACTGATAATGGTGCAGAACAGTGATGTGAGAGAGATGTGGGTATGAATGTCACTCTGGAGTCTCCTGGATGTGTCCCAGAGGAGAGTTTCTACTATTTTTGATTTCTTTGTGATAGTATGCCACACCATTCACACAATTTCTTTTCATGGGCAATCTGTGAGTGAAGAGTTGCCTGATCAGCTAAATCACAATAACTAAATAGATTTGATTTTTGCCTTTTCGACCCATATGTCTTTCTTCCTTACTATTTCTAATTTGCTTTTCACCTAAGCCCTCACAAAGCGTCTTGCTATAAGCTTAAGGCTTCCAGACCAGACCTAATGAGCTGGATCACAAAACACCAATGAGCTGCAGTTCAATGAAGCTTCCATTCCATGGTCCCAGATATTTTCTTTAAAATAAAAAATAAAAAAAAAAAAATCAATTTAAAAAAAATCCACAAGCAACCTTTTCCACCATCCCAGAGAAACTGAATAAATCTCCAGCCCTCAGAGTTATGGAAAAAAAACACATGGTCATCTTAGAAGTCAGCTGATAAACTGATACCTTTAATTGCTGCTAATAGGCTGAAAAAAAACCCACTCTGAAAATGGAATGAGCTGCTCAAGCGGTGACAATAGGTGATGATGATAATGTCTCGACTTTTCAGTCTGTGTTTGCTAATCATTGTACATGCATGTGGAAAGAAAAAAAACACCAAACCCCACAGTTGCGCACAGGTTCTAGCTCTTCTCAGAATTTTTCGGCTTGGGCAAGCATTACCGTTTACTTTTACCACCTTAAAATTTTGCCCAGGGCAGCAAGACAAGAGGAGAGCCCGGTTCATGGGTGCTGCAGCACTCTAGAGAAGGTAATAAAACCCATGAGTCTCCTTCCCCATCAGCGCCTCAGGGATCAGTCTCTGCCCTACTGAAAAACAGCCTGAGTATGTCTTCACCCTGCTGTGTGTGACTCCTCAAACAGGCAGAAAAGAAAGAACAAGCAGATTTTGGCAGGGTAACCTTGCCATTTGCACCTCTCCCAGTTCAAACTTAGTAACCATGAATGCTGCATTTCTGCAATGAGTAATGAAGACTGTGCTGTGCACGATGATTCATTTCTTAAGTCTGCCTGCAGCTTTGAAGTCTTTCATTAACTATGTGATATGCATTCAACAGATTAGCTAAATGATCTAAGTATTATATAATTAATCAGCAGAGGGTAGGATACCCCATCTGACATTTAGTTGGGAGCATTGAGGTGCTTGTACTTCATGGTCTTGTACAGGCAACTCAAAGCAAATATTCACTAAGTGAATAAAATACCTTGCCTAATTAAAGCAGCTCTAGTAGAACTCCTAATGTCTCACATTGCATCAGTCTGATGTCAAGCACAAGGCTAATGTGATGTAATGGTATGCCACAGAACACCTTAGGTGCAAAATAATTAATTGTATCCAAGGCAAATAATAGGACTACTTTCAGATAAATACAGCTACACTGTGTGGGTAGGCAGAGCCCTTTTCCAGTTCTGCATTAAAGCGAGCTACTAGCAGCTTCACTGGTCTCCAAGGAGCCTGGGGGAAAAGTGTTTCTCTCATCTGCCTCCAGTTTTTCTAAGCAAAATTTTATGAACAATGGCCTTTTCGGTTTTGTGAAAAAGATTGGTTCAGACTGGTTCAGAAACCAAATATGTTTATGCTCTTGTTTGTGGAATCTCTTTTCTTTAATTAAAAAAAAACCCTTAAATGAAATAATTGCAAAATATAAACATTTACAGACTAGAAAGATATACATAGTTCTTTAACTATTGAAACAAGTATTTTGGGCCTTTCTGTCCCCTCTTAGACTCTTCTGTGAATTTGACCCATAATTTAATTCCCACCAAAATTTCCATAGTGTTTGTTTTTTCACTGATAGGCAAAATAGTAATAATTCCTCTCCTGCATTGGTTTTGTGAGACTTGACATGATATCTGGAAAAAAACTTATATAATCCTTAATATTCACTATCATATTAGATTCAGGTATCTTTGATAGAGTGAAAGAGAGATTGAGAAAGAGAACGATGAAGGATTTACTCTTCACAAGGAGCAAGTAGCAGTCAGGAATTAACTGTTCCCATAACCCTCAAGCCACATCCCACCGCCTGAGATTAGTTATTGAAATGACAGGAAGGCCTTTAAATAGAATTAAGTTTCTGAGGGAAGCAAATTCCTTCACAATATTTTGTTCCCTCCGTTCCTAAGGGAGACAGATGCCTGCTTATACTATCTTCTGCTAATTCCCACTTATCACAGTCTTTCAAGAAAGTGGCAAATAAAAACTGCAGCTGGACAGATGATCAAGGAAAGGGGACTTATCCCTGAGAACACCTGGTCTGAAAGCAGGTGTTGCTCTTTTCTTCTCAGGCCAAAGCTAGCTCATGTCAGAGACGCCAGAAGCAGCAATCAGCAGAGGTGTCAGAAAGGCCACGGACTCAGAGCATCAACCCCCTGTGCCAGAGGGCTGGAGACCAGGCTGCCTGCTGCAGTCAAGGGAGGTGTCAGAGCTGAGAGCAGTGAAATGATGAGACCATTAAGCGAAGTCCTCTACATTTCCCTGTTCTTTCTTGTGCTGCAGACCCTGCTCTGACTGTCCTTCCCATTACACAGAAATTTTCAGTTTTGCCTCAAACTCAGAAGCTGTGACTCAGCTCTGGTCCAAGCCTGGCATGCACAGAAGGAGCAATTTGTGCATATTGAGTGAGGCCTTCAGACAGTGTATTTTCTTCAGTCCTTCCAGATCTCACACTTAAAAAAAGGACTCAGTTGACAAAATGCAAATATCTGTAATGTGAAAATTCCCATCTGAGCTTGTAGGCTAAATGGCCTTTTGGAGTTAAGAGGGAGAAATAGGCACTTACAGGGCATAACCTCTCTCACCTGAAAGGAAATGGCTAATATAGGGCAGTTCTTTCCATTGGCTGTAAAAGGAGTAGCATACCTTGGTCAAAGGAGATATCCACAGTGTGGGTGTTTACAGTTAGGTGAGATGTCTCATATTGCCATAATAAAGAAAGATAGCAGAGTAGCATTGATTTTAGTTGCAAAAATCATCCACACTTATATTCCCTTTCCATATGAATGGGTACACTAGCATTTCAAATGTACATGTTTCTTTAATGACGTTGCCCAGGCTAAAGCTTTCCACAAAAAAATTGGCAGTCAGGAGAACAGTAGCAAGCACTGGCATGAACACCAAACAACCAAAATCTTCTTTGACATCTCACAACCCATTTAAAACCCTAACAAAAACTGTATGAAAATAGTATATTCCATTGCTGTATGAAAGTAGTGTCTCATGTAAAGACAAAAAAGTAGATGCTAATAAGAAAAGAAAGGAAAAACAAACAAAACAAAGCAAAACAACCACTGAAAAAATGAACTACCTTGTCTCCAGGAAGACATATTGTAAATTTGCAGTATTCTGTTTTTTAATTATTCCTTCATGTGATATGTTATTTTAAGCAATCTAATTGCTTGATATGCTTCTTTTATAATTTCTCTCATCAGTCCTGCAAGGGCACAACTTGCCACATTTGAATAATACTTTTTTCTTAGTTTCATGATAATATTTAATTGTTGTTAGAAAAGTACATTTTGTAAGGAAAAGAAGTGGGTGGTAGACTGTGGAAGGCAATGAAATAAGATTGTGCTGAAGCATTATTCATGAGTATTCCAGTCTCTATTTGCTGTGTTTGCATTGGTAGGAGCTAGAAAAGACAATCTCTCATTAAGGAACAGTCACATTTTTACAATACTGTACTCAATTGAAATGCCTTTCTTATTATGGTAATGCCTGAGGACAAAACAAGGTTTGGTCTCCATTGTTTGTACAGCACTTAGGTAAAAATAGATCTCAGAGTGTACAGTCCAAGTAGACAATACAAACGTATGCAAGCAGAGTTAGCCGCAGTAGCAAACATCGGGTCAGGCGTTTTTTCCTTTTTTTTCCTTTCTTTTTTTTTTCTTTTTCCTTTTTTTTTTGGTGGTAATGATAAACAAAATGAAAATTTGTTCAAGAACTGAAGAGGCCAAGGAAATATGCAGGTCACAAGAAGGGAAAATTAAAGACTGCGAGGACAAGAGCAGGGAAAGTTTAGATAATATCATTCAGCACAGGGCACAGCAGGACAAGGTCTCAGCAAGCCTTAAGCTTCCATCTTCAATTGCTCCTACAGCACACTGTTGGCATCTAGAGTACTCTGTCTTCATGTTTCCATCAGAGGCTTTACTAGGAGGGCGACCCTAGTGCTACTGATGGTGAAGGGAGAGATGGAGTTGACCTGGGTAACCTTCCACATCTAATGGAGTGGTTGCTGCTTTAATTGTTTGTGAGCAACTCCAGCAGGTTAAACATACGTATTTAACCAGGCACCTCTTGGCAGGTTTGAGTGCTTTAGCAAGCATAAATTAGCATAGCCTTACTGACATTAACAAGATGGGACTGACTTACAATCACTAAGGAGCCTCAGCTTTGTATCCAAGTAGCCAGTAACACTCCTGAACCTTTCCATACGAAAAGTAGACTTCTCTGCAGGAACTCCTTCAGACAGCGTTTGTCAGGAAAGAATTGTTTTGAATGTTAATAAGTTTCATTTGTTTTTCAGAGCTGCAGGAAAGGGTGATTAAGCGAGTAGATGTACAGTATTTTTTCTATCCCCATTGTTCTGTTGGCACACTTTGTATGAAATATGTAGGTGATGGGGTTACAATGTGTTCATTGTCATGTGGATTTGAATTAAAGACATTTCAAATTTTATCCTAACATATGGCTCTTTTTCATAATTTTTGCAAACACTTTAAAAACAATAGCAATTTCTGTCCCTCCACTCATCCTCTCACATTTAGCATGGAGAAGACTGCAGCATGTCTCTGCCTGTGTGCTTTTTCCAACAGATGAAGTGTAATAACAAGGCAATTGCACAGCAAATTTGCTATTGCCATGGTAAATGCAATGCTTTCAGAAATGCTGGGTGGTGAGGCTCAAGGAGCCATAGCCATCTATTGGTGCAAGGGGAGCTGGACAAGCACTCCTGTGCTAACCTGCAGTAGCTGCCCAACGTGGACCAGGCAACAATGTGTCTGGAAGGAGACAAACGCTATCAGACAAGGATTCCATTCTTGCATTGCACACAGGTATGAAAGTGTCTTGATTCTGCATTATGATAAAAGCAAAGGAAGAATAAGACTTCCTGGATTTATGGCTAAGACTATTAGCTTATTGTTTCCACTAACACTAGTGGACAATATGTGCCAGTAAACAGTAGTCTTTGTTCTTTCATAGCAGAAAAGCATGAAAAAACTAAATATTCAGAGCAGTCCCTTACAGATATTATAAAAAAAGACACTTAATCTATTACTGTTGGTACTGCAAACCAAATAAAAAGCAACGTGTGGAGACATTAAAGATTAAAACCCCAAACACTCAAGGTGTTAGAAGGCAGAATGGTGATCCCTGAGAGTGGATAGCAGAGAAGAAAGAAGCTAGGGGAGCATGAAGCATGTGTTTTCCTACTCACCTCAGGCATTTGTGTGGGTGTGTATGCCACTTAGTAGTTTGCAAGTCCCAGAGATACGCTAAAGCCAGGACATTTTAGAATCTATTGCTATTATGGTGTCATTGCTATTTATTTGACAGTCACGGCAGTTTCCTATCTCTTTGTAAATTAGTAGTTAGCATCTGAAAAACTCTAGAACACTGATTATAAGTGTCTGTATGATTCCTAAGAGGCAGGAACAGGATTGTCATTGGCAGACTCTGGTTCCTCTTTATCCATTCCTGGGAGCCAATGGGTTCCTGTGGTTATGGATAGGAGACGTTAGCATTAAAGTTATGGCAGCCACTGTGTGTCAGAGCCCACCTTGTGCTTCTGTACTGCCAGTTTCCAATCTAGCCCGTAATCATTTGGCACTTTTATCACAGCAGACATGAGTTCCTCTCAGTTTGGAGTACATTCAAGTTATCTAAGGGTGCTTGGTGCTATGGATGCACATGTGCATCTTGCTCTCACACTGCTCCAGTTTTATCTCTGGTTCTTTCAGACACATTTCATATGTGAGCACAAAATGGATCAGAGCAGCCCTGCAACTGAAGCCCAGAATTCAGTGGTTCACACATACCTCAAGCACATCACTGCTCAGAGGGCCTGGCAGCCAGCCCGCTCCTTCCACGGCAGTCCCACGTCACGCAGCTGCCTTCGCTCCTGACATCTGCCACTCAGAACTTGTCTTATCTCACTTGTGTGAGCTTGGCCTGCCGCTGCAGAGTCTTAGCCAAGAGTGCTGCTTGAGAAAGGCATTCATGTTAATAGGATATTCAGGCAGGAAGAAGTGAAATTCTTTCACCAGACCTTCATCATTAAACAAGTTCTATGCAAACATGACATTTCACAGCCTGTTATAAAGTAGATGCATAAATGTTTTGTGCTCAGTAGCCTAAAGTAGTGTTGAAAACCTCAATCAGTTCACTGGATGGTTTTGCAAAATACTGCGTTACTGATTTACTTACAAAAAAAGAGAGATGTTTCAACATCCATCCCTTTACCCTTGCCACCTTTTCTGTAACGATGAGCATTTTGTGTGTGTGTATATATATACATAAAGTAGATAATTTCTTGCTTCCTACATACAGAATAAATTATTCATGTATGGTTTTACTTCCTAAAGGACATTTTTACATATTTTAGGACACTTCTTCAGTTAAGACTCCTGAACCATATAGAATTTATTGCCAGAGACCTGCAAATGGTCAGTCAGTACTCACTCAACTGCATCTTGAATGCAATGTGTTTGTGATTTCTTGCTTCAGCCATTGCATTATTTGAAATTTTTACAGCCCACATTAGTCAAACAAAACTGTGTATCCATACAGTTTGAAATTACAGGGGAGACTGTATTTAAGACTGTCATTATTTTATCTGATTGGGATAAACAATGGAAACTTCTTATCTTTATATACCAACGTTCTTGAAGAACAGTAGACTGATAACATTATACAGCCACAACAAACTGGCAAGTAGAAGTAAAGACTGACAATTTATATCAGCCCACAACATTTTGCTTCTTTAGAGGATCCTTGAGCACACAGTCCTGAGGGATATGTTTTGAATGGTCATTTTGCCCATCTGCTCATCACTTTTTTTTAAGGTTTTCATTGAGGGGAAAAGAGTTTTCAGTGACCTGAAATATTATAAGGGGAGTTCTCAGCTATTGCTTTGCTAGTAGCAAAAGGAAAGTATCTGTCTCCCAGGATATCCCAGGCAGGTGCAGTGAGATTACAATTCAGACAATTCCATGACATTAACAATGATGTCTCTGTATCTAGTAGGCCTCTGTCTTTCCCGTGTGAAGTGATCTACCCCAATGAAATGTCAATCCATGATCTTCCCTACCCTCCACATCCATCTTGTCTGGAGGACTGGTAGGGTTACCTGTACTCCATATGAGAATCCCAAAAGCAGTTTCCTACTACCTCTTTCACTATAGAAAAATTCTAGCACCACATGGTTACGCCTTGATTTTTTGCTGCTCCAAGTGCTTGATGCCTGTGCACAAAGTCCCGTATAGGACACAGAATAAAATTTCAGTAAGATGCCTAGCAAATATCTAAAATCTGCTTTACTGCCAGCTTTCAGTGTCACAGGTTGTCATTTAGTTGTGGTAAGGACTAGGAAATACCCTGTTGCCAAAGCCAATTTTGATTTGTTCATTCATTTTACAGCAGTGCCTATCTTTTGGAACCAGCAGTTGCACAGCATTGCAAACCGACAAAGCCAGCAAAGATGTCTCAGCCAATGAAGGGAAAAAAGCATGGTTTAGACAGGAATTTAGTCCAAATAAAGTCTAGGAAAGTTTGTAGCCTTCCATATCTACTATCTTCGTTAATTCTTGGCTTATCTTATGTCTTGATTACACATGGATCCATGATCTACGAGTTTGAGCTCCCAGACTGACTGTCAGGGATTGCAGTTTTGGTTTGCAGACATTGAGTCAAACAGTATATTAATAATATACCATATGAAACAAAATTAATTATTCTTTTCATTAAACCACCTCATTGAAAAACTTGACAAACCATGCATTGATGACACACCAAGCAGCTAAAACACTGTTTTAGTTGTTGCTCAGTAGTGTTCACCCTAAGTTAAGGACTTTTCAGTTTCCCATGTTCTGACAGTGAGCAGGTACACAGGATGCCAGGAGAGAGCATGGCCAGGACAGCTGGCCTGAGCCAGTCAGAGAGATATTCCAGACCACAGAACATCATTCTTGGTACATAAACTGCAGGGAGCTGGCAGGAGGGGCCGATCACTGCTCAGAGACTGGCTGGGTATCAGTCAGTCAGCAGTGAGCAATTGTGCTGTGCATCATTTGTTTTTCTTGGGTTTTATTCCTCTCTTTTTGTTATCTCCCTTTTCATTACTATTATTACTAGTATCACTAGAATTATTTTTGTTGTTATTGTCATTATTATCAGTATTAGTATTATTTATATATATATAGTTTTATTTGAATTTTTAAACTGTTCTTAACTCACAGATTTTGCATTTTCTCAATTCTCCTCCCCATCCCACTGTGAGGTAGGGGAGAGAGCAAACAGCTGTGCAGTGCTTCGTTTCCAACTGGAGTTAAGCCATGACACCACATTTTATTAATATGATTATAAGAAATACATACTTTTACTGCAAAAATAATTTCTTTCGTGAGATCAGCCATCTCAGAAAACACAGGGCTATTTAAATCATCTAATCATCTTGTCATACTTTTCAAACTGAAGCATTAGTAGCTTGATCAAGGGTTTGAATGCAGCTGAGACCTTCAGCCTTGATTTAATCTGACTCCCTGCTGACATTGAATGGAAACACATAAATCTTATTAGGCTTACAGTGATTTCCTTCAATCATGAATTTAATAAAGCAGGTTGGCTTCTTTTAGTGTGCCAAAAACTGTAAAGTTCCAAAAGCTAAGTACCTTTCTACTATGTAAACAGAAAGGCAGTACGAAGGAGTTTATGTAAAAGTACGATATACAACACCAAGACTGGAACTTGAGTCATCATTTGCAAACTCTGAACCTATTATGAAGTTCGCTTCTTGAAGGGGAATACTTGTACTTTGGCAATAAAATCCTGCTATCATATCTGGAAATATGTTAGTTTTTTATTAACCATGCAAAGTTAGGTTAATATTAAAATATAGTCTTACACAATTGTGTGTACAATTAGAACAGGCACACAAATGTTTCATACTCATTTGTGATGTAGGAAATAACAGGAGAGGTTTTGCATTCAGTGATCCCAACTCACTCCAGTATAGTGTGGGACAGGTTTGCCCTTAGCCCTTGGCCCTTTCTATCAACACCTGTGTAACTTAGAAGGTCATGTAAAAACACAAGATGCTGGCTTGACTGGAGCTGAAATTTCTTATGGAAAACAAAAGCCAACCCTCTTACAAACACAGGAATGAGGAGATAGAGAGATTATGTTGAATATATTTTTCCTTTTAACCTCAGCAGAGAGTTGCTATGTGTGTATCTGTGGCTACTGTACCAGGTGACAAGGGACTGATGCCTTTCTGCTGCTTGGTCTGTTGCTATAAATGGTTCTGTATTTGAACTTTTAACTGGAACAGTTAAAGTTAACCTAAAAATCCTTACAATTAATTATTAGAGGACTCATTTAATCCTCAGGTGATCTTCATAAGCCCCACTGAAATCAGATGAAATGGTATGTGTGTGTCTCAGAAGAAAGTTGTATCCTTAGCTAAATACTGCTTTTATTTTCCAGAAAAGCAGACCTACTAACAGCCAGAAGGAACAAATTCTTCACAGTTCATGACCTCAGAAAAAATGTCTGATAGATTTACCATTAAAACTTCTGACCTATTTGAACGGATGCTTTAGCAGAAGTTTTATCAAATCTGACATAAACGCCCTGAGCAGCTTTCTTCACCATGAGTTGCTGGAGCCACTGTGCATCTAAGTGGGTGAATCCTATGATGTCTAGTCAGATTAGAAGATTGTTTCCATATTCTGGCTGCATCAAAAAGAGCATGGCCAGCAGGTCAAGGAAGGTGATTCTGCCCCTCTGTTCTGCTCTTCTGAGACCCCACCTGAACTATTTCATCCAGCTGTGGGGTGCAGGAAAGACGTGGACTTGTTGGATTTACAAAAATTATCAGAGGGATGGAGTATCTCTCCTATGAGTAAAGTCTGATAGACTTTGCGTTGTTCAGCCTGGAGAAGAAGAGATTCCAGGGAGACCTTGTTGCAGCCTGTCAATACTTAAAGGGGGCACATAAGAAGGATGCGTGCAGACATTTTAGTAGGGCCTGTAGCAATAGGGCAAGGGATAATGGTTTTGAGCTAAAGAAGGGTTGATTCAGACTAGATATCAGGAAAAAATTTGATATTATGAGGGAGGTAAAACACTGGAACAGGTTTCCCAGAGAGGTAGATCTATCGTAAACTTTTTCCTATCAAATATCTTAGAAGACATATTTATTAACAAACATTTGTAAAAACAGTCCTGCATAAAAATCCTTATTGTTTTAAGTGAGAGCACATATTTGTGAGTGTTGAAAGCCTGAATTCAATACAGAGTGCATTAGACACATTTAAAATGATCACATATATTGCACTGGAACATGTTTTACAAAACCCTGCAGACAATTAAGTGTGTGTAAAAGTATCACTCTGTTGTTAAAATGGGGGTATGTGCTATTGATGGCCAGTGATGACCAGTGAAGTTACTGTTATTTTTAATGGCATTTTCAGTGAAGAGAAGGGGCACATATTGCAGAAGCTTTCTACAAGTGTGGGTAGGATCTGACGAAAAATGTTAGCTAAAAAAATCACTAGAATTTTTAAAAGTCTAATATTTTTGCAATTTTCATTTTGGAAAGGTCAAAATTTTTCTTTCTATGCTTTGAAAATAGAAGAATTTCATAGTAGATTAAAATGAGAAAGGAAGGGTTAAAAGTCTTAAATAGCCCACAACCAAATAATATTTGATTTTATATTAAGGTTGGTTTTTTTCCTTTTTTGACTGATACGAAAATGAAGCAGCATGGGATTTCCTTTCATTTTGCAGAAATCCTCTCTTATCATGCAAAATTTATTTTGACTTGAACTGGCTTAATATTTTCAATGTTGAGGGTTCAATGACTGTATTTATTCATAACAGTAATTCATATCACAACATTAGCATTACAAGACAACAGTAGCTGAGTAATAAATTTAATATCTTTGAGAATCTAAAGATTAAGGAACTACATATTCTTCATTCTCTTTTCTACTGAGTGTTTTCCTTGGACTCCAGAGATTTGCTTTTTGTTTTATTTGCTGTTTTATAACATAAGTGAGAAATAAGTAGTTCAGACACTTCTTCAGACCCTTATCCATTTTTAAATATATATGTATTAGTTTTCATGATGTGCTAAGCCCACTGCCATCATCCAGAAATAGTTGAATGCTATTCCAAGATGCTCACAATTCTAACAGCCAAGAAGACGGAGAGGACAGGGAAAAGAAACGCTGCTTTAAAAGGAAAATTGCTGGACACATTAAAAGTGAAAATATGAGTAAGTTGTGTTATATAAAGCCTTCCTCACACACACAGAGCATGTAAGTTCCAGACCAGATCCAACTGCAGCAGCCATGTGCATGCCATCAGTCACTGCACCATCTTATTCCCGAGGCACTTCACAAACTGTGCCCATCAGATCTGTGTGGGTAGTACATGTGGAGGAGGTTCTTTTTCTTCCTAGTTATTGGTATGGCAACAGTTAGTTGTATCTTGGTTGCATTCAGAAAATGATAGAAATTCTTTGGCTGGATCACAAACAGGCAAAAAATGTGACAAATATTAAAAAGTGTTTTTATCAGATAATTTTAAAATGGATAATAGCCTACTGCATTATGGCAGGGAGCTGTGGTTTTTTTCCCCAAGTGTGTTTAACTGCTTGCTGAATAGTTTCACCCCTCTGATAGAAAAAGGCATGCCAACCATGTACTCTCTCCGATCTCCTGTTGATAGATTAGGTTTATTCCATACAGATAGTTTCTTTCTAAGATTTACAGAAAAAGAAAATTAGATAATTTTTCTGCTTTGAACTTTGGAACCTCTTGGAAATCATGGAAGAGAGCATCCAAGCAGTGTGAAACTTGAGTTTCAGCTTCCTCCCCTCCTCAAGCAATGCTAATGAATTGAAGCAGATCCAAATGTTCCAGTGTTATAAAAAATTGAGCTTTTCTTTATTTTTAGGCCAGAAGTAGCATAAAAGTCCTCACAAAATCATAGCAGATATCTGGTTTAGGAATAAGGTCTCAGAAGGAGCTGTATTGTATGTCTTGCTTTCTGCAGATTGAATTTTCTGAAATGTCTCTGTTCAAGAAGTCTCTTGAACATCCCAGTCTGAGACAATTTGAAACACGTGACTCTTGTCAACCCTGATGGAACTGAAACAAAACATCCATGAACTCTGAGGAGGTCTGAGTCGGTCCAGGTATAAATGCTGTCACTGAGAGACATCTATGCTAATTATTTCCCAGCCATGCACTGACAGCCATAAACTTTGCAGGTGTAAACTGCAAAACTTATACAAGGTTACCTTCCCTTGGCCATCAGGGCATTTATCTACTTCCATCTTGCAACAGTTTGGGAACGCTGACTCTTTTCCAGTGATTACATACATCCTGAATCTTGGGATATATCCAAGATGCATGGGCATATATGTGTGTATAAGATATTTAATCTTAGTTCCACAAGCTGTTCCAAAAATCCTTTCTTAAGAGCATGTTCTATCTGCAAGGAATCGTCTTGCTTTCTGATTCATTCTGTGAAACACAGATTGGCTAATCAAACTGTAGACTTTCATAATATGATTAAGGAAGCAGTCCCTTGTTATTTATACCTAATAACACCCTTTTTAGATGATACAGTAAAGTCTACCCTCAGAACCAATCAGGAAAGAATGAGGAAAATACCACATATCTTCTGCAATGAAAATTCTTGTTCTGAAACAAGCTGTTTATAGCATTATACATCTTCTTAACTATATGGGCTTCAGAAACAAACACAGATTTATTCTTTTCTCCAATAACATCCAGCACTCCACATCACTGGGTAAATTCCAGGCTTACTGATACTGTTTCTAGCATCATTTCTCTACTGGAAAATATATTTGTTAGATGTTATTTCCTAGACAAAATTGTTGATCTGCTACCACCACAGTCAAAATCATAAACTATGACATAATTAGTTGAATACACAAGTTTTGCTGATTAATCTTCCCAAAATATGTGAGATGGATGCATTATTTTTAGAGAAACACTTTTCAGCATATCTAGATACTCAAAACACCAGAAACTGAAACTCAAGTGAAAAATAATCCCATATTTCTGGGAGCCAGATCACGAAGTCTAGATAGCAGTGATCAGGACAAACAAAATCTGTGTTTAGAGAATCCTTTGTTTCCTACAGAACTCTTGATCATCTCCAGTTATGATAGTAATTCAGCGGGCTATCTGCAATGTTCTTCAGCCAAGGTTTACAATTTTTTTAGTAGATCATTGCTTATAACAGATGACAGAGGGTGGTTGTGGAAGGGCTTGTGGTAAACAAAAGTTATTTACTAAACAGCGTGGAAATCAAGAGAGAGGTGATTCCTCAGATATGATTTTTGAGTTTGTTAAATCCTTGACTGCCCATGCAAATGAATATAATTTCATAAAACAAGAAAAAGAGATCAGACTAATAGACATTGATGATGCAGGATGGTGTTAGTTTGATAATGAAAAGGGTTGGTGAGGTCTTTACATCCTTCTCACATGGAAAAATTGACCCCAGTTCTAACAGACTTTAGTGACACACCTGAGGAAGATTTCTGAAGTGATTCAAAAGCAGATGTTGTCTGAAGAACTTGTTTATGTAACCCAGACAAAGGAAAAATCTAAATCAGCTTCCCCTGTGTGGTGCTGCTTGTAAAATTACTCCGAGGAGCACAAACTCTGAGGTACATCACATCTGATAGTGACATCATGTTCCTCTGAGCTATTTCAAAACAGCCTGGGAGATCAATCAGGTAACTGTAACTGACATATATATGTTTATAAAGTATTTCTCCCTTACTCCTACTGAAAATCTTCACTGATTGGTCTCCTGCAGAACTGGTTGGGAAACAAAATTTTGTTTGACGGGAAATTAGTTTTTACTTTAAAGCAGGATGAAAAATCAGAATATAAAAAAAAAAAAACCTAGGATGAAAAACTATACAAAGTTTCAAAATGAAAATGTCAAAGTGAAAAATTGCCACACCTATGACTGGAATAAAAGTTCCTGAGCAACTTGACCTGTTTTTTTTGTTTGTTTGTTTTTAATTCAAGAAATTATTTGGAACAGAAAAGTATCTTTGTTTCCAACTGTCACTTTGAAATGTGGAGGGCTTTGTTTTGATTACTTGAACTGTAAAATAAAAAAGTATGCATTGAAATGGACGTTTTCTCACAGAAAGTTCTTATTTCGAAAAAGCCACATTTTCCAAGAGGAAAATTTTTCAACCTGCTTTACTTGCTTGCCAGGAAATATGAAGCTGTCTAAAACCAGCATCTTACTAAAATTGTTCCAACATGAAAGCTGCTGCAATTTTTCAGTTGAAACTTTTAAAATGTTCTGTTGATGAAGAGAATTTGGCCATGAAACAGAACAGTGCTTATTATAGCACCAACACACAGAAGTCACTTCATGTTCACATGTTCAATTACAGTGGCAAATTCTAAGCATGGGTCAAACGCAAATAAACCCAAGCATTTAAATTTCTGCTTCTCTAAACATTCCAGATGTAGGAGTTTTCCATTTACTTCACCTCAGTCAGCTGAGTTCAGTGTGGTGGGATAATTAATTCCCCCAAGAGTTCTGCAAATATTTCAGTCCAGATAGAGCTTTACCTCTATGTGAAAGTGGTATATTATATATTATATGTTATTCTTATACCTCTAACAAAGGTATAAGAATAAAGTGATCTAAATCCAATTGATAAATTAGAATCAATACATAATCTTACAAAAAAATCTGTTAAAAAGCAGAATTTAAATAATGCACTTTAGAAATGTTTATTGTTACTACAAAAGGTAACACTACATGAGCAAGATTGTTACACGGGCTTATTTGCCATAATTTTCTGGGCACTAGCTGTAATCAAGCAGAACTCCATGCTTCGGTATGGCTTAGTGTTTTGATATCCACACTGCAAAGTTTTACAGATGTTAGTTTTCCATTAAGTGATGAAGATCTACTCTCAAAAAAGTAAGTCTACTTAAAGATCTGAATGTAGTTACCTCAAAATTAATAACATCATTCTTCCAATTTTAAAGTCTTGTTTTTTCTTAGTACTTTAGCTCCACATAAATGACTGACCAATACTGGCACAAAGGTCTTAATTTTAAAAACTAGGTTAGTATTGGAAAATTTAAATTCCAAATTTAACATTTCCATAGTTACTTATATACCCTGAAATCCATTAGCCTCCTTTGTATCAAGGTTCATAATTTCACCACTACTCAGAAGCATGTGAATATGCACATACACACATTTACAAACAATTCCGCCAGTATGAATTTCAAATCCATCACTTAAGAGACCAGTACAGGAAGGAAATATGTATTTCAAAATAAAGCTCTGACATTTCTGGATAGACACTCAAGTGTCTTCTACATTTAAAAGCTGCCTTTATGCCATGTTAACATACAAAGTTAAAGAAGGGCTGCTCACGGTCCTTTAACATATTTCTTGTGGTCAGAGCACAATTACATGGGCAATTGAATCATCTATTCCTATATCATCTATGTGTGATGAAGTGAGATCCTGCCTTGGAAGAGACCTTAAAACAAGAATCCTATGCAGTATCAGATATGAAGAATCCTTTTTGTCTCCAGGATACTGAGATTTCTCACTCCGAACCAATTCTTCCCACACAGTTACCTTAATTCTCTCTCCTGTGAAGTCATTAGGCTAATCTTTACAACAAGAATAGAGGAAGAGGTGATCTTTGTTTGACAGCTATAATAAGCACAGACCCTTAATTTCAATCATGTGGAGAAAACCATAGAAACAGAAGGAATGAAGGAACATTAGTCTAGGTAATATCAAGGTCAGTTGGTACCAAATGCATTCAATTTCTGCTTCCATAAAATGAAAAACCTCATGAGGAAAAGGCTGGAAAAGCAATAGCAATGGAGTGTGGCATACTAGGGGGGTGTTGACTACTTTCTCAACTGGTCTAGAACTACTCAAAGAATTAGAATATATTCAATGGCACTGCAGTTGGGGCAAGTTCTACATACAGGTAGAGTAAGTTGTCCACAGTAGTAGAGCCAGGGACAATAGATGGCTGTTAAACCACAGAAAGACGGGTCTGCAGCTGTTGCTAAGAAGGAAGCAGCAGAGTGTGCTGCCAGCTGTGGCTGCAATCATGAAGGGATGGGGGAACCCGGGACTAGGAACACAAGAGTTAGTGGCACCTTTTTACAGGCAGAAGCGGGCACTGGCAGAACTGACACATTATAATACTCCGTGCACTAAAAAATGGTGCACTGACTTCAAACCTCTCCTCTGGCATCTTGCCTTTACATGGAAGAACTGTCCAAGTTTGAATGCTGCCAGTGGATACAATTCAGATATTTCCACATTGCTGAAGAACTTTGAGCTATTTGTGATTGTGTTGTACACAAAAATAGACTTAAATCTCATTGTAGATCTTCCTCAGTCTGGGATCACCTTGGGAATAATGTTTCTCTGGCTGCCCAAGACTACATCAGATTCACAAGGACCACTCCACCAGTCCAGAGCAAGATGAATCCATAAGGCTGGGGCTCAGATTTCCTCATAGTCCAAATCTCCAATAAAGACAGTTCTCTGAGGCAGAACCATGGGGATGAGTGCTGTAAAAGCTGTCTATTCCAGATTTAGCATTTTGTGGCTGTAAGAAGAAGGAAGTAGGAGTCTGTAACAACAGGGATTGGGTTGTACTAAGAGCAGATTCCTCATTGTCTTGCACTGCTTGAAAACCTTGGGGCAACCGGACATGAGGCCAGGGACCTGACCTTTTCGCAAGACAGAATATAATGTAATTATTGCTCTGTGTAAGTCTGCTGCCTCTCTCCTCCCAGCTTTTTCACAAGCTTGGCTGACTAAGGATCTACTTTGAGATTTAACATATTTTAAAGATATTGTACTGTACCTTACACAGAAGTTGATTCACTCACTTTGGCTAACTTATGTTCATATTATCAGTTCACAAGTCCCAAGTTATCACTAGCTATCTTCTAGTCAAACTACTTTTTAGGGATCACACATTTCCAGCTGGAGTATAAACTAGTTTGCTATTACTAACTAATGATTATTTTATATATATATATATATATGTTTGTATGTATGTATGTATTTATATCTATATATATATGAAAGCAAGGGAACCAAATAAGTTGTTCAGACTTTGTTAGCTCTTAGCATACAACTGAGTATATTAAGACAGAGCCTACCCACAATGGACAAAAATTAAAAATGTCTACTCAAACAAAACAAGCAGGCAAATAACTTGAAAACATTCAGAAAAACATTTGGAAATTAACCAGTCAAGAAACTAAAATTGAATTAAATTGCTATACCTTCCTAAAAAAAATCTTTAAAATGTCTTTGATTTTTTAATAACATATTTAATATCCAAAGATAATAAAGAGAAATAAAGAAGAAGCAACAACATATTAAATTCTTATTATGAGTTATACAGCATTAAAACTCAGAACATTGTCACCTCAATGAGTTAAGGAAAATTTTCTCTAAGAACCATAGCAAAGGACCAAATGAAGTACTTGTGATTCAAGTCTTATCATTAGTTTAGTGACTATAGATTAAGAACACATACACCTCGTAGGTCCCTAAGTCATCTGAGGAGTCTACTTTCCTAAGAAATGGCTTCTTGTTAAATTACTAAACAGCCTTAGGAAGCCATCGCCTTAGTTTGTGAGTCCAGGTTAGAGCATAAGAAGCAAACATGCAGTGAAAATTTTTTGACCCAGTCAGACTTAATGAGTGCTGTTATGCAAACTTTTTATGGCAAGCCCCAGTGAAGTCAACACCATAAGGACAGAAGGTGGTGTAAGGCAGCAGGCAGTGCTGGAAGGAGCCTTTCCCTTCTGTTAGAATCTGTCTTTTGCCTCCTGCTGTTATTGGCTGCTTGTAGCCTCAACATGATTTAGAAACTTTGTTAAGAGCCTTTTACTCTAGTTTGCAATTGAATGAGTTTCTCAGGCATTAAAAAAACCAAAAAATAACAACAACAAAAAAAAGGCAAACAAAAAATCCTAAAAACCCCAAAACCAAAACAAAAAACCTACCAACCAAAAAAAAACAAAAAAACCCAAAACACCTCAAAACACACACAACCCACCCCCCCAAAAAACCTCAAAAAGCCAAAAAACCTCCAACAAAAACAACAAAACCCTACCAGGAATCCTAGGTGATTCAGGATTAAACACTACTTTGTTGAGCTACAGCAATGTCCTGCTCATGTGATCTGACCTGGGTGGCATCTGCTCTTTTTCACATTCTCCATAGATAAAGAAGCACGTGTCTAGTGTCCAGATCAGTGTATTAATCAAGTGTGTTAGTGACAACACTACCAACCTCAAGCATGTAAAATTTATTAATAGTTTCTCTCAAAAAAAAACCCCAAACACCAGATACATTTTTTTTTAATTATGTATGTGCATACTTTTATCTATCACTTTCTGAGCCTTCAGGGTGAAACTGTGCATTGTTTTCATGTGTCTCTTTGAAAGGAGAAGGTTAGGAAGATATTGGTTTTTCTGTTTTTAAAAAAATTGAAAATTCCAGTCATTGGTTTGCAAGAATTATGCTTCTGAGAAAAATACATGCAATGTCACTCAGATCCATGATGAAATTTTAATGTTTGCCATTGCTTTTGTAGTAACAGAAATAAGTGACTAATGTCTCTTCTTATTCTTTAGTTCCATCACTCCTGTGAGCTGTGTAGGAACAGGATTAGCATCCCTCTCTACCCCCATATTTTTCCTTAGTGTAATTAGCCTAGGCATTGTCTAGCAGTCCGCTAAGTGTAATGACTGATACTTCTGATACCCACTAGGCTACAGGATTTTTCCCAAACTGTTCCTGTTTGAATGTTTAAAAACAAAAGCAAAACCAAACATTCCCTCTCAAAACCTATTTTATACTTAAGCTTTTGTGATGACGAATCCACCTTGGCAAATAATTCTGATATCTAATTATCTTTTCTGAAAAAACAAAACAAAACAAAACAAAATTTAAAAAAACAAACAAACAAAAAAAACCAAACAAAAAAACCCCACCAAAAAACCAAACCCAAAATGAACATGTTCATTAATTCAGGACTGAACATGTTTTACTTCATATGCAGACAAGGTGTCTGCCGAAAACTGCTTTGCTAACACATTTATTATCTTCTCAGTAACTCTTGCTTTCACTTGTTCTCAGTATCCAATACTTCTCTTGACTTCTGGGCACATGAAATGGGCACATCATTCCAGTAGACACTGCTTGCACCAGCACAGAGGTGATAGAGCCTTCATGTCATGGGTTTTGTTTCTACTGTCAAGAGGCACACCAGAGGCTTTAGCTACAGTGTCACATTGAAGGCTCATCTTCAATATCCGTAATTCCATGTAAACAAAGCCCCTCTCCCCCTTCTCCATCCCTCCTCTCCCTCCACCCAGGATATCAAAGTAATCCCCGGGACCATTCTAATAATTTCTTACTTTCCTTTGTCTTTAAACATAATATGATTCTGTTACATATTATCTTTCATTTGAATTTCAAGGGGAGGTTTTCAATAACAAGATCAAGAGTACAGTAGTGCTCCTGACATGAAAAAGTCCATATACACCAAAAAAGTGCCTCTAAATACCAAGTTTTATTTTGTCCAAACTCTTGTTGCATGAGTGGTTAATCTAATCAATCAGTTTGCATACTAAGTTGCAACTTTGAATTTATTTTGCACTGACAGCAAAGTACATGGTGAAAATCTTTAGCATAGCTCTCCATAATGACTTTGTAAATTTCTAAAATGGAAGCCATGAAGTTCTGTAACACATGTAATTATTATCACAGTTCACTTCAGCTTGAGTAGCAGTCATCCTTCAAATTGAAAAAGAAAAGAAAGATCACATCAGATATTTTGGAAGTTGAATGACATAAGATATATTAGCAGAGCACCTCTATTGCACTGTAAAAACTTGTGTTTAAGCCAGCATTAACCTACTACCTATTTTAGTTGACAGTAGTCACCTCAATAGAGTAGCATAGGGCTCAACATGGGACTCTTGATAAGGTAATTAGATTATTCTGAGCTCTGTGCTTCTGTGATAGGTTTTACAAGAATAGGAGCAAATACCTGATGAGGCAAATAGAAGAAAACTCATTCTGTGGCAATGAACAGGACAACAGAATAGAAGGTGTTACTATAGATCAGCTACAATGAGAAGAAGAAGAAACAATGACAAACTATGCTTTTCTTCATCTCAGTGGGCCAACCATTTGGGAGGAAGAGGTTCTACAGATTCCAGGCAGAATAGAAATGGTCAACATGCTATCTGTGCTATCTGCTATTTTCCTCATGAAAGTAAAATGGACAGGAATGATTGTCAGGTAATCAGGAACTGACATGAGGATAGCTGAAAGAAGAAATTAATTCCATACTGCAATGGGTAAATTGCAAGACTTTGAGTATTACTGGAGAGCCAGTGAAGAGACAGGTAGTTCACATTGTTGGAGAGGACTCAGTTAATAAACAAGGAACAATTACATTTCTGTTTTGTTGCATTTCTTACATATGGCTTTCAGAGAGTGTGAGGTGAAGAGTTTTTTTCAGTGAGTTTAGAAACTAAACAGAGGTTAGCATGTCTGAACACAAAGACCTCTGTGTAGAGCCATGTCTAGGGAATGTTGGCTGATGAGTTTAAAGGCTCAGCTTAGTTGAAATAAAGATATCATATGTCTCTAATCACCAGACATCTAGCTAATCGTGAAAACTCTCCACTGGCAGAACAATCTTTTCTACATGTTTGCACCTCTAATGAATGAGACACCAGTCCTGTTTGGAGTGCATATACTATTCTAATAACTAACAAAAAATAAATATGATTCTTACCTAGAGCTCGAATAAATTGAAAGCAAGTTTTTGATGATATGGCTATCACAGATGAGGGACATACATGACTGGCACAAGAAGTTAGCCCTTCTCTAAAATAGAATATGATTTGATCCTGTTGCTGAATCAGTCTATGCATTTTTTTTTTTTTACGGAATGAAAGCCTTTTCTATTAAAACAACAGATTTAGTTAAAGATGGTTGTTTTCAACAGAGAATTTTGAGCACAAGTGTGTATATTATAGAATAAGAGAATTGAAAACCTGTAAGGACCATGTCTTCACAACTAATTCAAAATGGAGTGGGGCCCAAGAGACCTGAGCTAACTCCCTCTGCCACAGATTCATTGAGCAACCTTGAGCACTTAACATCACTCTTACCTGTTTAGTGGTGCAAGAAGCACACAGATATAGATGTTTGTTCAGAGAGAAATTTCCTCTGAGAGACATCTTACCTTTGTAATCACAGCCAGAGCACAAGTAATGGCAGAATAGTCTCCCATTTTTCCTTTGCTTAAATAGGGCTAAATTTAGAGCTCAGATTAGGAAACGTGTTCATCCATGTAGAATCAGAGAATCATAAAATCTCAGTTTAATTCCAGTTGGAAGAGATCTCAGGAAGTCTATAGTCCAAAGTCTCACTCAAGTAGATTCACCTCTGAGATCAAACTGCATTACTCAGAGCCCTATACCCAGTCAGGCCTTGGAAACCTCAAAGAATGGAGTCTGCACAACCTCTGTAAGCAACCACTGCTTGGCTGTCCTCAGTAAAAAAAAAAAAAAAAAAAAAAGATAGAAACCCTTGATAAATCTCCACTGCTTTTGTCCACCCACCATGCACCACCATGTAGAGCCTGCCTCTGTCTTCTTGATACATTGCAGGTACTGAGCATTGAGGGGGTGGAGGGCAGCTGTTAGACCTCCCTGAAATCTTCTTTGGAATAGGCTGAACAAGCCCTGGTTCTTTAGTCTCTCGTCACAGGCCAGGTGCTCCAGCCCCAGCCAGCTTGGTGGTCCTCTGCTAAAATTGCACAATTCACTGAAGTCTTTCCTGTATTGGAAGGCCTAAAAGAGGACAAAATATCTAGATGTGGTGTCACGAGTAAAAGGGAATAATCAGTTCCTCTATCTACTGTCTGTGCTCCTGTTAGCAGAATCCAGGATGCTGATGGCCTTCCTTGCAAGCAGGAAGCATTCCGCTGGCTCATCCTCAGTCCTTAACAGTTTGGTGCTGCTAAATGTGTTTTCATCTGTCAGCCTGATACATCTTCTCATATATGCCAGGATGCATATGCAAATATGAAAACTGGTATGCATGTATAGGTTTAAAAGCACAGGTTTCCACCTTTCTGGTACTTCCAGTACTGCCTCTCTCAGCAGCATCAGTAGTGCCAGTGGAGGCCCATGGGATTACACAAGGATAATGTGAAACAGTTTCTGCTTGTACATCTTAACTATCTGATATAAGACAGAGTAGAGATAGTAAACATAATCAAGTGTTCTTAGGCAAGGACAGTAATGCAGCAGCAACAGGACTTCATTATTCCTTTGCCTGGCTACCGGTATCATCAGCCAAGCCAGAAGCAAATAAATCAAACATGATTTGGTTGAATCAGTGTCTATCTTCAGTTGGGTGATGGTTTATTTAAACTTCACTGTTGAATATTTAACATCCAGCTGCTCACTATCAACCCAGTGGAGTGATAGATAATCTAGCACAATATTTTTTTGTTACTCTGGATTCATTCTCTAGGAGTGAGTGGTCCTATTCCCTTTTAGCATAGTTCCAATGAACTCAGCTACCAAGTGGGCTTGAGGAATTTCTGTTCACATGTTTAAAAATTGCATATACTTCTGAGTAGTCCAAGATGCTGACTATTGCAAAAATAATTTTTAAAAAACAGTAAAGGGAATTAAAACTTCATATGAAACTCCAGTGCTCATGCCCGTCTCATTCATGGACAATGCTGTTGATGTTAACAGAAAAAATAAACAAGGAAGTGAAGATGAGAATAAGAGGAAGAGAATGTTGGGTAAGAATGAGATAAGTATTGAACTACTTTGTAAACACATGGGCCATATGGTGCAGACATAAACAGTGTGAGCTTTCTTTACCAACATTATGCAGTCTGTAACCTCCCTTTCAGATAACTCCTCTCTGCCAAATGTTTTTCTTGTCTTTAATACTGCAGATTCTACAGTCATGCATGCTTATATATACCAGAGCTAGATTAAGCAGACTAACTTTACTAAACTACATCCATTTTCTGCTGAGCACCAGTAACAGCTGCATTGCCTTAAAACAAACAAACAAACAAACAAACAACATTCTTTTGCCACTTTTTAAAAAGCCTAAAACATAAACTATTATTGAATTTATTGTGTAATGTCTATTAAAGCTATAGATTTCTTGCATAAATTTCAATTACTATATAACTTTTGCCAGGCCTGATGTTTGTCATGGATTGTAACTGCAGGGACACATTAAGATTTTTATCTGATTTTACTATACCTACGGTTTTGAAAATCCATGCCCAGCTATTTGGCAGCCTATTTTTGATGTCTAGACTTCTGTAGCTAATTTGCTTTAATGGCTTTTGAAGACCCAAGGATTGCAGGAGAGTACTTTCAGAAGCAAATTACGCACCATCTCAGTCACTATGCTGATAAATATATAGATGATGATGTTGAAATATCAAGTATTCTTAATGTGGCGAGCACCTGGTTTTAATTCCATCATCTAATATATCATTTTGTCATTAGCCCATCCTTTACAACTCATTTTAGCAGTATGTACATTGATATTTTGCAAAATTAATGTAATAATCTTAAAATGTTTTGGCCTTTTTTTTCATCGGCCTGCTTGCATTTTTTCCCAAGAGTTTTAGCAGCAGTGCAGACTTTTGCAAGATTTTCTTTTTCAAATGACACCTTCTGCATAAATCAGCCTATTTCTATTTCAGTCAATGAGTGTTATACCAGTTTGCACAGTATAATGGCCTGCTGCAAAAATGCCCTTTCAGGACTGTCTGTAAAAAGTCTTATGCTCCATTTAGTGCTTACTTACTAGTAAGAATGAGAGGACATTTCTAGAGGAGTGCCATGTTATTGCTGTCTCTCTACAGACAGATTGCATAGAGAGATGCCTTCATCCCAAGGCTGTAGGACAGTCTCCTTTCTGTCCCAAGGTAGCTGTATGGTTGAACACATCATGATAACCAGATAATAAGTCAACATTCTCCCTGCTAGCAAGCAAATTCTAGGGATCTAGTGAGGCTTTGTGTAGTTTGTACCCTCATAAATCAAAGCCACAGGAGAGGTAAAGTTCTGCTAGACAGGTTCAGTACTTACACTCCCAGATTGCCTCTATTCATCCTTCTGAGAGCAACCAACAAACTTATCAGTGACTGCAATGAGGGTAAGAGCAATCTGGGAATACCATTAGGATTTACACAACAGTGTTTGTGACATTTTGTCCTGCTGCCTCACTTCATTTCAGCTGCTGCTCCATTTTGTTTCTAAATCAACAGCATATTGTTTGAAGGATGACTATATCATCTGTTTCCAGGAAACTTTCTGAATTTTACATTACTTTTTATTCCTGCAATGTACCCAGCGGGGAGCTGAAGCTGAGTAGCCCCTTCCCCCTCACAGGATATTGTGTTAACTATCAAACTGCATGTCCCTGAGTGGGACTTTTTCCAGGAAACTTAGGTGCATTAACAATTTCAGGACACTGTTCAGGTGATACAGGTCTATTTCTATATTATTTATTTTAATTTGTTCAATTTAGTATAGATATCTGAGTCTACACTTCATTTCAAGAGCCAAATTTCTGATATTGATCTTTGTGCCATTACTTTGAAGGTACTTTTCAGATTGTGAAATGCTTGTAAGTGGAAGGGGCTGTATGATGTACACTGAATGCTAAGCACATGCAAACCAGGTTAACCTAAAGTGCAGCTATGTTCTAAAGACATGGTAACTCTGCCTTGTTTTCAAGGTTCAAGATACTTAGAATATTCAGGGACAGTTCTGCACAGTTTATGTACTGCAATTGCTATTTTAAGACATCTTTCATTCCCTTTTTCCTTTAAAAATGCAGAGCCAAATCCCATTAACGCCCCAATGAAATTACAGTAAAATGTAAACATTATTCTCATTCCCAGCATATAGAACTTTACTTACTATTTCTGTCCTCCTTTTTCCTTTTTGATCAAACTCAGCAGTTGTTCAGCAAAACACTAATTGTAGTTTAAGTCTCTGTTCATCTACACAACAGTTTCTAGAAACCGTACCTAGAAACAACCTCACAAAACACTGAGAGCTGATAATAACGTAAATCCATTTACCCTAAGAGACATTATATGCTCACAGCCTGTAACCATGCAACCAAATAAGTGTTGTCAGTTTCTAACCACAATTCCTCGTTTATATTTTCAGCTTTTTTTAGAAGACAGGAAAGGTGTGGTCAAAACTGATCAAACAGCATTTTGCAGAAAAGAGTTCACACATCTGCAAAATGAATTCTCAGTCAATGCATGTTTTCTCTATTCTTTCTAGCACCAGTACTCAGAACTAAAGAAACCATTAGCGCCATTGAAGTCTTAGTAACTTGATTTTTTTTCCTATGAACATGCACTGTGGTCTTATTTTATACCCAGCTCCCTCTCCTCTCCTCCATGCTACCCTGGAGAGGACACAAACCATGGACTTCATGTCTGAGGATAGAGATCACAGAACTTATTGCAATCAATAAATTATTTTAATTTTTATACGACTTATTGTATACTGTTGTAGACGAAGCCATATTGGACACTCAGAGGTCATCAAACTCACAATTCTGTGTCAGCTCAAGTCTCACTTCTTTCTTCATAGCTTTTTTAATGGCATGTAAATTGTGCTAGAAAAGAGAAGTGTTCCCCTTGGGCATCGATTAATTATACAGTTTATGCCAGTCAAACATAACTGCTATAAATATAATTTTCATAATCTCTTGAATCTAGTACTGCTTTCTGACCACTCTTTTCTCTCAAGTCTAAACAAAACTGTGTGATCTCTTCAGTAATGCACGCAGTAACTGAAATTCCCATTGCTATCACATAGCTTAGGATGCATTTCTAAGAGTAGGGAAATATGCAAACAATCAGATAATACAGGAAAATATGTCCTGCTATAACATTTAAATGATTATCTGATATATTAGTTTTTGTCAAATCTAGCTTTATTTTATTTGGCAATATGAAGCAGTGTAAACCCAGATTAATTAACCAGTTTTGCATTGTTGAAGAGTAGTGGTCAAGCTGGCTTTGTATATTAATTTCTATACCTTACTTCTCTCAGGGTAGCACAATTCACAGGCACTTACAGAAACCTGGTTTAATTCACTATTAAAAGTGACCAAAAACATAGTCGAGGTTTTTTTCCACTCAGTTGAAAAGAGACTAGAACTGCATCTCTTTTCAGGCTGATTCCTGCCTTGTCATTGTACAGATCTGAATGCTGCTGTCTGACATTTCAGGAAAGCATGAGAAGAAGAAAAGCTGAGCTGCTGAGTTTGCATGTTACATGCAGTCAGAGGGGATTTTCTCACCACAAAATATTCAGCTTAAGAAACAGATGCAAGATATCTCTCAGCAGTGTCAAACAAAATGGGGGGAAAACCCAAACAAACAACTAATTAATGAACCTAGAGCCAAAGGCTAACATGCAAATAAACCAAGCACACGGCATTGATGACAGACAAGCTGGATTTGTCTGCTTTGTTCATGATACCCCAGCTCTCACCCTGCCTTTTCCTCTCCCCCTGGCAGACACATGGCAACAAGTGGCAGGAATGGTGGTGGTCTTCAGGGCATTAGTTGTACAGTTATTTAGTCCAGTGGAAAAGAATGACTCAACAACCAATTCCCTCTTTGTTGGATGTCCAAATTTCTGTGACTCCTGTGCAAGTTAATTCATTTATTGCCCATTTTTCCTAGCACAGAAGATCCAGGCTTCACTCAGTCTTCTTTCCCTTACTTTTCTCAGATCTGTTGGCTGACAACCATTGGCATTTAAATGTTAGGCTTCTGTTAGCATCGACAAACAGATTTGGTGCTGGGGATGGGTCCTAAGGCCCAGTCTGCAGCCCAGGACAGCAGCCCCTAAGCAGAGGGGTGTCCTGGCGTCCCTTCTTGCATGGCAGCCCCACAGAGCTCAGCCCCAGGAAGCAGCAGGTACACACCTACCTCTGCCCTAAGCCTGCCCATGGCATGCAATCTCAGAAACCATTTTACAACTCATTGCATCTTCGATTGCTATGTGTAGGCATAAAAGATACAATGGAAAAACTTACTCATGAAACACTATTAAGTAATTTTTTCCCTCCCTAACCAGTCATTGCTGTGGTAAACAAAATGAGCTGGTAATAGTAACTCACCTTTACTCCTTGCTTTTGATATCAAGATTGCATATTACTTCTTTCTTTTTGAAAGAGTATTTATGACTTGCTTGTGATTCATTGCAAACCAGTGCCAGTTTACACCAGAATAAGTGTACTGACTTCAGGGATGATTTTTGCAGTTTGCATTTATGCCTAGATTTATTGTATTTAAATTATGTTGATGCCTACCTATTCTTTTCAGCTAGATATAAGCAGATTATTGCGTGGACTCTGTTTACAAAACAAATATATTCACAGTGATAATCTAGGTCATCAATTTTAATCCACCTAATTTCTGGATAGAGCTTCTGATTGAACTACAGTATCTCTATGAAATAGAAAAACAGTCTGTAAGAGTTGAACAGAAAATCCACAGTCTCCTTTGATAAATTTTTCTGATAGTCCATCAAGCTTGCTTAATATGTATCTCTGTATCTTGGATTAGTTTTGCTCTCTTAGGGAAAACTAGCAGGTCCAGTCCAGCAGAGTGCAGAAAGTGGATGATGGCCGGAGCAATTCGAGTGCCTTCTGAAAGGAGGGTGGTAGGAGGCTGTGGTTGTATAATCTGTGTGTTTCTCAGTTGTATAATCTGTGTGTTTCTCAGTAACTTGAAACTGCAGCAGATTCAACCAGCTTCCTTTTAGCAAATGGATAATATCTGCCAGGATTTCTATATATATATATAAGAAGTGGTTATGTATGATATGACATAGGTGTCTCTAGTGCTGCAGATGACAATAGTGTAAGTTGAAATTATTGTATGCACACAGGGGAAGCAAGAAGAGCTCCAGGTGGGCGGCTATAGGAAGATATAAAATGGAGTTACATATGCCTGTGCCTTCTGACATGCTTTTGGTGTCACAGACCCGTGTAGTAGGTATTCAGGATACAGCTCCGTGCTGTCGTCTGTGCGGCAGACAGAGCCACGTAAATCTACACTGATTTAGCAACATGCAAACTTTATCACCATGACACATGCACAGCCTCTCGAATCGCTGACTGTGTAAATATCTTGAACTTTACATTCCCGTGAACTCGTAGGGTACTGATATCACTAAGTGAAAAAGTGCTGATTTAATTCTCTCTCTTATGCTTTCATTAGAAGAAACACAAGGAAGTAAAATGGAGGCAGCTCTCCTCCCTTCCACTGTACCCCAAGTGAAATCTGTTTGCAGTAATGTTAAAAGTGACTTCAGTTGTGTAGCTCCTCCACATCCATCCATGGGGCAGCAATAGCCAACAGCAGCCAATTTACCTGTTGTAACACTCTCAGTGCAGGATCTGACCCTGATTTGGGAACCTAAACACACAAGCAGGATCTTGCTTATCTGCACAGTAGCTAAAAATGGTACTTCTAAACACCTTAAAATTGTTTCTTCTCAGCCTTCCTTCTGCCTTTCCCTAGACCGTGATACAAATACAAAAGAAAATTTATTAATTTATTGAAAACAGGAAAATCAAACCTAAGAACTATACACACAAGCAACTTTTTTCTTTTAAATCACCAGAATATGTTTCACTAGAAAACAAACACAATACAAATGGGAACAAGACTGCAGATTAAACCCATTTCGAATGTTGATGTCCTTAGTGTTCACACCCTAGTGCATTGACCACACCTAGCATGACATTTATGCAGATTATTTATTGGACTATGATTTCATTAAAAGCATCTCTAAGGTGACTGGAGTCAGAAATCTGATATCAAAAACCTCACAGTTTTAAGCATCATTAACAATACCAGAATATATCCATATTGTTCAATACACACTTACAAACTCCTATCACATATAAATAAGTTGTTATGAACTTCTGACTTCAATAGTATCTACAAAAAATCCACCTTGTTTAAAACCTAGAGGAAGCAGCATGCAGTGTAAACAAAGATGATGTTTGAGTATCAATATTTAATGAAAATGTAAAACCTGCCAAGCCAAGTCTCAGATCAATGTATTTTTTTTCCCAGTGAAAAAGAAGTTGCTATTCAGGTTCTGAGTCACAAGTCTCAGATCTCAACCTTGTTCATTTTGGTTTCATAAACAGACAGAAAAAAATTGCTTTTAAGTTCTCTTCCACTATCAGAATAGTGAAAAGAGGGAGTAGAATTGGTACTGCCTAGTGGTTTTAAACACAAATATATATTGAAATGAATGTTTAGTGCATAGCTCATTCTAAAAGGAAAGAAAAGTGGACAAAGATACTGAAGTTAGATAACTGAAGAGATGGAGATTCTGACAGGGTATAAAACATAAATAATAAGTGCAATAGAACTGTAAAACTTCAAGTGATCCTTCTTGTCCCTACACTCAGCTTTGGCTTCTTTCTTCATTTCTTTTATCTTTCTGCCTCTTTCAACTTTTATGTTCTTTAATGTTGTTTCCTACCTCACTCATTGTGAGCCAAGCATCTTTCTTTGCTTTTAAGCCCTGTTTAAAACTCAATTCCTCACTGCACCTTTACTACCCTACCCAGTTTTTGTGCATGCCTTCCTCTTCCTGAACATTTTCCATGACCTGTGCTGTCCAAAGCTTACCTTTGGAAGATCTCCATGCTTTGAACCATGCTTGGGTTTTTGTTTTTTTGTTTTTTGGGTTTTTTTTCTTTTTTGCAAAGCATGGAAGAATAAACCAGTTACTCAATCTTCTGGGTGCTCGAGGGTTTTTGTGAAAGCATTCTGCATCTCACAGCAACTTCCTGAGAAAAGTTTCTGTGCCAATAAAGGAGGAGGGGAAGTCAACTGATGCACATTTTTGGCAGGTGTTCATCAGACCAGCTAGTGACCTTTTTTTCCCCACTTCCCCATTGTTTTCCAACATCTATTTCAGGATGAGCAAATTGACAGCAGCTACCCCATGGTCCTACCAAAATCTTTACTCAGGCTATAAAAGAGATGTTATTTGTTCCTTCCACACCCTTGTCTGTCTTCTACAACCATGTAAGGGAGAGCAAGATTGTCTCTTTCTCATCTTCTTTCCTCCTACCCATATTAAGTATTTCTGCAACACAGCTGAGATAATACCTATAATATGTTGCCAGAAATTAAATACTGTTTTAGTACCCCACAAAGCATGCTTAGAACTTTTCTGTTTTCAATCACTGCACTAAATCTAGTAAGAACACAAAAGTGCATAGAATAAGTGAAACAATGACACCATATACGGTGGTGGGAACTTAGCAACAAATTAAACTTGAAGAGAAAAAAAGGCAACTCTGCAGTACTTTGAACTTGGCAGAGTAGCAATACAAAAGGTCAATGACAAATAATTTCTGTGTAGACTAAATCTCCATTTTTAGGAATGTTATCCTAAACTTGAAAGAGAAATGCCAGTTGAAGTGAACTGAGAGTTTCCCCAAGAATCTCACTTAACAGGCTAGAAAGAATTACAATCAAACCTTTAAAGTTTACACTCTGATAATACTATGACAAAATACAGTTTGAAAGATATACAAATAACATAAAGGAAACGAAAGCTCAAAATAAAATTGATTAATATATTAATATTAAAAAATAAGAAATAGTCAGTAAAAGTAATACAAAACCAAAGCAAACATAGCAAATCAGACACTCAAGCTATTACCAAAATAGCCAAGGGCCTTCACTGAGCTTTCTGTCCTTATTACCCTATGTTAAAAAATACTTTTATGTCATGTAAGACACTATAGAAGGCACCATGTAGTTTTCCAGTTGTGCTTTATAACAATATCTTTTCCTTATCTCTGAATCTTAAAAAGACTTTTTCTACTTTGCAGCACAACACATATCGAAAAAATTATGGTTTAGAGTGCAATGCACCATATGTGAGGATTTACAGATCAAAATATGGTTTATGTCACGGAAGCTAAGAATTGGACACAGTGAACACAAATAAAAAGTTTTAATAGAGTCATCTATATTTTAAAACTGTGAAAGTGTGTTCTGATCCAACTGGAATCCACAAGACTATACTTATGCAGTCTGATTCACTATATAGCTTAAGGTTAGGAAGAGCAGTTCATTTAATAACTTTCAATTGAAAAGATATATAGAATAATCTTTATTTTACTTTAACAGAAGAGTTGTGTTACATCATTGATGACAATTGGTGGCAATTCTCAAATAGCAGCCTTCTGCCTGGACCAAGATTATGAGCAGGTTTTCTTCAGGGCCCACCACATGACACCTCTTGCATTCCTTCCAAACCTCCTATGCTTCTCACCCTCATCCCAGCACTTAAGGAGTAGCTAAATATGTTACTACACTGTAAGCTGCAGAGGCTCTAAACCATGTCAAAACCTAAAATACCGACTGATCTGTCTGCTCAGTAAAGCTGGGAGCTACAGCACAAACAGAGCACAGACGGCCTCTAGCATTTTAAGCAGTGTTGATTAGGTCTGCTCTAAATAGATAACAGTGTTGAAAATGCTGGCAGCTTTGTTTACCCCAAGGCTCTAAATGCTGCCAGCACCTGAGGACCAAAACAATTGTTAGCAGCACTGGGACCAGTTTGCAGCGTTTTCCTGTGCTGAGGAGAGTTAGATCTCTAGAAATGTTTGACCCACCTCTCTCAAGCAACATCTGCTGACACTCTGGAGGAGAGTTAATAGTGCCTGCAGCCCTTCCATTTAGATTGGACTGTCTCCTCTCAGCTTTATTTTGGCTTTGAAGGAAACATTGACCACTCATTTATATAAACACAAGGGGAAACAACCAAGCTATCCCAAATAATAGCAATATTCCAGAATACTTTTAAAAAAATTTAAAATCCTCTCCTGATTATAAGAACAGAAGAAAGCCACTTCTGGGAAACACAGGACAAGGAAAGTCTCATATCCTCTGTGAGAAGAATGGATGAGTTGAAAAACGGAAGCAGCCCAAACAGAAGGAGTTCTCCTTACCAGCCTGGGAGCAGAGTTACAACATATGTTCAGGCACCCAGCAGAGCTGCTGGCACTCTGGAGGTGGCCTCACCTGCAAGAATATTGCTTTTACACAGAATGACTTTTCTTTCTTATCTTTCATCAGAAGAGGCTACAAGAACCCAATACTGAGTATCTTAGTGGCTGATCTTCAGACTTGCACCAGGAAGTAACAGGTTGAAATCTCTTACAAAACGAAACTAGAGTCACATGCCCTATCTAAGAGGTGAGAGGAGTAACCATCAGGTTAGCTGTTAAAGGGGACTCTTCTATCATCACAGTTGGGTTTTAGAGTAGTTTTCTTCAGTAGCATTCTCTGAATACATGCAATGGGTTAGATGATTTGTGAGTCAGTTCCTAGTTTATGCATTCCAGTGATTCTTTCAGTCCTATGAGTTTGTCAGTATCTCTGAGCGCACTCAGGTCAGACCTATGCCCACTTGCAGAACTATACTGGTAAAAACAGACAACACAGGTGACAGGAAATGGCAAGTCTGAATTTCCATATGCTGGAATTAAATACCTACATTTGCAGTCTATAAATAGCACTTCAGCATTGATCGAGTTTCCAAACTCCATAGGAACAAGGTTAGCCCCTGGGGAGGACGTTCACATCTTACAGAATGAAGCTAGATTCTGCTAAAGTAAAGCTTTGGTATATGTAATGTAAATGGCTACTAGATCTTGGCTGACGGTCACTAGTGGGGTCAAAAGAACTATCAGTGAAGACACACAAAACTATATTCTTTTCTGGATCTGGGCTCAGGTAACACAAAGAAAAGGATCTAGTTAAGAAAATTATCGGGTAAGATGCGCATTACTACAACTGCATTTCAAGTCTGTCATGCTACAGACTATTTAATATGCCCTATAAGGTAGCTGTCAAATAACAGTTTCTTAAATTGAAGGTTTCTGAGTTATGGTCTACATTTTCTGCTTAAGCTGCTACCAGTATCTTTAACAGCAGCAAACTGCTCATTGACAGTCAGCTTAAATCAACTGTGCAAGACCTACAGTGCCAGTGGAGCCAAGAGCACAAATAGAGGCTGAGAACTTTTCACGTGGGTGACTGCTTCGGATCACAGGCAGAAGGGTATGTTCAATCCGACATTCCAAAATCCATTTAAAAGGAGTTCTGACTGCAAATGCTGAAGCTCAGGGTATTTATTAAATCCACTGTGCAGTGAAGACGGTCTATTCAAAGCAAGTGTTTTAAAGCATGATCATCAATGAGATTGCCACAAAACCTCCAAGCACAATGAAATTAAAGTTGTTCAATCAATGCACATATACCTAATTAGAACATATTTACATCAAACACACCTGCATATTAGGACTATTTTAAAAAAGAATTGACTCTTCCAGAAAAGGCCGTGTAGACTAAAGGCATTTCAGACTGTCAAGATGGACGGGTCCTGACCCTATCTATTTTGTCAGCCACAAAACCCTGTGCAGTATGGTTAACAAGGATTCATGCTGTCCTTACATAACCTAAAAATTTCATTTTAAACTGGTTTCATTTTCTTTTCATTTCTCTTTTGGCCCTTTTCAATGATCTCAGCTCTTGTGTTCATTTCATTCTGTGTGAAAGTTGTAAATAAGAGTATGTACTCCCCCTCCAATCTGTTATTTCAGTCAAACTTTCATTTCAGAGTTCTGTCTCATTTTCTTCTTCAGGATACAAATTTTAGGTCTTTCTTTCCCATCAGTACACAGATATTCAACTTACAGTTGCACTGATCTGAAAGTAAGTGTTACTACATAGATGAACAAAACAGTCAAGAAAGATAGATTGACCTGTAGAATCATTTTTTTGTCAAAATGACAAAACTATCATTATTTCATTATTGTATGTCCCATCTTACATCTCTAACTATTTCATTCCATAATTTCATGTTCAAAGAAACATTAAATTTGCTTTACCCTCATATGACTGGAGGAGGCTATGTAGTCTTGGTCTATTAACCTTACCGTCCAAAGGTTTTGTTCATGTTTAAGTATTTATATATTTGAATTGTGATACTTTCCCTAATTTTCTGCAAGTCATTTCTTAAGGCACTTAAGCTGCTGCCATACTTCTTCTTGGGAGTGGTTCACCAATAGCCATAGAGGAGGTCCTTGGCAGAGAAGATACTACAATATAACTTGTATTGTTCTCCACTCTATCACCCAATAAAGTGCCCAGTTGTGGACATTATCACGTAACTGAGGAGATGCAGTTAGTGACTCCCATTTTGAGACCTCCACCACCTGGATGGAATCCAAGTGCTACTCTTCTAGTTAAGAACATAGACCACCTATTAACATTTCCTCTAAGAGCCAAAATCCACCTTTGTCTGTATAATATCCAGTTCCGACTACCACTGTAAGTTTAAACCCATCCTTCACAGAAGAAAACCCACACGGTAATTGTGAGCAACTGCCCTTCCGTATGACCTTTTCAAGCACACAGTTTCACCTGCTCAAAGGAGAAAACAAAAATAGTCATAGATAGCTATGTAAGTAGCAGGTCTAAATACAGGACTTCTAAGCCCATATATCTTTGAAAGCCCCGAGGGCCCAGCAACCAGCAACAAGACAGGAACATTTTCTCTTCCTTCAAACTGCTCTTGCAGACAATTTCTCCTTAAATAGGCTGATAAAAATGAAAAGGTATTTGTATTTACCTTACCTCCTTCTCTCCCAAGTCTTCCAGTCTGTTTGTCAGGCCAGACCCATCAGATGACCACAAAGCCCTGCTGCACAAATCTGTTGATCAAGTGATCTGTACAGTTCTACTTCATTTCACAGAAACGAAGTCCTTCGTCTATGGCTACCATGTTCCAGTTAGCTACACAAACCTACTATACAGATAGCATACACTGAAATCTTACTTCACTAAAATAGTGAAGTGCCATGGGAAAACAAATATGACCATACAACCCTTACAGATGAAACAATTTGCAGTCTGCAACACAGTTGTGTGCACCCTACAGTATCAGTCAGCTATATGGAGACACAAATCATCACAGACATACGCTTTTATACTTGTACTTAAAAATGAAATGCAGGGGAAAAAGAAACAAAAAACCAAGGCTGTACATGGCTATTGGAGATACTAACATAAAACTGGGATCCCCAAGGGAATTTCATAAGCCCAGTGACAGAAGCAGCAAAATATATGGTAAAACGAGAGTTCTCACAAAGGACTGCTTATCCAATTTAACTGCTCTATTGTACCTCGTAGAAGAACTGTCAATCAACCTTTCCATAAAAATTGTAAGTAGGCCAAAAGAAGACGTAGCTTCCTTGCAATAGCAAAGAATGTGCAGATACAAGCTGCTGGCTCTTTTCCAGGGAAATTGATTTTAATATTGCTGTGAAAGAACGACAACTTGGAATTAGGGAAGTGGCAAGTTCCATACAATCAAGTACACGATGTAGACCAGTTTGCTTTGTAATGCCTCTGTCTAGATGAATAGGAATAACTAACATCAGAATAGGCTTTAAAAAGCAGGTTGGCAGATGCTAAGTTATCCTATTAAAGAATTAGTGATGCAGAACTCAGAATGAGGCATACTATCCTCCAGATGAAAAATAAAATTATTTTTCCTGCCATGCTATCAATAAAAAATTGTCAAATTTTATGAAGTTATTTGTGAAGTTATTTTTAGCATGTTGTGGTGAGAAACATTTTTCGTTGCCACTGAAATATTGTTTCCATGGAAATTTTCTCACTAAATGTCTCTTTTATTTGCCCTTACACAGAAGAACAATTCTTTTAATGTCTGTCTAGTTATGTAGTTACAATCAATTCAGAAATCTCACTGAATTCCTTAGTGGTTCTACAGACAGGGAAGAAGAGAAGGAGAAAAGAGAGGAAGGGAGGAAGGGTGGGATGAAAGGGAGAAAGACAGGAGAAGAACAAGGAGGAGGAGAAGGAGAAGGAGGAAAAGAAGAAGAAAAAGAAGAAGGATTAAATAAGATCACAAGACTTAAGAAAATGCTGAGATTAAAAACGAAACCTGAAAGACAGGAAAGCCACAGAACTTTCCTCTTACAGATAAGGAATATCAAGCAGAACTTTACTTAAAGCCTTGAACTCTTTCCTCCTTAATGTGGTTCTGTTTACTGAAGCTATAAAATCCTGCAGGTCAACAAGTTCATATGGGGTTCATATGGGGTACTTGAAACTATGGGTTTCAAGAATCTGCTATGCTCTGCAGTGCTATAGAGCAAAGAACGATTATACCAGCATGGTTGAGAGGCCTCTGTAGAAGGTTAGGATTTGTTTATCATACTTCTCTCCAAAAGCTGGGAGAAGAAACTCCTTATCACCACCAGACCTGTGTAGTTAGCATCCTAAACATGCATGTGCACCAGCCTAGAAAAAGGGTTGAGTCTGTGACTTGCTAGCTGGGCAGTCCTTCATGAAAGATTTGTGCCTGTATGGCTGTTGCAGGTTGACCCCAGCTGAATGGCAGGTGCCCACCAAGTCACTTGATCACTCTCTTTCCTCAGCAAGGTAGGGTGAGGATAATATTTAGAAAAAAAAAAAAAAAAAAAAGTGGAAAACTCACAGGTCAGAAAGAGGCAGTTTATCGCAGAATATTCTGAGATTCTGAGTTGGAAGGGACCCAAAAGGATCATTGACTCCAGCTTTTAAGTAAATGGCTCATACTGGGATCAAATCCGCAACCTTAACATTAGTAGCACCATGCCCTAACCACTTGAGCTGATCTCAAGGCTAATAAAGCAAAAGTAAAGGATGTGAACAGAAGCAAGGAAAAACAAAACATTTCTTCTCTACTTCCCATCAGCAGATGTCCAGTCACTTCCCGGGAAGTAAGGCTTCATATGTGTAGTGGTTGCTCCAAAAGACAAACGTCATAACAAATGCCCCCATTCCCTTTCTCTTAGCTTTCATTGCTGAGCGGATACTACATGTTATGGAATATCCCTTTGGTCACCTTGGCTCAGCTGTCCTGGCTGTGTCCCCTCCCAAGAACTGTCCCACCCTCAGCTTGCTGGTGAGGGGATAATGTTGGAGAGACAGCCTTGGTGCTGTGCCAGTGCTGCTCATCAGCAGCCGAACACTGATGTGTTATCAACAGCTCTCCAGCACCAACACACAGCACAGCACCAGGGCAGCTGCCACAGGGAAAAGGAACTCCATCCCGGCCTGATCCCATACAACTGCAAAGTCTGTCCCCTCGTATGTACTGATCAGCCAGACCGAGCCTTGTGCAACTGAAACGCTGTAGGCAAGGGTGGGAACTTCTGGCTGGGAACAATTTTAATGCCTTAAAACACAGGAATGTTGCATAAAGAAAACAGCTGTATCAGGCCAAGGATACACAAGCACAGATTAATATTGCCACATTTCACTAGTTGCAAGTCCTTAACATTTCCTGTGTTAAAGTGTTTCAGTAGTTCAGATGTGCTTTCCATATTTCTTTTTTCACCTGAGTCCACTCAACATACGAGACACTTAATTTAATAAGTGATCTAAAAGGATCTCCAACAAGGCCTATTAGAATTTTGGCAATTCAGAAAAATTACCAAACAAGTATGGATTTTGTTTTCCAAATTAGCAAGGAAATGAAACAAGAAGTTAAATGAACCAAAGACAGTATATCACAAAACAAATAACTTGAGAAGTACTATTTAAACCAAAAGTAGTATTTTACGGGTAAATAGTAACTATCCTAATCTGCATGGAACAAAATCTTATCAGTGACACTTCATTTTTTCCCCCCTCTATTTTAAATACATAATGAAAAGTGACAAAGCCATTGTTTGTGTGGAAATTATGAAGTGTGCTGATTAGCTAAGCATGTAATAAAGAGGTTATGAATTCCCAGCATGCTGACAGAAATTTAGGTTCTGAAAAATACATTGCAGAATTTTGTCTATGAGTTTTCATTTCAGTTTCTTCTTTCTTTCTTTTCCCCCTATGATAACTGAACATATGGAGATTAATTTAAGTGTGGGAGTGACAGTGTGGATGCCTAATTAATTGCTCTAGAAAATAAAAAAATGTTTCTGCCTTACCCATAGAGGCCATTTAGCTAAAGTAGTGCCTTACATTATCAAAATTTGGATGTAATATGCAGTATTTGATGTAAAAACTGAAAAAAGGCAGATAAACTTAGTTAAGAACCTATTCTAGCCATTAACAGACATTTCAAGTTGGAGTAGGCAAGTTGTGTTGTCATGTATATGTTCTGGTTACTGCTTGTTGGCTACCGAAGAACTACGAATATGAACAGGTGTAAGTAAAAGAGCAATGGATGTATCAATAACCAAATGTTACAGTCAAATAGACATACGGGCAAGTTTTCCATCTCAGCTTTAGCAGAGGATGTTTTCAGGAGAAGTAAGGGTGAAACAGAATGTAGTTCGCTTCCCTCATACAGCTCTAGTAGATATTGGATTTACATTTTCAAGGTTTAGGTCTTTATACTTTGTCAATTCTTGCCTGATTTGTTCCTTACCATTTCTTTCCCCATAACATTGACAATCTGGCAGATACTTTTTAGTAAAGAATTTCCTGAAAGCTTTTCAGTGCAATGTTACCTACACTACAGGGTTTGTGGGGTTTTTTTCTGAAGAAGAGCTGATGGATGTTGTCATCACACTGTACAAGTCCCCTCTTCTAAGGAGAATACTCTAAAGATTTTCAAACTGCTAGGGGAGAAATAGGTTTTTCACGGATGAAGCAGCTCTGACAACATACAAGGAGAGAGCGTGTCTGAAAAACCTGAGAAATACGCAGTGGTCTCTGTCAGAGAGGCTGTAATGCTGATGTGACACAGCACTTCAAACCATTGTACAAGTGGTGCTGACTAGATTTGATGAGTAGACATTGCACTACCGACAGGACTCTTGAATGACTACGTAAGTTAGTAGTGAGAGACTACAAAACTTAGTAGCAAAAGGCCACATAACTTATTTTATCAGACAGGTACAATTAAAGGAAGAGAACCATCCATCAAAAATAGAAAATTGAATTATTGTCCTGTAAAGCATTTAACTCATCATTATCCTGTAGAGGCATAGATAGCCCTCATATGCTTATATTGGCTATGAAAGACAATCTATATTTGATTGAAGTCTTCAGAGACAACGTAATTGTTTCTTATATGTTTTTCATTTCCAAAGGGCAGCACCAAACAAATCAAATGTTTTGAACCTTGCAAACCTGTCATCAAACATCCAAAGTTCAGGAGAACACTTAAGTGGGCATTAAATAAAAGGATAAGAGAGTGTGATGGAAAAGCAAACAGTTTCACCTAAGAATTGGAAGCAATTCAGTGGATTAAAAAGAAAAGAAAATATCAGGGAAACCTTTTGTGGGTAAAGCAAATTGTTTAATTGCAAGGTTACAGTATCATTAAATAGGGAGTAGCAATTATATCAAACGATATTAATAAAAATATAACACTGCTATTAACTTGTAAAATTAAATTTAATGAGTGAACAATATATGAAGCTTAAAGTGCAACAAAGGATAACAAATGTCTCTTTGTAGATTAGATTTTTATCTTTAAAAATAAGGATAAACTTTAGTAAGGACATTTGAATTTTATAATTTAGAGAACAAACATATTATAAAGGGTTGATACACATTTTCTCTCATTATATCTTCTCTTTATCAAAGCAATATTAAACCCATTGTTAGGATAAATATTAACAATGGAGAATAACAAATATTGAAGGAGACAATAATAAAATGTGGATATTTTTCCCTCAGCATTTCTTTAGACTGTAAAAAGCTAGAGTCTGCCATGCTCATTCTGGTGAATATTGCTTTATTTATTTACCACCTAAGCTGGTACTATCTGGCATTTAGTGAATTAGCTTTTTAAAAAGCGTTGACAATCCATTAGAAGGCTAATCCCTTTCTAATCACAATAAAAAGTAAGCATATTGTCTTATCAATGTATATAAACATATCATCTGAATGCTCATGAAACATTGATATGCCTTCCACAATTTTCACAAATATCACCTTTACTCCTTTTTTCATGTGATTTTGATAACATAAAGCTCCTTCTTCATCAGGGACACCTGATTATATTTTGATCTTTTTTAAATAAGATTTATGCATAACATGTATAAGAACACTGTAGAGGAATAAAATGAAAGCACCAAATACTAAAAATTATTTCTCCTAAGACATTTAATGTACAGCAAATGTGGCAACTATTCTTTAATCATTGTGTTAATTAAACAGATAGTCCAGCCATCAGCTAAATGTACACAGTTTAGAAATAACAATAGAAAAGTAAGCCGAAAGTAGAGAACAGATAGCCACTATGAGGAAGGAAGAAGCATTGTATAAGCAGCATACAGAAATCTCATTAGTCATGTTTAAACCCAAAATAATAATAATAATAATAATAGTAGTAGTAGTAGTAGTAACAACGATACCCTAAAATTTGCGTCATTAAAGTCAAGTGGAAACATACTACACCATACAGATTATGCCACAAAAATGTAATATTTGTCTTAAACACTAATAAAATATTTTTGACATATAATTTAGATACATTTGGATTTATTACACCTCTTATTTCACTGATAGATCAAGATACAGACTAAAGGAATTGGAAGAGAGGTGAGTGGATTTTATATGAGTAATTATTTGTACTTTTTGCTCAGTTAGTTTTTAATTCCAGTAGACTGATAGAGATCCTCTAAAGACAGCCCTGAAAAATAGGAGATGGTTGGGTTGCACCAGTCCTCTAATGAATATCTAAGATACAATGACTCAGGAGGTGCTTGAGATCCATTACCCCTCTAATTTCTCCTTACTCTGTAGAATTAACAAATGTCTTTCTAAATCTCTATACTCCAATAAGTCAACATATAAAAAGTGCTAGCTGAGTAAGGGTGCGTGGAACCAGGACTTCGTTATTTAATTTTCTTCCTTCCTCCCTCCTTCCTACTACTTTGGGAAAGAGGTGAGCACTCATCAAAGTTGTTCGTCCTTTCCACCCAGTGGGCCATAGGCAAAAAGCAGGGAAAATTGAATAACAAAATAAGCTGGACCTGCCTGGTGATTTCTGTATTAAAAAATACCTCCTGATCCTTGTAACCGTGCTGAAAATAACACACGCTATGAGGTTTCAGACCGGATGCTTCTTTGATGCATTTCAAGACTGCAAAATAGATGGAATATATTAAGAGAAAAACCCCCAACAAACATTCCTTTTTCTCATAAGGATGGCAAACAAATGCACTTGTTTAAATTTTCAAAGGACAGACTGGAGTTCTAGAAAATGCTTTTTAATATTGCACATGAAAGACAATGCCTATACTGGGAGAGATAGAGAAACTCCATGACACAACACAACGAATATAATTTCATGAGTGCCTTTAGGCAGTTTATGTCCTAAACCTGTAAAGGCATGTACAAGTTCAAGTTAATCTGCATACCTATTCTGTTTGGAGCTTGCAACAGAATGATATTAAAAAAAAATCTCATCTAATACAAGTATGAGATATATATATTATATTGATTTTTCTCATGTCATTGTATTTACTTTTGTCAACCATAAAACCAAAAATACTGTAAGAATACATCCCAATGTGCAGAACACGTTGCAGGAGAATATAGAAATGTTGTAGTAAACTATCAAAATCTCGTCCCCTTAACCTCAAACCAAAAATTTTGAGGGGAGGCAAAAAAATATGCTTTTTTTATCTATCTCAGTCAACAATGAGAAACTCCACATACTAAAAATACTGCAGTATGGAGTATTGTTACAACTATTGTTATAGTTATGTCTCTGAAATTTCTGGCATTATGGGTTTAAGAGTGGTGCTTTATCTTAGCTTTACTTGCCTGCCAATTTAATGTTTCATGGAGTTTTTTTATCTAATTTAGAAAAGAGGAATAGATTGGAGGAAAAGAAAAAACCCAAACAAACCTTATCTGTACAACACTGTCTTTTTTCTGGCTATAGAGGTCTTAAAAACTCTTGCTGATTTAATTTCTTATGGTTAACATCCATGGTTTACCATAAAAGTTCTGCTTCCTTTTTAAAAACAAACAAACAAAAGCATTAACAAACAAGCAAAAACCAACAATATTTTGTATGGTTCCCATGTAAAACCATCAGATCTCCCAACTTTTTTTTCTAAAAAGGATATTTTTGCTTGTCATCAAGCAAAATTAAAATGATTAGGGATATGCACGAGTAAGAAAACAGTAATAGGGAAAGGTATAATTTTAGTTTAGGGAACAAGGTGGATTTTCTAATACTGACAGAATTTATGGTCATTTTACTGTTAGCTTACAATTTTTAAATTTTTATTTGTTTTGCTAATTATAATACTATTCTAGAGTTTTAGCTGGACATCTTTTTAGATTAGAGTTCCCTTCTAAAACAAGATCTCCATATGTATACATATATTTTTATTTCTATTTATACATACCAACACTATTTTTGAGGAGGATTCTTAACCCTTTCCCAAGTGCTTACATTTCCCTGTACAGACAGAGCATCACAAACTTCAACAGAACCACATAAAGGAGGGAGGCAGATAAACACACAGCGATTGCAAAGAACAAAGCTCAAGCCTCAGTGTCATTTTCAAAACAGGTTGTGGTAGTGCTGGCACTTCCACCCTGCAACTCAAACCTTATTCTTAAGGAACTCCAAGCACTACATCCATTACAGGACCCGCAGTTATTTTCTTCCTATGGCCAGCTGGTCTTGCAACACTTTTAAAGGCCACTACCTCTGCTGTCAAGGCCATCTCATACAGTTACTCCTAACTGCACTTTCACAGCCCAGCTATGCACCCGTTCTGCTCTCTTGGTGGACCATTCTAAGTGTATGGCTCGCATAGAAAAGGCACTACCAGGCCACAATATTAAAGGCACTGGCAGAGATTGGGGGCTTGAATGTGAAAGGCACTGAGAACTGGTTAAACAGTGAAATGACCTGGCTGTGTTTAACATCAAGCTGAGTGAAACACAATATTTTGCAAAAATATCTAAATTTTAGATTTTACTGTAAATCTAAAATTGAATAGATCTAATAGCCTTTTACATGTATTCATTTTAAAATACCTTTTAGTAATCCACAATATTTTTACTAAAATGGGCATCAACTTTAGTAATTATTAAGCATGTGCAGCTCTCACTGAATCCAGTCAGAACTGAAAATAACAAAATTGTCACTGTTCGGACTGCGGTCATGTACAAAATATTTTTCTATCTTTTAAACTGCTTCTCTCCTAAAACAAACTGCCTTTACTGCTGCATAATCTGTTGCAGCCTGAAGATAACCTACAGCAGTATTATTAGTAGATGTACCCATAATATGATATATTCAAGCTCTAGTAGCTCAGTACAAGGCTGCCATGTTATCCTGTTGACAAAAGGGAACTTTGGCAGAGGAAAATACTATTGATCTTTTCTACTCGTATGTAATAGAAACGTAGTTTATGTTACAAGAATTTAGTTAATTTTCTTGATTTTTATGAGTTTACAAGCAACAATTTGAATTATTTTTAGAAGTTCTTCTTATCTTAATATTTATGTTTGTATTATTATCTGATAATAGAGATAACACCCAAGGCAAGACTTTCTTATTTTGACTACCCACAGTCTACACTTAAACACTGTAAAGATACTTGATTTTCTATATACACAGATTTTATATATAAACATTTTATGTAATACTTTTGCTATAATTTATACTACTGTAGAGAGATTTTTGTTTTGAAGCTTTGATACTAGGTTTTTTTTATCCACACCTTTACAGAGATACCCAAATTTTGACCATAATGATCTTCAGGTCTGTATTTATAATCTGAGAAAGATTATTCCTAAATAAGTCTTGCAATGCTGAGCCCAGAAGTTTAAACTTTCAAAAAATGCATGTGAAGTAGTTCATTAGTAAAATTCTTTAAACATAATTTTAGGTAGGTGGGATATTTTTCTTACTATGTTAAAACCAGACAAGATGATTTAGAGCTGTATGTGATCAACAAAGCAAACAAATAATTTATTCAGCTACATTCTGGTCATCATTTGTCATTTGAATGATTAATTCTTGACTAAAGTAGTAGAAATAAGGTAGTGCATCTTTTCTGTTACTCCTTGAAAGAAATGCAGAATGGGAACCATTACCTCTAATGACTTAAATGTTTCAAACCCATCTTGAACAATCGCTAAGGGGCAGAAATGCTAACGTTTGATGAAGGAACCTAAAGCTTAAGTGAATTATCTATTTTCTTATCCAAAGGACTTTGAAGCAGCATTGCTAAGAGACAATTTATTTTTCTCCTTAAGAAAATTACCCAGCACTGATGAGATCAGGGAGGGGCTACATTTACTCTTCCTAAGACCAATTTTTGTGACTCAGGAGTGTGACTCAGGCTGGTCAGTGATGTTGATGTTAGCCTCAGAGAAAGATAGCTTGGTTACCCCTTTTGCTTCTTATCTTGGGGAGAGGAGGAAAAATAAGTAACACTCTTGTCACTTGATCACAGAGGAGAGGAACACAGCATTACAATTTACAAATCAGATATTCAGTCAGCATGAACTGGAATAGGTCCACAAAAAAGAGTTAAATCAATGAAGCCTCACAAAGTAACATCAGCTGACAAGAGGGCCTCAAAGATAAGGCCACAGCTTCATCAGAGAAATTTATCAGAGAAGCCTTAAAAAGCAACACATCTAAAAGCACCCACAATATCATAAACCTAATGAACTAACATTTTTATTTAAATCAAGAAATGTACATACCATGAACCCCAAAAGGTCTTTTGTAGTTTGGTAAGCATAATGGACTCCTACACTGTTGCGGAGCAGCAAGGCCTGGCAAAATGAAGGCCTTGATACCCTTACAAAATCCTTGCTCACTTCTATTACTTTGGCTAATTAGAAAAGCATTCTGGGAATGACTCAGCTAAACTAGGGGCGAAAAACAAGTTACATAATTGTAAAACAATTATTAGAACCAATAAGTACTCACACCGTGGGGCTCGTGGTTGGCTACATCTGATGCCTGTTCCTATCCTGCTCTATGGTGGTTGGTTAGGCACATTTGTTGTGCCTCACAAGTATGCAAACTCATAACAAGCTAACAGTTTAAGAACCCTGAATTTTTGCAAGAAAGTGTCTTTGCCATACCATGGTGGAGACTGTGTGTGCCTTAAGGCCACCCTACATTTTGAGTCTTGAGGTGATAATTGAGCTGCATGAGCGATGCATGTCCATAGCAAGGACAGGCACTGCGAGTTGGTGTCCAACAACAGCTCCTGGGAAATGGAAACAGGAGCTTATTTCCAACAAACCCTTCCAGTGAACTGGTCAAAACTGCTTCCAGGATAGCCTTGCTTGAGACTTTGACCATCCTTTAGGAATTCAAGAATAAATTTGCCATGGGAGAGAAAGTATCAACTCCAAACTGGGGAAATGCCATGCAGGAAAAGTCACTCCCATGGAGGTAGCTGGATACTCACTGGATGCATTTTTTAACAGCTATTTACAGAGTGATAGCATACATCCATTCACCACTTACCTCTCACTTTATAAGAGGCAGTCATACTGTGTCATCACTATCCATACTTGGTTCTAATGATTTATGTTTCATCATTAAAACCTCCCCAAATGGTTTTATTTTTTCCTGCTCTTTATAGATGTATAAATTATTGCTATCCCACCCTGCTCTGTTTTCCCCTTCTCTCTCATGCCTGATCAAATTCCTTTAATTGGTCAAATTCTCCATCAATTCCATAATTGATGCTTTGTTGTTGTTTTTTTTCTTTGCATGTAGACATGGTGCCTTTGCTCATGAAATAGCTTTCCACGCTTTTATGTGCTCTGAAACTGTAATGTTGCTGGGCTGCAATGGTGCCTGAAAAGAACATGTAAAGAAGAAACAGTTAACATATTAAGTCCAGTGTATTCTTTTCTGATACATTTCACATACAATGTACATGAAAACTGATTTGTGCAATAACTGTTACTCCTCATATTCCTTTGTTTATTCTTTTAATCTTTCACTCTCCCTATCCTGCAGTATCACAGCAGAACATAAAACTGAAAGAAAAAAAATGAATTAAAAAATTAATCCAAAATTGCTGGGAGGGAAATTGAATAGAGAAAATAAAATCAACTATTTGAAATTATCATATGCATTCTCGAGGGGAAGCACATTATGCACAAATCCTAAGATCCTGAACAGCCATGAGAAAGAATTTTGAGCTGATAAAAATGCAAATGTTTACAGATAGGCCTCTTTTCTAAGGGTGGGGTGGAGGACTTCAGGATGAAATGGTGATACTGTTTTGCTACACAAGGTCATTGGTAGGCTGCATGGGTGGAATGATAGAGCAATTTGCTCATCGTTCCACCTACAAGATGAGTGAGAGGCCTATTGTTTGCCTATCTAGATGGCTGCTTAGTCTTTTAGGCAACAGATTGATCTTTTAGGATGCAGGATACTGGAACAATCACGAGGTGCAGCCCCCAGGGCCTGTCAGGATCAGCCTGCCCAGGGCATCAGCCAGGAACACGGAAAACAGGAATTTTCTTCATGGTGGACTGAAGAGACTGGTGCTGTAGTACTGAGCTGAGAAAGTCAACTGCTGTTTGACTGGAGGGAGAAGTGTACCTGTACAGAAACATTTGGTTCTGCAAAACCGTGGAAGCTTTAGACACTCATAACTCCTTGCTCACACACAAATATTCTCCTAACTTCTCATGCTTAGACTGTGCTTTCCACTTTCACCCAATTTAATAAATTGACTGAGTTTGAAGAGGATCGGCACTAGCAAAATAGTCAAGAAAACAGTTTCAAAAAAGTTAAGGTCTATACACAACCTATGAAAAGCCTGTTTTGTATTTTCTCAGATCAAGCCCATCACAAGATTTTTCCAGAAGTCCCCAAGCTGCTACAAGACAGTGAGGTGGGCACTCAGACCTTGGTCACTTCATTCATTTTCATCAAATATTGTAACGATCCAAATACTCTTATTCTTACTCTTTAGTTAAAAGTCTTGTAGTAAGTAGATCTGATACAGGCAATCCACTTGAATTTTCTGTGACACATTTTCTTTGTCTATTAAAATATATGATGCTTGTGTCGTTAGCATGTTGGTCATGGAAGGAGTTGAGGTACTGGCACTGATTTGTCAAATCTGGCTTTTCCAAATTGCCTGCAAACCACTCTGAATTTTTCTGAAATTATACCGTTTCCTCAAAAGTTAAATGAAAGCTCTCCTGAAATATTCCTTTGCACATCTTGGTTTTGCTTGCTTCATATCACTGGTGACCTGTATTACATGGAAGGTTTTCTGTTAGTCAATTATATGTCTTAATCTTCAGGAGCAGGAGCATCTGTTTTCTCACAAAAAAAAAAAAAATTAAAAAATCATGAAGCATGTTGGAGATTGACGATTAATTTGGAAATTTTTTAAACCCTCAGGGAGAAGACTCCATGGAGATATAAGAAATTTCTTCTTATTTTCAGTTGATGTGTTGCATGTTTTTATCCTATCCCTGTATATCAATGCAAGAGGAACATTAAGTGACTATTGTGCCTTGAAAAATGTATCCACCTAGAGAATTCTACCATAAAAGATAATGATGATATGTACCCCTCCCACCGCTGCTTCCTTCCTGTGAAGAAAATAGGACATTATTCCCATTTCATAGAAAAAGAACTGAAGCACAACCTACCCAGCTTCCCTCAAGACAAACGGAAGCAGGTACAGACATGTACCCAAACTGCAGTGCTTTAAACACATCATCTCCTTCTTAGCTGTATCAAAGCTAATTTTATCTGCCCGAGAGCTAGGAGATATGACAGAACTGTGCAGAACACATCTGCCAGTCTTATAAAGCTGTATTGAGAAATGCAATTTCCAAGTGCCTGGGGAAGGAAGCCTCGCTGAGCTACAGCCATCAGCGCAGAGGAGGATGCTGAACTGCAAACAGAATGCAAGAGAATTTGTTGTGTGTATGTTCAGATAGTTTTACATTCTCCTTCTGGGAAGAAATGCAAGAAATCTCCTCAACAGAATAGTCTGAAGGATTGCTTACCTCATTATTTTGATTTTTCAATTGACCTCTAGATATGGAGAGGTAAGGCAGTATTTTTAGCAACATCCAAAATGGGCAGGAGCCATTTACTGCTCACAGTCTCTTTTGATTGCTTCTCTTGAACAAGGAGAAAAATGTAACAGACATTCAGGTAAGAAAGAAAGAGACAATGAACCTCAGGCAAGCCATAATAATAGCGTAGTTAGGATGATTTATTTATTTGCCTGTCCTTGTGGGCTGCTTTGTGCTGACTTCATCCTGTTGCTTTAACCCTCTAGGCTCTGCATCATCTCGGGTCTGCGACTGTAGAGCTGCATAAGCTTCTCCATTCATTTCCTTTGCAGCACTGGGATCTGAACGATAACGAAGGTGAAGCAGGGTATTTATGGCAGGCTCAAAGAACATGACAGCCTGGGACACAGCTGGCCAGTCACCCCAGCGAGATGTCCAACAGAGGAGAGGGGAGGATGTCAAAACACAGCTCAAAAAACCACACAAAGCAGTCATAGAATGACATACAGTTTATGGATGGGCATTTTTCATGGGGGGCAGGGGGCTGTGGGAGACCTACTGCATTGGAAGAGAACTGAAATGAGGGTTTTTATTTTCAGTTTAATTCCCGGTGCTGTTATTCACTTCCAGCATCTCCCCGGACAACTCACTTGGGCTCAAACGCCGATAACCCCATTTGTTTTTCTTTCTCCAATCGAAAAGCCTTCGCTGGAGACTGGGAAGCGCTGAACACCTGCGGCCCCCCACACCTTCCGCGTTCTCCTGAGGGAGCTGTCAGGGCTCCCCAAGAGGCGGACACGCCTGACGGGAGGCTGGATCTGGAGCTCCCTAATCCCCACCACGGGCAGCGAGCGACACGCTCGTTCGTGCCTCTCCGGACACGCCAGCAGCCCCACGCAACAGGGACCTTCTGCCGCAGCGCAGCCCGGCAGGCACAGCAGAGCCTCGCCCGGGCTCCGCCGTGCTCCCCGCGCCCGCTGCTCAGCGGCCGCCAACGCGTCTCCCACCGGCTGCTCTCGGGAGGGGGAGGCCGTGGGGCCACACCGCCCCGGGCCCAGCGGGCACGGCACGGCACGGCACCGCACGGCGCCCCCGCGCCCCCTGGGGCAGGGGAGGACCGCGCCCCGGGCGTCCGGCGGTCCCTCAGGGCGCCTCCCCCGACGGCATCGCCCCCGCCCCCGGGACGGCTCGGGCCCTCCGCACGGCTCCCGCCCCCACGGGGCAACCGACGCGCCCCGGTCCGGACGGTGGCCGCCCCGACCTCGTGGGACCGCGGCCTCTCCCGCCGCCGGAGGATCCCCGCCCCTTCGAGGCGGCCCCCGTCCCCGCCGGCGGCGGTCCGCGACCCACGGGCGGAGGGACGCGACAGCCCGCCTCGCCCCGCCCCCGCCCCGCCCCGCGGGAGCCGCTCGTGGCAAAGTCACCGACCCCCGAAGCCCGCCGGGCTCCATCAAACGCCGCGGCCCCGCCCGCCGACGTCATGGAAACAAGCGCGTCAGCCTCCCGCCCGCCAGTGGCGGCGGCGGCGGGCGGGCAGCGGCGCGGGGCCCCGCCCCCGCGGGCGCCGTGCCTACCGGGGCCCCGCCTCCGCCTCCCCCATTGAAGACTCCGCACGTCGGGACCCCCCTTCTTCTGCCGATCGAGGGGCCCCGTCACGTGGCCCGCGCTCCGCAGGCGGCGAGGACCGGCGGCCGCGGCGCCGGGAGAGGAGGGGGCCGTGGGCGCGACAAGTGAGTGACCGCGGCGGGCGGGCGGAGGCGGGAGGCGGGCGGATCGCCGCGCTCCGCCCCGCCCCGCCCCGCCCGGTGGCGCCCGGCTCCTGTAGCGGTTGCTCTGCGGCGCAGGGGCTCGGCGGCGCGCTCGGTGCTGCCCGGTGCGTGCGGGGGAAAGGAGGCGGGCGGGCCCCGGGGAGCGGCGGCGGCGGGAGCGCCCGCGAGGAGGGCGAATCGCTGATTCCTGCCGGTGAGGCGACGGGGGCGGGGCGGGCGGTCCGCGCCCCCCTCCCTCCCTCCTTCCTTCTCCTCCCCCGGCTCTCCCCGCGCCGGTGCCCCCTCCCTCCCTCTCTCCCTCGCTCCCTCCCTCCCCAATTCGGTTGCCGCTTCACCCCCCCTCCCCCTCTCCCGCCCTACTCGCGCGGCCGCAGGGCGGGGGCGGCGCGGCGGGGCCGGCCGGCCGTGGGCAGGGCGGGGAGCGCGGGGACCTTGTGCGCTCGGCGAGCGAGAGAGCCAGCGAGCGAGCGAGCGAGCGGGCGGCGTCAGGTTCACGGGCGCCTCGTCCTGGCCCCCGGCTGGAGGTTGTGTCGGCCCCACGGCGCCGAGGTAAGCGCGGCGGCGGCTCGGGGCGGCTCTCCTCCTGGCTGGCCGACCGGGGCGGGCGGCAGCGTGGCGGCAGGTGCAGCGTTGCTCCGCTCCCGCCGCGGGGCTGCGGGCCGTGGCCGGGCTCGCTCGGGGGGGCGGCGCGGCCGGAGGGGCTGGGTGCCGTGCTCCCGGGCTTTCGCCGGTTCTCCCCGCAGGTAACCGGACCGTGCACCTGGCCGCCCCCGTGCAGCCGGGGCGCGGCGTGACCTTGAGGGTAGCAGATGCGGGGCTGAGCCGCCGCGGGAGCGCACCGCCACACCGTCGGGGACCCCGCGGCCGGCACGCCACGGCCCCGCAGCTCCCGGCGGGCGGGCGCGCACACGCCGTGGATTAAGGTGGTGCTCAGCCCCCGCCGCCCGCCGGGTTAAGTAGCCGGGATTAGCCCGCTGCGGCAGCACGACACCGACATCCCGGGCACTTCGCCGCCCCGCGGGGGCTGGGAGCCCGGCACCCGCACCCGCGCAGCCTCCCCCACCGCCTCCCTACCTCCCTCGCCCGCCCGCCGCGCCCCCAGGGCGGTGTTTTTGGCCGCGGCTGAGTCGTACGCAGCTCTCCGTCGGAGCGGGCGGGCTGCTTTGATTTATCGATGCCTGGCCGGGCTGCTCATCGACCGGCGCGGACGAGGAAGGGATGCGGCACCGCTTCGGGTGCCGGGAGAGCGAAGCCCTCGCGGGCGTTTCGCCGCGGGTGAGCCTGGCCCCGCGCGGGGCCGCTCCGCGGTGGGAAGCGCCTCTAACGGCGGTGTCATCCTCGTCCCGGCGGTGCGTGTAACCTTTGGCTGTCGCACCACGTGAGTTTGGGAGCGGGCTGGAGCCTCCGCCGGGGATGGCTGGCCGCTGCCGAGCGCCAGCGGTGGGGCGGTGTGGGGTGGGTGTCCGCGCCGCCGTCTGCCCGGGTTTCCTGCCCGTCCACTCGGTCTGTCGGTAAAGGCTGAAGTCGGAAGGATTTAGGATTTCGAGAGGAAGATCTCATGAAAAGCTGTCGGGCAGAGGTGGTCTGTGGTCCCCGGCAGCGTTTCCTTTAGAGCGGCGGTGGGAGCGGTGTTTACCGGGGGCAGGAGGGGACTCAGCCTGAGTCCGGAGAAGCATTTGGAATCCGAGACCTGTGGGTGAGTCTGTCCCAGGGTTCGCAGCCTCGGGGGCAGTGTATTAGTACAGCTGTAATAGGACTTTATGCAGTGCTGTGCATTTTCCGTGCTCCCCATAAATCTCTTTTACGTTTGACTTTTTAAACTGTAGCGGGTGGTGACGAGAGACATGCACAGTTACAAATTTTCCGGGGCTTTTCGTCTTGTCATTGTAAGATCCACATTACAGAAATCCTTAAATATCAGTTGTATACAGCATTCTTAAATTTGTAACTTCAGTTGCTGAGGCTTTCTTCGTAAGGTGTGTTCAGAAGGAACTGGTGATAGTACCTTGTGCTGTGTCTGAAACCGTCATTCTGAGAATGTTTGCTGGTATCTCGCCTCACTGTGCCTGAGGGGTGACTAGCTAGGTGACTATTCAAGTCATGTCCCTTAGAAGTCAAGTTCCAAGCCCACTATGCTTGTGAAATATCTTCCATCATTAGTGGTTGGCAATTTTGACTTCCTGGAGAATGAAGTGAGTGTGCCTTTGGAAAACCACTGCCTGTATAAAAGCTGCTGTGTCTCTGAAACATTCCTGGGTCCTAATGAATTTGAGTTAATATAATGGGCTTAGTTGCTTGAAAAGGTGTTGGTTAGATTAATTTGCCACGATACAGTGTGTTCAGAAGGTGGTAGCTGTAGGGCTAGCTGTAGGCAGGGCCATTTTTTCCCTGTTTGTTGGTGCTTTTCAAGGATTTCTTCCAAACACCACAAATCGTGAATTCCAATAGAAGTAAACTTGTGTATCTTTAAACTATTGGCTCTTCTGGCAGGAATAGCTTCCAATGTACTAGGACTTTAATACTTATGGCATAATGAATGGAAACTCTCGGTGTCAGTGGAAAAAGTGGTCACTGAATTCAGTGAGGAAAAAAACTCATACACTTCAATGTGAAATTTTCGGTCTGGAACAGCATCATTGTGTGGTTCGGTTTATTGCTGCTCCTACTGTTGATTATGGTAACCGACCCAGGTTGGGTTAGCTGCAGGAAACGTGAATCCTGTGTTGTGTACAGACAGGTTTTTCCCAATCAATGTTCCTATGTAGGTGCTAAATTGCAACGTTATTACTTCTATCCACTCAAAGAAAAATGCTGTTTTCAATGGATAATTAAAATTATACAAGTCAAAACTAATTTTAAAGGGAATTGTGGATGTACTCTTCGTATGCACACATTGTGACTATTACATATTAAGCAAATGTGTTTGGGAATTTAAAGCAGAAAACAAGACTTCTGTCACATTAGCATTGAATAAACTGTGTATTGGTTTCTTACACAAAGTTGCATTGCATGTAGAAGATGGTGTAAGGAAAGGATCCCCATCTAAGTAATATATATTCAGCTAATAAACTGGGGGTAATCCTGTAAATTAAAATCCACTGTAGTCTAAAGTTAGAGTCTTGCTTAGAAAGTCACTGTTGTGGACCACAATATAGAGAACTTCGGTTAGCTCTTAAAATTATGAACCTCTAAACTGTGTTGTGGAAAGCTTAACAGGAAATTGAGAGTCTTGAAAGTGTCCTGTAGCAGAGGCACAAAAGTCTAGTAATTACTACTATTTTCTTTATTTTTAACTGTTTGAATTTATTTGGAAAGAAGAGTATGATACATGGGAGACAATCACAAGATGATACTTAGAAGGAAGAACATAGATTGGATCTACTAAAGCCACCTCAAAAACAGATGCTTTGGAAGAATTAACTTCACCAACATTAAAGATTTTAGAGCTGGGAACTTACTAATAACTGATAAGTTCAAGATGGAGCTGGCAAAACAATCAATAACATGCCATAGCAAGCAAGTCTCCCTTGACATGAGGGTGGACAAGATAACCTAAAGTATCTTCTAACTCGAATTTCTTCCATTAAGGTAGACTAAATATTAATGGCATTCTTTACCACTGAAATGTGACCTCAGTAATGTCTTTCAGTGTTTGAACTGTTTATTTTAATATATGTTCTCCTCTGTTTTTAAAGAGAAAATAACACTAGTGCAACAAGGGATTCGCATTTTGCTCAGAGCTGAAGTCAGGTTTCAGTTAGCAAAATTTATTGCAGAGTAACGAACAGCTATGATTAATCCTGGGCATTTAAAAGTAAATACCTTTTGAGAAATAAAGAAGACTATCTCAATCTATATCTTTGTTATAGAGATGCATGCTTACTTTATTACAAAATGATCAATAAAATTGCAGTTATAGTCTTGAATTTGTATTCTGTAGTATTCTCTATTTGTCTTAAAATGAGTAGTAATAATAATGCTTGTTAAAAGTTGCAGTTCAGGAGATACGGATCTTTCTCTATAGAGTATTTTAATTAAAAACTAGATAAAATCTAGGAGTTGCAGTATTGTGTCTAAAAAGCTAGGATTAGCTCTGCCTACTGGCTTTCTAGAGTGTGTGCAACAGTCTCAAGTAGGTTTTCTGGATTTTTTAATTCAAACCTGTTAAATTTTCTCTGAAGACATTTTTATTTCTTTCAAAGTTTAACAGATTGAAGAACAAGGAAGGCAGCAGAGATGAGGTGATACTGTTGCTGGTTTGAAAAAGAAAAGTGAACCTATGATGCTTTATAGAGAGGATGGGTATTTCTCATAAGCATTTAGAATTACGAATTTAATTCAAAATAGCTTGCCTTTATAAAGATTGGATCCCTCACTTTTCAATAACTAATGTTAGTGTTCTCCTAACTTAGGCTTCAATTAGCTGAAAAGACCATGTTCATTAATTGAACAGCAGAGGGATAAAGTAAGAATGAAGAATTTTTAAGTTAACAGAAACATCTGTTACTGCATGTAAAAAAATAAAAATGTGTTCAGCAGTTTCACACTGAGGATGTAAGCAATGATAATAAGCATTACAGAAGGAGGATTTCCAGGAGGTGACATGTACAGTGAAATCAACAGGCAAAATATTAGACTAACCCATCTTGCAACAGTTGCACCTATTCACACCGAATGTAATTTCAGCACAAATACATGGTATTGTCCACTTTGTCTTTTATTTTTGAATTATCAGGCTTTCAAATACAGTTAATTAAAATGAATTTCTAGTTTTCATGACAGATTTCACTTGATATGAGCAGTATCTTTGAAGGATCTGTCTGTTCAAGCTATTCATATTCCAGTAAACGTTATGAAAATGATTTCTGCTGCCACTTATAAATCTTACTCTAACTGACAGATGACAGCAGGAGGTGTTATTAGTTTAATTTTGGTGAATTGTGAAGTAGGTATGAGGCTTTCTCAGTTGGTATTTCAAAGGTCTGGTGGGAGAAGAAATCTAAGGGAAATGTAGGAGGCATTTAAAAAAAAATCAGAAATAGCTCTGAAAATAAATACAATTTTTTTTGTCCAGAAAGAGATAAAATACAATTGCTGTTATGAGGCAGAAAAATAACATCTGCCTTTGAAGGGGAATGGACTGAGAAAGTGAATATATCCCTCCTTACTGGTGTTTACAACTGTACTGTGCAGTTAAAGGGTTCATGGATGAATTTTGGGGATGACATTTGATAAACTTTGGTGCTGGCCATTAAGTCTGGCTGGTTCTGCCACTTACAGCATAACCAGTCTCATCACTAGGGGTAGTCCTGGTTTATTGCTGGCTATTATCTGATGCTGCTTTGGAGGAGAGAGTTAGGTAAGTTTCTTCATGGCCTCCTATTAACAGTGGACTTCAGTGGTTTGTATGTCTCATTTTTTTAATATTGCGCATGAGCTGGATGTCGCCTTAATTCCCAGTGAGCACAGGAAACACCGTGTTCTTAAAACACACTTCTGGGAGCCTATCACTTGTAATCTGCTACCCTTACTTGTGCCCTTATATTCACAGAAAGATAAGGTAGCAGCAGGGAAAACAACACTATTGGGTTCTCACCACTTGGTGTACAGTGTCTGGTCAGAGGAGGCCCAGGATGTACCATACTCTGCATAGTTGATAGCAATAAACCCCAACTCAAGGAAGGAAAGGTGATTCAGCCCACTCTGCTTTAAGCAACTATCTTGACTTCTGGGACTCAACCCCAAGGGTCACAGTGGTGTGCTCTTTTTCTGCTTATGTTGTTAAAACTAAAGCTTTAATATTAATTTTAAGATTTTTGAATCGAAGATGAACTTAATCACCTTTACATACACCAGCGAAAGAAAAATCAAGTGCTCTTCACTGGAGTGTTACAGGTGTGCCCTTATGTAGAGATCGCATAACTTTTTTTGCACTTGTTATTTCACCAGTGACTGGTGGCTTGCCTGCAAGGCTCTTTCAGGATTGCCCCTGTGTCTCTGCAAATACAAGGATGTGTTGCTTGTGGTGTGTATTTTGGCTTCTGTCTGGATTTTAAATAAATCAAAACAACTGGTGGCTCCATATGGGGATAGGAGGAAGAGTCACTAGCTGTGTTTGGTGGAGTTTTTCCACTGTAGAAAGAAATAACCATAGAACTATGGTCTTTGTTGAAATAAGGAGCTTAGGCCACTAGCAATAAAGAAGTCTTGTAGCTACAGCACACTTTTTTTAAAGAATACTTGTGGAGTTTTCTAAAAAGTTGAAGGTGGTCACTGTGACTCTCCAAAAGCTTGGAAAACATTTGGTTTTGTATGATAGTTTTTTCAAGAGATATGAGTCTTATAAGTTGCTGTAAAAAGATTTGTTAGTCACTTCTGTTTATATGTTTGATGCTTTTTTAATATTCCAGAGTTATGTCAGACTTTTATGATGGCTTTCTGAAGCTGCTGGTTGATCAGCATAATCCAAGAGACTGAGGACACAGAGAGCATAATTTGTAATTGCCTATTTGGCTTGTTACTGTGAGTGCAAATTTTCATGGGCTGGCTGAGGAGGCCTCACGGCTACTTTTATTTCCATCCTGTCTTAGACTAACCACAGTAATTCCCCCTCCTTTGTGCCATATTTCCCCCTTTGCATCTGCTCAGTGCACCACTAGATGATTTGTTACGCAATCTTTGTGCACAAATGGGTCTCTCCAAGGTGAGAAGTGAGGCTCACACGAGGGAAGCAACACAAATCTTTGGATTTGGGGGTGTGGGAATGTTCCTCCTTGTGCAGTAGTCACATGAAACCATTCCCTGGAGAGTATTAACCTTTTCACATAGGAGAAGTTGAAATTATTGTTCTGACAGCAGATGGGAGAGTGGTTTGAGTGCCAGCCTTCAACTAACAGTGTTCCAGAAAAGTATACTTGGGTTAAAGCACATAAACTATATGCCTAGGTGGTTTCTGACACCACAGTGGAGGAAAAGAAAATGTGCTTGTTGGGTTGTGCATCCAGGCTTGCTTTCTGACATTTTTTACATAGATAAGACTGAGTAGATAGTAACAAGAAATGGGTAGAAAAGGTGGCAGGTGTGGTTAGCCCTTAAACTGTCTGAGAAAGGGTGGTATTTTTGAATCTCTTCTGGTTATTTAGATATAGTAGACAGTAGATCAGGATCTTAAGATGAGTATTGAACAGGAGTTTTTTCACTTCCATCTAAGTGCTACTGCTATCAGTGTTGAGCTTGCACTTTAAATTGCTTTACATTACTTGGGTCTGCCAATTTTTCTTCACTTGGGAGTGCAGTTGGTGGAGAACTTCATGAAGCCTATGGAGTACAGCGCAAATCAATACTTAAATTAGAGCAGTGTCTAGCAGCCTCACTCTGGTGAGGTTGTATGAAACATGAAATGATTTAAACTGGCTGTCAGGGTCTGTGCCAGATGGCTTCCAAATATGCATAGTTGAGACTGACAGCTGGAGAGGGTAGGGAAGGTGCTTTACCATTGCTAGCACAACTGCTTTACTTCTGCTTTATTAATAACGCAAATCATTTCAGCCTGTGTTCACCTACTTCTGCTCTGAAGTCCTTGTAGTTAACAGTGACAGTGATTTTTCATATTCTGCAATGAGCTTGCTTTGCATAGTGAAACATCTTGACATCCTCACAGAGTCTGCTTTCAGATGTGTTTTGATAATAGGTAGATCTCATTATGGTGACTGCAGATCTAAGGATTTCTTCCTAAGCTAGAACTGTGCTTCTAAAGTGGGTTGAAAGAGATTCAGGAATGAAAGACTAAATTCTCTAGGATTTGAGAAAAGCATGGTCTCTTTCTTTTTGGATTTGTGTGTATGTGTGTTGGTTACTGGTAGCGGAGGCACTTATAGTGGAGTTATCCTTCAGATAAAATCAGCCACTCTGCAGTGTATACCAGGTTATTGGGACCTTTTGAAAGAACTTTAGTACAAACATGCACATCCAAAATTAAATACCAGCATATAAAGCAGTGGTACATGCTCAGTCTGCTTGTGAGTGAGCAATTAGTGTATGGCTTCCTATTTCCCTTGTTCATTCTGGTGTTGCCAGGCACTGGACAGCGGCTCCTCAAACCATATTAGCAAAACAGTTTACGAAGAGTTGGTCTTGGTTGTGCAAAGTCTGTGACCCTGAAGCTGTGCTGTGCTACCTCCTAACATAGGAAATTGGTTTACCAGATGGAAAAATAGAAGGGACGGATGCTTGAGAGAGTACCTAATATTTTCTGGGAAGATAGTAGTAACATTTTTGATAAGTGGACCTCTCATTCCAGAACTGTAACGCTGAATTTGCATAGGCTCAAAGCCTTATATTTGCCTTCTATTGATAGTCAAATCTAAGGCTACAGCAATTAATATGGAGAATGAGGTTATATATATAACCCTGGGCAAAAAGCTTTGAACTGGACAAAGTAAATAAATGCTACTTTAAGGCAGTGATTGTAAAAGAGACCAATTTGGATCTTTTGGTGGGCATCTGCCAAAGGCCTCTCCTGAGCATTAGTGAGCTGACAAAATAAAAACACTTCTGACAGGCTTTTCTCTTCACCGTCACAGGTGGCAGTTGCTGAAAATGGTGGCGTGGTGGCAGGGCTACTGCATGGCCCAGATTCCTGGAGGGAAGGGGAGCAGGAGAGCTGAGGCTGCCTGGTGCCTGTACCCTGCAGTGGGGAGGAGGATGCCTGTAGGACAGGTCTCAGCCACCCTGCAGGACAGGGAGCCTGAGCCTGCTGCGGGGCTCTCCTGTCCTGGCAAGGACTGGCCCATGCTGGGCAGCATGAGCAAGAGTTTGACCAGTGGGTTTGGCCTTCTGTCGTGCTTGTGAGGCCACAGCCAAAAATGGTGCATTGTTCTGCACCTCACCTGACAGTTGCTGAGGGTCTGTCCTGTGGTATGTGGGAAGAAGCAGAGTGAGGTGGCTTTGCTTGACCTGGAAGGGGGAAAGCTAAAGAGGGACCCTGGTGATGCTCCCTAGCGGGGCCTTGCAGAAGACAGTGCAGCAGGGCTTGTCTTTCTCCCAGGATGAGCGTGGGGGTGTGGAGAAGAGCTTCCATGATTGACTTGAGCTGGTGAGGCCTGTGCTGGCTGGAAGGGGCAGTCCTTGTCACCGTGTGACCTTCAGGAGGAACCGCTGGTGTTGCTGCTGTCTTCCTTGTCACTGGTTCTCATCTAGGGCTGTCCCCTGACCTTGAGGTCAGGTGAGCGGCGGCGCTGGCGCAGAGCTGTACCTTCTGGCAGGAGCACAGACTTGGGTATTCCTAAACTAACTGTGAAGCCACATCCTTCCTCTTGCATATGCCTGCTCTGACATGGTAGTGCAGCTGCTTGATCTGCGAGTTCAGCCGAGCCGACTGTGCTTAACTTTGGCAGAGCAATCCTGGCCACTTACATAAGTGTCTTAAAAAACCGAAACTAGTCACTCTGGGCCGCTTCTGTTGCTGAAGCGACACAAGTGTATCTAAGATGAGATTCGTGTGACTATTTTAGATCATGCTCTAGGTGGCTAAATTTAATATTTTGATATATATGTGTTTTAATTTGTCTCCTACCTATTTACGAAAAGCGGCTGCAGTGCCTACCTTGGAGTGAGGTGTTCCCGTTTGGTCAGGTGAATCCTGCATATGATGGGAGGAATGTAAACTTTTAATCCATGAAATGTACAAAGGCTTCTGAACTTGAGCTAGATCCATGTAGTGAAAACAGGTGATGGGGAAGAGCACAATTTCAACACTGACTTTTAAAAAAGCTCTTGCATCTGCTGCATGCTGTCTATTACCAATTATTGAAGTACTAAGTCTTGGGGAGTGAATTAATGCTAAAATCAGTAGTTGTTTAGCTGTGTAGTAAATAAAAGGTTTTCAGGTTAAAACCTGAAGTAACAAGACTCTCTAGATCCTTAGAGACAACTGTAGTAATTCTGAAGTGTAAAATTCTATGGAATTTGCTGTAGAAACTTAACCAAGAAGGATGCTCATGTTTCATGTTTCAAGGGGCTTTTCATCCCTTTCCCCCCGACCCTACTTACTTTATATAAATGGATCATGTGTCTTAACTTGCTGATTAGAAGCCTAATGTCAGCTTCTCAAATGTAAAGTGTGTTATAAACGTAGTTATCTGGGAGCTTAGCAAGGCTTCAGTTGCCGGATGAATTAGAATTTGTGGTATATTTCCTGTGAGTATGGTTTCGTATTTGCTTAACTCAAGCAGGCTCAGTGTAATTCTGTGCTGTGCTTTGAGTTGGCACTGGTACTGGATTATCTGTGTGGTGAGTCTGGTTAGATAACCAGTCTGCCTAGAAAAAAAAGCATTTTCCCTATCTGGATAAGCTTTTCATGTGCCTGCAGGAGCTTCATTGCTGTCACAATAGACTGCAATAACTTGGGAAAGGCAGGATGATCAGAGTGGTTGGGATGCATCCTGATCCTTGACCATCACTACATTTGTGATGGAAGCAGCATGGCTTTTCTTGCTGTGGTTGCTCTACATAAAATGTACTGAGCAGCCTAGCTGGAGTGCTGGGAACCACCCAGGCACAGCATGCAAAAAGAGAGCACTGCTGGAGCCCTGATTTTCAACAGCAAAACTAAGGTGGCCTTGTTACGTTCCAGGGGCAAAACTTTTTAGTCAGCTATAAAATATCATGTAAGCTCTGTAAGATGGGAACCAGTTCAGCCCACTCTGACTTACTAATTTTGTGAATCTGCTATGTGAAAATGAAGCTGAGAAGTGAACACCACTTTCCTGTAGATGGGGAGAAGAAACAGTCATCTAACTTGCTGAAGGGTGGTTCTTCTATTTTTAAAACTTGAAACAAGTGAAGGCTAAATTATGTAGCTACAGGCACATTCTTCTTTGGTAGGTAGGTAGTAATCAAAATCTAATGATTCAAACTGTCAAAGCTTTTTAAAGTTCATGTGAAGTTTAAGATGATGGAAATTTATCTTTTCTTTGGGAGGAGGAGTGTTTTTCTGCTCTTCTGGAGGAAACTTTGAGACAATGGCATTTATTGCACTTGTGTGAATTCCTCATATACAGACTTTTTAAGTAATGAAACTTATAAATAGCCGCCCAAAAATTTATTTGATAAATGCTTAAGATTGGAAAGAATTTTATATTAGCTTAGCCTCTTACCAACAAGTTAGGAAATGCTGACTTTATTTAAGAAGAAAAAAAAAATCCAGCCAATTTTGCAGTCTAAAAAGCAAGTGGGTGCCTGTGGAGTTTTTGCCAGGAAGGTATGCTGTCTCATGTTGGCCTAGAGCTCTGGGTTCACCTCCATGAGATGGCAACAAGCTATCAATCTGTCTGCTCAAAGCCTAATCCCCTTTCCAAAACTATTTCCACAGCCGACGCTGCGTCAACACCATTCAGTCATAATTGTCAACTCCAAAGTAGGCTGATCAATGGAAATGCAAAATAAAGCAACAGAGCTCTTGCCTCAGTGGCTGTGTAAAGCCAGATTTGCCTGTTGGTGTGTGCCTCTGTGAATGCCAGCAGAAAGGTTTGCTGTTTGTTACCTTCTAGTCCAACACTGCTACAAGCCTTCCTGGCTCCTGTGCTTGTGATCGTCTTGAACTCTGAGTTTTTCAGCTTGCCTTCCAGGTGAAGTTGCTTTTAAAGAAATGGACAGCCAAAAGGGTTTAGCATTTCTGAAACTGAGAAACAGCAAAATCCATAGGAATAAAAACTTGAATTGTAGCTGTATGATGGTTTTGGTTGTTGAGTATTTTGGTTGGATTTTTTTTCTTTTTTTTACACATATGAAGCATCAGGCCTTATGTTACATGTTAGTACTGTTAGAGTTGCTCCTGCCAGTGGTCAGGTATGAGACTTTTAAGATATGACAGCTGGTTGAGGATCAGAAACAAAACACCAACTCTACTGCCCATTGACATACATGTCTATGAAAGACCAAGGAAGTTCTTGGCATGCTTTAAACTAAGTGCATTAGATTTGCAGGCACAGCTCTTTTAGTGCTTTCTTACAAGGTATCTTTTTCACAGCTGATAAGTAAAATGATGTCTGTACTCCCTCTGCTGGCTCTGCAAAAGTAGCTTTCATGAGCTTAAATAGCTGAGTAGCACCTCTTACAAACATGCCTGTGTGAAATTCTGAGTTAAGAACAGTTTAATGAAAGGTAGAGGGATTTTCCTGAAAAATGGGTCAACAAATAGTTACTGAAAGCTAATCAGGTGTCTCAGATGCTATCTCCTGCTATAATGGTAAACACTGGTGTTGTATATACCTTTGTAATTGTAGTCTGATCTGTTTTTGTGTATCAACAATTGGATTGGGCTATCCATTAAAATACTTGTACATCTATTCATACATCTAAGCCCTACTTTTATAGGTATTGTGCGCTATATGTACATAAAGAGGTTTGATTAGAAGTCTCACGCGGGGGAAGAAAACTTAACTACATCCATAAATTAGAGTGCCATATACATTTATTTGCTTATTCTGAGACTACTTGTTTCTTTCTATGTGAAGAGATATTAAAAATAAAAATTCTCAGCCAGAATGGAAGAAGTGTGGGCTTGAACAAAGCCTTGGTGTGTGTATATATATATATGTGTATATATATATCGGTATTATGTACGTAATCAAAACAATAGGCATCTTGACATGCCAATGTGGTTCGTTGTTACCTTGTTTTCTGATATTATTGTTCTATTATACTACTGCTCTAGTGATTTTTAGTTTGTGCGATTCAGTGACAGTTTAACAGTTTGAGGACCAAAAGGATAACCCACCCTGACACTGGTCAGTGACTGGATAAGTGTAATAATAAGCCAAGCAGCTTTTTACTACTTGCTAGTTCAAAATATCTCTGAACAAGAACTCTTGAGCCTTGTGACGTGGAGTCTGGCTCCTGGTTTTGAAGTTTGAGGATATTTTCTGGATTCTTGACCCTGCAAGGTGCATTTCCTGGAAAGCAGTCTTATTGCAGACATTTAACTTGTATAATTCATGACTGTCAAATATTCCAGAACAGTAAAACTACTGTGCAAACTCAATTAAGAATTCAGTGCAGCCACTGTAGTTCCTCCTGTTGAATTTCTCTGTGGATGTACCTGTGGCTGTCTGCAGATGTCTTCAGGCATTGCTATACTGAGAAGGGACTGTTTGGCTCAAAAAAGCAGGCAGTTGCCCAGGCCCTCCCACAGAGGTTAGAACAAGTCGTCTTCTCAAAGCGTTTCCTCTACCAAATATCCTCCTCTTCCCCATGCTGTTGTGGATTAAGGTCTTGAAGTTTATCCCTGTGACCTGGCTTATGATCAGAATTCAGAGTTTTACTGCCATGTTCAATTTTTTTTTTTAATGTCTGAAGTTCTTTTTTAATAATCATGTAAGTTGACAAGTAAACCAAAAATTGTGGACCACCATAATATAGGCCATTACATTTAGCTTAGCAATGTCTGCCTTCAACCGTGGCCTTGTCAAGCAGGAATAGCAGAGGATTCTCAGTGCACAGGGAAGTACATCAATTTTTTAGGAACATCTAATAGCATGTTTCAGAAATCTCCTAATTAAGGAGTCAGAGATTCTTAATCTTAAGATATCTTAAAATAATAAAATAGCTTGCTTTAGGCTTCCTGTGGGCAATTTTGCCATGATGCGATTGTTTAAATACTCGAAAATATTTGCTCTGTGAAAAATACTTTGTGACAGCTAATGGCTTATTTTAATTTTAATTGCTGAACAACAAGGTAATGTTTTAGTGACTACCTGCTTCTTCAGTTTTAAGGAAGAAAGCTGTCTTGAAAGCTGTTTAGCTTAATTATGTGCCTAAAGCATCACACATCAAACTAGACTGTGATTTTGACAGACAGCTGTGTAACTGCCTATGATTGTTTGTTCCTTTACACTTAGTTTGATTCTGGATTCTGACTGTGTACTGTTTGATCACATTGCTGACTTTAATTAGATAACTGCTCTAAACTGTTCAAATACCAACAACAAAAAAACCCAACCAACCAAAAACCCAACCAAACAAAAAAACCCAAACTAAACTCTACCCTAATTTCACACTGTTTTGGTTAGAGCAATAGTTTTCAGAGGCAATGGATACATGTGCCATTGACTCCTGTAGCAGGAGTGTGACACACTAAGTTGCAACTTGCTATTAGTAATCTAGAGCAAGCTACTGGTTTCTGGTAACATGTCTGAGTGCAACATACAAAACTGCATATAAATGTTCAGTATAATGCATGTTTTTTAGTGAAGGTGAACTGGGAACATTGCTTAGAAGCTGTGCTGCTATGTCTGAATAAACATGAAGGAGATTTAGGAGTCTGTTGGTATAAACTTTTTTCTCTTTTAAAGCATCCCTTTCCTTGAGAAAAGGAGGAAATGGAAAACCAATGTTGTAAAATAATGGAAATAAAATCAAACAAAGAAGTTAATGTGTTAGAGACCACAATAGAACTTGGCTGTCAACCTGCTTGTCATGGTGTACAGATTTGAATATGTGCATAACTTAAACGAGCCAAATTCATAACACCTTTGAAATGAGGTGTATGGTTGATTTTTCACTGTGTAGGACTCTTCAATAGGTTTCACTCATCTTCCTTACCGGTGTTTTGTACCCTCAGGTCTGAAAGTGTGAATAGCAAGTCTGGTACTTGTTACTAGTAGACTTCATACTTGCACCAGTTTTTTCTAAGTCTTGTCTACCTCAGGTAAGGTTTTTTTTGGGAAAGGCTACTAAAATAATGCTTAATTATGAAGGTTTACATATGGCTTCTCTATATTTCCCTTGACAAACTAATTAAAATAAATCATACTTAATGGGACTGAAAAGCAGGTTTTTGGAGAACAGCACTAGCACAGCTGCTTTAGTAGTTTGCTTTCTCTTCTCCAAATGCTGCAGGTCCTTCAAGGCTGAGGGTCTATTGAAAGTGCTGAGAAACCAGCTGATGGTATCCTTTGAGGAAAACAGGGATACAGGAGTTTGCTTAGGAAAATGGAGCAATAGAAACAGAGAAGGAATCTCCCAAAATTACCTTCAGAAAGACTGAGTCCCTAACTGTGGGAGTTTGGGTAGTTCATGCTATGTTTTCTTCATGGTGCTGCGTCACTTTTTGTTTGTTTCATGATGCTTGACCTTCTCAGTCACTTCCCTCCTCTGGGGAAACAGGCATTTCCCTGACTGTTACTAACCTCAGGCTAGAGGAAGCTCTAGTCTTCGTCACTCTGCTTTACCTGCATGCTGCATAAGAGAAATTTGTGAGTTGCAGGGTTTAGATCAAAAATATAGTTGGCTTCTGACTTAAGGAGGGCTGGTCTGAGCCCCTACTCAGCTGTATGGTGAAAGAAACTCATGCTGAGCTGAGCTGTGCTGCAGTCAGATGTGCAATGGCACTGGTCCTTTCAGGAAGTTCATTGGAAGCCATGAACCGAACATACAAATCTTGGTTATTTAAAGAGTTTGTGCCATCAGCAGTGATAACACGAACAAATTCAGCAGGATGCTTGAAGTTTGTAGCTTGAGTGGGGAAGCTGATGCTTGCCTTCCCAATTCCCTTTCTTCAGAGATACTGTATGCTTTTGGTATTGCTAGAAACAAAATGATTGCAAAAGCTGCACACCATTACTATGTGCCACTGTAAAACAAACACGTGGGGGAAGTAGCTTTATGTAGAAGGAACAAAATATGCCTGACTTTGCTGAGTCAGAATGATGATCTGTAGTCTTCATAGGTGGGTAGAGTTTTGGCCCTCAGGGTCTGCTGCAGCTGAACTGAATGTATTAGGTTCTCAATCCAGACGTCATCTTTTGGAAGGAGAAATTTAAGCTTATTGAAGTAGCCACTAGCAATTGCTGCTGAGGATTCAGAGCTGCCTTAGCAGAAGACTGGCACCTTGCTGTGTATGGCAATGGTAGTTATGCCCCAAGGCATCTGAGTGCCTGCTGGTCTACCAGGTTAGTTCTGCTAACCTTGTCCTTTGAGAGGATAGGGGAGTGAGGGGAATCTTATAGCTGATCCTCAGCACTGAATAGCTTCAACTGGTTGTGATGAAGTTCTTCAAGGCATGGCCTTTCCCTACCTAGGGAAGCTGTGCCAGTGCTAAATTAGACACCTAGCTCATCTCATAATTTGAATGCTTGCTGATTAGACTGGAAGCAGAGCTGTCTGCAAAGTGTGTTAGGATCCACTGATGCTAGTGAAGTCTGAAGACCTTTGGTTTATGAGAAACTAGAGAAGGGATTTCCTTTTCTGGGTGACATAGGACTTGTAAATATTATCATGGAGCATTGTTTCATTTGCATTTTTTCTGAGTTGCTTTTTTTCCCTCTAATTAATTAATCATGCACTGATGTCTTTGTAATCTCAGAAACCTGAAGAGTTACTCACAATAAAATTCTTCACACCTAAAAACTTCAGAAATGAAGCTGTGATTGTTAATTGCACATAGCCAGTTTGTATAACAATTTTATATAGCCTACCAAAACTAAATTCACTAAATCTGTTTGAGCCATTGTTTGACAGTGAGGTGAATTTCCTGTTCAGTTCAAACAGTGTCTGCCCTTCATGACAAGTGATGTACCATGCTATTTTTTTAGTGGCAAGTCACTTGATGGGAAATAACACAGGGAAGATGAACCTTTCCTTGAGGGGAGATTTAATGTTATCTTAAAGGTGGCAGACACACAGTTCCATGATAAAGATGATTCTAGCATTAGCTGAATGTGTGTCCTGTCCATTAAGATGGCATATCCACATTACTTGTATGACTTCTACAAATAAATAAGCCTTCCTGGTGTCTTGTGGAAAAACTTATTCAGACAGTAGAAATGCTGCTGTTTAAATTTTTTCACTGGGGGGGGAGGTCCTTTATGGATGACAGCTTTCTGTACCACATGGCTACAAGTAGCCCACTCACAGATTGTAGAGACATGAAATGCATGGCTACCATCACAGCTAGTGGGAGGGTGGAGACCTGGGAATGTGGCATGGTGCTTTCTTGCTCCTTGGATCCTGGAGGGGGACAGATTTCATGGCTAGAAAAAACAAAATTGTCTCTTTCTAAAGATCATAGAAGTGCATGGAGAAAACAAGAGCAGTGAAAAAAAGAAAAAAATAATTAATAAAGGAAGAAGTGCCAAAAGTGTTTGCAGTGCTGTATATCCCATGAGAGATGGGCTTAGAGCAGGACCCAAGATGAAGTACCTTCTCTCAGTGGCTGAGGTGCTCTAGGGAAGAGTAGAAAAGCGCACAAGAAGTTAACCATTCTGGGCCCGGGGGTTGCCTGTGGGCTGTTGCAAGAGCAGACTTCCCATACTCTATTACTTCATTAATGCAGTTGGCAAAGCCGATGGCTTTTCCCACTGCAAAAGGATAAGGGTGGCAGGTGTAAGTTGCAGTGTTGTCAGTGTCAAATAATGAGAGCTGCTTCAGGACCTCTGTGAGTGGGAGTGTTACACCTTGTCACTGTGGCACAGCCATAACGTTGGTCACCTGGGGATGTGACAGACTTGCTGCTTTGTTAGACTTGCAAAGTGCTATGATGGGAATCTCAGCTTTGTGCATTCTACTGACTGCTTATACATTCCCTGTGTTAAAGAACAAAGTGCTGAGAGAAGTATTTATTGCCTTATATTGAAGGCTGGGCCAGGGACAGTCATGTGTGTACTGATCACAGAGCACTTGGTCATTCTGCAGAGACGTGCCAATAGCTCTATGGCAGTAGTGCTTCAATGCCTGTAAAATACTCCCAGACCAGCAACCAAGTTCTGAGTAGCTAAAAGTGTGTGACAGTGCAGGGAGCATGACAGCTTAGCCTTTAAGTGGGTGTCAGACTTATGAAAGATGGAAAACTACAATCATGAGGAAAAACCAGTTTTGAAACTGGAGGTGTCCCTGAAAGATAAAGCACTATGTAACCTTACTAAATGGTAAAATTTGTCAGATAATACCATGAGGTGAAACCTACTGAACATGCTTTTCACTCTGTACCAGAAAGAGGAGGAGGCCGAGAAGAATGGATTAGTGAGCTAAGCTCTCAAAACTTATCAAAAAAAGCTAAAACAATGACCAGTTTCATAATGAAGAATTTTGCATGAGATTTCACTCTTGTGTTTCTGCAAAGCTGTACAGTGGATTCTCACATTCAAATGCAGAGGTAAAAAAACCCTACCAAACAAAAGAAAACACAAACAAATAGAAACCCTGAACCTCATGCCACCACCAGCAGGAGCAGCAAACTTGTGAAATATTTCTGAAAGTGCTGTTCAAGTGTGGACTAGTTATGATATTTGAATAAAACCCTTCTGTCTCCTCAGGAAGAGAAGACAGCAAACATAATTTCAGTTTTTGAAAGGGGTTTTCTCAGAGTTACTCTCCAGCCAGTTTATTTGGTGTATTTCTGGCAGGCAGGAATTAATAACATTCGGGGGAAGAGAGCATAGCTTTCAAAATACAGGTTTTTAAAGAAGTAAGGCTCTTTGAGGATTTGAGGACAAGGGTATACTGTATTCTGCTATTTCCAGAAGAAAAATCTGATGGTGAAGGTTCTTACTCGCTTGTTACAGGACAAGATGGAAGCTTCTTAAACTTTGGGCACAAGAGGACAAAACATATATCCAGTTTAGCATTGTAGTGGATGCTCATTGAGATGGGCGACCAGAGCTGAGGATTTTGTTTTATTTTTTTAAAATTCCAGACCATTGCTTGGTTGGGATGGTGATTTTGAGGATCATAAATTGATCCTTTACCACATAAATATCACTGTTTTTATATTTCCTGTTTACAGTCCAATGAGCATATAGACTATTTTATGGCGCTGTTTGTACATAGAAGTAAAAGAGTCCGAAGTAGCAAGAAAAGCCTTAAAAATTAACCTAAGTTAATTTTACTGCCCTAACGGAAAGGAATTGGTCATATGCAGGGTTACTTTATGGAAGTAATTAGGTTTAATCTCACAGTCATTTCCTAGTAGTTTTAAGACTAATTTTAAATTTCTCTTGAAGTTTTCTGAATTTAAAAAAAAAAATCAGGTAAGAATGGACTTTTGCCCTTTGCCTGAAGACTCGTAAATCTAAAGAGCTTTTTGTACCTCTTTGATATCATGAAGCATGGTCTCAGTCAAAAGCATACTGCTCTGCTAAAATGGTTAGTAGCATAAAAGAATACTTTCTGAAAGAAAAAAATGGGGACTGTTCAGGATGGAATGATAAATATAAGTTCAGGGAGAAAAAGGTGAAAAGATTTCTGAAGACAAGTAATATACCTGTAATAATAAGTGATGAAGTCAGCTGCTGGTTTGCTGTGAGTTGTAATTATTGCCAGAGCTGACCAGCTGGATGCGTTGCTTACAGGCATGCACTGAGCTTTAAATGCAACAAGTAACTGAAATCCCAGAATCCAATTCCATCTCTGTTGGATGAAATTTGGTACCATCTCACTTTACCTTTACTTGAAACTTAGTTGCATATAGTGATGTCATATGCCTCATTTAACACACACCTGTCAGGGTTTGTGACTGGAACACATTTTGCACTTTGGGAATGTCAGTAAGCTCTGCTGCAGTCTTATATTGCATAATTTTAGTGTGTAGGTTGCTGTGCTACCACCCTATCATTTTTTGAGAGTTCAGTTTTGTCTTGTCATTTCTGCCAATATGGTTTGATAAATGCTGATGAGAAAAACGTGATAAGTTGTTCTGAATGTATTAATGTGAATATTTGTCAATGGATGACTTTACTGCATTCTCTAAGGAAAAAAAAAAGCACTTTTAGGTTTACATATTAAGATATTAATATGACAGATCTGTTAATAGAACTTAGTTTACAGAATAATTATCTCAAACAGTGCAGGATTAAGAGACTTGAAATCCTCAGTCATCTTACTTAGGAGAATATTGGTGGGCATTGGGCAAGCATTTTTTTTCTTTCATTTTAAACACCAGCAGGATTGCCTTCAGCCGTCCACCTGCCTTAGGCCAAATTTTGGCAGCTTCACTCATCTCAAGTTAGATGAGGAAGCTGGCACACAGTAAATGTATTTTAGGTACTTAAATGCATGCAAAATAATTGTGGATGGGACAGAGTCCCATCTAGAGGTTAAAACTTTTTTTTCCACTGGGATTACAGTCTTAAATCAGAGCAACCTTCAATTGCAAACTGTCCTCTTGAATGTAGCTCTTAGTTTATGGTGTCGTCACAGAGCAGAAGGTAGATGTGCCTAGGAAAAGGAAGTACAGAAAAGGAAGCTTCAGGGCCTGTGGGTGGAGAGAAGAGGGAAGCTGCCTGAGTGTTGATCAGAGCTGTGGACTGCAGAAAAGTGTTTTAAGTGGTTAAAAAATTGATGCTTTTGCTCAGTTTTGTCTTAAAGTGTTTGGCTTGTTGTGGCCAAGCCAGCAATGTAATATGAAATGGGAGACTATGAAAGCCTAGTATTTCAAATACATGGGACACTTGATACTTTCTTTAATGACAATCACAGTGGTTTTGTCCTCTGGGGTTTTCCAGTATGTCTCAAACTCTGATGGTCCTTGAAAATGTTCATAGGTTTTTCTGAAGCCCTTCTTGTTGTATCAGTCTGTCTGTTGTTGGATCAGTAATATCTACTTAGTTACGTCAGAAAGCTAATGATTAGTTTAAATATTTCATTTGAAATGATGCAGAAACCTGTATGTGAACACTGCTCATTTTTACTATTACAAAACTGACTTCAGACTACTGAAGTCCTAAATTGTTAGCCATAATTTCAATAAGAAATAAATTTGGGGTCTGAAAGGAAAGAAACTACCAATGGATGAAACTGTTACTACAAGTGTCAATCATAGTAGGCAGCAGCAATCCTTTAGATTAAGTGCCATAAATCACAGAATAATCTGGGTTGGAACGGACCTTTAATTGTCATCTTGTCCAACCTCCCTTCTATGAGCAGGGACAATACCAGTGTTTAGATCCAATGCAGAATCTAGGCCAGTTTTTATTTCAGATAGGTAAGTACATCTGATTCCAAGGAGATTAGGCTTCAGAATGAAATCAGATTTCTCTTTAAAAACTCAGCAGAAGTCATGGCCTTTGAATTTATTGTTTATAGCACATAAGCTGTAATATCTGAAACTTGTCATTACAACACTGTTGGGCGTATTTAAGGCTGAAGATGATATGCTAAAAACTTTGTACCCTCTCTCTCTTAGTTCTTCAGTCTGCTTGTACTTGTCTCATCATAAACCAGGCTGTCTGAGATGCTTGCACTAAAACAATAGTGTGGCACTGAAACAATTTAACTCCTATTTGTTCAGTTAGGCACATTTTAACTTATGGAGTAGTGACTTGTAAAAGCCTACTGTTCTCTATTAATGTTTTGCTTCGTTAGCATTCATTTCATTGTGAAACAGCTGGGGAGTTTCCGTAGCCTGTCAAGTAGGTGGGAGTGTCTGTCTCTCACTGTAAGAAGGCTGACCCTGCAGAGCAGAAGACCACAGTCAATTCTGGTGTGATTCCAAGGTTACTTTCTCAGTTACAGTTACTTTCCATTATAATAATATTACAGACAACTTCCCCTTCTTTCTTCCCCCCAGCCCTGCAATGTTATGTGATGGCTTTGAAGCTGTGGAGTATACCCAAACTAAAGCATGCAAAAGCATATTATATTTTTTCAGTATCCTAAAAGCTGTAAGCAGGTTAAAAAGCATGACAACTGAAGCATATGGGGACAGTTTTTATCACGACAGCCTCTTGGTATGCAGATCTGTCTGGTATTCATTGAACTAATTAGATTAAACAAAGGCTTTCCTGAGATAATCACTTTGCAAGCCCTTTCCTATATTACAGTGCCCAGTTTTAGTATGTTGTTGAAGGTCAAATGCTAGCACTGGCTAATGCTCAATATCTGAATGCATACTGTTCAAGCAGATGCATAAATTAAATTGAATGACACAAGATCTATAATTGCTGGAGCTTTGACTTTTGAGTTATGAGTTTCCTTAAGTGTTATAATATTGATTAAGAAAATTGCATTTCCTTGTAGGTTAGTGAAGCAAGTATTAAATGTAAATATAATCATAGGAAAAGCTTGGATAGGTTCTAAGGTATGCTAGGTCCTGTGCATCTGGGCAATAATAATTGTACCACTTTTAAGCTCTGCTATTCACCCTTGTCAGTGAATAGCCCCTGCAAACTATCTCTTCAAGGCAGCCTCAGTTTTGCTGACTGTAGAACAGAGATTATAGGTTTTTTTTCAAATTGAGGGAATCACTAAATACTAAATTACTAATTATGAAATACTTTCACCTGTGAAGGATTTTTTCTGGAGGCCTTGCTGAAGCATAATTTATGTTCAAGACAGCCTCGATAGTAGCAGCTTTTTGGGGCAGGAAGTTAACGTGGGTCTGTGTATAAAGTGTCACCACAGAAACACGTTAAGAAACATGTTGCAGCTTCTAGCTTGGTCAGTACAGAACATTCTGGTAGCACTAAATAGACAAGTAATCTATAGTCTCTTTTCGTGTTTTGGTAAGCATCTCTACATGTAGGGTTCTGTTTAGAGCTTTTCCTTTCTCCTGTCCCAGCTACAGAGGCTTATGAGGTCGTTGAACTTCAACACTGGCAAAATTATCTAACCTTTGTTTCATGGGTTATGGTTTTGAATTAGTGTCTTTGTCTGGTAACAAAGCACACTCCCTTAGCAATAAATAGTAATTTGATTTGGGTAAGGAAGTTAAGCCACAGCACTCCTCCTGAGCAGCTACAGCGACATGACATGTCAGTGAAGTTACTGCAGCCAAAGAGCAGCAACGTCTTCTTGGAGAGATTTACATAAGTATCTGAATCCTACCTATGAGATTATGTGCTGCTACTGAAAGGTGCCTCTGCAGTTCAAGTTTTTTAGCCACCTGAGTGTGACAAAGAATAGCTTTTAAAGTTATTCCTAGTCTCAGTGATATGTAAACAAGGGATCATCCAGAAGTTGATGTGTCTAATGAAAGATAGATTTCCTCTTAATCATTTTGTGTCCAGCTTAATCATTTTGTATCCAACTAACACATAAATTCAACTGAATTAAACTTTAAACTGGCTGCAACTTCAGCAGTGGTATATAAATGAGTTTTAGCGTGATAACTGTTTCTTGAATTTAAAATTTGAGGTATTAACAGATTGAAAGTTTGAGGCGAGTTGCTTTAAACTATAGTACTTCAGAGCTCATACTATTCTGTTATTTCAAGCGGCTGATGCAACAATTGAGGTCTGGAACACTGGTCAAAACAAGTAAAATATTTCATTAGTTGAGAAGATAAATATTATTAGATATCTGTGTAGCTTTAAAATACACTTCTATGCTACTGAATTTTACTGTTAATGGTTTCATTATGCATCACCACTAATATTACAAAAGTGGACTGTTGGAACTTGCTGTAGCAGGAAGTGATTGGATGTTGTGAGATTTTACATCAAAACTGAATTAAGGATATTTCTTAAAGTTTATTTGCTGATTCCTACAGAAAAATTTATCTTAAACTAAGTCTATCCTGCATGTGTATGACAAGAAGCTATTGTGATTTCTGTTGAAATGTCTAGTAAAAATGGGCTACTGAAACAGATTCTGGTTTGTTTTTGTGTAATAATTGATGACGTTTAATCAATTTTTTACGATTTGGAGCAAAACTGCGCTTGCTCAATATTCATAATTTGAAGTCTTCACACTCTTCCTTTCATTTTTCCACAGTTCTTTCCTAACGTTGATGTGCCAAATAGTTTGTACTAGACCTGATCTGTAGAACTGCACTGTTTTTGTAGTGTTAATGCATGCCTATTAAAAGTGCCTGTGAACCCCAAGGGTCCATTGGTATGTTAGGATGCCATTTGAAGCATATGACAACCCCCTTCAGTATAAACTCAGTAAAGACCATTCGCTGGATTATTATTTATTAGTAAATACTGATATGGATGCATAGAGAGGCTAGAACTGAAGTGCAAAGCACAGAGTTACGATTAAGCTGTGTTACTGCCCTTAGGTTTACATGCAGAGGAAAGTCTTGCCCACTCGATATGCTTATATATGGAGAGAGAGTAATTCTCAAAACTTTTCAATGACAAGTGAACAGCAACTAGAGCTGTAGCTTTTTTCCTATCCTTATTTTTTGGATTTGGGTGTATTTGGGCATCATCTACAGGGCTCCTGCTAGAGGCTTGAACAGAGCTTTTCTTAATTAAAATTGAATCAGGTTTGATGTAATTGGTTGTGGGGCCTTCTGCTTGGTCTATTTTTGCCTAATTAGCAGCTGCAGCATCTTCTCCATAGCTATACAAACTCATTTTCCTGATCTGCTTCTTGTTAGACTGTCATGGCTTATGATCAGATGCCAGCTGATAAATCCTCCTGGGCTACCAGCTGGACAACAACATCCAACTTTTGGGCATGAGATAACTATGTGATATGTCTTTAAAGAAAACTCTTTCATACATGGTTTGCATGAATCTTTTCACTTGCAGGATACTCTTAACAGGACACATTAGAGTCTTAATCAAAACTATATCCTGGCATGCAGGCTAACACCGTCACCATGGGCCCTTCAGCTGTTGTAACGTTTTCTTGCAAGTAACAGAGAAAACAATGAAGATTTAAAACTCATTTTTAAATTAAGTACTTTGTTGATGTTACAGGATGTTGGTTACAAAATGATGTTACAGAAAGTTTTATGCATATGAATATTGATTGCTTTATGCTTTTTGTCACTCTGAAAAGCAGCCATAGACAGTGCTTTTTTCAGAGTCTCCCATGATAGGAAGAGAAGAGCGGTTGTAGTTGTAGAAGCTGTAGTTCTGCCAGAGATGAGACTGTCACTCGTGGCTGGGTGACATCGGTTCAGGGGCTTACAGTGTCAGTGGTTGTTCCCAGTGCAAATGAAGTACTATGGCATGGTACTTTAAAAGGTAGATTTAGTGTACCTGAAATTATTATTTCCAGAGCAGAGATCTGAGTCTTTCCTGGAACCAAGACCTTAAATTTCTGTCAGTTAGGTGCTTATACTTTTCCTTCAATATAGACTCAGCAGTTCAGCCAAACAGTCCTCTAGCCTGGCAGGCCAGTAGCTAGAAATCTTCTCTTTGCTGATGCTTTGCCTTCGTAAAGCAATGCAGTCAGTGGTAACTATTTGCCTTTGCTAGGCACATGACACCTGAGGGTCTTGTTGACCTGGAAGTGTCCAAGTTATTGTTCATCTGAGCCTGGCAGTCATAATGTTTTATGGGGGAATATATTGTTACACATGCTCATCGTGCTCCATTATGTCAATAAAGCTGACTTACATGATCAGACATCTATTTTTGGCATGCAGTAAATCTTCACATAGGCATGAAGAGTTTGTGTGTGGACTACACTGTTTTGTAGATGTATGTGTACGTGCAAGATGTGTCAGCTGAGAAGGGATTGCATAGAATGCCTGTGCAAGTTCAGAGTCCTGTGGCTAGACGCTAATTTCTCAGCTACAATGCATTGATAATCAGACTGAAGAGCTGCTCTAGGAAGTCGGTATTGTACAATTTCTCCCTCTGTTCAAAGAATTAAATGGAGATGCTGTGGAAGGCTGGAGTTGTGATGCAGTGGACTGGAGCAGGGCTAAAAACTATGTGAATGTGAAAAATTTATTAAGACCTAGGTCTGCGTGAAGATATAATCCTACTTCGAGTAGAAAAGTACTTTGTGTGGACTAGCTTAGTGTCGAAGTTGTTTTTCTTGAGGTTTGCACAGATGAATTAATGGGAACACACGAAACCTTGCTTTTCCCAAACTGAGGTAAAAGCATCATCGGAAAGTAGGGATTTTTAACTTAAGCTTGTTCTTTCTCCATGTGACATCACTTGTGGATGCTACGAGCTGCATTTCCCTGGCAACAGATTTAATTTTAGGTATTTTTAAAGGTTACTGCTTGATGATGAACCATATGGACATATGAAGAAAAATACCAATGTTAAAGGCAACAGTTGTTAAAAAGTTAATGATTTAAGGAAATACAGTAATGCAAGGTTGTTTTGGGATGGGAAACATCCATTTTTCACCTTGTCACTCTTGGCAATAGAATGCAAACTTAAAGTATTATAGGAAATTAAATAGAAATTTGTTCTATGACCTCAGTACAAAGAGTAAGGGTTGTCTTAGAATGCATTTCATTGCAGCTGTTATGTAACTGAATGTGTGTTTTTTCTCTCCCTAGATTGTACATGCCTTTTGGCTCTGGGGAACAGAACGCGCCATGGGACAACCTCAAAGATATCTCTCCAGACGGGGTCTCTTGCTTGGGTGATGTGTCTGCTCTCCTGACTGTCTTCATACCCAAAGGATTTATTTTTCTTCTGGAAATATTTTAAGTTGAAGTCTTGTTCCTTACTGGAAACTATCTACACTAAAGACTGCATGCATCATGGGTGACATGGCAAACAACTCGGTTGCGTATAGCGGCGTAAAAAACGCTGTAAAAGAAGCTAATCATGGAGATTTTGGAGTTACTCTTGCAGAGCTCCGTTCTCTTATGGAACTTCGAGCTGCAGATGCACTGCAAAAAATACAGGAATGCTATGGTGATGTACATGGCATCTGTGCAAAGTTGAAAACTTCACCAAATGAAGGTAAGGCAATTTTAGCACTATTATTGAGGAAACTCTATTTAAGAAAGGCCTTAGTCAGCAAATTACTTTTTAAAGTATAATAAAGCTCGTAAAAGTGTTTTAGTTATCATAACAAAATACTGCTTCTTGTTCCTCTAAGACAGCAAAGCAAGAGCTTTTTTCAGTTGATCTAACTGCATGTGAGGTGTTGTATTAATGGTGAAGGTGCACTTTGGAACAAAGGTCATTGACGTAGGTATCCACATATGAAACAGCAATGCAACACAACAGTGTTCAAGTCACTGTGAAAGCATAAATTTTCTGAACAGTTCATATGACCTATAGTTCACAATTCAGATCGTGCTGTTGTAGAGTCCAGGGTTTTAAAAGTCTAATGCAGGGCTTATTAATGCTTCTGTGTGGCTACCTAGTTCTTGCATTTGCTAATGCAGCAATTTTAAAAACTGGTTACATATTTTCTATTTGTGCTGCATTGAGTTCTTAATAGCAGGATCAAGTTTTTAAATCTACAGTATTTCTGCAGATTCCATTTAAGCTATGGAATAACTATATAATAACTATCAGTATAGCAAATAACTATCAGTATAGCTTGAAACATTAACATGTACTGTCACGCTTAGTAGAATGTTTGCAAAATGATTACATGATCTTATTCTCTAGAAATAAGCATTTTTAATGGAGTCTTTGCTGTGCTGGACGTATGGCATTCTGTAAAGTGTGACTACATGATGCTTTTGCCCTCTAGAGTTGTTACTCCAAGATAGACTGTACAGATGTGAAGAAATGAGTATATAAATTTATCATCTCCTTCTTGAGACCTTTCCAGTTCTCCATAAGATCTGGATGTCTTTTACTGCTTTCTTCTAATGTAAATGAAAGCTCTTAAGTATATTTGTGAAGGATGCAAGTCATACTGCGTAAGGCACTGTAGTATCTACATATTGTAGTATTTACAGTAAACTGTAATTAGAAATATGTAAAAACATTAGCTGAAACTTTTTGTGAAGTCCTGCTGTTGAGAGTAATTGAGCATTACCAAAATCAAGATTTTGGCAAATTGTGGTGTCTCTGCATTTATGGACTCACATAGCTTTTAACCAATGCGGTGTCATGTTGGTGGCAGTAAAGTACCTGCTGTCTTAATCCTGGAGAGCTGCTGCTTTCTGTTCTTCAGAAATGCTATGGAAAGATTTGTCTTCTTGGACCAAGAACAGCCTACTAATGCCGTAAGGTACCTCTGGGTACATCTGCATTTAGCATGTTTTGGCTTGATCTGCTTTTGAAGCCAGACTCCCGATTTCCAGACTCCTGAAATTATCAGTACATGAGCTGGGTTCCTCTTACCAAACTGAAAGTAACCAGCTGACATGGCTGAACTACCAGTGAATGGGAGTAGACCAATTTCAGGATGAAGAAGTTTGTAAAACCTGAGGAGTACAAACTTCTGCTCCTTGGCAGTTGTAAAGTAAGGTGCATGTGTGTGAAGCACTGCAGCTTATAAGCAGTGTAACACATCTCAGGTAGGAGCAATAGGCTCTCATTGTCCTGTTGACCTGTTGCATAGTATTGACTATTGCATAGTTTCTCAGTGAAAAAGGATATAATTTTCTACACTTGGGAATTGAACTGAGTGATGAATCCTGATGTACAGTGATCTGGAAAGTTAAAAGTCCATGATTACCACAAGATAGGCAGGCATATGATTTTAGATAGCCACGATGCACTAGGCACCGAATCTCTTGTATATTGCAGGATTCACTTTGTCTCTCAGTGTAGCAAACACACGGGTTAATAAATGGGAGTGATGAGTGTCAGCATACTAAAACTCAAAAGGGTTGGATGCCCTTTCCTGCAGATTGACTGTGCTGTACTGAGGGCTGTGTGGTCAAGGCCTTTCCCTTTCAAAAGGATTTGACATTTAGATATACACTGCAATGAGTTAAATACAGTCACTGGCTTGATAAAAGGGCACCATCTTTTTCTTAAGTATGAGAGAAGCTCATAAAGACACCAAAGCCTCAAGAGTTGAATATGTTAACTGGCTCAGAAAAGGTAAATTAAAATGAGGTAGAACAGTGTCCAACAGAGGCGTCATTTTGGCTCTAAATCATAACATGAAATTTTAGAGAATCAGCCTCTGTCAGGCAAGCTGCTGTAAATTTTTTGGAGGTAGTACTGGAGAGCTCTTGTAAAGGTAGAACTAGGTCTCTGCTTTTGTCAAATTCAAGCTGTAAATATAGAAAAGGAGACAATACTAATGGAAAAAAAATCTAGGCAAGATCTGTGGAGAAAACTGTTATGTGTTACACTAATGCTAGCTCTCTAAAATCTTGTGTGTATACCTGAAAGGCCCTATGACACTTTTTCCTAATCAGATGCTTTCTTTATGACATGAAACTCTTATCACTGTGTAATTACCACTGGCTTCACAGGAAAAGTACAGGTAGTTCTGACATGGTACACAGTGGATGAGTTCTTGTTCAACTTTTTGCTGTCAAGTTGTTGACAATGTAAGGCGATGTCTGTTTTCAGGCAAAATTTGGATCAAACCTATCTGATTTGAAATGAGAAATGGGAACAGTCCTTTAGTAGTGTTATGTAAAAAAAAAGGACACTGAGGAGACTTTACTTCTTACATGTATACAAATGTGCAAAATGAATATTTGACGTACCTTTAGTAGCAAAAGTCTGTCTTATATTCTGGACAGATATAGATATTTCCACAGGTCTACGTAATTTTGATTGTCTAATAACTTGTTTCTAATAAAATTCATATATGAAGAATTAACTTGTTCCTTGCCTAATATTTTTCAAACTTAACCCCAAATAACATAAATTACCCTAGTGAAGACACATAATGAAGAATATAATGACAGTAGTTTTGACCTCAGGGCTGTAGATTATGAACTGTGAAATTGCCAGCTGTGTGGTAAATGTAGCAAGTTCAGTAATGGTGCATGGTGTATTATGGTGTATACTAAAAATACAAATGGTTTTTGTCTTTGCTAGGCTTATTTACTAATCTTCACTAAGTGGTTCTGATTGTAGCTTGAACTTTATATAGCCTCGTTGGGAAACGTTTTTACTCTTCAAAGACCTTTGCTGTATGCTTCTGATATTCTATACTGTGGTACCCTGGGAAGGGAGGAAGAAAGGGATGTTGCTGACATTATTTACATAAATTTCCAAACTCTGCCATGTTAAAGAAAAGTGGTATCTATTGCAAAATAGCAATATGGCCCTGCTTTTTGGAGTGGCCATGCTGTCCTGAGTTTCTGTAGATCCTGTAATTTATAGCTTGATTTGGAAAATAGTCTTGCCATGCTCTTAAAGTTGAGAGTGAAGGTAAGCACCTTAAAGCTTGAACTGCAAGAAGTGTAGGGATATGGCTAATGAGTACAATTGCTCCTTTGTATTAAACCTTCAAAGACATGAATTCAAGGTGAATTGAAGAGTGTTAGTATAAAGCTAATTTATTATACACAGAGTATGTTTAATTTGTTTCACTTTTGAAAAGGTCTGCACATAATTTGCTTTTTGGTTAAGTGATTGTATAGCAGTTGTTAGCATTTGAAATTGAGCTTTGCAGTTCAGTAGCCTTTTCAAAGTGTCTTGAAATATGTGATGATTCTAGGAAATGTCTGTTACAGGTGTTAAGTACCCCCCATATTATGAAAGCCAGCTGCAGTGGCCGCTGTTCTTATTGATTGCCTAGCATGTTTGCAATGGTTTTATCACTAAGCAGTTGGGTTAGCTACTAAAGAAATTGCTACTAAGAAAATAGTTGTCTTTAAGCAGGTGCTGATCATAACCTTGGAGGCAATATGTTTGAAGTATCCAGAACTTTGCTCTGAACATGACTAGAAATTTGGCAATTTTGCTTTGAAAAATGAGCAAATTCTGAATGGTGGGCTCGTCAACTGGAAACTTTTAAGAGGAGTAAATAGGAGGTGTGCTCACAGAAGACCTTGAGTGCATGACCTTGCACTGAAAATGCTTGGTATTGCTTTAGTTTTAAGGTCTTGGCAAGCTCTTGAAACATGCAGTAGCCTTTCGTGTAGGTCCCTCACTCTTTTCTTCTAGTGTCCCGTAAGGATGGTACAAGAATTGAGACAGAGGAGGACTCAAATATGCCATTTAAGAAAGAAGATAAGTGCAATACCGAGGTGGCAGACCCTGCACAGTGCTAAACATGGGCACTCTGTGTGAGAGGAGATAGAAAGTGAAGCTTTAGAAGACCAAATAACCACCACCACTCCAGGTGGAAGCAGCATCATAAAGTGATTGCATCTTTCCACATGATGCCTGCACAGCTTCAACAACTTTTAATAATATTTTATATAACAAATTAATATGTGACTATAATAATTATAATGGTTATATTATTAATTATAATAAATATCTCATTATAAATGTTACATTACTTTTAGGATCCTAGGATGTTGTCTCTGAATACAGAATCCCTACAGTGGGAGCCAGAGCTGCCTTCACAGGCTGTGGTCTTGCTAAAGCTTTATGGTGCTACTCAGTCTCAGTAGTAGTAACTCTACTAATGATCTTGTCTTGCAAACTTGTTTACTTTGAACGAAGGTATGTGTGCTATTATTACTCTGTTCCTATGTCAGATTAAGTGACATATTAGGCAGGTAGACCATCAACTTTATTTTGGCAAGGTGAGAATTATAAAATATAGCTGCCTTTCTATAGTGACTCTGATTTAAGGGTATTACTTATGTAATCATATTTGACATGTGGCTTTTTTGGTATTGTTACTGAAATGTGGAGTGGGACTTGATTCCATGAGTGGGAAACCTCAGTCACTAATGTGAGCGTGAAATGCCTGTAAGTGTCACTAACTTTGTCTTATTGTTAAATAGGTTTAAGTGGAAATCCAGCAGATATAGAAAGGAGAGAAGCAGTTTTTGGGAAGAACTTTATACCTCCTAAAAAGCCAAAAACATTTCTTCAGTTAGTATGGGAAGCACTACAGGACGTTACACTAATTATATTAGAAATTGCAGCCGTAGTATCCTTGGGCCTTTCTTTTTACCAGCCTCCAGGAGGAAATGAATCACGTAAGTAAACTTTTTTAAAAGTAGGTATCTACCTTTATTATACTACTGACTGTTCTGGTCCAACATGCCTGTACTGTAAATCTGATGGGAGACAGTAAGTCAGTGGAAAAGCAGCTTATTGTTCCTTATTGAGAGCACATTGCTAAAACTCTAGCTTGCCTTAAAAGGGCAACGTGAGATTTCCTTGGTTGTGATCTGGTATTATTCTGACCAAAATGATGCCAAAGGTAAATTGCAAGCAGTGGGAACAAGGACTTGTTTTAAATCCAGTCTCTGTGCAAGTGGGTTTTTTTTAGCTTTGCCTCAAATATTTAAGCAATTTATAATTTGCAGTCATGGTCTTTCTTTGGGGAGTCAGCAAGTCTTAAATTTTCCTTGATTTGCAACATGACACTAGTAACTTTCTAATTTAAGAAATGAAGCTATATTTATACTTTTAAGCAGAAAATAAAGGGATCGGGGCTTCATTTAACTGAATTTTTTCAATGACACTTGGCTTCTTAAGACAAATGTAAAATGGGATATGTAGAGAAAGCAGAGGCTGTTAACCAGTCTGGCATTCTTATGCCATCATTTAACATTAGTTAAATGACGTAATTAATACAGACAGGTAATTTTCTCAATATCAACTTCTCTTATGTTCAGATAAGCAGGGTGGTTTAACTTCCTCACGTTGCTCTAGCTTTCAGGTTCTTCAGCTTCTTTGTGTATTACCCTTATGAAAAATAAGGGTAAAATAGCAGGGAAGGCTAGCACAGAAAATGTTTAGCAACTATTAGCTAATTGTGTTTGCCAAAACTTTTCTTCTTTGTTGAAATATCTGTGTGAACTTTCTTAAATCTAAAACCTGTTTTCTGCAGTATGTGGATCAGTAAATGTTGGTGAAGAAGAGGAGGAATCTGAAGCAGGTTGGATTGAAGGAGCAGCAATCCTCCTATCTGTAGTTTGTGTGGTATTAGTAACAGCTTTCAATGACTGGAGTAAAGAGAAACAATTTCGGGGATTGCAGAGCCGTATTGAACAAGAACAGAAATTCACAGTCATCAGAGGTGGCCAAGTCATCCAAATACCAGTAGCTGACATAATTGTTGGAGATATTGCACAAGTGAAATATGGTAAACATATTTTTAAAGTTGAACTTTCTTTTATTTTTAAAAAAGGAACTGCAGTCAACATACCCAGTGATCTCTCGTAGGTGACCTTTTACCGGCTGATGGTGTACTCATTCAAGGAAATGACCTCAAAATTGATGAAAGCTCACTGACTGGGGAATCTGACCATGTTAAGAAATCTCTGGACAGAGATCCTATGCTGCTGTCAGGTGTGTAGTGCTCGACAATTTTTGAAGAAAGGGGTTTGTTTCTGTGGTAAACTGGTTGTTTAAAATTTTGAGGTTAAAACTTGCAAATTGTATTCTATCTAGGTTGACTCCTAAAAGTATCCCAAAGCAGTGCAACAAGTACAAAACTTTGTTGGAGTGATCAGACCCTTAAAACTGACAAACATTTTGTGTAGTTGCCTATGGGTTTAGTTTCTAGATGGCTTTGGCAGTTAAAGCTTCAGGGGAACACAGCGGTACATACACACATCTCACAGTTTCATCACTGTCAAGTTTGAGAACTTATTTCCTCAAAGTGCTTGTGTACTCTGCCATATAACTGCTCCAGTCTCAGTGGAAAACCTGATTCAATCTTTCAGGTACACACGTGATGGAAGGCTCTGGAAGAATGGTGGTTACTGCTGTAGGTGTGAACTCTCAGACTGGAATCATCTTCACCTTACTTGGGGCTGGAGGAGATGACGAGGAGAAGGAGAAGGAAAAAGAGAAGAAGGAAAAGAAAAGTAGGCATAATAATCTTAAACACCTTGGAGGGGGAGGAGAGGGGCGGGGGGTGAACTTTTGAGCGTTATTGGATGAAAACATGTACTTATTCGAAGCCTGAAATCTTTTTAAAAAACTCACCTTGTAGATTTCACAGGGAAAAAATCAACTCAGGTCCAGTGACCCAAGAGTGCACCACGACTACTTACTCTTGTCACATGGATTTTTAATTAAACTTCAGATCCCATTGATCAATTGGAGTTTGGAAAGTTTGCAATTTCTAGCCAGCCATACATGTGATGTATAAATAGTTAAACTGTCATCTTGTGTAGCTTCAAGGTGCATTGATGTCTAATAGCAAATAGTTGTTTATGGCAAACAAGTTATTGTGTAGTCCAACCTAATAAGTACCTGGTTCTGCATTTACAGATAGATAGAATGTCTGCATTACAGACAGATAGAAAATGTGCCTTATTGGGAGTTCTGTAACACCCAAAGGGGAAAAGCTTAGGTCTTTCATACTGCTGAGCTTGTGGAGAGCTTAAACATATATAAGACTGATTTTGATGAAAAAGAGCAGACAGCTTCTTCTGCCACTCGTTTTCTTCAGAGCTGAAATTTTGAATGCTCAGAGATACACACAAGGCGAATCCTCAATGGCACTTTTCTGTAACCTTTATTTTTGGAGGGATGGGGGGCATATTTTGGAGCCCTTCTGTGAAGAGTAAAATGGCTGTCTTCCTTATTATAAGGTCACTTATCTAACGTTAGCCTTTCTCCTGAGAATCAAAGCTTTGAAATGTCAGGCAGTAATGTTTTGATAGTAGTGCTCATGAGGCATGTTCAGGACTGAGCTTCACAGTGAAAGTTTTTCATGCAGCTGTTGTTATGTCTTTTGGATGGGACAGAGTCTGGGGCTTCTTGGCACTAGAAGCAAAAAACATGATATACAAACCAAAAGATGCTTTTTTATCAGAGGAATATGAGGAAATTAGGAAACACAGAGGCCTTTAAACTAAACAGGCAATTGTTTAAATGTGTGCTCTGTGCAGGAACTGGGACTGAAGTCTTTTTGTCTTGTCCTAACCCACAAATACTTTACAACTCTGACCCTTCTTGAAACTTGAAAAAGTCGTGAGTTTCTTCACAAGTTACAAAAATTGTTACAAGAAGAATTGAAAGGTCTAAGTTAGTTTCAATCTCAAGCATTATAGGGAAGAGTAAAAGCTGACCTGCAGCACTTGCAGGGATTCATGTGAAGCAGTTGGCATCCTTTGCTCTTCCCCTTAGAGAGGAAGGAGAAGGAAACAAACACAGTACCAGCTGTTACAGGAGATATGGAGAGGATGGATTATAGCTCTTATTGACATTCTGCCAGTGTTTATAATTCTAAAAGCAGAAGTCTCTTTTTGACAAGTAGTGTTTTGGTGTATCCTAGGACCTGAACACTTGTGGGGTTTTTTTGTCTCCCAAGATAGACAGCTTCCTCTTTCCCTTAAGTTAGGTGCCTAATAAGATTCTCCTTGATAAAACTCAGGTTAAACTAAATTAGCTTCTCTGTGAATGTTAAGGAGATTAAAGGGACTATATTTAGTTGGCTGTGTGGCTTGGTTCAGAGTGAAAGCAAATGTATGTACAAGGAGTTAGTTACTCAAGTGTAGGACTTTGCTCTTGTAAGAGGAAGAGGGGAACTAGGAAAGAACAAATATGAAATTAGGAAACGATGATGAGCTCTTAAGAAGTCTGAAGTGGCATTTTCCGGAGAACATGAGCATGCTTTTTTTTCTGTTCAGCTGTTGTGAGACTGCTTGGGGGAAATCTTCTGTATAGAAATCAGACTGTCTACAGTAATAGTGTAGTGGAGATACTAAATGTCATGTCAGACAGGCTGCTTGATAATTTGATTTTCTTCTACCTGAGTACTCTTGTAAATTTCAGTCTACATAATAACCTAAGGCCAAACACTTGGTGAATTGCCAGTGATACTGAAAATGTCTGGGGTTTGTTCTGAGTTCCTCAATTTTGTACTTCCTTCTCAGATTCTCACAAACAGTGATTACAACTCTTGCTTTTTCTACTTAGAAGTAAAATTTGTCACTTGCTAAGCCCCCCAAAACAACACATGATATGTTGGCCTTCCAATTACCATTGATATTTCAGTAGTTAAATTCTTTCATGTCCATTTCACTGTCCTTCTTTATGACCTCTTGTTGAACTCCATTTCTGAGCACAGGAAGGAGCGATATTTTATTATGAGCTTGAGCTATTCTCACAGTGATGTATGGTATGTTGCCTACAGATTATGCTTATGTTTGTGTAAATAGGGTTAGCACAGATGCAGTAATCCAGTGCTGTACTTCCGTTAAGCTTTGCCGCCAATTTATGAATATTTTATGCTGCAGTATCTTCTGCAATGTTGTGCAAAATACCTGATTCTCAAAGTGAGATCCTGCAGTTCATTTACAGAGGTAGTCAGATATTGATGGCAAGTATTGGAAGAGCAGAGCAAGATGGAGGCCACTAGAATCACTTTGATATCACAAATATCTTTCTTAGGAAAATGTCTTGTTAGGAAGTCTTTTGTAAAGCTTTCCTCACAAGCCATAAGTGTCAGCATCAGCAATTTATGCAAACTTAACCATGGTAGATTAACACTGCAGCAGTCTTGTATGGGGTAAGTAAAGGTCAAAAAGTGAGACGAGCTGTTTCTGTGAGCTGACTTACATGTTTTACTTTTTTAAAAAACATTTCTTGTTTTCCTGTTTTAGCAGAGTAACATAGTCATTATATAAAGACATATATAAAATAATGCATTCTGCACAGCCAACTTGAAACACAAATTCTTCTCCTCTCTGACAGGTAAAAAGCAAGATGGAGCTGTTGAAAACCGTAATAAAGGTAAATGCAGATTCTCTGATTCTTTCTTGCACGTCTCTGTTTTCTGAGAGCGTAGCTGATGAATACAGACTTTCCTATAAAAATGTGTATTGAGTCCTTAGACCCAAAGTGCTTATGGTAAAGATAGTGCAAGTGAATCTGCCCAAAACAAATGCTTCAATGAACCTGATATTCTAGCACCTATACACAATACACTTCTTTAAACATTCATGTGTAGTATGGCCTCTCTGGATACAAAACAATACTCAGCACTATTATATTTAGTGGAGTTCGATATTGAGCTTTTTAAGTATCCTTGATTTGGGAGACTCACCAATGACTAAACCTTTTTTTTTTAACTTCTAGCTAAAGCTCAGGATGGCGCAGCCATGGAAATGCAACCACTGAAGAGTGAGGATGGCGGTGATGGAGATGAGAAAGACAAGAAGAAAGCAAACTTGCCAAAGAAAGAAAAGTCAGTTCTCCAAGGCAAACTCACAAAGCTCGCAGTTCAGATTGGCAAAGCAGGTACAATGTCTCATTACCCTCCCTGTGTTGATGTCATGTTAAAAAAAGTTGGAATGTGCATAGTTTGCAAGGAGATAAATTAATCAAACCACTCAAGGCTGGCTATTTAAGTGCAAAATTCTAACACATCAAAGTATGCTATTGTGCCCAAGTGTGCCGATGGACTCTCAGGCTGTGTCATGTGGCTGGCTTTTGTTTTTCCTTGATTTCAATAGATTCAGGCTTTGAAGCACCAGCTTCTAGTAGAGAAAATTCCAGCTTCATAACACTGGACAGCTGTTATGAAAGATGTTTTTAGATTAGATACGACATTTGGCAATGTACCAAGAGAACTGTAAGTTGAGTGAAGTCTGGAGAATGGTATGGTCAACCATGTTATCTCTAGTACTTTCAGGGGCTTAGAAATTTCCACTTAACATATTCCTTGATGCTATGTAACATTTTTATTGATTTCCTGCTTTTCTATCAGCGAATATTTGGCTGCCTTGTCAAAATATTTGCTAGATTGTTTCTGCTTGAAAGTAGACTAAAGCAACAGTTCAGTGTAAATTTTAGGCTAGATTACCTAGTGTGTAGTGTTTTAATTCAAATATTTCAGGTTTTATTTTGGTCCATGTAGAATTGTTGAAAGATTCAGGTGGGAAGGAATTTCAAGAAGACTTGTAGCGCAGCCTAGAGCTCTAGACAGGCTGACTTTAGCCTTTGTGTCATTAGACAGTTACAGCCTGAAACAGAGCAATTAAACTTTTAGCTGTAGCACTCTGCAGTTGTGTATGGCAATGTTAATTTTCCAGTTAGAAATTTCACTATATGCTTTCTGTAAATGACTGTCCTTGTCCAATATTTTTCTTTCATATCTTCCAAGAAGTCTTGTTTTCCTTTATGTGCCTTTTGACCCATTGTACTTCCCCACACAGCCTTAATACTCATCTACTTCATGCATGGATTTTCCTGTCCTCCTGCTTTGAAACTGCACTGAAGCACTACTGAATAAATCAGCAGTACAATTGGTGAAGGCCTCCTGAATTTTTTCACTTCTTATTCTGCTTAATCAATTGACTTTACATATTGGTCTATCCTGTTTACTAATTAGCCCTATGCTTTTCAATGAAATTGAAGAAAAGAAGATTTCTAGAAATTTCTAGCTGAAATGCATGAGGAAGTACTTGAAATGGAAGCTGGAACACCTCTGAGAACTACCTCAGTGTTTTGACTTGCTTGTTTAAAAACTTAGTTCTAAACTAACTTCTATAAAGTCAGAAGTATTTGCACTTACCCACAGTCTGTATTAGCAAATGTTTGAGATAATTTTTTAAAACTGTTTATTTTCTTTTTAACAAGGTCTGTTGATGTCTGCAATCACAGTCATTATCCTTGTGCTATATTTTGTAATTGATACCTTCTGGGTACAGAAGAGACCTTGGCTTGCTGAATGTACTCCAATTTATATTCAGTATTTTGTGAAGTTCTTCATTATTGGAGTTACAGTCTTGGTGGTAGCAGTTCCAGAAGGTCTTCCACTTGCAGTCACTATATCTCTGGCTTACTCTGTTAAGGTAAGTGGGTAGAGGGCAAACAGATTTTAAAGGTAGGTGGGTGTATTCATCAGCTGTTAAATGCAAACTGAGTTATGCTGTATCACATATGTATATATAACAGACTGGGAAGAAGCTTTTCTTGTTTCCCTGAACTCCATAAGAATTCTCCTGCAGTACTTTTATTCATCTCTAAATGGATACACACTAACAGGAACAGTTAGCATTGCCATTGAGCATTGCCAGCCAAAGAAGATGAATGGGCTCAGTACGTAGCATTGTAGCATTTGCTTACAATAAATTGATGCCTTACAGTTTGTAAATAAGAAACTCTTCTGTAAATCTGAACTTCTACCTTGCTGATGTGTTAAGCACCTGCTACAAAAGCTTCCAGATTGATTTTTCTTTTTTGAGGACCGAATAGTGTAAAAGATTTTATTTTTCTGTTTATTATACAGCATGTTTTTTTAACTTAAGCTCTTTGTGTTCTTCATTTTATTACTGCTTCAGCATGTGCTGAGACTGATTATTTTTCTAAAATCTGATTGTAAATGCTGTGTGATGATGCTTAAGCTGTGTTCTAAGACATAATAACTTACAGCACTAACTAGTAGTGCCCTTGTATCATTTGAACTTCATCTTCCTCTTAGAGGTGAAAATACTATACAAGCCTGTAAAGTAAAGAATTTAAAGTGACATTTAACCTATGAAACTTGTGTAGTCCTCACTATTTTAGTTGACACTTTTGGCTCCCAGTTTGTATTTCATTATAAGTCTGAATCTCGTATCTTTGAAATCTGTATTATCTGGTGTTCTGGTACTTCAAATAAGCTGTGTTAGACTTTTCTTGTAAGCAGAAAAAACTTTTTAAACATTGTGTCTACCAGACAAGCTCAAACCTTACCTCTCCTCCATTTCTAAATATCATCATAAACTGTTTACTCCTAACAGTCTGAACGGTACCAATAGTCAGTGTGACATGCAGATACAGGAGATTAAGACTGTGTTTATGTACCTTGTTCAAAATTAAGTTTACTGTGACATAATAGACTTAAGGGAATCTATACTGAAAGTGGCAGCTGCAAATTCTTCCTCTGAAAGATGCCAGATGACTTCATGACTGTTTTCTGAAACTGCTGTGTAAGACTGGACTCCATAAATGAGAATTTCTGAAGTGAAATGGTCACGGATTGCTGTTAACTGCTTTTATTTTCTTAGAAAATGATGAAAGATAATAACTTGGTGAGACATCTGGATGCATGTGAAACTATGGGCAATGCAACAGCCATTTGCTCAGATAAAACGGGAACGTTGACTATGAACAGAATGACAGTGGTCCAAGCCTACATCAATGAAAAACATTACAAAAAAATTCCAGAACCAGAAGCTATTCCAGAGAAAACTATGGCTTATCTTGTGACGGGAATTTCTGTTAATTGTGCTTATACTTCCAAAATACTGGTAAGTGGAGATTTCTTTATTCCATTTAAGGTAACTGAAAAACTTCCGCAAAAGATGCAAATTGTCTGATGGGCACATGGCAGTTTCAGTGTAAGTGTGTGGCACAATGCAGTGTAAGCTATTTTGTACCTGCTGTAAATTGCTCAACCATTCATTTGAAACTCAATGGAAAAATAGCTTATTTCAGTTAGAACTGACAATTCAAAAATATTATCTCAGGAAGATAATTTCCTTTTAAGTTCACAGTTGTGCCTAAGTTGTTCTTTTAAGTGGGGCTATTTACCCCACTTGTAGAGTGTCTTGGCTGGATTTGATTGCTATTTCAAAATAAACATTTAAGAGTAGTACATTAAATGGAATGTAATGAAAAAATGTAAGTATAGGTGAGGATTTTAATGGGTTTTTTTTCCAGATACTGTTGTATAAGTTTGTAAGCCTTGGAATTGTTATACATTTGCCAAAATGTTGTTTGAAACTTGCAAAATATTTTGAAATAAAAGAAATAATGGACTGTTAAACATCTAAAATGTTGGATTATTTAACATATTTATGCATTATTTTCTAAAACTCTAAACATAGCTTCCTTGCTATAGTTATTCCAACATTTTGCATAACTTATATTCTTTAAGGCAGAAAAATAATAATTTGGATTTATTAAATGAATTAACAGGTCAAGATTTTGTAGAAGCCTCCACTATGGATGCTTTGTACACAAATAGCAGTGAAAACTCAGTTCAAAAGCTACTTATCAGCCAGCAAAAAATGGTACCCCTGCAAGAATTTGCACAGTAGCAGTACTCGAGGCAGCAAATAAAGTTTAACAGCACTGATTTCTCTGAAGCAAATGGAAATACTCTAACGAGTTACAGCACGTGAGGGGTTTCACAGTCTATTTTCTAAAGCTCTTTCTGTATCAAGAAAAAAGTGCATGTAAATGGAATCAGTCCCTTACTACTACAATTTTAACTGAATTACATCCACTGAAGTAGAGTTAGTCTCCTTTACAGAATCAGAGAGGGCTGAAAGGAACCTCTTGAGAGAAGCTCTGATCCACTCCTCCTGACCAAAGCAGGGTCAGCCAGAGCACCTTGCTCAGGGCTGTGTCCACTCAGGCTTTAAGAATCTCGAAGGATGGAGACTTTGCAACCTTTGGGCAGCCTGATCAACTATTTGATCACGCTTAGAGTAAAAAGGTGTTTCCTTATCCTAAAATGGAATCTCAAGAGCTCCAGTTTGTATCCATTGCCTGTTGTCCCGTCACTGGGCACCACTAGGAAGTCTGGCTAGACAGTCTTTACCATTGTTCCACCCACCTGCTTTATTCAGGCATTTAATACACACCGATAAGCTTCTCCCTCAGAGTGTTATCTTCTCCAGACTGAACAGTCTCAGCCCTTTCAGCTTCTCCTCATATGTCAGGTGCTTGAGTCTGTATTATCTTTGTGTACATGGATGTACTTATTCCTGGATGTTGGTATTTCTCATACTGGGAAATGGATGTCTTTAACTGTACGTTAAAGTGAACATTTTGAAAGTGTGAGTATTCAGTACAGCCAAATTAAAAATCTTGCAGCTCTGAACAATGAAAATGGACCACTGACTTATGACTAATGAATGTAGTTCATCTCTAGCCACCTGAGACATGTCAGATTGAGTAAGTGCTTCTCCCTATTTTGCTGCAAAAAACGCTACAGTGTTATAGCTATATAAGCTCAAATATTTTGAGACAAATACTCACTTATAGGAGTAGTGTGTGCATATCCCACATTGCTGGGATAAGAAACTTTTTCTGGTATTAAAGGGCTGGAAACTTGCTTCTGAATTCTTTCCAGTTAAATAGGCCATGGCCTGGAAAACAGAACTTGTAGTGAGACTTAAGAAGCTTAAAGACTTAGTTTGTTCAGAAGGAGGCTAACAGGTGATGTGTTCATAGTCTAAGTCATTGAAGAATTATTACAGGAGAGGATACTTTAATTTAGCAGAAATAATGCCATTTAGCTTGCTGAAGTCAGTATATGTGAACTTATCTGTAGTTTTAAAATCCAAAATTATTGTTCAGGATCTATACTCAATTGATCAGATAAATATTTTAAGTAATGGAAAATGCCTTTTAGAAAGGTCATGTTGGGATTGATACAAACTTAATGGGTGATTTCTGAAGGACCAAAAGATCCTAAATAGCTACAGAAGTTACTTTAAAAAAGCAGCAGTATGACTTCGGATCATGACTCATAGAAATGTATAAAATAATTACTAAAAAGATGAAACCTCCCCATCCCAGAACTAAGCTTGTCCTTCCTTGTTTTCTAAGTGCTGTGCTTCAGTAGTTTATAAGTTAACCTAATCAGTGATGGTTCTTGTTCTTCTTGCAGCCTCCTGAAAAAGAAGGTGGCCTACCACGTCATGTTGGAAATAAAACTGAATGTGCCTTGCTGGGATTGCTCTTGGATTTAAAACGTGATTATCAGGATGTAAGAAATGAGATACCAGAAGAGGATTTGTACAAAGTGTACACCTTCAACTCTGTTAGAAAATCGATGAGTACTGTGTTAAAAAACTCTGATGGCAGTTTCCGGATATTCAGTAAAGGTGCCTCTGAGATAGTTCTTAAAAAGTAAGAACAACTACTTTTGTGATTCAGCACTTAAGTTTGGCTAAATGTTGTGATAGGTGGGGAGACTACTGACATGCTAAACAACATTGTGGCACAGTCTATGAAATACTTGTCTCTCTAATCACGAATAAGTGCAGCAGTCCTATACCCTTGTGATGCAGCTTCACAGCTTGTCTCCTTCAGTTGCTTGACTTTCTACAGTAAGATGGACAATTAGAACTTTAGTTACTGAACTTCAAACACCCCACTTGAATGTTCGATCAACTCAAGGGGTTTTAATGTGACAAAGCAATTGCTTCCTTATCCATCTGCCCATCTATAAAGGATTTATTAGAATGAGATTAGACTTAGTGAGCGATTAGGCACCACCAGGACAAACCTTTATAGGTGTGAAGTCAGCTGTGGTGACTCCTAACTAGGTGAGGAGAGACGTCAAACCTGTGCATCATGTTCTCTAGGAACAGCAGTTGGTAGCCAGCCCATTTTTGTTCTAATGTCAAACTGTATTTAGTCTGAGTAGCACACAGATTATGTTCATCAGTTCAATTTACTCTTTTGCTTGCTAATAGCTCCTCAAAAAGTAGTACTAATGTTCTACTGAAAGAATATGAAATCTTCCTTCTCAACTTCTTTGCAGAGAACAAAACATCAATCTTTAAAGGACTCTTGTTTCTCTTGATATGGAACTTAAAATCTGTACTTTTTTTTGCATAGCTAGATTTTAAGCCAAGTCTCATCAGTGAATAGGTATGCCTATATTCACATTACTTCTACCTTCTGAAGTACTTTGTAACTTACAATTTGGACAATTGAACTGTAGAAGTTACTAGAACTCATTCATCCCAAACTCATGTGGTCCACTTAATAGCTGAGATAAGAAAATAAATAATAAGGGCATTTAGCAAAGCACAAGAAAACCTAGACTGATTTGGATATTATTGGAATAGAGTATCCAAATGGGAAACTACTTCAGAGTATGCACTGAATAGGAAAAAGACTTAGCCATCATAAGCTGCTTTGTATGCAGTACTTGTAACCTGGTTTGTCACTTGTGCTGCTCCTTCTCTATTAGAACATATATGACCACACTTGAATACTGAAACTTAAACATGAACATTTGTAAGACACAAATGAGTCACTAATAAGTGTAGAAGAAATGCAGAATCTTTTCCAAGTAGAGCCCTTTCTGTTTTCTTATCATCAAGTATGTGAAGTGAGTTTCAATGAAGTCTTTGCATGGAACTTCTTTACATGCATTTAGTCATCTTGGAATGATTGAATTTGTTGCCAGCATTATGATTGTAGCTAACATTAGATATCCTTAATGATTGCTGATATTTGAACAGATAACCAAAATTAGGAAATTCACATAGATTTCAAATTTAAGTTATGATACGAATTTTGAAGCTCTAAGGGATTGCTTCATTTTAATTTCCTGTTTGAGGTGGAAACTTTTAGGAAATTCCCTAAATGCTTGGGCTAAACACTTAACTGTAATAGTAATAATCTTTGCAGATGTGCAAGGTCTGAACTTGATAATTAATAAAAGTCAAGATTTTATTTTTTTTAATGGAGTGTTGTGTTAGTACTAATTTGTAAAACTAGTGCATGTGGTGTTACTTTATAGCAAAACTTTGTGGAGGATGCACAAACAAGACTAAATTTCGTATTCAAAATATTTGGTAGTGTTATATTCATAGCATCAATATTGGTAAAGTATATATGCGCTCTGTGAAAGCAGTGGCATGTTTGGCATGAAGAAACAACTAAGAGTGCATGTACTGAAATGCTCAAGTGCATAGCAGTGAATCTAGTCTCTTATATAAACATTTAAATAATTTTAAGTATTTGTCTTTAATATTTCACATTGCCTCACATGCCAGATGCTCTCTGAATTCTCTGCACTTAGGTTGGGGGGGAAGAGGGGGGCTGCAAACCTTCCTGTTCTTAAGGGTAGCACTACCTGAGTTTGCTTACAGTGGTGTAAGTTTGGTGCTTGCAGCTGTTAAAGCAGCTCATGCATGCTCTGAAGGTGTACTTCCTTCTGAGACTGTATTGCTGTTAACAAGGTGGGGTTCTTTTGTCGAACTTGAAACTGGATTGCCTGACTCTACCAGTGCAGATGCCAGTCTGTTTACATATAATGGAGGAATGGCTACTCCTGGGAGGTAACCAATGTTTGTATGTGAAATTCATCCGGCATTACTTTTATCCTATGATGACTGGCTCAGTTAACTTTCTGTAGAAAGGATGTTTTGCAAATGAACAAATAAAATGCATATGGAGAAAATTACCTTAGAGATGCCACTACTGGCTTTTAGTGCATGTGTGTGTGAGCCCAGTGAAAATAAATCCAATGGAAACTTATTGGAGTTGACTAGAAAGCCAAAGAGTGGGCTGAACTTCTGGTGAAAATTTGATAACTCTTTAAACCTTTCTTTTCAGGTGCTTCAAAATACTGAGTGCTAATGGAGAACCAAAGGTATTTAGACCTAGGGACCGTGATGATATTGTGAAAACTGTAATTGAGCCAATGGCTTCTGAAGGTCTCCGAACCATCTGCCTGGCATTCAGAGACTTTCCAGCAGGGGAGCCTGAGCCGGAGTGGGACAACGAAAATGATATCGTTACTGGTCTGACATGCATTGCTGTTGTTGGGATTGAAGACCCTGTGAGACCTGAGGTAGGGTCACTGGCTAAGCCACAGTGATTCTGTTACACGGGATTCATGTTTTTCATCATGCAGAGTACAAGAAACAGAACTGCTATTGTATGCCTTAAGCGTAGTTAATAAATGAAAATCTAATTTCTTGAAGGGAAAGTTAATGGAGCTATAAAAGCAGATTAAAACTACTTAATGTCACTTATGCTGTGTTACTGAAGCTCTGTACAAACTAATAACTTAAGGTGCTTACTGTGCAGGGTCTCAGCAAATGAAACAACTTGTCATTTTTTTACCACTTGGAATATTAGGACTTTTGGTTTAGATAAGATTAGCCATTGTGCTTCTTGCCAGCTTCTCATGGGGAATGATGGTGAGAGGTGAGCTTGTTACCTGGGAACTGAGGGCAAGGAGTTTGGCTTGGGGTTGAGGTATAACGTTTTTCAATAGTGAAAGCTTTTATGCCACATGCACATGGAAATCAGGGCTGATCGGCACTATTGATACTTCACAGTAAAAGTCATGCTGAAGCATTGGAGTATGAGCTGTAGTTTATTTCACATTATCATAAATGAAATGCCTGTACTCAGTACAGCCTAATATGTCATGAGGGTTTGTGTGGTATTTTTGAATACTGCAGCATTTGAAAAATTGCAGAAGGGAGGGAAACGGACATAACAGTGACACAAAGTCTCTTGCCAGAATTGCCATTTGTGTGGGTTTTAGGACAAGAATTGTGGTATGCTACTTAATTTTTTTTTTAATGTTCCATAACTGCAGTCTTCATTTTAAAATAAGAGTTATCCTGTACTGAGTCATAAACGTTCCTTTCACTCTCATGTCAAGATTTACTTAACTAATGTACAGTCTCTGAGCCTGTTGGGTTTTTTTCTTGCTTACAGGTACCTGATGCAATAAAAAAGTGTCAGCGTGCAGGCATAACTGTGCGTATGGTCACTGGTGATAACATTAACACTGCTCGTGCTATTGCATTAAAATGTGGAATTCTGAATCCTGGTGAAGACTTCCTGTGTTTAGAGGGCAAAGACTTTAACAGGAGAATACGGAATGAAAAAGGAGAGGTAAGCACAGTGACTGCATTGTCAAGTGCATCAACAGATATTCAAAGTCTCCCACCTGTGTAAAATATAACCAATGCTCTTTCTGCAGATAGAGCAAGAGCGAATAGATAAAATTTGGCCAAAGCTTCGTGTTCTTGCAAGATCTTCTCCCACTGACAAACACACTCTAGTAAAAGGTAGGTTAAAACTCTCTGAGATTTTAAGTAAAGCTAGATTTTTTTTCATGTGCTTCTAGGAAAAAAAATAGGACTGAACAGTGGAAAATGTCTGTGAAGGTGTTTCCAACTGATTTTTTTCTTTCTGCTTGAGAAATTGAGCCAATGAGAACATTTTTGTGACTATTGTTTTTGTTTGGTTTTTTTGTTTTGTTTTGGTGGTTTGGGGGTTTTTTTTGTTTTTGTTTTTTTGGTTTTTTTTTTAATGACTGAGGAAGACAACTGGGTCTCTTTCAGGTTAAGCCTTTGCTGTGTTGTCAATTTAGAACTGTAGCACCTCTATGTCATTTTATTTTAGGTATAATTGACAGCACCGTCTTTGACCAGAGGCAAGTTGTAGCAGTAACTGGTGATGGTACCAATGACGGTCCAGCTTTGAAGAAGGCAGATGTTGGATTTGCTATGGTATGATTTTTTTTTTTAAATCCTCAATATTTTATCAATAACTTATCAAATCACTTAAGATTAAATAACCTTGTTTCATGAACCTAGTATACAACAGTGTTAATGAAGTCAACATTCCAACTTAATCATGTTTTTATTTGATGGAAAATGTTCTTGTGGCATTCACCATTAAATAAAATTAAAAAATGCAGATTTCTAATTACTTGCAAATCAAAAATCTTTTACACAACAGCTTGTTAAAAAGCATTGGAACAGAATTACTGATAGTGAAGACTTCTGAAATGTTTTCAACATAAAACAGAGTAACTTTAGGTGGTAAATAGCATACTGTATTGACTTTGAGTGAAGCTTATATGCTATATGAAATGAGCTTAATCATCTGTTTCCCATTAAAGAACACATATTAACAGGGAGGCCGTAATGAAGGAGACTGCCAGTTGATGTTTAAAATGGCTTTGGATGCCATATCTAGTACATCTGAAATACAACTGAAGCAACAGCCTTTTATGACAGTGTAGGACCTGCACTTTTCTGGGTAATTTGTTAGGCTATATGGCTTTCTCAATTGCCCTTTCACAGGGCTGCCAAACCATATCTTGGCTTTTAAGTGCCAGTACTGGATAGACTCATGCCTTAAGCATGTAGGTTTGAGCTTTCTTCTGTTTCTTTCAAGACATGTGGTAAGACAGATTCCTCAAGCTTACTTTTGCCACAAAGTTCCTCCGCACTCTTAAGCTTAACAGGTACAGTTTGATCCTGGCAGGTCACTGTAGTCTTAAAGTATTTGAAGGGAAAAAGAAGACCGCACTCTTCCTATACCGCATGCAGAAACACTGACTCAGATTCTACTCCTGAGAGAAAAAAATGGGAAAGAGATTTCACACCATTCTCAAGGAGCATTTTTCCAAAACATAACTTAAAAATTTGACAGATACATATGAAATGTTCTCTAGGCTATAACAGTCTTGTCTTAACAAGTGTCTGTGTTCTGGTATGGTATAGCTGCTGTAATTTCCACTGTCAGGGGCAGATGTGTTTATCAGTTTTAAATGTTTCCTGCAACTGCTGTCTGTGTTCATCTGTGTAAGAAACTATCTTCTCTAGCTGCTTACCTAAACAGCACTTAGAACATACCGTACACTGTATGATATCTGAAGGTGCCTTTAAAGGTGTACACATAGCTGTGCAGGTGACTCATTTTCTTGACAAAATAATATATCAAGAATAAGGATCATTAAATTTGCTATTCATTTAGTGGGTTTGGGATGCCAAAAGGAAAATAAAGATCTTTGAAGTGGTTATTGCACAGAACAAAACCGTTTGGATACTGTAGGAGATCTAGAGGTGCTTAAAATTTAAGGACGTCATGTTGCATTGCAATGCATATGCAATGGCATTGCATATTCTACTGTTTAATGCCAATGCCCTTCTGCAAAAGGTTGTTGGTAATCTTTATCATTCTACTGTGTTCCAAGCGCGTGTGTTACCTGCTGCTGGAATCCTTATGAAAAATGATTAGGGCAGAGCCTGAACTGTAGCACTGCACCATCTGGTGGCCTTCAGCCTGAACAGGGATCAGTTAACATTTCTTTGGGAGAACTTAATGTGTCTTTATCATCAAATCTTGAATTTGTATTAAGGTTGTTGTCTTTATTTTAAAGACAACATTACTTTGGTTTTTTGTTTGTTTGCATGTTCCTATACTTGAGTAGTATTTGAAAGTAGAACTTGTTTCAATAGGCCTTTAGATGCTTACGTTACAGGAGTCCTTCAGATATGGTGCATCCAAGTGAAAGCTGACCAAGGACATAATAGCTTTAGGCATAAGAGGTCAGTGCATCTTGTTTCATAATGTTTTTCTTTTCCTGCCAGGGTATTGCTGGAACAGACGTAGCTAAAGAAGCTTCTGATATTATCCTTACAGACGACAACTTCACAAGTATTGTCAAAGCAGTTATGTGGGGACGAAATGTCTATGACAGCATCTCCAAGTTTCTTCAGTTCCAACTTACTGTCAATGTAGTAGCAGTAATTGTTGCTTTTACAGGAGCATGCATAACACAAGTACGTACCAGTGGGGAATTGTTTCAGCTAATAAAAGTTGAAAAAGTAGTGATTGATTAACTCTTGAGTTCAAATTTTCAGTTAAATAGTAGTCCAGAGAACATAGTGCTCTTCAGAACATGCCAATATTGTATAATAAATGCCTTTAATAGCTGTAATTTGTGCACTTCTATTGGAGGGTTTATGTATCTATCTTTATAGGATTCTCCACTTAAAGCCGTGCAGATGCTGTGGGTAAATCTCATAATGGACACATTAGCTTCTCTGGCCCTGGCAACAGAACCACCCACTGAAGCTCTTCTGTTGAGAAAGCCTTATGGTAGAAACAAACCTTTGATTTCTCGTACAATGATGAAGAACATTTTGGGTCATGCATTCTACCAGCTTGTAGTGGTCTTCACACTCCTGTTTGCTGGTAAGAATACTGAGGCTTTACAAAGTTATTCTGAATGTTGTAGAGAGATTTTAAAACTGTTTTTTTTGTTGTAGTGTGTGTGTAAAGACACTAATTAAGCTGTCCATAAATGCCTTTTATACACAGGTGAGAAAATTTTTGATATCGATAGTGGAAGAAATGCACCTCTGCATGCTCCTCCTTCAGAGCATTATACTATAGTATTTAATACATTTGTGATGATGCAGCTTTTTAATGAAATTAATGCCCGAAAAATTCATGGTGAAAGAAATGTTTTTGAAGGAATCTTTAACAACGCTATCTTCTGTTCTATTGTGCTGGGGACATTTGTTGTGCAGGTAAGCAGATTCTTGGAGGGTGGAGGGAAAATGCATTTAGAACACGGATGTACTTGCTTACCTTGGAAATGCCAATCAACTAGTGCCAGAGAGCTCATTTCTGCAATGTGAAAAATCTTCAGTGTCAAGCATACAATAAGTCAGTTGTAAGTGCAGCTTGATGTTGGTTTCAGGTAAGCCCTCTTTGGAATTGGTAAAACTGGAATGTAGTATTTGTAGTTGTAGTTACCTTTTGAATTTTTTAGTCCTTCAGTTTGATCTTAGTGTTCTAGTCTGTTGGCAAAACATGAAGGTGTATGTGTCATCTGTTCATTCATCCCTTGCCTCTAAATCTTCCTTGTAACATCTGCCTGTGCATCTGAGAGAGAGTCCATTTAAACCATTATAGAAAAGGTAAAACTTCTTTTATTTCCTTAATGAGATTAGGACATGAATAAACTTTAGAAATTTAAGTATCAGTTTTTACCTTACTGACACAGAAATTAGTGATACCTACTGGTACTCATTGTAGAGGTGCTGTTTTAAGTGAAAAAACCCTGATATTCATGGACCTTCTGTTGGGGCACCTAGGAGAATTCATAAAAGCTAGTTGGTTAACTTAGTATATGCTAACAAAGGAAATGAAATTATCTTCAATTGATTGGGTTCACGTGCTGGTGTTGATAAACAACAAGTTAAAATTGAATCTACAGGAAAAAGTTTACAAGAAATATTTTCACCTGCTAAATAGCCTTCACTTTAATTAAAAAGAAGAAATAAATCAGTATACTACTTAATTTCAGAACCCATTTTCATTTTGGATCAAGTTATTTGGACATAACATACAACCTACACATTAAGCTTCTCCTTAGACTATTTCATGAAGTTGATGGAATTCATATCAGTTCAAGCATTGGAAATATATGCACCGCTGCTTCACATTAAGTCAGGGCACCTACTCTCTCAGGTTTAGATTTTTATAGATGACACTTCTTAAGAAAGCTACTCTTACTTTCAGGGTTGCATATGCAGCAGATTGACTGTTGTTGTGCAGCAAAGCCAAACATTTAGAAATTACTCCTGACTGCCACTGTGTTCCGTTTATAAATTTGGCAGACCAAATGTCTTCCCAGCTCCTGATTTGTCATCTCAGTGTTTTATTCTCAGTTAAAACCAGAAGATACTCTTTGCCTTTTCAGCTGTCAGGTGTCCTACTTAGTGTTCAATACTGTCTCCTTTTCATGCTGGCCCTGCTGCTTTGAATTGTTGATTCTCCAGGGCAGACTTTCATGCATATAATTCCTATGCAGAGAGATACCTTGCTCATTAGGGCCCGTACAGCTTGTTGTAATAACTAAGTCAGTAGGAGCTCATTTAGTTTAGCTTTTGAGATCTCTTACCCCTTCCCCCAAGATTTACTACATGTGGTGATTTAAAGTCTGATATTTAACACAGATGCAATGCATAGTAATATCCTGTAGAATTACTTCTGAGATATTTAATGTCTTATGGATCTATGAATTCTATTAATACAAGTTTATGAATCGACTTAATTCCAAGATGGGTGTTCATAAGAAGAGTATATACTGTACATTTGTAGCATCAAATACATGCTGTAATACTGAAATGAAGGGAAAAACTGCATGTAAAATTGAGGAGGCAACAGGTTTTCATGAGTGTTAGAGCTGAAGAATAAATGGGTAGTTCTTGAAACACTGGAAAGCATAAGGCTTTAGGTATGGAAGCTTGCTCAGACTGCTGAGACAGTGGAAGAGTATGCTTAATAAGATGGGAAATCCTATGTTCTCTTGCAGAACTGTCTGTTGTGATCTTAAAGCATTAGGGAATTTTCTAGTAATGGCTGACTGATACATGTTTAATTATGTTGTTCTTCACAGATAATTATTGTGCAGTTTGGTGGGAAGCCTTTCAGTTGCTCAGAACTCTCAATTGAACAGTGGCTGTGGTCCATTTTCCTGGGCATGGGCACACTACTTTGGGGCCAGGTAAACTATAGTATTTCAAAATGCCAAATATCTACTTGCAATAGTATACTTTGAATGGAAAATGCAAATACACCTGCATTTAGATCTTTCAAGTGGACTATATGAATATATGGAGACTTAACAGGAAATATTAATTAAAATTGGCTAATTCAATAGCTAGGAAGTCCTTAGTTGAATATTCCTTCCTCAGAGTCGGTCAATTATTTACATTTCAAAACTAGATGCTGTGGCTGGTTGTTTAGTAATTTTTAAGTAGAAGCAGCTGTAGTTACTTTTTAAATATGAAATTATATCTTCAGCCAGATATGAGTACCAGAAATTTTTGTAAGAATACAAGATGCAATTAACATGTTAATGTTAAAATGTATTTGTTGTTTAATGGTTTTCTTGAAAAATCAGAGTTGTTAAACTTGCCAGTACTTTCATGATTTAAAAACCTCCTGGAGTAGCAAGAAATGCAGCAAAACTCAAACCAACTTTCTCTTTAATCTTCATTTGCGTAATTTTGACATAATTGAAAGCCCTCCCACCTATTAAGGCATTACATTTGGACTTTTTTTTCCTTCCCCCTCCCCCCAGCGTGTCATTACTATTGCATGCACAACAGTGCTTGTAAGCAGCAAGCTTATTTACGTGAAACTTTAGAGCTGCAGAGTTTTCTATTATTTAATGACATAGTTGTCTAAACTTTTCATACCACATGAAGAGTTTTCCATTACAGTTTCTTTCCTTCCACTAAGTAAAAGACACTTCATGTTTCGCCATAAAATTGGTAGGATGAATTTTAGTTGTAAATACATACATAGACACATATTCTAAAAGCAATTAAGGTTTTTAACAAGGTTCTCTGGAAAATTAATTATTTAAAAAAATCAAATAGAGTCACTCTGAGGTTTGAAAGTAGCCCAGAAGAGAATTGAGATGGCTTGAAATACCTTTGACCCAAAGTGTCTTGCAAGGGCAAAGCTTCCCTGCTGCAGTTCATGCTGCTCTAGCATCTCATTAAAATCAAAGAGCTTTAATTTTGAGAGAATAATAGAAACTGAAGTGTGAGCTGGGAGCATTCATAGTAGCAGTTTCAACATAAGGGTTTTTTATTTTGCTTTTGGAGCAGTCTTTTTTCCTCTGCAGCTGCAGAAATGGTCTTCTAGGTTTGTGATGATCAAGGAAAGCAGTCTTACAATTGATCTGGATCTGCTAGATGGGATGCATCAAAATATGAATCCCCTTAACCAAACGTGGCTTTTGTTTAATTTAAGATAGGTAAACTGCTGTATACCAAGTAGCAAAGTAACAGCTTGAGATACACACAATTTTGGAAACATCACTCACCTTGCAATTGGATTGATATCTTCCAGGTCACAAATGAATGAATGTCTCTTCTGTATTTCTGAATTAACTGTGGTTACTGTAGGTGATGGAGGCCCCACTTGGTGACACATCATGGTCATCAAACAGATGAAACTCTAAAAGCTCTAGATACAAGTACAATCTACAGGACTAATGGCTTTTGTAGCTTCAGTGCTGCTCCTTCCTGGCTTTGTCAAGTAATGCGGAATTCTTTGTCCCTGGCAAGGTTGTTTTGTAGCCCAACTTTATTTTCACACCTCGGTTGAGGTAGTAAGTATGTTCACAGCTTTGCAGCTATTCAGCTGGATTGATTGTGTTACATTGATACACTCATCTTGTTTATGAAGTTAGTTTTGTCAAATATGCTAATTGTATACAGGTTCTCATGTTAAGCCTTAAGACTGGTATTACTTTCCTTTTGATTTTAGAAAAAGAATAATCCTGATTTATGTATTTCATTCACTATTAGTTGATTTCAACAATTCCAACCAGCCGTCTGAAATTCCTTAAAGAAGCTGGTCATGGAACACAAAAGGAAGAGATTCCTGAAGAAGAACTAGCAGAAGATGTAGAGGAGATTGATCATGCTGAGAGAGAATTGCGTCGTGGTCAGATCTTGTGGTTTAGGGGCCTAAACAGGATACAAACTCAGGTATGGTCTTGAAAAAGGTAGGATGCAGTGGGTCTTATGAGGGAAATCTCTCCATCTTGACTAAGGTGGCAGTTCTAACTGGTGTGGCTGAGACTGTCAAGGGGGTATGGATGGATGTGTAATCCCTCAGGGTCCTCTGTTTTCTTCAATTTTAAATGCAACTCTTCTCTGTGTATCTGCTCTATTTTTTAAAAGTGCCTTTTTTCTTTTACTTTTTGTGTGTTATAGATGGGATGGTCCTTTCTCTTGTTCTCTCTCTCTCTTGCTGAGCAAGCTGTCACAATCTCTGATTCCTTGCAGATGGATGTAGTGAATGCTTTCCAGAGTGGAAGTACCATTCAGGGGGCTCTAAGGCGGCAACCCTCCATCGCCAGCCAGCACCATGATGTAACAAATATTTCTACCCCTACACATGTAGTGTTTTCCTCTACTACTGCTTCTACTACTGTGGGGTGTGAGTGTGTGTTCCTAAAGTGCATGAAATTAACATTTCCTAATTCACGTACCTAACGTTTCTCATTTTCTCCTTAGTACTTAAAATCACCGTTCAGGCTTTTATAGAGCTCTTCCACAAAGTGGAGTCCTCAAGGCTCTTTTTTTCTTAGAGGGCTGAGAACAGGTGGAACAGTTTCAACAAAAGACTTTAATGCGAAAGCTGTGAGCCTGCACATCCTGTGCCTTCATCCATTCGTGTACCGAGGGATTTTTAAGATAAAAAGGGAAAACTGTTGTAAATTTTCGAGTATATGCCTCTTAGGGTGACTTACATTGAATAAGTAAATTAACTGTATGATCATGGACCCAGGTCAACAAAAATAGGTCTCTTGCACTACAGCACAAACAGTACTTAAGCAAGCAAGCTGATTTGGAAGCAAATGGTATGTTGAAAATATGAACGTAGTTAGCACATGGAGCACTAAATGCATTTTCTTTGTAGCCTGTGAGGATCTTTATGAATCTCTGCTTTCATTGTACCTTATTTACTGAATAACAACTTTTTCAACATCAGGATTCAGGTGGCGAAACAAGGCTTCTAAAATGCATCCAAGTCAGAAGAAACATGAATTAGCTAATGTCAAAAGGAAGAAAGTTTTAAGTGCTAAATGGTGAAACTTTCATTCGAATCTGAAGGGTTCTTTTTCCTCTCTAGGTTCTTCTGGGAGCAGTTCATAAGCCATCAGTGAAAGAGAAGTTTGTCTCACCTCAATTCTGCCCTCTCTATATTGTGCTCTAAGTGGCATTTCAGTTTCAGCCTTCCTCTTTGTAAAGGCTATAGATTCATTTACTCTTGGATGTAGTCCTAAACCCTGGAGCCAGAAGATGCTTCCATAGAAGTTGTAGTTGAATACTGATAGCCTATATCTTTGTTAAGAGTTTTCCATCTTAATATGTGTTTAACTTTCTTCTCTAACTTCCTAGAGATGGGTTAAGTAATTGTTTTTTTTTAAGTAACTTTGAGAGGGCTTCTTCTCCCCCTTCCCCTCCCTGCTTAAACTTTCAGATTACCAGATGGACGAAGACCCTTAATTTCAGGAGCTGACTTAAGTGAAATGGTCTCTTCAGATACTTTTAAAATTTATTTTCTATTTTTGGGCTCAGCCAGAATTTGCGTGTGAGCTTGCACAAGTATTTACCTCTGTATTTATTCTGCATTGGCAAGACAGGTATTTCCCTACCTTGCAGTAGTACTGAGAAGCTCAGCTCACAAATTTGCATGCCTCAAGAACACAACATGAAAAGTAGATTTAACACTTACGGATGCACAGGATTGCATCTCCTAGTTAAAATGCTAATTAGTAACCTGTATCCCTAACTACACTCCAGAACATTAATTAGACATTCAGAATTCTCTAGAGAGCAATGTCATTCCATGCTGCTATTTGAGCAGAATCTACTGGGCACTGCAGCATCTCATTGCATCAAATGACCAGTGCAGATACAGAGCTACCAGAGCAAAGAGCTGGTTTTTTATCCTCACTAATACAGCCTTCTCCTTTACCCTCCAGAAGAACAATTCTTGAAAACTTATATATGTATTAATGGGAAGCAGATGTGTTATTGTCTCTCTTTTGGAACTGTTTGTTGGAAAATAGTTCCTATGAAGTAAGGTTGTAACTCTTAAACAGCCATCTGGTTAGGAGGATTTGGAGTGCCAACTGCATTCCTTGCTATTCTGGTACTAATATGAGGAAGGCCTGATGACAGTATGAATTACACTTAACAAGTTGTCTTGTTTGCACCTCACTTACATGATTTATTTATAGTTATCCCTCTAGTTTAATTATCTTGAGTGGTTGAAAATAGAGCCTTCAAAACACTAGATTTTCCCTTTTAAAGTGCTGAAAGTTTGATTTCTGCCTTTGTGGCTGGGCACTGAGGGTCCTGGGCTTGCTGGAGTGTCTAGTCCACTTGCGTAGTATGGATTCTGCATGGGAAACAAGCTTTTATTGTGGGTATGCTTACATTCTATGATAATTACAGCTGTCCTCTTAAGCCAGAATTGTTTTTCATTGCTGCTGATGTTCTAACTTCTCATCTGTAAGCAATGAAAAAACAGTCCCATGAGACATTCATATTTCATTTTGCCGCATAAATGGCACAGTGGGATGCAACATGCCAAATAAAGGCATTGCAAACTTTGTCTGGCATTGTCACTGCTCATTTTCTTGGTAAGTGCCAAGACAGTTTAGGCAGCTGGCTGGACTTTTTAAAATCTCATAAAACGCGCCAACGCCTTGACAGCGTGCTCAACTTTTTCATGCAGTGAACAGTAAAGCACTGGCTGCTGTTGTAATCCTTTCTCCAGTGCATTCTCTCTCTTTCCTGCCCTCCCCTTACTGGTAGTTATGTCCTCCCCCTTGAGTGCGTGCCTCATCCTTGTGTCCCCTTATCCCCTGTGCCCTCTTCCCTTACCTCCATGGTTAATTGGGCTCAGCATGTACCTGTAGTGTAAAAATGGGGACATGATACTCTGGAGTAAAATTGTTTGTGCAAGTGGTCTGAGGGAGCAGAGGTGGGGAAACAATGCTTTTTCTAGAGGTCAAAGAACACAGTCAGGACAGAAGACTTTATTATATGCAGTGGTTCTATTTAACCAATTTGATTTAACACATTGCTTTTGAGGTGCCCTTTTCTGTTTACAGTGAAATTCCTTGGTGTATGTTAGCTGTTTTGAAGTCTCTGCTCTTGATCTGCTTGACCTTCCAGCTTCATTCCTTCACCTGGAAGTCACTTTATTTTTACTATCGAGGAACTCTGGAAGCACTAGTCATGATGTGTTTCTCAGCTTGAAACAAGTCATCTTGGATGTGCTAAAAAAGCTTTAAGTTTTACTTGCTGTTTGTAACAGTGAGTTCCTGTTTACTACAGAGCTGCTCTGCTGCTTACTATTTAACACTATTTCACGCTGCTGGAGACTTGCTCAGGGTAGGGCTGTTGAGAATTGAATCAACAGTAGGGGGAAACTCTATCTTGGGAAAAGTGTTGGACAAATGGGTCGCTGACTTCTGCCTTGCCTTACTTGTTTTATCAGTTCAAGAATGAATCCTGAATTTCTCTAGTTGGTCAGGGAAACATGGGGCATGGGAGAAGGGGGGTGTGGGCAGCTGGTTTCTTCATTCAATTAATAGTTTGGAAAGCTTAAATTCAAGTCAACCCGGACATGCACAATTTGCAAAATGAAGCTGTACTTTATTCTATCTAACTGTGAAAGGTTTATATATGGATTCTGTTAGCTTAGCATTCTGATTCAAAAAATATTAGCTGAACAACAAAAAGACATGAAACAGTCCTCAGCCTGGGAATTTTGTCCATGAATTCAATGTAAATTGAAGATTTGAGCAAAGGCTGATCATCCTGCTTTTCTCATACTTGGCGCTACTTAAGTAGTCTCTTCAAAGTTACAACCTGTCCTGGCTACTAAACTGTGCAATACAGTATTCAATTTCCTAGTTCTGGTCTTAAGTTTCCAAAGCACTGTTCACTAAGGAGCTTTCTCTAGCGTGGTAAATGGCTATATACTCGAATATTTACAGCTGTTACAGCGGTATCCTTTTTTGCATGACTTCGTAAATGTTCGTTCATTGTGACATTGGCTTACACTTGCTTGGCTTTTTCATAATCAGTTGAAATCCTAATTCCTAGCATGAGAATTAGTGACCCTTTTACCCCCTAACTTATTTTCAGCCTCTCCCCTCCTTGCCTCCCTCCAATCTCGCCCAAATATTCAATAAAACACTCATTGAGATTTATTTAATTTGTGAATAAGTAAATATTTGTTGGCCTCACCTCTGAAAAATGCTTAGCCCTTGTTAAATAATTCAACAACTCTAGTGCCATGTCTGAATTTTTAGAGCCCTTCAGCTTTTTGCAGTACTTTCACAATTTTTATTCCTACTGTGTAGACTGGCAGTGCTCTACTGAAATGCTCTTCATTTTTTACAGTTTATTGCAAGTTCCACTGCATCATACAAATTTGATTCACTCATGTCTAGCTGTTTGTGGATTCAAACTCATAAGAACCATGCCATTTATCAATAGGTCTGCAGCGTTTTAACAATGTTTTTTCTTTGTTTACAGATCCGAGTGGTGAATGCATTTCGTAGCTCCTTGTACGAGGGGCTAGAGAAACCTGAGACACGAAGTTCAATTCACAATTTTATGACGCATCCTGAGTTTAGAATAGAAGACTCCGAGCCTCATATTCCCCTTATTGATGATACTGATGCTGAAGATGATGCTCCAACAAAACGCAACTCTAGTCCCCCTCCCTCTCCCAATAGAAATAACAATGCGGTTGACAGTGGAATTCACCTTACAACAGACAAGAACAAGTCTGCTACCTCTTCATCCCCAGGGAGCCCACTACATAGTTTGGAAACATCACTCTGATTGTAAGCTGAATGTTAACACACTAGCTGCATTGTAAAGAAATTGAAACTGGGTCTCTTCACACATTATGATGGACAAGATGATATTCTTGTCTTGGACTTCAACAGAAGACACACTTGTACGAATGTAGATTTATTTTTTTAAAAAAAGCTTTCTGCCAGACTGGAGGGTGCTTTTCTGGGGGTGGGAGTAATAATGAACTCTGACAGATAAACAGTAACTCAGCATAAGTGACCTGTGGATCATCTGTTGTACTAAGAATGGTCCTGAACAGTGTGTTAGCAGAGCTTTAGTTTATCATGATCCTTTTCTGAGGGGAAAGCTGGGAAGGGCAAGGAGGCCCTGGATCATTGAATTGATACTTTAATTTCTGCTGTTGGCTGTTAATAATTTGGATTATTTATGTTTATAAATGATACAGATCTGTTTACAAGGTTTGTAGATACTTTTTTGTTCCTGTTCATAGATGGGAAGCTTCCTTATAAATGATGCAGAGAAGACAAAAAACAAAACAAAAAAACCAAAAAAACTAGTCCTTCAAATACTGCTGTATTTTCAGGAAAAGGGTGTTTCTATTGAAACTGTACTAAATTTTGCCTGCAATTTACCTTGTTAAATATTGTAGATAAATTGCTACTACTAATAGCCAAATAGATAACACTAATGCTTTGTAAAAACATGAGCAGTGGTGTTCTAATGAAGTTATGGCCTCTGTCCTAATTAGTTTCTTAAATACATTTACTACTTAATGGTTTTGAAACAACTGTTTAATTTTTAAAAATTTTGAGAAACTTAATGAATAACTTTTGTTCAGAACTTAGTAGGATTGTTTAATGCAGGACATCAATACGTGATGGAACTTGCTTGAAATATTTCTGTTATCTCGGGCAAAATGGATTAAATCAAAATACATCAGAATCTTAGTCCTTTGTTTTTGTCTAATCATGTTAGTTTAGTGCTGTCTTGGTGAACTGTGAGTGGAACTGTGATTTTTTTCTAATCTATAGAATCCTTCATGCAGCATGAGGGCTGTTGGCATTTTGAAAGGTTGTTAGTGGGTAGCATACATGTTCTCCTTTTTGTTTTTGAAACTTGTTTGTAAACATGAATAAATCTGCCCTTTTGTTAAAATAAAATTGCAGCAATGGTTTCTTACAGATTTCTTTTTCTCAGCTCCTTCACTGGAAATACAGAAAAGTACTCTTTTGTTTTACTGGTTGACACTATAAACTGCAATTTCAAGATGGTAACAGCCCCACTCCAAATAGCTCTGTGGGTAAATGGAATCATGGTGGCTGCCTCCAGAATGAATGTAAGTTAAGGTACTCAAAAGTCTTCACTGAGCCAAAAGGATACTCCTGGGGAGTTAATAGGTCTGCCTGAAATTCCAAGATGTACTGTGAGTACTGTGTGATAAATGTATCCCTGACCGATTAAGTGAGGGAGACTGAGAACTGACACGAAGCACAGGTGAAATGCACCAGAACTGACCAACTAAGGATTGACTGAAGAAGTTATGGTCTGCCTCAGCTGTATGGTTCAAACAGCGAAGGATGATGGAACAGTACTTGATCTGGTACTTCCTCATGTTTAATAGGTCCAATACCACTTAGAAGAGCAACAGAAGACATGAGTTGTAAGCTTTTCCTTTTCCAGCTCTGTATTATTTAAAATACCAAGTGAATTTTTTTTGTCAAATAATCCAGAACTATGGACATTTTTAGAAGTGGTCCCTTCAAAGGACTGCAAGAATTTTAAGTTGGTGATGAGGAAGGAGCTAATACTAGAGCAAACTGCAGAAATGTGCAGGTTGGGAAGCTCAAGCACATCTTGCCCTTGTGGTGGGGTACATGCATGCTCGGGTTTGTCCTTTAGTGGCTATTGTTCAACCTGTAGCACTGTATCCCACTGTCAACCACTCCTGAATTCCATCTTTTCTATTGTACTTCAGTAAATACACTGAATTCTAGGCAAGGGGTCGAGGGTGGGGGGGTTGCACTTGACACTTTGTATAGTAATTTCTCCCACATGTTTCTAGCACTTTTCTTACATCATAGTTCTTATCTAGAGTGCTTGGTAGGGGGTTCAGTTTTTATGTAAGCTATTTTCTCTTTACTACGGAAGTCAGATAAGCACTGGCTTAAAATAAGGAGGGTTTTCTTTCCCTGTGAAGTACACTGCCATGTGAAAAAGTATCTTCATTTAACTTCATTAATGAGTAATAATTTGACTTCATTTCAAAACAGACTTTAATTTTCCCCTCTTCTCTAGGTGTGATCATGACTGCATGTTATCTTTTTTGGAATAAAATCTACACTTAAGCCTTTTGTGGGGGGTAGGAGGGTGAATGTAGGCTTTGTACATCAGTGGTCCCTCTTGATTCTGTTAACATCTGTACTGTTCTTACAGGAAACTTCCTTACAGAAATAAGGAAAAGTTGTTTTAAGAGGGGGTATGCTTTCTTTGTGATCTCAAGAAATCGTAACGTTGCCTAGATTATGAAATGGTTTTCACTAAGCTCATGAGGCCTTCATTGCCTTTCTGGTTGTAAGGTTTACTTGTCTTTCTTGTAACTGAAATAAATAAAAGTGCTGTTCATCTCAGTCTGTATGGGGACTGAAATTCTTGAATCTCAGTACAGTGCTGATTTAAACCTAAAATGCATGCCAAATCTATAAAACAGCTCTTGGTATGATTTTAAGCTCATTTGCTTTCAAGAGGTCATGGTATATTTAGTGCACATGGTCAAGCAATAGTAACTTTGAACATAAACTCAGTTCTAGACTACTATTTGGAGTGGCTTAAAGTGTGGTTTCTTGGGTGGGATGTCTGTTATGGTTGTGTATAAGGCAAATGTTAGGATGCCTTATCTTGGCTCTGAAGGAGGGGTGAAAATGGTAATACAAGAGGACTGTTTTTTCTGTATTGGTCTTAACAGGAAGAGGAAAATGCTGCATCATGGAGTAGTCTGGAGAGAATAATGGAAACATGCCTTAATGCTAAATGAGTGGGTAAATGTAGGGGTTGCAGCAAAGATTATATTCATGGAAGAATAACTTGTATGGCTGAGTGTATTAGAAAGTTACTCCAAAAGCCTGATAAGTTCACTTTCTAGTGCCAGTAGTTCTAGCCTCTGCAGAGCTCTAGAATAATCCAGATCATATTAAGCATAACATAAAGTACAATATCTTAATGTCTGTACTATTTTTCTGATGCAAATAATTGGTTTTAAAGAGCTCCTGCTTTTTTCCACCTGCACCTTTTCCCCCAGCAGTGCATCTCTTCTGATCTTACAGATTTCAAGACCTCACTGAAGTATCTTAACTTGGTTGGATGAGCCTGGCCAGCATGGAGGCTCCAGCTCCTACTTAATCTCCAGACTGATTAGGCCTTTTTATTCAGGGCCATGTCATGAGAAATTCTGGGTCAGAATAAAGAGCCTTAGAACTGGTCCTCCTTATCTTCTCCCCTGAACTGTATACAGAAATACCTAACCACCTTCCTCAAGAGATTGCAGCATCCATCAAGGAGGTATGACTTAGTGTCTAAAACAGAAGCCACCTATGGGTACTGCTTGTCCTTTATGCTCAAAGATGAGGGTTTGCTTAGAAAACGATGGGACGGGCTTAGAGCACTGAAAGGAGACAGCATGTAAAAGGTAGCTCACTAGACAGTGACTCTTTACTACTGTTATGTGCACCTAACATAGAGTTTTCTACAAATCTATACAATTACTAGGTTGAAAGGTGTTCCTTGACTTGCCCCAACTGGAAGACAGTGGACATTGAAGCTTGCAAAAATAACAAACAGGAGTATTTCTGGGAATTAACAGCTTTCGGTGGAAGTGTACTTTCTGGAATACTGGAACATTGCTTCACACTGGTGTAGGGACAAGTGTCAATCCAAATCTGAAGCAGCAGTTGCTCACTAAAATAGAAGTATGCATATGATCCCTTTGAGTCCTTGCAAAGGTAGCAGCAGCTCACTATCCTGAGCATCTTCATCTGCTTTCCTAGGCTGCCTCTTTTGCAGGGCATGAAGCTGAAGTATGCTGAGAGACTATGATCACACAGAAAACTTCCTATGGCTTCCTTCTTGGCAAAGGCACAACCTGGGATTCGCCCTGTGGTAACTGCTCAGGCACTGAGTGAATAGTGGCTTTTCCTGTTTTAAGGCTTACAGTCTCTGGGAGAGAATCAAGGTGTACCGTTCACATGCTTTGTGTGAAAAGCCTCCCAAATCCTTTAAGATACAATAAAAAACCACAAAGCCACCTTACAAATAAACCCCAGAAGATATGTTTGTTATCTTTCACAATTTCAGTTTTACAAATACAGGATTTAACTTGACATTCTCAGTTTTCCAGAAGTTGGTTGCTCTGATGGGTACAAAGCCTCTTCAGTTATGACCAGAGGTAGTCACAAGATCTCCCGAAGGTAAGCTTCTACTTGGCAGATGTTAGTGGGGAAATACATAGCTTATTTTGAATACTGTGCTGGCAGCTCCTGCATAGTGTTTTGTGCTATGTATTTTAGGAGAGGATCCGCAAAATGAAAAATTAAAAAAATTCAGATCTTTGTCATGGGACCTGTCTAAAGATATATGAGTCAGAGATGGAATGCATGAAATAGGAAATTCTCTGAACTGATATTTTGGTAGAAAATAGGATTTGCTTTTGGACAACACTGCTTTAGAGATGGGAAGATATGTCTTTAATCACTTGCCATGTACTGGTCATTAATATTCTGAACACTGCAACAGTTTAATTCATTGAGGACCACAATCCAAAAAGCACTCTAAAAAAGTGTTTTTAAATTAAAAAAAAAAAAAAAACCAACCAAAAACCAACTCTAGAAACGGTACTTTTGGTCATATTTTAATTCACCCAAAAGAAGAATCATTCCTACCTTCTTTCCTTTTGCCAAAGCAACTAATAAATGTAGCAGTATATAGACATGACCTAAATCTTGGTATCTCCTTCCTTTCAGTCTGCCAAGGATGATTGTAGGGAATCAGTGAAGGACAGGTGCGGTAAGGCGTGCAGTTATGGGTTTGTCTCCTTTATCATATTTCTGTCTTGCCTTTTGGTCTTCTCTTCTGCTTTCTTCTTCAAGATCTCACGCACTACAGTAAATTTTGGGAGTGCTTTTTATATGGGAGTGTCTTTTGGTTCTGTAGCCAGAGCACCTCATAGGAGAGCTCTTCAGACAAGTTGTGTGGAAAGAACTAGCTTTGGAAAAATAATAAAGAGAGAGGGACAGCTTTTTTCCCAATTAGAAAAACAACAATATGAGTTTCATTACAAAGTTTTTAAGCCCAAAAAAACTTGAAACACAAATGTTATCAGAATGGCTTGGCTAATTGCTTAGCACAAAAAGATTCTAGAAAGCTCATCATGTCTAACAGAACATAGCTAAAATTAATGCCATTATAAGAAATCAGTTTCTAATTTTCCCAGGCAGTCACAAGTGACAGTGTGTGAAACTGCCTGAACACAAGAAAGCACAGAGAGGTTATGGAGTCTTCGCCCTTGGAGACACTCAGAACTCAGCTAGACACAGCCCTGAACAACCTGCTGTAGCTCATGCTGCTTTTAGCAGGGCTTTGGAGTGGGTAACCTGCAGAGGCCCCTGCCAACCTCAGTAATTCTCTGATCCTGAAATTCTTGAGCAGGATGTGTAATTCTATAGGGTTTCTCCATTATCCTTGTGGATGTTATTTCTATACATAGATGGAATTCAACAAAGAAATCAGTCGCTGGAATGATCAAACCTGAGGCAAAGCAAGAAGGCTATTTTCTTTCTCTTATCTTAAACTGACCAATAGACTGGCTGATACTTGCCTGCTGTAATGTTTACTGTGATAGCAGAGCTTGGATCACTTCTGCTCTAGTAAACCTTTCTGAATGACTGGCTGTCTGTAGCTTATAGGAAAGCCCACAGATTTTAACACGATCGCCAGAAAGGTGCAGACCTGTGGAAAACAGCTGCTCCTTAAGAATAGGAGTTCTCATTCTGTTATTTGACTCTTTTAGGTGTATAAAGAAAAAAACTGTAGCTGTTTCTAAGGAAAATGAAACTCAAGCTTATTTGAAGATTTGTTTAGTTTCACTGCCCTGCTCTCTCCTTAGAACTCTTTTGAAAGAACCTGGTCTGTTTCCTCAAAGTTCTGGTTTTTTTCTGGTTTTAAGTGTTTAAGATCAGCCTCTAAAAAAAGAAGATTCTCTTGCAGGCATATAAAGTTAATGAAATCTATATTATTCTAATAGATCAAGAACAAAGAGCACTGAAAAATATGTTTTCAGTCATAAAGACTGCAATTTACATGGAATTGAGAAGCTGACTTTTCTCCTTGCCTTAGCTCATGGAGTGGTGGTATTACAGGCTTCTATCTAATTGAACAAAGTAATGGTGAAATTAAATTAAATGCCATGTCAGTTCTGATGTTGCATACAAATGCTCCCTTCTTCTGCCTTGAGTTGCAGAAATACTTTGCTACTGTTAAAGAACTTAGTGTTATATCAGATTTGGATTCTTTTTTTATTGGTTTTCACATAATTGCCTATAAAACTTTAAATGCTAATGTAGGAAGCCTGACATTACGAAACTGCCATTCTGATCTTAAAAATGTTGTAATAGGAAAAGTTTCAAAGAGTCCACATATAAGGTGTATAGTAAAACTAGCTGGCTGGATGATCAAATGTTATAGTAATGAGATGATTCAAACAGAAATTTGACATTCTAACTATTGAAAAAATAGCTGAGTTTCTGCAAAACAGAAACATGATCTTTTTTTTCTTGTTAGAAATAACACATTACTTTTGAAACTAAAATATTTAAAACAAGTATATTTAGAGATTGTGGTGGAATGCCTAATTTAGAATATGCTGTGTAATGGCCTTCTACCTAAAAGGTGCAAAATATTTTGAATTTTCATCTTTAGAGTAAATATATTGAAGCATGTTTCATTTCAAAGGTATTAATGATTCAATAGAAGATAACTCTACAGCAGGAGGTTAAAAGTATTCTGAACTGCCATTTTTGTGGCGCTTGGGATAGCAGGGGTGCCCCACTAATTCTACAGGCATGTCAGTACTTGAATACAGTTATTATACCTTTAAATCTCACTGACTCCAGCCTTTTTCAAAAGGGCCATAAACAGTCCAAGTCTGAATATCAACTAAATGATCAAGTGTCAGCTTGATACCAATCAACAGAATCAACATTTTATATGTTTGAATGAAGAAGTGCTACAGGTTTTTTGCTCACTGGATGAGGAGTGTGAGCTGATAAAATAGCACTTGAGAACACTATTTTTCATTGGTTTTCTTCATTACTGTCCCCAAAGGCAATCAGCACAACCAACAGACCCCTCAGTGTTTGTTTTCCAAAGTCATGCTTCATCTCTGACAATCATTGTCAAAAAGACTGAAATGCTGGGACACACTCGTGAATGTTATCATAAATTCAATTTGAAACATTGTACTTGGGATCAATCCAAGTCCAACAGTTAAGCCATAGATAGCTATTTCCAAACTGAATACATTTGGGATATTGCCAAATACAACAGAAGTGCTCCCGCAGCTTTCTTGCCTTGTTTTATTCTTGATGATTGTGCTGTAACTCAGAAACAAGGCCTTAGAGGAAACTTCGTGGAAAAATTTATTTAAGTACTAAGCACCCTAATAAAATTATACAGCTCACGAGGTTTGCTTTTGTGTTACGAAATGAAAGGGCTTAGCCATTTCGAAGAACGAAATTTGTTTTTTTCTGTTCATGCCTGTTGCTGCTGACACTCCACAATCTCCAAGCTTTGACACCTGTCAAGGAGGATCTCGTGGTGTTGGGGACCTCTTTTGCTATCCCAGCAGAGAGCACAGACAAGTTCAATTTATAAGCATCCATACAGTCAGCCTGGCCAGCTTTCCAGCAAAACTGCATCTGTTCTAAGCAAACTGCTCTGCCTCATTGCAGGGATGCGATTGGGTTGCAACAGAGCCTCTCACACAGTGAGGCTGTAGTCTGTGATGCTGGCCCAGCTCACCTCCTCTGCTCTGCTCCTCCCTTCCTGCAGTGTCCCCTCCGTTGTGCCATTTCAACAGCTTCTGTGACAGCGTGGTCAGCCACAGCGGAACCACTCCTGGGCAAACTGCTGCTGCAGGCTGCTGCTTGTGGGCTGCTCTCTGCACAGTGAAACTCCAGCACTGAGGTGCTCCCCGTGACTCCTACTGCCCCAGCCCAGAGCTGGAGGGACAAACAGCCAAGGCACTGTGGATGAAGGAAGTTAAGAGGAAGCTGAAAGGGGAGAGTGGAAGGAAACGTATGAGCAACAAGAAGGCTGCTCAAAACTTTTGGGGAAGAAAAGCAGAGTAATAGGATAGGAGTGAGAGGAGCAAAAAGCATGTAAACCTTGTGTTTTAGAGCAGCTTTATCCAGCTTGAGGCACTAATGTCAGGAGCACTACAAACTATGCCCTCTATCAGTTCATACTTGTGCTAGAGTATTTCAGTTACCTTTACTTCTTGCTTTGTTTGGGAGAAGAGCATACTATGATCTGTGCTGTGAATCTGAATACCAAAATTTGACAACCACTATGGATCATTCTAGGATTTCACGTAAGTGATAATAGGTTTGAGGGAGTGGAACAAAACTAGAATACCAACTGTTCTTGACAAACTGATGTAAGAAACTTAATCTGGTGATTTTTATTTAAAATACCAAAATTAAACATGGATAATTAAGTGGTGTGCCACAGTAACATGTGCCTATCTGCAAGTGTTCATATATTTTTAGCAAAGACATACATTTTCACAACCATATTGAATACTAAGGCAGGAAAACTTCCTTGCAGCAGGAGCAGTCTTGAGGGCAAGCATGTAGGACCCTGTTCTGGCAACAGCTGGTAAATTAAAAAAATAGTGTCTATTTTATGGATGCAAGAACAAGCAGTTTATCCTTTGACAGTTTTTCGAAACAAAGACCCAGTTAAAGATGAATTCTCTTAAACCAGAGTGAAAGTAATTTCAGCAAACAATTTCTAAGTAAGAGTTAGGGAAAAAAATGAAAGGATTGTACAGAGTAAGTTAGTGCTATCATCTCCAACAGGCTTATCATTGAGGCTATTAGCCTGAATTTAGTATTTTGTCTCCATCAGAAAGATTGTGTGGTGGGAAAACACTTGTTAGGTTGCAACCTCACAGTATCCTGATGGAAAACTGCCCGGGTTAGTTCTGAACGAGCAGAAGCCACAAGATCACACTCCCTGCTACTGCACCTGCAAAAGCTGTGGCACACAGGTTTTCTTTGTGTCCTTGAAAAGGAATTGCAGCAATTTGCAGCGTACCTTGTCTGCCATGCGGCCCTGTTGACTCTCCCCACAACTGGGACCAGTCTCCACAGGGCCTGTATTGCTAATTGCCCCTGCAAAACACCCTGGGGAAATGCAACTGGATTGTGATGAGATTCTGCATATAGTGCATCCATATGCTGCAGCCTTGCAATTAGTAACATGCAAGATGATAAAAACAGGTAATGTTCTGTGATACAACAGAATGCTACTGGGAGCCCGAGGGGTTTTTAGCAAACTTGTTCTAGTGAGAAAATTGGGGGCATTCTTCCTGGCTCCATTTTGTGATATTAAGCAGATGCCTCCTTCTGCTTCAATCCCCTCTACTGTACATAGCTGGTTCAGCCATTCAGAAGTTGTCCTTCTCTGAAATAAAACCTGTCATTATGCTCAGATCAGCATAAAATTTCAAAATATTAGAGCCCCTGCAAGAAGGGGCTGACACAAGCTGACACACATCCAGCTATGCACATATACAGCCTTCCTGCAAGAGAGGAAAGGGAGTTTTAAGAAATAATGTGTGTAATGGGGAAGGTATTTGCAGTTTGCACTTTCTACCACCAAAAAGACCCCCTATATGTGCATGCTCACCAGTGGAATGGGCCTGTTGATTAGATTTTTACCATTTTATAAGCATCATTTGACAAGATGTAATGACATCACTCACTTTTGAATCAGGTGTCTAGGTGTCTCATCTATGGTGGCAACTGTTGTACTTGACACAGGAACACAAACAGAATAATGTATTTAATAATATAATGAGGGAATCTGAAACTACTATCACTCCCTTTGTTCTTCTGTGTGCATCAGCCACGCAAGAAATATTCAAGGGGAAATCTATATGGTAACAGCAGGAAGCATCTGTGGTACTCCATCATGTTGTGGGTTTGTCAACTGTCATGCTGGAAAGCTCTTCCTGCCCAAGCAGCCAGTGCTGCAACAGGAAAAAAGTAAAAAAAAAAAAAAAAAAAGACTAAGATGCAGGCTTTCCTTGTCCAGACACAGAAGTCCCTGCCTCTTGTAGTTGCAGCTGTTCAAGAACCATTAGGTTCCCCAGTTTTCAATAATTGTGGCAGATAGTTTTTCCTCACTTGTTTTTGTAATTACAGTTGTTATCATTTGTCTTACTTTGTACCTGGCAGTTGTGGACACTGGTTTCAAGCATCTTCTTTAGCTTTACTGTTGTCCTTCACTGTTCACTCACATTTGGTATGTTTTTGTGTGTTTTCCCCTAGTGCTGATAAATAAGCTTATGAGAGACAGAAAGTAAAGAGATTTCCATTTTTCCTTCCCATCAGCAGCAGAAAAAAAAAATTAGCATAGAAGTTTTGATGGCCATTGTTACTGGTTGAGCAGAGACAGCAGCTGTAAGCTAATGAAACTAGAAAAATCAATCATCTAAGAGTGTAGTTTCACAGCTTCTCTAAGACCATGTATTGGCTATACATTACCAAAAGCAGCAGTCTCACTCTGCTGTGTATTTACCAACATACCCATGTCACCGGCAACACAGAAAACCTTACTGATACTGATCATCCATTAAAACATTAAAAAAAAAAAAAGATGATGTTCTTTAAATTTGGAATTGCATCTGAGTATTCATCCACACAGTGATGCTACTGATACAAAACACCCTAATATAAAATCCAAAACACCAGGATTATCCCAGAAAACTTCACAGTGAAACCTGTTCAATTATCAGAAAACAATCAGTAACTGCAAACTTTCTGAGATTCAAATAATGCACATACATTACAAAGAGCAAGAGCTATAGTCTGACATTTAAGGTAACACTAAGAGAGATTTACATGCAGCTCAGCACACGCTGCATATTACTACCTCAGCGTTTTTACTGTCCTGTTTGGGTACTAAGGGAGGAACATTATAGGATTTAATCCCCATACTCATTATAAAGATATGTATCTTTTAGACAAAAGCATCTAATTAAAAGGAACAAACAGAAAAGACCTTTGGATAACACCCCCACTTTTATACAAATTCTAATGACTTTAAGTTCTTTGGCAGAGTAATTGTCACTCTCAGCTTCTAATCCAGATGGTTATTTGTTTTAAAGAGCTGGCTTTGAATTATGCAGTTTTCTTTCACACGTGTTTCCCTTCAGGCATCAGTAATAAGAGATAAATTCTCTTATTTATCCTCCAGTACAAATACAATCCCTACACCAAACAAGGAAAAATCTCAAGTATCTATCATCTTCAATAAACCACTCATCATTTTTGTGGTCCTCCTCTGGACCTGCTCCACCAGGTCATGTCCTTCTTATGTTGGGTGTCCTAGAGCTGGACACAGCACTCCAGGTGGGGGTCTCATGAGAGCAGAGCAGATCGGGAGAGTCACCCTCCTTGATCCAGTGATCATGTTACTTCTGATGCAGCACAGGTTACATTTGTCCTTCTGGGCTCAGAGTCCACATTGCTGGGTGATGTTCAGCTTTTCATCCATGGGTATTCCCAATACCTTCTCCATAGGGTTGCTCTCAATCCATTCATCCCTCAGTCCACATTGATACTGGGCATTGCCTCAAGCCAGGTGCAGGACCTTGTACTTGGCATTTTTAAACTTTATGATGTTAGTACCTGCCAACTCCTCAAGCCTGTCAAGGTCCTCTGGATGGCAGCCCTTGCCCTGTAACAACTGAACTGCTCAGCTTGGTGTCATCCACAAACTTCCTGAAGGTGCGCTCAATCCCCCTATCTATATAATTAATAAAGATACTAAATACTAATTAAAACAGACCAGACAGAACAGATGCAAAACTAAATTAAAAACAGACCCCTGGGGGGATACCACTCAGCACTAGTAGCTCTTTGGTTGCAGCCACACAATTCCTTGCCATCTAATTGTCCATCCATGAAATCCACATCAATTTAGAGGAAAAAACATTGTGTGGTACAGTATTAAAGGCTATACAGAAGTTACGGTAAATGACATCAGTTACTCTTCCTTCATCCATTGATGCAGTCACTTCATCATAGAAGGCCACTAGATTAGTGGGGCATGATTTGCACTTGGTGAAGCCATGTTGGCTGTGTCTAATCACCTTCACACAATCACCTCTGATATGCTTTGACATAACTTCCAGGAGGAGCTGCTCCATGATCCTATAGGGCACAAAGGTGAGGCTGTCTGGTCAGCAGTTCCCAGCATCCAGGTGTGATACTCCCTGTCCTCCAGTGCCTGAGGTAGTTACAAGTAGTCAGTCACTCCAGTCACTGGATGGTAGTCACAGCCTGATTATCATGACATTTCAAATCTGATGGAGACATGGCTTAGCAATTACACCTGCCAGTTCCCTCAGAACCCCAGGTTGTTTCTTAAACTAAAAAGTAACATCATATACGTTTCAAATCATCCTTGTATTTTAAATCTTTATGTACCTACTTGATATTCTTTGTTTTCCATTTTCTTGCTGCTGTTGGCAAACAGACTTTAAGGGGATTTTGATAAGAAAATTTCAACAGAAGCAAAAAACCAACAGTACTCCGCAAGTTATTTTATAGGTTTAATATTTATTTTCATTACCATTTTGATGGAGGCGAAAAAAACGTATGATCAGAGGTTGGAAAGATGCCGGGGGCATAAGGTATAGTAGTTCTACAACAGCAAGACAGGCTGCAATTAAATCTTTGTGCCCGTGGACTACGTTCTCTTCCTGCATGTAGGTGGATGAATACCCAACACCAAGCTGGCAAAGCAGATCTCACACTCCCCTCTAGTGACAGAGCACGACCTCCTGCCAACAGCCCAAGGGCCAGAGGCCTCTCGGCAGCCTGGATGCCTCTGCTGCTAAAACAGCTGCTCCCAATAGGATCCCACATAATTACAGTTGGGGCTATTAGTTTTATTTTTAAGTAGGATTAACACTGAGTTAAAATACCTCATTTTAGATGTGAAAGAATTCTTGGTGGGCTAGTATATTACTCATATATTTGCCCCTTGCGCTCATGGATTGTTGTACATCAATTATTATGAAATCATATGTGATCAGTGTAACTGATGTGTGCATTGCAGCATACATACTCCAAGGTTATCAAGTTTGTCCACGTGTCCTTGAATTCTACATGTCCTTTTGCTAATTCTTTTCCTACAGTGACCATGCCAGCAGCACAAGCCTGGAATTACCATCTTAAAGTGTTCTTCCATAGACACCATTTTCATTTGGACATATACCACCTTAATGCAGTGCTTGAGGAAAAAAAAAACTCCATAGCTGCTGAAACAGCTGCCTGCTGACACATAATGCTTGAAACATATTTTGAGGCACCATTTATCACTGTCATCACAATGCACAACAACTTATTACAGTAATTTGCTCTCACATATCAGAGAACAGTTATTCTCAACCTTAAAAGGACAATGCCAACTCATAGTTGTATTATTAGGAGTTACAATCATCTTAAAATAATTCTAAAAATAAAATCTATACATGCTAATGAGGAAAGATAATCAGCATGAAAACTACTACCTGCCAGCTTTATATCTACAGTCACTATAGCTAATTATATGTCTGCAGTAAAGGAATACTTTGCTTCCTATGAGCATTTGGGAGTCCTCAAAGCACTCCCAGGTGAGGAAAAACAGCCAAGAATAGCAGAATTTTGTAAGCCCTACAATTTGATAAACACACTTCTATCACCCTCCTTCTCTCCAAAATCACAGCCTTTCCTTTGCTTTATGCCTATCATCTGGAAATTTATAATTCAGGAATTTTGTGGGCAGGCAGAGATTCCAGTTTATTGCTAGCATCCCAAAATTAGTAAAATATACTGAGCTGCTGGAAGCATAGCAGCTCCAAAGGTGGCAAAAGGAAAAGGATTCAGTAGGACTGGGAATTAACATTCAGCTCAGTTTCTAAATAAAAGAACATGTTTCTGACCACTAGATTTTAAGGAGCTTCCAGGACAGATCCAAAACTGAAAACATAAGGTACAAGAAATACTGAAATACCGTAGCACACAATTAAAGCAGCACAGAGGGTACTTCCTCTCACTCAGGAGATGTGAAGACACAGAACAAGATCACACAAAGTTTGATACTAACCCAGAGGGGCAGAATCTAAACATAGTCTCCCTGACCAGACACATCATTCACAGCTGATAAAACCTGGCAGAAAGAGGATAGTTGGAAAAGAAGTTGCAAAAGGCTGGAAGATTTAATAGGGGTGAGGAGGTCAATTTAAGGTTAACTAGTTAACTTACTGTTTCTGCAGTGGGTAATGCGGAACATTTAAGCCTTATCATTACTACCTTTTTTTAATGCTACATTTTGCTTTGTGATCTAAATCGCAGGAACTGAAATATAAGGATAGGAAAGTGAGCTGTGTAGAAGGAAAAAAAACCCCACCAAACAAAAAAACCCCAAAACAAAACTCCACCAACGAGCCAAACCAAAAACAAATAGTGGCAAAAAACCTGTAGCTTTTGCTAAGTCCAAGTTAAAGTCAATGTGTCCTGTCACACCACTTATTTTTTAAAAAAGGTTTCATATTGTGAAGTTGAAATGACAAATTATCAGCCATCAAAGTGCTGGTAAATTTCAGGTAGATTTTCACAGAAACTGCCTTATGTACTTGTGGTAATCCTGCCTTTTTTTTTCCCACTTGCAAGATTATTATTTTAAATGTGCATTTCATGGTTAAATATAATTTGGAACTGTCCTATAAGTGACAATTCTTATATGTTGGCCTAATTACTGACCTGATTCTGTAGATGTAAAAGCTTAATGTCAGAAGAAACTGTAAAAGGCAGACTGGATTTAGAAAAGAAAAAAGAGTAATTGCAGTATGAGTTACTTCTTCAGGAACACTCGCATATCGAATGACAGCTTTGCTATCACAGCCCTCCTTTTGCTAATTGCTGTCAACCCTGCTTTTACTAGCATAGCTATGGGAGCAGTACTTTTCCAGTGAGGTTGGTTCCCTCACCTAGCTTTCCATACAGCTGCATAAATATTCACTATTAACGCCAACATTCCAGTGTTGGGATTTTCTTAATTTTTGTTTAAGGTAGGTTAGTTTTTTAGAGCAGTAAAGGTCTACTTAAAGACCATTCTGTACGATACAAACATGAGTGCCAACTTAGAAACATAGAAAGTATCAACAAGCTCAGAAACACCTGAAAAAAGGACAAGCGGCCAAACTACCTAAGGTGGCTTAATACAAAATCAGTCTGAGATTTTAAACACAGCTGTCCTGCATAAATTTGCAAGTCACAAAATCAAGGTAACATGGGCCAGACCTTCCGCTTGTCGAGCGTTCCACCTACGCCTGCAGCGCTCCGCAGGCTCCAGCACCCGCCGAACCGCGACCCCGCTGGGAGCTCAGCCCCCACAGCCCCTGAGCCGCCGTGTCCCCACCCCGGACAAACTCGGAGGCTTCAGTGTTCCCGTCCTGCGCGGCCAAGCCGCCCCACTGCAGCCCAGCCCAGCCGGAGCCGGCGGGAGCGCTGCGGCTTTAAGAGCGACCGGCGCTCGGGGCGCGCGAAGCGGCCCCGCCCCGCGCAGCGCGGCCGCGCATGGGCGCTGGGGAGCCGCGCTCTTGGCGCGGCGGATAAATCCGGGCCCCGGCCAGCCGCGCCCGGAGCGCGGGGGCTCTGCCGCGCCGCTCCGCCCATGGCCTCCGCGCTGGTAAGGGCTCGGCTCCGGCCCCCGGCAGCCAGGGCGGCGGGCAGGCGAGCCGCGGCCGGCGGGTATCACACGGCACCGAGGGTTGTCCGGCCGCGGCCGCCGCCGGGGGAAGCGCTCCGGACGCCGGGACCGGTGGCTCCCGCCGCGCGCGGGGCGTTAGCGGCGCCTTAGGGCGGGGGAGGGCGAACGGGGCCGCCCCCGGCCGCAGCCTGACGGTGCGCACCCTCTCCCCAGGAGGACCCCGTCTTGATCCGACCTTTCCGCGGCCACACGGCGGCGGTGACGGGCGTCGCTTTCAGCGCGGACGCAACGGGGCTGGGTGAGTGCGGGGCCGGGCGCCGTTTGCTTTCCGGGTGGGGCGGCCCGCTCCCTCCTCCCTTTCTCTTCCCGGAGCCGCCGGGCGGTTCCGGGCGCAGGTCCGGGCGCGGGGGCGGGGCGGGCTCCCGCGCCTTCGGGCGGGCTGAGGAGTCTCTGCCCCTTCCTTAAGCGACAACTTTTTGAGCAAACCACAAGGCGGGAGGAGGGGTTTGTCCCGCGGCGAGAGAGGAGGAGGAGGAGGAAGTAAGTGAGGGGAGCGCCGAGGCCGGAGGGGCCGGGGGCTGCTCCGTGCCTCCGCTGCTGCCCCGCTCCCGCTGGGCTCTGCCGCGCCCGCCACGGAGGGACTGGCTGCAAACTCTGCCGGCGGCCCGCGCCCGAGGCTGGCAGTGCGGCAGCCCCCACCGCCCCGGCGGCGCGGGGAGAGCCGGCAGGAGTTCGCGGAGCCTCTCTCTGCTCGGAACTGCTTTTAACTACCTACGATGAGGATCCGTCTGGCGAGAAGATGGACGTGGGTCCGCAAAAGCTGCGTGTTCCTCGGCTTCTTGATGATCGCTTACTTTGTGGTCGAGCTGTCGGTTTCTTCCTTCGGTGCCTCCCTCGCCGGCGAGAGCATCACTAAAGGGAAATGGGAGAGGCGCTTTTCTGACCGAGCAGAAGAAGCTGTCGATTTGGCTCGTCCAGTTTATGACAAACCCCCGCCTGACCCTTATGCCCTGGGAGAATGGGGTAAACCCTCTCGCCCACAGCTGAGTCCTGAGGAAAAGAAACAGGAAGAAGAGCTGATTGAGAAGTATGCAATAAATATTTATTTAAGTGATAAAATTTCTCTCCACCGGCACATTGAGGATAATCGACTGAGCGGTTGTAAAACTAAATCTTATAACTACAGAAGACTGCCCACGACATCTGTTGTAATTGCCTTCTACAATGAAGCCTGGTCAACTTTGCTGCGGACGATACATAGTGTTCTTGAAACATCACCTTCAGTGCTTCTGAAAGAAATTATACTGGTGGATGACCTGAGTGATAAAGTGTATTTGAAGGCTGAACTCGAAAAATACATAAGCAGTCTGAAAAGAGTTCGCTTGATAAGAACCAACAAACGAGAAGGATTGGTTCGTGCACGCTTGATTGGCGCTACCTTTGCTACCGGTGACGTCCTTACATTCCTAGATTGTCACTGTGAATGTGTCTCTGGCTGGCTGGAGCCACTGCTCGAGAGGATTGCTGAGAATGAGACTGTTATTGTTTGTCCTGTCATTGACACTATTGACTGGAAAACATTTGAATACTACATGCAAACGGCAGAGCCCATGATTGGGGGGTTTGACTGGCGGCTGACGTTCCAGTGGCACTCAGTGCCTAAACATGAACGTCTCAGGCGCAAATCTGAAACCGACCCCATCAGATCCCCAACTATGGCTGGGGGCTTGTTTGCTGTCAGCAAGAAGTATTTTGAGTACCTGGGAACCTATGATACAGGAATGGATGTTTGGGGAGGGGAGAACTTGGAGTTATCCTTTAGAGTTTGGCAGTGTGGAGGCATGTTGGAAATTCATCCATGCTCCCACGTGGGCCATGTGTTTCCAAAGCGTGCGCCCTATGCTAGACCAAATTTCCTTCAGAACACAGCACGTGCTGCTGAGGTGTGGATGGATGAGTTCAAAGATCACTTTTACAACAGAAATCCTTCAGCAAGAAAAGAAAACTATGGAGATATTTCTGAAAGAAAGATACTTAGAGAGCGTTTGAAGTGCAATAGTTTTGACTGGTATTTAAAAAATGTATTTGCTGAGTTGCATGTACCAGAAGATCGTCCTGGCTGGCATGGTGCTATCCGTAGCAGAGGAATACCTTCGGAGTGCCTCGACTATGTCTTACAAGAACATAATCCTACTGGGTCTCACCTTTCTCTCTTTGGCTGTCATGGTCAAGGAGGCAATCAATTTTTTGAATATACATCAAATCAGGAGATTAGATTTAACTCTGTGACTGAACTATGTGCTGAAGTCCCTGAGCGTGAAGACTTCATAGGTATGAGGAGCTGCCCAAAAGATGGATCTCCTATCCCAGAAATCATTATCTGGCACTTCAAAGAAGATGGGACTATTTATCATCCTCATTCAGGGAAATGCCTTACTGCTTATCGTACGACTGAGGGGCATGCTGATGTGCAAATGAGAACTTGTAACGCTGGAGATAAAAATCAGATTTGGAAATTTGAGAAATAATCACTGTTGGTAGTATGAATCGAATGGACTGTAATCTCCAAGGTTTTTACACATGTGAGCAAATAGAAATGTTTGATTGAATACCTTGGAATGTTTTCAAGTGTGTCTGTAGAGGTGTAGAAACTGTGATGAGTGTTATGGAAAGCAAAAGTAAATAGTGGGGTTTGGCTTCTTAAGCATTGATTAGAACATCTAATGCCTTTTATTTTTGTAAAATTTTGCTCCATCATTACTTTGTCTTGATTATGGTACAACAAAGGCTTCTCTGAAGTGGGATTTTTTAAATCTTAAAATGATGCAATAATCCTGCAAGATAATGTTACATGAAAATAAAGAATTCTTACTTACAGAATTAAAAGCTAAGGTTCTTGCAGTGATATTAGCTGACCTCTGTTGCAGATACATTAATAAAGATGTATCTAACACTAAGTAATGCTACAGTAGCATATGATTGAATGGACATTGATGTGGAAAGTTGAATCTAAGCCTTGTAATATTCTGCCTTTTCCTGGGTATGTACCGGCTGTTAAGGGTACTATATGATTTAGAAGAACAGGAAGTTTATTTAGTAGGAGGGCTTTGGCACTGCTTTGTAGTCTTGCCTCTTGTAAAAATGTTACCCTGTGGGGGTTACTCAGGAGCTCTCATGCAGTTAGAGGAGAGTGTGGTAGCAGTGGAACCAAGGACACGCTGGTGATACCACAAATGGAAGAAACAGGGATGACTACAAGTAGGAATTCTGTTTAAAAGTAATGGAGGAGGAAAGGAACCACAAAATTGTATTAGGTACTGCTGTTTCTTAGCTATATGTTTAGTATATACATTGCCTCTGTGTAAGCTTTTCCATGTTCAGCCTCATGTCCTAGGGACACAAAAGTTATCTGATTGAGACCATGTTTGTTTTTTTTCTTGTTTGTTGGTTTGGTTTTGTAGGTTTTTTTTATTTGGTCTTTCAGCCAGGTAGAGGAAGGTGACATAGAGGAACACTTGGGCTGTTTTATTTTACATTTTGTGTTTTGGTAACAGCTGGTATGGGTCAGTCCTAGGTAGAGTTTTGAAATAATACAGCACTAGTTGCCCCTTTGTAGTCAAAACACTACCACAGGAGATAGTGGGTAAGGTTGGGAAGCTGAAGCTCCTGACGTAAGGGGAGTTGAAAAGGCAAAGGACAGCTTGGAGGAAACAAAGATTTGATGGTAAGGTGGTTCACAGAATTACTTATTTAGAATGCTTTCTCTTTTCTGTAATGTTGAGTTTTGAAGAATACTTATTCTTGAATCATGTCACTAATCTGTTTTGATTGTGATTATATATGGTAGATGTGATAGATACATTGTGTACTTGAAAAAAAATCTTGGCTTAGTTATCTGTATTTTAGCTTCATATGATTTAAACTGAACATTTTTCTTAATGTTTTGGGCATTCCAGCTTCTTGGATTACTTTCACTGAAGTGATAAATGTTCTCCAGTAGCCACAGTGTAGTAAGTCTTGATATGGGGCTGATAGATAGAAACTTAAGGTAGTGAGCAATAAGCATCTGGATACTTGAGCAATGTAGGAGATGTGCATTTGCTACAGGTGTTAGTAGGTAGAAGGGTTAGAAAGGGACGAGTGAGACCTGATGTAGTTGAAGTTTTGCCAAAAAATAAAGTAAGAGTAAGTTAGAACATATGGGTAAATCTTAATGGCTTGAAAGCTTTGAGAGGTTTGGGTGGAAGCAGGCTGAGATAGAAGATGAACAGAAGAAGAAAACTTGGAGCTTGGAATGTAGCATTGAATCATGCTAAAAATGCTTGCCACTGTGTGGCATGGGTTCTTTTAAGTCTTTAATTTATTTTTAGGCAGTTTAATTTCGATTTTTTTTCCTTTTTTAAATCTTTCTTTTTTATCCTAAATTGTTTTTTTGTTGGTGGTGGTTTTTGTTTGTTTATTTTTAAAAGAAAAAGAAAGGGAACTTTTTACTACGTAAGGGAAACATTCCTGAAAAATTCTGTTCCACTTTGCAGCAGGAATTCTTTTGTGGACCTGCAAGTTATGAACCATTTATCAAATTTTAAAAGACAACCAGTCATTACATACTGGGGCAATAAATTTATATCAAGTATGTGCTTTTGTGAAAAGCTTGCTGTAGACTATTGTCTTCAATAGAAATGACAAGGAAAAGGCCTAGGTTCTCCTATATGGCAGACCATAAGTTGTATGTGCAATGCATGTTTCTTCAGATGAAAGTAATTAAATGGTGTGAATATAGACTATGCAAGTTTTATACAGTTAATTTTTTAGTACTTGGCAAAAACTGCTTTTCATATAAAGAAATACCTTCAAGTTAAACCTGACATTCAAAGTGTTCCTTATCTATTTAAGCAATAACTAAGTGAGTCTGCCTGTTAGTTTGAAAAGTTTTTCTCTTTGTATGTATCTGAACCCTTCCTCCTCCTCATGACCTCTCCTTCTATTTTTGGATTGATTTATGAACAAACTGGGGAGAGCAAAAAAAACCAAATTAAATAACATGGCCCTAAAAAAAATTAAAAATCTTCCCAATGGGAATTAAAAAAAAAGTGAATAAAAGGAGGAGGGTCTAGAGAAGAGGAGAGAGAAAGAAAGAAGGAAAAAACGAACAAACAACACTTTGCCATTTCAATGCTCCTATCCAATTATTTTTCAGTATGTAGAGATACCTGGAAAATCTGAAACTCTGAATGGTTTTCTATTGTGCTAGGCTTTGAAGATTTGGTGAACACTTGTATATATTTTAAACTACTGATTCTAAGTGACTTAAAAGAAATTGAATGTAAACTTAACACTGAATAAATATGGAGGGCTTTGGAATTTCTTTTAAAAAAATAAAATCCAGAAAATTAAATGTTGGCTAGTGTACTGACTCTTCTTCAGTTCTTTTCCTCTTGTGTACATGCATACAGAGTGCAACAAAAACTGCCATGAACTTGAACTTAAGGGAATTATTAAAAGTTGTTTGTATTTTATCCGCTGTGCTTAGGCTTCTAGATTGGTTTTCTTGACAGAGGTTCAACTAATCATTATTTTTCTCCAAGTAGGAAATCTTGCAATTCATTGCAAAATGTACTTGTATTGTGACATTGCACCTTATCTTTGAGAGCTGCAGGGTTTCTGTAAAGTGTAGGGTTTGTTGGCAGTGGTGGGGTTTGAATATTCACACACTCATGTGCACAGTCATGTATTCCATCTGCCCTGTAATTCTTGCACTGAGTGATTAATTCTATTGGAGATGCTTCAGTATTTTGAGAGCAGTACGTCGAGCTGTCAAAGCCTGGCTGAGTTTGTCTCTTCTGATCTTTGCACAGCTTTTAGTCACCACTTTGTCATTGGGGGAAATGAGAGTGAAATGATAATTCCATATGACAACTTGTGTTCATATATATGTGTGTGTGTATATAAAAATGTATACCATCAATAGTGACAATTTATAAATTGATCTTTGTTTCGTTGTAAATACCATAAAATTCTTTTCATGGCATATGTGGTCAGGTATCTGTTTACACACCACTTTGCTGTAGTTCTCTGAACTTGGCCTTTGCATAAGTCCAAGTTTTTATTCTTTGCTGTTCAGTTCTGTAATGACTCATCAGCAGAAAAGCAGATTACCCAGTGATGCATCTGCTATATGTGGGTGTGTACAGAAGCGTTGATGTTTAAAAAAAAGAAAAGCACTCAGGTTATAAACTGGAGTAAGTTGTATACTGGAGTCAACTAGGAGTGAATTTTTAGCTTTCTACATTTTAGTTATATTTTTCAGTTGATCAAATGTTTTCATAGCAAGGACAAATTGTCTTTCACATCTAAACATGGTTCTGATTACGTCATGTATTCTCTGAGGAGCAATAGGCCTATTTGTGCTATGGCACATCCTAAAAAAATTCTTCTGGACCTTCTGTGCTTTTTTTGTTTCAGATCCAATGCTTTAGCCTTGGAGATCTGTTGTGGGCTATTTACTGGTGATCTGGTAATTGAAAGCCTGACTGTAGGGTGCTGGTACACTTAGTAAGTGCTGTCAGAATGCATCATCTGTGTCTGGACTGCATTCCTGTAGAATCTCATCTGTAGTCCATCCTGGAAGGTTCTTGCTTCCCTTCTTTTGAATGGAGAGAACTTGAGGGGATAAAAATGTGTAAAGGATTAAGAAATATTCCTTAAAGTACTGCACTGGAGTAAACTGAAGAAACAACATTGTTATCAAGTAGGCAAAAGCCCTTAGAATGGAATAAAGAGTGAAGCTTACTTGATAATAGTACATTTTCATGAAGAAAGCTGTTTTTAAGATTAGTATTTCTGGCAACTTAGTTATCCTCTGGCCTCTTGTATTTTCTGCTTTTGGTTTGCTAAGGTAAAGCAGTTGCCTTAGTGTTACACTATTACAGTGAAATGCTTAGCTGTTAGCCATATGCACCAGAGTTTGTTTCAGCTTGCTTGAAGAGGGAGTAGCTTGGCTTAACTGAGCCTCATTAATGGTAAATGAACCTGATTTCCCTGTAAGGATAAGGGCCAAACTTCAATATAGATGCAAAGTTTTGGCTTAGAGTCTCTTTCTCTGTTATTGTCTCTCCCATTCTGTTCAAGTAGAGGGTAACATCAGCCTGTGTGCCTTAGGAAAGTATTTCTGCCATGGGTCTGTCAGTTACTCGCCCTTTCCTGTGCAAGTCCTGAACTTCTTCCCTCCATCACCCCTGGGGTGGTGTTGCCTGCGCTGGAGCTGTGCTATTGGAGATGGTAATGGTCTTTGTGTGTCAGGGTAATGGGCTGTTGGCTTCAAGAGAGAAACCTATGTAAGCATGGAGAGAGGATGCTGCCGAGCATAGGCAGCAGGGAGTCCAGAGGGAAAACAAGGTAGATGGTCATGGATGTCCCACAGAAAGGAGAACTTCAGGTCACTGCTTGTGTCTCATTTACCTTGGCATAGCCTGTCTGTGAGAGAGCAAGCTACAAGAAACCAGGCTTTGAATGTGTTGTGCTGTCATCTTTCAAAGAATATTTCCATCAGTTCTCAGAACTGAAAGCAAAGAGAGCTGGTACTGCACATCCTTCATGCAGTTCATAAGATACCACAGGTATTTGGTAATTCATCAGTGATTTGCTTTAGAAGCCATCAGCCTTGTCTGTTTCACATTTCCAGCCTGAGGCCTTCAAATTCTATTTTAGCCTATGCTTCCGTTTTTCTTTTATGACACTGTAGGTCCCACTTTTCTGAATCAAAGGGAAAAAGTAATTGTTTCAAGTACAATTAGAGCCTACTCTAAAATAGTTCTGAAAAATTGAAGTGGGGAGAAAATATCCTATATTCCTTGGTCAAATATCAGCCTATTGATATGGGCATAGAGATAGTCTGGTCTCACATCTTTTAGCAGAAGCTAGGCTCTTGGGAATAAAAATAATATCTTTGTTTCAAATTCATAAAGGGAATTTAATAGCTAATATTTAACATTCTAATATGCTAATATTTTGTTAGAGGCTTGCCTTGACATGTGATAATAAGCAAACTCAATTTCTTTGTGCTATGGTAGTGCTTGAAAGAGACTGGGAAGAGAAGAGCCATCTGCTTTGTGTAGTCTTCCAACTTCCAGGAGGCACCAGTTCTTCCTCTCCCTTCTTTTCTCTACAAGGGTTAGGAATTTGGCTGCTGAGGGATGGGAGTGTGAATACCTTGTTTTTATTTATGTCTACATACTAGCATTTAGCAGAGGTGAAGATGATAGGGACATAGGGTTATTGCATGTACCAGTTTAGTTCAACTGCTTGTTGTCTTTGCTCCTTATAGTTTCCTGAAAACAATCAAACTCTGGTAAAAGTTATGTTTGCCTTTTCAAATATAGATAGTGTAGTCCACCTGTAAAGTGACTACAAAAATCCCACCCTTAAGCATGTTCTTTCTATTTTCAGCTTTATGTTCTATTTTGTACTAGATGAATGTTAGTATTATAGAATTGGTACTTAAATAGGATTATAGAATTATCATATATTGATATCTTCACTCAAGTGTAGATATCTGAAGTGTTAGAAATCATGTCTTGAGTTTAAGATGGCTTGTTTTTTCAGAGTTAAACACTTGATGCTTGAAACAAATTCCATCTCAGATATCAAAATGAGATTACTGAACAAGTTGTCTATTGTTCTTAGTATCTGGTAAAACCAAATCTGGATTCATACTTGCTGATGTGCCTGATGTTCGGCTTTGTATTTTTTGCTCTACATCTTCCAAGTACTTGTAAGTCAGTTTGCTTAATATGTGGGAGAGCTACCTGTTAAGAATTACCCTTTACTCCTTCCAGTCTTGTGACATCCTTCCAAAAGCCTGGTGTTGGCATTTCTTGCTACCAGGCTTCTGTTCAGGCCAAGTATCCATTAAAACCTATTAACTCCTTCCTCCCCCTAATACCCATTTAGTTCTCTGGTGAATTCAAATCCATACTCATTAGCTCTGATTTGTATAAGAACAGGGAGCAGACTCCTAATATCTTTTACTTCTTGCCAGCTACCTCCTCTCTGGATAGGTGTCTTATGGTGTGGAAACTGAAGACAGAGTGCAGAGCTTACAGATTTACCGGCCATGTGGAACCAGTGACCAGTGTAGAGTTTGCACCAGATGGGCACGTGCTAGCTTCAGCTTCTCAAGATCACACCGTCAGGCTATGGGTTCCTTGCATGTGAGTATAACTGGGCAGTGCTGGATATGTGTTTCATTAATGTGCAATGGGAATATTGGAGGCTTTACTAAAATTGCTTTATCCTTCCCACATGCCTGGGCTTTGGGAGGAACAGAGATTGGGAACCACAAGCAGCACAGTTCTTTACTGTATTATTTTGTTATTTTCTGAATATTCTGTAGTTTCAAAACAAAAATATAACAATTCAGAGGTTGCAATTTCATGTGTGTAGAACTAGGCTTCATAGAATTTCTCTGGCTTAAAGATTATATTTTAATAAAGATTGCATGGCTGCACTTCATTTTGGGGAGACAAGTGATGAAGAAAACAAAAAATAGTTTTTAGGAAAAAAATACTTTTAATTGACTTTCCTTGTTAGACAGTTCTTAAGTAGTTGTGATTATGAGCTATTCAGAATGATCTTAGACTGATGTTACTTGAACTTTCAAGCATTTAATAGATTACTGTATAAAAAATTAAATTCCCTTTCAAATACTATTGCGAATGGGACTAAAGGGTAATGCTACTTCTTAATTGCCCTGTTCTCTAAAATTGGTCACATTAAATTAAATACAACTTAAAGAATGTTACTCTAATAATATTTAAATAAGTAAAAAAACAACGGTGACATTAAGATTTGGCCTCTGTATGCTGCTTTTTCATTTGGGTAAGATTCTAAATATGTTAACATTGAGTTTTATGGGGATTTAAACTCTTTAATATAACTGTGATTTGTGACTTAGTATTTGGGGTTTTGTTTCATTTTCTTTGCCCTCCCCCCCCCTTAGTCACGGAGAAACATCAGTACTGAAAGGTCATACAGCATCTGTTCGGAGTGTTAGCTTCTCCCATGATGGCTACTACATAGTTTCAGCATCCAATGATAGATCAGTAAAAATCTGGAGTGTTTGCTATCAGCGCCTTTTGTCTACCCTATTCCAACACACTGGTTGGGTTCGCTGTGCCAAGTAAGTGTTGTTTTTATTCTCTTGGTAAAGTAGAATTCCTGACAAAGGGGACTTTATATCCCTGGGTAGAACTAAGAGAAGAAAAGTCTGTGAATGACAAATAATGATCTCTCACCAATAATTAAATTTTAATAAATTAATCTTATGCACACAAGTTTTGTATATATCTCCTAGCTGAAGTATGAAAGCATGCTCTGTGTTAGTATGTGTTCATATTAAATCAATTGCTTGTGGATTCATTCTATTACATTCAAGGACAAATGGGGTCTTCTGTATTTATTTTCAGTCAGTATCCTGTCTTTCCCCAGTTTTGTTTGGTTTTCTTCTGTATTAATTTATTTCTCAGCACTCATTTCTGCATTTATCATGCGTTGTAGGGGTTTTCTCAACTATTCTTGGAATAGTAGTGGCATAAAAGAATGGTCATTAATCCAGATGAGTTAAGCTTACATAATTGGAAAAGGTAAAAGAAGTGGCCTTTGGACTGCAAGTTTTTTTTGCTACTTATGTCTCTAATGCTAATCTGGGTAGTTGTTTAGTAATGTATTAATTTGCATGTTCCAGATTTTCACCCGATGGAAGACTAATAGCATCTTGTGGTGAGGATAAATCTGTTAACATCTGGGATACAAGAAATAAAACTTGTGTTAGTAGCTTGTCAGATTATGAAGGGTAAGTTTTACTAGCAAAAGGGATGAATGTAATAGTGTAATTTTAATGGATTAATTTAATATTCTGTGGTATTGACATCTATATATGTTAAATCTGAAAACAGATTAAAATTCTACCACCCATGTAAAGTAAAGTAATTCATATAATGTTTTTCTAAAGAGGTTAACTGGCTACACTTATCCAGCTGTTTTCTGGCAATCAAGAGATAATCCAAACAGAAGTGAGATTATTCTTGGATTTTGGAATGTTTTCATGTTTTCCCTCAATTTTGATAATGCTATTTGATATTGGATGCTTCAACAAGAAGAAAACTTGAAGGCTTTTCCACTTGTTGATGAAAACAATATTTTGTGACCTTCAGTGATCTGCCTTGTTTAAGTTTAAAAAATACTTGCTTTTACTTATATGCAGTTTGCTTTAATATCTTGGATCCAGAGTTTTAGTTAACAAGTCAGTGGAATATATATCTTGTATATGTGCTTTGCTGATTTCATGGCTGCCTTCATCCTTTTTTGAGTCCAAAATGTTGTTGTAGCTGGATACTTGGTTCTTAGGAAAAATTATTTTACTTGTTGCTTACAAATTCTTTGCAGCACTATCTTCTAGGAACTTTGTACTCTAGCACAAACTCTGAAGATTTGACTTGGATCAATTTTACCATTTTTTCAACAAAAGTGAGGTTAAGATTTATGCACATCTTGTTTTCTTGTGCTTATTTCGGTTGCTTGAAATGCCTTATTTGAGCTTCTGTACATGTGGATTCCACACAAGTTTGTGGCAGCTCAGTGTTAATATTGTAGGCTTTACACATACATATATACCTGCATGTTTCTGTGGAAACACATAATCAATCTGTTTTCATTAATTATATTTAGATTTGCAAATTTTGTGGCTTTCAACCCAACTGGAACATGTATAGCTTGTGCAGGTTCTGATAACTCAGTGAAAGTATGGGATATTCGAATGAATAAGCTACTGCAGCATTTCAAAGGTAAAAACAATATAATTTGGTTTATTTGCTTTACAATGGGACTCTTTGCAATTAAATGTGATTAAGAGCATGTTATTTCATTCCTTACTGGGGCAAGTGGACAAACAAGTCATATTGACATGTTGTAAGTGTATTTTTGTAGTCTAGCAACCCTAAAAATCTAATTTGAATCCTTTTTATTTCTTTGCTTCTCCTAATTTTTAGAATAGAACTAAGCAAATACTTTGGAGAGTCTTCTATGCCCCATCACTTTGGCAATTTTTCCCTTAAATGAAGTAGTTCTTTGGGAAGTAGAAAAGAGCAAAGAAATAAAGTGTACATTTCCTCTTAGTAGATAATCTACAGCCTTTGAATATTGTCTTCTGTAAATTAGTTCACAGAGCAGGGGTTAATTGTATATCATACCATCCTTCTGATAACTACCTCATCACTGCTTCTTCTGATGGTACCGTTAAGATTCTGGACCTCTTAGAAGAAAGACTTATTTATACTCTTCATGGACACAAGGTATAACAATCCTCTTTAAATGGAGATCTTAATAGGTTGTTCAATATCTTTACAAAAGGAAAGTAACATTTATACCATTGTGTCTTTTATCTTGTGACTTGCAGATAAAATTTAGTGGACAGCAAGGTGTTGTGTTAATGCACCTCGTCACAAGTGGTTAAGGAAATGCATGTTTTACCTGTGACCATGCTTTTTATCTGTCAATATTATATGCTTAATGTTAAGTAATAACTCATGTTCTGAATTCATTAATAATTCACTTGATGTTCAAAATGATATTATTTGGCACTTTAGTCTCTTTATCTATTGATTTCTAAGGAGGGGGAAGCTTACAGAAGATAACTTCTGTGAAGAATGGCAGGCATTTCCTTCTTTTCCTGGTACTGCCAAACAAACCCTATTTTTGATAATAAATCATTCAAACATATTGCTTTGAGTAATGTAATATATACTTTGTAACTTTTCATTGCTGAGCTGAAGTATAAAATCTAAGGATAATGCCACTATTTTCCTAGCATAGATTGTTGTAATTATAAGGCAGCATCCTACAAAAATACGCAATATTAATTCTTCAATCAAGTTGTTTAGCAGAAATTTCACTGCAGTAAAATTGTTCCTTATTTTATTGAAATTGACAAATCTATCATATTAGGTTATGGCATTAGTGTTTTTTTCTTTGCACTAAAATACCATGATTACAGTAATAGCATAATTTTATTGTATGCTATTTCTTTTTTAGGGACCTGTACTTTCTGTGGCTTTTTCAAAAGGTGGTGAAAAATTTGCCTCAGGTGGAGCAGATGCTCAGGTTTGTGGTATTGTCTCTTTAAATTAAATGTCTTAATGCTTGTTACAATGGATGGGAGTTAAATATAGTATGTCACAGTAGCATGGTAATTACTCACGTGCTTGTATGCGTTCTGTCTACTAGTTTGTTATATAGACTTTCTATTGGATGTTGTGATAAGGAGAAGACCGCAATATTAGCCAGTTCTATTCTACGTACTGAAATAAAGGAATGATTTTTTTAACTAAAAATATTTAAAGTGTTGCAATTCAGTGTCGGTGAAGTAGTTGTGTTGCAATTAGTGTTAAGGCTTAGCTGCTTCATTAGCTTTTCACTTCTTTTAAAGTCCTTACTTTGTAGTTGTAGGAAGTAAGTTGTATTACTAGAATTACTAGAATTACTAGAATTCAGAAAAAATTATTGTGCTACCTTTACCAATTTTCTTTGGTGAAATGAGTAAAGTTCTGGATTTTATAAAGGGAAGCATCATTTGAGCATTTTAAAAAAAGGTTAGACAGTAAGTCTTGTAATTAATCTCCACCTGCTGTAATAAGTTTCATAATTAAGAAAAAATACTATCAAGCTTGGAATAATCTCTGTCAGGTCTTTAAATTTTACGAAAAGAAAGAACTTTTGTAGCACGAGGTTTAAATTTTCAGTCTGAAATATTCCTTAATATTAGTTGTCGTTTTTGTTGTTTCCTGTTAAAAAAAGCTAAAAGCTCAGCATAGATACAAAAAGCTATGCTGTAGAAATTACGGGCTTTTGAGTTTACCATTACTCATGGTTATATTCTCTTTTGTGGAGCTTGAAATAAATTTCAGCTAGTAGCAGAGATGGTCTTGGGAAAGAATAATAAAAAAACAACCTTTTCTATCACAGAGTGTTAAGTAAGAAGCCCTGCCAAGACTTGAAGTTATTGGAAAAGTGAAAATGTTATCAAACATCCAATATTAATTTTACAAGCAGGGAAAAAAGCCACAAAAACCAGCCAAGAATGGAGGAAAGATATTTATTTCTTGACCCACTTGTATGATCTTTTATTTTCCCTACTAAAGGTTTAAATAAGATTTTAAATTCCAAAATGCACCTTTAGGTCCTAAGTATTTCTGAACTGTTGATATTACTTTCTGTGAGTACTTTGAGTTTTATGACTGTTGGTATATTATACTTAATTTGAGAGGAACTGAAGTGCATGTATTAACTAGGTCACGCTACAGAGGATTAATCTGAGAAGCTCTGATGAAGGCAAGGATCTACTGTATTAAGCCTAACAGAGCCTCCCAACTGAATGCCAACACACCCTGGGAATGCCTGTCTTACTTCAAAGTTCCTTTGAATTTGGGTCCCCCTGAATGACATGTGTGTTCAGTGCAGTCATGTCATTGCCTTTTTCCTGCCATGATTTCCTGTTGTAGAGCTACTGGGGCATGAGATAATGGAAAAAGTAGGTAAAAATCTATGTCTCATGTTTTTCAGCAGTTTGATATACTGGGTTCATGATGAACACATGAGAGGGAACATCCGGTTTCATCAGGAAGCACTTTCTTAGTTAAATGTTGAATTTAAAGAGTAGTCATAGCAGGTCTGATAATTGTTTAAATTACCTTAAAAACAGGCCTTCTTGTGTTTGTTAAAGTTTTACCCTTTGTTTTATGGAAGTTTTAGTGGGAGAGGAATACTTATTTTGCTGCAACTTTAACTTTTCTAAGCTTTAAAATGTGCAGTGCTAACCACTGTTGTGTAACTACCAAGGAGTGTATCTTTATCTATACTAAACATAAGAACTTTATTCCTCAGTATGCATTTTCTGTTGGTATATATACACAAGTGCTTCTCAAACATCCTGTTTTGCTGACCTGTCCACAGCCTTCTACTAGGTACGCCGGGAGGATAGTTGTGGGACTTCTCAACTCACTGTGGTTGTTGGTTTCCTGTAATTGTAGGGTGTATTTGTTGGAAAAGTTCTGCTGACAGATCAGCAACATCATGCTTATGAGCAGAGGCTAGCCATAAAGGTGTCATCTTCTATCCCTCATGAAGTATCCAAAATATATTGCCTGTTTGCAGCATGAGTTGGAGGCAGCCGATGCATTCTAAGTTTACCTGACTGCTTCCTTTATACACATATTATTTCAAGTCTATGACGTTTTCAAACAACAGATACCATCTGGTTTTCCTTCATCAAAGAAGGAAAACCAGTATCTCTGCTTCTTGTTTCAAGTTTCTGGTTGGTGCAGAACCAGCTGACAGCATTGTCCAGAAGCACATTAAATATTTGGAACAAACACTGGATACTTTTGTTTCTATTTGCTTCTTTCCTCAAACAAAAAAATCTCAAGGTGTAGTGTTCTGAAGTTCACGTTCCTCACACTTTTGGCTATGTGTGCACATGGCAATTTATTTCATTAACCTGTTGCCATGGAAAACATAAGACCTTTTATGTGAAAGAGCAAAGTTATACCCATTCCTTTGGCAAGTAGTAGCCTGTGCTGTTAATTCAGTTACTATATAGAAGAGACAACTCATTGTGTCTGATGAAGGCCTCAATGTGAAGGGAAATACTTTATGGAATGTCCGTTTTTCTAGGGTTGTGCATATTTACTTTAAGTTTTTCATTGCAGTAGAGACACTCAAGGTATATATGGATGTTTCCATGCTGGTTTTACTCTTACTCAGTTTTTTTTAATCTGTACTAATGAAGCTGGAGAGACATGGCCTTTCACTTTAGAGCAAAATTAAACGTATTTAGAGCTTGAGCAGCTCAAAAGTTCACCACTGATAAAAGGTGAGCTGCCTCCTGCCTATATCGTTTACACTCAGTGCTGAAACACTTCAAATTACTAAACCAGCAGAAAATAGCCTGAAAAAAAATGATGGGAAACTACTAAAAGAATGTAAGCAACTTTATTCTGGACTGAATGATGGAAGTAGTAGAACCTATATAGCTGAGGAAGGAGAGGAAGCAGGAGCTGCTGTGAATCAACTAATCTAACAGTCCTGAAAATGCCGGGTTCTGAGGAAGGTTTATGTAGTTTGACTGAGATTTGTGCATCCCTCTCTCACTGTTACTAATGTCTGAGTTAGTTTGGGTTCATCTTTATTGGTGCACTGTGTCTCCCAGTGCATATTCAGGGTCTTTGACTCAAGAGAGTCATGAAAGATGTTGAACCTGAAATGAGCTTGTAGCAATGCAGTTACTGCGGAATATATTAAAAATATGATTTTGTGCGCTTGAAATTTCTGTGAAAAAATCTGTGGTTTGTGCTGCTTATGTAGAGTTTATTAATATCTAAAAAATGCGAAAAATATTGGCTGGACAGGGAAGTAATTTTAAGTCAGATTATGGTTCCAACTTCATTTTCTTTAATATAGCTAGCAGCTGTTGATACCAATATTGGACTTTTGGTGACTTCTGAGTGTCTCAACTTTCTTTTTTCTTTTCTCCTTTAGTACTTAAAGTAAGAAAGAGTTCACAAATCATATAAACTTTATTAAATTACTTAAATATGCATTTTTTTGTGACATGAGAGAGCAGCATTGTGTGTATTGATTTCGTTTCCCAGAATATTCATAATACAGGATGGAACACCTTTGGACCACCTCTACATTCAGTGACCTTCTGCATTTGGCTTTGTGTGACTGTTGTATATTGTTTCTGCCTAGAATGTAATTGGACAAGATTCAGAAAAGAGACTTCCATTGCTAAAACACTGAAACCAGGTGTTTCAGAGTTCTGTTGAACTCTCTCATTTCTCTTATTCCTTCAAACTTTCTTGTTAGTCCTGCAAGCCTTTATAAGGGACTGAAATTTAATGGTCTATGACCCCTTGATCTGGCAGAAAAGTAGCTTAGGACAGTTCAGTGGGACATGAGTTTGCTTTGTTTTATGATTATAGACATATTTTAGAGGTTATTTTTTTAATATATTGAAACACATCTTTTAGATTTGAAGTGTAAGATACTCTGGGGAAGTGCCTATGTTGCAGGAGAGATCAGACTAAAAGATCCCTGCAGTTTCAATATGATGCAGTGATCTATTAGTAATAACAGACTTTACTGAATAGCTATATTTTGAGCACTGAATAGCCTTCAAGTAGTTACTGATATGAGGGTTCCTTACAGGTATTACTATGGAAAACCAACTTTGATTCTTTGGATTATAAAGAAGTTCTAAAACACAATTCTAGAAGAACACATGTTGATGATCCTCCTCATCTTCGTGATATTTACCGGAGGTCACCTAATGACCCTGATGAAATATTTCAGTCAGTTGAGGTGAGTGCAATAAGTTGTCTAATATAGGAAACAAGAAGCTTCTGTAAACACTGTCTGGCATTTATAGTTAATTATGCTTTGTGTACACCAGAGAGCTTTTTATTATTGTTATGTATAATACTTTGGAAGCAACCATAATTTATGAATGTGCATTATGAATGTGCAAGCTGGTGCTGGCAAGTTTATGCTGAAATTACTTTCATGCTTTTTGTATGTCTGTACTCTACATCTGATTCAAAAAAACATAGGTGATAATCTGGCTTTTGAAATAATACTACAAGTATTGTAGTATTGTAGTTGCAGAAGACATCTGAATCTTCAATGAGCTTTAGAATACTAATCAAAATGCTTGTCAATTTGGATGTGAAGCTTTCTAATGCTTAGCATTTTGGTCAGAACAGGATGACTGCATATATGACAAGGTTCATAAACTTCCATGCTGGACTTCCATATTCATTGTCAGGTAAATTAATGAAGTTGTTTACTGGTACCAGCCTTCAGAATAGGTGGTCAGTGTCAAAACAAACTCAATCACAGCCAGCAGATTTAAGCTACTCTTGCTGCAGCAACATTTTGCTTCAAGACCATTCAAATTGCACCTGGTTGTATCATGTGCTAAACAAACACAGTAGCTTACAGCTGCAGGGTTCCATTGCTTCCTTTTCCGGTCAACATTTCCAGACCTCTCTGCTGCTTATGTGCCTGGCAAAGATGTGAATATATCTTAAAGCAGTTTTTCAGAATTTTTTTTCCTGTTCCTGGGTAATTGAGAAGCTCTGGAAAAGCATTAATGAGTTCAGGCTAAAGTTAAACTAAGGCTAGGAAGCACCTCATTATCAATACTGAAAGGGCTCATCAAGGAAATTCAATAGTTGAATGTCAAGAAATTATTTATTAATTAGCTTTGACAGATTTCACTTAGCCTAACGTCTGCATTTATTCATGGCTGCAGCATTTGTAGCAGCTTATAGGCTCCTGTAGCTGCTCTGTATTAGGGAAAGGGCTCTATGGCTTTGTCTTAGCAAAGTTTTGAACTCTTTGTGGTATATTTTCTGGCCTGATTTCAGGATTTTAAGAAGAGAGTTGCTGTATTTAGTTTTCTGTTAACATCACGTCGTCACTAGAATGTCTTTCTCTCAAGTATACATCACTTATATTCTCTGACACAAATTCTCTGAATTTGAGTTTCAACAAAACTCATATTACTGTAATGTACTGTATTTTTATATTTGTAAATTAAATAATATAGTAATGGTGATTAGGATCTCTTTTGCAGCTAATTTTTAGACTAATATAGTAATATAATAATTTAGATAGAGTTGAGGTGAAGTTATCAAGTTTTATTGCTCCATATGTCTTTTTCACTTTTTTATTGCCCCTTCTGTCTGTCTCAACAAAAATTACGGGATTTTTGTTGTGATGAGGAGGAATAGACCTCACCAACGGGACAAAAACATAAGTTATCCAGACAATATTGGTATCAAGTTCCTACCAGCAGTAACATGCTTTAGTTAGCATGCACTAACTGTTATCACTAACTGTGCTTGGAATTTTTCAGTGTCTCATCTTCTTAAGTATTTCTTCTAGCTGAGAAAAAGCATAATATCTTGATCCACTGTGCCATGATGTACTCTGGAGACGGAAAAAAAGAAGAAAAGTATTTTTGTTTTTCTTCAGTTAAAACATTTTATTTTTTTAACATGCCAACCTCTTTCTAAGCCAGAGGCAATAGAATTCTAATGTTCAGCAGTTTCACTGCAATCCCACCCTCATCTTTCAAAGGCTCATCATGTTTCTAATATATAAGGGAAAGAAGGAATGGAATCACACACAAGTCAGAGGGAGCTTCTGGAGGTCATCTGTTCTTGTCAATGGTGTATCAGGTCAGCTGTGTCTGGTTAGGGTGCCTTGAACCAGGGACGGAGATTCCCCAATTTCTCTGTGTGATCTGTTCCACTACAGCACAGCAGTTGTAATGACAATTTTTTTCTAATATCTCACCTACATCTCAAATAATATGCAGAACTGCTTCCTTTCTTGTTATTTTCTTCCATTCTCTTCATATTTCTGTGTGAATGGGATAAGGTAATTATCTTAAGGGAAGTGCTGCTACCCTGAGAGAATTGGTAACAGATGCAAGAGTTACAGGCAGGCAGGCAGGGGAAGGCAGTTCAGGCACAGGATTTTTAAAAGTATCCATGACTGCTTAAGGTTTGCTACAAGCCACTACAATGTCCTCTAAATGTATCAATAGCTGCTTAAGGTTTGTGACAAGCCACTGCAATGTCCTCTAAATGCTTGAGATGTGTTGTTTAAGTTCAGTCACTCTGTAACAGGAATGAAAAGGGATTGCATTAGGATAAGGTGATAGAACACGAAAAGTTCAACAGATGTACAGGCAAAACTCAAGAGGAAAATAATTCACTCCCTATTTTTAAAAATTTCTAATGTTTCACACCTCTCCTTTTTTTTTCTTCCCCTGTCCCCCCAACTATTGCTTCTCTATTCCTGCTTGTCTCAGTGTGGCAAAGTCCCTGCAATTCCAGAAGTTGATTCTGGGGAAATAGTATACGCAAAATTTGAACTGGCTTAGAGTTTATTCAGCTGGGGTCAGAGACACTATTGCAGTGTTTTCACACATCACCTATTGGAAATGATGTTTTGAATAAAACAGGTTGTACAAGGGCATTAAGAATTGCAGGTATCACCTGGTGTTTTGCATTCAGGATAGGGACAGAAAGATGGAGCTTGAGTGTATTTTGGCTTTTCTGTTAACTTTTTCTTATACACTCTTCAGAGCTATACATTGAAACCAGTAATATTTCAGATACCTTCCCTATTTTTTTCTCTCTACCTACCTATTTTTTGAGACATAATTAACTTCTACAAGAAAATCATTAGTTGTGTCTCCTCCTCTGACCAGCAGTAGCCTGAATTTCAACACAGTGTTGAATTTCAGGTTCTTGATTTTTGAATGCTCGAGTAAGCAGAGATTTAATGCTTATAATCATTGCAATTTTTCAGACAACTTGGAAATGCAAGTGAATGATTTGTTCTCTAAAGGCACTTACTTTTTTATGTTGACCATAGAGGTAATCTTGGGTGATTACCAGCTCAAATACAGGTGTCTAGCAGTATGTCTAAATTTAGTTGAGGTAAATCCTAGTTATTGTCTCTCTTTGACGTAAGGACCTTGTGCAGTTATTTGAAAACAGTATGTTTAATAAGTTAAGCAGTTTTAATGAAATACGCTAAAAAATTAATTCCACTTGGTGAGAGTTGTATTTCTGATTTTGCCATATTTGTACATAATTGACCTTTTCATATGCTAGACACTTCTGTGAAATAAACGGAAGATTAGAAATAAGTTTCTTTCAAAACATAACTTTGATGTTTGAACATATTAAGGTGCATGGAGTTTATATCTTGTGCACAAATAGCTTCTGTTGATCTAATTTAATCTTAAAATTTTCAGTGTAATTTCAGTTATAAATATTTTCTTAGATGAAGGAAGGTCAAATACACACTAGGTGGCAGTAGAAAAAAGAATATATGGCTTGCTTGGCTTGAGGGCCCCAGTCTAGAACAAAGAATAGTGTTTAATCAAATTGAAAGCTTATTTTCTCTTACTGTGTTTGGAGAGACTGTTTCACAAGTAGCTACATCACTTTCCTAGGGAATACTTTGTGTGAGTCAGTTAAAACTTCCTCTTTTAACTTTATTAACATTATTTTTCTAATGCATGAAAGATTCTATAGAACTCTTCCCTTCAGATATATTTTATTGTACTGTGAATCAAAATGTGATAATTATATTATCGTATTAGAAGATGATAATGAAAATACTTATGTATCAGTTTAGCAGGTAATTAAAACCTTTAGAAAAAGGTTTTTGAAAACCTTTAATCCATGGCAGTACTCTCTACCTTGCTTTTTAGTGTTCTGGTTTTTCTGTCTTGTTTCTTAAAGTTAAGTCTTTTCAAAGACTTACCTTCAAGACTTCCCTTGGTAAGATTATTTTGCAGCTAACTACATCCCCTAGTCAAGAACTGTCAAGTAATTTGAAACTTTTAAATTTAGCTTCATTCCATTATCTCATTCATTTTTAATGAAATATTAAACACTAATATTTGTAAGAAGGCCTTAGATACAGCCTTTATATTTTTGTAGTAATTTCTTTAGACACTTTTTAGATGCTGTTTCTGACTAGTTGCTTATTTCTTTTTTAATATGACTTCTGCAGTATTAAATCTTTAATACAGTCGCTGCACCCCAAGTCAGTGTTTATAGTGCTCCTCATCCTCCCCTTAACTCTGGTGAAGCAATAAGCAGAAGTATATACAGAGGAACTTTCATTCTAGCTCCAGGATGTGACACTTCCACAAAAAAAGCTCATTTTTTTAACTTAATATTACCATGTATTTATTTACCAACCTGTATCAAGAATTTAACTCATTCTGTGATATCTTTGATGTATGTAAGAAATACTAACTAAAAGAAAATGTTTCAAGAGCTATTAGTAATAGTACTACCATAGTTCCTCTACATTAGAGTACTGATAGGTAGTAGGCACTCCTGTCCCTATTCTGCAGAATCCTGCAGATGCATTGTCCTCTCTTCAGTGCCCAAATGATGCATGTCAGAAAATGGTTTTAGTCTTACCTGCCCATAGTATGGTTGGCACTTGGATAATGCATTAATTATATTCGTTGTAGGGCTGACAATGTCAGAAGCAACTGACCCTGGTTATGCTGGGCACTGAGCAAATGTAAGCTCTTTGGGGCAGTTGCCTGTTTAATCTCAATACACGTGGTATGTATAGAGGCAAACCAGTAAAATTTGCAGTTCCTTTCTTCCTCCCCTTAACAGTGAAAAAGTGGTAAGCAATGCTGTATTCAGAAGAGATTTTGATTAGTCATGTTTCTGCAGAGAAGATGCTAAAGGAGAGGTCCAGTTAAAATGGTAGCATTTTCAGCTAAATAGAAGGTTATTACATAGACTATGTTACGTGGCTTTGGTTCTCCTTTCTCTCTTTCTTTCCTCCAAGTCTGTTTGACAAAGTTGGAAGAAAGCAAGACCTGATCCTAATATCTACAAATGAGGGAGAATTTTAAGTGTTCTGTTGTGATGACCATGTGGCAGAATGGGTTTTCTTGATTGCCCCCAACTCCCTGCTCATTCTTTATTGATGCACCTGTAATCTAAAGACAGGAAAAAAGACATCATAGATGAAGAATGTTGAAACTGAATAAAAGAAAGAGATACTGGTCAGAGGAATAAATAGGCTTAAAAACAGTACTAAGGTCTCCTCTTAAGGAAGGTTTGTTATCTCTGATTTGTAAGTTCTTCAAAATGTGAGGATCATTTTCACTCTGAATAATCACATAATATCTGTTTTTAAATCTTTCTTTACCTTCTAGCTTGCTAGTAAACCTTGTTCATCTTCTCCCACTTGTATTTACTGAGGAAGATCTTGCTTCTATTAATTTTAACCTAAATTTCTGTATGTAAGTTATGGAAGTCTAAATAAACTGAATGAAAAATCTTCAGGCAGTACAAGGTGCTTTTGCCCTCCTTCCCTGGCTACTAATTCCAGGTGTAAGATTGCATTCTAGCTACTTAACAAACATGTCTCTGACCTAAAGGTCTTTATACCAATGTATGGACCCTAGTACCAGGGACCTTTCCTTCTGGAAATAGCACTGAGTGAGCAGCTGTGGCTGAGCCAAAATTCTGACAGTCTTCAGGTGAAATAGTAGGATCTTCCTCTTGAAAAGTCAAAATAAGATGACCCTTGTGTCTAAGAAACTTTCAGCAACTAAACTTAACCCTGTCGATAGGCAAGTGTGAGTTTTGGGGGTTCTGTTTATATTTATTCCACTTTCAATAAGGTGGTTGGAATTAATACTGTCTCTGGATTGCTGATAAAAAGTTGGAAAGAGGAAAGTTCATTTCTCTTTATTACATCAGAATTCTCGGTGATTTGAAAGTTGTCTAATCGTGTTGCCAGTTCATAAAATAATATGAGTAGTACTTCCATGCATCATGCCTAAACCTCTTAGGCTGTGATGCACCTAGAAAATATAGTGGTAGGGAAATATGCACACAGATTTTTATAGGGAGTTTATTCTGATCCTTAAGTGAAACCATAAGATAAAAGCAGCAGCTTTCTCAAACTTCATATTCTCTGACACTTCGTTAATGTTTCACTTTCAGGAAAGGATATTAGCAAAATATTGCTAAACTTACAGATTAACTCCTGTGGCCAAAAATAAACAAGTAGTAACTGTGATATTAAGAGCAAAATTGCAGATACTGTGATGACATATCTGATCAATCGGCCTCTGACATTGTCCCAGTATAAAGCAGTTTTCCTGTGGCTTCAGGAGCAATGTCATTTGTGTTTCGTCTGTTAATTTATCACAGATTTCAGCATTACCTCCTACCTGTTTTCCACCAAAGTGCTTTTCAAGTTATTTTGGCGATCAGAATTGGTACAGAAGTAAGCATATCAACAGTCTGTCAGTGGTAGATGACTTGAGGAACTTGAATGGGGCCTGGGGTCTGATCGATCTGGGCTGCTATGTATGTCCTCACTTTTTATTTCAGTCTTATTTTCATTTCCCTGTTGGTGCTGAAATAATAATATTATAATTCATTTTCAACAGGTTGACCCTACCTTGGATCTGCCTGATATGCAAACGCCTGACCCAGTTTTCATAGAGATTAGACCAATTTCATCTATCAGTTCTCTTGTAAGTTGCTTTAAAAAAAAAAAAAAAGGGAAAAAGAAAAAGGGTAGGATATAGGTCACTTGTTACAGAAATGTACTTCTACTGTCCATGTGAATGAAGTGGATTTTTAAACAATTGTCGAGTGCTCAGAGCTCAATATCCTAAATCCTCAACTTAAACTTTCTGTCACAGTTCCCAAGTCTAACCAGAAGATGGTGTAATAGCAAAGCATTCGTTTTATAACTGTAATTTTACCCCTGTACTAGCAGAAATTTTGTTTCTAAGACCATGCTAACTACATCTAAATATTACTGTTAAAAATTGTGGCTTATTCTCAAACATTTTATGTAACTCTGTCTTTACCTGCAAATAATGGGAAACCTAAAGAATCATTGTCTCACCGATACAATTCTTAATGTAGTGTTTTAATTTTTCTCCTTTTAAGGCATTTAAGAGTTCTCTAGAAGGAAAAAAAGTAATACATTTTAAGACACAATGATATGATGAGAGTCTTCTAGTGTTAACTTTACGTATGACATTGGTACGGCATGTGGGAGGAGAGGAAGTAAATGTTTTAGCGGTAGTTTCGTAGGAGGAGAAATATGCTCTCCTGGTATGAAATCTAAAAGACATGCTGTTCTAGAATTAGGTTAAAATGACAATTTTTCTTTTAGCTCCGAATCTGTTCCTGTGAAGGCACAAATTGTATCTTGAGCAATTTTAGTTACCATAAAGAATTTGTGTGGTTGAAGGGTTAATACTTACAAAAAGGCAGCAGGTGTGGTTTCTGGTGTTCTATTTTGTCATGAATGCTTTATGAAAGCTATGTCTTGCAGGTACTATATGAAATGCTTTAATATCATTTATTGAAGATCATGATACACAGGTTGATGAGAAGCCTGTATTTCAAATCAAATAATCATAACTTGTAATTGAGAGGTGATAATGTTACATATTTTAAGGTTTATCAGTTATTGTGTTTTCACAATGGAGATATGGTTCTTTGTAGGCTTACAGACATCTGTTAAGTAGGCTTCATAGATAGTGGATTGTGGTAGATACAATTCATTGACATCCTATCACTTTTAAGTACTCTGTGTTCATTACTACTGCTCGTCACAGAATTCAAATGTATGGTTGCGCTGTAATGATTTTTTACATACCTACAAATCACTTAGTCTCCATTAATGCTTTTGATGTGAAAGTAGCTATTAAACTTTATGTGAAAACTTGAAGGAATACATTGACCCAAGAGATATACCATTTCCTTGACTGCTGTCTGTCTGGCTTTACAACCTTCATTATAAAAATGTTGCTTTCGAATTTATGTTTTTTGACTGTGTCAGTAATCAGTAATTGTCAGTTTTTTCTTTTCCCCCAGTATCTTAATCTGCCATTCATCATTGATTCTCACCTTTCTGCATTTCAACATTCACCGTCTACATCTTTTTCCATCTAGAAACGTTTCTATACCCTTGTTACTTAGACTGTAGCCTTAAGGGCAACTGTCCTATTCAACACACCACTGTTCACACAAATTCAGGAATCATTTGCATGTTTTCTTTGCCAGTAATATCCTTCCTCTCTCGTATTAAGTAAGACTTTCTCCAACTTTGCCAACCTCTCTGGTCCTCCCTGCTTTCTAGTGTCAGCTCATCCTTTAGTATCATCTTCCTGTCCAGTGTCTGTCTGCTGCATTACCAGCTTCTGTAATTTGTGGATTATCACCTGTTTCTTAATCAGGCCAGCCACCTAGACTCTCTGTGGCTTATTTCTAGAGGGTTCTGGATCTCAGTGACTTGGACCTTTTCATCTGAAGCTGTCTCAGTTTCCCTACTGTATGGAGACTGTCTAATAAGACTTGATGTGTTCTTCATAAGAAACAAGGGGGAGGGAGGGAAGATGCTGGATTTATTCCCATCACACCTTCATTGACAGATTTCCTATCGATAAAATTTGCCCTCAATTGAGTTTGCCCTCAATGCTTTTGTGCAGTATTCGTATATTTTTTTCCTTAATCCTTCTCCAGCTTGAAGTTGCCAACCCCTAGTCTAATTCATCATTCTGCCTCATATCTATCCCTGATTCCAGCCCCAATAGGCTGCTCTTTTTCCACTGTTTATCAAAGACATTATCACTGTGCACTTTTCTTTTTCCTACAAACACATCAAGACCCATTTTAAAACTGTTTATGGCTTTTTGGCCCTACTTCTACTGAAGAATGCTGTTCAAATTACAAATTTTTTTTATCAGATTGTTGGGTTAATTTACACATGTCCTGTCTATACTGACTTATTATTTTTGAAGTGTTTTGCTCTGCCTTAGGGAGTGCTTCTGCCCCCCTGATACGTACAGAGAGAAATATGCACTCTGCACTTAGGTATCTTTACGCATTCTTGTTCAATGTATTTATCATGCATGTAACACAGCAGGATCTTAAGGGTTATTTACAAAACATATTGACAAGTCCCTAGACCACTGGAAGTAGCTAATCAACATATTTACTTTAATTTTTCTACTAAAGGAGAGAGTTACTTGAGACAGTGATTTGAGAAAATGTGAGTCTTTAAATACAGCCTTTCTCTGTGACGAATAATAGCATTGAAGCTTTTGCAGGATCTCTGGCAAGCTCCTTAAAGCTCCCTGAAATGTCTTCAGGAAGATTGGAAGTCTGTGCAAAACCTTCTAATGTTTTTCTAGTGGCCAAGATTCCTGACAGTAGGTGGTCAAAAAGATCTGTAGGTCCCAATCCAGGCCAGGAGAAAATAGGAGAAAGTGCTCTTCTTACTGAGAATCTTTTCTTCAGCTGGAATTATGTCCTGTCCTACTCCTTTATGGGAAATACATTATTGCTACCCCTAAGATGATTTGTGGCACAGCAAAAAGGTATTTCCTTTTCCTTCCTTCTGTGAAGATCTGTTAATGAAAATGATAGAGTAGTATAGGTTGAGAGGGGATATCTGGAGTCATTTCATCTAACCTTCCAGTTAAAGCAAAGCCAACTTGGATCAGGTTCTTAAAAGCCTTGCCCAGTTCATTTGCTAATAATGTGTAAGGGTAGAGATTTCACCACCTTTCTGGGCAGATTACTCTAGTGTTTGATGGGAAAAAATAATCGTAATATGTAGCTAGAATATCCTATGTTCGAACATGTCTGTTGCCTTCAATTCACAGTGGTCCTCTAAGGTGTGTGTGTCTGTCTTCTTTCTATCTACCCATTAGATATCTGAGATGGCAGCAAGATCTCCTGGTATCTTTTCTTCCTTAAGGCTGAACAAACCTGGGTCTCTGCCTTTTCTTGTATATCACATGTTCCAGCCCCTTTGTCGTTTTGTTCACTCTCAACTGGACTTGCTCCAGGATGTCCGTGTCTATCTGGGACCGAGAAACCCAAAACAGGACACACTACTCCAGATACTTAAGGTGCAGCGAAGTATCACCATCAGCTATTCTTGACAACAGTCTGCCTAGAGGAGATTTTAAAAACAAATACTTAAAAATTTAATGTTCTCGATTCTTTACTGTGAATTTAAAACATGAGTTTAGATATTTTCTTAGCAGTTCATTTATTTTGAGCAGTAGCTGTCTAAGAAAATACTAGTATTATCTCTTCTTCCCACTCCTCCTCCTCTTTTCAAGGAATTTTAATTTCTTGCTTCATCAAAACCAACAATCCATCACAACTTCCACACTTGAAATGTCTGCTTTCATGTTTTTTGGTTTTTTTTAAAACTTAATTGTATTTTCTTGCTTCAGAGGTTAAGCTAAGATATGCAGATATGAATGTTCTTATAGGCATTTTGCTAAAAACACTTCAATTATTAAACTGCTTGAATTGTAAACACCTTATCTTTTCAGCTTCTGTTCTAGCTTAGTACTAAGGCCAGTTTGTTTTGAACAGGGTGAAAAATCTTTTTTTCATCTGAGGTTCATACTGATGCAACTTCTTTTGTAAACTCAGTGAAGGGAGTAGTGGGATTGTTGTGTCACTGGAAAAATTTCAGTGTAGTCTTTAGTATGGAGTTGCTTTTTTTTGGACTATAATTACAAAACCATTAAGAACTCCTGTGTATTATTATGGTTAGGAAATAACTTTGGACTTGTTGATTCATTTATTCAGTTCTCCTGTGTATTATTGAAAGCACTGTGAAAATTAGCCCTGTAGTGTATGCCTAACAAACTGATACTTGTGTAGTGCCCTGACTTTTCCAGTGATAAGAGTCCTCATATGTTGCAGTTACTAGAAATTAGGTGTGTTCTAGCCTTTTGACTCTGAAAATATTCACTAAATTTGGGTCAAATTTGGGGGCTGAGAGTGGTGTTTCTTTCTTTTCTGTTTCATGAAGACTCTGGAAGCATTACTGCCTCTCTCCCATCCCTTCTTCTCCGTGTCAAGCAGCTTAACATTGCCTTTGTTTTCTGAACTATTGAAAAGAAAAAATTGGAAGTTTTATTTCCCTTTGGGACTACTTCCTTCTGTTTCATCCTCTGATTTTAGTTGTAGTCATGAGAGAGGTTGGTTCTTTTCAATTCTGTAAGGTAATACATTGGTAACCTCCAGTCCCTGATAAGCTGTTGGAAACAAGGGAAAGTTGATGGTGTCTCTGTAGTTTTTACTGACAGCAGCAGGAAATCACTGTAGAGGCTCTCTAGTGTTTCATCCTCTGACCTTGCTCATGTAAACAGGATTTGGAGGAAGCAAAGCAATGTACTGTAATCTGGAAGTCAGAATGTCTGCGCTGGCTGGGAGATGTTTGCTGTTCTTTCTCTTCCAGTGCCATTTAACACTAAAAACAAGACATTCTTATTGTCTGTTTACGGTAGGACTTTTACAAAGTTAAGACTGGGTTAATTACTGAGTGAGGAGAGATAAGAATTGTTTCTGTTTGGTGCAAAAAGAACATACTAAGTTTTAAAATAGAAAACTTAGTTGCTTTTGTACTGTACTGCATTTGTAGTAGATGTCTTGAGGCAAAAAGCAGAAGTAGCTGTAGTCTCAATTTGTTCTGTACACATTGCTTTTGCATTTTGTATTTCAGGGTTTTGGTATTTTTGACACACTTTTCTCAGCCTTTGTTTTGAATACAAAAAAGAACCCCAAGCCCCACAATCAAAATACACCCCGTGTATTTGGAAAGACAGCAATTAGGAATGAAAAGTTTGCATCTATTTTTCCATTTCTGTATACATGAAGGCTTAGTCAACTATTCATCCTCATGGAAACTTACTTTGAAAAGATCTTGGAGTAATGTCTCTTCCTTGCATGGCTTAACACAACTCCAGAATCCAGTAGGAGAGGATGACAATAGAAATTATATCTTAAAAACTAGTTTTTAAAACACTTAATGTTTTCCTTACCATGCAACTTCAAATTTGTTCTGATTTACATCTTTTCCTGGCTTCAGCCTTATGTGGAAATTAACACCGTCTTCAGTGAGGTTAAGGGGAAGGTAAAAGGAAGAAAGGTAATAATGGCAATTTTATACATAGATCATCTCCTCTGGGACCTAAGTCCAAATCAGAAGGGAACAGCTGGTAGAACAAAACTCATATGGCACTTCATAGTGCAGTGTAGTTACCTTTACTGCTAGTTATAGTTCATTTGAAAGCACAACAGCTTTCTGTAGCTCATGGATATCAACTTTCCTAATGGCCTCAGACATCTAACATTTCACTTAAACTCTGATCATTGCATGATATGCATGTTTTTCTCTCTACCAAAGAAAAGTTCCAGCAATATTCTCTTTGAAAGAAAGACTGGAATCACTGCCCTACTTGTGTTCCTTGTCCAAAACTCAGTTGCCAGTTGGACTGAACTCTGCACTGAGGAGCGATACCATCAGTAAAAAGGCTTTGATATGAATTGACAATTCCCAGCCTCTTCCATCAGCTTACCTTCTTTGCCCCCAGACAGAGAAATAAGGAAGGCCACTCCCTGAATAGCTATGAATTTTTTTCATATGCTGCCATTCTTCTGATTACCAGTAAAGGCTTATTTGAACGAACTGTCAACTCCCTGAACTCCCAATGACAAACACAAAATTAAATTAGGAAATAGTGTGAAGAGATCCTGTGTCTCCAAAGTTTTGAGGTAAAGCTGTCTGCACCTTTTTCATAGATGAGCATACCAAAAAACTCTCAAACAGGCTCTGAATCTCATGCTAATTCTTACACAAACATAGAATAAATACTGTAAATTGAGGAAGTCTGAAGTGTTCGATGCAGCAGAATAAAAATAAGAATTGTGCTTTTGTGTCTCTGCAAAGGAATCCTCCTCTCTGTCCAATCTTGCTTTTAGACAGGCAATTTTTAGTGTCATCTTGGCTTATAGCAAACTCTAGACAGACCTTTCTACTCTTTGCATGCTATGCAGGTACAATGTGTGGGGCTGCTACAAGAGGATAGTTTGCCTTCTCCCCACAGCTCTGCAGCTAAACATATTCCTTCCCTGAGAGCAGCTGAACGTCTTCCATTCCCCCCAAGGCTACCCCTAATCCATCTGGAAAAACCATGAAGCAGTAGAGACAGCTTTTTCATTTGGCCAGCTAAGAGCCTTCTAAAGAAGGTATGGTATACATGAACAAAATTACTCATCTTCTATCACAAGTGCTGAAAAGATGAAGTGTTTTGCATAATGAACAGTCACTTTCTAAACTTGCATTTTGAGCTGCTGTAGAGGTCTAGGAATGTTTAAAAAGATTTGTGTACTTAATCTTGAAAGCAGTATGCTTTGATAATACAAGCATCAAATAAAGCTTAAAGATCCAATACTTGAAGGTAAACTCAATGCATGTAATAAAAGAAGAATATGATCCAAATGGCCCTTGTGTTTTGCAGTGATGCTATTCTAACACAGCATGTAACTGCTGGTTTACAAGGAGAGTACAGGAAATATGTTGTGCCTCTACATAATTAAGTAATAATATGTGTCCTGATGTTCCTTAATAGGCTTCACTATATTCTCTGAGTGAACTGGAGCTGGAGAGAAAGTCAGGTTTTTATCAGAGACTGACTTGAATCTGGGCACAAGAGAGTGCAAGAATATAATATTTCCTATACTATTTTTAACCTGCTTTCCTGAGGAAATATACTTTATGAGATTGTACTGTTTATTTGTCTGTCACTGTTCCGTCTCCCTAATAATTTTAGAATCAAGTGATTGGTGGCTTGGTTTTTTAATGAAGTTTGGAAATAAGTAGTTAGAACAAGGAAACATATTACTGCTGTGACTTAAGGAAAAACCAGTGGGATGTGAATGGATCCTGGGACAGGCATGAATTAGCTACTGGTGAGCCATCCTGTAACAGTGTCACGACACATATGGAGGGAGCTTGAGTTACTCTAAAACAGGAAGCCTAGGAGAGGGACCTAGCAGGAAAAAACTGTACACATGCCCACATACACACATGTTTTGTAAGACAACAGGCCTTTTAAAACTGACAAAAATTTACTTTGTGTAGAGTCTTACTCATGGCAAGCATGTTTCAGGAATGCTTTTCAAGTTAATCCATGTGTGTATATTGTTCCTTTAGCCAATCAGCACATTTCTGGGAACTAGAGGGATGGAAGTTCCAGGTATTATTTCTCTGTGAGTTTCCTGAGATAGTGTACTCGTATGCTTTGACCTTGTCTGCTCAAGCAGTGTTTTCCTCTGCTTTGACTGGAAATCTAAGCTGTGTTCACAGTTCTCACAGCTGATTCTGCGGCATGCAGAAAATGCCCGACAGCTATCAGCCCACACATCCAATAACAACTGGTTGCTTCCTCTTCCTGGGGAAGAGTAACATCCTCTGAGAAGAAGTGTCCCCCGAGGAATGCATGAACAGCAGCAAGCCTTTCACACAGGAAATTACTACTAGAGCACTTGTAGAAAAGTGTTTCTGTCGCTTGGATTGTCAGTCTGTAATGAGCTTCCTGCTGACCTAGATGATGATCTACTACTGATCTAAATGCCATTTGTGAGTCGTTTAGCTTAATGGAAGTTAATGAAGTTATCATTCAGTGGCTCTGTTACCCTGTAAGCACCTGGTTTAACTTTTTTTATGCAGTAGCACAAATAAGTTTTTAACTTCTTAGTATTCACAGGATTTATTAAATTCTGAGATTGCACATTTTGTGTAAGAAACAAGGGAATGCTTAGTTTAGTTCATAATGCATGTCTCTTAGGGAAGGTTGCAAGGTTTTATTTTTGTTTATCTTAAGTTGCATAATAAAGCTGAGCTACAGATCAAATATGTCCGAAAACAAGGTTGTAAAGCTAAAATACTGCCCTTGAACTATCCTTTGTTCTTAAATACAGTTGGAGTATAAGTTTAGCACAGCATGCTTGCAACAGTGTGGTAGGAACTTGACTACAAAATGAAATTTATATATATATATATATATAAAACCCATATGTTATTCAAAATTGTTAATGCAAGTTTGTTATAAAAGCAAATGCTCGAGTACTGCTTAAATATTTTCTTTTTTTTTCCTAAATGACACTGCTTAAACAAGTGCTAGCAAGTTCTATTTATCACTTAGATTACAGTGATATCTAAACCCAGAGGGTGTTTTCTGCCTAAAAGCTTGTTTGAGTGTTTTCTAAATAAATCAGTTGTTCCAATACAACACATCTCTTTTTGAAGCCATGCTGCACTATTATCTAGTTTGCAGTAAGAGATGTAGTTACTTGCTTAATGTGAGATAATAGAAACACTGAGTCACATACAAAAATTACATCGGTTGCTTAAAGCAAGACTGAAACCCCAAGAATTTTCAAATAAAATTCAGCAACTAGGGTGAAAAATGTTCCTTCATCGGTTAAGTGTTTAATGTAGAAAAACACTTTGGCTTGTATCTTCCACCGAAATAGTTTGGGGGTCAGAAATTATGTAGAACAATGCTAAAGGATGATTGCACAGTCATTTTAACTTAACGACCGTTTTTATCTGGTTAATTCCATCCAAGTCAATTCCCTGATCTGTTCAGCTGTCCAAACACAAATCCGAGCACAAAGGAAATAATGAGAAAAAATTATTTAGAGATTAAGGAGTAGATCAGAGCTGGCTGTAACCTAACTGAAAGGACTGATGTCCGTGGAGCCACGTATCCAGTGTGGTTGTGCTATAATACACACAGGTGTGTAACATGCATGCCACAGGTGAGCATCTTTCTTAAGTCAAAATGGAAGAAAATAGGGTGAAAGGAGGTGGCAGTAATGGCTTCCTTTTGTTCAGGCAGTGCACATGTTGGATTCAGGTTTGGTTTTTTTCAGCCTAAGAGGAGCCAACTTATGAAGATAGAGCTGAGGTCCTTGGGAAACGGTATTAATGGAAGGCTTTGGCATGTTTACTAAATCATGAGATGAATATAGTCTCAAATGCTAATTAACATGGAAAAGGTGAAGTTCAATCTGGCATTTAAATGTTAAAGACAAAATATTGCTATGCATTAAAGAATTCAACATTCAAACTTCCAGTTTTTGCTAGGGTACTGAAATAGTACAATACCATTTGTTTAGTAGTTTGTTAGTTGCGTGTAAGATACTGTAATTCTTCAGTCAATAACCTTACCATAAAGTTTTGTTCAGTTATGTATCATTGTAGATCTTTTCAACACCTCTGCTTTCCATCGTGTATTACTCTGTTGTGTGTTCTCTGGTGTCTTGCTTGTGTACATAAAGTTGAATTTTGACAGCTGAATGGAGTCAGAATGCCAAGTAACCCTGATTGTTTTAGTAGTTTACAGGATGCCTTTTGTGTCACCTGTAAACTTGATTTTCCAGATTACTGGTACGTTTTGTGTGGGACTAAAAGAAGAGCAGATGTCAGTGGAGTCACTAAACCCAGCATAATTCTGCAGTGTCTTTCTGATTTAGCTGTTTTTGAAGAAACACTAGATAATTGAGTTCATGCTGCATTGCAACCTAAAATGCATTATAAAATTGTACCATGCATATTATGGATTTTTAAAAGAAGATGATTTTATCAGGAACAGTTTGACTAAATATTTCTTTAGAGAGGTCTTCAGTTTGAAAGACCATTTCTTTTTTGTCCCCTCAAACTGTATTAATGTTAGGCCTTAAATATTTGCTATATATGTCCTAAGTTAGCTTTTTAGTTGATTTTTTGAGTTTTTCCCTGGCATGATTCTCAAGCTGACTGTGACCCATGGCCACACAATTATCCTGTTTATCCTTTCTGCTTACTGATGGAATTTCAGCTTCTCCCTCCCTGGTATTTTCTCCATTATTGTAGGATATATTAAAATCAGTGTAATTACCTGACTTGTTATGTCAAAACCATTGAGTTCAAACTGTGTAATGCCAGATTTAAAAGCATTTACATACAGTGTAAATTGTTTAATAGTCTTTGTTTGCTATGTTTGAAATAGAACGTATTTCGCCAGAAATACAATTATAGTATTTACTATCTTCTGAAATAGAAGATAAAAATACCTCGTTAAACACTTAAAAGAATATATATAATGCTTTAACATCTCTAGCTAATAAGTATGCTGTTGATGTGGCTTCTTTTGTTTCTGATACTTGTAAAGTACAAATAATTCTTTGAGTTATAGAAATTATATTGCCTTGAATCCTATAAATCAGTGTTTTATGGATGACTGTAAGGTTTTATTTGAAACTTTTCTCTTTCCTTCAAGTAATCATAAGTTCTGTTTCTCTCATGCAATCTCTGGACTCCAGTAGTGTGTAAACTTAAGCCAGAGCCTTTTTCCCATGGGATTACTTTCTGATTTCTCTCTGTTAGCTGGCAGTCTAGTCTCAGGGAGCTTATATGAAATCAGCTTCCTCTAGGACATCTCTTTCTCCACCAGACCCTCTTACATCTGCAACAAGTTCAAAACCTGTGAGAAGTGGGGACAAGCAGACAGAAATGATAGTCTCAGTATTGTTTCCTTAGGGCTAAAATGTCCTGTTTATTGTTGCTAATTCTAATGGCTCTTCAGTTTTGCTGAGACATTCAATTATCCCAATCAGCTGTGTTTCATCACTTCTAATTTATGGTCATTTCTACTATTCTGCTTTTTGTGGTTGTAAAAAGCAACAGTATATTTTGTCTGTGAAGGCTCTAAATCCCCAACAGGAATTTGACATTTAGGACTGGAATGCCAGCTGTTGATGTGGGATTATAGTGCCAACTGCTTTCATTTTATTGTCATTTTAACATCAAGTACAGAGTGCAGCACACAGCCAGGATATACATTCTTCCGTATCCCACTGAGTGTGGCATCTCCATGTCTTGACTAGACCACTACTGGCACAACTGATACTGTACAATTGATTATGTGTTTAACTTTTCTCTGTGGTTGCAAGAACAGAGTCAGCCTTAATCAAATGGAATTAACAAAAGAGGTGTAATTCTGTTTTACATGCTTTTTAGTATAGTTGTATTTATACTTCCTATCTATACCCCAGTGGATAGTATTTAATGCAGTATTTAAGAATGCTAATTTAGTGAATGTTTATTTTTAAATCTTTATATATCTTCCTTTCAATTCAGTTATTATATCCCTTATCCAACCCTAAGCCATGCAACAAGCTATTTAGAGAAACATGCTCTACTTTCAAAGAAAGTGTCATGTGGCCATGAGTATAAGGGAGTGAAAGCACATTTTAGAATCTGAGCTGCTGTTCTCAGCAGGAGTATCTTACATGTAAGTGTTACGTGCTTAGCTTGATTGATGTCTGGAAAATACTTGTGTTAATGTTGTCCCTCATTATTATAAATTACATTCCTTAAGTTGCAGGGGCATAGATGACTGGGAGTGCCGGCGATGCTGTATTTTCATTAGAGCGTGAGAAATGATGCATCCTCTTGTACCTTGCATGGACACACCATTTCAGAAATTCTTGCTATCACCAGGGTGCTGCTGGTGATAATAAAATACCAAAGTAATCCTCCTTTCAGAAGTTTAAAAAGATCATAGTATTAACATGAATTAGGGGAGCTTTTCCAAAAAACAGAAAATATGTAGAAAGGCTGCAACTTAATCATCATTATAAAGAGGACTTTAGTTTGAAATTCTTGGTGCTCATTAACAAAATTTCTGTTCTGTTGCTCAGTAAAACATCAGACCTCAATGCCAAAGAAATGGCAAGCAGGAATAGAATAAAAGTTTCTCGTTTCTCTTTCTCCTGGTCTTACCAGAGGACCAGATTTCAACAATAGGCATGTGGTAGTTTATTGAAATATAGAGACACAAGCAAGTTCTACCTGTGTGCTCAGCTCCAAGTTGTACATGCCCCCGTGGCTTCCAGTCCTGTGTGTGGAATATACTGATGCTCCTGGTTTGGTCTGCCTGTGTGAGTAGTCATGTTAAACAATGTTCCTTGACACCAGAAAGAAGCATTTGTTTTTTTGGTCAGGATTTTGATATAGCATTCATACATGAATACACTGAATTGCATAGACCTATATAAAGACAATTGATGATGAATGTTGTTTTAGATTGTGATGGTTTTGTTCAGGGTGTTGCTAATACAAATATAATTCCAAGACACGTTTTGTATGTTAGCGGAATAGAAAGGTAAGTTAAATAATTACTTAGTCTATATGTGTGTGTATATATATATATATAAAAAATATAATTGTGTCATCATATGTTTTGAACACATAGAGAATACTAATGTTAATCAATATTTTAAGTGTGGCTGTTAAAAACAAAAAGTGCAAAACACACCACAAGTGCTAATAAGGTAACAGCAAGCGTAAATAAATATGGAACGTATGCAGAAGAATTGCGTACATGTTTAACAAATTAGTATAAACCCGGATGGATGGATGGATGAATAAAATAATGCGCTGGGACCAGTGGAGTTTATTATTTATCTTCAAATGGTGAGGCCTTTATTTAGTGTTTTCCAACTATTTTCCTAATATACACAGTTTTTGAGCTTTGCATATTATAGGGGACAGAACTGTAATTTATTACACACATAGAAAGAAGTTAGATCTATATATATAAAATACACATATAAAAATGATATATAACCTTTCATATATAGCCTTATATTCCAAGGAGGTATTTCTTTGTGTATATATCTTTTTTAGTGCTCTATGTGATGTTATGCTATATTTTTTAAAAAATCATAAACTACATTGTTATTTTCTACTTTTCTACATTAAAAGGAGAAATATGCCAGTCCACAGTGAGCCTGTTTTGCAGAACCTCTAATGTGCAAAAGATGCTGCACCTTGGTGAATGCAGGAGCAAGCACAGCTCTTGTTTTGAGTTGTGTATCTGCTTGTAAAACCTCAGCTTTTCTGGTCACATAAGTATCACTAAAGAGAGCAGAACATGTAAGGGGAGTTTTCTTTTGTTTTTTCAAGAAAGAGTAAAATGGTGTGACAGCAATTGGATCTGGAGCAGGAAGTTGTGAATTTTGGTGGGCACTAGACCAGGTTGTTTCCCATCTGCAGTGTTCACCAACCACCACTCTAAAGCTTGGTGGCAAAGGAATCCTGTATGAATCATGAGGCAGGGTTTCCTCAAGTTGTTGCCCCTGTAGAACTTTACTGCTGAGTGAAGCAGGATATTGTACTATGTGCCAATACTTTTAGCATTTTAATTGGTGCTGAACAGTGTCTTTTGATAGAAGCTTGTAAAACAACACTAATGAAATTATTTTTCTGGAGTGTAACAGGCATGTCAGACCACTCCGAAGTTAACATTTCTTGGATGTTTGTATGTAATTCTCAAATTTCTCAGTTTCTGCAGTTTGATTCCTATCACAGTAAATTGTAAAACTCAACTGACCTAAGTACAGAGTTGTGCTAGTGCTACCAAAGTAATTTTTTACAATCCCACCTCTGAACAAAGCTCAGCAGGACTGAGTATTATTTTTACTTGGACAAATAGGACAGCTTGTCCAAACCTTCTGTGTATTACTAATGCTGAGCACTGAAATAGCTCAGGATGGACTTTTGCTACTTTCTCAAGGTGTTTTATGAAATCTAATAAAAGCACATAAATATGACTTTTCAATTAAAAATTTGAAGCTTCATTTTATCCTTATGGGAGTTTATTGTGACACTGAAGTGTTTGATGTCCTTTTCAAACCTTCACCATTGATTATAGGTGTAACACTTCATTAACAAAAGCCTTGGTAAAATGCTGAGGAACAGTGTTTCTTCTATTACATAGTAAAATATATTTTTCGTGGCTATAATCAGAGGATTTCAGTTCCAAGCTATGAAATATTGGACTATTTTTTTTTCTTTCACAGATAGTAGTGTCTATCTCTTTGGCAAAGTGTTCAAGCAATTGTGCTGGCTTGTTGGATTTAACTTTGGACTCTATTATGCTGGATTGCTAGCTTAATTTCTAATGCTTTTAACTCTTCAATATTTTCCTGTAAGTAATGTGTATTAAAGGAGATTTGACTCTTGCTTCTATGGAGTAAACAAACTCAGTGGTATTGTTGATAGCCACCTGGTCAAGTGGTATAACCACCTCTTGTTACTGCTGCTCGGAAGGGAAATCAAAGCTGCCAGATTTCAGCTAAGAGACTTCTCTGGGAAAATTTTGTGTGGACACCTTGCACCTCCTAGCATTCCCTAATAGGAGGCAATCTAGGTTTGTCGCTGCAACAAAGTTTTGTTGACATGAATTATGTTGATGTGAGGTAGCAAAATAAGAAAATTCATACCATAGCACTGACTGTTATCCTGACAAAAACCATTGATACAGATACAGCTGTGCTGGCAGAAAGGAGTTTCTTTCAGCTTTGCCTATAACTTTGGATTTTGTATTCAGTAATTTTTTGTTCATTCTTATTGAGAGGTGGGGTTTAAGACAGAAGTGCGTTCCTTTAGTTCTCCTCATTTACATACAGTGTAAATTGTTCAAGATTAGTTTTGCTGCAACAGGTTAAGTATGAAAGGCTTATCTAGGAGAAATCAATTGCATATTGTAAAGTACATAGTTTTATTTTATTTTTTTTCTTATGAGTAAACATGCCTTCAAGAACGAGAAATTCCTCTGGGTCTGTTGAACAATCTCTTTTCATTGTCAATTTATGTTGAATATAGATATACTAGGTGACTTTGCCAGGCATTTCAATGAGAGAGGAAGTGCTGTCCCTCATATATAATTTAAGGCTCTGTACAACAAACTCACTGTTACCAGGTATTGTTTTTCTTTGTAAAGTTCAGTTAGACTTTTTTAGCTAGGTATTGGTCTAAAGACTTTCACTGCATTTTTTAGATAGGGAGAAGAGGGCAGAAAGGAGTCATGAACAAGCAAGCTAGCCAGAAGAATGGCTGTCATTCCTCTGAGTAGGTACATTCCTGGGGAGGATGCTGTGCTCTCCCTCACACTCTGAGGATGACCCTACCGTCTTCCTTCCATGCTCTTCATCGCCTCTGTGAACCTCCGCAATCTGCTACTTGAAGTACAGAGAGTTTGCCCACATGTTAGGGAAGTCCTAGGGCTTTTTTACTTTTGTTTCTATTCATGAACATTTCTAGTATCAAATATAGCAGAATATTCTATTTATAGTAGTAGAAAGGAGGCCTTGTCCACATAGGGTTATTCATTTTCTGTCATTGCTTCATTCTAGTAAGTGTTTCATTATGTTTCTGTTACAAGTATTCCTTCTGACCTCCTTTAGCTTTTCCCTGCCCTGGAATGGATAAGTTCAAGCAGTGTGTAATATAATTTTATTAGGACTCTATGTAGGTAAAAAGAAGCCATCATGGAAACTTCTTTTTTAATTTCAGCCATAAGATGTTCCCTTGGGTATGCACGCAGGCAGTCCAAAGTAATTTGCCTAAATTAAACTTGGCTACTTTATTTCATAATTATAAATAGTAGGAAATGCTTCTATATTGTCATGTTATCTCTCCTTAGCTTTGCGAAGCTTCTTGCTGAAGCTGAAGATATATTGGAGGCAATTTATTACCTTCCTTTGCCTTTTCCCCATAGGGTAAATTTTTATGTTTTAGTGCCTGTGGTGCAAGTATTTTTATAACTCATGAAAGTGTTTGAATATAGTCTTCCTGAACTGTTATTTTAGAATTGACTTCCTGACAGGGGATTCTCACCTTTGGAAATTGAACCTCCAATGATTTCTGCCTGGTTTGTGTTGTATGTTCATGACATGCTTTGGGGGTTTTTATTTGGTTGTTTGGTTAGGGGCTTTTTTGGTTGTTGTTTTTTGGGGTTTTTTTTTCATGGTTTTTTGTTGTTGTTGTTTTTTGTTGTTTTTTTAAATTTTTTTATTTGGTTGTTGTTTTGTGGGGTTTTTTTGTTTGTTTTTTAATTATAAATTCCTAACTTTTCAGCAATATTTCTTGTTTTTTGGGGGGAAATCCTTAGTATTTTCTAAAAGTTTAAACTGATGCAGACTCTGTACAGGGTAGTATTCATGTTAGCAATTAACATCAATGAGCAAATTAGAACAAAAAAATTTACCTGGTTTTAGGTAAAGTTTGTTGCCAATGATCTGAGAATTTAGAAAATGTATTTCAGGAATATTATTTCTAACTGGATGCACTCAAATATTTGTGGATTTCTATGATTTTTTATTAGGGAGATAAATAAGTTTTTATGTTTCTTGGAGAAGAAAGGCCATATTATAGGTTCTTTTTCTGGGCTTACTTGACATGGATGGAATATGGAGAAAATATCTTTGTTCTGTAGTAGATTCTGTATACGTGGAATCATAAAATACTCAGTGCATTGGATGTACTCTGTTTTGCAGTATTTTCTCAAACTAGAAGCAGCACTCTGGGAAAAAGCTGACATAAGAAAACCACATAGTCGGTTTCTCATTGTGTGTGAAAGAATGCTTGTAAAGTATGATGTAATTTCTTTGCTAAGCACTATCTTTCAGGATGTCTTGAGATGTGCCTGTGAACAGGAGAGTTTATTATTTCGTGCCATCTCAGGAATGCCAAGTTCAATATAGCTGTCATCATGACAGAAAAAAATCTCATTAGTCAGACCATAGCTGTAAGTGCATCAGGGTTTCAGTTAATTTTATACAGATAATTAAAATTAAAAAACCCACCGAAGTAAGCTACTAGTTTTCATTGTTCTGTACTAGCCTTCCGACCTCTATAAACTCAGCTTCAGGCTGAATTTGCTGTTTTCAAGACTTAAGGTGCTATGCTACTCCCTCTTAGGTGAAAATGCCTGTTTTGCTAAAGAATACAGTCTGATAGTCTGGCCTGTTTTATTGGCTGTGAGTTTGTGTCTGGGTACCACTGCTCGTGATCAGGCTCTGCACTGAAGGGTGTGCTACCTTCAGTGGTACGTCAAAGTGTTTCTGTGTCACACTGGATGTGATGCACTTATGTTAAGCACTTTAATGTTTTTCTTTTAGCTTGGGTATTTTTTAAGAGCTGGAGAAGACTCAGATGTGTAAGATGACATGAAAGACTGAATTAAGTGTGAAATTCCATGTTAAAAGTTCTGAAAGCAGACTGCTCAAGCTAGAAATGCTTAGTAGAAATTTGTTTTGGATGTGCTGCATAGTTTATCTGTATTTTACTGCTTGAATGCAAAACTTCAATTAAAGTTTACAAGTAAGTGATTCCAGAGCTACTTAATCAGATAGCATGGGGCAGAAAGCCACAGTTGGTGCATGGCAAGTTGTTGCTGTGCTGGTACGTGTGCGTGCAAGAGGAGAGGAAATGAAGAGTGCTATCATCAGCTGAAGCTGCAGAGAAGTTTTCCTCAGTAGGAACTGATAAAACAGAGTCTTGATTTAACATACTCAGTGTTAGCCTAATAGATCAGAGAGCTCTGTTTTATGTGGATCACGCATTGACTGAAAAAAAGAATTTCAAAGCAGTAGAAGCGATCTGTGAATAATTATGGTCTACAAAAATACCCAACCCCCAACTCTTGAATGGTTAAATTTAGCAATTCCACAGAGAACCATTTTTATTTGAGGGTAGGTTCATAAGAGGAGGAAAAAAGGAGTGATAATGATACTACTATTACTTCTGAGAACTTGCCGTGATTTCAAATAACCAAAAGACACAGGAATTCAACGTCTGGTAAGGTGGGAGACTACTCTGTTGTGCCTTTGCTCTTTGGTCTGTTTGAGCTTAATGTCCTACTTATGACTAATTATTTGTAGTTGTTTTAATCGCAGTACCAGAAATATTTTACTATTAGTAGGCAAATGTACCATGTGTTCAAAATTTAAAGGATTATTTTTAAAAAGCAGACCATGCCAATTTTTGTGATTCATTAGGAAGCTTACCAATGTTGCTTTTTTATAAGCCTATCTTAATTACGAGATCTTTAAGATATGCTTTTAGACACTGTTGTCCGTAGTTTCCGAATTTGTAGCTTGTAGAAGATAGAAGACTGTTGATACTCAATTGAGTGACAGAGACTTGTATTTTTTCTTTTTTCCTATTTTCTTTTTTTCCCTTGAGGGAATTTTTTATTTCTATAAATAAAACTGCTCAGGCATCTTTATATATGGATGCATTTTACTTGGATTCTATTCTTAACCATCATGAAGAAAAGGGAGCCTGGGATGCAGTGTTTGTTTCTATCTGCTGTGTGAATATTTCATGGGAAAATGTTTGGGAACAGGCAGAGGTGATAAGGTTATGTGTAAGGATTTTTCACAAATTGATCCAGTACCACCCACAGAGTTTTGGCTATTTTGCTTGACAGAAAACAAAGATGAGCAATTATGGTTTGCTGTTTGTGACATCATTTATAAGCTAAATTTAATTTTCTGCTGAACATCCGCTGGTAATGTCATGGTAATAACTTCCTATTGATTAATTAAATCTGTTCTTTCTCCTCCTTATTTGTAACTTGCATGAAGTTGCCCAAATGTGGGTTCATGTTATTACTAATGGGCTGTAAATGAAAACGCAGTGCGCATTTTAGTTTTCTTCTTTTCTTTGTTCAGAAATAACCATTTAAAATTGATTGCCTTATAAAAATTTATTTTCTCAAAATAAGCTATAGCTCTGACGACTCTCAGAATAGTTTGGTTTTTTTAAAATTATGAGACATTTTTACTACATTGCTGGTGACATACAGAATTGTTGTTTAGGAATTGGTAGCATTTCAAGTACTTTAGAAAGGGACTAATTTGAAGGAAAGGCAACACCTAATTCTTGAAATACTTTATGTGAAACAGACTGTGAGTAGAAAGACTTTCTTTAAAGAGAACTTTTTAAAAAATAAATTATTATGCTGAATGAAAGTGTTGGACGTGAACTGATTGGTATCCAAAAGTAAAGGAAATCTATTGAGCCTAGTGTCACTCCTTTACAGCAAGGTTTTGGCATTTGAGTGCTCTGTTAGATTTCAGCTGTTTTGGACCCTTTGGTGAGCTGGAGGAGATTGAAAAGTTAGATATTAGGAAAGGTTAAAAGCAGGTATATATAAAGCAGGTACCCTGAAAGATAACGGCAACATACTTGATGTCTGACAGTATTTAAAAAATCTCTGCAAATATCCAGAATATGATAAAAATGGCCATTTTGGATGCAAGTAAGATAAGTTGAAAATTTGAAATGGTCTCATTTCATTTCCCTTACAAATTTTGGAAGTTCAATTATTTGCTTATCTGTATTTGAGTTTGAAGAACATCAAGCTCTTTGCTTTACTTCTGTAAATGCTTTCATGTTGCATTGTGCTCCCAAGTCTTTGAATATGTAACAGAAGATTCTCAATTTAACCCAGTAAATTACAAGAAGACTTTTCCACTACTCTGACTTGCAATGCTGGTGGCAGTTTACTGAGATATGAAACATTTTTTCACAGCCTATTTGTGTGATATATTGAACTTTGGATCAATTTTACTGTAGGATAAAAGTGTTTGGTGAGATTTTTAATAGCATAGCATTTGCTCTCTTTACTGAATTGACAGCTTTCCTCTTTGGGTTGAAAAAATCCCTTTAGGTTGGGTTTAAGAGCAAAATTTATAATCACTTTGTGGGAGCTTAAACTGAAATTTCTACTTAATTTTCAGTCTGAAGTGCAGTAATCTTGTTTGAAAAGAAAGCGAGAAACACCAACCTCAAATAAGAACTGTTCTTAGAACTTGGTAATGTCTAATAACCTCATTGTTTTCCTCTCCTGCTCCATTTGTTTAAAATAATTTTAAATCATAATACTTCAAATCACAAACAGCAATTTTTGAGTGTCATTGAATATTAAATCTATATTTATTAATTTTGAGTACTTGAGGTTTACTGGATTATCCTTAGGACACTGGACTTGCAAAGCAGAATGCTTTTAAGCAAAGTCAGAGAATATCAGTTGGAGTTTACAGTTACATCTGTTTTGGCTCTGCTAATTAGTTACTTTTGTCATTTAAAGGCAAGAAAATGAATATACTTCCCAAACATTAGTACAAGTTTGCGAACATTAGGCAAACAATATTAGGTTTATTTACAGTGAGCTTATTGATATTGATGTCAGGGAATACCTGGGTTCCAGTCTGGATCTTACCCTCTCTTTCTTATTTCCCTCAGAGCTAAGGAGTGTGAACTTGCAGAGCTGTTCTGCAGGTGGGAATCTGGGGTGGGAAACTCTGGCAAATGGTTTCCTGAAGCTTTCAGGAACTGAATTACTCCTGAGAACTCTACTTCATCCTTAGGTTTGATTAAAATCAGCAATAGGTGCTATAATTTTCAGAGAACACATACAAGGGTTTACAAAATATAATTGCGTAGGATTCACAAAGTGTCCCTGCACTGAGTGTTTTTCACTGTCGCTTTTAAAGTTTACTGCTGCCATGCAGAATATATAATGCTGGAGGTCTACCTAGTTTTCCTACAACATGTTCCATCTACCAGGCCTCCAATCTTCCTAAAATTTGTTGCAGCCTAATCAGTGAATTCTTTATCTCTCTGTAATATTTAGCTAATCCTGGTCGAGGTTTGAAATCTTCTGGGCAAACAGTCAAGATTTACAGACAAAAGCAAGGTTTTTGTAAGATCTCTCTCTTTCTGTTTTTCTAGAAATACCACTAAGAAGTCTATTCTAACAGACTCTCCTGTTGTAGTTAAGTACCAAGAGTGTTTTTCATAATGTGATTGGTTGGAAGGCAGGAATTCTTTAATGCATGGCAATATTTTGGTTTTAAATTTGAATGCCAAATTGAACTTCATGTTTTCCATGTTAATCAGCATTTGAGACAATATTCATCTCGTGATTTAGTAAACGTGCCAAAGCCTTCCATTAATGCTGTTTCCTAAGGACTTCAGATATATCTTCATAAGTTGGAAATAACACAGTAAATATGAGTTCTCCTAGGACTGAATTAACAGTATCTCATATCACAAAATCTTTGTAAAGGGAAGATATGGACAGTTTTAAGATGCAACAATCTTATATATACTTGATGTTCATCTAAAAGTACATGGGATACGTTGAGAGCCAGAGTATTCCAAGATACTTGAAATGCTTTCTTTTGAGGACTTCTAAAACTTTAAAGCAAGGAGCTAAAGTAAAATTAAATGAGAAATTAATTTTCTGCCTATCTTGTCCAAAAATCAAGCCATTTGTGTTCTATTTCATTTTGTGCTAACAAGTGATTCCTTTACAGTATACAACTATTTGGAATAATTTGAAGTTGACATAACGAAATTTTTCATACTGAGAAGAGAATTAAATTCATGATATTGGAGACACAGATGTAATTAAATCATCTAGTTAGGAGTGGGAGAGTTTTGGGTTCATATCCTTTCTCCTCTGGAGTTTTTATTCATTTTATTCCCTTATATATAAAATATAAAGCCTCTCATGGGAACAGGACTTACCTGTTCCTGTCTGAGCGTTCTAACCACTGAACTAAAGCTTTCTGTTGGCCAATGACATAACTTGAACAGCACGGCTGGAGAGAGTACCCCTTCTGCCAAAGTTTTGTGCATTTAAAGGACGAGAGGCTGACAAAACACTGCTCTGTGAGTCATGAGTTTAAGCAGACTTGAACTGAGAAGGCCAGTTCTCTTAGTCCATGCAAATGTTATAACCATTAGGGCTTTTTGTAGAACAGCCTTGTATTTTTAATGTTTGAAATCTCTAGTTTGATGTCTAGCACAGTTTTATTTTTGCCACACTGTGGTATCAATACACATCCCTGATAGATTTCAGCAGTAGTTGCATTGGCCATTTATTATTTGACACGCCTAGTTCATTTGCCTAAGTCAGTCACCAAGCACAGAAAGGAGGACTGCAAGGAAACTGGAAGTATCTTGCTCTGAATTTATCTGTTTCTTTTTTCATAAAGAAATCAGTGAAAGTGATACCAGCAAATACCATCAATACTATCAAACCTTGAGATGGGTTCCCTGTGGTTTTGTGGCATTGTCAGTTAAGGTCTGAAGTATATGCCTGCGTATCTGCCCCTGTTTCTATCAGCCTCCTGCTCTGCACTTCATGGGCTCTTGCCTGGGGGCCTGAGACCTGTTCTTGCAGAAGCGAACTGCACAACAGAACTTTTAACCCTGGGAAGGGGTGGTAAGACTTTCTTCTTTGCTCTCTTACCTCACCACAATCTCTGCTTTCAGCCATTCCCCAGTGCACAGGACTGTGTGGGATGGCACTGAAGACACAGAAATGTTATTGTGGATAACGCAACAGCACAAGTTTGCAATAATATTGATATGATTTGGTATTACTTAAATTTAAAATAATTACGTTATCAGAGTGGCAGTATTTAATCCATCAGTCTCTGATCCTACCTGGTTCAAAGGCAGGGTCAACTATGCCTAAATCATTATTGACAGAAACTCATCAACGTGCCTAGGTAATCTTGTGAAAGTCTACCAGTAATTCTGCCTAGCAATTTACATTCTACAAGATTATTTTAGAGACTTAGGATATTCTATTTTTAATGGCTGGCAGTGATTTTAAGATTCTCTTTTGAAAATCTGTTCAGCTTTACAACATAAATGTATTTTGGGTACACTGTAAATATTCTGTATTTTAAATACATCAGGTGAGACTAAAGTTAACCCTTTGCATAGTTAATGGATGTTTTCATGGACTGTCAATAAATTCCAGGGAAACAGTTTAACCATTTAAAAGGTTTATTTTGTAAATGTAGATACATGAAATGTAATTAGAAATAGTAAAACTTAACTTCAAATTATTTTGGTGTAAAAATAAACTAAAATTGTCTGAAGATATGAGAAGTTTTCAAAAAAATCTCAGTAAGTCCTTAATTAATCAGGTAAGGTCGTTGTGAACGACCTTCTGAGCAATTAGTGATGATTTAGCCTTTCATGACTCAAAAACACCATTAAGAACTTCAAGGCACAGACAAAACTAAAGTGATTGGGAAGATCATGCTCTCTCACTTAGCCTGGAGCAATATTTATACATCAAAGTTATTTCTCTCAACTTTGCATTGTGTGGGTCTTTTCTGTTGTTTCATTCTCCCATTTTCTGAAGGAATCAGTTTCTCAAAAAGTACCATCACTGAATAAACAACTGAAAACTACTTTTTGTTTTTTAATGCTGAAATAAGAGGCTAATTCATACTGAACAAAGGTTTTGTACTATGAAGTTGGAAGGAACCCTTGTGATCATCTAGTCACATATGGATTTTTCATCCATGTGACTACTCTGAGTGAATTTCTTTGTCAACCAGAGCTATCTTTTTGAAGAAAACACCCCTCATTAATAGTATTTATTTATAATTCCAGCCCTAGGGGTACAGCACGTAGCTCCTCAATCATGTACCTGAAACATGTACCTAAAGACTGCTGAGATTTCCCTGATTGCCTCATTCATTGCAGCTGGAAGTCTCACTTAGGTCAGAACAATTGAGGTGTCATGAATTGGACCTGGTACAAAAACCAAATCTGAAGGCCCTTGTGTGTATGCATATATATGTAAATAGATTTTTTTTAATTTAATGAAAAGACTGACTTTTCTGTCTACTTTGTGATATGGTTCTACTTAAATGAAGACAAAGGCAGCTGAATCTACAAATGGTGTTTCTGTTTTCAAGGGTAGTAGCACAAAGGAAAAGCTGCGGAGTCCCTCCCCTTCCACCTCAGCGAGAAATTCCAAAAGGAAGGCAGAGAATGAGAGCGAGTCAGCTGTGCCTCCTGCACACAAGCACAGAGCCATCTCCTCCTGCGTGGGCAAGGTTTTGGACCAGATCGTGGGGCAGCTGGATATGTTAACTCTAGTAAGTATGCAGTAACAGAGAACACTCAAAGTGCAAAATCACAAAGTGCAAAAATACCCTAGAATTGTGTTCATATATTAAAGACTATGGGGTTACTTTGAATAGCTGTATAGCCAAGTTGCCTGTCTTGGTGTTTTCCTTTCAGAAAATATTGATTGCATAAATTGTGTTTGCTAAAGTGAAAGCTTCCTGATACATAATGATTGTTGCTGTATTTTTAACTCTGGGTGAAGTGGATCACTATTTTTCAGTAGTGGCATCTAGGGTAGTTTTGTCAGAAGCCAGTTTAGCAGACATGGTCGGATTCCAGCTGGAACAATTATGCACTAGCAGGGGATGAACAAAATAAATTGGCAACGTATCATTAAATCCCTTTTCAAACTCTGTGTGTGAGGTGTTGGCTTAGGTAGGAATCTAAGCAGTGGAATAAGGCCTACCATCAGTGAAACTGCGCAAACACTAATGTCAGTCATGACTGAGTCACTCGTTTGCAAATGCTCAATGCTTCTTTATAGTAATCCAGATTTAGCTTATGTTTTAATATACTACTCTGTAGTCTGTAATATATTAACATTAAATCACACCAGAACGGAGCAGCTCAGGGTTTTTTTTCTGTGGTCTTTTGCAATATGTATGTTAACTAGGAAGAAATATGTTTTGGGAAGTATGGATTCAAGTCATGAGTTGAAAATTATTTGTGTAGTAAATTGGATGAAAAAGAAACTGCCAGCCTGGGTCCAAACCACTACTTTTTCTGATGAAGATAATCTCTTAGAGAATGAATGCCTTTTAACAGTATATTTTTTTCTCACTTCATTTTCTTGGGAATGCCTTAGAAATTTCTTGTAGGTTTTTAGAAGACATCATTTGTGGTCACAGTGATGGCTGGTTTTCTATTGAGATATGGATGCAACTTTCATATAGTATTTCAGAGTAATTTACATTAGGCATGTATGGATTTCTCTCAGAGAAAATGTTTTGTGAAAACAATTAAAAACCTTTAAACAATCTCCATGGATGCAAAGCCATAATTTTTAAATACAGTTATAAATAGTGGAATAGCTAAGCCATTTTACAGGGTTTTTTTTACCCTGTTGAGTTAAAATTACTTTTCTTATGTTACTATGTTGCAAGCTTTTATAATACTGTACAGGTAATATGAAACCAATTGAAATTATTCTCTTCTTCATGCAGACTGTTTCAGTCCTGGAACAACGTCTGACTTGTACTGAAGATACATTGAAAGAATGCATAAAAGATCAGCAAAAAATATTAATCAAGGGAAAACAAACATATCAACAATGAATAAATAAACAAAGAAACAATGAAACATGAACAAAGAACAAATAAAAAATGAAAATGAACTATATTGATGAATATGTTTCATAAAATCATGAGGAATGTTTCTTCACTGGATTTTGCTATAAGCAGAAACATCAAATCAATGTTATAAAAACTGAAGAAATTTAAAAAAGATGTTTCAAACATTGGTAACAAGCAGATATTCTGGTTATATATTTAATGAAGTCTAGCTCAATCAGAACTATTATTTTCTAAATAATTTCCATTGAACATTCCAAGACTCTTATTTCAGCCTAACAAGATCCTTGAATATATAACTAAGCCACTATGTATTTTTAGATGAATAGCAGTTATTATGCAGGTTACCACTATGCAGGTTTTTAAACTCAGGCAAGGATTGTGAAAATAATGTTCTTTGTGCTAAGGCAACATCACTTGAATTAAAGTACATTTATTTACCTAAATTAAGTGAGACATAAAACCTAAAGTACCAGATGTTTTCTTTGTCCCTTACATATTCTCAAAATATGTACATATTCTCATTTTACCAAAAAGTGGTGAGTTATTTTATATCTTCTAAACATTTTAGTAATGACTACAAGAAGATGTAGTGTGAAAACTTTCAGTTACAAATACAAAAATTAAGTCACTTAAACTTTGAATCTATAATTGCATGTGTGAATTCAGCTGCAAGACTGATGCGTTTGAGCACTTCTGCTTATCCCCATCAAAATTAAATTTTCATATTTAGAAAAATTAAAATCAGCTTTATACTTCTGAAGAATATATTTGAACCAAACACAAAATGATGCAAAATCTAGGTCAGAAATACAAAAGATTCTTATCCTGTGAGAATGTCCACATGTGCTCAAGCTTTGCATGCTATGAATGTACCCCATCAGGTAATGCTTTGTGAATGCAGATATGCAGTCTGGAAAGACTTTGCAGTGTATGATGATTTGGGTTTTATTTTTAATAAAAATGCAATTCTTAGATGATTTTAGGTCTTATTTTTAATGGAAAATATCTATTTTCTTTATGTCTGTCTATTATTTTTTAAATGGCAATTGCAGAACACCTGTTGTAAATCCACAGTCAAAATTAGGTAATCATCTGTTTCTGTAACTTTACGTGTGTATTGAAAAATAGGACACTTGAAATGGAGGAGCATTTTAATCCAATTCTGCAACTGCCTGTATATAGATAAAGCCCATTTCCCAGGCTGAACCTCATTAACATCAACAGAGTTCAGCTTAAGTAAAGGCTCACTGTGCAAATACAATTGCAGTTCAAGCCACAGAAATATGCAGTCAATTTTTCTTGTTTAACTTTTCATTTTCTCTCTCAGGAACCACCTTCAGATAGCCAGACATCACCTCACTTCCTTGGTTAACTCTGATTTTAATCAGTAGGTACTCCATATTTGCAGCTCAGTCTTACGTACTACTGTTTATGGCAAGGAAGCAGTCTTATACAATTTTTGGATGCAACTGTTTCTAGGCAGCATCCTAGCCACAGATTTTTTGTCAAAGAATGGTCTTACATATTCCAGCCTGACCTTTGATTATGCAATTCTTTATACTAGTATATAACACAAAGTTATGTAAATGCTGTCTTTTAGATCAAATATACTCTGCTTTATGAATTTACAAATACTCTTGTGGTCTTTGCCTTCTTGTCTCCTTTATAAGACACAAAATCATGGAGCTATTAATACTTTTGCTTATTTCTTATTTTCTCTTGGTGGACTATATATATATGTCTTAAAAGAAAAATCTGCAGATTTAAGTTTTTTCAGGATTGTTTATCAACAAGATTCGGATATTTCTTTAACTTCTGTATTTTTTAATAAAATCTCTGCTGAAATTTTCCCTTCTGCCTTAGCTCCTACCACTAATCCTTCTTCCTTATCAGTACCTATTATCTGGCGCATTTACTACTTAATCCAGTTTATTCCTCTGTTGTTTATGAATCTAGTGAACCAACATAACATTTCCAAATTAAGACATGTTATTGTCATTCTGTCGGTGGTCCATTGATACTGAAACTCAACATGATGACACTTGGGATGTCTGGTTGTGGTTGGTTGAAAACAGGATGGATGTCTTTTCCTCAAGCTGTGATGGCTCTCATAAAGCACAGCCACAACCAGCTAACATAATGTTTCTTTTAAAAAAGCATTGATGTGGGCAAGTTATTTTATTCTCTTGATCCATATAATTTCTAATAAAGTTATGTAATGGAAAAACTTCCTTTGAAAGCACCTGCCAAGGCTGGTTAAACTCAGAAGCGCTTACTCTAGGGTTTGTACTCTGTTAAGTGACTGATGACTTGACTAACTTGAATTATAAAACTAGAGGAAAATGCCTGCTGTTTAGCCTTAGTTGTGCTTTTGCACCATGTGAAAAAATAATTGCATAGGTCTTTAAATTATGAAAATTATAGCTCTATTGCAGACTGCAGTGAAGTACTGAGATCCCATACTTGTTCTAAACAAGCTGAACAATGTACCTGATGGAGTACAGCTTTCTGGAGGCTAAATTAGCCCTCTGATACTAAATATAAATAGGCCACCCTGCCGGAGAAAGACTGCTTCCAGCATTCAGGCCAGCAACTGCAAAAATGGCTCAATTACTTACTGAAAAGAATGACACATAGTAGATCCCCAAGGTTTGTGTGTCGAGAGAGAGAAGGTGGTGGCAGGAATAGTTGTTGCTGGGAGACTGTCTCTGGAGAAACCCAACTTCAGATTCCTCAAGTGTCAAAGTGCTGTGCAGTAGCTCAGCAGTTCTTTGCAATGTACTTCGGCAGATATTTCAAACCAAAAATGCTCTTCCAAACTGAAAGAAATGCTACCACTTTTTGCTTCAGCATTCACTTTTTGCTATAGTTGACATGTTTTTATAAACTTAGGGTTTTGGAAACCAATTCCCAGAGGTGCAGGTATCTGAGCAAGTCCCTTATCTTTGGGGGACTGTTGTTTTTTGCTTTTGCACATGTAAATTAATAATTAGTTTTTTCATTATCATCTTCATGGTGAGAAATCTAAACTGTAGTTTTAAATTTTGATTATATTAATCTTCTGACTGGAAAAAGTGGTGGTAGAATAAGTTCTCATTGCCATTTTAGGATGTCCTGAATAGATCCATATAGCATGAGGGATTTGAAAAATACAACTTACCATCTTTATTTATATTTATTTAAATAAATATGCTGTACTATTTTTAACATAAACAATGTTCTTTTTTCTTCCTAGAAGTCTTATTACAGTATTGCTGAATTATTTTCATTGCCACATCACAACATAAAATCACTCTTGATTTTTCTACTGAGTGTCAGTAGTTGGGATGTGACTGTTTCCAGGGACATAACTTTATGTAACCTGTTTACCTTGTAAGACTTGTAAAAATCAGAAATTCTGTACTCATTGCCCCAAACAATTAATGAATATGTATGTTCACATTGGATCCAGGAACAGTATGTTTTTGTCAGAGTACCCCCTCAGGGACTTTTGCACGCTTCGGATGCATAATACAATTGAAGCCGTTTCTTTGTGAGAAAATAGGTTAATGACTTGCCAAAAGGCAGATGTTAATTGGAAAAAGTGCATACAAGTCCTTTTCTTTACAATGTATATGGGTTGCATTTGTTATGACTTGCATCCAAGAACAGGTGCAATTTCAATTGACTCAGCTAACAGGATGTGCTGAGTACACTCCTCACCAATTTCACCAGAAATTTTAAATGCAGCAGAAAAAAAGAGTTTCTAAACTAGTCAGTGAGTGATAAGCTGCTTTTATTATCTGTTACAGAGCATATTTTTAGCTTAATACTATACCCACAATTAAACATCTTAATTATACGAAAATCTTTGATTGTTTATTGGTAATGTCACATTTTACTGGTGAGCACTGAGGAACCATACATGAGACAAAATATGTCCTCCTTTCCAAATTATTTCTTTTTAAGACAATCAGCAGTTCTAGACATGGTACCACCAAGGTATTTGTAAATGAAACTTAAAGCAGAAGAATTGCCTCTTTCACTAACACATTTCCTGCCATGCAGCTACACAATCAGGTCAAGGTCTTCACCTTGCCTTGCTTCCTTTTCCCACTGTTCAGAAGCAAAAGTCAATGGAACAGGTGGAAAAAAAAATCTGAGTGTGTCAGGGTCACAAGAGCTGCTGTTTGATAGTTTAATAGTTATGTTCAGAGGTCTCTGGGAATTTCTAGGCTACTCATACACATCCACTGCAACAGGAACTTTGGTTTGGGTCCATGTGCCTAGCCTAACCTTATCTTTCAAAAGTCACTCACCTGAGGAGGGCTGGATGTGAAATGGGGATGCAGCAACAATGTAGACCAGTGCAGGAAAATCTAGTTCAGGATGGAGCATTGGCATTAATGGGGGTACTGGCTCTGCTAGTGGCTGGGGTCCCATGATTTTCCCATGCCTGTAGCAAGGACCTACTCAGGGCACTTGCAGAAGCAGGAGAGGACTGAGAGTCTCAATGACAGTGAGAGACATTGAGAGTCTCAATGCCATATAAATACAGAATTCTGCAGCCCCAAGTAGTACTTAGGTTTGCAAGTCTATGGCCTCTATGGCCTGTGTCCTTGCAGACCTGGGTAAAAGCGAGGGACCCTGTTTCTCTTCAGAGCCTCTAAAGAAGAATCAATGTCCAGAAGAGAAGAAGGAAAGACAGCCATTCATTGACTGTCTTTTTCATCCATATGTGCTTTGTATTGTAATGAAACAGTACCTCTGTCTTGAGTTTTTATCTCCTCCTAATCCCCAGAGGAAATCCCTGCTCCTTTTAGAGAGATAAGGACACAGAAGGCGGCAAGAGCTGGGAGTCACTGTGCTAAAGGGTGTCACTGAACCCTCTTCTGGCCACAGTAGTGGAAACCAAAGGCTTATGGTGCTTATTCCAACACCTGTATCAAATGCCAATTCTCTCATAAGATTCAGAAAAAGATTTATAACATTCATAAGCAAAGCATGTTTGTGTAAATCTGCTGTTTACTGGGACTTCATGAACAAGTGTCAGAGAGATTCAAGTCTGGGAAGGTCAAAGCAGTGAAATTCTTTCTTTGATTTCTTCTAAGAAAGATTCAGGTGAGCTGTATGCAAAAGGTCCTGCTGCTTTGTGCTACCTGCATCTTGCAAATCTCAATTGGGAATGTTTAAGATGAAATGGGCTTGGGTGGTAAAAAGAACAGCAGCAATGCTTTCTCATGAGCGCACTGGTTCAACATTTTTTAAATTAATATTTTCACCTCATGGTACGTGCTGGGACCACAAGACCCAGGATGTTTGCTAAAGCCTAGAAAGAGTAATTTCAAAAGAAAGATGAGATGATTAGTGGTGGTTTCTGGCTATGTCCAAGTTCTGCACTGACTACTGGGGGTATTCTGTTAAACTTCAGTGATGCCACACCTAAGATTTGATGTCGTGAGCAAGAGAAGGGCTTAGCCCTTAGTCTATGAGTTGAAAATTCTTGCACTTCACAAAAACAGCTGTCACTTCTAAGAATATTATATAAATGTGTTAAAATGCTGTTAACTTTTCAGTTCAGCAGTGAGTCTAATCATGCAAAACATAGCAGATTATAATATTTGATTGTATGTAACTATACTGAGTGATTTCAGTCTGCTCTGATGTCTTTCTGCGCCTTCATTGCTGAAACACTGTGAGCTTCTGTGCAGCTTCTGCAATCTATTCAGTACAGACCCAGCCTATAAATAGCTGCATTATTGAAAGACTGTGAGAGGTTCATTAGAGAAGTTGTGAAAGTCTCCTGTGAGCCAGGGCTGATATAGCACCACTCCAAATTACCAGAGTTTAGTGTGTGGGGAAGACTAAGCATGAAGCTGGGCTCTTGGCCATGCAGCAGCAGCAGCCGTGCCCCCCCGAGCATCCCCCTAGTTAGACTCTCACCAAGCCCAGAGCACTTCTTGCTGCCTCTGGGCACAGGGATGAAAGCACAGCGTGTGGGAACTCGTGGTCACACCAACCTTGTCCCAAAGCAGGGGCAGGACACAGGCAGGGCGTCTGCTGGGGGCCAGGGCCGCAGGACATCCTGCCGCTGCAGCTCCCCACCAGCGCGGGCGCAGCCAGGGAGATTAGTCATCTTCAAATCACACGCAGGCAGCAGGACTCTGCTGACTCAATAGGAAGTCACCGGCTGAAAGCAGTGGGACTTCTCACATGATTGAATTTACATGCTGGAAATGTCTTAATCTTGTGCACTGTGTTCACATAACTGGGGGGCAAAGAAAGAAAATTTGACTAGCAGCTGATGTCTGTTTCCTTTAAAGGTAAACAAAAAATGAATACAGCCATTTCACTTGAGCTTGTGATTAGTTTAAAAGGGTACTTTGCTATTTTTTCACAGCTACCTGAATTAGAGCCTCCCAGGTCTCGCTCTGGTTCTCAGGTAAATGAAGAGAATGTAGGACTAGGTCCCCAGTTTGTATGCAGACCTTCTCCTGCAGCCTTTTGGGTACTCCTTTGGAAGAGATGCTAGAACAAGAAAGGTTTCCAGTATCATTCAAAACCATAAGAGAAGAAATATCCCTCATCTTGTCTTTTTTATTTTAAAAAGAAAAATGCTGTCTGCTGTCTAGGTATTCCAAGTTGCATATATGTTTTCTACATTTCTCTCTTTGCTCTAAATGCTCTAGTTAATAATTTCAAAGTGAGAGACTTATGCCCTTGTTACAGAATCTGAGTTTTGGGGAGGAATTATCAGTATTTTTCTATCTAATGGATTTAGTAAGAACAAGGAGGAATTCAGAATTAACAACCTGTAATATCTGAAAAATGCTATTCAGAATGAACACATGATGGATGCAATAAAATTGCTCCATCTTCACCCAAAGTCTCACTGTTACTTTTATGTTTGTGTACACTGCAGGGTAACAAAGCTGAGCCTTCAGCACTTGTGGAAAATCAGACTGAAATGCCCGAGGGCTCATTTTTAAGATTTGCTCCATATAAGGAGTCACAAAACTATATATAACGTAGCCCATTAATGTTAGCTATGACACACCCAGTTTCTTTCTTCCATTTTCCTTTTTTTTTCTTTTTGATTATGTAAGGAACGATTATGCCACAAGGTACACCGCCTGGGAGGTTTCCGACAGCCCAGGTCTTTGTCAGAGAACACCGATTTGTCGTAAGCAAAATGTTTTGCAGAAGCGTCTCTGTTTGAATGAACTTCCGATGAAACACAGGGCAGGTTTCCATCACAAGCCCGCCTGACTTCCTGCCAGCTTGCCTGGCAGATCTCCAGGCTCCACGGCTCCAGGATGGCTCTGGACTGAACCTGTGATTCTTCCTGACTTCTTTTACTTCTTTTCTGATTTTTTTTTTTAATTTTAAATTGGAGGGAAAAGGTCTTGACAGAAATACACATTGTTTCTGCCTGGCTTTTTCTGATTGTTCTGAATTAGATACTTTGATAGAGAGGATCTTGCATAGCCCAGTACCGTGTTTTGTTATGTGGGAGACCCAGAGCAACTTTCCTCTCTTTCTGAGAAGCTGCTCCAGTTAAACTGCCATGGAAGTGAGGTATTTTTCGTACCACACTGAGTTTTATTTCTGAGCATTTTCAGAAGACCTCCCGGTGCCAATATTGTCTCCTCGGTTTTCTAAAATACCTCTGCATTGTGGTTTGTCCGTGCTAGCAGTGCCCTTCACTGTCTCCTTCACTCTCTTCTTCCAGGCCACTTTCTGGGACAGAAGCTGACTGTCTTCTGGTCACTCTGGCCGCTGGAATTGTGGACATGAGGTGGTTTCATGGGACCTTAGACATGGAGATATATTCTAGAAAGCCACCTTGGTGGCCAGCTGGCTGCTGCTCCCTAGTTTATCTGCTCCATCTTCCCTTGGAGCCAGAGATGTTGCTCTGCACTTCAGTCTGGATCACCTGGGGGTGCTGAATGTTTCATTGCTTCTCTTTAATGTGGGGTGATCCGAGGGCAGGGCCTTGTGCAGGCGTGTGCTGGATCCTGGGGGCTCAATGAGGGAAGCAAGCTGGGCAAGGCAGATAACTTCCCTTTCACCTCAGGGCTCATGCCATAGGCAGCCACCTTTATCTGCCTTAGTACTCCAAACTGTTTACCTCTAACAGCATCCTATACTTGTTTTTTAGCCTCAGTCCATGAGTATCACTATGTTAATTGTGTGTGTTTACTTGGGTTAACTTGGCTTTGAAAAGCAGCTGACTGAGAAGAAGCATTTGGCCAACATCAAGAAGATCTGGTGATTTAACCTCTGAAGTTGATTTGGTCTTGCTGTTACCAAACAACAAAATCCATCTGAAAGCATCATTTTAATATTCTCTTTAAGCATTAGAGTATCTAATTTTTTCCAGATCTGTCAGTTTTAGTTTCTCAATCAGTGACCCATTACATCCAAAAGGGGATTGCTCAAGAGGCTGGCACAGCCAACGAGATCAGCCTGCATTGCTGCTATAGCATGACCAGGAGCTATAGAAAGAATTGGGAAAGAAAGTGATGTGCCCCAGGATAATTTTCTAGGCAATGTTGTAAATTCTGCCAGACCCTGAAACTTCCAAGGGGAAGAGGCTTCAAGTTTTCAGGTTGTGAGAGGAAGAGACAATGGCAGCAGAAGCTGAATGCAGGCAGAGAGAGAGATAGGGAGAGGACAAATATGAGCCCCATTCTGCTTAAGTACAACCTCTGATAATTTGGTTGTACAGTCTTCACAAATGGACCTACAAGCTCTGCTTCCTTCTGCACTAATATTTGTCATGCCTATATTGTCCACTGTACTGTAGCCCATCAGTTCTTTGCTTATCTCTTCCGCTCTGGGTTTTCACCCTCTCTTCTCTCCTGTCCTTTTCCTCTGAAAAATTATTTTGCAGCCTGCAATTACTGCACTTGGCTGAAGTCTTGTTGGGCATATCAGGAAGTTTTCTGGATCGCTCATGGGTGGAGTTTCCCAAAAGCATCAATTTGGTATTAATGCTGTATAAACAATGGACCTGTCAAACCCTGAATAGCATGAGGCAACCTCAAAATGTTGTGCCTTCTTGCAGATTTCTCTCATGGTTACCTCACGTGACAGAGACAGCACGATCTCCACAGTCACACAGCAAAAAGTGACCACGGGCATAAGCTCAGAGGATTTTAAGTAAATATTACAGTTCATACAGTGCTAATATGGCTTGACAAAGAGAATCACTTAGCTCATTTGGGAGCTCTTACTCCTGGTTAGGAAAGCAGTGGGCAAGACCTCATATAATTATTTCCATCACACACTTGGGGTGTCACAAGTAGCCCTCCTTTCCTGCATTTCTTTTTGTAAGAGGCTGTTTGCACATGTTTCCCAAAATTTGAATGAAATTTTCCATGCTAGGTATCCATTCCAAGATGAAATTTTCTAGAAATTCTCTGCCTTTTTAAGATAATATGTGACCTCCCCCTTTAGACCTTTCCTGGAGCCTTTCTGGCATCAGAAAGCAATCACACAACTGATGGGAACTAACTAGTGGAGGAGACATTTCTTCTGAGGACACAAGTAGGCAGCTCACTGAAAGCTGTCACAGCAAATGACCCAGCCCAGACCAAATGAGAATTGGGACACAGTGGGTCCAAGACTAGCTCAGCATGGAGATGAAACTGGGGTAAGGAGATGAAAGAGTAGATCTGAGAACCACAGAGTGGCTGGGAACTGGACAAGACATTGAGAAGTCTGGAGAAGGACTGAGGAGATTTTAGTGTTGGCAGGAGTCAAGCTTGGGGTGAAGGGAAGAAATGATCCTGTTTCCTAGCACTTTGCAGAGCAGCCTCTTGCTCAACTAAACAACTGTTCAGCCACTTGCTTGGTTATTTTCCCCAACTGCTCGCTTTCCCTGTGGCACAAGCGACCATGGAGGTTAACACCCTGCTTCTGTTGTTGGTTTCTTCACCTGTTCAAGGAGCGAAAGTTGATGCGGTGAATCTTAAAAGCATAAAGAAAATGCATACAGAGAAAACTATCTGGAATCGTATGTTTAAATCCTTTTACTAAGCCAACTTTTGAGAATTGAATTTTATCTCTGCATCTGTATCATCAGCCTGGCAGCTGTTCTCTGTGTAGGAAGCAGTGGGATGGAGACCTGAAAAGGCTGGCAAGGAGGGGGATGTAAAACCCAGAACCTGGAGACTGCCAAGTTATAAGGAAGTGTTTTGAATTCTCATTGAGATCTGAGATACCCTACAAGGGAGAAAGCAACAGAGTTTAAATCAAGAGACAATGAAAAGCAGTGCTCTGCTAATAGGTCCAGTCAATAGCTTTTATGTCAATAGGAAGATGAAGAGGACAAGGAAGGACCTTTAAAAGGAAGTAATTACTTCTGCATTAAAACAGTGAAAAGTAGAAATGAGAAAGCTGCAGATGAAGTTGCCTGTTCTCCTGCCTGAAAAAAGGGTTCTGCTATCTAGCTAACAATAATTTTATGAATTGTAGACCATGTTTATTTGTTGATCTTCCTATTTGGTTTTATAATGGCAAGTGCATCCTCTTGCATTTTTAAAAATAATTTTGGTGCTTGCAGACTGATTTGCCACACTAAGATTCTCTCCCTTTCTCTATCCATTCGGCCTCTAACAAATAGCTCATATTGCCTTCGTCTCATGTGTTCATGACCCCACTGACTCCAAGGTATTTTCCAGGCTTCTAAGCACCCTGCAGCATTTTCCCCCTGCCCCTTTCTGGCCAGTAGCACTGAGAAGGTCTCACCGTGCTACTGTACCTGCTTCTCCATGCCTGCTGAAGGCAGAAGGTCCTGCTCACTTCCTCGCTGCTTCTCCTGTGGTATTGCTCAAGCAAAGGAAGCTCCATGCCTGGGAAAGGTGCTGAGCTAAGCACAACATTGTCAGGGAGCCTAAAAGGTTTGATTTCCTACAAAGCCCAGCACTGCCACTGAGAATTCTTAACCTCAAGCTGTGTCTGCTGCTTCCCAATTTGCTCCCTTGGAGTCCCTGGCAATGTGTGTGATGCCTGGCTGTGTGGTGAGGGGAGACAGGGCTTGCTTTAAAGTGCAGTGTGAGGGTTTGGAGCTGCAGCCTCAGGTAGATGCAAGGGCAAAGAGAAAGGAAACCTGCTCAGTGAACTAGAAATTCCCACACTCTGTTGTCAAACATGCTTGTTCACTGGTGTGGAAAAGGGAAGCTGAGGAGAAGAGAAATGAATTTGAATGCATTTTAATTGGGATTAGGGGCATATGGTGTGGTGTCATTTGTTTTCTTCTTCCTGCCCTGCAGTGGGGCTCTAATACCTTCACACATTTGCCTTTATTTGCCACGTCAAAAGAGAAGACAGCAAGCAGCTTTTTCCTCCCCCGTTTTGGGGCCACACTAAAAGCTCTCACTTTACCCTGAACTTTGCCAAAGGAACAATCATCATTTTCAGAAAAAGTGCAGCCAGATCACAAAAACAGATTAAGCAGCTCTGACTTACTTTTATTAAACTTTTCAGCTGCTCCTTGGAGGACCTTTGCTGTTTTCCAGCAGCAGAAAGGGATGGATTCAAGGGGGGAGAGGAGACATGATGTCCACAGTACCACATGTACATAATTCACCAGCAGCTGGATAGTTAGGTTTTATTGTTATGATAGTATATTTAATGTTTTGTAAAAAGCTACTTAGGGAGCTGTTTCCCTTGTTGTACAGCAGTTTAATAGATGTAAGATTCAGACATAAGCCTTTAATTATGCCCAGCATCGCCGCAAAAGCAATTTCAGCTCTCTCCCCTGTCTCATGCAGCATCTTGGGATGCTCTGCATTTCAATGTGAACAAGCTATTGTTTAACATAGCTTTAAATCATTACAGAAATGTTCAGTTGCATCCACTGGGAAAGGCTGCTTCCATCTGTCCTGTTCGTTTCTCACAGTCGCTTTGGGAAGCAGGGCCAGCAATCACAGAAATTTTGTTTAAAGGTTAAGCATAGAGTAGCATGATCTTCATAGACTGTGCAAGCTAATAACAGGTGAAGGTGTTGCTCAGAAACATTTAAGGAGGAACGCAAAGCTTAAGATTAAGCATCTTTCCCAGCCTTCACATAAGTGTCTTTCCATTTGTTTTCCAAAACTGTGTATGACACAGTATAGGATTTGCGAGGGACTTACAAGCCAATGCCCTCTTGAAATAAAGCATCTCTGGCAGTGTTGTAGACAATCAGTCTCCTCCTGGCACCCCTGACACAAACGCTCTGCAATAGACTTTGGCCAGCTCAGTGCCATGGCATCACAGCCTGACTCAAACTCTAAGTTTGTAGCTCCTGGAAAAACATCAAGACTGTTATTTTTCTTCTGAGAAATACGTATTTTTTATTATAGCTTATACTTGCAGAAAAAGTATAACACACTACCTAATGTTCTTCCATATATCCTATATTTGATGCTCCTATTGTCCCAGAGTTTCTGTTTCAAATAATAATGGGGGGGAAAAAAAGCTGTGTTAAATTTACATCAAAGGAAAGCCGGGGAAGCAGAAACATGAATAACAAACACACGCATAATGTGATTCTGAGCAAAGAAACCTGTGCCGCCAGTGCAGGGATGGGCTGTGTGGGAACACATGTGTGTCACTGCAGGGTATTGCTAGCACATGTGGGGTCATCCAGATGCTCGGGGGCAGCTGACATCACTGTTTGAAGGTAAATTTGATAGAATATAGCTTGTAGGTACTGTGGCAATGTCTGCAATTACAGTTTTATAGAGTGGTTGCCACAGTCCTTTATGCATTGTCCTGTACAAGCTCCCCTGTACAGGGTGTGCCAGGCGAGAGTGTATAGAATATGAAAAAAAAATTAAAAACCAGATGATAATGGCATTCTGAAAGTAGTTCACACATATCTTTAAAATGAATGGAAGAAAAAAATCATTAAATTGTAATGAATTTCACCCACTAAGAGTCCCAAAGCAGCTCAGCAGTTTCTCTTCTTCACCAGCTTGCAATATTACCAGCTTTTCCAGTGAAATGCAGAGCATGGCCAAGGGAACGCAGCTCTGCATGGAAGTGAGAATGCATTTGCCCAGAGCAACTGGAAGGTTCTTGGTTCGAAGCTCTTCCACAGGAACTGAGGACATGCTAGTCTTAAAGGTACCTCAGATTGTTCTGGAAGTGATTTAGTACTTTATACTTGTTACACAAAAATAGGTGTGCTTGACATTCTTCAGTAATACTCCTGTTTTGGTTTGGTTTCACCAGATATTTGGAATCTTGAACAAACACTATGAAGACATTTTTGGTTTCCTTTACAAGCAGCTCTGGCCCCTGTTCTAATGTCCTTCATGTCACTCTCAAACCGAGGCAGCACTGCACTGGCTGGCTGGGCTTTATCTTCAGACTGCCCAAACGTTCAGCGCCTGTGACATTGCAGCAGATTTTCAGGAGCAGGCAGCCATCACTCATAGTAATTACAGTTTAGGCCAAATTCTCAAACGGGCCTGGCATAGTGCCCTGGGTCTTATCCCAGACAGGGATGCATAAGGCTTTCCTGCAGTAATCACAGCTCTGATTCTGAGAGCCACCTGATTCTGAGCTGCACACAACTGGAGTGTGAGGTCAGGGTGAAGGTGGCAGGTAAGTGCCCATCACATGTGGTGATGCTGCTTTGCAATACTTGTGGTGAAAGAGAAGGACAGAAAAATGAGAATCTAGCTGTTAGAAAATGATAGTTATGAACACTCATTTTCTGTTAATAAAATCAGTTCTGTTAATTAAAAAATATAAAAATAATTTAAAATAATATAATAAATAATAATACTAAAAAATAATAAAATAAATTCTATAAATAAAATTCTTAGGGACTGAGGTGAAAATAGCCACTCAAGTTTTGGCACACTGTAGCTAAACATACTAGAGCAGGTCTTTAAACCTTGGTGCCCTAAACTGCTTTTAATGGATCTCTGAATAGTACCTAAGGAAACCAAGATTTATATTCATTCCATGGTCTTAAATTTTCATCTGTATTATCACTGAAAGATGCTTAGAGCTGCACAAATTCAAAACAGTTGAAAAAAAATCACTGAAATAGAATTATAATCAGCCTTAAAATAGTAGTTTTCAAGACAGTAACCACTAAAGTCAGTTGTGGGTTTCTTGAATTTCTGCCTCCCCAGGTGCCATCTCCCAGTAGTGCAGTGAGTAAATGTGCTCACAGTGTGCCTGCCTGAGTGCTTGCACAAGGTGCCACCACATGCACAGAGAGTTGCTGAAGCTCTGCTCTGCCAAGGTCACCGGGAATTTGTTCCCTGACTGGTGCAGGCAGGATTTCCCCCACGGACACACACCTCCTCCCGGATGCATGTGCATGTGAGTGTTTGTGTATATACATACACTTTATAGTACAAAGTACTTACAGGAAGGCATCTTCTCTCTTTAAATATTTTTTTCAACTTCATATTGCATGAAGTCAGGTCCTCGCTGTCACAGTTTCTCACAGCTTAATGGTGTTAAAGAGCCCTTCTTGCTCCCAACTGCTGCAATAACAATCAGGGTGGGAGGAAAGGGAAATGAGCATGCAGCACACGCTGTACCTTCCAGCCACCAGCTATTGTTAAGAGCACATTGCTCCAGACAGAGTGGCAGCAAGGCATGGGGTGGGAAGCAGGTGTAACCTGCCAGGAACACCAGTCTAGCAAAAGTTGATTTTTCATTCAGATGAGTGCCCCTACTTCGCAGATGCCTCTTGTCACTAAACTGAAAGAGGTTTTGCATTCCTGTTGCTCAACACATGAAAGTTTAACAAACACCTCTATGGCAAACCAAGTGCTCATTTTCTCATGTTGGCTCTTTGGTCATTCACCTGCAAAGTCAACAATAATTTTTTCTTCAACCCTCTGTCATAGCACACCACTTCACATGCAACAGTTTGCTCTCAGGAAGCTTTTTTCCAGGCACTTTGCCATAGTAGGGTTCTAGAACAGTCTTCAATTTCTCCTCCTTGCTTGCCCTGCTTGTCCAGCTTAGTATTTTTCCACTCTCTTCAGAAAGTCCCTCCAGCAAAGGCTGCCCATGCTGTGGCAGCCCCAGTGCAGGACTTTGCTCAAGCTAGGTCTGCACAGGCGGGTAGCCTGGCAAGACTGACCAGGTTTGGACTGCTGCTGCTTGGCCCAAGCCCAACCCAGGTCCCTCACTCCCTAAATTCAAATGCAGTGTGTTGGAGAGCTGGTCAGTCCTTGCTGAACCCCTGTGCTATTCACAGACACTCTTTGGGATGCTTTATAAACATCAGTGTATAGGTCCCTGTCACAGAGCATGAAGCCAACAGCCCATGCATTCAAACCCTTTCTTTGCCTCAGTGTGGGAGTTGCTGTCCTGCAGTGCAATATTAAAGCCTATTTGTGATCACATTAGGTCATTCTGCTCCTGATCTCCGTTAATACCTTAATTTCAGATACCTGCCTATGTTTGCCAAGCTCTCACACACCATTCAATGCAATACAAATGAAATTGTTCAACCCAGGTGCCACACCATAAAAAACCATGATGAAAGAACATTCTATCTATGCCTGCTGCTACCCATCAGGATGCTCTCTCTGCTTCCTTTCCTCCACCAAAGCCTGGGGATGAAGCACTGGCATCATATACACTCAGCTCTTGAAATGCCTTCCATGACTGGCTGTTGTTAGTCCAGCATTATCTTTCTGCAGCAGGACACAGCTGCTTGGCAAGGGAGTCAGTGAACCATAAAAAGGCCTGGCATTTTCTGTCCCTTACTAAGAATTTTATCCACTTGCCCTTATATTTCTTTTCTCCTCATAGTTATTGGTCCTCTTTTACCAGAGTATCATTTTTGGGAAACGGAATCCACCCCAGTTTCCTGACTCATGCAGCAGGTCTCAGCTCCAGGTGAACATTGCTTGGCTGTCTTCAGGAGCCAGCTCGATATCCTGCCAAAATCCTGCAGCAACTGACCCCTGATGGTCTTCCTCTCCTTCCCCAGCTGCTTTTGCATCACTCACAGGTGATGTTGCCCTGTTCCTGGTAGCTTGGCTTACTTCACTGGGCTGAAATGATGCTGAAAAACAATGGAAAAAACCCTCAGAAATGGTCTTTCCCCCAAGGAAAATTCACCTCTTTAAATAGTCCACTTCCTTTAAATAGTCCACTTCCATTTGGGAGGAAAAATACAATTTTTATCTCATTAACATGTGATTCCCCAGTCATCTGCACTTCTGAGCTCTGTACCCAATTTATGTTCACTCCTAACACATATGATTTAACCTGGAATTATGATGTACAGATTCAGACTATGAGAAAAGGACTAGAGACTCAGTGCTAGCAATCACTTCAGCTTTATTTCACTCAGCAGTGACTCTGGATGACTTACCAGCAATTTTGGACTGAACAAAATACATCTGCCCTGCTCTGCAGTGGAGTGCATCCATCTGCACCCCAAGAGCTGTTGTGGCCTGCTCATCTATTGCTTCCCACTTGTGGCATCACTTCATCTAGTCAGTAGTAACCTGCCATCTGCACTGCCAACAATCCTTGAAAATGTTCTGAATTTCATACCAGGAAAGGCAGTAAGATGCACTTTCTATGTCAAATGCCTCAGAAACTGTTCCTGTGCTACTACAAAATCTTATCCAAAATTCATGGGGATAAAGTTCAATGCTATTCGAAGTTTTTGCTGCCTAGTTTTTAAGAACTGGTATAATATCCCTAATAAATCATTTTATATTTTGCTTTTTATCTTTAGCATTGCTTCTGACTGATTAAGAAATGAAGATGGGAAGGGTAAAAATCCATCCCCATGTGGCACTGGGCTGGCACAGTACAGGCCACAGCATGTAAACACAGCGATGCAAAGTCCAATCTCCCCTGCACTGTGAGCGCCCCTGTAAGAATAACAAATTTCTCTGATTCTTACAGGGGGATAATGATGACAGCTGGTCTCAAATCTGTTTCCACCCCAGTGTCCAGGCTGCTGAGCTGTCTGGGGGACAAACAGTGCCATCGGGATGATGGCTCAAAGCAGCCAGGATTCCTGGCTTGTAGGAAGCACAGCACAGCCATGTCTGCTCTGCTGCCAGATGAGGCAGGGAGTGGGATGGCTGTGTCCCCATGGGGCTGAGCCCAAACCCATCAGCTCTACGCTGAGCTGGCTGGGACATGAGTGTGCCAGCTCCTGAGACAGAAGAGAGAGACTCAGGCTGTTTCCAGTGTGGCTCCATTGGAGCATAACCCCTACACCCAGGCCAGCTCTTCTTCAAGCCACTGAAGTGCCAGCTCACTACATTGTGCTACTGGCCCAGTTCCCAAAGGATTTTTTGTCTGGAGCAGAGAACCTACCCTGGGACCACAGGCTGACTGCATCTAGATGGCCAAAAAAAAAAACCTTGACTTTTATAAATTGAAATATCTAAAACAATACAAGGAAATTATCAGTTAACATCTTAATTTGAAGCAATTTTTATAAAGCTCATAAAATGTATATATTATACAAATCAATTTATTATGAGATTTCTAATTTTTAGGAAAACTTGACACTACTGGAGTTTGCTAGATTGAAAGGAAAATTAAATTCAACATGTTGAAAATCCCCCTAAAGTGGAAATTCCCCGTTTTAATCTAGTCTGAAGATCACACAAAGAGCATTTCATATTTTTATGGCAGCAGATCAGAACAGCACCATTCCTTTCTTCCATATGGCAAGGATGATGCAAAACAATATCTGGAGCAAGAAGAAAAAAATAATATGTGACTGGTTGGAATACAAAGAAAAAGAACTTCATTGAAATGATCTTTTTAGAGCATCATCCCACACAGCTCAGAACCTCTCAGCACAAAGTCTGGCATAAGCTGCGCTATTGAAGAGAGAATAGCCTAAAAGTTATCCTGCACTAATGGCATCATCAGGACTCCCTTCCAAGAGGCTGAGATGAACCATTCATTTACAAGAATTAAAATGTCCTTAGATGCAAACACCAAAAGAAAACCCAACAAAACCCAACCCTCATAAGATCCACTGTTCAAATAAAAACTGACAAAGAGAAGTCAGTAGCTCTCACATGGGACAGAGGTACGGAAAAAATAATTTGCAGAAAGATAAGTAGCTGCCTTGAGCTCACCCTTTTTTAACAGATGTGAGATATCTTTTGCCATGTTAGGTCTTCAGTGACGCTGCTTCTGCTATGCTCTTTTGGCAATTTGTAAGCTGAATTTGGAACCTGGGACATTGCACTCAATTTGGATTCATTTTAGGGCAGAGTTTAAGTATCTCTTGCTTGTGGAGAAGGAATAAACATTTTTCTTTTCTCCTGTAATGATGTAGTTCAGCATCTTGCACACTTATTTTACAATCTTTTGTAAATCAAGCTGTCACCACCTTGGCATGTGTACTTAGAATTATTTTTTCTTAGGCCAATACAAATGATATCATGTCTTTGCATCTCCAAGGAGGACAAGAACATCTTGTAAGAATAAAATTCTCAAAATCCTCACACAGACATGCTTATCTACACCCTGCAAGTAAGTTTATGTATTCTGTATTCATTGTGAATTTGGAAGTTAGAGAGGCAAACTGAAGCATGCTGCTATAGCTGTGTTCCTGTGAGCTTGCATGTGACTATCAAAAAATCAGTAGACTAAGCAGCTGGTATTTCTATTCATTCTGATGAGATAAAAAATTTATTTGGCTTTAATTTCATTTCTTGGAAATTGGAAATTTCTCTGATTGTAGTTTCTGCTGTGTAACTGAGTCGCAAGCAGTGCAGTGCTGGAGGGTGCAGGTTACAGATACGTGTTTGATCTACGGGCAGCCACATACATTAATAGTGGCAAACCACCTTTCATTTATACTAAACCAAAGAAAAAAGCCAAGTCCATTATGTAATAAAAAAGTCAGTGGATAAAACCCCTGCCAGGGGTACTGGGCTGACTGACAAAGCTAATGCAAAACCAAATGCTGCAGGTGAACCAACTGCAAATTGAAACCAAACAACTCCAGAGCAGGAGGCGTTTGGCATTGGCTGCAGGGGATAAAGAGGTGTGCAGGGGTAGTGTCACTCCTGTGACCCTTGGGCTGCAGAGAGGCCCCCAGTCCGAGATGCCCAGCCTCAGGGCAGCCCCTGTGCCGAGCACTTCCAGTGCCTTTTCTCCTCCAGGGTGAGGAGAAGCTGTTCTTTGTCTGCCTTAAAGCAATACCCAGAAAAGGGTGGAGACTAATGTATTTTCCATTATCCCAAAAGCTCACAAACAAGTGTTGCTTCCCTGCTCTCTGCCACTCAAAAAGGCTGGAGCCTCTCTGGAAGGCAGCCTTATACAGACGAACACAGTTGTCTGTTCTGAGGAAGCGTTTGACTTTGGAGCAGCACTGAGGAGAAACCTGTTGCAAAGAATTTTGGCATTCATTGTGGCCATCCAGTACTATGCCCTATAGGGGGCTTATAAAAAAGAGGGAGAGTGACTTTTTATATGGACAGATAGTGATTGGACCAGGGCAAACAGCTTTAAAGTAAAAAAGGAGAGATTTAACTTAGGTACGAGGAAGAAATTCTTTACTCAGTGGGTGGTGATGCACTGGAACTGGCTGCCCAGAGAAGTTGTGGATGCCCCATCCCTGCAAGTGTTCAAGGCCAAGTTGGATGGTGCCCTGGGCAACCTAATCTAATGGGATCTCTGGCGATGGCAGGGATATTGAAACTAGATGATATTTCAGGTCAATTCAAATGCAAACCATCCTGTGATTTTGTTATACCTGAGTCTATACTTGATACTGCATACCTATCCCATCACTTTTATGGCTATAGGTGTCTCACTAATTGTATGCCAGTTCCAATGGAAACCCTGCTTAGTACTTGAGTCTGAAAATTCTGCCAAAAAGCAGAAGTGGTAATGTAACCAAGCCCAAATAACAGTAAAATAATTCCTCAAAATAATATTTGATTTTTAAAATCACTATCCAGAAACATAGCAATTATAGGGGTTTTGTTTTACACATTATGCTATGCTGCCTTTGATTGCAAGATTTTTCTTTCTTAGGCATGAAGGGTAGAAAGACTGGATTCAGATTCACGAAAACTGAGACTGCCATGAAATGGCAAAACTTGAGGAGCTAGGGCTTAGCAGAAAACAACATATGTCATGAGATTCACACTAGAATTAGAAAACTGCACACAGGTGTGCAGAACTGCAATCACTTCACTGTCAGGAAATACAGTCATGCAGTAGAACTGTCTCTTAAGCCTATATTTTAAGCAAGTTAGAATCGAGACTTCTTTACAGCCACAGAATCCAGCCAACAAAACCTATGGAGCTTGTGCTACCCTCCCACAGCCTCTGTAGTACCAGCACCAAGCCACACAGGAACTAGTGGGCAGCTGCCACTCAAAGCTGTGCCGAGGCTTTTAGAGGGAGTTTGTCCTGAGGAATATTAAGAAATCTTTCCCTTTAGTTTCCATATCAGGTTTTCAGATCAGTGCTCTTCCCAGCCTCTCCTCCTCTGAGCTGCTCGCAGTGTGGAGTGCTCTTTTCCTGTTTACCCTCACATCCCTTTTTATTACTAGGCAGGATTTTTTTTTTAAAGCACACTCAGGCGCCTGCTTGTTTTTTCTAAAGCTCTACAGGGATTTGTCGGCGTCTTTTGCAGCAGGTCATCCTGTTTTCAGACAAAGTTCCTGTCTTGTTAAAAACAATAATTTCTGGATGTCTCTGTAGGGCTCCTGCTTTTAATCATCCTGAGTCCTTGAGCCATGCAATCCACACCCCAAATATTTAGTGTTTGTTTGTAGCTAAAAACAAAAAGGAAAATAAGGGAGAAGTCCAGAGAACATTTCCAGCTGCCACCCTCCTGCAAGACAGAAGATCCCTGAGCACTGCAGTAGCACAGGTCAGCTGCACTGGCTGTGGCACGCTCAGGACAAAGACTGCGACCATCAGACAAAACAGTGGCAGCAGCAGCTTCGCCATCGCTCCAAATGCCCTGCTGCTCAGCAGCTGCTCAGTCACGGGCAGAGCAGGGCTCTGACAGTCACACTCAGCCCTAGGGCAGACCTGCAGGGCACAGCTGGAGGATAGCCTGGGCTGGCCCATCTTTTGGGCCCAGTCTGCAGTCTGAGCACCTAGAGAAAAAAAAGAGTAACCCTGCCTTGTGCAACAGCAGTAACTTTCAGACTGATCAAAGCTCTGCATGGCTTTGAAACCCACTGATAGACAGCAATAGGGCCAGTATAATGCTATATTATTTATTGGGCTTTAATTTTGCATTGAGAGAAAAACTCAGGCAACTATCTGCCATATTTAATCTATTTTAATTCTGTACATGCCCCCTACTACTGTGTTAAGGACAACTATTCAAGGAGTACATCCATGCTTACAACACCTCTTGTGTGAGGGGACCACCATTGTTTCATTTACATTTAGGCTGGGGCAGATATTTTGCATGGCTTCATGTAAACTATGGTTTGGCCCATGGTTCCCTTTTTACAGCCAACAGCAGAAGGTGTTCTCTGTTGGGGGCAGTTAGCACCCCTAAATTAAAATTCTCTGCTGAGCTCCTCTCTGTGCAGTTTCTGCCCATTACTCTAGTGAAGGAGGGTAGTGTCTTGCATTCAGAAGTTAGAGTATGTGAACAAACCCTCAGTAATTGGTGATATAAGATGTCAAAGTATTTAAGAAGTGTATGGAGTACCACCCCCATTTAAATATTCAGGGGAAGTTGGTTCACAGCAGGTGATATGTCTCACCTTAAGCTGGGACAAGAAGTTGAGTCTCTTTCATGTAGCCTCAAGGAAGGGCTGGATCTATCTGCTAGTGCTGCAAGGACAGGACTGAACCTCTGAGCTCCTGAGGCAGCACTTTCCAACCTCTTACCTATTGGAAAATCCTGTTATTACAATGGCAAAGGACAAAAAAATAAAGAAAAATAATCAAGACAAATAACTTACTCTCCTTACTGGCTCCAAGTTTGCACTACACCAAGCTGCACCTTCAAGTGCACCTCCAGGGTTTTGTGTACTGTTATGTTCAAGGAGGTGATGAAATGTGTTTCAAAGTATGTATGTTTAAAGAGGCCACAGCCTGTACCTCCATTAAGAGAAAGGGTTTATTGTGTGCTTCCTGATGCTGAACACTCATGCAAAATGATCATCAATCAAAGTTTCAGGCTTTGGTAAATTTACCCCTGACAGTTCTTATAGGAAGATGTTACACAATCCCCAAGCAAAATGCTTTGATCTCCTAAGTCAAAGTCAATATGTCCAGCTGGATAAATAGCATTAAGCCCAGCACTGCTTCCTGTGTAAGTGATAAAAAATTGATAAAATCCTGACTTTCAGAAGCACAGGTGCTTTAAATCAATGGAGCACAGTTCACCAAAGCTATTAATACTACCCCTGGAAGTCTCAACTGGAAGAAAAAACCTTTGAAATTTTCATGCTCCTTAGTTCAGAAATGGAGTTTAAATTAGGTGTTTTTAAGGCAGCCACAACCACTGAGCCGTACTCTGTGCCAGTATCAGTCAGAACCGTGTCATTTGCTTAACTGGACCAGAGTCCCAGAGCTGAGACTCAGCCTTCTGCACTGCCAGCCTCCCTGCAGGGCAGCTGGATTAGCTTTAAGGATGGGCTCACAGAAACAATTTTACAGACTTGTCCCTATTCCCTGTCCTAACCAGTCCTCTCTTCAGACACACTAGATGTGCCACCATCCCTTTCGGGATCCTACATTTTTCAGACCCCACTTAGTCTTCTTGAACTCCAAACTGACCACAGTGAGAAGGTTTCCTCCTACTCCTTCTCCTTGTATTATCATGGGCCTACAGCCACTCTTTCTGGTCAAAAGCAGGGCTGGTGAATGATGGGGTTCAGGCAGGCTTCCCTCCCTCTGGCTTCTCTGCTTCCCAACATTGATAATCTCTTACAGATTCTGTCTTACTGCCCATTCCCCTCCTCCCCCAATAATAATGACATTCTTGAAAGCTTGAGATAAATATCCTGTTACAAAACAGATGATCAGGATGAATATTACTTTCATCCTCTAAGTCACTACTTGTGGGGGAGTGCAGATAGTCTGTTTAGCCATATGGATGGTTTTCCATCATTCACAAATGTCACTGACAATGGGGCAAAAAAATTTTTTTTTACATTGTCTTTGGGTTACTTCAGCTAAAGTTGAATTTTGGAAGGTAAAATTCACCCTTGTCAAAGGGCCACTTCATAGCCCTTATGAAAGTCCTGAAAACATACGCAAAATTTCAGAAGAACATGCACCTTGTGTTATGAAAACTCTTCAAGGAATCTTTGACATACTGATCTTAGAAATTCATTTTGAATGAATGAAATGGTGCATCCATCTTCTGAAACACCTGACACACTCATCTTCTCTCTTCCAAGTACAGAGTGACTGTGGGCTCATAGAAGTGCAATGTCTTCTAAAAAATCCCAAACAACAACAATAAATTGCTTCCTTAGAAACTCTTCTTTGGACTGGAGGGAAGGCAAGGAGTCTGAAAACAAAGTCCACCCTGCTGCTTCTCAAGAAGCATTTCTTACTTCCTCTAAATAAAGTAGAGGAAGTAAGAAGAAGCGTGGGGTGTCCTCTCACCGAGCAGCAGAGACAAAACCAGACCCCTTGAGTTTCATCAAATGGTCTGGCTGGGCAAATGACAGAGCTCAAAAAAACAGTGTCTGTCTAAGAATATGTCAGCTAAGGCACTTTCTCCCCAAGCCGGGAAGAAGAGCTCAGACCTGATGGGCAACCTGCTCTCAGAGAGAGTCAGCACGTTTCATGGGGGGCTGTTATCTCAGGTTTTGCAGCCCCATTTTGTCTATACCTTGCTCCTTCCTCCTTCACCTCAGACACAGTTCATAACACCACCCAAGTGAGCAGAAAGTTTCCTGACTGCTCCCAAACAAGCTCCTGCTCTAAGGGGTGGCCTTAGGCAAAAGCAACCTCAGCAAATGTTTAGCTCCCTCCTCGCCAGCACATGTAAGGCTCCCATCGCTGTGCCTCACAGCAGCCCATGTAGGACACTCAGCAGAGCCCAGGAATCGCTTGCAGGCAAACTCCTCAACCCATAGCTGCCAATGGTGGCAGTCTCATGGTTTTGGAGGCCTGAGTATGAAGGTCAGGTGGGAATTTGGGAGGCAAGGAGATGAGGGACACAAGGCTGAATGTGTACAGAACTACAGGGCAGCTGTTGGCATAGGGGAGGTTTTGGGGTTATCTTTGCCTTACTTGTAATGCCTGGTTGGAGCTCTACTTGCCACAGCTGGACCTGATCCCCCTGGCTTGTTTTTCCCATCTCATCTGTACTGTCTCTGTGGTAAGAAGTTCATCTTCCCCTTCTTTTGAAAGGCATGTGCTGAATCCAGCCTAACGGATGATGAGAGCAAGTGATCAATTCCAAACACTGAAAATAAAAAGTCCTTGGTTAATTTCTCTGCCATTTTGGCCTCATTCACCTTCTAAAGTAATATGCAATATATTTTTTTCAGGGACTCAGTTGTAAAATCAATATAGGTTTTGGTTTTAAGAGCAAAAAGACAATCAACACCCACCATAGGTCCTATTCCAGGCACTGCTTTTGCCTTGCTATGTCAGCTAAACCTAGCTTGAAAAACTACAGTAACACCACTGATGCTTTTACTCAGATGAGATAAATAGCTTCAAAATGATTGAATCAAGTGGTACATCCTCAATAGAGAGGGATCATTTACAGGTAATAATCAGTATTTTCCCATAACAGTTTATCTCTTAGCTTTACCAAATAATAATGCAGTATCCATACCTTTTAACATGTTTTTAGTAAATAAAAAAGTCCAGCTAACAAAATGGTTCAAAGGAATTCCTTGTGGTACATTTTGGAGTTGCCCTGAAGCTGAGTGATGTGAGTAGGTGACCACTCCCTACCTGTTTGTAACAGGTCTTGTCTCCCTGACATAGCAGAGGCATCACCTGGGTTGTTGATGAATTTAAAGGAGTGGGAGCAATTGTTTTTAAATAATTAGTCTGTTTCTGAATCTGAAAGAGATTAATTTTATCACTGAGCATAGAGAGCTCTTTGAATGCAAGAACTCATGCTTATTTGCCTCCAGTTTTCTCTGAGTAACTACACGAATCAACAGGGCACTTGAAAGCACTGAGCTAGAGTGAAGAGCACTCTAATCTCAAGCTCTCAGTGCAGAAGACTTGGTTCCTCTTTGCATAAATCCTGGGGAGGAAATATGAGGCACTGAGAGTCCCTTTGTTTTTGCTCATTGGATTTAAGCAATTCCTCCTGCACACATCAGAACAATGAATCCCTTCAGTCTACCAGACTACAAGTAATATAAGGCCATCCGTTCATGCTGCAGATCTCTAGGATTTTCTAAGGTTTGGGGAAGCAAGGGAATGATTGCAGCAACTTCAAGTTCAAACTTTTATTCTGCTATTTTCAAAGAGGAGTAATAAGCAACACCCCCCTAAACACATACGCTCCCCTGTATCCAATTATTGCAGCTCACATAATGTACACATCATTAAGACAGAACATCCAGGCTGAAGCTGTCTTCCCCAATTAGAAAAATTCCTGGCCAAAACTACATTGGTTTGAGCCCAAAGAACCCAGGTTCTTTGGTGATTCCTCACCACATACTGTCATTGGTGGGATCCTCATCTCACATATTTCCAGCCTCAGTAAGGACTTTCTAACACAGCCAAGGCACTGAGTGTGGACAAGAACCAACACAGTTGGCAGGTTGTTCTCACTCTGAACCCACACAGCATGTAACAGAGCCCTTCTCTCTGACTGACTTCAGGAAATATACTTTTTTAGATTAAAAACATCCTGCAGCCATTAGTTGACTCTCCAAAATCCACTGACAAATGCTGTTTTGTTAGATGTTCAGGCATGTCAGCAGGATGCTCAGCACCATTCAGAGCTGTGATCTGGTTCATTAATTGTTCCACGTAGAAGAAGAGACACTATATCAAGGTCATGATAATCTGAAATATTTCATATTTATCCAGATTAAAAAAAAAATAAAAAATCTATTGACTAGTTTGACTACAGGGTTTTGGTACCAAAGGCACAGCTTGGATTAAATAAGAAAGAAAACAGTTACCAGTTTTTGTTTATTTCATATTTAATCTCTAGAGAGAAATCTTTTCTGAAAGTGCCATTTGGACACTGACCTTGTCTGACTAATTTTGGTATATTGATATTGGCAGACAAACCAGTTCTTCTTTTCCTCTGCAATACATGTAGAAAAGCAGTTGCCTTTGCAGTGCAATCCACAATTCTTCAGTGGTGAAGAACCTACTCACCTTGAATATAGGACACAACATATTTCAAGGGTTAGTTTGGAGGTTGCATTATCATTCTCTAGCTCAAAAATTATACAGGCAAAAACACCCTGGCAAACTAAAACTCAAAATATTTAAAAAAAAAAAAAAAAAAAAAAAAAAGAAAGAAAGAAAGAAAGAAAAGACAAGGTGTTGAGGGTGGGTGTGATGAAAATGCTGATGGGCCCTTGGATTCAGTGGCAGTAATTAGCTTTACCATAGTAAATTCCAGGCATATGGCATATCAACTTTCGCACCCTCTTATATGATTTAAATGGTTCTCACAAATGTTTGTCTCACTGTAACTGTGAAAAATCTCCTCTTTTCTCAAGAATAAAATCGCTCCAGTATCTTGCCCTGACAACTGACGCTTAAAAAAAAGCCTCCCAAATCCAGTTAAGGCAATGATGTGTGTTTAATGCAAGAGAACAACAATTAGTGTATTTTTGACTGAAAAGAACTCAGTTAAGCTGCCAGAAATGTCAAAAGTTCCTCGTTACCCTGACACTTACGTAATTGTTCTGCGAACACCCACACACCGGAATAGACCTACTCCACCAAAAATTGCAGGGCTGACTCACTGAGTGTTCTACGTATTGAAGACCTAACCATCTAGGATACATCATCCATAGCATAATTCTAATGTGATTTCCCTGATTAAATAAAGTTACACTTCACTCAGGAAAAAAAACACAAAACCTTCCATATCTTCAGGATCCTGTCCGCCAATCACAGAGGGAGCAGCCAAAAATGGCAACACTGCAGGCAGTATCTACTCTCCAAAGACCTGCCTGAGCCCCATACAAGGACAAGGCTGGGATCACATGCATCTGGCCACGGTCTTCAGGATTTGCCTTGCTGAAACATGATACAGAGGCAATCGTTCCTACAACCCACTTAGTTTTAACCTCCACGTTGTGTAACATTCACCTTTCTGAATCCAGTTATTATAGCTGGCCATAAACCTCCTTATCGGAAGGAAAGTGCTCCCCTCCATGCAGCTCATCCTAACCCTGTGATAAGGCACTAATCTGGTGCAGACTGGAAAGGGAGCAGGGAGCTTCTCAATGATGGTCCTTGCTTCCTGCACTTTTCTTATTTCCATTCAAATTCTGTTGTGATCCAGAAATGCTTAATTTCTCTGATGTGATGGGACTGCCATATGAAATGAAGCAGATTGCTGCAAACTGCAGCAATCTAGACTAGAAGCAAAAAGAAAATAATCAACCAACATTTATAACGATTACCAGACAAAAACCTCTAAGAAAGAGCAGCGAGGTTCCAGTGTACCACTGGAAAGCATAGGGCTGCAGGCATCCCTACAGCAATGTCTTGTGACCTCTTGAACAGAGATTTATGCACGCAATTTAGCCAGAATGGGAAACTTTGTGAAATTGGTTTATACTTCACAGTTCTGCCACAAGCTTGCTCAGAGAAAGCAGTGTTTTAGTATAATTTGCCTCTGTGGTATGTTGGTGACACCAATGCACCAAGTAAGTGACAAAAACTGTGACCATGAACAGTACTGTAATCATCATGTCATTGTGCTCTGACACACCATGTGATGACCTGGTATTTGGATGTGACAGTTCTACTGTTAAGTCCTCATAAATACCTAAGCATACTAAAGCCAGAATAAACTTGACAACAGTAACTGTCTTGCCAACATTTGCAGAGATTACACTTGTACACACCCAGCCTTCAAGGTATATTTCATACTGCAAAGCCCTGAAATACTGAGTCAAAGATGAAGAAAACTACCACACCCATTTATGGCTTACCTTGAGATCTATACTGTTCAGAAGGACTCTGCACCCTCAATATATACTTTTCTAGTAATGTACACAGCCCAATAATGCCCCAGACATTTATAATGCTGCTCCACTTTGAGGGCATTACCCTTTCTCCACCGTTCTATTTACATCAAATTCTTTCTACTGGTTTCCCTCTCCTACCAACTAAAGCCTCTCAAGCTACCAGATGAAATAACCAGGCTGATCTGTGGGACTTAGGAGTTGTAGTGACTGACCCCTTAAGACCACTGTAGTCTGGCAGCTTTATTTTCATGTTCTGGTTTGCTCGTTTGTTTGTTTGTTTTGCGGGAATGGGGGCACAATATGTAGCAAAGCAAACCAGAAAGGTTTGGGTAACTTTTATCACATTCCATCCGCTGGAAGACAGCATCATGGGTGCTTCAAACTTAGCATGTGACTTGAGCCCTTTGCTTTTTTTAGACAGAGTAGGACATTTTGCACCTAGGTCTGGCCATCAGTTTGGTTCTTTCCCCTCAACAAGCTTTTACCAGCCTTTGTTGACAGCAGCAGATCACCAGGAAAAGCCCCAGACTCAGTAATAAGGAAACTTTTACCTCTGTCAGTGTGTGTTCCCTCTTTGGTGCAGGTCCCGCCTGGCCTAGGAGAAGTCTGTGAAAAATAAAGTGTTAAATGGAATCTGCAGGCGCCAAGACATAGAATTGTCCATGTGTGTCCCCCTGTGACGTCCTGGAGCCAAACTTTGTGCTCAGCTCCATAGGGTCCCCAGGAAACATTCCAGTGACCATAATAAAAAACAGACAGTGGAAATTGAATTGTTCATGCCTGGGTTGGACTACTAATTGCCTCTCTTTGGAACCAGAATATAAGATAGCTGCATGGCGTTTCTTTTCCCGAATATGCTTGTCCCAGGATGAAGATCTTTTTCTTACATAATTTGCTGTCCCTGCTCTGCTCTCTGCACAGCTGATTTACGCTGCACTGTGCAAATGCAGCCCTTGTTTACTCTTTTCATGGTCTAGAACAAGCCTTCAGTCATCCCAGGGGCACAGTTTATTCCCATGGTTAGAACAGAGAGATTTAGTAGGAGGGGATCTCACAAACGCAGAGAAAAATAAATCTTTAGCATTGGGAAGAGAGAGCTGCTTTCTATGCTTCCTTGATGCTGTCAGGTTTGCTTCCTTGTAGGATGAGTGAATGGGACAAAAATGGGACAGTGCTATTGAGGGAACTAAAGTAACAGCGCTAATGCCTCCCCAGGTAAGCCCACATGTTAGTGCCTAGTAAGCCCTTCAATCAAAATGGGCAGCATTAAAGAGATTATAGCATTTTCTCAGCAGCCTCATCTGGTGTGATGTATGTTCCCAGTATAGAGTGATACAGGCTGCCACTGAACAGCAGACAACAGCACAGAGAAACACCAGCCTGCACAGCATGAAAACACTCTCTGGACACTACTGAACTCTTCAGTATTGGCAAAGAAATAATACAAGCACGTTGTTGTCCATATACAAATAGCATGGTATTTCTGCACCACAGATCCAGAGTTTTGGATAGGAATTGCTCTATTCCTTAGCTAAGGTAACAGAATCATACAAATCTGCATTCCAACCAGTAAGCAAATTAATTCATTTAATCACTGCCACCAAATTTAATGGTGTATCTGTATTTTCATGCAATCACACATACAGTACAACTTTTATCATTTGGTCTGCTTCTGTTTTTTGCCTCTATTATACAGTCCATTTTTTATTTGAAAGCTATCAAACTAACATGTAATTATAAGAAAAGTGTGCAGACACGTAGCCTTCTGTTCTCTTCATGTTTATGATTTTTAAGAGACAGCTGCTCCCCTATGTTTCTGTTGCCAGCAGATTGCAAGCCATTGTGAAGTGATACACAGGCCAGTGCCACCAAAAGTGTCACTAGCAATGGCAGCATGTGGTGGGAAGGAAAAAAAGAAGAAAAAAACATTACAGCACTTGCTTCTGTGCTTGACCAATACACTGTGAGCCTTGCTAAATGTGTGCCTTGCACTGCCCTCCTACAAGCTTAGTTTTATCCTCTAAGAAGAGAATCCGACAGCCAGTAGTGATCTGCTGTCAAACAAAACTGCTCACCTTTGCACACTCTAAGGAGCAATTTGGAGAACTCACATATGATCTGCATTCAGAAGGGAACTCTTTATATCACGAGAAGTCAAAGGAAAACAAAACCTCTTAAATAAATGCAAGTCTGTAGTAGCTGTTAAGTATTTTAAAGCATCATTCCTAAGTAATTGCTAATTACATTACTTTATTACAAGGCACAATTAAATATGTGCTTGAAGTCATCCAGCTATTTGCTGTTTCAAGGAAAGCACTTAAGTCAAAAGGATTTCCTAAATGGAGTCATTCAAGTGTTTTATTTCTCCAACTTCAGGAATTATTTTAGATGTGAATAATTGGACATTGAATAACCAGTTAAATGTCATTTCCATAAATTGTTTGTACTTTACACAAAACAAAATGCTTTATAGGACACTTTTGCTCTCCCTTCAAGACACCTCGCATTACCCACCTTTACACCAATGGAACTGCTCTTTACGGACAATTTGGTCTAGGATGATTTGTGCATTTCTATTTTCAACTAGATCATTCATGCAAACCAACACAAACATACATTGATTCTCACTTTTACTGAAACTAAAATGAACTGTATAAAGGACTTAGAGATAAACCTGAAGGTGAGAATCACAGACTGAAAGGTAAACATGTAAAAATATGCGCTGGTTCCACTAGGCACCATTTAGAGACAGCAAAGGGAACTGAGCAACTCCAGAGTGCAGTTTGTCCTCTCTGAAGACCTTCTGAAAGGGATAAATGAGAGAAATAACTAGGCAAAATGTGAACGTCTAACTTCCAACACCTAAAGCTGAATGACTATTTATTGAATCACGGGCATTTGCTGGTTCAGTCAAAGCTGATAGTCACGATTCTCAAAATTTATGCCTAAGTACAACCTGTCAGTGGAGAAACCTCCCTTCACTACATTTTCCAAGCTCTTGCACTTCCAGAGCTGAGTTGAGTTGGCATCTCACCCTAAATCCTGATGCCAGCATGTTTCATGTTCCTTGGCCTTCCCCAGCAGGCAATCCCACAGTGTACTTGGTTTGCCTGAAATTAAACAGTACAGATACAGAAGATGTCTCTGATATTTTGATTCAGGTCATTAGTGGGATGTGGAAAATGAAGGCTGGAGCCCCTGTTCTTGTAAATACTAATTGATGCAACATGGGAAAAGTGTGACCAAAGAAGCAGAAAAACCTTTCCTATATATTTTATGCCCCATCTTCTCATAGAAAGACAGACTCCTATCAAATTCTGCTTCAATTAAGTAGAAGAGAGGCATGAAGCTGTATCTTTAGAGGAAAAAAGGACTTGTACGAAAAAAATTTCTCATCCCTGATGTCTAATGCAAGGAGAAATTTCATCAGTACTTAACCTTACTTCTGAGGATGACTCTGCATCGCTGCCTTAGTATTCCACACTCTGAATTGTCTCAGAGTGACCCAGTTGGCCTGGTTTCAGAATGTCACAGATACCTGCCTTTTTGGTACTTCTCTCTCTCACTACACTATGTAGATAGCCTGTCTAATTCAGGGCCAGGGCTTCTATTACAGGGAGAGATATGAAGGAATTGGGCAAAGCAACACTAAATTCTAACCGCTGTCATCCATGCAATGCTCTTGTCCTCTGTGTCTGCATCTCTGGCCAAGACAAGCTCAGGTCATAAGCACTCGTGGAGATCTATCGGGACCTCTACACATGCTATGATTGAGCAAAATAGTCCAAAAGCCAGAAAAATAGGCTATTTGTTATTAATAAGCTTTGAGCTGGACTGAAGCAGTCTTACTTGCAGAGAAGGAAGTAAAAAACCAAACCAAAAATGAAAAATAAATAAATAAACACATGTCCCTCCCCATCAAAAAATAAACATTCCAGAGTTCAAAAGCTAAATGCCAGTGGATGGACAAATGAAGGGATCATGGTTGACAGGAATAGCTCTTCTTAGTGCTCAGGTATTGCAAAAACTTCTGGAAGCTGAAGGATAAATTACCTGGTCAAGCTTGGGTTGTATAGCTGGTCTCTGACAAAGCATGGGATGGTAGCATGGTTAACTGAATCTGCTTCAGCATCCCTCAGTGACTGACAGGACAGAGTGGTTCAGACAGAAAGAGGAAAAGGGAGTGCATGCATGCATGCAAACACAAAGACAACAAGGTGGCACATAGTTCTCATTCTCCTTTAGAGTTCTTCAGCTGGTGTGTGCCGAGGGAGGTACTACTACAAATTCAAAGGGTGCTACTTGTATTTGACTTGTTCAACTCTGCTGCAGTGGAAAATCTCCAGCCTGGGTCCCAGCTCACCAAATGCCATCCTCAGACTGCTGCCATGCAATGAGCAGGCTACAGCTACCACCATTGCCTATTGTAATGTTATTGTTACACTACTAGGCAGATATCCCCCAGAAAAATGCTTAAATAAATAACATCAAAGGTTTCTGCTTTCTTGTTTGATCTGTCACTGCTCTGGACATTTAAACAGCATACCATGAACATACAGAGCTGAAAGCTGAAGCACCCTGTAAGAACATCCTGGAAAGTCTTTAATGGGAGAGGGCAGGTCCACTGTGGGCAAGGTGGACAGGACAACTTGCCCACACTGAGCCATGGGATATGGTGTGTCGTGTGTCCAGTGAGTTGAAAATCGGTTCAAGGAAATCTCTCGGCTAAGGGGCAGGGCAAGGTTTGTGTAATATTTCAGTCCCACTTTCAAGCCTCTGAAAAAGGTAGCAAGAAGGGATCCTCTCGAAATCCCTGCTGGGGAGGATGTCGTTAATGCCATCTGGGTGTCAGCCTTGCTTGAAACTGCAGCGACTGATGTGCCAACTTTAATTAACATCACGGACGTTTTCTGTGTGGAACACACAGGACTGTCCATGCCACTATCTGTTCCCAGGGTCACACTCTCCAGCCACTCACTACCTAAAGAACCTCCTTCAGCTGGGGTTAAAAATAGCGAGCCGTGAAGCGCAGTAGCAGTGGATGAGAGATTAGCCTCTCCTGAACAATTTTACTTCCAAGCAGATGTTGGCGGCAGGATTAGCATTTAGGCCAGGCTTCTCCTGATTTATTGTCGCTCCTCGCTTTCCCCTTACCCATTTTCTAACCCGCACGTTGGAAGCACCGCTGCCGGCTCAGCCTCCGGCCGCACGGCGCCCCCAGCCCAAGGTGGCCCCCGGCCCCTGCTACCCCGGCGCCGCTCCGACGGGCACCGCAGCCCGGCCCTCCCCTCCGCATCCCGGTGCGGCGGGGACTGCGGCGCCCTTCCGCCCGGCCGGACCGGGGGAAGCGCAGGACGGCGGCGGCGGGGCCCCACCCGCAGCAGGAGCCGGGGCGGCTGCCGGGGCCGCCAGCGCGGGCGCTGCCAGGTGCAGGGGCCCCAGCGCACCCCGCCGTGCTGCCGGCCGCGGCCCGCCGCTCCCCGCACCGCCGGGGGTGGCTGCGGGCTCGCTGCTGGCGGCGGACTCACGCCGGTTCAGTCACAGGCTACCTGGAGAAGCCGGCCGGGCCGAGGCGGGCCACTTTCCCCGCTCACGTTTGTGGGGTGGCCCGCCCGGGCTGCAGCGGGAGCGCCTGCGGGCTGCTCCTGCGGCGGGGCCGGCTCCCCGGCTGCGCTGCGTGCAGCGAATAAAGCCGGGCGGCGTAGGAAGAGATTAGCTCGGGGTTTACTCTTCACCCCCGTAGGGATCAGCCGAGGACAGAGCCTACCCGCCTCCCTAAAAATGGGATTCCCGGAACGCCCTAATGAAAAGCCGGGCCACGATCAGCGCGGGGGAACTGGGGGGGAACACGGCCGTCCCCCGCGGGGTATGACTTAGGGAGCGAAAATATGGAGGGAGAGAAAAGAAAAAGTGCCATTTGTTCTGCCGGCTGCGGCGGCCGCCCCGGGGCTGGTGCTGGCGGAGGGAAGGGGGGAGCGCCGGGCCGCGCCCCCTCACCTGCCCCCGCCGCCCCCGCCCGCCGCGCCGCGGCTGCCGCTTGTTTGCACTCGGCTTATCCGGAGCGGAAATTCCTTTCCGTTTTTGTGAATGACAAACTCATTAACGATTCATCAACACAACCTGTTCCAGCCGGCCCGTCGCCGCGGCAACAGCCCCTTCCGCGCTCCCCCATTGGCTGCGGCGGAGAATGTATCCATTGAGCGCTGCCGCGGTTGTACCCATTGAGGAGCCGCCGGGCGCCGGGCTGCGCGGGGCCGCGGCCGAGGGGCGCTGCGGGCGCCGGCAGGGCAGCACGGCAAAGCAGGGGAAGGGAAGGGGCACCGCCGCCGCCGCAGCGTTTCCATGCTGAGCCGGGGAGCCCCGCTCGGCGGCACGTTAATTGGATTTCATTCACTCGTGGCGGAGGAAAAGCCCAAGGGCTCGGGCTGCAGCGGCGATTAGGCAGGTTCATTCAGGGATTCATTGACAGAAAGAAGAGGAGACAGGGCAGGCTGGCTGCGCGCACGCAGGCACACACACACGCGCTCACACACACACACACACGCCGGGGCCAGGGCTGCTTCTCCCTCCCCGTGACTCCACCGCCGCCCGGCGCGGGGGAAGCGGCGCGGGGGGGGCTGCGTGATTCATTTTCCTGGGGCGGAGGGAGATAAGTTGTGCGGAGTTAGAGTGGTGCAGCCCGCCCGCCGAGCCAGCCGCATGCCTCTGTGAGAGAGAGGGGCGCTTCCAGAGCACGCTCCGCTCCCCCCGTCCTTCCTCATGCTAGATACGTTCAGACCCGTCCCTTTCGCGTCGGAAATGGCGATTAGTAAATCCGTGGCGTGGCTGAACGAGCAGCTGGAGATGGGCAACGACCGGCTACTGCTGATGGACTGTCGGCCGCAGGAGTTGTACGAGTCGTCCCACATCGAGTCGGCCATCAATGTGGCCATCCCCGGCATCATGCTGCGGCGGCTGCAGAAGGGCAACCTGCCCCTGCGGTCCCTCGTCGCCAGCAGCGAGGAGGACCGGGAGCGCTTCGCCCGCCGCTGTGGCACTGACACCGTAGTGCTGTACGACGAGCACAGCCGCGACTGGAACGAGAACACGGGCGGCGAGTCCGTGCTGGGGCTGCTCCTCAAGCGCCTCAAAGATGAAGGCTGCAAGGCATTTTATCTGGAAGGTGAGAAGGGCTGCCAGGGTTGGGGGAGAGATCTGTGCCTGGGACCCGGGGCTCTGGGGGACGTGGAGCCGAGCTCCGTGGATCTCTGCCCGGGGAAGAGGGCGGGGAGGATGCGGTCTGCAGCGTTCCCCGGGCAGTGGACTGACACGCCAGGAGAGCCCCAACCTGGGTAGGGGCCTTTTCCCCCTGCTCCACACCTCCCCCCCGCCTTCCCCCTTATCCTCGCTTTGTTTAAAGAAACCTTCATGTCTGAAATCACTATGGCAGCGTGGGGAGGACAGGGATAACGGGGATTCCGGCATGAGCCTGGTAGAAGCAATTGCTGCCGCGACACCTCTCCAGAGGTCCCCGCAGGGCGAAGCGGTACAGAGCTTTAATCTTGAATGCGCTGAGCTCTCCGCCGCAGCGGACGATTTTCTTAACCCTTCCTTTAAGTTAGTCTGTCTGCCTGAGAGTGTGACATTTTTTTGCTTCTTTTTCCCGAAGCTCGAGAGGGTGCAAAACAGACGTCCCTTTGCAGACAGGGCTGTACCAGGGAAGTAAGTCGACATGCCATCTTATATCAGGTTGCATTTTCTCCTCTTTGCTTTTCTCTCCAGGTGGTTTTAGCAAGTTCCAGGCCGAGTTCGCCTTGCACTGTGAAACTAACCTAGACAGTTCGTGTAGCAGCAGCTCTCCTCCTTTGCCAGTCCTGGGCTTGGGAGGCCTCCGAATCAGCTCCGATTCATCATCCGACATTGAATCTGACATTGACAGAGACCCCAATAGTGCCACCGATTCCGATGGCAGCCCTCTCTCCAACAACCAGCCTTCCTTTCCGGTGGAGATTTTACCCTACCTCTACTTAGGCTGTGCCAAGGACTCCACTAATTTGGACGTTTTAGAAGAGTTCGGCATTAAATACATCTTGAATGTTACTCCTAACCTGCCTAATCTCTTTGAAAACGCCGGTGAATTCAAGTACAAACAGATCCCGATCTCTGACCACTGGAGCCAAAATCTGTCTCAGTTCTTTCCTGAGGCCATCTCCTTTATAGGTAAGACCTGGTTACTTGCTAACAGCTATATGTCAAGAGACAGAATTCAACATCTTTTGCAGAGTCCGGGAGATTTCGGGTGAGAGGCGGTAGCAGCATTTATGGCAGTCTCTGGGGGATGCCCCCTTTTCTGATTTTAGAGCCAGCTTAAGTTGAGGGGCTGTTGGGGACTGTTTGGGGGTTATTGAGAAGTACCGGTGAATTGTAAGCGACCTTTGCAGGGTTGTAAAGGCACCTGGTTTGTCTGGCTGTGGAATTCCTCCTTGAATCGTTTCTGTTGGAGCTGGGGACTGAGCCTTGCGGAGGTTGAGGGATCTTCTTAAATCACTTCCTGGTGGGTGGGGGTCAAATGAGCCTGGGGTTGATGGCTTATTTGACCTTTTTTTTTTTTGTTGATGTTGGATTTGGGTTTTTTTTGTTTGGTTGGTTTTGGCTTTTTTTCCCTTGAGGTTACTGAAGATCAGTATAATAAAAAGAAACGATCTGGGAATCTAACTTTAGCTTTCAAATGCAAGTTATTCGTAAGCAGTGTTCCTGGCAAATGTATAGTCAGAGCTTTAATTAAATCTCATGGTAATAATGATATACTTCTCAGGCTCAGTGCCTTGGTCAGCCAGCCCTCAGACATTACCCGTCAGCCCTGGAAACCTGTACCCTTGGGCCCCAGGAGTTCTGGTTAAAATTTGCACTCTCCTTCGTTTTGGGGAGGACTCAAATCGCCCCATCGGGGTGCGTTGGGGTGGGCACTGCATTATTTGTTGGGAAACTGTGCTGTAATTCGGTTGAATGATACCGGTAATAGTGGAGAATGTAGGTAATCTGAGCCTAGCAGGAAGAAATGTGGGCTGGAAGCCACAAAGAAACTAATCTCCAGGCATTGTAATGCATTTCCTATTACAAAGGAACCCATTTTCAACCAATGTTGACATCCTGTTCCTCCTAATGGGCTGTCCCCTGTGACTTCCCTCATTCTTTTAAAATGCCTGAATACCTCCATTGTTAGCTGCACAACAGTTGGAGAATAATTTAATAGACCTTTGCAGTCTGCTGGTCTGTATAAAGCCTTTCAGTGACATATTGCAGGATTTCCATGCTGGGGCAAGGGGACTGTAAGAATTTAAAGGCAAATCTCCAGGAAAAAGCGTGTCTTTCAAAACTGACTTTTAAAACAGTGTCATGCAGCGTGTCCTGCTCCCTTTGTCTCATTCTGTTTTCTCAGCTCTTGGACTTGGGTAGCAGGGGGAGTGGATTCTCCTCTTGTCCTGGTTTTAAGCCGCTAAAGTTAACTCTTGAGTTGCACTGCTGGCCACTGGGATCAGAATTGTACTTTCTTCCTACTTGATACTAATCTCATTTGTGCTGAGATCAGTTACCAGCCCCCCGTCTTATGTGTCCTTCTCTGCCTCTTTGTACAGATGAAGCACGGGGGAAGAACTGCGGCGTCCTGGTGCATTGCTTAGCAGGGATCAGCCGCTCGGTCACAGTGACAGTGGCCTACCTCATGCAGAAGCTGAACTTGTCCATGAATGATGCCTATGATATTGTCAAGATGAAGAAGTCCAACATTTCGCCCAACTTCAACTTCATGGGTCAGCTGCTGGACTTTGAGCGGACTCTGGGACTGAGCAGCCCCTGTGACAATCGAGTGCCGAACCAGCAGCTGTACTTCACCACCCCTTCCAACCAGAACGTCTTCCAGGTGGATTCCTTGCAGTCCACGTGAGCTCCCACCACCTCTCTTCTCCTGTCCATTTCATGGGATCACTCCTCAATGGTTCCTCTTTGGCAGTGATAAAGAAATGCAGCTTTCTCTTTTTCTGGCCTCTGCTATTAAAAAGCAGCTGCCAGTGCAGGCAAGGAAAGGTTACACAGTATGGAATTGGCTATAGCAAAGGGAGGGAATGTGGCAAGCTCTCTGGGCAGGACCGTGGTGACCAGGCAGCAGGGGGGCAGCACGTTCATCCCTGCATGGGCAGTAGCTGGGGTCCGAGGACTTCCAGTGCAGTGGGGCTAGGCTGGACAGGCTGGGCACGTGTTCTCTAGAGACTGGAACTGTCCTTCTGCCCTCTCTGCTCTCAGATCTGTGACACGCATCTTTGTCTTCAGTGAAGACTGGTTATTTTTGTTTGTTTGTTTGTTTTAATTTAGAGGAGCCAAAGAAAGAGATTTCAGCTTAGTGTATTTGGAGTACTTGTTTGCTGGGAGCTTGGTAGTATTCTACTTGATCAATGTAAATAGTTAACCTTAAATTGATTTGCATTTTTTTTCTTAATTCACATGTACTCAAGAAATCAATCCAAGGGACACCTGTGTTTTTGTTCTTTTCATAAATTCTGCTTTGTTTGTTTGTTTGTTTTAATTGCAAAGAATATATTTGCAGCATGCTGAATTTTACTGAAGCAAGCTTTCCATGAGGGAGAAATGGCAATGATGAGAAGTTTGCAAATCATGTTTTGTGAGCAAGTAGAGTCTCTTCTTTCATATATCTTTCTTTTCCTTGTGGTGATTTTTTTTTTCCTCCTCATGCTTTTGATGTAGGTTCCATATGATATATATATATACACACATATATATATATTTTTAAATTAAATTAATTTTTTGCCTTACCTTTTGTAAATAGATCATCTGGGAGGAGGTTTGTCTTTGAATGCGAAAGATTTTTTGATCACTTTTTAAAACTTTCAGATGTGCTAAACAGTGCATTACCTCTGTACAAATTCTTCAGGGAGCTTCACCTCAAATGCAATATTTTGCGTCTTTTTTTTTTGTATAAAACTGGAAGTATGTGCGAACATTTGTACCTGTGTGTACGCACAGTGAATCTGCACATGGCTGCCAATAAGGGAGAGTCTAATCCATGGTGTAAAAGTTTTAAGATGGAATTTATTATAAGAATGTAAAACCTTAAATTATTAATAAATAAATAACTATTTTTGGCTATGGAGAAGCTGGCTGGTTTATTCCCCCCTTCCCCTCTGTGGTTGTGGTTAATTGCACATACACATATGGTTATATTTAAAGGTAATGATTGCTTTCAATAGCTTTTGTACATCCCCTAAGACAATAAAACCTTGATTTCCCCTTTGGTCCACCGGTGCCTAAATGAATAAACAGTAAATATGCTGGATTCTCATCTTGCTTTGGTGAAGGGCATGCTTTTGAAGACCTTTAGGTTAATTACAAAATATTCCAGCATCTCATTGCTATACTAGGGATACACCTGACTCTGGGGCATAATGTTTTTTCCTCATTATTACTTTTTCTTTTATTATTAAGTGTAAGGAGCTGCTGTTTTCTGGCTTTGTTTATGAATTTTGGTGACTCTAATAGAGATGCCAGGTTCATGCTCTCCTTAACTGTCTGGCAGGAACTCATTTCACAGAGACTCATCAGCAGTCTTCAGCCTGTAAATGATTTTTCTGTTGCCATTCAGCCACCTTGCAACTTAATGAAGGCAAGGAGGAAAAGTCTCTATATACCCTTAGTCACCTCATTTCCTCTTTGGACCCTTCAAGCAGTTCTGTCTCTGCAGAAGGAAAAAGGGGGATTATAGCGATTGCAAAACTTCCTGCTGCAACTCATATTCATTAACATCCTTCCTGATGATAACTGGCCCAAAGTTGGGTGGTGCCAAAATCTGTGTGCAGTACCACAGTGAGGGGCTGATGCTGCAGCTGGGGCTGTCGGCTGAGTTTCTGCAGAACTCCTGGCAGCCAAAGCACATTTGAAGTAATTTTAGAAACTGCAAGTGTGTGAAATGAAATGCAAACAAAACATGGGAAAAAAGTGAGTCAGTGTCTCATGCAGTAGTGGCCTAGATTGAGTGCATAAACTGTGAAAGTAGAAGTGGGTTGCAGTTAAACTTGGCTTGTGCTAATCCAGTTTTGAACGGTTTCCGCTCTTGGCATTCCCTATGCTGCTCTGTTCAAAGTGGAGATTTGCAAGCAGCTCTAGCAATTTCCTGTCCAGCTGCAGCTCAAGTGACTCCCTTGTTTGGTTTTGGTTTTTTTTTTTTTTTTCCCGGGTTGGTTTTTTTTTTTTTTTTAATATGGTCTGTGGATAATTTTAGCCAGTTTCCTCTTTGTGGATTATTAATCTGCTTTCCTAGTAGAACCTACATAGCTGTGTCCCTACTGTTCTGCTGAAGTTAACAGATGGCCTCCCCGCCACTTCCTCTCGTTTCGCTATGGGTTTGTTGTCAGGCCACTTCTGAAATTAATAGTGTTTTCTGGCTGGCTGCCACAGGCCATTACCACAAAGGGGAAGTAACACATCTGAATAGCAGGAAGCCGGGCAGGGTCACAGCGTGAACTGAACCTGTTGAGCGCAATCAGGCCTCTCCCGTTTGGCAAGTGTAGGACTCCTCTTCCCTCCCCCCTTTCAGTATGCCTTGCACAGAGAAAGGGCTGACACCAAATGCCTCAGCTGTTTGCACCGGGCAAATATTTCCGGCTGAAGGAGTTGTGAATGTTAGTTGTGACTAGGTGCCCGTTAAGGTGAGGAGGTAAAGAGCAGTGAGTGGCTGTGTAGCCCAGGGGAGGAGAGCCTTGGCTTTTTTTGCAAACTGCTTTGAAAAGTTAATGCTCACAAGGGCTTCCTGCTTCCTTCCTGCTGCACCGAATGACTAACACCAAATGGGTACTTCTGCAATTCATCATTTTTTGTGACAAGCAGGCACAGAAGAGCAGCTTTGCTCACACACACATACAGCAGAGTCAGGCTGAAAACTTGTTCCAGATTTTTCCTTGAGCAAGGACTGAACCAGGGCTGTTTCAGACCCTTGGCTGAACTTGAACCAGGACTGGGTGAGAACAGCATTGGTCACAGGCAACCCCAAACAACAACTGGAGCCAACCCAAAACCCTGTTCAATGTCTGATTTTGTTGGGGGTGTTCATAGTCATAGGCTGGCTCTGAATTTACAAGTGGTTTGGAGGAAAAGTGATGAGGGCTTTTGCCAGCAATTTTCACCCTTCCCCCACAGAGGTTCCCAAATAACTCTGTCTGAGCATGGTGCAGGCAATGGCTCATCCTACATCAGCACTTGCCAGCTTTTCTGAGGCAGGGTTCTGCTTGCTTCTGCAGTGTGTCCTGGTCACACCATCCACCCCTTCCCCAGCACTTGTGTCAAAATAATTCACTTCCTCTATCCCCTGCCTCATTTCAATCCTTGCTGGGATGGGGCGGAGGTCTCAGGCTTCTGAGGGGTTTGTCAGATATTGCAATTCCTCAGCTGGTAAAGTAATTTGTAAAGAGAAGAATAAATCCTTTGTGCCTGTAGGGACAGGCCTGATGTATACAAGGAGGAAAGGGGAGAAATGTCCCCCCTTTGCAGCTAACAGAATCACAACCTGCTTCTTCATATTATAATGTAGTAATGTGAGGTAAGGAAATCCTTCAGCTGTGGAGATACTAGGAAGGAAAACTTTACTCTTGGGAGTGATCAGAGCTTTCTTACATGACCCATCTCTGCCTTTAATACAAAGAATGAAATTGTGTCCTGTGGCATCCATGTCCTGTTTGCTCTGGTAAGGCCAAGGTTTCCTTTTATGTTTGGGTGTACATTTTGTTTTCCATTTTCTGTGCAAGAGCAACATGTAACTCATTGTGCTGGTTCCCCTTCTTGCACTTCCTCTTTCCCATTCACACCCTTTCAAACTACTCTATGCCTCCCTTCAAAATGTCCTAACTCCCTCTGGTTTTCGTTGTAGTAGCCATAATTTGCTTATTCCCCATATTCTTCCTTGTGCTTTTTTAATGCTGCTCTTCCTCCTATGCCTTCTAATTTTCCACAGGTCTTTTTCTAAGCTCCATAGTTCCGCCTTCTCCTTTGTTTTCTTACCCTCTCTCTTTTCTGTTATTCTCTTGCTGTTTTCCTCATATTTCCTAAATCAACTCATCTTTCTGCCGGCTTTAAGCCTTCCTGCTCCTCTTTGTTTTCACAGTGGAAAACAGAATGAATCTCATCGACTCAGTCAGTTAAAGAGAGCTATAGGAAAGGTATATTTGAGAGGAAGAAGTAAAAATATACTACTGCTGTCTTCTTGCCACTTCCTAGCAGATGACATTATTTCTCATCTCTGTGCCCTGTCTCTGTAGATTTGGCTCCACATGGCTTCCCTGGGTTCTCTCTGTAGCTGCTGCTAACGGGGAAGGCAGGCATGAAGAAGCAGAGTTTCCTTTGGGCCTGTCCAGTGTCAGAGGGCACTGACTCCCCATTTGAAGAGAGGGGAGTGGTGAGGAAAGCGGGGCGAGACAGAAAATGAGTCCAACAAAGCAGCTCTGCTATCGAAACTGAAGCCCGGCTTAACAATCGTGTCTGGAGCACATTTCTTCAGCTTCTCTGAAAAGCCTATCCAAAAATTTTTCCCTGTTGAGAAGCATGATGACACTTTATTCAGAGCTCCAGGAAAAACAATTGTATGTGAATGTTTAAACAAAGCTACAGCTTAAGCCCTCTCTCCACAGTGCTATAAATCACCGAGAGCTTTGCCTGAGTGAAGATGGTGGAACAAATTGCTGAGCTCAGTTTGGTGCCCCCCTAGACCCTGGGTGTGCGTGCTCAGCATTGCTCAGTTACCTCACGAACACAGGCATGGGGCCAGCCCCCTCCGTGGTGTAGCAGCCACCATGAGGGACTCCTGGGACTTCAGTGAGGTGCTGCATTCAAGAAAGGTCTCTCAGTTGGCTCCAAACACCTCATGCCAAAAGGAAATAAGGGCTACCCACAAGTGTTCTCTCGTGGTGTGTGGTGACTTTGGGTTGTACAAATGCTGCCCTTTCCTCCCCGTGCAACAGCCAGCCAGAAATGGAGAGTGCAGCATCATACATCTCCTTTCTTCATTGCCAAATTTGAGAGATAAGCATGTGCTGTGACTTAGTAGATAGTACAGACAGAAGGCTGGTATGGGAGCTGCCCTCTTTTGAGTGAAGTGCTTGTCTCTGTAAGGAAAGGAAAAAACTGTGTTAGATGCTTTCTGTTGTTTGTTATTGTAGGGATCTGCAAGCGCTGAGGGAATTTTGAAGTGCTCACAGCCATAGTTTTCCTCATAAGGCAAAGATGAAGGATGTTGACTTACCACAAACACAAGGAGATGATTATCAGATGGAAAGGGGGGTTATGGAGTTTGCTTAGGAAATATTTCTTAATGACAGAAGTTGCATTCAGGACTATATTTGAGAGATGCAATAGAAAGTGCACCCTGCTCTCCTTCACAGCTGCGATCCCCAGGATGCAGGAAGCCTGCAAAAATGCTGGCACTCTCCCACCCCTAAGCTGTTTCAGCACTGTCCATACCAGGACACAAAATGATGCTACATGGGAGGTCTGTTTACCATAATGTGGAGAACATTGTGAAGCACTTTGCTCATTTTGTCAGAGACACAAGTGTTTTGCAAAGTCCTGCTACCAGGATCTTCCACCTTCCCAAATGGGTAACATCCTTGTTTAACTTCCAAGCTTCAATTTTAATGGGCTTTTCTGTTTTTCTGTCAAAACCATGTTTTGGGCCAGTATGGAAGTCTATTTTTTCATCTCTTTTTTTCTTGCTGACCTCACCTCTGTAGGAAATAAATTCCCATCTGCAAGTGAAGCCATTTGAAAAACATTGCTGGCTGACACTCAGTTTACCCAAGGCGAAAGGTTTTTATAGTTTAAAGGTGGCAATTTTTGCCTTTTGCTGGGAAATGACTGGGAAAACCAGACTGGAAGCACTAGTATTTAATATTTGTGAAAACATGTTAGTTGTTCAGTAGGTACATTGGACACCCAAATGATATAAATCAGTGTAATAGTAGAGACTACCAGTTAGGCTCTGCCACAGACTGGTGGTCGTAACAGTCTTGAACCCCTTGAAGACATTATCTGCCTCTGTTTAGAGCCCACTAAGGGCACAAGTGGGGTTTTCAGTTCCTTTTTCCCCTGCATACAGTAATGTTATACTATTCTGAACTAGATACAGAGCTGGAAAGTCAAGATGTCTCAGTGTGGTGAGAAAGAACTTTTTTCCTTATTTATAAAAAAGAAGTTTAGTATTTTGGAGACCTACTAACATTAAAAAAAAATCACGATCATGGAGACTTCAGCTATTGCTTAATTGATTAGGATTTCCTGTGTTATCAGTGGTCTAAATTGTATTTTCTGTGTCAGTATTTCTACCAAATGAATTTGTTTGAGAGGTTTCTAAGCCAACCTGGCTCTTTGTGAAGAAACATAGCACAGCACCTCTCAACTTGGCTGAAATTCAGCCCAGCACTGAACTGAGATTTCATTTAAATATTAGGAATTGAGTAACGCTTGGATTCTGTATAGGATTTTTTTGTTACAAATAAAGACAAAATGTGTCTGATTTCTTGAATACCAAACAGGACCAACAAATTCGGCTTTCACACACCTTTACAATCCTTCACTTAGGTATTTTGGTTTAGTGAAATTTTGCAGGCTACTGTATGTGAAGAAAATATTTTTTTATATTTGCAAATTGCTGTCAGAGCAGAGAGTAGACAATGGCTATTATTAATGTGGACCAATTCTTCTTAAAAGAATCTTTTCAGCTGTTTACAGCTTTGCTAGACTTTGTTTGGACTCGAATATAAATGCCTCAGGCTGGTCTAAAAAGATGAAAAGAAATTAATATCCCTCTGAATATGTCATCCTAAAAGACTTGGCCCTTTTTTCTGAAGAAAATCCCTTGTTTTTTGTCTATGTAACAAGATCTGTTACTGTTTCCTTGAACATCCTCAGCTTTCTATGCCTGGAGGAAGGAACTTGAAATCTGGCAGGGTGTGTCGAGAATGTGCCTGGTGCTGCTCCTCTGAATAGCTCCTCTTGCCCAAGATTTGAGCTGTTGGAAGGTGGTGATTTGAAAGCGCCAAGCAACTGAATCTTTACAAGCAACTTTCTTTATAAGTTAGAAGTGATAAAATTTAGCTGAACAACCTTGGTATTGTTCCTGTCAAGCAGGGACAGCACAGCACACTCTGAGGAGGGAGAGGATTTGTGATGCTGTGTCAGTGAGGTAGAGGATTGTGCACTAAGTCTGCCCCAAAATCGGTAAGTTTGATTGGAGAGCTACACTGTACTTCTGTACTTGAGCAGCACCAATCACAGCTGCCTCAAACATCCCTTCACTGTGCAGTAAAAATACTCTTTACATCCCTGTTTTCCATGAGCCAAATATTAATGGGACCAGTCAACTAAGAACAATTTTGGTGTTAGGCAGAGAAGAAAACACACATCAACAAACAGAAAGCAGAGCACCTTGGTGATGTTGCTGGAAAGGCAAGAGATGAGAAAATGTAGTTGTTTCTAGGGTTCGTTGTCAGTTAAATTTTGTACGTGTCGAAGTGTCTTGGGTGGCACCTAGGGGTATAAGTTCTGTAAGATTCTAAGTGTTTGACATTGCAACCTCAATGATATTCTTTTAATAGTGTTTTTACTTTATGCCAGCAATAATATTTCAACCTCTCTGCTGAGGTCTAAATGAATGTCATTCCTATGGCTTTACACAGGAGTAGCAGAGATCATGCTCAAGCAGTGTTTGTTATTACAGTATTAAGGTTTAAAAGGACTCTGCCAATTATGGTGAAATAAAATAAAATTGGCAGTTTTCTTTTTGTTTGGTTGGTTGGTTTTGGGTTTTTTTGTTTTGTTTTGTGGGTTTTTTTGTTTGTTTGTGGAATTTCTTGGGTTTTTTTTTTGTTGTTTGTTTTTTGGGGTTTTTTGGTTGGCTGGTTGTTGTTTTGGGTTTTGTGGGTTTTTTTGGGGGGTTTTTTTGTGTGTGTTTCGAAGTGTATGTAAGTTTCCTTTGGCAGGGATTTAATCGTCTGGTATCTTTATACAGTATCTTGGCTAATGAGAGCTGGTTACAGCATGGGATATTATTGTGATATTAATAATAAACATACTAATTATCTGAGATCAAAAGAAACCTTTCTTTTTCCCTGAATCCTGCAAAGCCAGGTACAGAGTGTAACTTGAGTTAAAGGATGTACATGTTGCTATATTCTAACTTAACTTAAATGATGTGCATGTAGCTATATTCCGTAATTACCATTCTATGTCCTTGGATTGCTGAGTCTTACTGCAGAGTTTAGTTAGATAATCCTGGTCAATAGCTATTCAAATGCTTAACCATTGGCAAAATCAGATGCTGGATCATTCTTTTGGCTGTGAAAACACACTGCACACTGCTGGCTGCATAATGATTGATAATATCCACTAACGACTGAAGAAGCTAGGGATTTTTGGGCAGGGTAATTTCTCACATTATTAGAGATTTCTGAATTAATTGAGGAGCTAAATGCTCTTTTGTTCTGGCTGCTCAGAGTAAGGGAAGAAGAAGCAGGTTTTCTGGGAGGTGCAGAACCCTCGCACCCTCGTGAATTGGTTTCACAGAGGAGAATCAAACAGGGAACTTGGGCGATTGAGTCCTATGTCATGAGCCACTTAAAAGACCATCCTACCCTCTTGCTTTTGAGAGCATCACCAACAGGACTCATGGCTCATGTAGTCGCTGCACTATAAATGGAGTCCCTAAAATAAAGCTGAAGTGATGCAGAAATGAATCAGGCCCAGGAGCCGTGCGTGTGCCATTACTTTGGGGGAAAAAAAAGAAAAATAGACTTTCTAATGTATTCTTGTAAATGTGAGTTACTGTTAGTCAAGAAACATAGAAATGAACCTGTATTAATGTCAGATGATTCTGTTCCTTGTGCCTTCTACCTAAAGTGAGTATGAGGATTGATTCATTCTCTGAAGAAGCTTCTAGCTGGTTTTGTATCTTGGGTGTCTGCCTAGAAGTCTCAGTTTTTGTCAGACAAATCTTTAATCTGTTGATAATCACAGACCTGGATAAAGACAGTGGGTTTGCTTCTTTCAGGCTCAGTACCAGAGAATTTAATAAATGCTCTTTTATACAACGATGGTAGGAAGCAGACATAGGTTATGGCCCAAGGCAAGAAGTGCATGACAAAGCTTGAGCAGTACTAGAATACTTGGTCTGTGCATGCAAAAACGATAGGCAAGCTGTTCTTTGTACAGAAAAGAAAAAATTCACCAGCCTATAGGGGAAACAGTCATGGTCATCACATTGAGATGGAGCAGACAGTCATGGTGCAGTGCACAGTCTGATGCTAGGCCAGGCAATCAGATGACCAGCTGCCTCTGAAAAGACCGTCTATTCTCTTTATCATTCTTTGTTTTCATTATTTATGTGCTCTTGTTTCTTCCTTTGCTATAAGCATGCGCTTGTCTGCAAAGCTCTGTGAAACTTATCAGAATTTCTTCTGGTGGTCTAGCCCTGATGTAGCACACCATGAGGTCAGAAAAGCAGCAGACACAGTGCCATGTTGGTAATAGGAGGATGAAAATAATGGCAATAGAAGGATGGACAGAACTGAATCTTTTGTCATTAGCTTGAGCTGCGATTGGCTTAGCTATAAAATCCAACTATGGCCCCAATGTCTGAGCACAGAATTAATTGGAGAGACAGGCTGGGGGGTGTCTGGGCAAGGAAACTGCTTCCTGATGTCTGCTTCTGTTGCGTTCATGGAAAAAATCTTTTAGGACTAAAAGGAATGTCATCAAAGTGCACACCAGACTCACACAATTGATTTCTTTCCTAAAGAGAAAAACCTGCGAGATCCCCAAACCAGCTTGCCTGTTGTACAACACAGTAACATCCACATGCAAAGCTACAAGTTCCTCACAGAGGGTGGACAGGTTTTTATTCTTCAGCATCATTTTCTGTCTACTTTTTCTTCCCATTTTGAACTTTGTGAAACAGCCACAATGTTCATATAAATCATATTCTAAAACCAAAAGCTGTCCTAATTGAAGTGCTATTATGTGGTATTTTGGCAGGCAGTTTCCAGTAGTGGCCACAAAATTCCATTTTGCAGAGCTGAAACAGAAAAAAGTGTGGATGGAGATATTTGAACTAGGAGGCAGGCTTGAATTTTAGTCTGAAAAATATCTGACTAAAGATCAATTTGTTATATTCACACAAATACAAGATTGCTTCATGGTGCAGTTATGCTGGTTAGTTTAATCTGTGAAACATTTAAACCAGGCAAAATTTAACTAGTTTTGGTGTTGTTGCTAGTGCAGCAGAGAACAGCTATTTCTCATCTGAAACTTGAAGAAATATATCCCAATGCATCTTGTACCATGGACACTGCTCCTGTGCTAAATTTCAGAAAAAAGTCAGGCTTCATTTTGGTGCATTTTAGCATTGATGTTGTGCCATCTATCTGGGCTAATTCATGTGGCCATAATTAACATAAAAATGCACTTGTCATTTTCTGTCTCCTTGTCAGAATAATGCTTCAAAAGAAAAAAAAAAAAAGCTTTTTGCCATGATTAGTCATTACCACTAATTTATTTTGTTCTCATATAATTAAAGGAAAATACATGCAAACCCTACCCATCATTAAAGAAGGGTAATATTGATGAGCCTGTTTCATATAGCTCATATATGGAGAAAGTTTATGCTTTCATGAAGATAATGGCAACCTGGGGTTCCTAAAACCCCTGGGAAACGCCGACAAAATGGGAACTAAAAACACTGACTATTGCCTTTTTGCTAGTGAGGCTGGAAACTCTCCTTCTGCCCATAGCTCAGGGGAGAGCTCTAGGATGCTGCTTCCTTGGGAGGAAGGTGTGGGGCTGGCAATGTCTTTCTCTGTGCATTGAAGTGTCCCACCGCAGATCTGAGGATGGTTTTTGCTTCCACTGGTCTTCTGCCAAACACTCTTTCTTCCCATGATGGTACCTGTACCAGCTACTCTGGGAGCCTTCAAGTTTGAAGCAGCCCCACAAGAGAATTCTTCTGATAGTTCAGCTTGGGAGCAGAAAGCCGTATCCACTTTACCGTTCTTGGCTTAACCAAGCTGGCAATCGCAGCACCATTAAATATGTCTTGCCCTGAGAATTGAACTGTGAGGTAATTCCACTGCTGTGTTAACTGCCATCACATTCCCAAGGATGCCCCTTGCCTGTGTCAGCTGAAGCGTTTCCATCCATTTCCCAAAAGCTGGGGAGGTGACAGGGGTGCTGTGGCAGAGCCCAGTGGAACCTGGATTGGGAAATAGCTGGCTTCAATATTTCTGCTCCTTCGCTCCCACATATGGACTTAACATCCCCTGGCAGCAGCAGGGAAAAGCCTCCTCACAGTGATGGGGGAGAACAAAGTGCTGCCGATCCTGTTGGAGCTGTCAGCTTTGATACAAACGAGGGGACAGTGGTGTATTTGTTATCCTTGACAGGAGTGAGTGGAATTAATTTTGGAGTGACTCCATGTGGTGGAATGAGGGCTGTCCTGCTCTGTGATAAATTTCCAGGCAAAATCTGTGTCTTTGTTTTGAATGTTCGAAGATTTTCAGTGGTTGGGCTCTAATCCAGTTGAAAAACTGGAATCGCTGCCTGACCTATGCTATATGCAAGTACCAGAGGCACAAACCCCACTGTCATGCCATATTCAGGGCCCTTCATGGACACCACTGTCTTCTGGAGCAAGCTTCCTCCACATATGTGTGAGTCTGTGCTTCTTTATGCCTCCTGTCACCCAGCAGGTTCCATTTGTCCCCAGGACTCTTAAGTAAAGAGCAGAAACCTTTCAATTTCAAATGAATTTTTGCATGGGGGCTTTTAGAGGAGAGAGAGAAGATATTTAAGAAATAACTTATTCAATTTAGTAAATCAAATTGCTTTAGGAAACAGGGTGGCCCAAATACAATATAATATAAAAAATTTAATATTTTACTTTGTTTTACTGAATAACGAGACTACAAATAAATTCCCAAATGAAAGTCAGTAAATCCTTTACTTGCTATGTTTTCACCTTTTGAAAGAACCGCTCTAGCCTTGCCCTCATGCTGTTCATTCAGCTAGTTTTCAGAGCAAAAGCAGTCAATTCTGCATTATCTCAGTAGGACAGTTTTAATTTTAACACTATCTGCCCTGATCTCTCTTTGTCCAGTTAACATTTCCTTGACCTAGAGTTCAACCCCTTTCACAAAGTAACCTCAGGCTTTGATGGCAGTAATTCTACCTTCAGCGGGTTCTGAATACACAACCTCCAGGCCCAAAGGAGATTAGCAGACTTTACCCTAATTACTTGTTATTGTGTAGTTGTTAAAAAAGATTTTGGCTCCAGAAAATGAGGCTGCAGCCAGACAGAAGTTAGCCTGGGGTTCAAAAGTCTAGCAATCTGTGGCTCCGCAGGCCTATAAAAGCAAAGTGTTGACTGAATGCAAACAGCCTGCACGGCGAGAGGCCCCTCGGGATGGGTGGCAGAGGCCTTTCCTCTCGGGAGGCACGGGGGTCGGAGCAGCCTCTCCAACGCCTCCTGGGGATAGCTCCATTGGATTTTTGTGTGGGTAGGAATGCCAGGCGGTGCAATGGCTGCAGCGAGCAGACTGTCGTGTGCACACTGTTTTTGGGACTTTCGGAAAGGATGAGCTGTGTTTGAGGCCTAGCCAGGAAAGTACCCGCGGTGCTGCAGCTGCGTGCCTGCCGCTGCCTGATCTGCTGCTTCTCTGGCCTTAGGTCGTGTAATGAGCACCTATCAACAATTAATGACGGCTGTGGCATGGGGGGAAGGATCCGGAGTGCCTTTAGTGAAGTGAGAAGCAGTCAGTCAACTCCTCACCTTCGAGCATTAAATGTCGCGAGGGGTCAAAAGGTTTTGCCAGGAATGCAAAGTTTGGAATATTTTTAATTAAGCTACATCCTTTGAAATTCTTTCAAGTCAATCTTCAAACAAATCAGGTCTTAAATCAACACCCTTTAAAAGCACATTCACCTCTGGTAACTGCCTTCATGCAAGCTCTTCTGGGTATCACAGAAAGCAGTTAATTTAATTTTGAGGCATTAAAAGCCTCCACTTATTTTTGTGTTCATTCTCCATAGGATATATTAATATTCCATTTTCCTGAATAGCCAAATTCCTTATCCTATGTAAAGTTGGTGTGTTTGTGTCTGAATGAGTTTTACTGTCTGAATTTACCAATGTCTCAAATATATGGGTTATGAGGAGAGTTTGGAATATCAGTGTTTTGATTAACCTAAAACATGCCTGCATCTTTGTTTGTTTTCTATAATCTATTTTTATGAAATGCCTATCTCTTAGAGAGTTACTGATTGGGGGATATTTTCATCATCCTATAAATAGAAGCTGCTGTTGACATACAAACAACTGTATTCCATCACTAGAGTTTAAGGCCCTTTTGGAAAGTTTTACTTGCATGAAAAGATTCAGCAGCCGGCTAAATCACACAACAGCCTACATAAACCAGCAAAATCAAACTTGACCCCACCATTTAAAAGACCCTAAATGCCATTAGAAGGTTGTGGCAGATTTGGTTTCCATTCTGGCTGTCATTTTCAGGTCTGTACACTTTCAGTGTTATTTCTGTGACCGGCACACATGGGATTCAAAAGACTCTCTGCTAACAAAGACCTTTGATCCCTGGATTAACTCTTCTAACACTCTCCTTAAGCAACAAGGAAAATAAAATTATTACCTCATTATCTATTTTGAGAGAATATTTTAACTGGTCTCTGAAGAGAAAGGCTGGAGGGGCCACCAGAGTCTCGGGTGAGAGCTGATGGTGAGGGGTGGCACCTATCAGTGTGAATAGTTCAAATTCCAGCTGTAAGCCTGGAAGCAAAGTCCTTCTGCTGAGAGCTCTGGCTTTTCAAGGGCCGTGACTGTGGTACCAGAGCAGCTGCCCCAAGGCTGATCTCTGACCCAGAGCAAGTGGTGTGACACAGGTCGTGTCCATACTGCTCAGAAGTAACTACTCTCTTTAGGTCTGCATGGCCAGATTTGAGGTACTATTTGGCCCAGCTATCCTCTGGCCCCATATTTCTCTGTTAAGCAGTTGTGGTTTACTAATTCAAAAATTATGTATTTCTGAATACATTGCCCATTTGTGCTGTCCCATGATAGGGAATTTGAGGACATGAGGCCTGTTGGAGTAAGATCAGACAACTGTCGTGGAGTGAGGGAGTTAAACTTTCTGCAGTCCATGTCCATTTTGTCTGTCTGGAGCGGAGCCTGGAGCAAGCTATTCTGTTAACTGTGTCCAGACTTCCTCTCCAAGAAGCCAGTCATTTTGCTTCAGAAGGGAGCCTAGGAGTGAGCGAGCATACATGCAGCATGAATGATGAGAGGATCAGATGCTGGCAGCAAACAGGGAGCTGCAGTAGGTGGCTCTTGAGACATCTGTTGATCTTTGACAGGGGCCTGTTTCAACTATGGTAAGGGCGTAATTTGTGCTTGAAAGTAACCCACATTCAGTACTTGGTGCAGCTGACGTTTCCTTAGTTTAAGCTCAGATATTCAGTTTTCAGCAGTAGAGCCACTCAGCAAGGGCCTTTATTGGAAGCTTAGTTGCATGCCCCTTTCACTTGGAGTATGGTTACTGCACAGGCACAGCGATATCTGTTGTCAAATTTGGCCTAATCTGGAATGAAAACAGGAATGAAATGACAGCTTGGCTGTACTCTGAAAGTCTGCATTTTTGCCACTGTACTTTGAGCTGGTTTAGTTCTAAATATGTCCCATATCCTGTTTCATGAGAAGCAGAACAAGGAAGCCCAGCTTCCTATGGATTTTCATCTGACCTTCCCATGATAATCAGAGTTTCTCTTGAAAGTCCGTAAGACTTCCCCAGTTCCCTCATGTCTGCTACACACCCTCACATTTCCTCCATTTCCCTATTTTTTCTTCACCTCATTTCACCCCCCTGTCCCTTAACTGTGGGCTGAGGTAGCAGATGCTGTGGCCCATATGCACGCGGATCAGAAAGCGGACACATGAAAGGTGATTGTCCAGCCAGAAGGTGTTGGGGCTCTCATATTGAAACTTTTCTCTGATTCTCCTTTCTCCAGTTTGCATATTTGCTTTCCTCTACCCTCCTATTGGCTTTAACAAGGCTTGTAGGAACTCATATTTCACTGGAAATTCTCCCTTTTTGCCCAATGTGATTGTGAGCAGTTGTCAGATTTAAAAGCTATTAAGGTAGGAGACAAATGACAGGCAAACTGAAATACAAATGGAAAGACAGGATGACTAGGGAAGCTCAAATTCCTCAGGAAATGAGGCTATAAAGGAGGTGATGGTGAGATCACCTTGGATCTCTGCTGGCAGCTGGCACAGATAACACAGGTGCCAAGCAGGGCAAAGCTGCTCCTCAAAGCAATGCAATGACTTCATAATGGTCACTTTGCAGAGTTCTATCAGGAACAGGCTGACTTCTAGGGCTGTAGAGCCATTCCTTCCCTTTCTCACCAGGCCTTACTTCTTTGCTTCATAGTCAGTAGAGGGGGAGAAGAGTCTCCTCAGCTCCAGCTTAATCAATAGCATGCTTATCCTTGTAATCCCACTTTGCAGGGGAGATATGGCTCTAATCCCCTGCAGGCAAAAAAAAAAAAAAAAAAAAAAAAAAAAAAAAAAAAAAAAAGGCACTAGAAGCACGAGGCAGTAGTTGAAAATATTGTTTCCTTCTTCACATAAGAAAAAAGTACATATTCACCCTGTCTAATGGTGAGAATCTGGGGATTTTAACCTCAAACATATTGCAAGAATTTTCCCTGAAGATTTTTCTCAGGCACAGCTCAAAGAAAAGGTGATTTCAAACACAACACTAATTTCATTGTTTCTTAGTCATTAAGTGGCTGACTCAGTAAATGGTCTGTTTAGATTCCCTGTCAAAGGTGTGTAACTCTAGCAGCTGGTCCTGGATGTTCAGGCATCTTAGAGACTCATGTCCTTAAAAGGAGCATGAGTCTATCCTGTATTGTTAATAGGTGCTTAATCCTGAACAGAGGACATAAGCCAAAGCTTGAGAAGCCACAGGGAGTATCTCACTGGAAAAACTTATTGGTGATTTCTACAGGGCAAGTAGGCAAAGCAGATAACTCAAAAACACAGTCAGACCATTCACTCTATAAATCAACGCAGCCCAAATCACTCATCAGAGAGGAACATGAGGTCTATAAACAACAGCTCCTTGCCACAGACAAGTTAAATCGTTGATAAAGGTCTGAAACACATAGTGCCTCAGAGGTTTCCTTCTTTAAGCTCTCTTGTGTGTTTGCCTAGGTCCTTTCTTAAACCACCCCTTTTACAACAGAAACAGAATGCCTTTTTTTGTAGGACAGCGCAAGCCTTTATTCAGAGAGCCAAAATTAACAGGCTTCAGTGCCAAGAGTCCTTCTGTAGCTACATCTCTTCTATGTCGTAGGAAGTATTGATGGCTTTTTGTTTGTCATTTCAGCTGCTCAGCCGAGAAATGTATGTGCCTTCACTGTGTACTTTCTATTCCAGGCATGAATCCCATTGGCATTTTACATGCAGGAACCCCTGGTAGCCTCAGCTGAAGTTTTCTAGGATGGAAGTAAAGGTTTATTCAATGGCTGAAATGCTGCTCCAGGACTTGGGAGATCTTGCGTGTGATCTCTTCACAGTATTTCTGTATTTTTTTTTTCAGTAACTCATATAGTCTATGTGTAAAACAAAGGTAACAGTGCTTCACACAGCACTATGAATGGCACATGACATAAAAGTCAGCAAAAAAGAAGAATGAGAAGAAGCAGCTAATGAATGTAAAGTGTACAAAAATTACTGCTGGTGTCCAAATCCATCCAACAACCTCTGACAGTTGTTGCTTTAACAATTAAACCACACAGAAGCTCAACAAAACTGTAGATCTGAACAGAAGTATTGGTGATACCAAGAAGAGTTTATTGAAAAAACACCATTATCACTACAGTTCCTACCTTTGTAAAGCTTTTTTAATATTCATAGACAATAATCCTAGGTTCATCTGTTAGCAGGAATAAGTTGAGAGTATGAATTATCCTCTTTCTCTCCTTTGAAAATACCTGTGCATCAGTTCATGTAAGGGACTAAGTTTATGAAGGTAGATATGGGACACAGGGGAAGGGAATGAAAAAAGGAATTTGTTCCATCTTTTCAATGCAGTTCATGCTGTGTGGTGCTGCAGCAAAAGAAAGTATTCTGGCAATGATTACATCCATCTCACCTCTGGCTCACAGTCTCCTTGCTAATCTGTTCTGTAACCAGCCATCCGCCCCAAGGGCCAGTGGCAAAACTACAGCTGGGCCCATGAATGACCCAGATTCACCTAACTACTCATCAAAATCACCCCAGGAGTTTATAAGTGAAGGAAAGACTGAAATCAATGTATATAAAACTTCATCAAAGAAGTGCAAATCTCTGCTACCTCAGGTTGCCACATTATATTCTCTTCTTTACAAACTCTACAAGCTCCACTGAAAAGTATGGCTCCCCACTTTTAGGAAAAAAGCTGTTCCAGGTGAAAACATTCTGATGATTGAAAAATTTTCCTAATTTCTAGTCTATGCTCACCCATGGCCAGTTTATACTTGGCCTTAATCATCCTGACAATGTCTAGCTCTGCTATGTTTCTCTTTTTCCTCTGTTTAACCCCTGGGGTGCAGCAAGCATGTCACATCACAGTTCTTGTTTTGTTAGAAAAGTGCTTTCAGTTGCTTGTCATTACTTTGTTCACTATATTTCTTTCAGTTTGCATTCAACTTTCTTGAACACAAGCAATCAGAACTATATACAGAGGTTTCACAAATACAAAGACATAAATAGTTTCTTATCTCTCCTGGAGAAAAAGATTTGTGGGGATTGTGCTTCCCTTCTTCATAGTCAGATCACATTGATGGATCATAATCGTCCTGTGAGCAACTGGTGCTCTCAGTTATTTCTCCCTCTCATTTATTTCCAAGTAGTGTTTAAGAAAAAAAATCTCATTAGTAATTGAAAGGCTTTGCAATAATAATGTTGCTTTTTATGCCATTTCTAATACTCTAGCTTTCAAAGTTATCCAGCTCTTCCTTTAAAATAGCCTGTTCCCTCACTGTAATGACAAATACATTCAAATAAGAATCGTCACTAGCTTTCAATAGCTCATTTCTATTTCTGTGCCAAATTCTTTGATGACAGTATTGGAGAAGATAGGCCCTTTTAGAAGGGCCTGACCGATCTTTTAGAAACTCCTTTGTTAGTCTTCCTCTAGCCAGAAGTTCCCCTTTCAACACTACCCATTATCTCTTTGTTGAACTCATAATTTCCCACTGACACTCCTCCAATAATTTACTCAGCTTTCATTCATCCTGAAAGACAGTTATCAAGTAAAGATATCTGAGTAGACTGGCATGGTAAACACATTACTCTTTGCTTCATTTCTTCATTTTCACCCACATATCTTACTAATATTTCTTCAAAATACTGTTTAGATACTATTGCTGATCCAATGAACAACATGAGAAGTGTTGTTATTTGGTTCTAGACAAAGGTGGATTATCTAGAGGGTGGAATCTGTTTAACTCCTGAAGCTGGGAGGCAGTACAAAAGAGTGAGACAACCTTTTCCCTGCATTGGCTTCCCCACATCTACTCTATTTGGGTGACTTTATTTTATGATCTATGTAAATTTCACCTTTAGGAAAATATTTCTTTCAAAAAGAAGGAGAGTATTCTCTTCAGGTGTAATAATTAAACACTGCTCTAGATATCTCAGAATACGATACTGTATTTGCTTTCTGCTCTGATCCAGTGTGTCTCAGTGACACTTATTTCAGGTACCTATTAAGAATTTATGGGGTGTTCTTTTCAAGAGCCCTGATGGCATTGAATAAATGATATATTTGTCTAGATATTGTTGCTCACATTAGCACTTATAATGCATTCTACTGCACTGCCCAATGGGGCTATGAATTACAGGAAACAAATCTCCAGTTTCTGGATGGCTCCAACAAAATAGTTGTAAAATCCATCCCAGAAGAACTTCACCATAACTAAACACTGATCTACTAATTGATCTTTAGGGATCACTTTAGTTCCCACTGAAATTAATGTAAAAGTTCCAATCTATTTTACTGAGTGCTGGGTCATGCCCTGGGTGAGAAAGGAGATTAGATAAAAAATATTCATAGAAATGAGTAGCAACTAAAACTAATTTAAAAATACTATTAGAAATGCTCATGCTAAAAGACTATGTAACCCACCTTGCTTTAGAGTTACTGTGTTTGGTCAAAGTGATCCCATCATCTGGAGAGAAATTGGTTTAACTAAAGAAAGGTCTTGTTTTGAAGCTTCTAATTTCCTTGTTTAGCAGTTGCAAAGTGAACGTTTTGAGAATCAAATGTGCAAAAATCAAAATATCAAATATTATCCACTGGCTGAATGCTGTGTGTAAGCAAGGATGATGATTCATTCTTCACCATCACACCAGGAACTTGAGCTGCTATAGTTCAAATTAAGGAGTCAAATCTCTATGGCAGGAGTCTGCAATACGTTTAACTTCTGGGTTTTGTCACAAAGAGAGATTTGTAACACTCATTCACCAGAAAGTTAAACAATCTAATCAGAAGTTTGTAGAGCTGTCCAGTTTGCATAAGCCCATGGAAATTTAAAATAAACATTATGTATGTGGAAAGGAGCAGGAAGTAGAATATTCTTTAAAAGCCAGCTGTCTGTTTACTGCCCAGCTTACAATGAAGCTATTTGTTTTTAACTTGGATGTTACTTGCATTCTCAGCTACTCAGTATTGTACGTATGTGAAATAGCCATTAACATAAAGGTGGTGTTTTATGTCTTCAGTGTTTCTATTTAGACACATCTCTGTTTGTGATCATTCTCTCCTTGAAATAATTGAGAGAAAGAGCTACTATGAAGTTTGGAAAGGCATGAAGATCAAGAATCAGTTGTTCTGGCTGGGTGAACTTGCAGAGGCAAGTGTATGAAAATCAACAGAAAGCAGAAATATTTTATTTCAATGGAATCAAATTATGAAGACAAAATTAAGATTGTTTTACCTTGTTTATACTCCTTATAAATTATGAAAGTTATTTATCCCACATGGGAGACCTCACCTGGGTTTGGCACTCACACAAGAGCATGCATGCCAATGAAGTCCCACACCAGATGTCCTGGTACAACGTATTGCTTTGGGGAGGCTGCGTGTCGTTATCAGGTGTATTTACCCTCAATGTGTAACTCCTGACTCAGAGAGCTTGTTTTACAACTTTGTTGAGAACATATTGGGAGTGCCTGGGTGTGGGATTAACCTTCTGTCAAGAAAACAACCAAAACACAATTTATAGCAAGGAGTGTTCAACACAGGTATCCTGTGTGAATGAATATCCTGTATGGGCTGGATGCCAGTTACGTCCTTGGCTCATTATTCCCTAAGGTGATGTGGTTCAGTGCGTGCATTTGTTTATTTTGCATTTCTACAAACAGAAAGTGGAAGTCCAACATGGTTGACCTAGACTGATAGGTAGTTCACTAGTTTAATAACTCTGGCCAGGTAAATTTTTCCACAGAGATATGCGTATCTGCTTGGCCAAATTCCACCTGACCAAGCTGCTGGTTCCAGCTTGTCACAGGTCAGGCTGGCAGGCTTTGAAGCAATGCTGCTCCCTCTGAGGCTACGAGGACTTTTGACGGACCGAACAAAAAGAAGCAACATAAAGGGCTGTGATGGTCTGAATGGCATACACCATGAGCTCCTGGTGCAGACCTTTCTGTGCATCCTAAAAATACTTGTGAAAGCTGTGGCATCAACATCCACACACTGCAAGAGGGCAGAATGTCTGTGTTAGTCAGGATTCAGTGAGCACTTGCTCATTTGTCTTACCACAAAGCTATATCCGCTTTCTTGGGTCAGAAGGGATGCTATAGTGGCTATCCATAGGGAGCTGCATGCTGTGTGGTTACACAGCTTCCTGGGGAGGTGCTTGCTGACCAGTTAGATGCCAGGTTTTCCAGGTTAGGCTGTGCCAGGAGGGACACTTGGCTTTCGAGCAGGCTGGCATGTCCACAGGTCCATGGTGTTTGAACAGGGTGAATGGACACAGTGGCGCAAAAGCAAAACCAGAGCCACAGGGCTCGGGGTTTTCCCTCCTGCCATGTAAAGAAGGAAGAATTGAAGGTGTGCAACCAAGAAAGACATGAATGTTAGGCTGCAGCCACCACTTTTCGATTTTGCTTCAGGAAGAGGACAGTGCAGCACATACCAAGTAGCCCCATCATCTGGTCCTTGGGCATAGCAGGGACATGGCTTCAGCCCATAATATCCCTGATGTGACAGGGACTCATGCAGACTGTCCCCCTCAAAATCAGACAGAATTTGCAGGCTGACGTTTTACATAAACAATTCCCAGTATTGGGTGGAAACACAGTCTAAAATCTGTGGTGGTTCAGCTGTCTGAAGTTCAAGGTAGTGGTGTCCATTGAGAGGGTGGTACGTGTACACAGCAGGCGAGTAGCTGTGTCAGCTGCCTGTGCTTTATCTCCCTGGACAAATGTGTCATGACCCTAATTTTCACCTTTTAATTAAAAAACCTTTTAAGGTTTCAGATTTTCGACTAGGATTTTAATGAGTATTAGAACTTTTAATACACTCTTGGCATTATTGTGTCAATTGTATCATTTGGGTAAGAAGCTTAACCCAGTGTCAAAAACTGAATGCATTTGTTGAGTCTATTTTTAGTCTTTAAACATGAAATCTAAATATGTTTCTAGACAGTCAGAAAGGTGATTATCTCTGTTCTCTCCTTTTAAGGCAATGTGCTTTCCTAATAATGTTATTTATAGCTAGAGGCTGTTAAAGTGTAGCACAGACAGTCTGCCTACATATCATGTAAAACCTCTTGCTGGAGTAATTACACGTTTTTCTTAAGCAGTGTGGCAGTGGAAAGATGGCTGAGTACTATGTAAGTGCTTGCTTGGCTGCTTGCGTGTCCCAAAAGCTCAGTTCAGCTCCACATGTCCTGGATTTGAAGGACTTTGCCACGATGGGCTGCGTTCTCCCTTTACAAATTTTTGCTAAAGGTTTTGATTCACAGCTTGAAGCTGCAAGTTTCCTCTGACATGGTAAGCTGAAAAGCAATGCCACTCTTTTGAGACATTAAAGAGCTTGTAAGAAATCTAAAAGTGAGCCACCCAAGTGGCTGGAGAGTGATGCAGAGCACCACTACGTGTCTTACAGCTGAGAGGTGGTGTTTGGAACCTGAGCATTAGTCCCCAAATCAAATACTCTGTGCATTCACTTGAGGTGTTCCAAGATGCCTTTAGAAAATGGTTATTCATCTCCTCCCAGGTAAAGGAAAATTAAATGGATCAAGATTTGGGTTTAGTAAGGAGCTGGGGCTTATGGAAGAAGTTCAAATAACATATATGGAGAAGGGAAGGAAAATCTTGGAACTATAATTTAATATTTGTTGCAATTTGGAAATGAGAGCATACCCATTTAAGTGACTGGGCTTAAAACACGCACACACACAAAGGAATTTTTCCCACAACATGTTGTTTCCACACAGCACATTCATGCAATAGTGGAACTCATTGCCACAGGATACTCTGAAAACCAAATGCTTACATGTGTTCAAAAAGGGATCAGACAAATCCTTGCAAGACTACACTTGTCTACTAGGTAGAACCTCTGGCTCAGGAAATCCATAATCTGACTGTCAGAAGCAGGCTGGAGACCTTGGGAAAGATCACTGAATTAATTGCATATGCTTCTGCTAGTCTTTAAGAACTTTTGCTATGCATTATCAAGATTGGTAAGTTGGGCTTGCTTGACTTTTGATGAACCGAAGTACATCACTTCTTATGCTGGAATGTTCTGCTATTTGTCTGCCAAGGAAACCATTTTACCCAGACAATGGTTTTTTAAGTGGCAAAAAAAATGTAGAAAAATGGCAGACTGAAAACTGAAAGACGGAGAGTCTCAACATAAAATAACATATGAAACTCGGTAATAACTGTCATTTGAGCTGATAACATGATGACTGTTGCTAAACAGTTAGATTGATAATGGGATATTACTGAAGTCAGCAGAAAAGTTAAAACATGGACTTTGATCAAGAGTATTCCAGTAAACCAAGACTACAGTGGAAAATCATGCCTAAGCAAATCTCTAACATAATACTGTTAACCATTTTGTTCAAGGGTGGGGAAATATAGATGAAAGAGAATTCTAAAAGCAGCAAAATTAGCCAGGGCAAGAAAAGAAATTAGAGGAGACCCATTTTGAGCAACCAGGGAAGAAAAGGATGAATAATTTGTGATGAATTAAAAAAAGCCAGTGAGATTTTAAAAAGGAAAAAAGACAAAAATTAAGTCAAAGAGTACTCATCTTTCTTGTTTTTACTCTGTGTTCTATGTTCTTGGTACTGTTGCTGAAAATTATGAATAATGGTGAGTCTGAAAGTTGATTTTCAGATTGTTGTAATCACTATTTAGGAGCCAAATGTTAAAGGAAGACACTGAAACTTATCTGGAATGACCTTAAAGAAAGAGCAATTAAAAAAAAAAGCCATAGTACAATGAAAGCATGATCTATGGATTAAGGTATTGGATGTCCTCTGAGTGGACCTTCCCGAGTAGTCACAGTGAAGTTTGTAGTGTATTTGGCCTTTGTTGCTCTGTGTGTGTGCTCTGTTTGTACTTCAGGACCACCAGTCAGCCTAAGCAGACTGTCACTTTAGGAGTGACATGGTGGCATAGCTGTAAACCAGGTGGTGCTAACAGAAAGCAAGACTGCACAGGAATCAAAAACACATCAAGTCATTTTTATTATAGGAAAACAGGAAACATCTGAAAGAGACTATCAGGGTTCCAAAAGGTGGCAATATCTTTGTTTGTAAAGACATTGTTAAAACATTACAGCATTTTTCACCATATAAGGGAAAAATAAAGGAGTAGATAGAAGAAAGATTTTTTTCCTCCCTAGGAAGAAGAATTGCTCAAAGAAATTAAGATGTTACCAGAAGCAAACAGAAAAAAAGGAAAGTAGGAGAAATAAAACTCCTGTACCAGAAGGAGTTCTTCTTGTCCCCAGGCAAAGAAACAAGTTTAAATACTTGAACCATTCTTTCAAAACAGGGATGTTTTAACACTCTCCAGAAGTTAATCTTTCTTTTACCATGTGAGTTGCTTCTATGGAAAAATGAGGAAAGTATTGACTGGAGTAACTATCCTATCCAGAAAATCTAAACTGTTCATGCAGCTCACACTTACAGCACAGGATAAATTATGACTTAATTATAGTTATTAAATATGAAGTCACACATGACTAATTGGAGGAATTGTCAGAAAGAACTTTAAAGGAAAGCCAAGGACTTCATAATCCTGGACTTCTAAAAAGTTTTCTTTGGAGTGTGAGTGAAAAATTATGCAACAGATTTGTCTAGAGAGTACAGGTACATAAACCAGCTCTGTGTATGACTTACCTGGGGACCCCACCAGCAGCACAGCTGTTAGCACAGTGTTGTGCCCCTGAATCAGGGCTAATTAGCCCGAAGGGAGCCTTGCAGCACCCTAACACACAATGCTGCTCCCAGTTTGGGAGGTGTGTCTAAGAGTTGAAAAGGTATGATTATGGGCCATTTTTAGCAGAATGTGTTCTTGCTACAAGACACTTACTTGTCGCATTGTTTTTGGGGGAAGACATATGTTGAAGTCTATGCAAAGGAAATTAATCACTGTCATGGCATAGAAAGGGTTTTTTTGTTGCACTTAGAAGACACTTCTGTTGCCTTGCCAATTCTAGATTGAGCTTTAGGATTTTTTCAGACTGGGATGGAGTACAGTCATTTTTTCCAACTAAATTATCTCAAGATACTCAGCATAATTTAATGGAAAAATTACCATTGTTTTTGCTATAGCTCGGAATGACTACAGTTCTCAGCTGTAGTCATTTGGGCAGATGAATATCAGAAAATTGATTTTTAAGCCAGAGAAGTCCTTACTGCTGTTTTTATGTTGACCATTTGATGGACTTGTACTTCATTGGGTTGTTCAGATTATTCTGAGGTAGAGTCAGGCTTCAGAACTTTGCTGGTGTGGCATTCATGGAGTAGAGCTGGAAAAAGCAGCTCTGTATTTGAAACAGAGTTGCTTTTTTAGGAGGTACCAAGGCAGTGGGAGGAAGGAAGGAAGGAAGGAAGGAAGGAAGGAAGGAAGGAAGGAAGGAAGGAAGGAAGGAAGGAAGGAAGGAAGGAAGGAAGGAAGGAAGGAAGGAAGGAAGGAAGGAAGGAAGGAAGGAAGGAAGGAAGGAAGGAAGGAAGGAAGGAAGGAAGGAAGGAAGGTATGGAATGGCTGAAAAAATAAAGAGAGAAAGAGTAGCTGTATAGTAGTCTTGTGGAGTCTAAGTTTTTGATCAAAGTGATGTTTGGGCTGTTTGTTCCTGCTGTCCCAGCTTGGAAGAACTGAAAGTTTTGAGAGCAAACCTGTATGTGGAATAGGTGATAAGGCTTAGTTTTTAGTAACTGCTCTGTTCATGACCAGTGTGCATGGGTATATATGCAGGAGGCGGGGGGTGTATTTTATCTCAGTGTGACTCATCTTTTATAGCTCTGACTTTGCCTGTTAAATTGTTCCTCCAAGTTTATCAAATGGATATAAAATCTCATGGATTTAAAGATAAGGAGGTTGACTTCTATCTGTGGCAACAAAGAATATTAAGTAGACTGCTCTAAGAGCAGTACAGAAAAAACAACCTATTAAAAAAGAGTAGGGAATGAAGGTCTGTGTTCTCTGGGCAAAGTAAAAGGATGGGAGGCCAATGTTCCTAAATAAAGAGTAAGGGAGATGTTACAAGGCTTTTGAGAGTCATGTTAGAGTGAAGTAAGGGAGAGGAGTTATGCTGTTAAGATGATGTTTCTTTAAAGAAAAATTTTTAAAATATGTACTATAAATATAATATTCTCTGGAGAGTGGAAACTAGTATATGCCCACAGTTCTCAATGGAAAATGAAAAAACCTGCAAACATAAAAACATAATTGGTGAAAAAACCACCCCAGGTCAGGCTTGCTGACATATCATCACAAAATGTGCTGGCACTTTGCAGATCACAACAATGAATAAAATGTAAGTAGATGTGTGAGGGAGATAAAGCCCCAAACCATGCTTGGGACAATAGCAACATTAGCAAGTTATGGTAATGCATTAACTTGTGGCTTGAAGAGCTGTCATGACATATTTCCATAAGCCAGTACCAAAACTAATATCTGGTTTTGTGCTGAACCAATAGCTACAAACCTACAGAGCATTAGCTTAGGGTTACTAGCTGGGAGGCTGCACGCCAAGACACATAAGTTGGGGAAATGGCAGGTGTTACTTTTCAGTATGTGTCATCATTTGGAGCTTGTCTGATGCTGATTTCCTGGCGCTTCATGTCTTGAAATTGCTACAACAAAATATTTGTCCTCAGATATCACTAAACTGATTATTTCTCATCACATCCTACAGCAGAGAAGAAAAACGGAATCTCAGGTTTTACTTCTCTTTTTGTTTCCATGGACACAGTTTTCTAATTCTGTACAGAATCAAGATCTGCTGCCTTCATTAACTTCAGTCTTGGAATGAACTTCCCTATCAGCTTTTACAAGTCATTGAAAGAATTTGGAAAAAAGAAATAGAAAAGAAAACAAACACAAGCCTGGAAATAAATCACATACTACAATTCCAAGTAAACAGGAAGTTGTAGGCTGAGACTGAATAGAAAATATAATTTAATAAATTGTCCTAGAGGGAATTTTATGAGGATGTAACAAGTTTTTCAAAGATAGATTTTAGATGTTTTTTTGTTTGCTGGCACAGTTTGTTGCATATACTCTTGTGTGCCTTACTTGTCAGCATCTGTGCAATAAGGTAGCTGTGTTAAAAAAACCCACCAAAAAAAACCCCCAAAAAATAAACAAAAAAAACCCAAGAAAAAAACCCCACCCATAAAAAGAGAGACATTCGGGCATTTTCATCTGAAATGATTTCCTACCTAACAACTTGCTAAAGTAACTCTTAGCAATTTCACATTATTTTACTGTTTCTAAGGGTTACTTCTTCACACATGCAGAAGCTATTATTCCTCATAACAGAGTAAACCTGTGGCATGTCTGACATTTAAGAAAACAAATTTTACTGTTCAGTTGTGTAAAGAGATGTTGACTAGCCTTGGGTCTGCAGCAGCCACAGAAAGAGCTGCTCAGGGCTAAGGAAAGTATTTTTTCATTGAATGGCAGGGCCACGTGAACACAATAAGGTCAGGCTCCATCTGCACCACTTGCTACAGAATTTCCTTCCTTCCCTGCACTGTGCATCTGCTGGGAGCTGCTGTTTGCCAGCTGCCAGTTCACACTGTCCCCCTTCTGCCAAAAACCAGTTGAGGTAGGTGGGATGTATTGGAAAACCAAGCTCTGGGAAAGAGCAGGCTCTGGGCAGCGAGCCAGACATAACAGGGATCAGGGAGAGGTGAATGAAAAGGTGTGTGATCTGGTGTGCACCAGAGAGGCCAAGCTTCACTTTTGCTAGGGGTGTCTTGGCTGAGAATAGAGGACAGGAAACAGAAGGATTTGTGAGGAAGGATTTAGGGATGGGAACAAATAGTATTTAGAACAATGACACTGATATTAAGTAAATTTTGAATTTTACAAATATATTTACAATGCATTTCTGTCCAGTGCTACAGTTCAGTTACAAGAATAAATGCTAGACAGTGTGAAAAATTTGTATGCTGCATTGCCATTTCTGTTTACTTGACTGATCTGAAGATATCTACATAAGAAAATTTCAAAACTTAAACAGACACAAGTATGGTGGCTAGTGAGTGTGCTAAACATTGTTGTTTCTTTTACTGTAAATTTTTTCAATCGAAGATTACATCTAAAATTTAAGTATCTTTTGAGACTAATAAATATTTCTGAAAGCAGAAATTCTGAAAGCAGAATTCTGCCAGTTTTTTGTGCTTCTTAAAGCAGACTTTATTAAACTTCCAGATGTATTTGGTTTTGACTAAAGAAAAGAAGTAGTGGCCCAAAGGTTAATTTATCTGTAAGTGGCTGAGAAACTTAGAACAAAACCAACTCTTCCACTAAAATGTTGATTTCTTCCCATCAAAATGTACACTACAAATTGGCATCAACCCAGCACAGCAAAATTCACTTAATGGAAGATTTGTCTTTTTCCACAAAGGCTTACTCCCCTTCTCATGGCATTCCAGATACCCAAAGATTTATTGGTGTTGCTCAAAGGAGCTGCTTCTTTTTGGGCATTCCTTACTCACAACCTAGTCTAGTTGTCAATACCATACTACCCTTAGGAATGGAAGCTTGGAGTCCAGTGCTAATAAATATATCCAATGCTTCTAACATTAAAACTCAGAAGTGTTGCATTTCAGGAGACAGATAGCATCAGTACCTCTCAAAACCCTAGAAAATGTGACATACTTTTTCCTTATCTTTGTGCTATCTCCTGAGCCAGCAGATGTTCAGTTCCTTCTGGGCAGGAGAGTAAGAACCAGCTAAAATGTGTGCAGCAGCTGGTTACGCTCATGCCTCCACCCTGGAGGACCTGAGCTGCTGCTGACAGCTGCACTCTGTGTTTTGCAATCCTCCTCTCCCTGAGTCATCTTGCAAACCCCAGCGGAGGCCACAACCACAATTTGAGCAAAATTAATAGACACACATACGTCAAGCGGATATTTAGAAGTGCTGTTTTGGGACCTACTTGTCTGCAGAGGTTTGAATGAAAATGCATGCATATCTAGTGTTCTTTAAAATGCAGGTTGTATTTCTACTTGCAATTTTTATATGTGTGCACTATGTATGTGCATGGATATAGGCATATGTGAATGTACAGGTACATTAAACTTACAGCATCCAGTTCATACAATAGAGTGTCTTAAGTTTAAAAACCAAAAAGAAGTCATTAAAATGTTGCTTAGAAGAGGTTTTGATGGTCCATGTGCATTCTTTCCCATTGTGGCTGTGTGTTGCCACCACCAGATCAGGTTAGCCACAACTGTTTAGTACTGAAAACCACCAGGGATGAAGAACTCACATTCCTGTGGGCAGCCTTTCTGCTGTAATACTTCACTGCCCTTCTTGCAAAGAAGTTTTTCCTAAAATTCAGTTTCAACTTGTATCCATTGCCTGTGATATTTCCAAGGAAAATTAGATGTGAAGTAAAACTTATAAAACCTTTTGTGCTCCAGGTTGATAGGAATCTGTACTCTAACACAATTAACACTACCAAGCTGGGTGCTAAATCTCGCCTAAACATGCGTTTGTGGGCACAAATCAGGCATCAGCCCTCCTACCAGCTGCTCTATAAATGACTGAAATAATTGGAGATGCTCTAATTGTGTATGTGCTACTTTAACCACCTGGGAATTTGAAAAAACAGGTTTGAAAGTGTGAACATGCGATATCTGTTTCCTTTCAAATCATAATTGTTCCTGACTTCAGTTTATTGTGCCAAATGCAGCAGGAAGCAAATGTCAATAAAGGGGTTTTAACTGGATGTAGACACTGCTGAGGTATACAAACATTTATTAGATGTAGTCATGGTTACTAGAACAATGTATTAAACAGACTTAATATGCAACTTTTCTAAATGTAGCAAGTATCCCACCATTCCAACAGCAGAGACCTTTGACTACTCCAGGTTCTGAACTGGCTATTCAAAATTGGTGTCAAATACATTATGGTGAATAAACCTTTAAAATTCAAAGAAGAGTTAAAACTAGTTGCAGGATGACTTAAATTCAAGAATTAATTTGAAGTTCACACTTCAGAGAGAGGAACTATCTCATTCTTCATCAGAAAATGATAACTTTAGTTAAAACATCACAGGCAAGCTATAAAAATAATTCCAGGATCAGATTATCTAGGATTTATAAATTTTCTCTTCCTTCATGCCGGAAATGTCTCTCTGTTGGCAGCAAGACTTGAGTTTGTTAGTTTATTGATTAGTGCTTTCATATTTCAATTGACATCAACACTTGCTGTGAAAAATGCCTGCAGATGCACAGTTGGATGTTTGTCCCTGAACTTACACCAACAGACTGTACAAATATTTCTGTGTTGAAAAATCTCTCCTGTGTGACAAATAACAGCACCATTCTAGTGACAGGGCTTTAATCAAGTCTCTCTTCCGTGATCAGCAGAACCTGCCCTGCCTGACATGAGAATCTTCTGTCATCTGCTTTTGCCTGTGGTCGTCATTAGGAGAATGAAAGTCACAAAAACACTCGAAACAAATGGAAATGAAGAGGTAAAAGCGCTTTCCAGAATTCTTGAAATAATTTCCCCCTTAGAAGCATGAAAACCCCCCTGTTTTTTACTGAATTTTATTTTGCCCAGTATCACATATGAATTCTGACCTGTTATTACTAGATGCTTAAGAAGTCAGGTTGACAGGTTTGTCTCTAATCACAGAAAAACAATTAACACAAGCACATTGTCTTGGAGGAAAATATCCTCCATCCCAATTACTCACTTAATATTGCAAGACCTTATGCAGTTGCTAGACATAGAGGCCAATTTTGCACCTTTCAAGCTAAAGACTGTCCTATTAATCTCTTAAATCTGAAACTAGACTGATTTGATATGTGATGTGTGGGTGTGAAAGTACATGTCAGGACATAACCCTGCAACTCCCACCATCTTCAGAGCTGAACACAGAATTATGCATAGCTTCTAATCTTCAAGTGAATCAAATATTCAAATCCTTACTAGTTATGGTAAAATATTAGCACAGATTAGAGGGTAGCACCTCCCATGTCTGCTATGATCCACTAATCTATGATGCAGGAACTAACTGAGCCTAAGGGAACTCTTCTGGGATGATCATCACTCAGCATGTTGGTCAGTATGATGATCACTAGCTCACCCCTGCACTGCTCCAACAACACTGCCTTCTATAAAATGATTTTTTTTTCCTCAGGGACCTGTTGTGACTCCTGCATGACAGCCCAGGCTACACTGGGATTCTTCTATGCCCAGGAAAAAGAGGTGTAAGATTTTAAAAGAAAACTTTAAAGCAAATGTATCACTGTTTGGCCTGGAAGAAATATGAGGACAAGTATTGAATGCTCATGAGCATCAAAATTGGAAAACAAGATTTAGACCAAGGAAAAAAGAGTGCAAAAAGTTTCCTAATTATAACAAAAAGAAGCTGAAACACTTCATTTTTGATAGCAACTACTGGGAATGGAGGTTTGAATAGCTTGCTTCAGCAGGCCCTTAGAATGATGGCATCAACCAGCACTACTGGGCTCCTATAACACTGTGACAAACACAGAATTGTTTAATAGCTACCTTAGGGTAAGAAATGCACAGTGTCTTGCAAAATGAGGAAAAGATATAAACAGGCCAATCTGTGGTTAGTGTTGCTGTGTGTATTTGCACAAGATCGTGTGAACAGTTTTTAAAAACAATGAAACCATCCTGTTACAGCTATTGTTAAAAATTAGAAATATTTTTGATAAATAACTTCAAATTAAAAGTAAAGTAAAAAAACTATAAGTAAAAGTTTGGGTAACATGGTGTTGCATGACTTCTCATAAGCTTGAAATGGTGAGCATTCTCATAGATTCCAGGCTACAAGGTATCTGATGTTTCCTCTGAAGGTTTGAGAAGATGCGTATGGTTCAGGCCTGCCTCAAGATAGACACGTGTTTCCATGCCATCTCCTAAATGCTGTGGCAATCTATCTATGCACAGAGAGACCCTTCTAGATATATTTATGTATCTGGGCAGATACATAGATAAGTGTACAGATTTATAAAATTAAAGGATTACAGTGGCTATATTACTCAAATACGTTGCATATATAAATGGGAAATCACTATTGAAATGAGAGAAGTGTAGTGTGTAAGTCAGCTCTTGAAACATGTTACAGGAGTATACCTTTTCCTACTCCATACTTAAAAAACACCCAGACTCTTAAATGTGAGTTTTCTTACAGATCCAGACAATGCAAAATGACATCCTTATTGTTCATTGCAGCTCTTGTTGAATCACCAGATGCAGTCCTGGGCACAGTATATGTTTCCCGATATCATAACGGGCATAATAAGCAAAACGTTTTCCATGTTCTTGATTCTGCCAAAAGCCCAACGTCTTTGAATTTCCACTTTGAACAATCATTCTCCACAAGCCAAGCATGAAGGATTTGGGTTATGATTTCACTCACCTTCATTTGATATCATTTGTAGTGTGCAGTGGAGAATCAGATTGAATGGCTCTATGCAGTTGGTTAAATCTTTCAGGATTTCTCTCCATGTCGTTCTGATTACCTATTGAAAATTTGCATGTGTTTGGGGAGTATCTTTCTATAAAAGAAAATAATAGTCCCAAAGGGAAGATATATTTATGACTGGAAAAAAGTAGTGGCTTGTGCATGTGTGATTCACTCTGTATATTTATTCATCTAGCTGGTTGGAAAATATATGCATAAAAATGTATTATAAATCAGACAGAGCAGAATCTGCTCCATCTTTTCTAACTGTAGAGTATAAAACAATACACATAGAAAATTTTAAAGTGAGTTTCCTTATATGTTAATCTCAGAAGAAATGAAAACCCTGCAATAATTTTTTATGAACTGGAATAATTTCATGTATTTTTAGCCTGATTTGGAAACAATAAAGATATATTCCTAGTTTCTTGCAGTACTCAGATTTTATGACAACCTATTTAAATTATTCAAACCATGCCAAGTCCCCAGTAGTGCTTATTAGATGCAAAACAAAGAGCCAAATTCAGTGGTTACCCTGTGACTGATTAGAATGTAGACAGATGTTTATTAAACCCCAAATTGCCATCCTGCTATCAGGAGGTCAAGTGACCGGGTTAACACTTAAAATTACAGGGCAAAGCCCTTGGATTTTGAACTCTGAAGGTATTTTGGTACCCATGGGGCTGCCTTGGCAGAGGCAGCCCTACATCCACTTTCTTCCCCAGGCACCTGGACCGTCCAGCCGTGGAGATATCTCCCCAGCAGTGCCCTGGCTGCACTTGCTGTAAACCACAAGTGCACAGCTGTTTTTGTGTTTTCAGTGAACATTTTGGGGGTCTAGAGGGAAAGAATGAGGTGAGGAGAGTAATGAGGTTTTATCTGTGGCAGAGTAGGAGAGACTGGTGTCCCAACTTCCCACTTCGTAGGTCAGAGCCTGCAGGGTGAGTGATCTCCGTTGCACATTCCTGCAGAGAGATAGACAAAAAGAGTAATTTTTTCCCCAACTCTCATTTTGGCTTAGGAATGGTACCCCCCAATTTGGTGCTCCCCCTGAGACTCTCCAAACCATGTGCCGCTCACATGCTCCCCCTCCCCCTGGATGGAGAGGAGAATTGGAGTCACAAAATGTAACAATCATGGGTTGAGATGAGAAAAAAATACTGGAAACAGCAATGAGATAAGAAAATGAACAGTAAGAGTAACAATGCTAATGACAGAGGGGACGATGAAGAGGTGATCACACGGAACCCTAATGGTAGACAATACCTGACCGCTCTCTCTGCCACACTATGCAGATCTGGAAAAGACCGCTTCCCCCATCCCAAGAAAAAACATGAGGTGGTACAGAGTAACCTCCAGGTCCTCTCCATGCCCCCTTCTGGCTACTGCAAAAATTAACTCTGTTCTAGCCAGAATCAGGACAGTTTTTTAAAGAGATCTGTAGGAGACAAAATGCGGGCTCCAGATCCTAACTACTTGCTGTTAACTCTGAAGTGGGATCTTAGCTTCTAAAAGGAAGGGAGTTGAGACAGTTTTCTGTGCAGTTTCTAATTGGTTGTATTTATATCACAGCCTAATCAGAGCTGGGATTCATCTTAATGAATGTCAGTTGCTTAGGAGAGGTAAATACGTAATTCTGGGTTTGGGATTTCCCGCTGGGAACCAGGCATGTAAAACACAGCACAGACATTGCAATTCCTAACTTAATGTGCCTTGACACTTTATGAATTGCATCCTCTAGATATTTAGCTAAGATTCTTTGCAAAAATTATATAAATATAATTATAAAAGATTTGCCTGCAGTCCCCGCCTGCCGTGCTTCTTTTGTTTACTTGTAAATGGGTATGAATCCTCACATACAGGATGTTATAAAAGAATAATAATCCAGTTTCTTTTATCTGAATTAGAAAAATATTTGTAACTCTAGTGTAATTCTTAGAGCTACACTGCTATGCCTGTGGAACAGAAGTGATACACGTGACTTGTAACCTGTTACAAGGACAAACTGGAGTTCACATTTCAGTATTTTCAAGAAACTGTTCAGAGACGGCCTTAGTCCTTACCTTTGCTGATATCTCTTTGCAAGTTAAGTGGTGAAATGTCTGCAGAAATCAGTCTGCCTTTGTGAAAACTTTTGTAAACCATATGAACAAAGGGCAGAAACAACATCAATCAGAATGAACAGAAGCAGAGATAGCCCCCCAAATGCTGTGCTTACCCTTTTACCTGTGGAAGACATTTTTTTTTTGCCAGCTGAAAGCTGAAATTTGTCAAGTAAACCATTCATTATCCTTGTTCCAACCAAGCATGTGACAGATGCACCAGGGCTGCAAGCACAAGGGGAGAACAATGCAAAAACTACTAGATAATAATTCTTACTGTTACAAGAATAATATAATTGTTATGAACACCACAAGCCATTAGTCTTAGTAGCAAAGCACTAAAAGCTGAAATCCATCTTTGTTTTCCTTTCCTAAGGCACTAAAAAAAATGAACTCAGATCCCTACAGGCCCCACAGAGACATGTTACATTTTCATTTCCTCTGTCTCCTTTAGAGATAACAATGGGTCCCTGAAGGCTGTTCCTCTTGTATAGTTAAGGCTAATGGCTTGTGCTTGATGATATTAAAACCTGCTTCTGGCACCGTTTCATCAGCTTAGGTGGGTGACTGACAGGCCACCAGAGCAGAGCGGAAAAGAAACCCCCGCTGCTGCCTGCCTCACCTGTAAATCTGAAAGCTAAACTCTGTCAGCTGCTTACCAGGGAGCAAAACTGCAGCCATGCCACCTGCCCTCTGACCCTTGGTTCTCTCTTCTTCTCCATGGGCAAAGGAGGGGAGGAACTGAGCCTGCAGAAACCACTGCGGGCAAGTGGGACAAGGCCCTTGGAAAGGCAGCTGCAACAACAACAGGGAGCCACGAGCCCAGCGCCTACTGCAGAGGGACAGATGGGGTGGTCATTTGCCTTTGTGCTTGTTTCAGTCACTTTCAAGGAATGTGAGAAAAGAATTTGATTCTTCCAATGGCTTCCACTGATGTTAAGACTTTAATAGAGGGGACCAGGCAGAGTTCTCCATAACCCTGACAGCATTCTTCCAAGAACTGTTAAAAGTGTGTTCTCCCTGCTCCTCTTTTTCCTAGAGTGGGGTTGAGAAAAGAGCAATTATTCACACATACTTTTGTTGGATAAAATTTTCTTCCATCTTGATCCCTAAAGATTATCATGTCTCAGGCATCTCTGTTACCTAGCAACTACGATAAAGCCAAGAAAAAGGCCTAAATATAAATTCCTTAGGAGTAATATAAACACTAATACGTTAAGCTTTAAACTCTAAGGGAGTCTTTCTTTTATTATTAATAAAACTACCATGCTTTTCCTAACATAATAAAGAAATTGTCTCCTTAATGAACTCGGCCACTATTGATCCATATCCATTTTTGAAGCAGGCCTTGTGCACTTCAAATGTTTTGTTGGAACATTGTACGTTTTTCAAATTAGCCACTGAATATCAAAATCACTTTGTTGACATCTGGAGTGTTGAAAGTAAACAAGATAATTCCTTATCTAGAGGTGCCTGAAAAAAACCCCTCATCTTTGAACAATCCCAGATATTGGGACAACTTGCAAACCTGATCTGGAACTCACAGTTTGCCTCCAGCCTTCCTCTTTTGTGAAGGACAATGCTGTTCTGAGAAACTGCAGAGCAGAAGTGGTATCACTTCTGTGATCCTTTTCACTGCGCTCATTCATAAAGCCATTCAATGCAGTTAACCAAGTTTCTCTTCTAGCTGCTCCAAGAGTAATCACACATGGGAAAAGACTACTCATTAAAATGGTGAGAGGAGCCAAGTCTCTATCAGACTCCATGAAAAACATGCAGTCCCTTGGGGACTGCAAAAGCACCAGCAGAACTTGTAGCAGGCTTACGGTAATAAATAATAAATTCCCACAGGCCAAACATGACCTGATTCAGTTAGCTTGCAGGCAGAGCTTGTGAATAACAGATTTACACAGATGAAATCAAAACCAGAATTTGACACAAGACTCTTCTGTACTTGTATTCACAGAACCATTTAGGTTGGAAAAGGTCCTTTAGATCATGAAGTCCAACCACTAACCTAACACTGCCACGTCCACCTTGAAATCATGTCCCTAAGCACCATGTCTACACATTTTTTGTGGTCTCCAGAGATAGCCACTTCCTTGGGCAGCCTGTTCCAGTGCTTAACAACGTTTTCAGTGAAAAAAAATTTTCTTCATATCCAATCTGAAGAATTCCTGAGGCATCTTGGGGCCTTTTTCTCCTGTCCTGTCATTTATAAACATGAAGTAAGTTGCTAGTGCACCCCCGATCTAGATAGGTTTGGTTTGGTAACTCCTCTAACAGTCTTGTTTTGTTTGGTTGGATTAATCCATTGGTCTCATGGAGCGTGATTCTGGATCAGGCCAAGATGATTAAGACCTGACACCACCCACAGTCTTAAGTGTCAGGGTTTTGCTCTTGCATTTGCAAAATAGTTTGTGGGAGCTTTTGGAGAAAGGACATTTCCACAGGTAATGCATTATGTAGATGTATGAAAACAAGTTTTCCTATCCCCACATTCCACTTCCCAACAGATCTCAGTTCGTGGGAGGTAGCAGAAAGATCCCAAGGACTAGGTTCATTACCTTTGACTTCAGCTCAGTGCAGTGTTAGGACTGTTAGCTACTCATAACATTCACCCTGCAATTCACCTGGGCCCTGCCTAGACAATATGGGCTCTTCACCGCAGTCTTGTCTTGGACCTCTCTTGCCCATCTAATAGGTAGAGTCCATAGTGTTTGAGTAGCATCTTCTTGGAGGGTGAGGAAAATTGCAAGGCCTAGGTCTAAATCTTCTCTCTCTCTCTCAAATGCCCTTTCTGCCCTATCACACCAAATTTGGTATGACCATTGATTGATTCCCCATGTTATTTGTTTTTTTCATGGAGCATCCCTATTAAAATAATGAACTTTCGTGGTATTCTGTCTCTCTGGTTCATTTCCAAATATGCCATCAGTAATGATTTCTTGTTTTATTGGGTGTTGGTTTGGTACAGAGTCACTTACTTTACTTTACTGGCTTCCTCATTACACCCATCTAGCCTATTCCAAATGTCTCCATGTCAGTTGCTATCATACATAGCTGTGCAGACTTTTATGAGGTTTAGATTGCTACTTTGTAATTGATTTTCTCAGTGTTTTCTTGCTTTCTTTATATCCTGTGGCATAAATTTTATTTGATGTTTTTTGTTTTTTGAGATATACCCTTTTCCCAGACTTGTTGCCAGCCTTTAATTTATCTTTAATTCTCAATCCTTTGTTGAAAATGCACACTTTACCTTTTGAATTTCTTCTTTTAACTTTTCAGCCCATTAGTTTTCAATTTTCCATATTGCAGCTAATAGCCAGCACATCCCTTCTTCCCTTTTTAAAATTTTTTTTATTTTACACATATCATTCCAATTACTGAATTAATTCACTAAGGCTTTCAGATTGTGGCTTATTGCCCTTAGTCACTCCTTATCTCACTTAGGATCTTGCCAACCATTTTCCATAAAACACTTGCTCAATAGATACCATTTAGCAGGGGAATCAGTCAGCATTCTAAGCCAAGGATCCTGCTCTCTCTGCCAATTAGTCCGTCACCCAGTTCTGTGGGGACAGACAGATTCTTTTGGGCTCCTTGCTAGAACAGTGACGTAAAAAGTTGTTGTTACAATCAAAACTTTAACCTGGACCCTCTGTGAATTGGGTCCTTTTACAAAACATAGGTAATCAAGAAACTGTTTGGATATGAGTTTTAAGTCCCTTTGAAATGAGATACTATTTGCAGTAGCTTATTTAATTGTTACCTTCTTATTGTTCTTGATGTTGTTTATATTCTTCTTGTCTTATTTAATTGCCTGGAACTTACTGACCTAGTAGCATTCGCATCGAAAAGGAAAAGCAGTTCTCCACAAACCCCTTTGTGCCTTCCTTACACCACTCTCTTCTGTTATTTGTTTGATTGATACATTTGGTTTACCTCATAATTTAACTGGGAAATTTGAGCTTTAACTAGTTTTGAATTTCTCTGTGAAGGCAGAGAAAATTGGTGGTTGGGGATAATGTTTTCAGTTCTTTATTCTAAACATTTTTCAAGGGAACATCTTCTGGGAGTTGAAGTTAAGTCCTCCTACAGTTTTGAAACTACTTTCTCACTTTGTGAAGGGAGGGCGGGTTTCCTGCAGAATATAGCTCAGGGCAAAATCCACACTTTTTTCCTCACATGTATGTAGGAAGTTATGAATCAGCAAGCATAAATCCAGAATGCCTTCTTAAGGCTGGCTGTTTCTCATCCTTATGAGTCAGTAGCGCCTTTTCCATCCAGCTTGACTGTCTCTCCACTCTCTTCTGGAAAATAAAAATAATGTGAAAAAAAAAAGGAATTCATATGATTTAATTCAAAACCCCCACAATACTCCCACACAAAGATTGTCCTTGCCAATTTTGACATACAATCACACAAGATAAAACTCTGAATAAGGAAAAGACTTGCATGCTGTTTTTAGAATGGACTTGTTGGCTATTTTTGAGAAGACTGATATTGCTACAACAGTTGCATTTTGACTTTCTCTTGCAATGTGCTTGTGTCATTCCTCTACCTCAGCAATGAGAACTTTGCATGGTCTCAGATTTGGAAATTGTGACAGAGGAGACAAGCTTGAACAGGATACAGAGCAAGAAGTCTTGAATAAACTGATAAAATGGTAAAGACACTTCCCCTAAGCTCCACATGTACTGCAATTGCAGAGGGTAGTCACAATTACACAAAAGTTTTTGTGGTATAAGTCAATGATGTGAAAGTCTCCTGGGCCATCAGGAGAGAAAGCATCTGTAATGCCCATTGCAAACCTGCTCAGCATCCCACCAGATGTCATCATCCCGTCGTGCTTGAGGCACATGGATGTGGAACCAGAGCCTCTGGAATGACCAGAATAAAAGGTCAGTCAGGATATGAAGTACCTAGTTTTCTCTGAAAATTAGCTTTGATGGGGATGAAACTTTTGGTTTCAAATGGCATTTCTGTGACAACAGGGGAAAGATGCCCTTTTAGGCTTTGGCGCAAAGGATAGGCCTGTTGACAAAGGTGTTCTTGTCCTCTGGTTTCCTGTCTAAATTCCACTTCTGCTGCCCTTTTCTGCTCTTTCTCCCTCTATGCCACATATAACTCCCTCTCCTTACCTTTAAGTTCCTTTTTTAACTTCCTCCTCATTCAGTCTCAGACTTCACTCTTGTTCTTCTGTCCTGTGTTCAAACAGTCTAAATTTCCTTTTCTCTCTCTCTATCCTGATGTCATGGCCACAATCCTGTTGTCACTTCCTTCAGTGCTCATATTTGGCATTTTGAAAACTGTCTACTAAAATAGAAAGTGCTTATCATTCTTCAAATTTGGAGACACAGCAACATCCACCTGAGTCACATTTTGTGTTAAATACACAGCAGCAACTGGAGAGTCTTGAATTTTCACCTCTGGGCCATTTCAGCTCAGCCACTTGAAGTCATGTCTGACTGTGCATCTCTCAGCTCTATTCAAGAGATTTGGAGAGGGACAAAGACTGAGTAAGGTCAAATTGACACCTGCTCCTAAAACATCACGGTCAGACTCTACAGCTCTGATCCTGCAAATATGTGTGGAAACACTCATAGATTACATAGTGATACATGTGTTTGCATGAAAAGAATCTCTGAAGTATAATCTTTTTAGGCTGGAGAATCCTTTTTTCCCCCCTCTTTTCAGGCTTAGCACACATTGGCAGATGCATAAGAAACAGTATAAGGAGAGTAGTAGGACAAATCAGGATCTGTCAGCAACTGTGCTATTAGCTTTACATTTTAGGTGCATAGATGACTCCTCTGAGAGCAAAGAATTGGCACAGAAAATGTCAGAGTGGAAATCTGCTCCATAAGAGATGTAAATCTAAATGCTCCTCCAAATGTTTAGCCTGTGAGGAAAAATATTGATATTGAAGACACTGTAGAGAAGTTTCAGTCCATGACAGTGCTTGTCATTCATCCTACAATTGTTAGCAGGAAGGATTTGCTTACATCCCCTTAGAGGGAGAGGACCTGTTCTATGTACAAGGTGATTAAGACTGAGTTAATGAATTGTGGGTATTACTCTTGTGAACTGGTAAATTCACTTTGGAAAAAATATGCTTTCTCTGCCTAGTAAAAACTCAAGTTGTCTTGCTAGCTGTCATGGGAAATAAAATGAGATCCTGTGATATTAGTATGGATGCCACAGTTCTCTTCCAAAGGATATAAAATGTTAATACTACTCATAGACAGGTTGGCCTATTGCATAAAATAAAACAACTAAACACTGTCTTCCTCTCTTAGAAAAATAGCATTTAAAAATGGCTGCAGCCATGTTCAAGAATGATTGCTCAGTGAGTCATTCATCACTGTAAAAAATGAACTTAGCTTACCAAGAAGATGTTTGTTTCCTGCTATAACAAGACTTCAGTATATCAACAAGGAAATTGAATCATCTCACTTGGCTGTAATAAACAGCTGAGTTATACTGAAATCATAACCAAGTACCTTGAGAAAGTAGAAGTGTTGTTTAAGGTGAGCAACTGAAACTATTAACTCCTGAATGAAAAATGGATTTGATTTAATCAAAATCAAACACAAATGACCACAACAAATTTTTGCCAAATAGCAGTATGGTTAATACATTGGGTGATGATCTAGGAAAAAACAGACTAGATAAGACAGACCCATGAGGAACTTTCAGAAGCTGAGCTCTACAGTGTTGTAATCAGTTCTTCTGTAATGGATGATGCTTAAATGAACAGGTTTTATCCAAGTCATGTTAAGATCTTAGTGATCAAAGCTGACCAAAGAGAAAAAAGTGACCCTCACAGAGAATGCAGGAGGATAACGACATGTAGGAATATAGAGTGTCATGAGTCTATTGCTGCTCTTTCAAAGACTCCTTCCTCACATTTGTAACCTAAACACTGAATGAAAAAAAAGACAACAACAACAACAAAAAAAAGAAAGCAACCAACCAAAACCCCAAACCAAACCAGATAAAGAAAGGAAAAGAAAAAGTCAAAAGGGAAAATGTGGGGAACTGCAATGCCAATGACTGATATTAATTTCTTTTCTTGTAAGCTTGGTAAGCTTGTCAACCAAAAATAAAAGCAAAAAAAGGTAGAGAGAACAATTATTGAAATCAAATAAAATCAGGGTGCAGCATCATGTGAAAGTGCCTGAAGCAAAATAGACAAAGATGACTTTTTTTTACAGCATTTGTGAGCTATCTTAGGTCATAGAAATAATCTGAAGAACATTATTAGAGCAGACAAGAATGGCTGCCTTAAAAAAATAAATCTCCAGTTACCTCCCATTTTGCTGTACTAACCTGAATAATGCAACTGCATTTCAAGGAGAAAGAGGGAGTTAGATGCCAAATGCACAGTGAGGACCTCCTCTGACGTGGAAGAAATGGAGACCAGAGTTCTGCTTTTCGGTTTGTGCCTGTGGAAGTGGATAATTAAAAGCCTTGCTTTTTCTGAACTGACTGGGGAAAACACCTTTAGAAATCCTTCCTTCCCACCACTGCAGACCATCTTGAGGTGTGTTGGTGGCAACTTGATGGCTTGGGAGATCCATTTATTCTTCTTTTGAAGTTTCAGTCTTGGTCTAGTACTCCTTGTACTTTGCCCTACCCCATGTTCCAACTCTGCGTGTTGTGAGCAATCTGACATCCTACCCAGCGAACATCCCTGCTGGAAGTAAAAATCTGGAGGGACTGGAAAGAGAAATACAAAAGCAGAATTGGAAACATAGGGATAAGAATAGATCATCACAGACAAGATTGTTTAGAAGAGCGAATAAGTGTGGACTTGGAGAGGAATTAATAGAACGGACAAAAGATGGGCAATGTGCAGATGAGTAAGAGGAAAGGGCCAATTCTTGGTGTTTGCATGAAGACTATCTCAAATATCATTGTTCTCCTGTTATATCACCTCTTGGGAGAGACCAAGAAATTCTCCACTCTCTCTACAGCAAGATTTACAAAATCCCAGTTAACAGAAGTGTTCCAGACAACAGAGTGACTAATTTCCCCACACCACCTCAAATCTGTCTCCTACCAAGTTCCTCTCTTTGAAGAGAGTTCTCATCCCACTGCACAGCGAAGCTCGCCCACGTCTGTGATACTTTCCCCGGAACAACAAAAACAGTAACAAAAGACGACAAACTGAACAGAGCCTAACCTAACTGCGTAATCACTTGTTCTGTAAGCACCGGAGTAAATCTGAATCACTCACATAAAAAATTAACCCCTTGCCCTTCAATATTAGCCAGTAACTATCAACACAACACGGAGACCATAAATGTTCTTCTCAAGGAGAGATAGCTGTTAATCAAGCTGAAGTTACATCACAGTCCAATCAGAGTTAGGAAATCTTATTTCATTGCAAAACATCACAGTTGGTTTTATTTTTACCTTACCCTTCCCTTTCTAATAAATCTTACTTCAAATCATCAATGCTCCATCTCCAGCAGTACCCAGGCTATCGCACAGTTGTATCTCTGGCTTCTTCCAAAAAGCAATCAGGCCAGCATAAGACACAACAGATTGGATGGCAATGTTCTTTGGAGAAGGCATGGAGAAGTGTTCACTCTGGAACAGACACACATGCAGGTGAGCATTTTGTTTAAAGCCTCTTGATACTCAAAAAAATGACATCACTTGGCTTGCCATATGGAAGACATGTTTTCCACAAGAAAGATTTTTTCATCCTGAGTATTTGGGTATTATTAGCGGAGGACAGGATATGAAGACATTGGTCATTGCAGAAGTCACTGAAATCTGTACTTCACATCTATCCCTGGCCACCAGTGTGTTAGTGACTAGTGAGATAGGGGCACAAGAAGGAATTTCAGCTGGGGACTCAGGGGAAAATAGATTGGAAAAAGTGAAGGTTTTTGTAATATTGCACAACAAATACTGCTGGTTCAGCACTTGCTTGTGTGGGCCAAATGTTTTGCTTTGTTTTTTGAGCTGATTAGAAGGTTTTTCAAGAAAGAGATGTAGATTTGTTGCCACCACTGTTATATTACCTGTAAGGTACCTATTCCCGTGACAGTACCTAATAGCAGATTAGTGTTGGGTGCTTACTCAGGCCATTCAGTGCCAAAATTCATGCTTTAAAATGTAGACCATCTAGAAATCACATAAACATGGCTATTTGCAGCAGTAATATGTTCTCCAGGAGTGGTATACCTGGGTGTATTTCCTACAACCAAAATATTCAGTAATGTTATAAAAAATAGTCACATTTCAGACAGCAATGAAAATAAATTAAGGAAAAAGAATGCTGAGCCCTGCTTTTAAGGAGTCATTCATACATGTTAATAGTGTGTGCATAACCTTACAAAACCTGAAAAGCCAAGCCACTGCCGGGTGCTTGGATTTGGCAGCTACTCAGCACAGGTATGACTAAAAATGCCCATTCTTACTGGCCTGTAGTCAAATTTTCTTTGAGTTATAGACGCAAGGCCATGTGCTTTTAGCTCTGATGTGTCCTACCAGGATATGCTTTACAGCAACATTACATAAAACCATTTCTAAAGTGACCTAACAATATGTGACACTCTTGTGGACTTAACACAACCTGAAAAAATGCCCTGAATTCTTGGAATTATTAAGTAATGGTGAAACTTGAAAGAAGCTGGAACACTTCATATTTTAATAGTTGTGTTGTTTGGTGGTGACAAATTCCTTGGGGAGCAATGTCAACCAAATCTAAAATGCATTACAATCTTGCTGGAGATTTAACTGGAACCCTATGTTTGTTTCCATGTCCCATCTTAGCAATACATATATATGTCCAGAAAACCTTGCTTTTATGAAAGGAGGGAAAATTTAGGGTTTTGCCCTCTGTCACTGGAGTTACGTCAACAAAATCTAGAGAAATTAAAGTGGTAATTCTATCTAGATGCTGTCTAGATAGACATATTTTTTAAAAAATTCTCTCTTGTTTCAAGCTTGCCATTCTCTTCCTTGAAATTGAGTCTGGCTTCGCATTTCTTTCTTTTTTTTTTTTTTTGCTTTACTCAGGGGTCTCTTGTGAGGGAACAGATCACAAATTCAAGCTTGTGGAGGTACTGTTCCAACTGTAATCTTCCATCATATGATAATGGTTGTGAGTGGCCATATTCAAGCTTCTGGTATAGCTCAGAGGAAAGCGCTCACTGGCTTCTGGCCACTCAGAAAGTTAAACTCGTGCAGTGGATGCAGATGCCTGTGTTTTGACCGAGGCAGGTTAGTAAGAATCTTTAACACTGTTGCACTGTAGTGACTAACTTACCTTCAGGTTAAATTCCGGTCACCTTCAAGTCATAAATCTCCCAGGTCTCTTCAATGGCTGCTTTTGTTTCATCCCCAGTGTTTCATTTGCTGACATTGATTTGTCTGTTTTCTTAAAAGTGAAGGTCAGGGGAGCCAGGGACAGGCCATGCCTTAGCTGTGAATCTCAGAACTGGAAAGGCAATTAAGCTTGCACACATTTATAACTTGTATGAGGCATCTTATTTCGTGGGCTTCTCTAAAACTCCAAGCTCTGAAAATCTTCACAACTGACCTTAAAGTGTAGGTTTTTGCCTCTCTCTATTTTTTTAATAAGGCCTTACAGCCTGACAGCTGCTGTCAATATTTCTGTAACCAAAACCAGCTTCCAAACCTTATCTCTATCAATGCATGTCTTATAAGTATCCCATGCAATATATCCGTCTAATATAGCAATTATATATGTTCATGGCAGTTAATGGTTCCTGTTTTGTAGGAGTTGCTTACACACTTCAGGAGAACCCTCCCAACTCTGCAGATACTAATATTTTTAACGCATTTGGAAAATAATTCTATTTCTATAGAATCCTCAAAGGAAATGAGAGTCCAAAAACCTACATTAAAATAACATGAGGGATAAACTTAAACCCACAGGAGCTAGGAAGTTGTGTGGTAAGTAATTTGAAAACCTACGCTGGCAATATATAGTTAAAGTGCTGAGAAATTACACTAGAACAGGACTAAATAATAGGACAGTTTATAATTCTACAGGAATTCATCTGATCTCTTCCTCCTTATATTCTGATTGTCAGACAGTACATATACTGATCATTTTCTTTACATTAAAAATCACTGACCAACACTGTTTTCTGTCTTTGTGAGATACAGGACTCTGGAGGAAGATTTAATTAAAAATGGATAGTGTGCATATTTTCATTCTAGAGATTAGTACTATGTATTTCTGGAGTCATAGGAAGCAAAATATTAAATAGATAATTAAAACATCTTTTTTCTTACATACTACGTTCTTACAGATATTGTATAACTACCTGACTTCATTAATGTTTTAAAATAATACATTTAATGGCTTATGGCTGGCTGATACATTGAGTCATATTAAATAAGTTTATACAGCACTCTGATTACAGATTCATAGCAAATAAATACCTAATTTAGCACTCCTCTAAGTGCTTGTAAGTTAGTAGTCTGTACTAACTTTATATAATTTTTTCTTGATTTGAGTAACTATGGGGAAAGATTTAATTTATTTTTGTGTTAAGTTTTAGACTTGGCTTAGCCTGTAGGTTTTATGTTTGCTAGCCTTTAGACAAAGTACAGAACTGGACTGAGAATGAGCCAAGAATCCAAGATCCACCTGCAGAGTGCTCACATTGGAGTTACAAAGTCACATCCCAGCTGGCTTCTCTGACATGTTGACCCCACATACTTCAGATTCTGTGCTGCACACAGTGCTCTCAGCCAGTGACCCTTGTGTTCAAGGATTATGCTGGCAATGATGTATACTAAACAGAAAATTTTGATGCTGGAATGCCTGAATTTCAGGTGCATAGCCTTAAATTATCCAAATTATAGTGATGCACGGTGTGGTGTCCCCGAGGATGACTCAGAACATCTGTCTACTGGTCTAGAGTTTGGGACATAAGCTCAGGGACTTTGATATGTTGTATAAGGCTGCAGGAGCCTTTGTAAGTACCAGCTAGACCACTATTTAAAATGAGAGTTTTTTGTCTTTCCAAATAAATGATGAGATTTGAGCTCATCTCATTGATGATTTATTGGTAATTTCCTTTATTTACTGTGTCTGCTTTTGTGCATTTAATTTACCCTTAGTGCAGACACACACTGCCTAATTACACCCTGCCCTAAGGGACAGAGAATTTAATGTTGGACTGAAAATGGAGTTCACATGATATTCAGGAACTCATGAGATGATAACTTCCTGAGAATGATATTTACACAAAACTCAAAAAATCAAAGTGAGGAAACTCAGAGACAAGATTGCAAGGCTGTCCAATGAGCAGTTCAAAACTGGGAATCAAAAACCTCTAGCTCAGTGCTGGGAGCGAGCTTCTCTGTACTTGAAGCACTCAATCTGGATGTGACATCAAGGACATTTTCCCTACTACTTTATGAACTCATTTACAGTTCTCCAGATGCTCCCCACATCTGTGGGACATAGAGAGCTGAGCAGTCATAACTGTTCTTTAAAGCCTGACACTAGGGCAGATTAACTTGACAGGACAGTCATAAAGGGCAGACAAGAACTCTAAGATACTTCTGTCTCATGGATCTACCCACAGAGAGTAGCCCAGAGAGATTTTGGCAGCTAATATTCGATCCTTCAAGTCCTACCATTTGGGGAGACAGAAGGACTGGGCTAGTTTGATTTCCATTTTAATTTTCTTGTAGTGGAAAAACAAATTAAAAAAAAATCAAAGAAAAAGCACGTGTTTTCATATTATATTCCAGAATAATTGTAAACATCTGTAAGTAGTTCTGCTTTACTGTTCTTTCCAAGGGCATGTATCTGGTTAATTTAGTATGGCAGCCTCAATTAAACAACCCCTGGTAGCATGTTGTGGCTAATTGCTTACTGTTTACCAGAGCCTTTTTTTCCCTTTGAAAAAGGATCCTTCCTTTCTCCAAAGCATGCCTGCTTTAGATTGAGGTTAGTACTTTGAGTCTGATTATTTAAATTTAAGATGCCCAAAGCAATAAAAAAAAGTCAAATAAATAGATTTACACTCCTTGCCATCTGTTTTACAGGTGAGGAAAGAACATACGCTATTTTCTTAGTTTACTAGAGAATTATAGCATGTTATAGATTTAAAGTGTGCTATAACAAAGTCAGCGCTCATTGTCAGTAGCTCATAGAGTTTGTATACAGGATAGCAAAAAGAAATTTGTCCATCTGGAGCATTCACAGTAGAATTTGGGGTTTGTACACTTTATTACTTTAGGAAAAAAACTGGGTTTTTTCCTTTTCTTCTGCTCCCCTGAAACAGCCAGTTTATGTTGCATTCTTAACGTGTTTAGTTCAACAACAATGAATATCTTATAGCCATTTAAATTTTTTTCAAAATAATCCAAAATATTTATGGACAAAAAACCCCACTTTCCTCAAAAAGTTTTATGTAAAGCCTGTCCTACAGTCCTTTGCATTCAGTGGAAGAATTTTAAACCTTCAATGAAAATCCCAGAATCCGAAGCTGGAGTTTAGCACACCCAACTTGCTTCAACATTTCCAAGAGCTATTCCACGTCTGTAGGTAAAACCTTTCTTTTCAACCTAGCCAACCCATTGAGGTCACTGAAAACAGGAGGAGTTGCTTCAGCTTGGGCATTCTTGAATATTTAACTGCTTCACTGAAATGCCTCAAGAAAGCTTAAAGAAAACTTGAACAAAAATCTCAAAAGCATCAATTTTCCCAGGTTAGGGTACTTAAGGAAGTAGCAGCCTCATCTCACAACCCCTCCTACTACCACAAGCCCATTCCTGCTCTCTGCACTGCCTGTCTCCTGTCTCAGTGTCCAGATTATACCTGCATTTAATGCTCATGGCCAGCATTTCTATAAAACCTGTTTGCAGCTGCTTTCCACAGCCATGGTTGAGACCAGGCAGGAGGCACCCAGTTTCTGAATTGAGTTGTCATAGCTACTCTGAGCAGGCCAAATTTCTGGAAAATTCTGGTATTTGGAGAATAGAAGCCATTCTTCTAGATATGACAAAGAGCTGATTCTCTGGTTCACAGCCTAAGGCCTGCAGCTCTACAAATCCCATAAAACAAAAAGTTCTGTTCTCAGGGTTGTCTTCTCTTCTAATTTTAAATTTATTTTATTTAAAGAAATATCTCATCAATTTTCTTCTTGTCCAGAGCTCAGGTGTCACAACTGGAACAGTTTTTGATGAGTTTTGCTGACAACTTTTGAGACACTCAAATAAATACAGAAGTTTTTATAACAATGCATGGCGAGCCTTGTCCTTTTTAAATTTTCATTGCTTGCTCTATAAGAAGTTTGAAGGTGGGGTGCCTAAATCAGGTGAGGGCTTGGAACATCTTAGCTGGTACTTTGGTGGAAAAAAAGTATCTGTACTCATCTTCATTGCCTGAAAAACCCTCAGTTCTGGTACGTTTGGTGGGTTACCCTCTTCAAAATAGGAAAGCTATGACAATTCCCTTGCTCCCCTCAAGGAGGGGAAGTCTGTGTGTATTCAAGGGGTGACTGCAAGAATGCTGGCAGTGTTTGTGTTTGAGCATTAAGGCATCACAGAATGCATTACAGAAACTGTCCTTGCAGGTGGTAGAGGGGCCTGACTCACGTGGACACACAGAGAGTGAGCACCTCTAGAACTTGCTGCAGATTAAAGTTCCCTCCTGTACAGAAAGAATTACATTTCCAGTGCAGGAAGATCCAGGACCTGGGTCAGATGAGTGATGTGACCCTGCATAGAGCTGCAGTTTTGCTGTCCAGTCACTTGAAGATATCAATCCATGTATGGCTATTCCAGTGACTTTCGGCTGCCTGAGCTGGGGCAGCCAAAGACAGTCACTGCCTTCTCCAAGACTGCCATGCATTCTACAGATATAAGTCCTGTTAACTCTTGAGCAAGATACATTCAGCATTTTTAACCTACCTGTAACCTCACTTGTGTGATGAAAAGAATTCAGAATGAAACATAAATAGTGTTTAAGAAAGCCAAACAACACCGGAAGGGAGATGTTGACAAAGAACATTGAGATGTGCTTACAAAAGCTTTCTTCACTACCTGATTGTGACCATGGAAACTCGCTGATGCAAAGCCCTGTGATACGACAGTCTGCTCTTTCAAGCCATTCTTATTTCATCTACTTTGTGGATAATCTGAAAGGCTCTTCAGTTTATTGGAAAAATAATGCGGGGGTGGGGAGTGGAGGGAACAGCAGAGTAAAAAAGCATGAAGTACTTAATGCCTTCTTTGCCTCAGTCTTCAATAGTAAGTCTGGTTGTTCTTTGGGCATCCAGCCCTCTGATCTGGAAGAGAATGAAGCTCTGTAATCCAGGGGGAATCGGTCCATTAACTCAGTGAGTTATGGCATAGTGCTCATAACACCAAGGTTGTGGGTTCAATCCTCATGTGGGCCATTCACTTGAGAATGGGACTTGGTGATCCTTGTGGGTCCCTTCCAACTCAGAATATTCTGTGATTCTGTGAGCTGCTGTACCACTTATACACACACATGTCTGTGGGGCTGGATGGGATTTACCCAATGCCAATGCTGAGGGAAGTGCTCCCTGAGTCATTCTGCACCATTTCTCGGCAAATGCATTGCACATCTTCAGGAAGGGCTGGGAGTAAGATTCAGGGAACTACAGGCCTTTTAGCCTGACCTCAGTGCTGGGGAAGCTCCTGGAGCAGATCTTCCCAAGTGCCATCATGCAGCATGTGCAGGACAACCAGAGGATCAGGACCAGCCAGCATGGGTGTAAGAAAGGCAGGTCCTGCTTGACAAACTTGATCTCCTTCTGTGGCAAGCTGGATGAGGGCTCTGGATCTCATCTGTCTTCAGTAAAGCCTTTGACGTTGTTTCCTACAGCATTCTCCAGGAGAAAGTGCTTGTGGCTTGGACAAGTGCACTCTCTGCTGGGTGAAAAATAGGCTGGATGGCTGAGCCTGGAGGGTGGTGATGAATGGAGGCAAATCCAGTTGGCAACCTGTCGCTAGTGTTCCTCAGGGACCCCAATAATTTCCCACGGCTCACTGTTGGGGTCATCCCTGTGTAATACCTTTATCACTCATCTGGAGGAGGGGATTGAGGGTACCCTTGGTAAGTTCACAGAGGACACCAAGTTGGATGGGAGTGTTGATCTTCTGGAGGGGAGGCAGGCTCTGCAGAAGGATCTGGAGGGGCTGGACTGATGGGCTGAGGCCAACTGCATGACTTTCAACAAGGTGAAGTGACAGGTCCTTCACCCGGGCCACAACACCCCAGCAGAGCAGCAGGATGGAGGAAGAGTGGCTGGAAGGTTGCTTGGAGGAGAACGACCTGGGCGTGCTGGCTGAACATGAGCCAGCGTGTGCCCAGGTGGCCAAGAAGGACAATGCCATCCTGGCCTGTATCAGGACTAAGGAAGGGATCATCCTCTGTACTTGGCTGAGGTTGCATCCCAAACACTGTGGGATTGTGTTTGTGTGTTCAGTTTTGTGTGCCTCCCAGTTGAGGTGCTGGAGCATGTCCAGAGAAGGGCAGTAGAGATGGGGAAGGGTCTGGGGCACAAGTCTGATGAGAAGCAGCTGAGGGAACGGGGGGTCTTTAACTTGGAGAAAAGGAGGCTCAGGGGAGACCTTATTGCTCTCTGCCTGAAAGGAGGTTATAACCAGGTGGGGATTGGTCTCTTCTTGCAGGTAACAAGCAATAGGGCAAGAGAAAATTACCTCAGGTTGCATCAGGAGAGGTTTAAATTGGATATTAGGAAAAATTTCTTCCTAATAGTCACAGGCTTCCTGGGGAAGTGGTTGAGACACCATCCCTGGAGGTATTTAAAGATGTGTAGACACCTCGCTTAGCAACATGGCTTAGTGATGGACTTGGCAGTGCTGGGTTAACAGTTGAACTTAAGATCTTAAAGGTATTTTCCAACCTAAATAATTCTATGATTTAAAACTCAAGGCCCCTGTCTAATCAATGTTAGCAATGTCACAGGAACTGAGCCAACACTCTGCCATTATTCTAAACAGGACCAAAGTTTCAAAGCCCTAATATCCTTCCTAACGAAATGTGAGTAACAAAATACTCCCTACCATAGTGTTTGTTGTCTGTGTTGATCTAATGGATCAGCATCTTTTCTTTGCACCCTGTAATCACCAATTCTTGCCAAAGAATCAGGGTGCACTTTGTGATACATTCCAAGCTTTGAAGTTGCATTCAGTTAAGGATTTTTAGAGGTTGACAGCGAGCCTGTTCTGACAAAGGCGTATTCCAAAAATACTCCAACTTCTATTTCCCCTGTGAAGAATTGGAGATGGTATAGAATGACATTCATCACACGGCCACAATGACAAGAATCCATAAGAAATGTCGACTTTATTAGCTCACCAGCTGTGCTTGCTGCCAAGCCAGCCTCAGGTACCATTTCACTTGCTCTATCACTCATGACTTCCCTTTCCCCAGGAGAGAGCTTTCATTATCCTTCAAAGAATTCAAACATACTTGAGAGATACAATAGAGGAAAAGGGCAGAAAATGCTAAGCAATGGCTGAACTATAAGCATTTCTACTAAAACAGATTATTCAACATATTTGGTGAATTAAGAGATCAGTGATCCTTTACTTTTTGGTGAATTAAGAGATCAGTGATCCTTTATTTCTTGAGCTATAATAATAACAATTCAGGAAAAAAAAAAAAAAAAAGACCCACAGGCATTTCCCAGATCCCAACCTTCCCATTTCAAGATGACTTTGTTCTCTTTCAAAATTGGATGATTGCACAAGTCACCCTGGCTTCCTGCCTTGCCACGGGTGCCCAAGTTTCCAGTGACTCTCATCCCTATTTAATTTACAGTGCTGCCAAATTGCAAGATGGTTGTGAAGCCAGGGGCAACAACTCTGCCAAAGCAAACATTAGAGCTTTCAACAATAGGAGTGGACCAAGCTCCTGGGTTCACTGGCCATAATAAATCATAAAAAAAGAGTGATGATCACTCAGTCCTAAACACTGATCACTCTTGTGTCATTTGTCTTAAAGAAATTAACAGTTTATCAATAGCTTTATTTTCTTCTTATTTTTTCAAAGACAGGAGGATGTAATTTCTTCCCACTGATTTTTGAGGGATGCCCAGGGTGGCAAATTAGTTATATTTAATTTCTGTAGCTGATGACACATGAGTTCCTTCTAGCAAGACCCTACTGTCTAGGACAAGAAGCAATGGTTTGTCCATTGTGTTATTTAAAAAGCTATGAAGCCAATTTCTGTTTTGCCAAGAGAATATACTGAAAACTTTCTATACTGTTTCACTCTGAATCTCACTGTGTTCCCTGGTAAGGATTTGTATTTCACAATGAGTGTTGTCAGACTGAATTAACCTTGGAATGAAAAGAAAATATAACAGAATGGAACTCTAGAGAAATGATTCAAAGTGTACCTTGTTTCAAGTGGGAAATAAAAACAGATTCAGGCACTGTGTAAGGATTGAGTTCATCTTGACCAAGATTTTACAATGGATGCAAACTAGAGTTGGAGCCCAGAACCACCAGTTCTCACTCCTGTGACTTTTAGGACAAAACTAGTTTCAGTCTGTCATACAAAGAAAATACCTATGTATCAATACACAAGGACCATGGACATGTTTTAGATTAAAAATATTGATTCCCTTACCCCCAGGAAGAGCCCTTACGCCAAAATACTATTGCTGCTTCTGAGGCAGAAGGTGGAAACTGAAATCTGCGTACTAAAACCACATATGCATAAACTATTTATCTTACTACATGACTACCTACTACAAATATAACTTCCAATTTGAAACTGAGACAATTTTCTCAGATGTATTTAACTTTGCAAGTCCTGGTTTCACATTCATTCAAGACATGACAGGTGTACTCTATTTTATACATTATAAGAATCTTGGGGCTGTACAGTTTGTGCCAAAAAGAAGTAATTATATATTTATGCTTCCTGCCTGTGATGTAGTCTCTCTTTTCTTACTTCAAATGTGCTGCATTTAGAAAGAGGTGAGAAATATTTCTGAGCCATCTGTAAATATTCTGTAGCAGGTTTTGATGTGGCATCATACACCTTCAAAGACAAGTTTTCTACCGGAGTACTCGTTCTGCTTGCTGGTTTATCACTCTGGTTCAACTGAGACAGAGTCATTAGACAAATATTATTTGCACTCCCAACACTCTGCCTGTTGCTTGTGACTCTTCTTAGAGGGCAGCGAAGTTGGTCTGACATTCAGGCAACAACAGAAATGTGCAAGTTTTCTAACATATATCAGATATTATTATAAAACCAAGAAGAATAAGAAATGAGTCCATTGATTTCTGAAAAAGAAGAGAAAAACCTCAGGAGAAGTTATCATTACAGTCCTAGTGATGCAGATTTCAGAGCCAGATATGCATAGCTCATCTGCCCTGTGAAGTTTTAAACTGGTTGTTAAGAAAGCCAGAAAGTGCTATTAAAACCATAAAAATAAATGTAAGAAGGAGAAACGTTTGTTAGTACTGACTGTCAGTAATCAGTGGAAGATACCAATGAGAATAATAAACATTTTAATAATAAGTTTTAAAATATATTTCAAGTTTCAGTTGGAAGTACACATCGAATTGTCAACATTATGGCAAGTTTCTTTATGCTGCTTTATTTGGGGTGCAGCAATGCCATGGGCTCTTCACAAACCCAAAGAAATTGGCCTATGTCCCCCTCTGCTCTGAAGACAGAGAGAAAAGAGATTCCTGTACACCTCTAAGAGCTTCACAGCCATCTTCTCTTGGTGCCACTCATTCTGCCCATTTCTGAGGTTATTTGGCAAGAGACTGCACAAGTAGGCAGTAGTTAGGTGAGAGAAGAGAGGAGACAAGCCAAAGAGGGGATAGCTCTCCAAGATTCATTGCCAGGGAATGAGGAAGTTCTGTTGATAAGCCTGTCTGTGCTGATTTTATAGGTCACTTTCCAGCCCTGTGAATCTCCCATGGGAACTACAGGACCTGAGAAATCTCTGTTCCCCCCATCAGGAAGGAAGGGAGTAGAGTGTACTGAAGATACTAGAGATGCCTCAAGTTATGCAGGATTTCCATCAGATCTACGTGCTTCCTCTTCTGTTATTTCAGCCTGAAAAGTCCCTTCGCTCTTGCCACTGCCATGTGTAAGTGTTTCTAGATACTATTTCATCTTCTGGGTCTTCAAAGCCTCAGGCAGCTGAGAGACAACAGCTGAGGGGAAGTGAGAAAAGAAGTTGCTTCACTACAGCCCTTTCAGGAACATTTCAGACTGGTGGATTCTGTGGCTGTGGGAAAAGACTTTCCAAGATACCACGACTTGCCTGTCACTCTCAGAAGGATAGTATTTTCTCCCAGAAGAATAACTGCTGGTAACTCTTAAAAAATTTAGAAAAAAAGTTCTGCAAGAGTGATATGTTACACAGGTCCTTTGCAGAGAGATGCAAGGCGTTAGGTGCAGGCACATCTGACTTCTGGATATTTTTTTTCCAGTTTGCAGCAAGATATATTTGTGCCCAAAAGAGAAACATTAATCAGAATTCTCACTTTGTAAGAAAAAAGAGTAAAAAATCATTTTAGGATAATGGAAACATTTCTCTTCCTACATGCATTTTCTCCTGTGACTGCAACTCTCATTACTTTTTCTAATCACAATACAAAAGCCAACACATTCCAAAATTCCACTGTGGCAAAGGGCAGAATGAAAGATAGACAGGACACAAAAGGGTACAAGGAAATGGTGAGGTAATACATCTTTGTGTGACAGGCAGTGGGGCCAGTGGCCTGGTACCATGACTTTACAGGCAGTTTAAGCCAGCAGAAACACTGCCAAAAAAGACAGTCCTGCCTAGTCTTTTTCTCTGGTTGATTTTTCTGGCTTCTGCATCCCCTGTACACCCTCCCTTCACCAGCTACTCTAGCCCAGCACAAGCATTGATGCAGAAAACAGCTAACTGAGCAAAATATAGTTATTTTTACCCATGTCAACTTCCTAACTCTTCATTGTGCTGCCACACAACTGTTTCTGCTGGCACATGTCAGGGGACCAGGAAAGGAGCAAAAAGTAGTGATCTGTATGGGTGGGAGGGAAGTGCCTTTTTTAGTGGTGGTGTTCTCTATTGCACGCTCAAGCTGGTATTGAAATGAATGGCACAACAAGTGTAGCATTTTTTATAAGCAGAAAGAGGAAGTTCAGGTGGGATAATGAATTTGCTTGTAGGATGCTTTAAAGGAGCTCCACTCTGTGGAACATGGTGGACAGAGGAAAAAAATCAAGAGTATTGATTAAAAAATGTAGGAAGCTGCTGATGTTCTCTAGTACCTTGGTTTGACTAAGGCAGTAGTCTCTAAAATGGCTGACATATATTGACCAAGCAGGGACAAGGAAAAAAAAAAAAAAAAAGAAGAGACTTTAGATGGTAAAGAAAAAGGAACAAGTGAAGAGTTGGACTAAAGGTGTGATACAGATGAAACAATAGCTTTGGAAGAAACCTTTCACTACGCTTAAAGTTGTCCACTGAACCCCACCTTCACTTAAAACTGAAAGTGCTCCTCTTTTTCTCAGTACAGAGGAGAGCCAGGCTAAAGTAATTTGCACACATTCTACAGCAGAGTGATGGAGGCACATTCTGTGACCATTATCTCTGGTTGAAGAAGATATAGAAGTGTAACAGGACCTCTAGGTTGCAGTGAAGTGATCTCCAGTAATCCTTGTTCATAGTGTTTGTTTGGCAGCAGGACCATAATACAACAATCTGTTTCCAAGTCTTAGCTTTTAAGATTCGGGTTAAAAATATTTGCTCATTTGGCTTTGTGTTTTCATCTAGGTGAATGAATGTAATTATTTTATCCCTCTCTGAGCTCCCCATGCCTTGAACACTGAAACATTCACCACTTCTGCAGGAGGTTTAGAGGCACTACAGAAAGAGGGTGTTTTCCTGAAACAAGGACACAGGTTACTGACAGACAAGGGAAGGGTTGCATTGCTGATGGAGGGCTGAAGAGGCTGATTATACCTCTTGGTACCTCAATGACTTAGTCATTCATGCCCAGTGGACCAAGAAAGAAGCACTTGCACTTAATGCTGCTCACGCCAGAAACAGACATCCCATCGCTATCCCTCATTTGCGAAGTCAGGTGCACCTTAAACCTTCTGTGAGTTGCAACTCTGAGATGTGGTTCATATTAAAGACAATTGTTCAGGCAATGTCGTTCTCTGGCACTGCCAATTAAGAATCTGAGGCACAGATGAGAGACCTAGATACCTTGGTTAGCCAGGAGCAGAATCCAGTTCTGTTGGATCCTGGTCCTGTGTCTTATCTGCTAGATCATATACCTTTTCAGAGTTTAATCTGATATTCAATGTTATGTTTAGTCATGGCTTAAGATACACTAATTACTGTATATTAAGACCAGTTGTGTATCTCCATTATATGCAACAGTGAGCTAATCGTTCATAGAAGGTTAACTGAAACACGATGTGTGAACCATGCCTCTTAAGACTGTTCAGCCTCATTGGAAACATTAAGACTGTAAATTGTGCAAAATATCCCTAGATTCATTTGGTTTATATTGACAGCTGCGGTATTAAAAACTCTGGGTTTGTTTGCCTCTGGAAGGTTTTTTTTTCCAGTGGAAATCCTCTTTTCATCTCCTCTGCGTGAAGCTCTGTGAGCAAGAATCATGCATGAGGAGAAAAGAACACAGGGGCTTGAGGTTAACACTGCTGTTTAGGCACGGGCCAATGATCAAACATCAGCTTGTGTGGCAGGGAGAGTGCTATATAATTCATAAATCCAGTGCCTTGTTCAAATGAACAAAAGACCCCAAGTAAATTTTAATCAAAAGTACTTGCATACCGAAAAATAAAATATCTGTAAAATTCTACCTTGTGTTAGTGTTGTACAGAGAGTTGCTACCGCAGTGGTTTGGTCTGTGACTCATTGGAACCCATTGACTCGAGGGTGATTTTCAAAGGGGCATAGTGAGCTTTTGTCAGCATGGTGCTCATCCAATTTAAGAAGAATCTGGATGACTGGAAAGGCGTTCTTCTGGAAATGCCTTGGGTTATTTATCCAGTCCCTGAAATAATGCCACCGTGTTGTAGAATAAATATTCTTTCTGTTCCCAAATAGAGTATTTTACTTATTGCTATCTTCCCTCATGTTTAAGCACCAGTATTTCTCATAGAATACTGTAGGAAATATTCAAGGTAAAATGTATTTTTAGGCCAGAGTGCCATTGCCCTTTTTCGGCTTGAACATCCTTGTTACAGTATGTCTACAAATACACTAGTTTTGTACAAATTTGTTTGTTCTAGGCACAAATGTCTCTCTTCCAGCATTTCCACATGTTTTGCTGTTGCTGGCAGCCCCATTCCTTTTTCTCCCTTCTGAAAGTGCCGGCCAGACACCAGGATGCTGTGCTGCCGAGGTACATCTGTGGCAGAAGAGGGTACAGTGGGGCTTCAGTTGGGAAAAAAGCCTCCTGTTACAATTATGATAGAGCACAACTTGCTAAAAGACACAGAAAACTGGAGATGAGAAACAGGCTGCTAATTTGCTTCTGAGACTGTGATGAAATTTCTTTTAGCAACCGCCAGAGTAACCCTGGCCTAGGAATGAGTCAGGAGAAAGCATATAGGTGATGAAGCTCTGGGTACACATTTTCATCTCCCCTTCCTGAAGCAGGAACAGGCTTCAGTAACAAGGATACTCCTCAGGAATTTTACCTGGAGTTCCTTCCAAGTGTGGCCATGGGAGAAATTCACAAATCCTGCCCCTGTCCTTGCCCAATTCCTTATAATTTGGGCAAGCAATCTGGATTTTGTGCACAGGCTATGCTACTGTGGCTTCATTTACTCAGCAGGGCCTTCTCTGTTACCCAAAAAAGATGTGCTATAAAGATATATTAGCATGGCATCCCAGGGGAAAGACTTTCCAAAATCCGTGTCCCAGTTTTTGGGCTGCTATTAGGAATTGTTCTTCCCACTGGTGCCATGTGGGTTGACAACTTGTTGCGTTAGGCTCTCATGCTGAGGGTAGATCTGGGTGTTGGTTTTAAAAATCATTCAAAGCCCTAAAGCACTTTATATCAGGTATTCTTATGCCTTTTAGTAGGTCAATGACTCCCTGTAGCTTTTGTGCTTTTAGCATATACAGACACAGTGGCACTGATAGCCTAACCCCTCAGAAACCCCTGTAATATAAAATACTTTGAGCTTGAGCCTTACACTAAAGAAATAAAAATAAATTAACGAGGTTTGACTTCTTGTAGATTACTATACAAAACTTTTCATGGTTCCTATTCATAAGGCTCTAGGAACATAATGTGGGCAATTTCTCATGTCGGGAAAATATCTCTCTGTTAAAAATTATGGCTCTCCAGCTCTGTTAGGACTGTTAAAGCTGTTAAGATTAATATTTGCATATTGATAGGTAGCAGAAAAAAATGTGCTTTAAAAATAGCTAGTTAGCTTTTCACTGAGCATGAGTTACTGCCACTCTAACTAAAACATTTGTCATTTTGACCTTTTATTTTATATTTGATAAATTTTGATTGCTGCTCCAATGCATGAGGCAATAGAGGAATTTTGAACACAATTCTGACTGTTTGTTAACCTCAAATGTGTTCATCCACAGTAACCCCACAGATGTTCCTATCTTTGGCTTTCTGAACTTCTAATGTTATTTGAATTGATATATTTTATTGTCTCCTAACTTGAACTTTGGTTGTTTTGAGCGATACTGTTAAGACAAATAAGATATTCACATAAGAACAATTTACCATAGGTACAGATCTTGGGGAGATAGTGATCTAAGAGTAAAATAAACAGAGGTAACTTAAACCACTTGCTGTCTCAGGTTCAAATGCAGGCAAGTGCCACCTCCCAGTGAAGTTAGTGAAAGAGGTTAGTGCCTTTTCTCTGAAAAGCTTTTACCCTTGGGTGCTGGGCTACTCTGAAAAGTGAGATCTTTGTTCACTTACTGGTGAAAATGGCCTTGTGTACAAGCTCATCGTGTTCACCAGTACTTTGCCCCAAGAGGATATACATCCTTTGCCATGGACTTTTCTCCTTGTGAATTGTATTGATGCTGTGAGACAGAGGGAAAAATTTTGACCTGAATGATGAAAAAAGTACCCAATTAAGGCAAAGAAAGAAAGAAACTTTTTTTTTTTGTAGGGTAACTTACAACATATTTGTAGAACATCTTGTAAAGGGAGCCAAGGAATTTCACTTGTCCGGTCTGGGAAGCAGAATGGAGAGAGGCAAGAGACTCTTGTTTGAGGTGTAGTTTCACTACAAGAGTCAGGTTATGTGTATGAGGCTTATCCAGAGTTCATAGTTTCTCAAAAGAATAGTCCTAAAATGAGGACACATTGACTTTGCATCAGAATCTGTGCACTTTTATGGGTACTTTCATTATTTATTTAAAAATAATAGTGGAAATACACAATATTCCAGAGAATATGCAAAGATATTTTCTGTATAATTGACAGATTGATCTAAAGGTCTCTTTAGTATTCCTCTCTCAAGGCAAGTTTAAATTTTTTCAAGTCTGCCACACTTCACTACAAACCAAACAAAAAAATCTGGTCAAAATACAGAAAGAGGGAAGTTCACATTACCCTCTCAAACCCACTAATGTGATCTGCTTTTTATTTTTTTCCCATAAAAGAAAAACCACTCTCTGGGATAAATTTATATCAAGCATTTAAACCCCAGATAAAGAATCCCAAGACACATAGTTAGAAGTCTTTTCCATCATCGGTACTATATAATAAAATTAATACTGATCTACCAAAATAAAGAGTCTATACTGAGAAATGAAAGCCGCAACTCAGTAATGGTCACATCACTAAAACTGACAGGACATACATATATTAAGTGAAGGATTCAGAGATCCAGCATTATCAGAAACAATTGAGATAAAGCTGGTCTTTTTGGGGAGAAAAAAAAAGTGGTTTTAGGCACTCTGTATACTGTAAAGACCTGTTTAAAACCAGCTGTAAAATTTCACACACTTTTTTCCAAACCAGGCAACCCTTCAGACCAACAGGTGCATGGGACCAATGGTTGTCACTCTGAATAAATTTAGATTTAAAGAAGGAGTGGATTCCTCCCACTCATCTGCCCATCTGTAGTATGCAGTGTATCAGACAAGTGATCAAGCTAATATTGAGCTTAAAATCCACAAATCTATCTTCAAAATATCCTCTTCAAAACTGTATATACTTATATCCCTGACTACTTAGTTTTTTGAATATAATTTTCAATTCCTTACATTTTGAGAGTCTTGTAAAACTATATTTTACAAAGAACACTTATAATGGATGTACTTTCCCCTTCTGTTTCTGTTTTAAGTCTCCCAGGATTCACTAACTCCAGATTTTTCTCCTTGCTTTCCATATGGTTGGCAGCAAATAAGGCGTGTTCATGAAAAGCTCTCTATATAACCTGTCACCCTGAGGAAAAGGCACTTCCTGGTAAATTAGGATTTCCTCCAAGTGGTCCAAGAGAAGCCCATTGAGAATCTGCATGTGACCAACAAAAAAGAATGGGGTATGATCTGATTATATCATTCTGCAAAGAGAATGTGAAATGCAACAAACACAGTATGTGTGTAAGCTTAGAAGAATTGTAGCTTTTGCTTCTCTATACTGCTTTGCAGAGAAAACACACAATTCTTTGCTTCTCTGAGAAAAAATGGACTGTAAGGAAATTTGATGGCAGAAAATATTTGCCCTTGATTTGGAGAGTGATGTAACATGCCAATTATCAGTGATATGGAGCTGTTTCTCAAATTTTCAATTCAAAAACCTACTAAAGATTATCTAATTTGATAAATTTTACTCCAGTAGGCATGGCCAGATTTCCTTGCCCCTTGTGGATGTGTTGGGGTTGTTAGAGAAGCTATTAGATACAACTAATTAATTAACTGAAAATCCAGTGAGCTTGTGCAGCTACTAAACATGAAGAGAGTGTTTCTGGATCAGAAGCCCCTTAACGGTACACTTCTGCAGGCTGGGAAAGTATTGTGGGTTAATATCTCTACACATGCTTTTCCTATTCTTATATTCCCATGGCATCCATGATGGGCTGTGGCTGGGAACTGGCTGCTGGGTGTTCATTCAGTAACACTTTCACCTGGTCTAACACAGAGCTCTCCATCCTGTGAAAGCATCAGTCAGATCTAATACTTCAAAATACAACTGAACAAATGACCCCACCAGATTTGTCATTGTCTGAAGATACAAGTGAACAAAATGCCACTAGTGCTGAAAAAGAAAAGTATAATTTAAAATATGCCAAGATCACAGCACCAAGTGAACCATGGTACATAAGAAGGGGAATTAATTTACTCCTTTCAACCTCTCAAATTCCCAAAGAACCTGAAATAAGAACTTCCTTTCTTGACTCAAAGTTTGGGGAGCTGTATGTTCCTCGACCTGTGAGCAATACATGCAGATCAGGCACCTGAAAAAAATGAATTATTTCTGCTCCCCTTCTTGCAGTCCATCTCAGATGCTTGTTAGGAGGAGAGAACCCTTCCCCACCATTGGACGAACTGTGTAAGTAAGGGTGGAAATGTGTTCAGAGTCATGGGACCAAAATTCATCTTCTGTTTGCTCAGGCTGAAAAATCAACCCAGAAGGAACATTTGGTTGATCCTGGTAAATAATTTTTTCAAAACACAGCAAAGTTCCACATAGCAACTGGCAAATAGACAGGAAAATATAGAAAAAACAAAGTTGATGTCTACTATAAACCTTCTCACAAAAACAAAGTCAGGAGTGATAAGGTTAACCCAGGAAGCATAAAACATTACTGAGTTTACCCCTTATTCCTTAAAGTGCATCTAGGAAGATGCATCCATTAATAATTCCTTAAAATTGAGTTCAGTTAGTTGTCTGCAGAGAGTAGGGAGATGTACTTTGGGTTTTTTGCTTGTGTTTTCTCATATTCAGAGCTATGACATCTTCAGCGAAGATGCAGTGAGTTGCTGATTCTGTTCCATCTCAGTTCTCATCTGTACCATGTGTGCGAGCCATCAGACAGTGCCCTTATAGACAGATTTTGTAGGTCTATTAGGCTGATTTTTATAAACATTTAGATTGCAGGGAAAGCATGCAGTTACTAAACCCTTTGTTCTGGAGGCAATAAATGTTTGGGAAGAAATTTTTTCTGTTGATGTAGGGATAGAGTTAGAGAGGCAGCTAGAGCAAATCCTTCTGATGTGCACCTGACGGAGCCAGCAGGTTTGGACCAGAGGAAAAAAAGGTCTTTATTAAATGTGCTGGGACACACCAATACACAGCTGGCATTCTGTGAGTCACCTTTCAGAAACAAGCGAACAGCTGCAAGAAAAGGTTGGGTACCAGAAATCTGATAAATCATGGAAGGGAATCCTGATTATTGTTCAGGACTTTATCAGAAAGCACTAAGAAAAGAGCTGAAACAAGGGTTGCACCTAACAAGAACAAAAACATTTGCATCCAGTGAGGTTACAGTATTTGATACATTTTTGTAATTAGCAGGTGAAAGATTGTTCTCTGTTTTTTGAAACTTTCTCAGTAATTTGAAATGCTTTTTCAGTTCCCTTTTTCTGCTTTCAGAAACGAACCCTGTACAGTTTGCTCAAAAACACTCAATGGAACAAGTACCACATTAACAGAAGATAAGCACTTTGCCCAGAATGTCTTTCTAGTGCTTTTTGCTGTCTGCACCCATTTCTCTAATTCAATGACCCACTTATCAAAAAACTTAGTCAGAAATGGAAGGATGTAAAGCCACACATTTAGATTCATCTGTATGTAGCAAGGTGGCCATTAGGATTCTGATTCATGACTGAGTTCAAATGTGTAATGATATTGTAAATAATAAATAACCATTGGCCTGTCTGAGTTTGCCAAGGGGAATCTTGTTTTTATTTAGTCAGAGGATGTTTTGCAATTACAAACAATTATTCTAGGACAGAGAAAGTACTTCTCCCTTGAGAACAATAAGGCTGCAGGCTAATATATCTGTCTCTTGAGGGACTCTGTCTCATCGTCTGTTGCTGAGTATACTTAGGTAGAGAGAGGAGGGACAGGAGCCTGATGTGTGACTAAATCCTAAATGTCTCCCAAGGAATTGGTTTTATGTGTCATTGCAACAGCAGTTCTGCAGTTAATTTGATTCTTTCTACAGCATTTGAATAGAGTTGTGTGGAGAGAGGTAAAGCCTTTCCACAAAGAATTTTGGGACTGTTACATTTGGTTCTGATCTGCCATAGAATGAGAAAAAAAAGTGCTAAAATTATTTTTTTAAGACAAGGGAATTTTGAACACAGGACAGACTGGTGGACTTTGGGAGCCATTTGCTGCCAAGGACCTGCAAGGCTGGGAGGAGTGGGGAAGAGGTGAGCTTGTCAAGCAATCATAAACATGTTTTAGACAGAAGCCTATAGGCTTTGAATCCCACCCCATGTCTATTCCAAACTGGTGAAACTGAAGGGCTTCTACAGAACTTTTCAAATTACACAGGCTGCTAGTGCTGACTAAGTGGGGCATCTTTATATTCAGCTGAAGTTGTGAGCTAACTGAAATACAAATATAGATTTTGAGTCTACTTTTTATAGCCACGTAATCAAATTACTTTGCTTTTAGGTCACTGTGCAACTTCTTCCCTTGAATAATCTGATAAGATACTAGTAACAGCTTTGGCCACTGATTTTTCATCAGATATGGATCTAGTTGTATTTCCCTTCCCACCCCTCTCCCTGAGCCCACAGGCTGTATCCGATTATGTCATGCTGGTTTACCTCCTACTTTAGCACCACATGCCATGATGTGACACCCTATAATTCCCAGAGACAGGAACAAAGTACTCTAAACAGTACAGTGATTGTGCTGCTGTAATATCTGGGACATCTGCAGAGTGCTGGATGATGGCACAGGTTTTTAGCTTTCTGAATAAAAGTTGGATAGCTCAGCAGATATGGAATGCTTAATGGGCTAAAATGTGAGGGCAATCAGTACCATAAAGAACCTGGTGCCTGGAGTCTCAGCAGACCATGAAGCAGAAAGTAATCAGCTCAGCCTCCTCCAGTGAGTGTCACTGCAACTTTGACATGTGGCTTCAAGGTGCCTGAATGAATTCAAAGCAAAAGACAAAAGTGGAACAGAAATGCTATTCAACCCATAATATCCTGGTTCTTAGAGGAGCTGTTATTTGGAAATGCCTTGATGAACAGCATGTTGATGACTGAGCTGTTTGTGCTTCTGTGGAGGTTAACATATGAAACATGCTCGTTCTGTAGACACAGACTGGTGATTATTCATTCTCTTTCTTGTGGTCAGGCTTCCAAAGAGGATGTGATGCCCTCTGCACAGTCCTGAGTAATAATCCTAAATCACATCTGTTCCACAAGACTTGCAACCTGAGATTTAGATAGTATGCAGTGAATTAATAAAGGGACACTTGCTGAAGTACAAACTAAAAAGTTAGAGTAGCTGTCACCAGCTCAGTCCTGCTAAAGAATGCTATCTTGTAGGTGACTTTGGTGTTTCCAGTACACACCCTAATGCAGTGTATGGAAATCAGAGATTTTATTTCACTTAAGAGGTTAGTGTAGGCAGTCTAATTTGCCCAGAAAGAACAGGAGCAGGTCCTTTGTGAGGAAAGAATTATTATCTGCTGTTATGTTTCAGCCATGGCAACTTTATTCCCTCTTGTGTAAAAAAACAGGGCATTTGCATACAGCTAACTTGGAGACAACTTCTTCTCAGACATCCACATTACAAAGAGCACAAGGTCAGAACAGTGGGAGTGGGTCACTGATGAGGTTTCAGAAAGGTGAACAAAAGAATTAAAAATGAAGCAGAAAAGACTGCACTGGCCTACAAAAGAGACTGTCTGGCAGATCACTACCTGCCAAACAGCAATTTATTGAAAACATGTGCTCTGGGTTCAGTTCCTGGTGCTGATGCACACTTTAGGTTTATTTGCCTCATTTCCTCATCTGAAAAATGAAGACAATTAAAAAATTTCTGCTCCTTTGTAGTTTATCGTTCTGAGGTTTTTTACAAGGACTGAAATCTTGCCCAGTTGTTCCTGTGCCAGGACAAACCAGCCTCTCTTAAGGCTAACGCTGAACCACAGAGCTGATTATTGCTGCTTTACACTAACAGTAATAGTTGTGTAAGTGTCGAGTAACATCAGGAAAGACACTAAGAGTTGATTTTGCTTCCACTGTTCTGCCTCACGAAAGAGAGAACACTAGCCTCTTTGATCAGGTAGATATGTAAAACCAGTATATCAACCCCCCAGGTTAATATTTATTTCACAAATAAACCTCAGGAAGAGGTTACAGTCCATGCTCTGACTATCGGTCAGTACCCAGCTACAGGGAAAAGTGGCCAGGTTGGGTGAAAAGTTTGGTCCAGGCAAGGAGCTTCTGCATTTACTGTAGCTTTTGTCACTTTATATGACATAATAGTATTACTGAATTAAACATGTAACTTCTGTGGAGCAAGGTTTTGCACTGTGTCCTGGACAAGTGGTTATGGCAAAGCGTGATGGATTTTAATGCTTGGAATGTGCAATCACCCTCCAGAGAAGTTTATAGGAAGTGTGTAGGGTTATAAATCTTGAGTCCAAGTGAGACTTGTCAAATCCCATGGTCATGCTTGCACTGCAAGGCCCAACTTTCTACCCCATCCACACCTGCAGCCACTTTTGCTATGTCCCTTGATTTGCTTCACTGTGTATCAATTTGGGATCTCTTTCAGAGAACTGGGTCTGTATATTGATTGCTTATTGAACTTCATATATTGAACTTCTCTGAAGTAAACCGAAATATTCACAGTTTTAGCATGCAGATTTCATTTAATTACTTGGACAAAATCTGACTCAAAATCCATAAGTACAGAGAAACCAAGTACTACCACCAAAGTATTTCAGATTTTTGGGTGTTTGATTCTTTTGAGAAGCAATCAACACTTTCTGCACTAGCCAGCCACTCTATAGAATTTATAGCTTAGTGAAAAATTCACTTAAAAAAAAAAATTATTATCAGTCAGATACTTCAGTAAATCCAAAACATAGCAATGCCTATATTCTCTGTAAATGCAATTTTCTTTCTTAAAAACTGTTAAGATCAGCAATAGACTGCTATCTGGAATAATGGCCACACAGTGTCCTAAATAGTGCAAATTCTTAAAATTAAAATGCCTCAGAACTTAAAAGACAGCAGAAAAATATAATCCAATATTACTGCTTTTTTGTTGGTGCAATATGTTACATACATCATAAAGTAAAGAAGCAAAAATTCAAAGAAAACAATTCTGATTTCCTTGAAAATCCGATTAAAAAGAAGAAAGGTAAATAATTTAAATAGGTCTTTTTAAAGTCCTGCTGTTACCAGGGATTTCAAAATACAGCAGAGAGTTTCAAAACATTATTCTTTAATATGAATATGTACCTTTTCATAAGAGTGTCCTTTGATGAGCTAGAAAAGAGAACAATAATGGAAGATAAACTGAAGTTCCTTTTTTAAGAACTAAAATTAAAAAAGGAAAACAGACAAATAAAATAATCTGCCAACTTCAAAAGAATTTCAAAGCTTGAAATTCCTTTAGCTTGAGATGTAATTTAATGACTAATGTTTAAGGATACAGTGTAGAGCTTTGAAATCCTGAGAAAATGGGAAAAAATGAGTTGTCTTTTTCTGTGACTAATGGAAATATGTCCACAAAGGGATTCTAATTGTGATACCCCAGATGTTTGGGAAGTATGAACATGTCACACCCAGAAAACTTCTTAGCTTTCATTTACTTTTTTTTCCTGTGGATTCACATGAAATGAATTTTTTTTTCAAGGCTAGCTTTCTCAACAGCTCAGAAGCCTATTTAGAAATGAGGAAAAAAAGCCTCCTCCCCAAAAGGGGAGGAAGCACCTGTGCTGCATAACCCTTCCGTTTCACCCAGTGTGTCTGCACTCTGAATTTTGGTAGTTGTGAGGGCTGCCCTGAGCTGTGTATTTGTTGATATTTACTTGAATTGACCTTGTAATTTCATGATAAGGAGAAATTAGCTGGTGCCAGGAGAATAAAGAATCATATAGGTGGTGTCACATAGTGTTTTCATTCCATGTAAACTTACTCTCATTCCCCCTCTCAAAGTGGGGAGGGTACTAAAATGATTAGCCTACACTAGCACCTCTCTTCCATTTTTGTGAAGTTGAATGAGGTCAATCGCCGGTGCTCTGAATTTACAAGACTCAAGCACATATTATTGCCCATTTTCAGCTCTTGCCAGGTCTTCATTCTTGACAGCTCCTTAAAATTGCACAACTTAAAGGCTCTTCCTTGGTCTGTGATAGCCTGTGTTTTTATTTCCCATTAGTTGCTGAAATTAGCGAAACATTATTGATAGCAGAATATCTGCTGGTGCCTCAGGTTTCTTTGCTTGAGGCTAAGGTGAGTTATCAGTCCTCTTCTAGGAGCCCTGGTGAATGTTATGAAGGCTCTGCTTTTATAGGCCTACTTGTGGCAAGGCATGAGGGCAAAACAAACTGAAATCTTGCTTGTAAGTGCAAGCCTCTTCTCATGGGCGCCAGGAAAAGACAGAATATTTTGTGAGGGATGCTGTGGATTGCATCTGTTTCTTACAGGTATATGTGCGCTGTTCCATGTACAGAGCCCTGTACCCATGCGTTTAGGTAACACTGTTTCTTTAAAATAAGAGCAAAGCTTGGAAAAGGAACTCTCTGGCTTAGTGTGTTTGCTGAACAAACACTGAAAGGCAGCAGGGAGGTAAATCATTCTTGCATGCTGAAGGGAAGCGTGGCATTACTTATGAATGACTGCATGCATGGCTGCCTGACTCAATGAATGAATCACCCAGAATAAGACTGTGCAGCTCGAATGAGCACAGAAACTGCTCTGATTTTCATTTACAAAGCTTAATCATAAATATTGTATATTCTACAAGGCAAGGAAGGAAGCACAGTCAGACCTGGTTAATGTGTTTTTTTTCCAAAGGTGGGTACATTGGGTCACGGTGGTACTCAGCCCTCTGAGATCACCTGTGGGCACGCAGCCCCGGAAGCTCCAGCAGTGCAAATGTTTCAGGCCAGGCTGGGATTCAGTGACCTGATGGGTTGCATCACATACACATGCATTAAAAACCACAGTGCCATTGGGAAAAAATTATACCGTGAACTATCTCTTATACTACAGACTTCTAAAAGCTAGGCATATTTTCTAAAAATTTAAATATTTCCATGCTGGTTTCCTTATTAAATAAAAATAAACAGAGCCTTACAGGCCAACATTAATAAGCTTTACAGTGTGGCAAATGCCTCATGTCAGACTATCTAAAATGTACCCATTGTACCTCATTTTTGAGATTTGGAATCTTTCATAAGAAACAGGTTTGAAATGATGAAATATTGTCTGCACTGAGGGTCAGTGTCTGGGCTATGGCTATTTTAACTCCATAAGTTACATATTGTAGAATAAAAAATCTCACTTTTTTCTTTTTTTTTTTTTTTTTTTTTTAATTTAGAAAAATAAATGAAAAAACAGCACCACATTTTGCACTCTTTAGCCTCTGCACAAAAATAATCTACTGATTAACAAAGTTCATTATATGGTCAGAAGTCATTCTATTTCTCCAGTAAAAATCAACTGCCATTAATAACAAGTAATTCTAGAACTCCACTCAAATGTGTTTAATATTTTAAATGCATCACAATATTTTAGGACTTTGAGTCCCATTGCAAGCTGTCTGACTAGAAATTAATTTTTACTGATGAGCTGTGATGCACAGACAAATGATGACATTTTATTTCAAGGTATCACTTAAGAAAAACAAACATAAAGAGCAAATTTTAAAAAAGACACTGCAAACATATTTCTTCTGGGTAAACCAATAGGATTTTTAACTAAAAGACATTGTGGTTCTTTGAGCTTTGAGCCTAGACAGATTTAGATATAATACATAGCTGTGATTTATGATTATGTCACACACAAAATGTATCTTGAAAATCTGGGCTCAGTGGCTTTTGCTAGTTAGTTTCTCCTGCAGATGGGGAGTCATGGTGCCAGCAGCCCAGTACAGTGTCACTGCCACTCATGCAGTGCAGAGCCACCACTGGGACCACAGTGCAGCAATTCAAGGATTAGAAACATTTTACAAGCTGTAGACATCTCTGTGGCTGTTGGGTGTTCTCCATTTCTCTGTTGCCTCTAAATCTGGAAATCTCACTCTATTACAGTCCTTCCTGCTGCAACTGATTGTGCCACAGGGTCCTCCCCCACCTACCTCTAGGCATGAGGGTAGCAACCTGCACAAGTTTTCCAAATCCCCTCTCACTAATGAGCACAAAATTACCATAAATGATTTGTGGAAAAACAAGCATAAAAAGTAATAGCCAGGCACGATACCTGGTGCAGGCAGCTGAAGATACCTTTGTAAAGGGGTACCCCAGAGCATGAACCCCTCCTCCTTGCAAACATGCAGGCAGAGCTGTGACTTTACAGTTTGCTGCCTTTGCTGAATCTTCTGTTGGGGCAACGTGTGACCTGCCAGCAGCTCCTGCTTCCCAGCCGTTCAGTGCCTGGGATCCCCCACACAGCAGCTGCTTTTCACCCACACAGCTTTTAGGACTCCACTGAAGTGTGTCTCCCCAGATTGCAAGATGTATTTCCTCCTCCTGTTTGCTTGGCACCATGGTGTTGATAGTGAGATGCAGAACAGGGTGACAGTGCCCTCCCCTTCTTGCCAAGCTGGGGGGCTGAAGGAAGAGAGACAAAGTAAGAAACTGAGATTAAGTACCCTGAAAGGCCTCAGGAAGATTTGTTATGATAATTAAACCTGTGGTGTTATCTACATCTAAAGCTACTCTAACTCTCTTGTTCTTCCCTGGAGTTAGAAATCTGTATAAAATGCATTAATTCAGATACCCAGATCTGGAGCCTGTACACCACCAGGTTTGTGCTTGCCTCTTAAGCTCTGGGATTTAGGTTTTATCCAGGTAAAAAGCTGGGGGAGTACTAAGATATTCAGGTCTGCACCAGGAGGCAAATTTCCCCTTCTTTCTCTTCTGAACCAGTGTGGTAAACAGCAGCTTCTTCACAGATGCTTCCAGTTGTAAGTGTGGAGATGTTTCTGGCCTTGGCTATTTTAGAAACTGAGTTTCCAGGTCAGGTCCTGAATGCATTTTGAATGTACATTTTTGTATCTGCTGTCTTTCCCTTGGATTCCTCTGTCAGATCATGTAGCGCAATACCAAATATCTACAAATAATAATACAGGAATCACTGTTTATACTTTCCTCTTTGTTTCATTCCCTCAGTTCAAAATATTGGACCTCTTTTGCAGTGATTGTACCTCAGGAAAGAATCCTTTCAGTAAGGGAGCCAGTCCTTTTAAAAAATGTTCACTTCTAAATAACTGAATGGGGCAAGTCATGTGTCAGGAAAAAGTTAAGAATCACAAACACTTACTCCGGCAATACATTGCTTCTATTACTAGCAATTTCTTTATGACCTTAAGACTTCCGTAGCAGCATAAATATTTTAAATGGTTGAAGCAATTCGAATAATCTTAGTTAGCTCAGGCATTAAAAATGCAGCAGTGAAGGAAGGGAAGCTTGCTGACAGCATTCAGGCTTAGATTTATAGTCTCAGTCATGACCGTGTCACTGCATGGTCATAAATTTCCATGTGGATTTACAGCACAGCAGTCACCTGGTAGGCAAAATGCAGAGAACCAAAGCTGGGACCTCCAGAACCAAAATCATAAACCACAGCTTGAATTGTAGTGCTGTAAATACTTGGAGGGAATCTTGCCAGGAGTTACAGTAGCTCCTCTTTGATATTCCTCAAAGAGAGAGTTGCAATAATGTTATAAATCATGGAGATTTAATGTTTATCAGTGTACTAGTCACTTTGTGGTAAGCACTCCATTTTGAAATAGAAGGTAAAGAAATTTGGACTATATCTGTAATGCTGAATAAAAATAGGATGGTTCTGGTGGCATTCCTGGGAGTGGGAAGGGGCAAAAAACTGCAAAATAATATTAAAGAGAAATAATTGCTTTATTTGGGGGCTTTTTCAGTTGAAAAAGTAAAATAACATGGGGACTGGCTTAGACATGGTCTCTCAGAGGAAGGTGGAAAGACAGGATTTGACTGTCATATATTCCACGCCTTTGTGATTTGTATGCCATGCCTTAGTGAGAAATTCTATTTCTTAACTGTTGTTGTGACGGTCATGACCCTTGGACTCACATCATTGTCAATATTTGTTGAATGAAAGTCATTCATTAAAGTCTTATGGGTACAGTATTCCACAAAGATCTTGCACAAGCAGTATTGGCAGATTAGAAGACACTTTCGTGAAGAAAAGTACATTTTACTCTATATATGCTAGTTCTGTTTCATTCTGATCTTTTTCCACACAGAAAAGACACTGAAGCAATGAAGAAGGTGCTGTAACTCGCTGTCACTGCAGACTGACACCAAAGTTACTACTTTTTGTTTACTTTAGTTTTTTAAATATTTAGAAGATCATTTAATAATCCATCCATCCTTTGCTTCAAGCTATTTCTATGTAAACTTTTGCTAGGGTCATTTTAAAACATTTTATTTTCAAAGGGAAGAACCCCTGTTGTGTCTAATCTTTCTCATGTACTGGCTTAATTAAATTTAATTGTTTTTTCCTTTTGGCTGATAATACCATATTCCCAACATGAGAACATCACTGCCTAGATTATTTCAGTTATATTCCCAGTCAATGTCATTGCCAGACTCATAGCTGCCCAGAACAGACCTTAAGACATGGCTGTTCCTTCGTTTGTTTCACACACAGAATGACCTGAACTTTGCATAGGCCTGTTCACATGAATAAATAGTTGACAAGGTGAAACAGGGTGGAAAAATCTGGCCCTAAAGCTTAACTAAGAGACATATCAGATTAATTCTCCAAAGATAAATGAACAATGTTATCATTTTATTAAGACAAATACTACTTTGGTCTATAGAATAAACAAGCTTCCTCTCAGTCCTGTCATATGATATTCATGCTGGAATTCACTTGAACAAGAGTGCATTCATTTCATAATAAATAACTGGTGGTTATACAACACCTTTGACCACAAAGGCTTCCAAAGGCTACGTTGTGTTCCTTTCACAGTTACAAAAACTTCCCCTGAAATCCAGAAAAGTGTGAGGCATAAGTTAATAGAGTGAGCAAACTGAAAACAGATGATAGGTATTTCACAAGCGAAAGGTCAGCTTTATCAGTGATGCTGGTTTTTGCCCATTATTTGCTTGAAACAAACAAACACTCATGGTGTGTCACACCATATAATCGACCAACAGCCACAGAACAATTTGTTATTGGAGCTGGTTTTAAAACTCGGGAGTTCTGTCCTCCAAGTTCTTTGTTAATAAACTTCATTTCCTGTGTGAACTTCATGAAAAAACCCAACAGTTTTAATCAATCTTTTTATTTTTTCTTCCCAGGGTCAAAAAAGAAAAAAAACATTGGGGGGAAATTCAGCACTTATCAGCTTTGTAAATGTTGAAATTCACTTCCGCATGTTGAAAAGGGCTTGAAGCTTAGGGAACTCTTGACCTGAATCTGTTTCTCAGAATCTGCAGAACAAGTTCTTTCTTCTGGTTATTGAATTTATTGTTTGGATGAGTAGAAGCATATCCATGGAAAACATAAGTAAATCATTAAATTCTTGTGGTAGTTACCATGAACAGTCATCCATCTGAAACTTCATCTGGGAAGTATGCTCATCATTCATTATTTCAGCATTGCCATTGCACAACCAGATAGTACAAACAAAACCATATAGCCTAAATGACATGTTGCTTACCACTAACAGTACACAGTCATTAATGCTGAAGTGCTCTCCTGGCAGATTATCTGCAGAGTGGGATATGTCTACCCAGATCACGCAGTAAACCTCCAGAATTACAGGCAGACAGGGAGTGTACCTGAATGACTGGCAAACTGGAAAAAACCCCATAATAATCACTGAGGGACTGATTCATGATACATTATGTGATGTCATTTGCTCTTTCATCTGCATGTTTTTATCTAGATATGAGCAAACTTAGCCCACATTCCTCATAAAATAGTTCTATTTTTGAAGCATGAAAGTTGTTAGGCTAATACAGGTCGAACAGCTCCCTAACAGACTAAAGGTAGGGTCGGATCAAACAGAATTTTAAAAGAGTTTGGATTTTACATGTTTGAAGAGGAATATTTCAAGGCGTGCTTGGAAAGCTGTAGACACCATTAAAATCTGTGTATTTGTGTACTTATGAAGGTTAGAGCTTGGGTGATAGTGCATTCAGCTCGCTGACTCCAAGCTCAGAATGAATTTCCTATACAGGTGGCTTTTTCATATATCTGTTCAGGCTTATCACACCTCAGCCATGCTTTCCACCACATTAGTCCTCTTACAATCATTTACACTTTGGCAAAGCATGATTGAAATATCAGCTCATCACATCCTAACAGTTCCATATATTATCTCTGCTCCCAAAAATGAGGACTTAGAGGCCTAATCTCAGGGATGTGTTCCACATGTAAAGCGTGCATGGGTCTTTAGGAACTTGAAGTGCAGAGGCATTTACAATCCTGACAGATTCAGTCTGTGCCTTAACATATCTAATCCAAAATTCTACCTTCTAATTGAAGAGATTTCTAAAAATGTCTATTCCTTTTTCTGGAGCCAATATTTGACAAGTGTCTGTTTTCTTGCCTTTTCCAACAGTATACTTCCCACTTTGGTTTGCTAATCTATAGTAGCAGTATTGCTGGAGGAAAAAAAATAAACTGCTTTATTTCACACTATTTAAGTCCAAAAGGAACTGTGATATGGCTAGTGCTGGTCCTTATTTCAGGCATATCTGCAGAGGCAAACTGCCCAGCTAGACCTGTATGTTCCTTTCTACAACAGATTTTTGCTGCAATGCTCCAAGACCGGTTCCTTCCTCTTTTTACCCCCTCATCTGCAGTTTTTGTACTTCCTTGTCCCTTAAATAACTAGCAGGAAGAGATTTTTCCTTGTTGAGGTCCCTATCACTGGCACTTTCCTACGAGAAAATCTTGGAAATGGACCTTTCTGAGAACACAATGATACCTCTGGAATTCATTATGTTCTTGGGGCAGTTTTAATGTAGCAACTGCAGAGGACACAGACACTTGAATGAAACAGTATTCCTCACAGGTGAGCTTGTCTCCTGAAATAACCCTGCTTTGCTGGATTGCCACTGTTCCAGTGTCCATCCCAGGAAAAAAAATCAGTTTGTCTTCTCTTTTAGCTCTTGAGGCTTTTTATGTCTAGAGTCTCGTAAAATCAGCCTTACTTTTTCATTCCAAAAATGGAGCTTGTTATGTACTCCTAACGTTTGACGGAGTGCTTTTTAATTGATGGAAAACTTGCACTTTACCTCAATGGCCTTTGATTTATTCTCCATTTCCCTTCAACTCCTGTGCAATTGGAGATGGCAAATCTTTGACTCTTTTTTTAGTGGATAAGGCTTTGTTTTTATGCCAGTCACCTCAACCATAATGAATATCCAACCCTCCCACTGGAAATAAAAGCCAGCCTAGATCTGTGACCAGCCATTCAAAATCAGTACCAGATTTTACCTTGCACAGAGCATGTGGACTTTAGGACATTGAGTTTGGGGGAGGAGGTGTGACAAACAGTGCTTAAAAACAGGTGGGTTTGTGTTTCACTGAGATATATATTGTTATTCACCCAAGGAGTAAACGAAGGCAGTATAGGAGGGGAAGTTTGGCCCATGTGGGAGGGTAGGGGGAAATGGGAGAACGGAAATAAATTTAGTCAGTAGCATTGTATGGCAATTTATAACCTGAATCCAAAGAACACAGCAAGCATTCAGTTACTTGATTTGGCTAAGAGTCAGTGAAAGGGATGTTACTCAGAGTTTTGAAGAATTTGGCAACAGAACAACTACATGTGAATGATATTGCAAGGGAGGATATAGTACTAGGACAAAGATTTCATACAGATAATATTTGACTCCAGACTTGAGGATTTGGTTATCTCCAATAGAAACCCAGAGACACTAACAGGAAAGATCAAACACACTCAATGACTTTTTATTCCCTTATAAACATCGAGAAAAGACATCTAACCAGCTGTGCTGAGAAGCTGAAAAACAAAATCTGAATTTTCTCATCTTGAAAAATTCCACCTTAAAGTACTTCTTCCCTGAAATCTAGTATCTACACCATTTTCCCCCATATTCCAGCTGCTGCGGATCATTTACCATATCCCTGAGCTGCGAGTGCTGCAGACTCACTGCTGGCTGACCCTGATCTTCTGTTGAGCTGTGACTAAGCTGAACCCCCCAGCCCTGGCTGCAGCAGCACAAGTGGACACATGCATTCACTTAGACACTGTAATTTTAGTGAAATCAGTTTGCTGCAGTGTCAACTTCCAGAAGTTAGGATTTTGGTGTTAGAGATCCCAAGGCACCTTTATGTCTTCTACCTCCTCAATACGACACAGGGCATGAGTACAAACTGATATACACTACCTATGCATCTGTAATGAAACCACTGCATTCATCTCACTGTTCAAGGAAAATATGATCAGGCTTCAACTGCACTTTGGCTAAATCAATTTTCGCACACCTCAACTCCCCATCTGGAAAATGGGGCTTACTCTTTTCCTCTTATACACTGACAACCCTGTCAATTTGTGTAATAAATGCTTAATTTTTACATGCTCTCTGGGGATAGCATGGTGGTGCCCTGCTCCACACAAGTGAGGGCAGTGGGAACTTCCTCAAAGGCAAAGAGTAAGTGTCAATAATAACAATAATAATAATACAGGTCACATTTTCAAAGTGAAATGCCATGCTAATGACAGAAAAGACCTAATCAAACTTGCAGAGTCTACCAAAACCAAGTCTTACATATTTGGTTTTTTCTAAGTTGGTGGAGATAAGGGATAATAAAAACACTGTGGTAAGAAATCTTGAAATTTAAGTGTCAAAAAAGCATTTTCAGCAGCTGTTTGCAATGATCCTGATGTGTTCAGTTATGGCAAATGTGGTGGAGGTGTTGCACGTGTCAGATTGGCAGTGACATCGTGGTGAGGCATGACACAGTGGCTGCCACTGCTCCCTCAGGCTCTTCTTGTCTGAGCCTGACTTTGTCTGCAACAACTCACGCTAATTTTTCTCCCAAAGGTAGAGCAAGAAGGGAATAACTTCTTAAACAAAGTGTTCTGTAAACAATTGTCACCTTCTTTTTAGAGCTGGGAGACTTAAAAAAGGTGTTTAGGACATCATGTTGCCCATGTTCTGAAACGTTAAGTAGAACTAAAATGCTTTAATAATCTAAAGAACAGTTTGAAAACCAGAAAGACGTGATCCAGAAAAATAATTTTCAAGTACTGGCACTTTATTCCTCTACACTTGCATAGCTGTTACATTTTTTGCTTGTGCATGAGCGGCACCTCAGAGCAGTGCCATACTTTCATGGGTAATTTATTAAGGCTTTTCTAAGGTACACTCCAGCATTTTTGGAAATGTTTTGTTCATGATTCCCTGTGTTTTGCATAAGGTGAAAGCAGGTGTAGCACAGAGAAATGGCCACATGGAGCAGATACTCTGAAGTCTGCTTTCATTTAGGAACAAAAGACAGGCTGAAGTTAGGAGGGGAGAAATACATATTGCATCTGTGCCAAATATCTAATGCATAACATTAACACTGGCAAAGGAGGAAAAGCAATTTAAATGTGGGAGGCATCTCTAGGGAGAAGGCACATTAGAAGGAACATTAAGAGGAACCCCAGATGAGTCTGTTTTTGATTTGAAGGCCCATAGCATAGCAGCCTGCTGAGAGGAACTGAAAGAGTGTCTTTTGTAACAACAGAGGCTTTGAGTGTTGCACAACCAGCTGAGAAGCATCCTGGGACATCCACGAGATTTCTGTGGATAAATATAGAGGAAGAGGAGGAGGCAGCTGTTGAACTGCTCACAGCTTACAGACAGGACACAAAGCTTTTGGTGCTTAGGCTACTAACCTGGTGAAAATAAGTAGTTTCTGGGATCTGGGAACTCATGTTATGACAGTGGTGGGTACAGGGGACTATCTTTCTCTGCTGCTGGGTTTTATCCCAACAACAACAACAACAACAACTTCTCTTCATCCCTTACCTCACAGGCCCAGGAAACAGAAGAGGCTTGAGGCTGGATGTGCAGGTACAAGTCCTGTGTAGGGATCTTGCAAGCTCTGAAAACTTCAGTCTGTTATCAAGCTAGGTGTGAAACTTTCCCTAAAGTTATTCCATTTTATTCCTCTAAGTTATTTGCATTAGGAAAAATTAAATAGGAAAGACGAAAACCCAACCAATCTGAAAGGAAAAATCCATGTACACATACACACACACACACACGCACACACACACACAGAGTTAAAAATATTTGCTTTGGTGAATAGTTATACAAAGGCATCTATATTGCTTTAACAATGAATAGCAATTGCTTTGTCCCTTAGTGGCTGGTTGTCTTGAATAAGGGTAACAATATTAATAATTCTGGTTATAACTGGGCTTTATTCAGCTTAGGGAGTAGAATTACAAGGCCAAATTCTGCCCTCATCCAATTTCATAAAGCCTGACTGAAGATGTGGAGAGGTACTGTGGTCTAACTGAGAAATTAGTGTCACCGATTCCATATATCATCATCTAAGGCAGGCTTGTCCTGCTATACTTCATAGACAACAAACATGTTGCAAGGATTCCTACTAGGGATTACCTCCTGCATTCCCAAGGGGTTTCCAAGGTTCACAGCCCAGGAAGAATTTTGAGATTACTTTACTGAATGGTTTTTCTGACTGTTCCCATGGAGATATGTGGGTTGGTGTCTATGCAGGGAGTGCAGTGAGCTGGCATTAGAGCCCATTACTGTTAGGACTATCTTGGCAGGGAAGTGTTGTATCCTAAGGCTTGAGAAGCGATGCAAATGATTATTTTACTGTAAATTTAGTGGAATACTGTAATTTGAGGCTTGTCAGGGGTGGCAGCAAGTTATTTATGCTGATTTGTGACAATGAGGGATTGTTGATGTCAGTGGGAGCAGAGCAAAATTCAGAAATACTGGAAGTTGTTGGGCAGAGAACAACCTTGGAGTGTTCAGTCCACAAAGCTCATTGATTAGATTTGGTTCATGTAGAAAAAGAGCAAATTACTGCATATTTTCTATTTTGAGAAGAAAAGATGGCTCTATAACCTTTCAGGCTATGTCTAATTGGCCTCAGGGCTGATTACTGGTCCTGGGACAGTCACATGGACTGGCTCATGTCCTGCCCCTTCTATAGCAGCATTGTGTTGAAGAAAACTGGCTGAAGAGAGCAAATAATAAAACAGTGTGGACAATCAGAGCTCCAGTGTTCAAGCATCCTCCCAGGCTTTCTGTTACTTAGCACTGAAGACATATCCTCAAAGTCTATTGAGACCTCTGTTCTGTGATTCTATCAAAGTGATCATTTGTTATAAAGAGTTGCTAAAAGAAATGGACTGGCTTATTAGAGTAAGTCTCTTTCAATGAATATGTGGTAAGAGGGGAGGGGGAGGCTGAGCGTTTTGTTATTTAGGGATATCCACTGAGAGAAAAACTATTTTCTGTTGCATTTTTCTCCTACTCCAGAAGAAAAAGGTCAAGCAAGTTGCTGCTTAAGTTTTGGAAGCTTTGTTGTCAAGCATATCACTTACTGTAAGTCTAGATATTTTTCATTTCTGTGCAAAGTTACAGATTCACTTTTATGGAATGGAATGTTCAATCTTTTCTCATGGTAAAACCCCTTCACTTTGATATAAATGATCTTCTTTCTTGTATGATGTACTAAAACCTTAATGCCAGGCAGCTTTCTGAAGTAATTAGATAGTACTTTATCACTTCATCAGCTCTCTTCTTACCCACAGACAACCTTAGTATTTAAATTCATTATCAAAAGGGGGCATGCTGCTACTCACATCTTTCTGCCTTTACTTCCAGAACAGTTTTATTTTGCTCTTCAGAATCATTCCTCAACTAACCTGGAAAAAACAACTGCATTTATGATGGGCTATTATTACACATTGACAATTAATGAGTCATTACTCGTGAGAAAACTTATTTGACTCAATCACATCTTATAATTTGATGAACTGAATAGACAAACTTGTGGTTTCTGAGAGGAGCAGCAGGAGAACAGGGTAACATTTGCAACACAACATCTGGGCCACCACAGAGTCTCCATGTAGAGCACCAAATCAAGCCCCTAGTGTCAAGCTCCTTGCTTTGGAATTCCAGTGACAGCAGATTATTTTTGTGAATATGTACTCTATGACAAAATCAGTCCTTGACTTCCTTACTGGGAAGTTTTTCTCCTCATTTCTCTGAGACAAAGGACAAGAAGGGGTGAAAAATGTAGTAAAGTTTTTCAGCTCCATGCACACATAAAGGCATGATTTAAAAAGTTAAATTTGCCGATTATTTTGAGGTTTTGTGGCTCTTAGTCAGGGACACTCAAGAATCCTTGAGTCCAAATCCTGGCCCTGCACAGGGCAGGTCCAAGAGTCACACTACGTCCCCGAGCGTGTTTGTACAAATCCAAGAGTCACACTACGTCCCCGAGCGTGTTTGTACAAATGCTTCTCGAACTCTGTCAAGTTTGGTGCTGTGACCACTTCCCTGGTGAGCTGTTCCAGTGCCCCACCACCCTCTGGGTGAAGGACCTTTTCCTAATATCCAACCTAATCCTCCCATGACACAGATTCAGGCCGTTCCCTCAGGTCCTGTCACTGCCACCACAGAGAAATATCAGTGCCTGCCCCTCCTCTTCCCCTCACAAGAAGTTGGAGCTGCAGTGAGGACTCCCCTCAGTCTCCTCTGCTCCAGGCTGAACAGACCAAGTGACCTCAGCCACTCCTCACAGAGATTCACCTCAACGTCCTTCACCATCTTCATTGCCCTCCTTTGGCTGCTTTACGATAGTTTAGTATCTTTTTTATGTTGTGGCACCCAAAACTACACACAATATTCAAGGTGAGGCTGCACCAGGGCAGACAGGAGAGGGACAAGATCTTTTCAAACATGTGAGTGTTATTCATTTCACCTCGGAATATTTATCTCAGTTGAGACCAAAGTGTTTTGTATGCATATGGCAATTGAAGAGATGGGGTTGTGAAATAGCACTGATAACATACTTTGAGAAAGTGAGTAGAGCAACTTTTCAAGAGCGAAGGAGGAAAGAAAGAGAAGGCAGATCTGATAAGAATGCAGCACATACCAGTGACAACCAGAGCTGCTCTGCATCAAGATGAGAGGCAAATAGCTGCACTGATAAAAAGGAAATATTTGGTCACTGTCAGCTTCCCCAGAGCATCTACTAGCACAACAGATCTAATGAGTAAATCCACATTGGCACTGTGAGTCATTTCTCTCAGCTGCACGAACAGAGCTTAAAGACTATGTGCTTAGGCACCCCAGCCTCTCTGATTTCAAAGCAGCAGAGAATATTTTAAAGAAGCTGAATGGAATAATTATCTGACTGTGAAATAATACTCAAGGGGCTGGTATCTAGTGGGGTAAATTATAAATCGACACCAGATAACCCATGCAGAGAGGCTGTTTGAACAAGAGCAATGCAGCCTTTGGAAAAGAAGCCAGGAAATCAGCTGGCCTCTGCTCAGGCTGTGCCTCAGCTACTGAAGTGTCTTGTGCAATTGCAATTGTCACTGTGGTGGTGAGACTTTTGCTGGAACAGAAATAAAGAAAGAGCCCTGAATTGTAATAGCAAAAGGTGGTTGGCCCAGTCATGGAAAACATGGCAGGCCTCCAACTAAATACAGAACTTACATAAGAAGAGAACTAGCCATATAGAACTAAGATACCTTTTAGATGTTTGACAAGGGTGGCATTAGCAAGGTAAAGACCATCTGTTTCTTTTTTTCACTCTCTCATTTTATTTTTTTCTGAGAAAGCAGTTGACAGCTTGGTTGAATCTACTCACAAAACCACCTACCCAACACTTGGAGTGATTGCAGGACCATGTCTTAACATCTTTCAAAAAGATGGAAATGCTGAAAAAGCACTGGAGAAGGAATTGGTTTAGTCTGACTTCATGATATCTTGAGCTTGGCCTGGCAAAGCTTGAAAATGACACTGAAGCTGCTATTTGTGATTTTGTTCATACATTTACTTGTTAAAGTAAATGCAGTATTTGAAAGAGTTTGCAAGGAATCTGGAAAACTCTAGTGTTAATCCACACAGGAGATCACTCAGGAAAGTGTATGTTACTTGGAGAAGGCTGCATGCAGGTGAAAGCAGAGAACTTGAGATAGTTCATTTTTTTTCAGGCATATGCTGAACCATGTTAAACCTAATTCAGTATACCTAAGGTAAATGGATCCTTCTCATAATGGCTGAGACACTGATTTAATGTCTTACATAGTACTAATTTTAGAGAAACTGGTCCATGTGCCAGGTTCAACCTGCACAGTTTTGCCCTAATGGAGGCTGATCTTTTTGAACTTTACAACAATCTTCATGTTTTCACATATTTTCACAATACCCCAGGCCTACTCTTTATTGGTAAGAAACTGACAAGAACCACATCCTTTTCTCTAACAGATCTTTTACCACTGTATAAACTCATTCAGAAACTTAAATTATTTTGAGCGACGATGATTAAAGAACATTTTACAAAAGCCTCATGTGGCACACATTAGCCTGCTGTAAAATAATGCAAAAATAATTAGCAGGAAGCAACTAAATACTTAAGAGAATTGTAGGAAATAGATCAGAAAAAGTTATGAGGCTAAATTCATCCCCAGTGTAATTTCACTGACTTCATTCTGTACAAAGATTTTAAATAAGCACCTCAGCATACAGTGCACATGCTGGGAAGTGTCATTTTAGGATGACCTGTTATGCCGTGACCCACTCCTGGGCTCTGTGCTGAGTTAGATCCTGCTGTCTTCTGTCAGATTTATTCAGATTAGTAATATTGTGGGTGTGCGTGGCCTTCCCCAGGAACAAAAAATGTCACTTTCTTATTATCAAAATATGGAGAAAACTTTACCAGGGTGTTACGCAGCCTCTTTGGGTTTATGGGAGCCTTTACTAAGCAATAGCAGTGCATGTGTATATCTTTATGTGCATATGAAGGTATATTTAGACACTAACTCTGGAAGCACTTCCTCTCACTGGTTAGTTTATTGACTCAAGTGGTCTATTCAACTGAATTTATCTGTTTCATCTAGTCAAATGCACTCAATGAAAACACTTTCGTGGCAAAAAAAAATTGCATTTAAAGCAAGTATTTAAAACATTTAGTTAATAATTTGTTTAAGCTGCCTCAAGGAATGACCAACAATTTGCTTTTTTGCATCATTCTGTTAGGGCACATTAGGACTGGGTGTTTCTCAGCACACCATAGAGTCTGTGATCAAGCTCTGAAATACTCCATTGCAAAACAGACACAGGAAACATGTCTGTTGAGAGCCTGGCAGGGGGAGAGGAAAATAGTGGGCTATGGAAAAAGCACAGATTGATGGAAAAGCAATAAATCATCTTAATTTTTTATACATTTCAGCTGCAATGCTTTTTTCTCATTCAGCAAAACAAGCTTTTCTCTTATTTGCCATGCATGGCAGTGAGCAGCAGTGAGCAGCAAACCTGGATCACAGGGGCTGATGCAGAAGGGTTGATCTGTGAGTCCCTCTACCCTCTTTTCTACTTGACCTTCCACCACTCAGTCCAAGCCAATTTTCCAGATTAAGTATGAACACACGTGTGTATTGAACATGTGTATTATGTCCTAAAACGCATCCTAACTGGCATATTCCTTATGCATATCAACATCACCCAAAACATTTCCATGCTAGTTAATGAATTTACTTGCAAATTGTTATGGTAATATTTTATGGGTTTTTTTTCCCACATATTTTGAAGTTGGTGCATACTGGGGATGTGAGAGCAGCTGGGTAGCTGTGCTCCAAGATTACAAGCACCTTCATATGACACACAAACGCTTCTTTTACTTTGCCCTATGTGACTTCTTTCTTCTCTCCCCCACAGAAAACAAACCCAAAAATTTCCATCCTGCTGCTTACAAATAAAACCAATTTATTTAGCTGATAAAAGACTTGAAAATAAAAGGGTATGTGTCCCATCTGAAGATCTGTGTATTATGTTTGAGCAGGAAAAAAGATATCTTTCACAAGCAGCCATAACTGTGTCTCTGACATTTGATAAGGGAGAGAGAGATCTGTTTGTGTGCAGAATTCTAAAGCCATTTAATGATCAAAGAGCAATCCTGATTTTATCTTCCAGTACTTCCTCAGTAGTGATAAGATTAATTCTTTGAATGTTACATTAGACCGCTCTACCCATAAATAGATGTGTAAAATTGCAAACATGCAAGACTTGAAAAGAAATGGGGAGAATTACTTCAGCAGGCAAAAGCAGAACACATTTAAAATATGTATTTTTTTTCCTCTAATTTTGAATCTTCATTACATTTTAAAAATAAAAACATGTAAAATGACAAAATTATTGTTTACATACAAGCCAAGAGCTGCTTGATTTTTTTTCCTGTGTCTTCCTTCTCTTTCATCAATGGAATGCCATGCTGATTTCAAGATTTTCTGACATCTATTCTCTATCCTACTGCTAATTCTGTCTGCCTTCTGCTTGATAGATGGGATGTTGGATGTGAGCCCTTCCCTGCAGGAACTCAGTTGGCACTTACAAAGACGGCTGTCCCCAGCAGACATCAATTCTGGAATGTTGCAGGGGATCCCCTTCCAGAAATCAAGTGTGGTGCTGGAAATGCTAGTAGCTATTAATACTGTCTGTATTTTTATGATGAAAAATTGAGAAGTGCAATGTTTTAAGATCCGTTCCTACCCAAAGTGTGGTTGTGGATGTTGGCGTGAGACCAAGTTGGTGACTTGAGTCTAGCAAAACTAACCCTGTTAGTTTCAGTAGACATAGTGAGACATGAAACTCACATTTTACTTAGATATAATAAGACATGAAACTCAAGTCTGATATATTAAACCCTTGAGAAAAATTAACTTTGTTCATAGTGCATGGTGTAAAACACAAAATGTTTATTCTGTCTCATACAGGCAAAAGTTAAAATCAGTAACCTTTATGACCTTAGTGACCTTCCTGTAGAGTTATAATATCGAATTATTTACAAGGTAGTTTTAAGTGTTTTTTTTCAAAATAAATTCAAATTTTACATGTATAGTAATACAGCTGTACAAGTGAAAAATTATTTACAAATGCATTGGTATTCACAGTGTAAGATCTGAAAATATGAAAATTGGTATGCTGGTGCTTTTCAACAGAGTTATTTTGGCAGCTGCATGAAGTGTCTGTTCTAGAAAGCACAACATTTAACTTACACTCTAATGATTCTTACATTCCTGCCATTTTTGTCCCCACAGTATCACATCAAAAACGCTGGTGGCATTTTGGATGTCAGGGTGAATACAATATTTACTAACTAGAGCTATTCCTAGAGACATGTAGCCAGAGGGTAGGGAATTATGGGCCTGTTCTATACTTGGATGGGAGAGCATGAGGAAAACTGGATATAGGATGAATATTTACCCACAAGAATTAGGCAGAAACATTGCACCTAATTCTGCTGTCACTGCCGATGTGAGAGAATAGGAGAGAAATGAACGTAGTGCCTAGAGATTACAAGTGGGTTCAGAGTTCTTTATTAAAAAATATGATAAGAGTAAGTCCTGGCTTTACGGAGTTAGACAAATGCGGGGAGGAAAGATATTGAGGGAACTGAAATGCGTTATGATTAAGTTACTTTTGGAAGCAGAAGAACAGTCAGAGTTGGGATTATAGTCAAAATCTTCACATGCCTGAGTGAACAACAATTTCATTATCCTGTGCTGCCACTTGATCAAGTACATCAAATTCACTTCATTAGCTAACTCCCTGTTAGCAGCCATAGCATGGGGGTTGATCATGGCAATACCATTCTGTAATACTACTTGCTCTTCAGCTTAAAACCAGGGGAATAAGAGGTAGATCTGTATTCAGAAACCATTCAGTTCTACCCACTTTTAAAATTATAATCAGCTCTGAAATAAGCTATTTGCTTGGTTTTGTTGCAAGCTCTTCTGGACTCCAACTGCGCAGTGGCCACCACTACCAGCCTTTGTTGCTCCTTTATTAAGTCAAGCCCAAATTATTGACCTAGGTACAGGTAAAATATAATGGCCTGTGATATGTGCAGACCCTGAAGTTCTGCCTAACACCAGATACATGTGTAAGAACATGGTATGAATCTGACCATGTGATGGATTCCTGGGACCAACAAGGTAAGTGAGGCAGGGACTTGGCTGTATAACCTGTTAGATGGCTTTGGGAGATGAATCTGGCCTTGCTCCTCTCTGCATCTTTTACATTAGAAAGTCCTGGGAACAGACAAGTCCAGAGGACAGATCCTGCCCATGCGTAAGCTCTGGCTGCTAGATCTCACAGACACGTTCCTTTTTATACACTTTCTTACTATTTCCCCAAGTTTACAGGTCTCTTCAGCCTGCAGGGAAGGAGATGCCATCCTTGCTATCTGGGTAGTGCACGGTATCATGGTCTAGCTGCACCCTTAGGATACAGAGGCAAGTACAGATGAGTATGATCCCTATGTTTAGACAAAGCTTCACATCAAGTCCCTGGGTCCCTGAATGACTGTTCTGACCAATAAGTAATTATGTACAAATGGATATTGCCAACAGCATTTTTTTGTTAATGAATTGATGAGTTCCAGATTGAGATTAAAATACCTGCCTCTGTGGTCCCTCTACAGTCAGGGTAGATCTAATCAGAGCAGCTTCACTGGAGCTGAGAGTGATATTCAGCTTACCAGTCATTAGGGCTGCAATTCAATTGCCTGCATAAAGCCATTTAGGATCCTCAGAGCACCCAAAATATCTGCAGAAGGCTGGTAGAAATGACCTGTTAATAGAACATACTCAGCTCCTGGAGTGGCAGCTAGAGGCCAGGGAGGATATCCCACAACAACCAAAATAGCATTAGACATCTATATCTGGGCAGCTCAGTCCATCCCTGGGAGTCACTCCCCTGCCTGTCTAGAGGTCTGATGAGTGTGATGGGAGTTTTGACACATAAGTAGGCACCCACATTTAGGGGTCTTAATCTGAAGCTGAATGTTGCTCAGACTGGCTATAGCTCTGCTGCTCCATGTTGTGATCAGTGGCTTCAGTCCCTGCAGAATGTATGTCCTCGGGAGTCACAGGTTTGGCCTAATGTTAGGCTGAATGCCAAGCCCATCACATGTGGGTAATTGCACCGAAGTGACTAAGCCTTGTTGTCCTGAGAGCTACAAAGATTGGACTGGAGTTCCCCTGTAAACATGACTTTTGTAAAGCAATGCCATCAGGAAGACTTTCCAGATCTGCTCTTTAGGGTCAACATGCCTAAACTGTTCTGCTATCCTATCTTGGATCATCTAAATCTTGTCCTAAATGTCTTATTTATCACTTTGACACTGTATATAAAAATATATGTAGGGTGGGGCTTAACTAAGAATGCACATATAATAGGCCACAAACCAATGTTAAGGCAATCCTCTATGATGGGGAGAAAACCATTTCTATTACTAATGAAGAAAAGAGATTTTTTAAAGCCTGTAAGACAAAGAAAATTTATCAATCACTGTCCTACTCTTAAGAATGCCTAACAATATCTTTGAGAACGACCTTCAAATGTCTGTAACATCTATGGAGTCCTTTTCAGCATGATGTTAAGGTGAGAGAATAGGATTGAAAGTTTATAACAAAACTTTTCACTTCAGTCAAGGAAAGATCACTGGGATAGATGAACTGGGTAATGAACCATTACTGACACTTACTTTCTCACAGCAACAAAAACGGGAGAGTGTGGGTCTTCCACTGCAGACAATTTTATTTGATATAATACCTACTACACAGTGACTGATGAAGTGAACAGAGAAAGCATTGTCACAAAGCCAATTGGGAAGAGAGCTTGCACAAAAGAAGAAGGAAAAATTGCACTAATTTTAAACAGAAAATTCACATTTCTTATGTCTTACCTGCTTGCTCCTTTCTTTTCTGCTTTCACTGGCACAACTGATCCTGCTTTGCTAAAATTCTTTGTGAAATACACATCCCAGCTCTATTTGTTCTACCAGTATTTTTCAGCCCTCTCTAAAAGCCCCAGAGAAGGACAAAATTGTTTAAAAAAATGCAACAAAAGTAGATTTATCTGGCCCATGCTATAATGAGGAAGATGAGTCCATGGTTTGCTGTCCTACCCCTGTTGCTGCAGTGTGTGCTGTCCCTCCATAGCCATGGGCCAGTGGAGCACAGGCAGAGCCCTGTGTGCCTCCCACACCACTGCAATCTTGTCCTTCAGCAGCAGAGCTGCAGTGCTTGCAGCACATGCAGTAGCACCTCATGGCTTCATCCACACCGTGCTCCTTCAGGGCAGCTGTGTTGAGGTTTCGTCCTGCATGTTCTCGGGGAGGAATGCAGAAGGAACTGACCAAATGGATGTGATGTGGTTAGTGGATCCAAACACATTTCCTATTTTACTTACCTGCAGTGATTTCTTGCCTCTTGCCAGCACAAACACCTTGCCAAGGATGCAAGGTCTCAGCCCCAGGAATAAACATATCCTGTGCCTCAAGGGACATGTCCCCTTTTTTTCTGGGCTGTTTAGAGGACAAATACCTCCCAGACAGGATCCACTTTTGCTTCCATGATGTGGCTGTGAGAAAGGTGCAGCACAGCACTACAGTAGGAGAGCTGGACAACACACTCTTTATTTCTAGAACAATGCAGCCTTTTTCTGACTTGAGCAAACACTTTACCCAGCAATACTATCCTTGGCAGTACTACAGAGTTCCCAGCTTCCACAACCTAGGAAGGTAGATTAAGTTTCTCACCTGATTAATCACTCCAGTGGCCCTTGTCCAACCCAGGTGTCTCTGCAGAATAAAATATCATCACTGCTGCAGTCACTGAGTTCTTTCCTGTTGCAAACTTTTTGAGAGTTTTGATAAAGCCCTTTTTTTGTTGGTTGCTCATTTCCCACTCCCTGCTTAACCACTCACTTGAATCTATTTGTTCTCCAGCTCAGTCTCACTGCTGCAGATTTCAGTTGTTCCTATCAATCAATCCAATCTTGTCATGCTGAAGAACTGTGTGTTATAGTTTTGTTTCATTTCTTTTCCTTCTCCCTCTGGCCTACCAACTAGTCTAAAATTACCTTACTCATTCCTGTCTGGATTTTGGACTGACAATTGTCATCTCAAATGATATTTAAGTTAAAAAAAACCAATCAGTTTTGTCCATCAGCTTTTCATGCTTTCCACCTTCTGTGAGTGGAGATGGTCTATTGGATTTTTTCTTCAGACGTGGCTCAGCTTGGTGGGAGCTCTGCCTGTCCCAAGCCAGTGGCACAAGGGCAGTGGGCTTTGGCTGAGCTGCATAAAAGGGATCTAACTCTGTTTTGAAGTCATCATTGGAGGAGCAAATAATGATTTAGATTCATAAAGCACCGTGGGAAGGTATAAACCCTAGAACTCGAGGCAGTAAGGAGCGCATTGTAAGATGGGACTCACAAAAAGTGAAAGAGGAACATGTTTTTAGTAATCTGCAGGGAGAGGCCATGCAAAGCTTTTCAAAAATTTCTATTCTCATGTGTCTGAGTGAATTATCCCTGGACAGGCAGCAGGTACTGTGTGGGTAACTTTAAACCCTGCTTTCAACCTGAAAGTCATCTGCACTTAAAAAGCTTAGTCCCAGCTCTGCACACCATGCTTCAGAGCTGTAAAGAATGAAGGGCACCAGATTCAAACCACCCCTCTCTAAGGATTCCTTCTTCTTACCAAGTCAGAAGAAAGCCTTAAGAACTTCTGCTCCCTGGTGCATCTTTATGACGAGTGTAGCCCACCTCCTTCCTCCCAGTGACGGAGGCTACATCAAATGTCCTTCTCCTCAGGCATCAAGGCAGTTCTAGAGAAGGTGTGTCCAAGGAGGGCTGCAGAGAGAAGCTGCTTTTCTGTTTCCTGAATGGAGCTAACTAGAAAAGGTCAAACCAGTACCATTAATCACCCTGTCATGTGATGGATGGTGATATCCACTCCTTTCAGTGATTTCTTTCGCAACTCCCTCCTTATATCAAATCAAAAGCAGCCAAAACATAATGCCAGACAGTAATTTATCAAGAGCTGCAAGGTAATTCACTCTGTTAACAAAGCATAGTGGTTGACATTATGAGGATGAGGTTCTAATAAACAAACGAAGTCTCCTGACAGTAGAATGGATGAATTTGATTTCTCTGGACGTCGATCAGCAGCTCTCTTCCTGAACCTCACTTCCCTTCATCACAGAGCTGCTTCTATCTTCCCAGGAGTTTCCTTTCAGTTTCTGCTTGTTTGCTGCTGGAATTCTCCATTTCCAGCCTGCTGTTCTAGTGCATCTCCCTGCCGTTGGCAGGGTGGGCGGTAGCACTTCTGTCAGGATGGAAAGGCTGTCAGGAGCCCTCCCAAGCTCTCCGGGAACAGAAATTGCAGGCGCCTCTGTGCTGCTTCAGCATCTTCTTTTTCTCCTGTGGGTTGGGGAAAAAGGGCTGGTGATGACGTAGAGCTGCAGAGTGAAAGGAACAAGTGTGGGATCCCCCATTTGTTTCACAGCATATGACATTTAGCCAAAGAGGAGAGCTTCACTCCCCTCTTCAGCTAAAGAAGTCTATTGTAGAAACAAACATTAAGGCTTTGAGGACGCCTACCCCCAGCTGCACTGGGGGGCTTGGTGACACCCTCTTAACACGCTGCACTGGGTTTAGGAAGAAATGTTGGCTGTGGGAAGCCTTATCTGAGGCGTAGCATTTCTTAGCGTGACTATAAAGAGGAACTTGTGTGGACCGGACGTCTTGGGCTCTCTCCCCACCATCCTGCAACTTGCTGAAGAGGCTCTGTGAAAGTGATTCTTATCTGCAGCCTGGCAACTCTATGTAGGTCTTTGTAAAGCCCCACAACCCACTGGCTTGTAGATCTGTAGGAGTCCATTCCTCTGGGTAATATATCTGCCAGCCCTGAAAGAGTGTTCTCCTGAATGCTACTTTGAATCAATTTTAGTACATAACAACTTAATAATACATTTGTTTAAAAATGTAGATTTTTAAGATTGGGGCTATGCTTCTGAAAGACTATCCTTTAGCCCTTCTCTTTCTTTCCAGTTCATATTTTATCTTAAAATTGTCATTAAAACTGGAGAGGGAATATGAGGGAGGAGTTAATGGGCGAACAGATAATCTCAAAGTTTGTTACCTTATCTACCTTGAAGTGTATCTTGTAGCTACACTAAAATATTATACAGTAAATTGTTTTTTAGGAACCAAAACCAGGATCCTCCCCATCAAATTTCTCTGGCAGAAGAACAGAAATAGTTGCAAGCTGCTCTGCCAAAATGCTAATTACTCCCTAGGGAATCATCCAGTTATGCAGAAACATGTGCCTGTTTATGACTTCTGCATAATGCATATAACACAGGCACCTTTTCTGTTTCTTGCACAGTAGATCTGTATATCTGAGTTAATATTATGGAAGCTGCACTTCCAGAAGTTGCAGAAAAAAGAAACAAAGGAACGTTCATTACAGAGACGTACAGAAGTCACCATGGATTTCAAATTACAAAAAATTTTCATGCCTTCTCTGAATAGGAGCCACATACGTATTTCTGTCTCCTGCCAACTTTCAGATTCTCAGGGGATTGCTATGTAAGTCCAACATGGGCTCACTACCAGCTCAAAGAGAGGCAGAATGGATGATGAGGTGAAGAGATGCTCCTCTTTCACTCCTCGCTAAAGGTAATTTGAGGGAATGTGAGTTTCTGTGTGGGAGAATATGTGATGCAAGAACAATCTAAAAATATTTCTTTTTGCTTCCATAGCAACTCCCATGCTGGCATGTCTTTGAATTCGTTAATTCATTCTTTCAGCTCTCTTTGTGGGCTTTGTCCAGTTTGCAGAGGTGCAAAGTGATCTGTACAGCCTGTGTTTACAGATGTGTGCCTGCAGTCTGTTCTGGCAGCAGGGTGCATCCTACATCTCCAGGGAGACCTCACTGCAGCCTCCCCAGTACTCCAGGGGGGCTTATGAAAAAGAGGGAGACTGACTTTTTACATGGGTAGATAGTGACAGGATGAGGGGGAATGGCAATGGCCTTAAACTAAAATGGGAGAGATTTAGATCAGATGATAGGAAGAAAGTTTTTTACTTAGATGGCAGCGAGACCCTGGAACAGGATGCCCAGAGAACCTGGGTATGCCCCATCCCTGGAATTGCTCAAGGCCAGGTCAGATGGGGCCCTGAACAACATAGTCTAATGAATGGCATCCCTGTCTGTGGCAGGGGTGTTGGAACAAGTTGATCTTTAAGATTAGCACCATCCCAAACCATTCCGTGGTTCTACGATTCTCTGCTGGAAACAGCACTTGATAGGGGAAAGGGTGATGGCCCTTATCACACACCAGAGTCAAAGGACTGCAATTGTCCTCTGCAAACTGCTCTCTTCTTTGCATTCTGACTCACGCTCCAGCTGACCCAAAAACATCAGAAGGAAGGCCCTGACAACTCTCATCTTACGGTACAGTGTTGTAAAAGCTGTCTTGCTCACATTTTATCTCTATCTCTTCTGTGACATAAAGGTGCAATTCTGCAATTTATGCCTGTAAATGCTTCTGCCTTGTGTCTGATGGCAGCCAGGATAGAGTACATTTCCTTCTTTATAAGTTGTAAACAAAGACCTGAGTGAAAAGTGATGTAGCAGGAAAGGTTTTATTGCTTTCCATAATTTTGTTTTTCGTGTTTTCAGAGTAATTATATTATTTTAGAGGAAGTGTGGGTGTTCCTGGAAATTCATCGAGGGTTAATAACAATTTAATCCCTACAAGGACACTTGTAAAACTTCTGTGTTGACAGGTGAAGCAATGCTGGGTGAGCGATTGGTCTCATTAGCACATGTGCTTCTCTGGGATATTGGGGGTTCAAACACCCACAGCATGTCCACCTTTCCAAAGGCTGTGGTGAGAAAGTGCCTTAGGCTTGGTTTGGATTTGCGTGTGGAGCAGTTATCCTGCACAGTGATAACCACAAGGTGAAAACCAAGCTGCTGGCAGCTCTGGTGGTGGGAAGGTGCTGCCAGTGAAAGGTCCACAGTAGTCCGTGTGAGTAGCTCTGAGACCAGGGGTCCCACTGAACTTGGGGGGGCCATGCCCATCAGGCCCTGGAAGAAGGAGGAATCATTCTTTATTTCTTGAAGCCCAGAACCAGGACTCTTCTAATCCCAAACTTCTGACACCAAAGCTCTGAACATTTCTTTCAGAGTATTGTCCAAAATCTTCTAGTTCCACAATTCAACAACTTCGCTCAGACCCCAGACTTTTATATCCTCCTTTGTCAAAGGAACAGAGATTCAGCTGATGTGGCCAAATGGTTGATGGACAGTCTTTTCCGTTCTGCTTTCTTAATATTTCATCACCCTTAGACTACATTATAAAATTTATTTTGATCCTCTTATTCTTTCGACTTCAAGAAACTCCAAGAAGCTCATTAAAATCAAAAGCGAGCCTTGATATCTGAGTCAACACAGTTTCAAACTGCGATGACACAAAACAAAGTAACAGCAAAGGTCTCAGAAGATGCCATTTCAACTAATTCAAAACAGCTGCTCTGCCATCTAGTGTCACTGAGTAATGTCTGCTAAAACCCAGCTTTCACCCTAACTGCTGAAACTCCTCTGCCATGCACTTTTCCTTCCAGCAGGTTCTTCAAGGTCAGGGACATGCCTTTGTCAATGGGTGACAGAGGGATTTAAGTCGGGAGGTGTGTCCATCCAGAAGCTCTCCCGTGGCATTAAGGTGAAGGTAAGTTTTCTCTTACATAAAAGAGCTGTTCCTCACCTGGAAAAGTGAGCTGCAAAGCTAGGCGCATCGGAAGAGCTGCTGACCTTCTCCCAGTGATTTGTTAACTCTATTTAGAATGTTAGCCACATTCTTTATTTTAGGCAGGAAAGCAGCAAGCCTGTGAGGAAAATTCAATCTTTTCAAGTCTACCAGATGTTCATTTTGCCCCGGGTATTTTCTGCTTCGTAGTATGAGGTCAGCTCCAGAAGTGAAAAATTGCTTAAACTAGGCCATAGAGGTTTGAATTCTAGGGGTCTTTGCTGGATGAAAATGAATTTGGCCTTTTGTTTTTGTTTTGAATTTTTTTGTTTCTTTGGGTTTTTTATTTCTTTAGTCTTTTTATTCTTGCCTTGTATAATTGATATATCCTCCAAATGAACTTATATTCATCAAGCTCAGGGAATTGTTTGGTTTTTTTAAAACAAGTTAAAAATAATAAGTGATAAATATTTTGTCTCTTTTAATGATATAGATATGTACTTAGAAATAGTCTACAAATCCATTTTTTTCCCAGGGCCAAATACCATTCTTGTCTGGAGAACCAAATACGTGGCAATTAGGAATTATTCATGTATTCTGTTTGTTTCTTACTCAGACCAAATCTCCTTACTTAAATGTTGTCTTGATAAATCTTTAGAAATTGACTTAATTTGCCAGAATAACTCCAAATTAAGATCAGTGCTCACTACTTCAATTAATAACAGATGTTTGGCTGCAGTGAAAGGAGTATGACTTTACACATCTTTTGAAATGTCACAGCTCTTTGTACTCATAACTAGAAGCCATGCCAGAGCAAACCAATGCTGTCAATAGCAGAGCTGAAAGAAAACACACAAAGCACAAGACAGTGCATTCCAGAAACAGTGCAAGTGTGGTTTGGAGAAGCTCAAATTTGAAGCCATTAAAACCATGATATAAATCCTGCAGTGCAGTAATGGTCTGCTTAATTTAGGAACTGATGAGAAATACTGCCTTAAATCTTTCTTTCTTTCTCAAGCAATCCCATGAAATTGCCACTTTGTGAGGACAGAAGTGCAATGAGGCAGAACTCAGCTACTTTTACCGGAAGGTTTCCTTGAGTTTTTGAATTCCTAGCCCAAATTGATGTTCATCCTAAAATAAGGAGAAAAAAAGGGAAATCCTTTAGAGCTATAGACACTGATTTAATCTTACCATAACATCTGTAAAAAAACATTCTTACAGACTCCTGTTTTGCTGGCAGGGCCTCTAAATTCATATTTGTTCCAAAAGCACCCTAGTCTGAAGTGCATTGCAGAAGTCTCTGGAGCCTCATGAGGTAACTCTGTGAACATGCAGAGCCTTATTGTGCTGTAGATGAATGAGGAGATACAGATTTTCCCTTTCTAATAACAGACAAAAAGAGAACTAGGTTTTCAGGTGTAAAATGACAGGCAGAGATCAGCAATCTTGATGCATGGGTGTTGTTTACTCTGATGTGCTCCAGCTCTCAAAATAAAGAAATGATCTCCCTCTCACAAAAATTGAGTCACGTTTTGTTTTTATCACAATAGTCCCAGCTGTTTCAAATAGCTGGCACTAATAATCTGTGGTTTAGACTGATTAGCATCCTATATCCCTTCATTTCTAAAATGGAATTTTAATCAGATTGTAATTCCTTGAAACCTTCACGTCAGTGAGTACTTCCCTAACCATTAATCAATTGAATTTTGCCCTCTATTAATCTGCTTAAATGCACTTCATAATATTGATTGATAACTTTCATTGCCTCCAACACATCGCTGACACACTGAAAGTTTTTTTTAACATCAGGGCCATGACACTATTATAAAACTGAGAAAAAGAGCAGACGTTTGCATTGCTGCTGTTGTGGCTTTTCAGCTTTCTCATTTTAAATCCCTGTTTTCTTCAGGGATTTGAAAGTGGGTCATAAATTCATTCCAAATTGAAATCACTTTCATTGGTCTAATCATGCAAGTACTCCATGTCTCTTCTGGGAGGCCAGTTCTTAGTGTGGAAGTAGCTTAGCTCCTTCTGCTTAACCCCCCTGCATTCTTTTTCTCTGGCCTCGATGCTTCTTTTTTTCCTTTTTGTTTGGCTGGTTGCTTTTGATGCTACTGTGCTGAAGCATAAATAAATTTTTAACAGGGAAGTTGGTAAGTTGTGACTCTGCAGCACAGAAGGATAATAACTGAAAGAAAATGAAATTATTTGGCTTGAGTTGAAATGTTTCCTTTAATACATTGCAAACTAGTTTACTGGAAATATGAAGAAGCTAAGTTAATACCTTGGATCATCAATAGCTTTAATGATATCTCAGGGCAACAACATGCAACCTAAGGGAACAATTCTGCAATCCTTACTCTAGCCAAGGAGATTTAAGTCTCTGGGACTGGGTCATGTATCAACTAGCAATAAATAAACACAAAACATGCTTCTCAGAACAGAAAATTTTTTGGGTTAACTAACTCTCGTGTCAGAGAGACTGACTCAGGCATGTCCTTTCTGAGGTGCCACTTCTTAAGTATTTGCTCTCCCTGAAGCAAAATGGGCGCTTGCATGTTAATTTACAGCAGTACATCTCTTGTGTTTCAGTTTAACCTGGTAGCATGATCCAGATTTGATACAGCCATGCATTTAAGTAATTACCTGGAAGGCAGAGCCAGGGACAGTAACACAGTCTGGAATTTAGCCACCAGAATAGACCAGAGGAAGATAAATCCTCAGAGCCTGAAGGCAGTGTGGAAATCACCTTGAAAGAATAAGCTGATTTCTCCTCATGTCTTGTTACTGACGTAAAACAGAAAAAAAAAAAAAGACCCCACAAACCCAAGCATTTCTATTATGATTACTAGTGCTAAACGCAATTAACTCTCAGTACGTGCCAGACATAGCAGACCTGATTAAAGTCTTCTGTTCTGGTGTTAAAAGAAAATCCAAGGCCTTTAAGCTTTTATTCAGATGCCTATGATTTTGTTAGAACACCTGCTGTACAGCATCTGCTAATTAGAATTTTTGAATTAAAATGGTCTACATCACCCATTTATGGAAGGAAGGAAGGAGGGAAGGAGGGAAGGAAGGAAGGAAGGAAGGAAGGAAGGAAGGAAGGAAGGAAGGAAGGAAGGAAGGAAGGAAGGAAGGAAGGAAGGAAGGAAGGAAGGAAGGAAGGACTGAGCCAGTGGCAGCTTCTGGAATGGAGCTTCACTGCTTTCTGCAAGAACTTGGGATATTTCTTTCTTAATCACCTTCGTTGGAGATTAACTTCACCTTTGTTTCACTTCTACCTCATTGAAGTCATGTTCCTTACCTTGCTCTGTGTCATTCAGGTTGCTGTAAGACTAACGTTTGTGGCTAAACGTGTATTTTGGCTCCAGCTGGGAGCCTTTTTTGTTGCTGCAGTGGAGTTCTTCCAAAGTCAGAGAAGAAGATTTTTTAAAGTGTGCTGTTTGTTTTTTTCTGAGACGTTCCACTTTGCACCAGAACAGCTCTGTGCAACTGTCATGCCCTTGTTGTATCACAGTCTGTGGTTTTTACAGGAGAATTAGTAGCATAAGATGTTGCATAGGAAGTAATTCTATCATGAGTTAATCAAAATCTTCAATATGACACATAAGCCAGGTTTGATTATAGTTCATTATCTCCAAGATTTTATTGCTGGGAAGAAGAAGGCTAGCTTGCTTGCTTTTGTCTTGAAATAGTTTTATAATTTATGGTAGGCTCCTAGCTCAGTTATTAGAAAAAGATATGTGGTACTTTTTGGTACTTTGTTGTTTGCTAGAACTCATGAAGTCTCCCAATGTTTGTCTATAAACATTTACCCAGTGCAGTCCTTTAATAAGTGGCACATTCCCTCGTTTGTTTCAGGGAAGTCTTTTCCACTTCCATTGACACTAAAGTCTGCTGTGAACACTGAGTGAGGAGGTGGAGAATCAGGGGGTCCCCTTTATAGCTTCCTAAGTCCACAGAAATAATCCCAGGGGAATTTTGAAAGAGATCTTTAATTACCTACCACTCATCCTGAAAAGTAATCTCTGTCCAAGCCAGCTGTTCAAAGAGACAGATAGTCACCTGGTGTTTTGTTACACTTTTTAAAGAAACAATAAAACAACTGTATGTACTTGCTATTGTCAAGAGTGTTGAGACATTAATTTGAGTTCTGACTTAGAAGTTTGAGGGGCCAATTCAGATGGCCGATTTTTCATAACAGAAAATACTTACAGCTATGTGTGGGAGTTCCTTTAGAAGTGCAACACGATTTTTTCTTCAGACACTGTTAATATTTCAAGTTGACACTGTGTTAGAAAAACACAGAAACTGTTTTTCCTTGACATTTCGGTTATGCTATCTGAAATTAATTTCAATGACAAGAAGAAGCATTGGTGAAAACTGCACACTTTCGTAAAAGGAAATCCTGCTGTACTAAATCTTGACTGTAACCCTGTAATCCTAAACTGAGAGAAGACTTCAAAGGACTGAGTTTTACTCCTGTCCTCACATCAGGCAATCAGTAAAGCAAAAGTATTTGCTTATGTGAAAAGCTGGAGCAGTTGATATAGTGATAACAAAGCAAGGTTATAGAATTTTCACTGTTGCCACCACCTAAAGTTCACAAAAAAAAAAGAAAAAAATATAAATAATTTACAGGTTTTTTTAAAATTTGTTTGATAAATTTTGACGCTCTGTCATTTGCATTTTCAGCAGCTGTGAAAGACAATATAAAAAGAGAAGTCTATGATTTATAATTGTAAATTTTGTGTAGCTGTTAATCAAAGCAGGTTTCCATTTCTGTTCTGGCAAGACCTTTGTTACAACTGAATTTCTTCTTCAGAGGCTAGAAAATATTGCAGGAAGATTTGTGGGATAACCTTTCTTTAATCACTACTTTTACTTAAGTATTTACCTTTGTCTCTGCCCATTGCTTCTTCTGTGCATATTTGCCTTCATTTCTGTGCTTCCTTTTCTGTTTGTCGTTCTCGGTCCTCTCTATTTTCTCTGTGTTTGCCTTTCTCATGCATGCTTTTAATGTACCTTCGTTTTTCTTAAATCTTTCTGTGTGCTCTTGTTCTCTGAAAGTGCAGGGTTATGTTTGGCAATCAGTAACTCAGGGATTGAGTGACTGATCACACTGAATTAATGCTGCATCTTCTGGTATCCTCCCATCACCTTTCTCAGCCTGCGTCTTTCTGACACTCCGAGGATTTGTTGCACTACTGTGCCAGGGTAGGAAAATAGCATAAGCTTGCTCTGAGGTAGTTGCTTTCTCTGCTGTGGTCTAATTTGCTCCTTCTCAGCCTTGCATATTTCATTGCCTTGCCAGAAGCTGTAATATCCTCCCTGCTTTGTCTGCAAATGAGCCCATATGTTTTTGGTGAAGCCCTGTCCTTACACTCCACAGTGTGCCAGAGGGAATGTGCAGATCGTGACTCTGCTTCAGGATGTTCCTATTGTGCTAATGCCACAGGACTGGCGCAAGCTATTACCTTAATAGATGGTATGTGACAACATGCTTCTGCTGTGATTCCACATCTCAGCCTTGGTTCTAAAATTTTTCTTACCATTTTGTGTGGCTCGGTACCTCATGTAGGTGTTATTTGCAAAGCTAAGGTTTTCAGCCTTGTTTTTATGGATTTTGTATGAGCTCTTCTCTGAATAAAACTTGGACATTTGGCTTACATTAGTAAGAAAGTCATGCTGTGTTGTCGTGTCCAAGAGGCTGTGGCATACAGTAAAATTTGCTGGACAGCCTTGTTGATTGCCATTGATACATCAACTGCCATCGATATGTTGTTGACCAATATTGCCTTTATCACCTGCCGGGAATGAGTGGACAAGTAACTGAGCTGTCAGCTTGAACCAGAGAATGAAAATAGACATAAGTGCACATCTTCGCACCTTGTACAAGTCAGTGGTGCAGTGTTCCCTTGAAAAGAGTGATTGCTTTTTTCCCTGTTTCTAAAGCAAAACTTCAAGTCTTAAATGGATCAACACAAAATATTTAAGACTCTGGAGATCCTTTCATAAAATGAGGATTCCATTTAAAGGTTTTCTGTGTAAAACCAGAAATATTTTTGGAAAGTAATGAATACATGGTGATAGAATAAAAATTGGTGGTCAGTGACTGAATGACCTTAAGTCACTTAGCTTTCCTATTCACAGGAGTACAAGAACAGTAACCCTGGAGGCAGCAAGCTTATATAACTGGTATAGAGATAGAGCCAACCCCCGAACCTGTGAAACGTCATTCCACTGACAACTTTAAACAAGACTAAGATGGGAATGGCCAGTATTACTGTAGGCACTCTAGCTTATGAAAAAAGGGCTTTCAAGGAACATGGTCAATGCAGATTTAGAGATAAATATAAAACATGCTCTTTGTGCAATGTTTATTAGAAACATGCCTAAATGTTTGGTGTTGTGTATCTGTTGCACACAACTCTGAGAATCTTTAGTCCTGATTTACTGTCGGACAGGCTATGAGATTTGACTTGTCATGTCTGAAGTAACGGGCTAATTGCTCTGTTTGTGGGACAACATAAAAAATCTCTGGGTTTACCTGGGTCAGAGCAGATGTTGCTGCAAAACTGATGGAGGTGGACAAGGGGAATGCAGGGGGAGATGGTCACTGGGGACTTTGGTCTAGAGAGCACATGCAGCACTGAATGGCGTTAAAGGGCAGGAGGAGGGTCAGACATAGCAACCCTATTAGGTCCTTGCTCCCAGTAGGGCTGCATTCATCTATTGCTGAATAAGGAGTTCATGGGGAATTGTCAGCTTGACTTCTTTCACAAGTGCTAATTTCATCCCACGTCATTAACTTTTTTCTTTCAAAATCCTGTTCTTTACAGTGACATTAACTCTCATTAGTTGGTGGAACATAAAAGGCTCTTTTTTTGAAAGTGGCTCATACAAAAAATGTTCTTTAATAAAGAAGAACATGTCTAGACTTAGTACTGTAGATAATTCTTGCTAGGATAAAAGGATTTTCCATGTTAAGGGACAAAAATATTTTTTAGAATCATAATATGCTGAGTTGGAAGGAACCTATCAGGATCATCACGGTCCAACTCCTGCCCCTGCACAAGACACCCCAAGAGTCACATCATATGCCTGAGAGCACTGTCCAAAAGCTTCTTGAACTCTGTCAGGTTTGGTGCTGTGACTACATCCCTTGGGAGCCTGTTCCAGTGACAACCACCCTCTGGGTGAAAAACCTTTTCCTGGTATTCAATCTAAACCTCCCCTGACCCAGCTTCATGCAATTTCCTTGAGTCCCATCACTGGTCACAAGAGAGCAGAGATCGCCTGCGCCTCCTCTTCCCCTCATGAGGATGTCGAAGACCACAATGAGGTCTCCCCTCAGTCTCCTCCAGGCTGAGCAAACCAAGTGCCCTCAGCCACTCCTCCTAAGGCTTCCCTTCCAGGTCCTTCACTGTCCTTGTGGCCCTCCTTTGGATAATGTCTAATAGCTTAATGTCTTTTTTATATGGTGATGTCCAAAACTGCACACGGAACTCAAGGTGAGGCTGCACCAGGGCAGAGCAGAGTGGGGCAATTTCTTCCTCCAATTGACTGGCAATGCTATGCTGAATAGAATTGCATTCAAAAAAAAAGAATGTTTTCTCCAACAACGTGTTATGATGGTTGAAATTTGTACATCTCTTCTTGCAGCCCCAGAAACCCCTCCCTCACCACCTCTCACTATTAATCCACTGTTATGTCAAGAGTTCTTGTTGTTACCACTACATATTCTTCTAAAAAAAATGCCAGTGGGAGAACTGTACATAAAGTGTGATAAGTCAGCATAGGTCATGTCTCCATGAGCTGAGGTCTTTCACATACACACAATAACAGGTTTTGAAAGGATGCCAAGTGAGAGATTTTGGCACGAGGATGTGATGCAGCATCATTTCCAATCTCACAAACCTTAGTGGTGGTTAAAATTAGGAACTGCTGCTAGCATCTAGTTGTTCCCACACATGAAGCTCCTGCTTTGGCTTCATGCTTGAAGAGCATCCTGTGAGTATGAACATGGCTCACTTTTCCCAGTTCTGACAGTTCCTCTGTAAAAGAATCTACCACTCCCTGCAAACCTTGTGTTTTGCTTAATGGCCAGGGAAGCCATCCTGCCACCGCACTGTGATGTGGGATCTTGCCTGGAATCACTCACGCACAGCTCAGGCACCAGCTCAGTGTAGGACTGCCCAACAGCCCAAGGTTGATGTTGCTCATATTTGTTTTTTACACTGCCTTCAACCATTTCTAGAAAATACACTGGGACACTGCCTGGGCCCAAAAGTTGCTGCAGCGCAAGAGAGACCTCCCAGGATATCTGCTGAATTCACATGACTGCTGAATGCACTGTATCTCACTTCTCAGGACTGAGAGCATAAGCAGATCAACAGCCTTGCTCATTTGGGCTAGCGAAGCTATAACAGAGTGGCAAAGTAATTTCAGGTTTTCTCCCCATATTGTAGGCATGAATAAATGCTTCCAAAGGGGTTCAATAAGATGCTGAATACTGTAAGCAATTTGGAGTACCAAGTACAGCTTCAGTTTTCTCTCTTCCTAGCCAGTCTTCCTGGTTCCTGGAAGTCCTGGATGAATGGTCAGTGTTTTCATGGGAAATCCATGTTTCTGCTGCTTGCTCAGGTAATGGTGAAGGTCATACACAATGGCTACTGGAAAGCTCCAGTGTATCGACATTGCACAGTCCACACTCATGGTTTCCCTGCACAACACAAAGAATGGACAAGATCCTTAGGACAGGACTTAGTTTTCGTTGTTCTAACCAACAGTCCAGAGAGCACTGAATTTTGTTGGAGAAGTTGAGAAACATCAGCTGAGATCTGTCTGCCTGGGTGCTACCAGGGTTGAATAGGCAGCAAGAGTGGGAAATGCAGTATGCACCGCAGTAAAGACCAGAAGTGTGAGTGGGAGCTGTCTACTCTACAAGGCAGGAAACAAAGGAACTCCCCCAAATTAGAAAGTCCTGCAAAGAAGGTAGATAACTAAGTTTTTCAACAGAGAAAGATGACTGGGGAAAAACTTCACTTAACATAACAAAAATCTTGAAGTGAAATTGCTAAATCTGTCTGCTTCAGATCCTGATAAACTCCATTTTATACTTAGAATGTGCAAGCAATCAAAAAGGAAGTAGCTTCAGGGACTGAAGTAATTTTATTTGTGTTTGCAAATGCATGCACACAAACACCCTCACCCATTTATTTCTGTACACACAAGCCCACAACATATGTATATTTATATTACTGTGCTCTCCAGGATGTAATTCTGGAGTGCTTGGCTGAGCACCATGGTCCTGACCTGTCAGCAGAGAAGGTTTAAAGCAGGCCTGGGGTTTGGAGACTTTCCATCTGCAGATTGGTGAGCATGGCTGGCTGTGCACTGGAGAGCTGTGGTGAGACCAAAGGGGTAGGCAATTGTAGGGCTGGGATAATGATTTTTAAAACCATCCACTTTGTCAAATGCAATATTTTAAGACTGTTCCTCCAAATGCCTTGTTTCCTCCAAAATGTCACCCAGGAAATTTTCCCTCTAATGAGGCAGTTGTAGCAAGTCTTAATGCTCACAGAAGGGACTGGGTGATTCAGACAGGCAGTGATGATCAATGAGCAGTGCTGCATATAGCATGTCACAAATGGAACAAAAAGGTTAGGGACATCTGAATGAGGGAGTTGAGCTGTCACCATCAGCCTTGCTTCTGGGTTTCATTCTGAAAATTGCTGGGAAGTTGTGCTCTTCCCCCCTCGAGATTTGCATAGGACATTTGCTGCATCAAGGATTCCTTCTGACATTTCTAGTGGAAGCAGTTAGAAGAAAGAGGGAAGTCAGAGAGCAGAGTGTCTCTGTGTGCTGTGCTGTTGCCAAGCAGATTATGTGCTGTAATCTGTAAGCACTGAACTGTGTTTGAATTACGAGGAACCTCTCCCTTGCTTTTGTTTTAGCCCCCTGGGAGAGGCGATATTTCCGGACTGCTAATGTCACAGCGTGACCTGTTAATAACCTGTGAGAGCCTTCCTCCACTCTGCTGCCTCCCTCTCCCCCAGGACCCGGCAGCTGCCGTCACATGGATCGAATGCCTGCCTTCTATGCACTTCATTGAGAAAAATTCAAGCATGTGGCCTGAGGTTCCCCTGATGACTGTCTGGGGATGATGATTTCTACCATCTGTTCTGGCTGCCTGTGGCTCCCGGAAACACCGAGGTGTATGTTGCTTCTGGCCATACGTGGGATTCCTAATGAAACCTCAGCTGCTGTCCAACTGTCTGCGAATATCAGATGGGTTTGAATTATCTTCCGCCAAGAGGGGAGGGAGAAGCACTTTGTTTAACTCTTTAATCTGAACCTCTAGACAGCACATGCATAATCACAGGGTACAAAGCCGCTGAATTATTAGCATCTGCATCACGGTGGCAGCTGTAGCGTTTGCACGTGTGCTGGGTCTGCCTGATTCAAGATGCCCGGGCTGGTTGTTTCCAGGCTAAATATAAAGCCTCGAGTCAGATTCATCTTACTGTAGCTCACTTGGAAGCCTTGTAATTATACCAGAGATTTATTTGATCCCTTCACTTCTGATTTGTGTTAAAGGCATATTTCAGACATATAAATTGTACATTAGTATGTGGAAAAGGCTGCTTATCAAATGTATTAAATGCAGTTGAGGAATTGCAGCATTTCCAAAGTTATTTATTGAGATGGAAAAAGTCAGAGCAAATTGATATTAATTTTGATATATGAAAGAGAATTTTGTGCAAATAAACCTTGATAATGAATAAATACAAATCGCTTCTCTTTTAGGATTTGACATCCTCTCTGTTATTTTGTGTATAATATATCATTTACATACCTTTTCTTAATGTTTACTGAATATCAGATTTTAGTGGATGTTGAGGGTCGCTACATCACCTAGAAGACTAAATCTTAATAGAAAGGATTTGATGTTATTAGAATTGTCTAGACTTCATCCTTTGATATATACACTGTTTTCTCTACTGATATTCAAATTATTTTCTTTGAATGAATAGATGCTCTCAATAAAAAATACACTGAGTTTTATGTGGCTGGAAAAATTGTTTACACCTGGAGCAGAGACGTTATTACAGAGATGCTGAATGAATCAGGAGTAACTGCTTACATTTCTTGCAGTCGTTGTTCAGGCAGAGATATGCAGAATATAAGACTTGTAAGAGATGTCAAAGGGAGAAGGAAAAAAAAAAGGGAAAGGGAAACAAAAAGGTAAAGGAAAAGGAAGGAGGTAGCCAGCAGTAGGCAGCAGTGACACTTTGGGTTGCTAAACAGTAAGGGAAGAGTATCAGTGCATGGTACTGGATGCTTCACATTTTCAGATTCAAGTTAAACACCTCTGTAGCATGACCTCACGCACTTATTTTTAGAGGCTGTTTTTCTGCTAATATTGTGGATGTTAATCAAAGAATGTGAAAACACTTCTTAACAATGGCTTACCAAAGGGTGTTTGATTGTTTTTGCTTTTGGGGCTTGCTTTGTTATGCCATGAGACATAACAGCAATCTGCAAATGCATTCAGCAGCTACAGCATAGGCATGGGGTGGGAGTCAGAGTTCCACCCCTGCTGGAATTTCTTTTTCTTTCTCTTGTCGACTGACTCATGCACATATCTTTTGTATATGCACACTGTCAGAAATCAGTACCAGGATAGAAGGCTTCAATGTAGACAATATCAGAAAATTCAATAAATCTTGGAAAAATATTTCTATTCCTAATTTTCTAATTTACTGATCCTTTTTCTTAAAAAAAAAAAAAAAAAAAAAAAGACAGTCAAAGACACAGGACCTATATATGGAAACATTTCATGCATTTATTTTCTTCAACCTAGAACGACCCAGAATCTACCTCTGCCTTCATCTTTAAAGGAATTATTCTTTCAGCAATGAATGCAAGACTACTGGCTTTTAGCAAACATGAGAGAATTAAGCAGGACACACAAATACAGGAGAGGTAATTTGTCTATAATGCAAAGCTTGTCTGGCAGCATTTCACTTTTTGTGTCTGGATGCAGGAAAATGTATCTGTAATCGCACTGGATGGCCAAAAGAAAGTAAAATCCCCCAAAAATAAAAAAGCCCACCAACAGAAAAATACCTGAACCCCCCAAAACACAAGCCCCATACTTTTAAAAATAGTTAGCTTTCAGCCCAGAGCTTTTTAAGGGAAATCTGGTGTTTCTTTCTTCTCTCTGCATAGATATCTGCATCACTGAAGAGAGATTTGACAGATGGAGACAGCTTGTAACAATGTACTTGAAGCTCTGAAAGACTAAAAATGAGTAATCCAAACCATTCCAAAAAGGATTTTTTCATGAATCTAAAAATATATGTCACAGAGAATTCAGAGAATTTCTTTCCCTTTTTTTTCCACTCCTCTCTCTTTTTTTTTCTTTTTCTTTTTTTTTTTTTTTTTTTTTTTTTTTTTAAGTTAGGTGGGTATTTTTATTTCACTGCATATCATCATGTGTGATTTCCCTTTTCTGTTAGTCACATCACATCTTGGCTTGCAGTCACAAGTGATGTAAGATATTCCAAAATGTCACTAATTAATATGCTAAGAGACAGTGAACTAGAAATAAAACATGGAGATCCCAGAGTGAATCTCATCATCAAGTTCTTCTGCCATAGTTCACTTTTGGTGAAATTTAGATTATGATGAAGCATTTGTAAGAATTATTCTCAAATGTAAAAATACAGCCTGCAATATCTAGGTCTCAAATTATGACTAAGGGGCAGAACATGAAAGCTTCCCTCCTTCTGTCCCTTGAAATATTTCCTTTAGGCTTAGAGGACTATTAGAGGGATTTGAGTATACATACCTGTGGGAACATTTGGCCTGAAGGGATTCTTTTTGGGTTGCTATTGAGAGGTGATGGTTGCACTGAATTCCCAGTCATCTGTGCTGCAAACCCTAACAGGATTAGTGGGAATGTTGAGGAGAGCTTCACAGATAATGGAGGAAGAAATGGCTGTCAAAGCAATTTTGTTGCTAGCACAACAGAAGAAAGCCTGCATTTCCAAATACACCTCTACAATATTCCCTGCTCCAGGTTACGAACATAGAGGCCGAGGTTTAGCAAGGGTTTGGCTTACACAGGTTACCTTTATGGTTGTGGTGTGGATAGCTTGCAGTTCTGAAAATGAAATCTATGATTGCTCAGCACAGACATCCATTTATGGACACATGCAGTAGAAGTTTCTGGATGGCTGAGCTTTAGTATACCTGATCAGGGTTTGTGTGTGATTATATGTGGAGAGTTAGCTATCTATAAATGAAGGACATTTCAGTGCTGAGGGATTCTTTTTTCAAAACTGTAGAAGAAACTGGCCTTCCCATCTAACTCAGACCGTAAAAAGGATCCTTAACTTTTATACTGTCTGTATAACAAGACTAAGCAGTCTTGTTATTCAGAGAGAAGGATTAAATTTTATATGGAGTAAATGAACAAAAGTAACTTCTCTAATGAAGGGGTTATACCAGACAGTGGAGTACTTTCCCACAGAAAATACACTGGTGCTGTAAGTCAAGATGCTCATAAGTCTGGCTGAAACTCTAGAAATAAACAGGTAAGATTAATTCTATGCTAAAATAAGGCTCTAGTGTGACTTGCCACCTCTAAAGGAATGGTGACATTCCTTTGCCATGGCAAACTCGGAGCAAAGAATAGTAAGCACTGAGTAAGGGAGTTGTTTGCCAAATGAGTGTCCCATCTTCACAGTAACCTTTTGACTGCCCTAGGTTTTCCTGTCTGGCTGTGTCAAGGAATTGATACAGTCCCTGGCAGCCAGCAAGGCTTCTTATGACAGCAAGTGCATACACAAATAGTCAGAAGCTGCTGGACTTCCTAGAAGGATATTTTAAACAACCTTACAAGATCTTAGGTGAATCATTTGGACTGGCCATCAAACAGAGAGAGCCCAGACATTTGCAAGTTTTAAGTAACTTCATGGGGCTTTGTTTTCTGAAACACACAAGCAGATATCAAAAAGGGCAGTAGTTCTGGTTCTGGAGAACTGGTGTCATTGCTTGGTAGCCTTGATCCCCAATAGGCCACTGATGCAGAGCAGTGTTCCATCATCTTATTTTAATCCAAAGTTCAGGCCAAATTCTCTTACGCTTTTAAGTGTTAAGATCTCATATATCTTTGAGGTTATTGGTACTGTTGTAAGAATAAGACTTTCTATTAAGGTAATCAAGTCTGTGGGACTGTCTCTTTGCTAGTATGCTGTTTTCTTCTTTTGCTTTCATATTTTCATTGTCCTTATATTCTCATTCTATGTGTTCATGCATACAGTTTCTCAGCAAAACTGCTGCACAAAAAAAAATACTGTCAATAACAAAAAGGATAATAAATGATGTAATACCAGGCATGACTGCAGGAATGTATGAAAATTTAATAGTATGAATGGCCCTTAGTATGAAAATTTTTTGTGATAGAGACCTTTTTTGCTCAAACTGAGAACAAGAGTATTGGTTTGCATCTTATGTGCCCTTTGTGTTTCCAGGAACTAAAAAAAAAAAGAAAAAAAAATCACTGATTTTCACAGCTGAGGAGAAAGGAAAAACATCCCAAAAAGCTGGATAACTTTTCTTACCAGTTTCTCCTGAGAGACACTTGCCCATTAAGGGAAAGCACACAGTTTCAATTTTAATGAATGTAGTTCTTATTTATTCTGGGCACAGTTGATAGGGTGACTCACTGCTCTGCTAATGAAAATCTGGTGTTTTGTCTTAAAAAAAACCAACGTTCTGAATACATTCAAGCAAAAGAGATCTTGCTACCTGTGTTCTGCTGTTTTAAGGGCAGGATTAGAGGACAATGTCAATAAGTAGAATTAAAGAGACGTGTTTGTCCCTGCATGAGCATGGAATGAAAGCACACAGTTGAAATCCCAATGAACTAGAAAGGAAGGTGTACAGTGAGTAACAGCAGGTGCTCAGATCTCCGTGTCTGGAGCAAGGTGTAATGCGGTCGCAATCTCTGCCTTCCTGTGGACCGTGAATAGGAACAGGACACAAAGGAAGGAAACAGAACCACATCCTCCCTTGGTGTAAAATGTCATAGCTCTGCTGAAGTAAATGGGACTCTGCTTAATCACCTTAGGTAAGGGTTTCATCCTTTCAGCTGGAACCTTGCCAGACAGCCACATAGGTGTCACTCCACCCCACCTGCCTGTTCTTCAGCTTTCATTCACTAAGGTAGACAGCAGTAATGCTCTTTCCTGTAACCTGGATCCTGGGGCGATGCTTTCATGGGAGGAAAGCTCTGACTGCGCTCCTGCAAACTGTGCTGGCTACCCTGGGTCTCAGGCACACCTTTCCCTGAGCCACTACTCCATGGTCTCACTTCTCAAGGATGTGTGTACATGTGTACAGAAACACACATATTTTACATGACATTAAACAATGCATTACTTTTTGATTTGCTAGCATAGAAAACATGCAAATCTAGAGAGGAAAATAATGTGGTGAAATACAGAAGCATTTTTTCATCTATTTTCTGTTAGCAGAATTTTGTTTGAGTTTTGGATCTCTGTATCCCTGTTCCTTATCTTCCTGCCAAGTCATGAAGCATCTCTCCCTCTCTGCTACCTACTGACCTGTTTGTCATTTCTCACAGCCAAATTGAACACAATCCTCTGGCTGCTGTAAAAGTATGCTCTTCTCTCCCCACCTGGATGCCTACTGAGTAATTCTGTGAGATTTCTTGATCTATACCACCTCTGTGTTCTTAAACAAGGCAATTACTTAGGATTTTCTACTTTCTCATTCAGCAGTAAAGAAAGCCCAATTTTCTTTCAGCTTTGTCTAATCGATTGCTCAGTACAGTTTCACCTGAAAAGATGGACTTTTATGTTTGTCTATAAATTGCAGTTCTTTGTCTTTGAGAGAAATTACTCAGCTTTTGCCAGTAAATGTATAGTAATTATATTCTAGAATACTGTTTCTTTTATATTAACAATTTAGTAAATTCTGTATTTTCACGAGCTTTATCTAGCTGCCGTCACAGAGATAGTGTCTTGCTAAGTCCCAAGAGCATTTTTATTGTTTAATAATTTCAAAGACAATTTTTGTAAGTAAGTACAGATTATCACAGAATCGTTGGGGTTGGAATTGACCCCTAGAGATCATCTAGTTCAATCCTCTAAACTGAGCACCATACATTCCAGCCACTCTCCCTCACACAAAGAGCTGCTCCACGACCTCGCCTTGCTGCCTGTCTTTCCTAAAGAGTACATAGCCATCCATGACAACGTTCCAGTTGTGTGAGCTATCCCACCATGTCTCCGTAATCCCAGTGAGATCATGGTCCACACACAGACCTCTGATTTTTCCTGTTTATTCCCCATGCCATATGTGCTGGCGTACAGGCAGTTCAAGAAGGCATTAAAGCATTCAGGGTTTCCGGAAGGGGCGCAAGAGGATCCAGCCGAGACAAAGACACCCTTGAGGTGGTCACCTTTCTTGTTCTGCTTCAACTAAGGAACATTTGTCATTTTTTCATATTTTTCTGAAACTTCTAATGCAAGTCAGACCCAGAGCTTGAATCTACTGACTGCTTTGGAGGACTTATTTCCGAAACACTTTATGTCTCAGGCTGCAGCAAAATGAAGAGACATTTCTTACTATAATTTGTTGAAAAGAGGGAAATAATGGACATTTTATTTCTAATTCCATTATAATAAAATAGAGAAGATTAGATAACTGCCAAGGCCCAACCTTTTAAAAATAAATCCTGGCCCACTAAAGACAATGACATGATTTCCTGTGGTTTGAATTGTGCTTGCGTATCGTTTTACTGTTTCATTGGAGTGAGTGATGCAAAACAGGCCCTTTTCCATATACAGTGGTTTTCTGGGTCAAGTGGCAAAACATAAAAGATAAGGACAGGTGGCATCAACACTTGTAAAGCTTGGATATCCATTATAATTTGAGGTAGGGAAGGCATATCATGTGTCTAAGAGAAGAGACAGAGGAAGGGTAAGCGATAATCTGAAGTGCAGATTTAAACCCAGTGCAACTGGAAAAATACTTCTAAGTAATTACCTACCATGATGTTGTGACATTTTACCGCTTGCAAAATAAGGTCTGCACTGCAATAAATGTTTTAACTGCAGAAAGGTTAAGTTTTAATTTTCTTGAGTCTCCTAAGAACACTTTTCTATACTAGCTGAAGAAGGGGAAGAAAGTTTTATCTTGTTCTAGTTGTCCAATCCTCTCTGTAGTCAGAGTGCACAGTAACATTCCAGCCCTGGAGTTTGACATCACCTGCTAATGACACAGGAAGTACCAGGCAAGAAAGGTCTCTCCCAGCTGCCCAACAGCACCAGCTAATGTGCTCAGATACATTTTCAGGGGTGAGGAAGCGGGTTGTTTGCTCTATTCATTCTATGCCAGGGTTGCCAGGATGTTGAACAGGGTTGTATTTACACAAGAAATTCTTTGCTGATAGGAGAATACTGGCGTACTCTGTTGGCAAAAAGTTTTTCATGCAATTGCAAACTACAACAGCAGAACTGTGGAAAGGCACTCCTCACCAGTGAGACAGTGGAAGTAAAACAACCATTTTTTCTGGCTTAGTCCTTTTTGAATCAGAGACCTGAATGTGCAGCTATGTGGGGACAGAGGTAAAAGGAACTGAAAACTGCAAAATACTCCTTCAATATTACTGTGTGCAGAGTGTATGTTCCTGAGTAACAACAAGTGTGAGGAAAAGAGGGGGAAGGGTGGTAGCAATGAGAGAGAGAAATAAAAGTTATTCCCTAGGAGTTCTTAGAGATTTGGAATTTATGTAAATAACTGCTAATTTATATTTTGTATTGAGACAGAATTGTATCATCCCATCAAATAATCTGGGAGGGAAAATTCAGGAAGACGTGAGTCATTGATACCCCAAATATTAACATAAGCACAAGAATAACTGAGCACAAATTGGGCACAAGCAAATTTAGTCTGAAAAACATGGGAAAATTACTAATCATTGGAGGACTAGCAGCCTGTAATTGCTTTCTAGTAGAGAAACAGTAGGGGCAAGGACTGTCAGCTATTGAGACAAGGACAGTAGTATACAGTTCACCAATGCACTTGATGACTTAGGAGGACCCTTCCAGCCCTAAGTTCCCAAAACCACTTTAGGAGTTACAACAGAGGACAGCAAAAATTTAGAAAGACAGCAGAACTGTTTCCTGGATGTCAAATACAGGAGTTTCTGCTCCAAAAGATGTTTAGGTGAAAAACGATACTTTATATTGTTACTGTTGCTTACAGCTTTTTGAGCCCCTGATGTTGTATGAGACCAACACAAGAAATTAGCTTGAAATTAATTGGATTAAGTTACTTTTTAAGGGAAAGCTTGTGGCAGTTTGCAAGGCACTGTAGAGGGAGCAGTAGCCAACTGCTTTTCTCTCTCAGCAACAAATTCTTTTGTGAATCACATTCCTTTGTGGTCTTCTCAGGAAAAAGAAATGAAAGCAACTGCAGGTATATGGAGTTTCTTCCTTGTCCCCATTGCTGAGCTGTAATTCTTGTATCCCAAGCAACTGTTTCCCTTAAGCTGCATGTAAACGTATTACTGATGAAGTGGGAGATATTTGCAGGAGTAGGGCACTACCCAGATTTTATCCGGTAACTTGGAGATAAATGCTCCCCTCTGCCTGTTATTGCTAGTTCTCAGAGCCAGTTTTCTCTAATTCAAGATTTCTGCCTTCCTAGCATTGCTAGGTATTGTGGAAATAGTGAATAAACTATTTGAGACTCCCCTGCAAGAATGTTGTCCTTTGGTTTATAGTTATAGGTCCTTTTAAAACGCCACTGCTCTTACACAGAAAATTATATACGTGCTTTGAATCACGTTAATTACATGCGGACTCAAGTGTCACCATAGTACCCTACACAGTGGAAATGCCACCATCTGGTGGTGGCATCACTGCCGAAAGACTTTCCTGGTGGTGTTGGGGATTCAGCTGCCTCTGCTCAGTGAGGATTCCTTGCTAAAGATTTAGAGATTAAGGCTCCCTGGAAGTAATTTCCCCTGGGCAACATTCCACTTTAAACGCATACAAGATAGGCCCAGCAATGCAGAGAAGACACCAGAATAAATGCTATTTCTTTTCTTTCTTTTCTTTCTTTTCTTTTCTTTTCTTTTCTTTTCTTTTCTTTTCTTTTCTTTTCTTTTCTTTTCTTTTCTTTTCTTTTCTTTTCTTTTCTTTTCTTTTCTTTTCTTTTCTTTTCTTTTCTTTTCTTTTCTTTTCTTTTCTTTTCTTTTCTTTTCTTTTTTTCTTTTCTTTTCTTTTCTTTTCTTTTCTTTTCTTTTCTTTTCTTTTCTTTTCTTTTCTTTTCTTTTCTTTTCTTTTCTCTTCTCTTCTTTTCTTTTCTTTTCTTTTCTTTTCTTTTCTTTTCTTTTCTTTTCTTTTCTTTTCTTTTCTTTTCTTTTCTTTTCTTTTCTTTTCTTTTCTTTTCTTTTCTTTTCTTTTCTTTTCTTTTCTTTTCTTTTCTTTTCTTTTCCTCTTCTCTTCTCTTCTCTTCTCTTCTCTTCTCTTCTCTTCTCTTCTCTTCTCTTCTCTTCTCTTCTCTTCTCTTCTCTTCTCTTCTCTTCTCTTCTCTTCTCTTCTCTTCTCTTTTCTCTTTTTTCCCTTTTCCCTTTTCCCTTTTCCCTTTTCCCTTTTCCCTTTTCCCTTTTCCCTTTTCCCTTTTCCCTCCCCTCCCCTCCCCTCCCCTCCCCTCCCCTCCCCTCCCCTCCCCTCCCCTCCCCTCCCCTCCCCTCCCCTCCTCTTCCCTTTGCTAAGACACTCCTAACATGAGCTTTGCTTATAGTTGCTTTTTTTGGGAGGGCTTGATAGGACAGAATCACAAGATGACTTGTATACGAAGCACATACAGGGGCCATTTGCACACTTCTTGAACGTGCCGCCTCTTCCTCTTTCTGTTTAAATGATTCCTGTGATCTTGAAAAAGGAAAGGTCTGACATCAGCAGGAGCTTATTGTCTCCCTACAATACACTCGTTAGATAATCTTACCTTTCCCTTATAATTCTTTTTCTTGTTGTCAATGTGACTTCTTTGCAGAGTGATTTTAGTTAGGGTGTAAATTTATATGTATCCTTCTGAGGTAGCTGAATGAGTTTTGTTATGATTGTCACCATGTTCTAGGCCAAGTAAAAATATTCTTGGTTAAAAGGAAAAAATAATCGGTTCCTGCATTCTGGGAGGACAGCAGAAGAACAGATATGATTGCAGTGAAGACACTTTGGATTCACCGTAGGACTGAAGAGAGCACAATAAGTCTTAATGATTATGCTTATAAAGAAAGAAATGAGTGATGAACTTTGAGCAAGCCAGAGGCTTTTATGCCTTTCAAGTAATGAATTTTGAGTTTACCTCATTTTTGGAAACCAGATTTGTGATTAGGTTTCTGACCTGTTTTGTGCTGTAGTTAAGACCTGAAGTTCACAGAAAAATTAATACAGGCTCTAAAACAAAGCTCTGCTCTGTGTGGCACAACAGTGCTGAAGAGTGAGATATTCTATATAACTTGTGTAAAATTTAAAATGAAGCTTTGATGCATTTCAGCAATATATTATGTGGAGCAGCTCTTCTATGTGACCTGCAGAAAGTCAAGCTTTTTTGTCTTCTTCCAACCTCTTTTTATTACTTTCAATTACATTTATAGCTCTTGGATACAGGGGCTGCTTCTCCTCACAGTCTTGCATGGTGCCTAGTCCGAGGGACATCAGTCTCTGCTGGGATCCCTTGGCAGTATTACTATGTAAGGCAGGCTCTCTTATCTTGCAGAAATTGCTTTGACAGCTCCAGCAGCCTGTTCTTGGCTCACAGCAGCCTGTTCTTGGCTCTCCCTCTTTCCTGAGTGCTTCTTGGATGCAGTCAGGGCAATGCAGGTAGGAAGCACATCCACGGACATTAAATTCCATGAAGTAAAATAGTTAACATGCAAGGATGGCAGGGTCCAGTGCTCCAGGGAAAACTGGAGACACAACAGGGTGCATGTGGGACACCCTGCCCCATCATATTACACATCCAGTCAGCAAAGTTTGTTATCCAGGTCTAAATAAGCATTGAAAATTGAGCAAATCTAAAGAGAGAGCAATTAATAAATAATTTTCTCTTGAAGTCCTCCTGCTTTTACCCTGCCATGTGAAGCACAGTTGTTAATAGGTGTCATATTTTTTCAACTGGCCACCCTCAGCTGCTTCCTGCATTTTAGATCTCCCTGTTCCTCTGTCTGATGTGTGTGTCATAGACAGTGAGAAAAGCTGGAGCTATGTGACTGAAACATGGTAAACAGCTTTGCAATTGATTTTTCCTCTCCATTGTTAGAAAACCTCAGATTGCTTAAAAGATCACTCTGGGATTTGCAACCTTCTTCCCCACTGGCTCTTTTTAACTTGTTGATTAAACCTCCTAGCCTGGGCTTTTGCAGTGACTTAAAACAAGGACTGACATGAAAATATTTTCTCAAAGGATGACCTTCTCATTCCAGGAATTTTTAACCTCACACTGGCATTGATTTCAGCTGCAATGGGTTCTTGGAATCCCTGAGCTTCCCCCTGATGGTATTCATTGCCAATGGTACCAATGGCAAGCCGGCACCCTGTCTGTCCCTGTCTGGTTCCTCCCAACAAAACCAGTGTGCAGTGACACCTGCTAACAAGCAAATGGAGAAAAAAGGCCCAGAGAGCAGGTATTTTTGCTTGTTATGTGCAAGGCCATCTGTCTGCTACCTGGCAGCTAAATATTTACTGTAAATGTGCCTGGCTGAAGACTTAATTGTCTACCACTATTATTAGCTGCCAGGTTTTGAGTGCCAGCAATGTGTTCCCTGCCCTACAGTAGGAGACAGTTTTCTCATCTTCAAACAGCTCTCAGGAAACTATAATGAGAGAAGATAAATAATAAACAATCATAAACTACTTGGTTGGGATTAACTCTTACAGAAATAGATTTACTCCCTTGCTTTTCCAATAGATGTTTGTCTTTCAGTAGGTTCCCTTAAAAATCACAGAACCCAGGAATAAATGAATTTATACAGGTTTTTATCATGTGCCATCCTGTTTTATTTGCTCCTAAACAGTGTCTGGAATCACAGAATTGTCTAAATATGCATAAGGAGAGTTTTCAAGCCACAGACTTTTCAGGCTGTCTTGTACCTAATTCTTCTATCTACACCATCCGATTAATGCTGGTCCTATCAAGACTTCAAGACTCCTCAGAGAAAAAAATATTGCTCCAGGGCCACAGGGACATACAATGGAGCAAGACAATCTATGTCCCCTAAACACAGGAGATAAACTCCTCTTCTTCCTCCCCACACCTGAGGCTTATGGAAAAAAACCTAACCACAATAAAGAATTTCTGAAGTGATTTTTAAATGCATGTCAGGTTTATATTGCATTACTTCTAAGTGTCAGATTAGTCTTAATAGAAGTATGTTATTAAATAATTCAATAATCACATGAATTTCAGATTCTGTTTGACTGAAGACTATATGAAAGAGAATAGGTAGTGTAAACATCTAGAAAAACACTTTTATATACACTAAATAACTTAGTCACAACTTTAGCAAAGGAAGTTTTGTTCCTAGACTACTCCTAAAAACATCAGCAAGCATAAAGAAAATTATGAAAATTCCTGTGTGTTGGGAAGCTTCCATTACCTTCTAGCTGAATCTCTAAGGCTTTATATGTTTATATCAATTAACTTAATGCCCAAATGGGGTGATAAAAATAGGTAAGCTGCATGTGGCCTAAAGTCCTTTGGAAAACCAGGACTTATGCCCTTCACACACTCTGGAAAATTACAATCCAGTTTTAATATTCCGAGGCATGATGGGCTGGTTGGCCTGAAATGGGTCATTAAACAAAAACTGCTGTCAGGTTTCTCCAACAGCCACAGTTTCAGTCCCTAAGCTTCCACTGGCCTGAAGGTCTTTGTCAGAGATCCACTTCATGTGTAAATGTAAGAAACACAGTTGTTAGGTCTGATTCCTTCTCAATCAGACAGGTCTGGCAGAAGAGAGCTCAGGCAGTGGACAGCCTGGGGTCCTACTTGTAGCTTACAGTGAGAACCAGACTAAAAAACTTGTCCTTGCAGCTGGACAGTGTTCTTCTTGCAGATATTTAGTGAGAACCCTGGAGGGCATGACCTCTCCATCTTTTCCCCATCACTGTGCATGGTCCTGGGTCAGATTAAACTCACAGCTGAGGAGTTTGCTGTGTAGATGGCATGTTAAAAATGGGGGATTGATAACATTTGTCAGACATCTTGATCCGAATTTGAAGAATAATTTTTAATTTAAAAAATTATTATTGAAGGTAGGTAAATAAAACAGCTGGGGAAGAGGAGACTTCAATGCATCTCAAGAGCAGTCATCCAAAATGCATGAGGAGGTTGCTGAGCAGATGCAGCCAGGTTATTCTGAAATGCTCCTACCATTAGGCCATTAAGGTACAGCTTTAGAGGCCTTTTGGGTGGGCAGAACCCATTAGCATGGAGGCATGTGATATTTTTATTTTTTCTTTGGGTTCAGGGAGTGAGTTAAACTGTTCAGCTGGGCAGGTGATGATTGATTCATGAAAATGCCCACCTCCTTTAAGTGTCCTAAATGTGACCAAGACAAGTGTTTCATTCACACCCCCGCTGTGTCAATTTAAAGAATCCAGGCAAAATGCAACACCTACAATGAGAAATGCTTAGAGTTATCAGCCATCAAACATAGCTGTTCATGGAGATGTTGTGAGGGGGTTGAACTGCATCCTGTCAGAAGAAGTGAATGAGTTTGTATGCACTGCTTTCTGGCAGGCTACTCAGCAGTTCAAACAGTAAAGAGAAATTGCACCAGCACTCTGTAGCTTCTGTAAAACTTACTCCATGTCTCTCACTAACCCAGCCCGAGGGATCTTGCTGATTTTTGGATGCTTTGCAGAAGTAAAATTGCCTTTTCAACTGTTGCCATGCAGGCCCAGTCTTCAATGTGTTGCTCCTCCTCTGTGTTGCCTTTCTGCTCTTGTACCTCCAGTGGGAAATGCACACTTATTAGAGTGGTTTCCACATGGACTTAGGAATAACGCTGGGAGCATGGAGCTGCTGTTCTATTGCCCGTGAGACATAACAACCTGGGCTTGTTTTGTCAGGTTTTTCCTTCATCCCAAGATGATTATTTCTTATTACTGCTCACCCATCTACAGGAGACTGTAAAACTGTCATTCTGATCCAACCCCTAAATCTGTCAATGAATCAACGCTAATGTACCTGGCCAGCAGATGACTCCTGCCTCAGTTATGCATTTCTGGCATGCTTACAGCTCTGTGTACCTATTGCTCAGGCACTCAGCCAAACCATTGCCCTGTCAACGTTAAAAGATTTCCTGAGGCTCAGCAAGCTTAAGGATCCACATGGTGGCAACCTTAGATGCTCTTGTTCTTGCTTTTCCCATATAATTCTTACTTCCTGAGCCTTAGTAATTTTGGACAGCTTGCAAGGAAAGTACTGCCAAGGCATTTAAATAGGCCTGCTTCGGCGTTGATATAATAGAAAAAGATTAAATTATGGAAAATACCAAAGTTATTTCTCCTTAAGACAACTGAAACCACACAACTTCCTTTTTGAAATTTCTCACTGAATTTCTAAAATGCTGAACATAAATTTCTTTTTTATTCATAATAAAACCTTAAGTACACTTATTGAGAACATTCTTTATCCTGTTATAGAAAGACAAAAATTATTCACCTGAAGAGTTATTTTTTATTATTTAATTAACTATTTTATTTGTTGGTATTTGAAGATGGATTTAGTTCACAATTTTAATTTTCAAAACAACTGGAACTGAACTGTGTCAGAAAAGTCCTGTTAGACTGCTCTGGCTGTTAGAATTTGTGTATCTGCCTATCCATTCAGTCTTTAAATCTGAAACTGAAAGAATTTGCACCGTAACAATTAAAACTAAATTATTTCTGTTAATTTACCCTAATTTATTTGAATTATTTGCAAATACGAAGAGAAAATAGGCAATTAATTGGGAAAAACCCCAAAACCTTGGCTAAGTGAAATGAAAATAGCAGTACAAAACTAAGCAAAAGTGCCTAGGTAAGACATGTTAGTACTTTATTTAATTTGCCTACTTTACAGTTTTATTAACAGGCTTATCTAGACTGATCCTATCACTTTGGACGGGAAGTTCCCTGAAAGCCTTATCACTACAGGAATGCAGCACTTGGTAGAAGAATAATTAACTTGTCTTATGAACCAGTGCTAGTGCAAACACAGTTCTGTACCGTTACTGCTTTGTCCAGACTAATTTTCTTAGGAGAAAAGTTGTCAGTGTAACAGTGGATGAGTGATCCCATTTGTTATTATTTCTTTTGTATTATCTGTGCTGAAAAATAATAAAATTTATTGTGATTACACCACAAGACAACTAATCTTTATTTCTGCTCATGTAGGGTTTTTTCTGGATGTACTCAGAGACAGCTTGCACGTGCCCATTCCTCAAAATACCTTACAGTTTTGTGGCCACACTCCCTGCTGTTCACAATGCATGGATTTAGGGCTCTCACATCCTAGATCCTGGTGTGACATCCATCAATAGACAGCTGCCAGAGCACAGAATGTCAGAGCAAGCATGGCAAGCCCAGCCTGTCAAATGTGCTGTGCATGTATGTGGAGTACAGATACGTGCTTTTTCTGCTCAAGGTCTGGGGAAACTGGCACTTCCAGCAGCATAATTGCAGTCTTTGCTGGTGTTTTGTTCGTGCAAATAAGAAGTGTTTGGTGAATATAATTTGCATTTCCACCTAGGGAAACTTCTGGGCAGAGATTATTAACTCCTTTCTCATGGCTGAGATCGTTCTGTTCACAATTCTTTTACCAGGAAATATCTGTCTGTCTTAAGACTCTGATAGATACTCCAGAGGGTTAAAGTCGAATGATTTCTGCATCTCTCTGATGGAAGCTGCTTTCCTTGAAGAGGGTAAAATTAATTCTTAATTTCTTTGTAAGCAGCTTCTGAGCTGCTGGAATATTTCACAGAATGATAAGCCAGTGCCAATTCTTACTGACTGTAGGACACCAAGCCCAAAACTACCACAGTTTAGGAGCTGTGAAGAGCTCCTAGTCATAGTCAAAGAGAGGCTGGGGATAAAACTAAATCAGAATGCTGCAGCCATCCATTTTTCATTTACTGTCCTATATAAATCAGAGGCCATAGATGCTGGAGTTTATCTGTGGAAATCTACAATCCTATTATATCTCTCCCTTTCCTCTCAGGTCTATTTGTTTATGCTATATGTCTTTCAGTTTTCTCTTTCTGTTATCTTTTAAAAGATTTTTTTCCCTTTTCCATTTAATTTTCTGTCTGAAGTGTAACCTCACATGATATCCTGAGGGAAATACTGCAACGAGGAGAAACGGGTGATTAGGTGATGTTGCGGCTTGATCGTTATAGGCTTTTCTTTTTTTCTCAAGAATGCTATTGCTGTGCTGGAAGATGTTAATGGCTGCCGTAAAGTTTGTCTTTGATCTGCAGAAAATTCCAAGCCTCATTAATCCCCTGGTTATGGTGGGCACCCTCCTTTCAGTCTAAACAAGAAGCAGCAGCTAAGCTCCTGTACAAAGTAAATTTGCAGAAAACAGTAGAAGCCACCACCCAGGCAGTTATCCTATAAAGACAAGTTAAAGTATGAACTAATTTGTGAAGAACAAAGAACTTTCTGGGAAATTATTATATATTCACTGACTAAGACATTAACTGATAGGAGCTATGTGTTTAGAAATAATCAGAAAACTGGGATAAAACAAATAAGCAATGTGGGTGGCCCAGGGAGAATGCCAACACAAAAAGCTTCTGTTGAGCAAAGCACCTACTGAAAAAGGAAAACTAGATTTCTGAGCAAGGAAATAACCTTCTGCTGTTTGTACCTACCCTGTTCAGGGGAATGGAGCTTTGTGTACATTCTTTGCAAATACACAGGCTTTCATCAGAGACACTTCAACTGCTCCAAATCACAGTTTCTCCTACGAAAACAAGCATACCAGGATGGTAACTGGTGGCTAAATATTTGGACAGGACAACAGTTGATTGAAAATGGGAGGTATTTTAAAAAGTTTGTTTGTTTGCTGAGATTGTAGAATTTTTTCAAGCTTGAGAATTCCAGTTCATGTCTGTGACTGCCTTGGTGAGGTTCAGGGAATTGAGGCATCATGCAGCTCAGACTGCCTTTCCGTTTTCACCATAACTAACTGCAGCATAAATCTGTCAGATGAATGATCCCCACGATTGTGCAGGTGAATAACCAAGTTCTAGTAGCTTTGGTGAATTTCTCTTTAGCTCTCACAATCCTTGCAAAGATAGTTCCCACTTTTATTGTTTCACATGGTTAAGTAAGATTAGAAGACCATAAATCTGCACTGAGTTGAGCCTAAGACTAGACAGAGGTGTTTCAGGCTGCTGATCTGGTTTGGTCACTATCAGAGCTATTTTGAATGCATACAGTTGATCTAAAGAAGCTTTTTGTGCCAATGAGAAGTGGGTCACTGGTGTTGTTTTATTAGGCCATAGTCTAATGATAGAGCTTATTTCTATTCTGATGCCTCTACCAACACAAGGCTTTTTCCTAACTTGTGTGACAATTTTGTGACCTACAAGATTTTTCAAGCAAAGGATTGTGAGGAAACTTCCCTGGGATTTCTTTCAAAGGCAATTAAAATTTGTGACTCAAATTAAGAAAACTATTGATATTATTTTACTTTATCACAAATGGTTTTGGGACTAATTTATTTTCTTTATGTATCTGTATTGTCTGTAGAGTCATACATTTATTTTTCCATTTATAAGTTTGCCTTTAGACTGATAAGTTTTGAAAGACTATTTGAAGATCTGGTTAGTTAATATCATCAGTGCTTTCCTTGGTACTGGTTATACATATATAACTTCCTAAGCCTGAAAAAAAGGGTCACTGTAAGGAACTTGCTGCTGCCCCATTCATACTGGTCTTTGACCCATTTCCATCAGAAAGAGAAATTGCTAATCTAGGTCAGATACCTTAAAATGTATCTGTATCCAGCAACACAGTCAGACTTGAGTCTCTTTTGGATTTAAATAAGTATCTTAAAATATATTTGTATTTATTAGTTAGTTGAAAGACAACCTTTGGAAAATTTTGCTGCTATGAAATCAGAATTGGAATTATATTTTTTGATTCCAGTGTACAAAATAAAAATTAGGAAGAAAACATGTTAATTTTTAGTTATCAATTGTTGCAGCTATTTGATTTTGAAGTGGTGTATCTGATCTCTTTTAAATTCCTACTGAAAAGAAAGCACATTAAAAAACAGAGTTGCAAGGGCCATCTGTAATTTTTCTAGTTTTTATAAACTAGGCAGGAGACTTGAGGCCTGGAAGGAAAAGGTATCTGTGCTACATCTCTGCCTTCCAGCCCCTGTGTGCTGGTGAGCACGTATGCTGTGGAGTTTGGGGAGTTTGCTCCCTCAGCTTTCTCAATACCAATCTAATCCTCTCAGAAGTGCAAACTTACTTGGAAATTCCTAACAGACTGCATTTTATTTCGGCTGATTTTATTCCAATTAATTTTTATTTGTAAAACAAAGAAAATGGCAAACACAGCATGCCAGTGCCTTGAGTAAATATAGCCCAGCTATCTAAGCTGACCTGCTGTTGGAAAATCTAAGTAACTCCGATCCTTCCCTTCATCATTCTCCCATCCCCAAAGTAATAAAAGCAGAGTTAGAACAGCGAACACCTGGCATGTTGGTCACGCAGCATGACTTTACATTGTAATCATCTTGTCAAGGAGCTGAAAATAGCATTGTGCTGCAGCGTTCACTAGTGCTTCAGGAAGGAAGACAATAACCAGCATTTGGCAGCAGCCTACATGCTAACTGTGAGCGATACAGAAGTATTCCTCAGATTGTTTCCCTCCTCTCATCCTGGAAACATTCACCCTGCATCCCCTGCTAATGTATCACTGAGGCCCTCAATTCCAGTCTCCAGCTAAAAAAGGGGTGGGCAGTCAAACTGTGCTGCACACAACCAAGCAGTCTCTCGTATAGCAGCACTCACTCTGGCTTTCAACAAAATAGTGCATAAAATTAAATTAATTCTAGCATGCTCAGTGTGCCATACAAATTCCAGGAAAGAATGGCGATAAAAGGCTTTGATTGAATGAATTGAGATGAATCATGGGCAGATAGGAATCACGATACACAATTATTGAACTACCCAGCAACCCAGGAATACAAGGTTTAAAATAGAAATTTGGAAAAGACACCTTGCCCAAGGAGACTTTTTGAAGATCAAGAGGGTGGAGAGTGTTGCAGCTAATCTGGCACCAAGGAAATGCACACAGGGTTATAATGATTAAGGGATTAAATAGAAGTCAGGGAACAGGCACTCTTTTCCAAAAGTGGATGCTATTGTGGCAGAAAAATTTTGTATTCAATTCTTGGGGAAAAAACCCCACGAAATTAAGAAGATGTAAATCTGAGTATTTTCATGTTCAGTCAGTCATTCATATGCACAGCTAACACAATAATCAGTGGACTAACAGTACTTGTACATTTTTATGTTTGGGGAGCATTTATATAAATAAATATTTTTGTATCACTTCATTACTTCAGCACCGCTTTCTGGGTTACCTTCTGCAGAATACATTGGAAGTAACAAGCACACCAAAGGTAAGAGGCAGAGTAGCATGGTGTATCAGCAATGTTTATTCAAATTTGATGCTAGGTTGGCAATTCAACTCTATAGGGCTGGTCAACTTGCATCCACTAGCCTGAGGTGGAGGCAATCCCTGATCTGATTACTGAATTTTAAATTTTGGTGTACTAAGAACAAACAGGAAATCTGAGTGCTAATATTGTAACAGTTATTTGAAAGCCAGGTAGGATGACCCTGATATACGCGGAGAATTATGCATGTCCTCATTCCCAGGAACTGTGATAAGAAATCTGGTACTCCACTGATAGCAAAATGCATGTATCATCAGTACAACTCCATGTTATTTTGTAGGAAATGGTCCAAAAACTATGCTTTTTTTTCACTGAGGAGATTGCTTCAATGAAAATTCATTAATTTACCAAACTCATAGTCTGCTTGGACATATTCTCAACACTTGAGTAAGTATCACCTGGTTTTCTCATTAAAAAAAAAAAAAAAAAGCTATGCAGGGTAAACTCAAGCATACTGCATTACATAGGTTAAGAGCTACCTAACCGCAGGCCACCAAAACAATCACCAGAGAGAATTGCTCTCAAATGGAGATGATTTTACTGAAGTTTTGTAGAAACTCTGCACAGAGCATCATGCGATGTTTCTTCTGCTGGGGATGAGAAAAGAGGGGCAGCATGCTAATTAATGAAGAAGGTGGGACAGTCATACAAAACAACATGTACTGTATACTAAAATGAATCCTGTTTAAGCAAAATATTTATTAGTACAGTCAGGGGAAAACTTTTCCTCCTCTGTATGGTATAGGTTATGCTGCACGGGGCAGGGCATAAAGAGGAACCTCAGAAATAATACAAATACTAAAGAAAATGGAAAGATCATAAAGATTCAGAGTTTAGCTTATTAAAACAAGATGACAGAGTATTTAATTACAGAGTGTAAGTACCACAAGTGGGAAGAAAATAGTGGTTACTGGAGGGGTTTTTATTCTAGCATAATGAGAAAACAGGAATGCAAGACAAACCCAAGAAATGTTAAATTGGATTTTTTTTGGCAAACGATGAAACTGATTACCTCCAGAAAAATTCTTCAAAGGGAAGCACCAATTTATCTATTTTTCATAAATTTTTATTAATATTTGAATTTTCCCTGATGTTGAAATGATCAGGAAAATGTTAGGACTTTTTCAATGACTGACTTCTCTTCTGGTCAGAACCTTTCTATTCATCACAGATGATGCCTTAACATCCTTTTTCTACAGAAGCATTTATTATGCATGTACTTTTAATGCAGTTTGCTTGTCTGAGTTGCCCTTTCTGAACAGCCTATTAGGTGGTAATCATAAGGGTAGGGTCTGACCTGTACTTCCATTTTGTCAGGCAAAATTTAGCCTGATCTCCTGTGTTTTCTTTCACTTAGACTGACAACCTCTATTTTTTGGATTTGTTTTTCTTTGTTTGTTTTTAATTCTGCTTTGTTTTGTTGTGACAGGAAACTAGCAAGTAAAACATGGTGGAATTTTTTTTTAAAAGAAATTTTGAGCAATGGTTTTGTTAATGCATTACTCTTTTACAAGGGTCTTCTCAGGTGAAAAATTCAAATGTGATTGCTATTTTGCTGTGAGATATGCTGATATGCCTCATATACTATCATTTTTTTGTGTTTGGTGAAAGGGAAACTTTAGATAGAGGTATGGAAAATATGTAAAATTAAGACACTTAGAAAGGGATCAAAGAGAGAGTAATCTATGATGAAGGGGAATAGGGTTTGCCAAGTTTGAATTTTACACGATGCTAAGTCTCGTTGTGTTTCCCCACTGAAAGTCAGGAAGTGCTCAAATAATTATGTTTTAGCACATTGTGTATGCTGGAACAAGAGAAAAAGAGAGAGATTGCTTGTAACTCATGTGCACCTGACTTTTTATACTTTTTTTTGCAGATTTTAACCTCTTTAATTGCCTCACTAACCAATCCATCACTTCTGCTGATTTTATTTGCTAAAAAAAAAGTAAATGGAAGAAAATCAACTCTGGCACATACATGCTAGAATATAAAGATATCAACACACTGGAAAGCAGCTACTTGAATCAGAGTAGCTAAGCAGTCATGGCTAAAACTTGTCACCTAGGATTGATGATCGCTCTTTGTGTTACTGGAATATGAGCTGAATATACATTTACAGCTGCTTGCTGTAAGGGACTCCTTCTGGGGGCTGGAACCGTGAACGCATAGGTTTCTAAATGGCTGGTACAGCAAAAATGACTGTTGTGCCTTGTGCCCCTTCCAGGTTTTGGTTTATTGATCCTAGATTACAGAGTGCACGGTTGCTGAGCAGCAGACAAATGGGAGTTGACAGTTCTCTCTGTGTGATATTGCTCTATGATTCAGTTAATGGTAGAGGAAACTTCTACCTAATTGACTTTTAGCTTATTGCAATTTCTTCCTGGACTGGTGTCAAAAAACCCTCCAGTATGACTCGTGTCATCTTCAGTAATTCTGTGAGACAGAAAGGCTGAAAAATCAGGAACAGTGATTCACCATGTCATTCCTGAGAGGGGTCTCTTCTGCTTCAAGAGTGAGAGACAACTCTCAATAAAAAAAACCTCATGTTGCCGCTTGGCACTCATAACCTCAGTCTGTCAACAATAGTACTTAGCATTTATATAATGCTGTACTGGCATTAGCTAATTAATTCTTACAACACCACTGGGAGATGAGTCACTAAACACCTTTAGAAAGACTTTCCTCTTAATACCTCAAGCAATGTTATGTGCTGAAATGCACAGATTATTGGCACTCATCTCAAAGAAAAGATAGAAAGAATCTTAATATTTTATGGGGTTTTTTTTGTTTGTTTTTTTTTTTTTTTTTTTAAATTCAAAAAAGGGAAAAAAGACCCTCAGAAGTTTAGGAAAGTTCAGTAAATCTTGATTCAAATCCACCGTGTGTCAATAACAAATAAAAGGGAATTACACTGTATAACTGGTTAATTTCAAATGAAATCTCAAGGGATAATGACTGGTGTCAGTCGAAAACCCAACAATACACTTGCTGTAAAACAACAACTTCAGATTGTTAATACAGAGGGAAAAGCATTGAAAATTGAAAAAACTCCAATATTTCTTCACCTTGACAGCTGGGCCTCCCAGACAGTACTGAAAGATATCATTATTCTGCCAGAATAGAGCTACACTGCTTGCCAGAGCAGACTGTGCTGCAGCAGTGGAGATTTATTTTTTCCTCACTTAGAAAGCACCATTTTTGGGGTGGGGCTGGTCTGTGTCAGTAAGCCTCATGCTGTTCTTCATCAGTGGTGGGCACAGCCAGTTTTTGGCAGGTTAAAGTTGATCCTTCCACCTTTCCCTGTCTGGCAGGTGACTGCTGGGGGCAGGCTTTTTTCAGGAGCATTTTTTCTGCTTCCATCCTGGTCCGTTGTTTGCTGCAAGGACTATTCAACTCAAAATACATCTCAAGTACCTATGTCCTCCTAAAAAACCACCCAAGGGTTACAATACATAATCTATTAAAATATTTAATATACAGAATGTGACAGCCTTACACTTTACATATAATTAGACCAAAATTGTAAAAATTAACCCTGACAGTTCCTAAAGTATTGAAGTTTTGTATACACAATATATATGTATATACGTATGCAACATCAATTGAGAAGTTCTTTTAATATGATGGCTCTTGGTTATATATTTTGTATAACCATAGGTATGCTCAAAATAAAGTCATATCTGTTGCAATTGATATTTTGGTTAATGTAAAATGAGACCACACATCAGTTGTTTGTTGATTTAATGTATGTAAAACAATAAGAAAACACAGTATGCAAGTAATCAATATCTGTTTGGTTTTTAATCACAGAACTTGTATGTCAACATACTTAGATCATTGACACACACCTGTGTTCTGTGGCAAAGATTTAGTGTATGCATTTATGTGATTAATGTGTGTGATATTGGACATTTTTAAAAAAAAAGTCTTTGAAGAAAAGGTTTTAAAAAGTAGCCTGTAAGAATTCAGTGATGTTCTTTAATGGAATTCAGAGTTGATTTGTTCTTTGCATTAGCTTTAAAATAAATTCTGGAAATTCTTTCCTGAAACATTTTCAGAAAGTGCTTTTCAGACTATACTCTCAGGACAAGCACGTGATTTAATTAACAAGCATGAATTAAATCTGAAGGTGTCAACAGTTTATAAAAAAGCAGGTAAAGAATTAATATGGAAAATGTTTTCACAGAATATTTGCAAACAGGCTTCAGATTTTTTTGAGAAATTATCTTACTCTAATAAAGGATGTCTATGGCAAGAGGCAAACAACTACCACTACTTATAGAAACTTTTTTCAGTGGTGTTGTATTACTGTGTGAGTTTTGACACATTGGTACCTGTTTGTTGTCTTTATGATTTATAAAAGGTCTCAAAGATAACTCTACTGCCTTATTTAATGACATATTTTCCTCTTTCAGTTGCAAGCAGTAAATGATTGATGCACCATTGCTTTTTTTTTCCTTAAAGAATGCCAATTTGTCCCTGGTGGAGTCAGCAGTGTCTGCCAGCTCCCTGCTCAGCCCAGGAATAGCCAGAGGGCCAGTATGGATGCATTGGGAATGCAAGATGTGGACTGTTTGTTTGGAGAGCTCACACAAAAGCAGGCTGTACGATCAAGATAAAGCTTTTAATGATGTTTGCCTTATTATAGTTATGAATGCTGTCTATTGATTCTCCTCCTTATTTATCCAAATTGCTAAGTTTTCAATTTCTTCCTACAATTAGCATGAATGAAGCTGACTGTTTGCTGGCTGGAAATCTTTGCTACTCAATCTTCATTCATTAACAGCTGTCATGAAAAGTGGTCAGGCACAGCAGAGGGACCTAAAAATTATACCATATGTATAAAGTAAAGGATCGACTAAATGCTTAAGAAAAAAATAATTTTAGAATTTAGTTGGTGCAAAATCTGGTGACATATGACAACAGAACAGGGGTTTGGTATAATCTGAACAACAAAATGGAGTGCAAAATTGTTCTGCTGTGCCAGCCTGAGTTCCTGCCATCTTCTTGTTCTAAAAATTGCTATTGTCTCATTGCTTCAGCATAGCTATTCCTAGAGAGTGTTTGAGGGCATATGTAACTGTAGTTTTTCTCAAAATCCAAACAAAGTTTAAAATATTTACTATCAGTTTTCCTTAACCACACTTGAGAGAAGAAAATGTGCCATGTGAAGATGACTGTGTAATAGCGGTTCCACCAAATAATAAAATAACTCTCTGTTTACGTGCTTTGCTCCTTTCCTCTGCCTCTACACAATTACCAGGTCTATGTGCTGCTTAATTCTTTAGCTTTCATGAAATTGTTCCTAATATCTTCTACAGGGTTAAGGGTGGACTGACTATATGGTGTCCAGGGGTTCTGAAAAACGTAAAAGCTTCTATGATTCTGTGAAGATAAGCCAGTCAAAACCTCTGAAATTTGGTGGTATCTAGGAAATGGTGTTCCATTAAGTATCAGGGCTTCCAAAAGCTGTCTCAAACCATCAAACAGAGCAAATATTCACACTCAGCTTTTTCCTCGTCTGTCATTTTACTTTAGGGATATTTACTAGAATATCTCCTTTTCCTTCCTCCTGCTCCTCACATTTTCTGACAAGAAATGGGACAAAGAAGCCTAAAAGATGTTGACAGTGGTTGTAAAGATCAGAGTAGGAAAGATAGTGTGGACGTTAAAGTCTCGGAGGGCTTGTATGGCACAAACTATTGCTGGGTCTGAGTGGAACACCCCAGCTGTCATTTGTTCTCAGGGGTCTCATCCGTGTGCCCTCCATGCCACACCTCACTGACACCATGGAACACAACCCTGCTGGGCATTCCTGCTTCACAGGGACACTCGGTGTGACATGTCTGAACTCCCTCACTGCTGGTTTCTCTGCTAAACCTCCATGCCTCTGAATTACTCATTGGCAGGCAGAGATTTGGATAAAGTTGAGGAAGCCCAAGGAAACAGTCTTTCCCAGGGCTGGTACTAAAAGGGAATAGAAACCTGCTTTTGGAAGAAATTGTTCAACATAGTAGGAAATTGATATAAGCCTTGAAATTTGGTCTACATTTAAAACTGAGATGATTAATCATTAGTTTATATTTATCTATCCAAAATGCCCATGCTGAAAATCCTTTTTTCAGCTGTTACCCTTCTGTTTCTTTTTTGGAGGAGCTTACTTTAATTCTGACAAGTTCCTCAGATGCTGGAGTTCTGCTTCTCAGCATGGTATGCAGTTCTTGATATCCACACTGTATTTAACAGCTAGATTATCTCAAGTAGGAGAAAAGACCTGTATTCTAGTTCTTCAGCTTGTTAACAACTTTTAGCAGTTAACTCTACCAAACACACTCCAAGTTTTAGAAACTCCACCTTTCTGACTTTGGCAAAGAATTGGTGTCATACCAGGAAATCTGTGAAGACTCAGCTCATAGTGAAAGAATGTGATCAGGAGTACTTTTCTGATGAAGGATATGCACAGACTTAGGAATAAAGGAAAACCAAAATACACACAAGTCCACCCTCTTCTTCCCTCCTTCCCTGTCCCTTGATGACACTCCTACAATTGCTCTTATTCCATTACCTGTGTTCAAGATGACAAAAATTTTTAAAGAGCCATGAGAATGATAAAGAACTAGAAAATATTTGTATAATACAAAGCCTAAGAAGCTCAGTCCATTTAACTTACTTGAAGAAAGGAGGAAGGCACAGGAATATAGTCTATAAATTCCTGTAAGAGAAAGATTAGAAAAGACAATCTATCCCACAAATGTGTAACAGCCTCTAATGAAGATAACATTAGATAAATCTAGCCTAGAAATAAGATGAAGTTTAAAAAGCGAAGGTAGTTTAGCAGTGGGGCAATTTTTAGACTTTAGAGTAGATTCTGATTTCTCACATTCTTACAACACAAATGTGCCTATTTTTAAGATCTATTTCTCTATTTTAACTACAGCTAATGAAATCAGCTAGTGAAGTGAGACATTTCCTGTATTCTGTGTTGCAGGTCTGGCCATAAAAATCCCTTATAATGTTAGCACTGGTATATTTTCTGCTGCTGCTTCCAGAATTACTGACACAAGGTAATTGCAAGACACAAGATAAGTGCAAGTGTATATCCTATTTGTATATATACCATATATGTAGCAAATTGTAAAGGATTTGCTTTTTAAAAAGTACTTTCATCAACAGCCTCTTCGTCAGCACTCCTGTGTAGAGATGAGTTGGATCTTAATAAAGTGCATCTTATTGAAGGCTGTTAAGCATTGTTAGTTCTTATATGAAACAAAACACTTTAACAGAAAATGTGTACACTTTAAAATATAGCATACACGCTTTTACAACTTTTTTTGTACCTAAATATTAGTGAGTCCCATGTACACAGAGAGAGAGAAGGAAAACAGAAAACTCATGGAAATAATGCTAGCAGGAATGAATACTTGCACTCCACTCCTGCAACAATCCCAGCCTCTGCCTTGGAAAACCAGATGTTGCTTGTTTGCCTTCTAGTGGCTTGAATTTAGAATAGCTTTGGCCAAGAATAGGCTTTGCAAAAGAGCTAAGTGAAACGGAGAAGTTATTAGCTCACAGCCACTTACTATTATTATAGCAAGTTCTGAAATGTCAATATGCCTTTGGTGGGCAACATCTGTGAAATGCCACATACGCTATTAAGAATGTGTAAGAGACCAGCAGCACATGTGTATGAAGCAACTCTAGAGAATCCTGATTTCAAAAGAACAAAAGTTTTCAAAGTAGATATGGCTTCTCTGATACTAGCATCTTTTCATTCAAGCAATTACATTAATATTTTTGGAAATCTTTGGCACCGCTGCGTCTCTGAAACAGTGGTCTCTGTGGAGCTGCTCTACTTAGTGTGGGATGGGTCTCCCCTGGCACAGCTGGGGCTACTGAATATAGCAAAAAAGACTGAGTGTGCTTTACACCTCATAGCATAATCTGAAATGACCTTCACAAACTTCTGTCATTCCCTCATGGAATATTTGTGACCACAGATATAGGCAAGGACTGGCATCTAAGTTGCTGCAATATAAAGAGACTACAACAGATAATCATGCTCCTGCTGCTACTGAGGATGTAAACACATGTGCCTCTGTTTCCTCTGATGGAGCTACATTGATTTACATTACTGCTCAGGGCTAAACTACAGCAATATATGAAGCAATGATGTATGAATTTACACCTGAAGTAACCTTTTAGTGTTCAATATATACAAGTATAAAACTGCTCCTCTTAGTGAATGGAAACTCCTGTATTAACGTGAATGTATTTTTTTTTCTGAAGTGCATTATTAGTTTGTAGCACATTTTTACTCCTTTACCATCTAAACGATATTTAGATTTACAGGATGAGCTTTCATATTAATAATACACTCAGTTCCTTGCTGAGAGGCATAAACACATTCAGAGATGACCCTTGTCTGCTTGGATATCAAGGTTTGCTCTCAAGTCTTGCTGGTCTTTTTCCTCCCCACTCTGGAACACTAGTGACTATCTCTGTGCTTGCTGGACTAAATTAGTCTGAACCGCTCTGATCTGTTCTGCTGAATACTGAAGGCTTACCAGAAATCTCTGTTGCTGTTCTGCTAAATTTAAGTGGGTCAGAAACCATCACCATGCTGTCACAAAAGCTATTTTTAAACTTAATACAGCTCAGAGCTGGATTAATGAGCGCACATCCCTCTAGCTGTGCAGGAGCTCAGTATGGTCCAGCAGGAAATCATGCCCTTGGTAAGCACACGTGAGGAGCATCTTTCTGTGTCAGTGCTCATGGCCACCTGTTCAGATGGCCTAGTGCCCTCTTGCAGTGTGGTCAGACAGCTGACTTTGGGTGTTCATAAAAGCAAGGACAGGTTTAGAGCCATACAAGGAATAACACTGCAAATGTCAGCTCTCCAGCAGGGCTGCATGTGGCTATGTACGTAGCACATGTCCATTTCTTGTGTGCTACTAAAAGTGTATCAGAGTGGTCAAGAACACCAAATTCCGGCTCATAATCCTGGTTGTCAAAAATATACACATTCTGCATTGAGAGAAGATGGGAGAAGAACACGTAGAGTTGGATTCTTCTTGTATCAATTTGTATTAACAATTAGGTAGTCTAATTTCATAGATAAAAAGAATATTTTCTTATTTTCAATATGAAAAAACTTTCCATACATATATGATGGATCTTTTTTAGATCAGATACGCACCTAAGTGTTCATTTTCTACACAGAAGCCTGCACTAAGACAACTCACAAGTGATCAGCAACTGTCCTTGTGTGAGATGTGGCAGCACCACTATGCAACAGGAGTACTTCTCCTAGGTGTAGTAAGACTGTGTAAGAATGTTCAATGACTCAATATATTTTACTAATTTCAGTTTAGGAATTAGCCATTATTGCATTATACATCTATACAGGAACATCTAAATATCAGTGTACTGTTTGTTTTACTCTTGAAAAATACCTGTTAGCAAAATTACTATGAAAAACACAGAACAGCTTTAACTTCTAATTCCATTTTCACCTCAGATAACCTTGAAAAATATTTTTCAATAAGTCCAGAACCCAAATGGGTTTGGATAGTAGAGGTCAGAAAACAAATTAAACACCAGAGGAGGAAAATAGACTTTTTATATGTGTCTTCAAAAAGTAACTCCTGCCTGTTTATTCTCCAGAAAGTCCTTATGACCTACTAACTCATAGACGTAAGTGTTAACAACCTATAAAGTCATTTCTGGACATGAATCCAGATATATTTCTGGCTTCTGGCTGGATATCAGACTAAGGAATATTCAAGTTTCTTGGAAATGCTGCTGTCTTACTGCCCTAAACCCAAAATTTTCATGTAGGGAAAGGTAATGAAATGAAGCAAATGACAAGTTAAGATGGCATAAACCATCTTAAAAATTATTAAGAAATTGAAAATAACAGTTTGACTCATCTCCATCAATGACAGGATTGTAATTTCATATGATTTTACATGTTAAGTTCAAGTAACAGCATTAATATAGTATAATTCTTCATCATTTCTTTGTGGAAGTGTCCTGTTCAAAAACGGAACTACTTGTTTATAGTTAACTAGTAAAATTAGTAAAATAAAAGCTTTCCTTATATTACCAGTTATATTATTTTACAAACACAGACATTGTCAAATCATACTCTCAAAATATGTTGGAATGGAATCTCTTTACTCATAAATGAATGAATATGAAGAGAAATATCCATAAAATAATTCAAATCCTTCAGGTTGTCTTCTACAAATCCTATTCTTGGTTTGCATGTGTCTGATGCTTTTTCAGTCAGAGTCTCTTGGCCTGCCCTCTGCTCACTGGAGCTGTCCATAGCTGTCCTCATGGGGAGGGCAAGGCCATTTCTTTACTAAGCTCAGAATACCATGACAGCAATGAAATAGAGTGAGCCAGTCTCTAATCACATATGAACAGCAGACCCTGAAGGTATTCAGATACTCAAAAATTAGGGGCTTTTTTCTTATTTTGAAAATTTATTCACAGACACATCACAAGTAGAGGCGCTAAAAATATGGCATCGTCACACAACAATACCAAAAGACCTTTACATCCTAAAGTAATACTGTTTGGTTCAAAGTATACTTACTCTTATGTGACTATTCTAGGAATGTTGGAGAAAGAAATGGGACATGAAAAGTCTGCAAACAGTCTCCATGGGCTGCTGGTTAGACCTCTACAGTGACCTGAGAGATGACTCCATTTTAATAAGCTTAAGCTGAATCTATTGCATGCCTGAGTCTAAAAATCTCTAAGTACTTTGAGGAAAAACTGTGATTGGATATAAGCAATATTTTGTTTGAATAACAAGGCTAGTGTCTGCACAGCTTCCCTGTTTTATGTAACCACTATTAAAGATGCTTTTAGTGCTAAACTGGGCAAGAAGGATGTTGTGCTTCCACTTCCATCCTGATCAAAGAGAATTACATTAAGGCTTTATGATTAGAAACATTTTCTGACAGATAGAAAGATTGTAATAAGAACCTCCAATAAAGTGGGGTTACAGTCCTGTAGTGATTGTGGAGAAGGCAGTGCCAAATACATGCTAATCAAATTCACGGAAAAGCATCATGTTTTAAAGAGAATAAATAGGCCAGTATGTTAGGAGGCAGCTGGGTATCAATGAACTACCACTGACTGTTTACCAGCTGGTAAATCTCCCTGTTCAGAGAGCTGGCCAGCATGGGTCTTTTTAAATGTGTGTTAAGATAATCTGTATTTTTGAGATTCATGATCCATCTCAACTTGGCTTACAGCCAGAAGCCAAGTCATAATGTTGAAGAAGGTTGCTTTTGGCTTTGTAATAGACATTTTGTACCAAGTTATGTGCTGTTGGCTGTAAAGGAAGATGTATTGGAGGATAAACTAAAGACAAGGCAAACTCCGAACACTGGAACTAACAAAATATTCATGACCCTCATAAACTTTGCCAGATCTGACAGTGTAGCCAGGGAATCAGGAAGGCTAGAAGACAAATATGTGTAAAATGCTACAGGCCCGACCATTAAAAAAAGAGGCTGGAATGGATGTCAGACGTCTTTTGTTCTGGATCAAAAGGAAAAGCATTTCCTATTCTCAGTTTTTACAGTCCTCTCTATCACTGGCTGATAGCATCTTTGGGATAGACACACTGTGAGTCAGTGCATCTTTTAACTCCTTCTCATGGCTTGACAATAAATGCCCACTGGGTTTTGCCAAAAAAGTACAAATCAAATCAGTGGTTTCTTCTCCCCTGTCCCAGCTCTTCTGTATCACACACGCACAGACAAAGGGTGCTTTTGGAACACGAACAAGAAACACAACATTACAGGAACCAATTTTTGACAGAGTTTTAAAAGTAGGAATTTACCACTAGTTCTTCCCAAATCATTATTGGGTTTCCTGAACAGTACTGAGCAGTACTAGTGGCAGGCTAAACTGAAGTTTCACAGTTGTTCTTAAGAGCTCTGGTCCTGAAGAACTCCAAAGAAAGTTTCCAGAACTGGAAAGAAATTTAGGAGAAAATTTGTATTCAGATTTGATACCACTCTTCTAGTAACATTTTCAAAAAATTTTGAACAAATCTCCTGTTTTTTAAAAATGAGCTCCCAGTGAACAAGGAGGATGATCACTACAATTTCACACCAGTAAACAAGACTGATTTTTTTTTGTGCAAGCATAGCACACAATTGTCATTCTCCTATATAAATGTGCCTGATTTCTTTACAATTCTGTTTGTTTGTTTGTTTGTTTGTTTGTGGTTTTGTTTATTTTTTTACTAGACAACTTCCTCTCAAATGAGCAGAGGAGATTTTAAAGTTTCTAAGAATTTCATCAATAGAATTACAGGTCAGAAAGCTAGAACTTTTGGAAAACCTTGGAGGTAAAAGCCATTCACTCTTGGGACATATTTGTGCAATTACAGTGATTTTGCAATGCAAGTTTGGAAGAAAAAGAAAGGGCAGACCTCACTATCCAGAAAGATTTGAAAAACCTGAAACAAGTGAGGAGAATCTTGAAATCTGTTTCTCTTCGGATTTCAGAAAAAGATTGAAAGCAAGTTGTTCTCCACATAACTCTACCCAAATACTGGGAATATATTTTTTACTTGACTATGGACTGCCACCTCATGGTTGTAGTTAATAATGCTAAAGGACATGTTGAAACTATATTAAAATAACAAAAAAAAACCACCTCAAACCTAGCTTAAAGAAAACTCACCAAGGTCCTCATATAACACTTCTGGATAGATTTCAGTTGACCAGTGATTTACAGTTTAGATTACATTTTTGATATACTATTTCAAATTTACAATAGCATCCCTCTGAAAGGTTTTTCACTACAGTGAAGAATGTCTGGGAAATTCCACTGTTGCTCTACAGAGCAGCTGTGACTTTAAGTTGAATTTTCTGGGATTCGTGTAACTCATGCATGTCTGGCTGTCTGAGAATTTTTCTGGAAAGGAACATAATCTCCTCTTGCTACCAGGCTTTAATGACCTATCCCCGGCATATCAAAAAAGGTCTCTCACAGTGGGCAGAGTCCATTTAATGGTGAAAGCCCTGTTAATATAGGTTAGGGCTCTTTGCGAAGTAGACAAGTGTCTTCCTCTTCAAAGGCTGAAGTGTGAACTAGTTCAGTGCTGAAGAAACTGATACAAACTGTTGATGACCTTGCTAGTTATTGCTGAAATCTAATGCTATTTGTTTAAAACCAGTTGAGAATCTAGAAAAAAATATCATACCAATTTCTTCATGGTTCAGGGCACAGTACAAATCAGAATGAAAACTAGGAAGAATGTCTCTGGTCATGCAACTGCAACCCCCAGCAGTGTCTGTGCTTGCTACATTTTGGAAGACATTCTCAGTATCAATGGACTAAAAAAAAATCCCCTTTCTCTTCATGTCAGCTGGCAATATTTATTCTAACCAAAGTACTGGTATTGAAGAAAACTCTTGCCATAATGTAATCTCAGAATTTAGGAGAACATAAGTATTCCAGCACTAAATACTTTTTGGGTTGTATATCGGAAAATCTCCTCATTCAAAATAAAGCATACCAAAATAGATATGATGAATATATGGTTGCACTTCTCAAAAGGAGGGTTTGCCAGGCTGGGGGAAAAAAGAACCCAGGAGTCTTAAAAATATGAAATGTGACTGTTCAGATAATCAATATTCAGGTTAAACAAGTTATTAAGAATGGTGTTGTTGAAAAGTGTTTTATTGCAATTCTTTTAACTTTTAATTGTTCAAATAAAATGCAGAGTGTTGATGGTTAATAACAGCTTATGGTCTCACTTAAACAGTTCTGGCACTATATATTCAAGCTAAATTCCTTAGATCCCCATACACTGATTGAAGAAGGACAAAATTTATGCAGTAGCAGTAAAAGGTCAAGGCATAAACAATCACTGCCTAAATCCTTAAAATAGCCCCTATGCAATGGATGAATTTTAACTTCCATGCACATAAATTTGAGTAGAAGGTCACATACATTTAGATGAGTAATGCTCTCTAGAGGAAATGTTCACTGTTTCGACCACCAGAAGGCCTCCTTACACTGGGAAAGATGCTGCAGCAAAGTCATTAAGGTTTTCCTCTCCTTAGGCTGCAAATCATTTGGCTAAAGAAAAGGGTGAAGTGATCAATTTTTTGAAATGTTTTTCTTTTCTATTGCATCAAATTTTGTTTTTAGATGTATAATGCTTTATTAAGGACAATGTTCAAGAAATATTTCTAGTATCACATTTTTTTTTCTCTGTTCTCTCCACTGAACTACTTTTATTATTATTTTGTAGGCTCAGTGCTGGAATTTTTATCCACATACCCATCTCTTTGACCTCTGGTGCTCCCTAGCAGGCACAGATGACTCACTTGTGCCATATTTAAGGTGAGAAAAGGCTAAGAGTATTGTGGTCTTTATTTACTAACACATATGAGTTCAAAATGTCAGATAATTCCATGTAGCAGTATATTGGAGATTATTTGTAATTTATTTTCTCGTTGTGAGTTGATTTTATAATGTTGAATTTATATTGGAACTTCCGTATTGTTTTTGTGTTTTGTTTTGTTTATGTTTCTGTGTGGAATGGGGTTTGAAACTAAAAAGTTGGTAAGATTTAGCATTTATCATCCTCAGTTTTCATCAGACAAAAAAGTCAGTGTTGCAGAAGTAGGGAACTCTTACAAATGACATAGAACAAAAATTCCAAAAATATACACACCTTCGTTTTCACATTCTCTAAAACAGGGCTTAGGTTTGATATTTAAAAAAAAAGTGTTCAAAATCAGTGAATGCTCTAAAACTTGAAACTGTGCTACTGTACTTCTATACTATAGTAGTATACTATATATAAGTATAGTATACTTACTATATAGTAGTCCCACTATAGTGTAAAAGTAATTGATTTAAGATTTGCAAGAGAGAGTAGCAATACATATTATTTTTCAAGGATGTTCTCATTTTATTTACTACAGCTATTCCTTTCTTGTACTGGAAAAAAGGACAGATAAGCCAGGGTTTATTAAATTCCATGGTATTTGTTTCATTAAAATGCTCTGTTATGATGGCAGATGCATGGCTGGCTCATGTTCAGCTGCTGTCAAGCCGCTGTCCAGCTCCTCTGTGCCCAGCCTGTAGTGCTGCACAGCATAGACTATTGTGGCAGTAGGTTACAATATTATTTATTTTTCCTTTTCATGACTTGTTTCTAAGGAAAAATACAGAAATATTAGTTCAATTTTCAGCTTATTAGGATTGCTTAAAATAATAATTCTAGTGCCAGCAATAGATGCCCAGAGCCTTGAGAGGAATCGCACGTCAGCAAGAGAGCATCTGAGGAGAAGCACAAAAGAATTCCTGCCACTTTAGCCAGAAAGTCGGCTTCATTGGGGACCCAAATTAAATGCCTCTATGCAAATGCACACAGTGTGGGGAATAAACATGAGAAGTTGGAGGCATACCCACACCTGCAGGACTATGATCTTATTGGCACCATGTAGATGGGCTCTTTTGACTGGATTATTGGAACAGAAGGGTAGGGGCTTTTTAGGAAGGACAGGCAGGGGAGACAAGGAAATGATGTTGCCCTCTATGCCCTTGGCCAGCTGGAGTGCATGGAGCTCTGCCTGGGGATGGATGAGAAGCTGACCAAGAGCTTATGTGTCAGGATTAAAGGCAGGGCAGGGAAAGGTGACATTATACGGGGGGTCTGCTACTGGCCACCCTGCCAGGAAGACCAAGTGGTTGAGGCCTTCTAAAAGCAGATGGGAGCAGCCACACATTCACAAGCCCTGGTCCTCATGGGACACTTCAACCACCCCAATATCTGCTGATGGGACAATGCAGCAGAGCATAAGCAACCCAGAAAATTCCTGGAATGCACTGATGAGAACTTCCTTCTCCAAGTGGTAGAGGACCCAATGAGGACAGGTGCTATGCTGGACTTTCTTCTCACCGGCAAGGGTGGGCTGGTGGGAAAGGTGAAGCTCAAGGGCAGCCTGGGCTGCAGTGGCCATGAAATGATTGAGCTCAAGATCCTTAGGGCAGTGAGGAGGGTGCACAGCAAGCTCACTGCCCTGGACTTCAGCAGACTGGTCTCTTCAGGCGTCTGCTTGAGAGAGTGATGTGGGATAAAACCCAGTAGGAGAGAAGGACCCAAGAAAGCTGGTTAATATTCAAGGATCACCTCTTCCAAGCTCAGGAGTGATGCCACACTAGCCAAGTCACAGAATACAGTGGCAGGGACTGGTAGAATAAAGAACTGCCTGCTGTAGAAGATCAGGTTTGAGAACATCCGAGAAGTTGCATAAGTCCGTGGGACCTGATGAGATGCATCCACAGGTCCTGAGGGAACTGGCAGAGGAAGTGGTTAAGCCACTATCCATCATATTTAAGGAGTCATGGCTGCGCACTGAAGTTTTCACTGACTGGAAAAGGAGAAATATACCCCAAAATTTTTAAAAGGGAAATAATAAAACCTCATATAACTATAGGCAGGTCAGTCTCACCTCTGTGCCCAGCAAGGTCATGGAGCAGATCCTCCCGGAAATTATGCTAAGGCACATGGAAAATAAGAAGGTGGTTGATGGCAGCCAACACAGCCTCACTAAATGCAAATTGTGTCTGACCAATTTGGTGCCCTTCTATGACAGGGTTACAGTGATGGGTGAGGAAAGAGCAACTGATATAATCAGTCTGGACTTGTGCAAAACATTTGATGCTGTTCTGCATGACATCCTTGTCTCTAAACTGGAGAGACATGGATTTGATGGATGGAATACTCAGTAGATAAAGAATTTGCTGGATGGGCATGCTCACAGATTTTCAGTCAACCAGTCTGTGTCCAAGTGAGGTTCCTCAGGCAAGTGGGGTTCCTCAGGGATTGGTATTTGGACTGGCAGTGTTTAACCTCTTTGCTGGTGACATGGACAATGGGACTGAGTGCATCCTCAGCAAGTTTGCAGATGACACCAAGCTGTGTGGTGTGACGGACACACTGGAGGGGTGTCATCCAGAGGGACCTGGACAGGCTTGAGAGATAGGGCCGTGCAAATCTCATGAAATTCACATGGCCAAGCACCAGGCCCTGCATGAGGGTTGGGGGAATCCCAAGCAAGAGAACAGGCTGGGTGATAAACTGGCTGAAAGCAGCGCTGCAGAGGACTTGGGGATACTGGCTGATAGAAAAATTGGACATGACCCTCCCCAAATCTCACAGCCCAGAAAGCCAAATGTTTGCTGTGCTACATCCAAAGCAGGGTGGGCAGCAGGGCAAGGGAGGGGATTCTGTCCCTCTACTCTGCTCTGGTGAGACCCCACATGTAGTTCTGTATCCAGCTCTGAGGTCCTCAACACAAGAAAGACATGGATCTGCTGGAGCAAGTTCACAGCAGGGCCCCCAAGATGATCAGAGGGCCAGAGCATCTCTCCTATGAAGACAGACGGAGAGGTCTGGGGTGGTTCAGGCTGGAAAAGAAAAGGCTCTGAGGAGAGCAGCACTTTCCAGTACCTAGAAGGGCCCTACAAGAGAACTGGGGAGAGACTTTGGACAAAGGTGTGTAGTGACAGGACAAGGGGTATTGGATTTGAACAGAAAGAGGTAGTTTACATTAGGTATTAGGAAGAAATTATTCACCATGAAGATAGTGACACACTGACACAAATTTCCCAGAAAAGCTGTAGATGCCCCATCTTTGGAAGTGTTCAAGGCCAGGTTGGATGGGACTTTGAGCTACCTGGTCCAGTGTAAGTAGTCTCTGCCCATGGCAGGGGTGCTGCAATGAGGTGATCTTTAAGGCTTGTTCCAACCCAAACCATTCTGTGATTCTATGATAACTGGGAGATTTATTTCTTTGCAGCACATTCAGTCACATATTATTTTCCTCTCATTCAAATATTTGAGCTGTAAAAATTGATATTTTTTGTAAATGAACACTTGAGAATGTAGGCTGTGAAATTTAAGTAACTTTTTAATGCCCATTGAAGTTAAGCCAGATAACTATGTGAAAGTAATTTACATGAGTTTGATTTTGCCACTTCAACGTAAAGTCAGTGATAAAAGAACTGCCCAATTCCTTCTCATGTATATGAAAGCAGCTAACACCAATGATTCAACCAACTGAGTGAAAAGTGTAAATTAAAATGGTTTTCTCCCACATAGAAATCTACATAAACCAAATGTTCCATATTCATTCATCACCTATTTTACAGCATAAGTACTCTTTAGATATCGTAGATCTAAAGGCCAACACTAAAATTCAAACAGCAAAAGACTGAAAAGTCAGTATTTTTCTTTCAGAATATTTAAAATAATAAGCATGGTCTTTATTTATTTATTCCTGAAGCTATTGAGATGAAGCATGATCAGTGCATTCTAGTTACCAGGGTTTTGTTCAACCAGAAGCACACCCAGTACTTCCACAGCTGGAGGCCACTTTTCACTATTCATACTAGGACTGGATACTTACAGTGTGGACACCAGAACCTGAGCAGGTTTTTGGGCAGATCTAAGCCCTGGGATTCAAATAATCTCCAAATAAGTGTCAATGTGAGGCAGGTATTTCCAGCACTCCTGAATTTTCAGGTCTCTGGAAAATTACTCTCTTACCTCACACAGCCTGCTGGTCTCATCTGTGGGCACCATCTCCTTCCAGATCTTGCTGGGTTTCAGTTGTCACACTGAAGCACTAATTTGAGAATGAAAACAATGATCTGGCTCATCACTCTTGAAAGATTACCAACCCCCTCTCTTCAGTAATTACCAGCTCCATATCCCAGGGAAAGCATCACAAAGAACAAAATTCCCCTCACATCAGCACCAGACATCTCCAGTCACTGGGGACGCATTTTGATGGCAAGAGATGTTTTAAGAGCAGACTATGCAACAGATACCTGTACTACCTGTATGGTATGGGAATAAATGATCTCACTGAGCTGTTCTCAACTTAGTTGTAGGTTGTATTTGTGAACCTAAGTATCTCCTGTAATTTCTCATCACCTCAGTTTCCCTAGGCTAGAATGGGTAGGATTCATTAACATTTGAAAAGCCATCTGAGATCTTGAGATGGAAGGTGATGCATAAGTGCAGATCAAAGAGAACTGTGCACGTATTCTGATAAAAAGGAGAACACCGCAGCTCAAGCTATAGCCTTAAGTACACCATTAGCTTAACCTCAGTAAAATTTATCCGGACGAGTGAAGGTTGCGAAGGATGCCCAAGGACATGGGTAAGCTCCTGAGGATCTGAGGGGTGTCTTCAAAGTCTTCCCGGGTATCCTCTCACTTTAGTGGGAATTATCAGTGTTTATAACCTGACAGGACTGGTTTGTAGACACACAATATTCTTGTAATTTTATTTAACATCTGTTTAAACAAAGCATTAACACGAAAAGATCCCTGATACAGAAGGAATGGATCAGAAGACCTTTTATCTGTAAGAAACTAGTTGAAAGGAAGAGTGAATGATGAAACCACTTTTTTGAGGTAGTTGGTAATTTATGAGAGATACACTTACATGAAGAGTACCGTAAACATGCCTAGACTAAATACAGGTATAATAATATAATCTTCTCTTTCAAGCTCTTATGCAAAGAGATATATAAGGAAACATTATTTTAAAAAATAACCAGAAAAATCTGCTTTTCCATTACCCTTTTCAGGCACATAGCCCATGATTTCACCCCTCGCAAGGGAGAAGACAGGAATAAAAGGTCAGAATGGTTAACAGAATAAAGTCCTTTTCTGAGCTGAGTCTTAAAAAATGGTTATTTTTAGGTTTCCCACAGCAAATGACACTTCCTTTGTCCTCTGACATTAGACATTGTTTAAAAGGAAACCTAAACTGACTATGATTCTGTTCTTCTCAAGTAATAGCATTGGCCTGAAAACCTCAAGTATTTAAACTGTGTGTTATTTCATTCCTCTTTAAGGTTGTAATAAAATTGCACTGATGTACCCTCACACCTTCTTTATCCACAGACTGAATTTATGAAAAACATCTGTGATCAAGGTAACCGATTAATGTGGCTTCTAAGGCAACACTGTGACTTATCCTGAATCTATCCAACCGCAATGATCTTAATCTCAACTTTGCCATCAAACACCTTTATTTCTGCATGCAGCAGAATTACCCTAATTATCTGGGGATCTTTTCTTTCTTTTCTTTTCTTTTTCTCTTTTTTTTTTTTTTTTTTTTTTTGGTTAGACTAAACATTAAAAAGCTGCTCCAAGAGCCCTAAATGCTTCAACAGCTATAAATCAGCAAATACAAATACTGCAGACTAGCCCTCAGAACTCACAGACGTTCTTGTACATAAACCTACCCACAACGACCTTGTCTCCCCACCTGCCCCCGCTCTGCATTTTGCCTTCTGCATTTACAATACACACACCAGAGAGCACGCCTGGAGATCTGGCAGAACAGAGGCCATTTGGATGGATCTTGTTTGAGAGCAGATGGTCTATAAATGAGAATGTTGCAGCTCAGAGGCTCCAGAATTGTCCATTAATACTTGTCACTGAGAGATGGACAAGATGCTTTTGCAAAGTAAATCAGGGATTTTCCTTGTGACATCATAATATTAAGCTTGGGATGTTTCCAGCAGTGCTAAGGAAAGTGAAAAATGCTCAGATGACTTGGAAACACCCTCTAAGCAGTTGGAGAGACTCTTCCTAAAGAGCAGCTCCTTTTGAAAGGTATCCAAACTTCAAGCTCCCCGTTCCATACACTGTTACTTCTCTTTATTTCCCTCGAAGTATTGGTCTCTCTTATTTTTCTCCTGCTTGTATCGGTTACAGTTCCATTGAGTCACCTGTATCTCCACTGAATATATATATGATCTCCCTGCCCACTTCTCTCTTGTAAAACTCTGTTTCTCACTCTCTTAAATACATTTTCATCAGTGCTTGTTTTTCTTCAGTATTTTGCCTGCATTAATGTTCATATTCTCTCCTGTTTGCTATAACACAATTGTTTCCTGTCTCTAGCTAGAAACTGTACCCTCTTCGCCACTGCCACAACATTTTTTCCACTAGTGCCATCAGGAAGAAAACTCTTTCTATGCATCTGCTGGTGTGTACTGCCTCTGCCTGCTCCCAGATGTCCCATTGCCTTCCTGCCTGGATGCTGGCAGCTGGGGAGATAGCTGATGGCTCTTTGGAAGGCATTTTAGGTGAACAAAAAGTCCCAAATATGTACGTCAGTGCATCCCTGACATTAGGACTGAATTAGCAGACAACGTTTTATATACCTGACAACATGTAAGGGAATGAAATTTAAGTGCCTATGTCAAATATTGTCTTGTTGAAAACTTCACAGCTGCCATATAGTCCTGAGGACCTCTAAACTGTTTACTCTTTTAGGTTTTCTAGACTTGAAGCTCTGTAGATACATGTTCCACTAATATTTAAATTTAGTTTTGAGTTCTGAGCAATTCAACATGCTAACCAACACAAGCTTAGTAGTGCAGATCTCACAAAATATAGAGGCATGTGTCCCTTTCTTTGGAATTGCTAAAGGTGTTCTCAGAATTAATCCACAAATAAGACCCAACGTGGGAGGTCTGGGTTTTATTCTGCCTTCTGAGGAATTCAAGCTAATGTTTCCTGTATCTCAGAAAGGAGTCCAAACCCCAGACAATCGGCCATGCTGGCCAGAGCCAATGGAAGGTGATAGTTGGTATGGGAGACCCAGTGATGGAATTCCAGAAGCTTCAGAAAGAGTCATGCACCCTTCCATACTTATATCTGCATACTGAATAACTCTATGGCTACAAAATTTAAGTAGCACTGAGGTTTCCCAGAGATGGGGATTCCAAGTAGTTTTCCCAGTTGCTTGTGCCTCTCTGCAACAGTACTTTGAATCTACATAGTTAAAAATATGTAATTTCAAGAATAGGTTGGTGCCTACAAAAGTGCCTTCTTGGGGATGTCTTCACTTGTCATTCTCCTCAAGTCCAGAAGTTGAGTAACATTTATAGATATGCTAAAAATTTTATAGACTGATGGTTTGCAAACAAGGTTCCCCATACGGTCCTTTGCTCACAATTGTATTTATACAGTATTTACACAGAATTTGCTGTATTTACAGTGTATGTATGAAACAAAGAATCCGTCTCTTTTGGCAGTGATAGTGAGCCCATCGTATCTGTTGCTTTTCCCTCTGCTTTTCCTCTCATTGTTCCAACGTTTGCCTTGGACCATTCCCCAGACTACCACCGGTAGGGGCTAGGATGTCTCAACCACAAATTGGTGAAGGACAGAGATTCTGTGCCCAGGTAAACAAGACTTATAACCACTTAGTGGTTAATTTTCTTGTGCTTTAAAAAACAGTTGAATTTGACTTTTAGCCATACCACAGAACAGTTTAAAATAATCATGCAATAAGGAGAATAAATGGATAGTAAAAGAAAGAGGTTGGGATATTTTCTAGGTACATAGCTTTTGTGCTACATATTTTGTGCCCAGTATGATGGTTAAACTTGCAAACACACCAAGGTCAAGTCTGAAATTCAGAATAGAGATGAACTTGTTTTTGTCAGGATCAATTTGTAGCAACAGCAGTTTTATCAGCAGGGTGTAGTAACTATGGCAGAGGACTGTCAAACTGCCAGCTGAGTCCCTGGGAAGCCTGTTATCAGATAGGGTGATGATTATTACTACAGTCCCATGATCTTGACTTTGCTGAAATATTCTTGCAGAAAAGTGAGAAAATAATTGATAGACACAATACAGAGAATGAAAGGACTTGTTTTTAAGAGTGTGCATTTGCAATAGACCCCTAACCTCTTTCCTCACCTAACTGTGTAAAAATGGCTGAACAGAGATGGGCAAAAAGGTGAAGGCAATGAAGAAAAACCTAGAATCTTCCTTTAATATTAGAGACTGAAAACTGAGTGGTAAAATCCTGCACATATTGCACAGATCTCAACCAGAACAGCAGAAAAGGAACCTTCTATAATGCTGATAAAGTAGTGTCAGTTATAAAACATGGTTGCTAGAGACAGTGGGTAGTTCTTTTAAAAGGGTAAAAAAAAAAAAATCTGAGAGGAAGGAGAAGTGTGTAAACCACAGAAATTGAGGAAAATTGGTGTCTAAAGACATAATAATTACAAAAAGTACTAGATGAGTGAGAAAAGGAGATATAGAAATGAAATAACAGAAGGGCTGGCCCAGCAGATAAGGCATAAGCTCTGTGTTCACAATGGATTGCTATGACCACACACGTGCTGCCCACAGAAAGTTCATTCCGAGGTCCTGCCCAAGGTCACTTCCTTGTGATTGCACAAGAGGCAGAAATATTTCTCTCCCTGGTATTCTTTTGGCAAGCAGCTTTCTTCATTGCAGCCTTGAAAATATGACACAGCAAGGAATGTACATATCAGATGCCTTAGGAAGAGTATTGAGCAGCATGTACTTCATGCAGCATTCTTTTCCTCTAGGCTTCTGTATTGCATACAATCTAAGGGAAAGAGGAAAAGGGGGGGATGAAAAGTTTTACTTTTTTCTGTCTAAGTTTTCGCTGTCTAAGTTTTCTAAAGGTCTCCAAATGTCACTGTCTGAAATATATGTACTAAGCTGTAAATAACATGTCAATAATTGTATGTTGAAGTCAGCAATTACCTTATCTTGCAGGATATCACAGATGCAGATGGAAAAGAATCTGAGTGAGTAGTATGAATTTTTACTCCTTCAGTTGTGAACATCTTGATCAAATTAAAGGGAATTTGAGTGTTCCGAAATATTCTTTTCCTTCTCTTATTTTCCTGTTGTTTTTTTTTTTTTGCTTTGAACCACATGTTGCTAACAGAGGTTTTTCATTCAGTAAAAGCAAGAAAATTTATTCTCTCTGAGTCTTCACTTGGCTCAAGACTGCATAATTTTCTAATATTAGAGCACAATTTCAGGTCAATATAAACAAAAAGAGTGAGGCTCAAAGTAACCCCTATTCTTCCATCTCTCTTTCTTCACAATCTATTTCTCTAATTATTTCTTATGGTTTTAGTGTGCCCATTTTGTTTTGGTTATCTGTCCTTTGATGTAACTTGTCTCTATCTCCCTCAGACACTTCCTGTGCTGCGAAGATATATAGCTCTTTCTGGATAGTCAATTTACTGCCATTACAGTAAACACATCAATCTTCCAGTATTAAATCCCACAGCTAAATTGCAGGTCTTGTCAGAGATGTTGAAACTTCGCTACTGATGCAACAAAAGGGAGGATCAGGCTTTACTTGATGGTTTCTCCCTCTGCCATTCTTTAGTTCAAAGTCCCTGTGTTTGCCAGGTGGGTTAAAGTTCATTAAAAACAACGGAAAAGATATGCAGTTCCAGCCTTCCCACGCAGCACTGCTAGCATGTGGGCATGGAAGGGCATGTATGCCAGTGTTCTCATTCTTCCTTCTATTGTAAGGATCAAGAAGCATAAGCAATCATCTTCTTCTCCTTCTGGCTGTTAAATCTGTCTGATTGCCCTCTGAAAAAGAAGTGCTTCCTTTGAAATCGGTTGTACTAATCATAAGTAGCACAGAAACACAGCTATCACAAAAAAGGCAATTTTTTGATGTGTTTCTCAAATGGTATTTATTCATTATTTAAATTATAAAAGTGAGTTGGGAAATTTCAATTCTAGCCAAGCCTGTTTTTTAGTTAGGGTTTTTTTTGGCTTTTTTTAAAATTTATTTTTTAAAATTTCTTTGACTTCGTAACACATTTGAAGGTATAGTGTTTGAAGGAATATAACTGAGAAAAAGTGCTTCAGGCTGTATTAACCATTTGAGCCACTCCCTCTGCCCCAAACCAGGACAAAAGGTTGGGTAAGGAGAGGATCAGAAACATCACAGAAAAATATAGAAGGATCGGGTAACCTCAACCATAGGAATTTTTAAAATTAATTTTAGTTAGACAGGAATGTCAAAAGTATGGGCAGAAACAGGAAGAAAAGCCCAATTCAACTCGTGTAGGCAGAAAGGCATCCATACACAAGCCCTCAGAGTATGCTCAGCTTTTAAGCATCAGTTGACGTCAGAATCCTTCTACGATCTTGCACTCAGTTACCCCTCAGGACAGAGATGGTGGAAAAGGAGGGGAAAAGACCATACAGAGTGCAGAAGGATCTCATGTACTGAACAGCTGAAAAAAGACCACACCCATTACTCCTCAGGGTCAGCAGTGAACACCATGGGCAAGACCTGGCAGAGTGGAAGATCGTAGCTTTTTGTCCCACAGTTCCCATGCTCTGTATCATGCTAGCCTTCATAAACAAGGCATATGGCAGTAAGCCAAGATCTTCTCTTTTTTTCTTCTTACAGCCTAAAAAAGAACCTTTTCATTAGTAAGAAGTAACAGAAACAGCAGTAAAGCTTCACCAAAGACAGGCTGGTTACTGAATTGAGGGAGTAAGAGAGAAAACGTGGCCTTGCTTGACAGGATCAAGGCATCTATCTGAGCAAAGGAGTGACAAGGAAGTCTATTCAGACTTTACCAAAACCTTGGATATTGATGCCTACATGTGCTTCTCAAGCTCTTCATTTTAATGCACCCCCACATATGAAGACTGGTCTCTAATCATCTATTTGGTGATTTTAGCGTTAAAGCAATGTGCTGTCAAGTGCCCCAGTCAGTTAAACCAAATGTTTCCAGTTCCCCCCGCAACCTAATCCCAGGGTGTGTGGATATTTCAGCTCTTTCCACGCTGCTAAATCAAACAAGGGCAAGGAACAATCTTGAGCACTGGCCCGGGGATGATCTGCACTGGTTAATTGCTAGCATGCTTCCAGGCTGCTTTGGTCTATGCCAGTTCATTGGGAAGCAGTGCCTAAGCCTGGCCAGAGGGATAGCCCATGCAGGGATCAATTCCAGTAGGCAGTATTAGACACCATGGCACCAGGTTTTGTTCCCTCCAGCCTCAACAGTCTTCCAACATTATTCCAGCTTTGCATATCCAAAGATTCCTCATGCTTTACCCTAGAGCAAGCAATGTACTCAAGCATGTATGAAATCAGATTTCATGTATGAAAACATCATAGATTTCATGTTATCGAAACATTCTGATGAGACCCCAGAAGAATGCCCAACTTTTCTTCACATGCTTTGTACTGAAAAAAAATTAGAAAATCACAGCAAATAGTCATGTTTTAGTCCCAGAAGGGTACCTTTCAAGGTTCTTAGGCAGCCAAACATTATGTAGTATAACCATGGCTAGGTTGGGCTACCCTCTCTCTGGGCCAGAAAATCACTCCTTTCTCCTCCAGCAATAGTGATGTAGGGATTGTGTCTCTCAGTGGCTCTACAGAGCACTGTGGAAACAAAAAGTCTAAACTGCAGCTACATTTTTGACATAAAGAAAAACAGGGGAAAGGGTTCGTCTTCTTTTTCATTATGCCACAGGAGCAGCACCATGATCTTATCTACAAAACACTGAGGAGCTCAAGGGAAGGAAAAATCCAGTGCTGTCTGTCATTGTTCCACAGGCACCTGCAGGGCGTGTACGCAGGTCAGTGCCCTGACAGCTCACTCACTTCTGTTTGAACAGATGGAGTAAGCAATAGAAGAAGAACATGTTCCTCGAGTAATCCTCCAAGCACTATGACCTGTCATTCTAGGCTGAAATGGGGATGGCCTTAACTTAAACTGAGGTGTGACTTTCTGGAGAAGAAAAATGAATGCTTACAAACTGTATATGGAAAATATAAATCCCCTGAGCTGCCCCTCCATTCCCATATCCCCAAAGCCAGTGCATCCCCAGACTTCTGCTCTGTACAGCCCTGTATTTCATTTACCCCAAAACCTCAGGCTTCTCTCACAGCCACATAAATTTTAATCACTTTTTACAAAAATTTGCCTTGTATATGGAGTGGTACCAAAATTTATTCAAGTAAATTCCAGCAAGAGTTAATTTTCCCTAGAACTCTGACTTGGCTGAAACTCAGGGTATGTGAGCAGAAATCATAGCTCTCGGCACCCAGGCTGTATTATCATAACACAGATCTAACTAAACCCATGCAGCCTTCTTGTGTGTTCTCTACCATACAGTCCTGTGTCTTCACATGGTTGTTATTATTATCAGTGGTCTTGTTATTCTGACTTTTAGCTGTATCTCGGTACAAATGAGCTTAAAGGTCGCAATTAGAATTGGGGACCAGTGTACTGGGGCATACATAAAAATCCACATGCACAGATAAATCCCTTGGCTCCTATCCCAAAAGCTTATTATTACAATTAAGATTTATATTATAAAGGCAGTTGGAGGTGCCAAAAGAAATTGAGACCCATTATGTCATAAGTACATATACTGCATAAATACATAGTAAAAAGCAGTTCTTGCCTTGAAGAACCTGCAGTCGCGACCTTCAAGCAACTGCTAAACCTGTGACTGCAAGTTTAGCAACAAAGTTTGGGATACACCCAGTTTGGGCAGGAGATTAGCGCCTTTGCTATCAGCTGTGCTACTTACTCTTGCCTCCACACTGGGCTGAATCATGCCTAATTAAAAAAAATTCATTCAGTTTGACAGATAGCAAAATGACAGGAATAAGAAAGGGCTGAAGATACCTGTTCCTATCAGATATTCCATAAAGGATGGCCAAGGGCACAATGCAATGGTTTCATCATTGACTCTGTTTCAGCTCTTCTCATTGGAGAATTTCCACCCTCTGTGAGCTGTAAAAATGTCCCCTCTTGTCCCTATAAAATCACCCCTTACCTGAGGAATTTTCACACTTTTTGCTGTTATGCAGGGAACATGCTGAAGTGGCAGGAAGGTAGATATTTCATTTGCTAAATAAGAATCATGGGATCAATTGTAATGTCATTAAGACTTATGAGATACCACCAAGAGCTGCCCATTGCTTGAGTTTTCAGTTTATTTTATCTCTTTCTTGTCCCTCCTCAAGTCAATAGTTTCTTACAAACAACAAGCTATCAGAATCCAGAAATCCAAGCATTCAAAGAATATATGAGTCTGTAAGAAGAGGAAAAGTGGTTTGCTGAGTTCATGTCTCCTGGTTGGGACAAAAGTTAATGATCCTGCCATCATGCACAGATGATAACAGAGAAATGCTCTTAAAGCTCATTTCCTGAGAGGATCTGTGAACGTATTCAGCAACAAAGGGAGTGAAAGGAAAGGTAAATGGACTGTGTCGGGAGGTTGTGAATTTCCTCTTTCTGGAGGATAACTAAACTTTGTTTGTCTTTTTAAAATGACTTTTTGGAGGACATTTGCTTAATCTCACCTGCTAAGGTATACAGGTGTCCAAGGCAGCACTGTACATAGTGCTTTCCTTCAGTAGGCTACCTGATTTTACAGTTGCACCAGTTACCTGGGCTCGTCCCAGTGCATTTTGGATATTCTCATGCCTAAAAAGCTTGAAGCTGAACACATCCTTCAACAAACCCTATAAAGCCCAGGTATACAGTAGGAATGTAAACTCAAGGCCCAGCAGCAAAATAACCTGCTCCCTCCACTAACATCCATAAAGTCAAGTTGAAGTTCAATATTTAGGCCAGCTATAAAAAAATATTTTATAAAAACTCCTCATTACAATACCTACTTTGTTGACTTTCTCTCTGGTGTAGAATCAGCAACTCTGGGTCACACACCCTCACTCCCTTACCAGTGTGATGAGGGTCAGAGAAATCAGCATAGCTTTCAAGGAGTGGACTCAAATGAGCTGATGGCAAAAGCATAAGAGGGACTCCTGTACTCACCCTCACCAAGGCACAGGAAGAACAGAAATTTTTTTTGTCTTCTAAAATTCATACCATGACTGTAGGGTTTAGCCTGCCCCCAGCACTCTGCTGAAAATGTTTCTCTCCATATTCACGTGCATGAACAGAGATTCCAACCCTGCTCTTCTGACCCACTAATGAGGTTTTTCTTCCTGAAGGTTACAGGGTAACTTTGACCAATGCTTTATGTTCAAATTAGTGTATTTTTTCATTCAACTTACTCAGTTTTCTATAGAACCCTTGATTGTTCTTTGAGTGAAAGGGAGATACATCCTTTTACATGGTAAAAGGGTACTTACACAGAAAATGCAGGTTCCCAAGCTTGACCCATATGTCAAAATAGGGTAAAAATGCAAGCTGGAAGATCAGAGATTTAAGGAAAGGCTCACCCAATAGATAACTAATGGCTGAGGCTGGTTATATTGTTAATTTTTACCTAGACAATTCAGGAATGGTGATTTTAATTCAGATGATATTTGACAACAGTTCACAGGAATACAGCACAAAATACCTGAATATAGAGAAGAAAACTTAAATACCCTGAGTTGTAATTTCTCACCATGACAGTATATTTTCATCTCCTATATCAGTTGACAGCAGAGTAGAAAATTCAGATTTCATCTTTAGATATCTCTGTCATTTCATTCACCTAGCCTTAAGTCCCTCCATGCAAAGCACTCAGACATTTGGTGCTGGTACAGTTAAAACATTTGGTCATGGTATGGGTTAATGACTGTTGTCTGCAATTCCAGCTGACCTGCTCCACATAATTCATGACATTGGGTCATACTCACTGAGGCGCTTCAGAACATCTTTAAAAACAGACCAAGTAATCTAAGCACTGTGCTGAGAACAGAATTTCTTCCCTAGTCATAAGAGATAAAACAAATTGTATTTGACAGAGTGTGTCAGAGTATTTACTATCCTACTAAGGTTCTGAGTTTCCTGGCGGTATGGAAAGTATCTGTAATGGAACACAATACAATAAATAAGACATTTAGTTTCTCTTCCAGAAACCTGAGGTTCACCAATAGATTTTTAAAAGGTATAATCAAAAGTGTATTAATTACAAAGAAATATTTAATATACTGTAATTTTTTGTCTGCTGCCAGCACCTCAATTATATTCAGTCTCTTATGTGCCTGCAGCCACAGGCATGTCAATACTACACACTGAAGGAAAAAAAAATCGTGTCTTATTAAATTTGCAACTGTAGCCGCACCCATTTCACACCTGAATTTCTCATCCTCCAGGCAGATTTCATTTACGCATTTTCAAGTCAAATGCACTATGTAAGAGTCTTTTTCATGATTTAGGCTCTTAAACATGGTCTTTCCTTTTTCTTCAAAAACTTTGTATTTGGGTGGTCAATGGAGGATCATCAGTGCATAAAATATTCTCTTTCTTTCAGAGTTAAAATCATAAGAATCTGGTGTAAGATATAAAGTTCAGGTTGGGTAGTCTGTTTTTTCCTATAATGAGAATCCAGGAGTTATCATTCAACAGCTTCACATATTTTCTTATCACTTACATGTAAAAGTTAAAGGAACTGATTTGTCTTTTTAATTACTTAACTTTTTGCCATACTCTGCAGTTAGACATGTTCACACAACTGACTTTTTTCCCCTTCTTTTTCAATGCACACAAGTGAGACCTGACTCACCTGAGATTACAATTTATTTATATTATGAGACACTTGAATTCATCGAAGAAAAGCAATGGCAAGACAAAAGACAGAAAGAAAGTACTTGGCTGAGGATAGATGCAGTTGACAATTGCACATTTGATTGATGGGATACAGGACTTTCCACCTCTTCTTCAGTTATGCACTGTGAGATAAGAGAGCTTTAACAAGGGACACTGCAGAAGTTTCCTGCTTTCTAGAACATCCTGGCCAGGGAGCTGGAGCACTGATCTTACTGATTGAACCTGTACATTTACATTCCCTCCGGCAGAAGATGGTTGTTAATTCAAGTCTCCCACAACCCACATGAGTTTTCTGCTCACCTGGTTTCCGGATGGGGATGCAAGGAGCATAACTGCCCCTTCCACTGCTTGTGCAGGGCCTGACCAGAGAGAGCTCTTCAGAAAAACACACACAACATGGCCATGCAGGTGGAGAAGTTGAAGAACATGCAGTCTGTGAGTCTCAGCAAAGCTCAGGTGCCTACTGTCTCTGTATTGCCAAGAAGACCATTCTCACAGAAACATTTTTATGTGTAAAGGTGTTACTGATGAAACTTTAAATGCTTTATACTTTGGATGTCTTTAGAGCCAGATGGCCTCTCAGTAGAGGTTTGGAAATTAAATCACTAAGCTAAGAACTTGCACAAACATCAAGTCACTTCCACGGGAGTACAATCCACTCCGTAATTGATGGGAGATGTGGACCTGGTGGAAGACAGGCTGGTTTTTCCTCCATTGTTAGGAACACTGTCATCCTCAGGAAAGGAGAATAGTCAGCACATGCAGAGCAGTCAGAAGTCTTGGACAAAGAGATTGACTAGGACTATAAATCATGGGACCCCACATATCACAGGAAAGCCACTGTGCTGGTCGCCAGCTCTTTCCCATTCAACTAATAATTTCTGTAATTCTTTCGAAGGGCTGTATGCTGAGGCAATGTAACTCTAGATATTTTTCAGATCTAATGATATTTAGAAGAGTCATCACTTTTCCAGGATGATGTGATATTTTTGTGATCTATATGCCAGTGAAGACCAGTTTCTTATACAAAATACAATGCATTTCTGCAAACCTGTGAAATTCTCAAGAAAGAGGACAGAATGAGAGATCAAAATGTAAGTTGGGATCCACAGAATTTCTTCTCTAGATATTTTGTATAGCTTTAATCAAATGCTTCTAGCTTCTGAATTAAATTTGCTAATGACATGATGATTGGAACTAAAACTCCTTCATGCAATTGGAGATTTTGGTTTTATGTTACCTCCACTGTATAATGAAAGTGATACTCAGTTATCACTGTGAGAGCTGGTGTGAAAGTTTTAAGAGTAAACTCTTTTTTGCGAAGTGGTGCCTAAATGCTAAATGGTAATCAAAGTTACCACAGTCTGACTAGTCTCTTTATTCTTTACATCACTGTCTTATTTTTAGTTACTCATTAGTGTCTCATTCTTCCTTTTCCTTTTCCTGAGACGTCATTATAAAGCAACTATTTAAAGCCAACAGATTGCTCACAGATCCTGAGCAAGCCCAGCAAATGCAAGAATAGCTCAGGTCTCTGTTTTTCCCATTTACTTTTAAAATTATCTGCATTTGATATATGTTGGTCTCTTCTTTTTGTCGGTGGCATGTCCAAGTATTTTAAAGCATAAACCAGAAGGACATTGCTTGAGCTGGTAGGAGGGGATGGAGGAAATCCTATACTGGAAGAACAATTACAGGAAGCTGACACAGTCATTAAGAAGTTTAGAAGAATCAACAGAGATGAAAGTGGTTTTGGTGTGGTGCCAAGTCAGAAGAGGAAATGACTTGTACACAGGGATGGATTTCAAAAAATAAACATTTAGAAAATCTCAGAAATGGTTGTGTTAGCATTAAGCTGAAAACAATCTTGCAACTTTGAGACAGTCTGCTGTCTATTCACCTGATTTAAAGGAGGTAAAGAAAGGTCAGAAGTCACAACTTTCCAGGGAGGGATTCCCTCAAAACTGGGGATACTCCCAGCAGGAAAAGAGCTGTCAAAGCCTTGTACCCATCTTCATATGTCCTGATAAAGCAACTGAATGTAACTGAATTGTACTGTATTCGGACTCTATCCAAGGGGCCCATTAGGAACTTCTCATGTCTGGCATAATTTCATGTTGCCAGAAAATTTTACCCATAATCTGCACTGGTCTGAGAAATGAAGATGCAGATGTGGCTTCATTCCTCACCTTCAAAAGTTTTCTAAGCTGTGGCTCTTCTTCCTAGTCTTCCAAATTTTGTTCAGTAAAAAGACCTTGAATTTGCATAATCTCAGTAGACACCTTCATTTTAAAAGTTAAAATCTTCACGCACATGAGGCACATTCACATCCCCTGGCTGATGGCAATACTGGTCAGAAAGTTTATGTTCCATCGTCAAAGAGGGATTTACCGTATTCTGCCACCTTGGGGCTTGCAGATGTGACAAGCCTGCATTTGCTCTGTCCCTACAGAGTGACTGAGTATACACAGAGCAGGGTGGACAAGTACACAAATGGACAACAGAAAGCACAAGGACATGGAACTCTGGTAAGTAGACTGAAATAACCCCTATGAGGACTGGAAAATATTTTCACAGGAAGAAGAAATATGTAACAAAAAGTGTTGAGATTGGGGACTACATCTAGGATTGCAAGGCAGTAAGGGAAATGAAGTGATGGGATGACTGGCTGATCAGGAGAGGAGATAGGAGTAGCAGTACCTGGTTGTTTATTAACATAAGATTAGAAAACAGTGTATGGAAAACTGATGGATTAATACATGGAGAGGCTGGGATTCCATCAAGAGCTGGGATGTAGGATGACCATTGGAATGAGCTGGTCTGGAAGACTGAGATGAGGAGGAAGAAAGTGAAAAAGTGGAACAGATTCTGGGCAATGAGATGAAACAAGCTTAACCAGATTGCTGTGACAGAAGTGAAACTGCTGAAGAAGAGACTGAGCCAAGCCATGGTGTAAGAAATAGGGTGGAGAAATGGATGGATTGAGGAGGGAAAGAGAAGCGAAGTGCAAAAACAGGCAAAAGAGCCAGTCCTAGTTAAAAATCACTCTGTTCCATAATCTTCAGTGGAGCCTTACTGCTGTCAGCCCTGCTGTCAGAAAACATCTGAGACCCACAAGCAAAATGTCAACTGTGTACCGTCATTAGAGATGTGTGCTTTTTGGAGGACTCATGAATTAATTCATAGAAATTAAAGTTTAAGATACCATTGATTCAAAAATGCTCAAAAACGAATCCACTTTTGGCTTGATGATGGGAAAAGACAGAAAATGTCTAATCAGTGTTAAAACAAAAGTCAGTTCATAGCTTCTATTGCAAATTCACCCTTTTTTAACTTCCAGTATTAAGTACTTGTATTTTCTCTTTTAAGGTAGAAATCTTTCCCATTCGATTGTTTCTCACAACTACAGTATTTAAATTATAAAAACAAATCACTGATGGATTAGTTTTATTTGTTTGATAGCATTTAAAGGCTAAACAGATTGAGCCATTTAGGTTTCTCACAGTTTTCAGATGGCAACTGATTTTTGTTGCTATCATTTACACAAAGCCTTTCCCTCTCTGCTGATAGCAGTTGGAATCGCCTGTCATGCTTTATTAAACTAACACAGTTATTTGGTTACTCAAGAAACTGGCAGCCTAGATAAATTCACACCATTATTAAGTAATTATTTAAAACCTTTAGGAGATTGTTCAGATAACACCAGTGGGCTTCACTGGTAAATCTCTTATAATTTGTCATTGTAAATTGAAACCAAGGGGTCATAAAGAAATACCAGACCTGCATATGAGTTTCCATCTGAGCTCTTGACTCTACTCTTCTGCAGATGTCAAGGAGAATGATGATATCCTTTCATTTGATCCTAAAATAAGTATTAAACTTTTAGTGTATGACTATTCCTAAGAGTCACACAGCTTTAGTAATACCTCCTAGCATGTTTATACACCCAAATATTTGGCAGTATTTTGGTTCATTTTGTCTGAAAGTAGCAAGAAAAATTATGTAAGCTTTATCAGGAGTTACTTCAGTTTTAAATTTCATAATATACGTGTGTGCCATTTTATTATTGTATTCTTTATGGTTACATAATCATGCAATTCATCTAGAGTTATAGCATGCACTTTATAGATTGTCAGTAATGACTACGATCATGATATGGACCCAGTTCCTCAGTTCAATACATGAAACAATTCACCCCTCATGATGCTCTTAGCTTCTCCCTCCCACAAGAAAGCCACTTTGTCTGGCATTTCTCAAGGGCAGGTAAGGGAACTAGGCACACATATATCATGCACACTGAAAACTGTACATTTCTTACTTTTGATGCATGAAAAAGTCATGTCAGTCATGGACAATTTTCTGTTTCTTCTCTATGAATGTGTTTCACTAGTCATAGATGTGTCCAAAGGAAGTATCTATCTCATCATAACACTTAGTGCTATGCATTTATGTGCCTTTTCCCCATTTTAGGATTCATGGTGTAATCATGAGTAAATGGTACATTACCTGCTTAGCCAATGTGGCCAAGTTTTTATGTAGAAGTTAAGGTTTTCCACTCTGCTGCTTAACTGTACTGGTGTCAATTCAGCAATGCTTGTGCCTTTTTCAGTTTTATCCTTTTTTAAAAGAACAAAAATACACAATTTTCATGTCTTTCACACTATAATAATACTTTTATTGAGTTTTGAATCAAAAGTTCCAAACATATCTGTTTCATGCTGTGGAGCTGCAGTCCTCACTTGGTGAGTTTATTTAAAAAGGGCTTGAGGCACTACTTTTCTCTGAGGAGCACTAAAATGTTCTCTGGCAGTTAAAAACCGAAAGCTGGATTTTTGTGTGTGTGAGATGATAAGCAATGCACAGGAATTTGATTTCAAACATTAAGATATGTAAATAAAGTTTATTACTGCTTCCTTTTAACTAGTCCTTTCCAATGGTACCCATTCTGTGTGCATTATCTTTTGCTTTCTTTCTCTGTCTGGTTCTGGCTGTTGGAGTTGCAAAGCAGAGATTTGTGTATTTCCCTGTAAAGCACTGCTGTTTGAAAAGAGAAAGCATTTTCTAAACGCCAACATATTGCTTGTAATAAATGTGGCCTGTCATGCATCGTAGTAGATATAATTTATTAAATAGAGGGGGGGTTATCAGTGACTATCATGTGAATAATAGGGCTAGGTCATTTTAATATCCTTCTATGTGAAACCAGCACACATAATGTCAAGGAATACGTCATTCACCCAAAAGATTCATTCAAGCACAGGCCAGTAGAGCAACAAAGACTGGTACTATTCAGGAGGCAGAAGAGAAAGCCTCAGGCATACCCCAATCATGACACAGTTCAAGAGGCTATGTCAGGGTCAGAGAGCTCTGTGGAGAGAGCTCTGCCCCCTTTCCTCATAACAAAGTGCAGGAGTATAAGATATTTGTGAACTCAGGAAAGGCCTGTTGGGAGAAATGCCATTTGGAGCTGGTTAAAGGAAGAAGCAGCTGGTGGGGGTTGGGTGGAGGGCTGGCTGCTGGGTGGTGCTATTTTCAGGAGACTGTAACTCTTCACACAGACACGCTCTTCCTTTCTGAGCAGAGTAAAACCTGGAGTAAACACTGGGGAAAGCTGCAATAGGTCCAGAGTGCCCACAAGGAAAGCACTGCAGCACCCCTTGGGCACCCACAGCTTCTGCACCCCACTAGCTCCCGCAGCGTGCTGCCCTTAAGAGAAACAGAAGGTGCTAATTGTCTGAGCATGATATTCTGAGATGGCAACAGAGCAAGGGGTGGGCTACCACAGCTGTCCAATAGCAAGCACAACGAACAGCAAGAAACCTTCAGGTTTGGCTGTCTATGGCTTTCTGAAGGAGTGTGTCCCACTCTAGTCAGGATTGCTACCTTCTCTCAAGGAATTCCTTAAACTGTACGAAAAGCTCTTTCTTTCAGTCACCTGCTTGCTAACGATTATACCTGCCCTCAGGGGACAGTCAGTTCAAATATTTCTTGCAGATATTTAAGTGTTTTTTACCTTTGGAGACAGTCCAAACACAGTCCAAACAGTGTCATGGAGTGCATGCCTTCTTTGGATGGTATTTTATTTTGGATGAAACAATGAAGTTTTCATCAAATATAAAAATAAAGGCAGATTCCTATGGGTTTGGGCACTAACTGAGCAAAAAGCAGAAGCTAATTTCTAGACCCTGTTCTGGGCAATATTTTGTGTAAAACTCTGAAATCATATATGAATTGTATGTGTCTGTATTCATTATTGACAAATGGTGTTTAACCACTATGTCTTAATTACATGAGGCACTTAAATCCCTTAGGTGAGCAAAGCATCTTATGTCTGTGGGTAATTCAGATAGCTTCTGCTTTGCAACATGAGTGATGAGCCGTGCAAAGGAAAAAGGTGCCTGCCTATGATGGGCTAAGTCTATCAGATAATATATTATTAAAGCATGGAACCAGTCCATAATATGATATCTGAGCCGAAGCACTTGGTGAGCCCAAGCACTCTAGACAAGCAGAAACACGAGAGCCTGCAGAATGCCACTGCTGCCATGGTTCAGTCAGCAGTCAGGCTGGGGTTTCCGGATGAATATCCTGTACTTAAAAGTGCAGGGAGATATTGTGACACCCATGTCCTTTTATAGGGATAACTCTATCTCTAGTTTTATACCTCAGGGTTAACACGTAATAATACTCTGCAGTGATCATCTATTTCATCCTTTATTCTCCTTGGGGATTAGGACTTCTTCATTTTCAAAGTCCTGCACAGTTGGAAGAGTAGCTAGACTTTTGGAATCAGTGGTTACATATTCTTAAAAAGGAAATTGATTCTACAGACATCACTACTGTGTTCAAGGGACAACACATAAAACAGCTTTAAATATTTCAGATACTCCTCTTCATAAATGTGTGGTACAACTGATGAGAAGAATGAACCCAAACTATCTCAAATACATAGGTATTTTTTCACTGAATGAATTCAGTGATTTTCACTTTAATTCTCAGTAGTTTATTAAGAAAAACGCAGTAAATTTTTAACCTAGAAGAGAAGCAGAATTTAGTCATCCACATATCTAAAACCCCAATGATTGCTCAAAAAAATCCCCATCAAAATAAAAGAAGACATAAGGTTTTTGCCAGAAAAAGATTTTTTTACCAGAAAAATTTCTTCCATTCAGAAATCTTAAGTAAGAACTTGCTTGTTATCTTTTCCATTAACCAAGGATTCTGCAAATAAACATTTTATTATTTTGGAAATCTCTAAAATAGGTTGTTCCAACCAGTGTCAGGCACAACAGAACTGTTAATGTGTCTACAGAAGTAGCTGCCCCACCAGAAATGAGGAAAAAATACTTCCAGTTCACAAAAGTCTAGTACAGGGAGCTTTGAAGTGCCAGCTAACACAGCTCAGGTCCTCGGATATACAAAATATTCCTGACAACACTGCATGGTAGAAAGCCAGAACTCTAGTTCTTTTTACATTTGTATAAATAGAAATCAAAATTATAAATCAAGGAATTCTTAATCAAGGATGATCAGTAATAAGATTTAACAATGTTCATATAAATACTGAAGATAGAATTATTTTTATGTTACCACTGATGAAGTAATTTCTTTTCATAGTAACTACTTTTCAGTCCTATTAGCAACAATTATGTCTTTTATTTAACAGTAGAACTTAATGGGAAGAATTATGGGCATAGCCCTTGCACCATGATTAAAACACTCAATTCAAAACAGAAGATGTAAAGCAAAGTTGCCAGAACTGTAAAAAAGCTGATATTGCAGAATTTCTGCTCTGCTTTCCACAGCTTAAAGGCTACTGTTGTCCTTAATGAACAAGTTGGGAGAGCCAAAGGTTCATTTTTTAAGATTTCTCCCTCCATTCTACAGTTTTTACTGACATTGGGCAAAGAACTGAAATCCTAATAAGAAGAAAGATGTTCTACTGAGCTCTTCAATTTTTTTTACTGTTTCCCACCTCTACTATAGGGTCTCCATTACTCTTTTGTCTAAGTTTTTAGCCACCAAAATGGTAAATATCCTACACAACTTAGAGAAGTTTCTTCAGGGCAAAATACTCATATAAACTACTCTGGGCTACTTGAAATACCTAACTCAAGTTCAACTCAGGCACCAAAACCAGGGGCCTAGGCAAGATTTGTCCTACCTAACTCAGGTGTTCAGTCTCCTTAGAGACCTTAAAGAGAGAGAGACAGAGATACTGAGGCATTTATGGTGCTATACTGGGAGATGTGCCTTGCAGGACCCCTCATTCTCCACTGACTCCAGGAAGCACAGAGGAACTCCACTCCTACCATGGAAGGCATCATTGAGATCACATAAGTACCCTATACAATCTGAAATAGGTACAGCTAACAAAATGTGTAGAAGGAAACATATAATCACTGAAATGCATTAGAATATGCCCACCAAATTTCAGACTTAGAAATTAGTTTACTTACAGTTAATTGCCAAATCTCATGTATTCATTTAAGGAGTTAAACATGAGACTTTGCTCTGCTTTACTAGTAAGGAAGGAAGGAATGTCCCTTTGAAAAAGTTTTTCATGCCCTTCTCTCATTCTTTGTTGTACATTTCAGTTGCTGTTGTCATATTTTCCAGTCTTAACATCCCCTTGAGTAATTATTGCCACACAATTAAGAAAACATTTAGAATGGAAAAGTCATTTGTTAGAGTTGCACTCCAAACCAGTGGTGTACTCCTGTGCTTTGACTGATAACCTTTCCCCTGACAACTTGCTGGGATCTGATGACTGTTTAGGTTCACTCGTTACTGATTCTTGAGTTGAATTTTCTGTGACCTGACCTTTCCAGTAGTATATTTTCTTGCTGAAACAAACACATTTTGACAGGTCAGTAGGGGCCAGCTTAACACTCCTCAAAGCACAGAAGACAAATTTATTTTGTTTGGAGCACAGGGATTTTTTCAGCATTTTTCTTCACAGTTTGATGGGTTAACTCATAGGATTTTCTATACTAGCTCTGTATTCTGTACTGTCCCTGTTATGTTCTCTGTATATTTATATGTGTTAAGCAAACTAATGTTACTGTAGAAGCAAACAGTCAAAATTACTAATAGAAAAAATATTGGATTAAATTAGAAAAAGAGTAAACTATACCATATTTGTTTTAGAAATCAGATAATTTAAGTAAAAATCTCCATGTCCAGTGCATTGGTGTTTGGAAGACTATATTGAACGTACTGCATATATTCCAAAATAAACATTTTTAGAGTACTGCTATGGGATATTTTAAAAGGTACACATTAAGGTGGATGATCCTTATGATGCTAATGAAATGTTACAAGCCCAGCTCTTCCTTCCACCCCTCTCTGCTGCTGCAAATTTGACAATGATAATGGGGCTATGCAGCAACAAAAATAAAGACATAGAAAGTCTGGGCAATAATAGAGACTTTTGCATTAGAAATTATCAAATAATGGAAGGTAAAACTTCATGCATTTTAGCTATTATTTCCATCTTCAATAAACATGCAATGCGACACAAAGGTGGCTAATACAGACAAGTGCTTAAGGTATTGTATTAATCTCCCTTGTCATTCACATCATTTTAATAGTTCAGTTATACCCTCAGCTGTACACATTTTATCACCATTTGAAAAGCTCTGCACGACTCCATTGTACTTTACATGCCTACCATTGTCAATCAGCATTTTGGTCTCATTCTGTTCCCTGGTTTTCCACCTCTGTGTTTATTTTAGATTCTTGACAGATATTTCTGCTTTTTTTTCACATAATACCTTTTATGAAGAATAACCTTTCATAACTCTTTTGTGAATGTTTCACAGAATCACAGAATATGATGAATTGGAAGGGACTCATGAGGAACATTGAGTCCAACTCCATGCCCTGCACAGGACACTCCAAGAGTCACACCATGTGCCTGAGAGCATTGTCCAAACACTTCATGAACTCTGTCAGGCTTTGTGCTGTGACCACTTCCCTGGGGAGCCTCTTCCAATGCTCAAAGGCCTTCTAGGTGAAGGACTTTTTTCTAAAATCCAACCTAAACCTCCCCTGACACAACTTCAGGCTGTTCCCCTGGGTCCTATCACTGATCCCACAGAGAAGGGTTTCATGAATGCCTAGCATGTATCAGAGTTAGCATTATAATTTTTTAAATCCAAAATAAATATTTTGATGTTGTGTGCCGTGACCGATGCCTTACACTTTTAATAACAGTGCAAAATAGAATTGGGCAAAGACAATAGACCAATTTGCAAAGGATCCACTATCTGTTCCCCTACACATTATGGAGAAGCTTGCTAAGATTTCTGCAAGGTTTTAATGCACAAGAATCGAAATTGCTGAATTTTAATTTAATTTGAAATTTCATGTTGCCAATTCAAAAGGAAGTACTGATGGGCATTAATGGGACTCTAAAATTCATAACTGCTTATAAAAATGTTTTGAAACATCAAGGAACAACTCTGCTTTCAGCTGTTTGTATTATGTGTTTTAATAGTGAACCATCTGTCTGCATTAAAATAAGTAGAAAATAATAATGCAACTATTATCATTACATAATATATAAAAATAGTATGGCATCATCTGCAGAACCAAGTTCATTTTCAGCCATGCCATTATCTTGTAACAGTAACTGACACAGCAGAGTTTGGACTAGATAATGATAATTACTGGAAGAAGTTGGAAAAAATATGATATTTTCTTAGGAAGAAACGGGAATGTCACAATTCTACAAATTAATGACTAGCTGTCAGTTGTGAAAGCAGGCCTTCCTCTTTCATTTTTCTTCCAAAATCAAGAATCAGACAATAACTGATATTGTCAGGCATCTCATTTAAAGCTGACAGATGGAAGTAAGGGTTTTTTTTCCATAATGTGTAATTAATGACATTCTTTGGACACTGCTTCGAATTCATAGCAAAGCCAAAAACTGAATAGGAATTTTTAAAGCATTACACAAATAAGGAGATAAAAAACCAATTTGATTATATATGTGTGTGAAATTATACACACAAAAGAATTTTATTGAAATTACAACATCATTCTTTAAAAGAAGTTGGAAACTGCCAATATTAATTTTGCCTGTACAACATTAATTCAGGCTTTTATCCATGAGATTATAATAAAGGCTCAAGTTAAATGATCACATCCTTTTTTCCCACAGGATTTCTGCCTAATTTCAGTCATGCTACAGGGGCATGTCCAGGCAGAGCCAAGTTTATCTGCCTACACATCCAGAAAATCAAGTGTAAAAACCCCAAACCTAACAAACAATAAAAAACCTCTGGTCCAGAAGATGTGCGGTCATGTTAGCAAAGTTCTGCTTTTGATTTAAAATGCCTTCTGCAAGAAAGTTGCGTGGCGTCCCTAGCACAGCTGGCTTGCTTGTGGCCCAGGGAATGCGAGTGCAGTGCGCAGGGCTCTCTGCAGCTGGCCACAGAGCTGTGCCAGCACTCGGGTCTTGCCAGAGCCGTCATACATCTTCATTAGCAGATGCAGATTTCTAATTTCAAGAAATTAAACTCAGCAGTGGTCTTAAGCAACCTATGTTATGCAGTCTTTAAATTCATTCAAGACAACGTGCAGGTCTGCGTTACAGACAGTTTCACTGAGTGACTGATTACTCCAGGGAATGTTGCACAAAGTGTTTTGTACCTCTGAGCACCTTCCTTCCAACCCCCATACCTTCTGGTTTTAAAACAGTTCCAAGACAATTATACCTGTGAATAAGTGGCTTTCAAAATGCTAGTTGTTACCACAGAGAGGACAGAAAACGGGCTGTCAATATTGTGAGCAGTAACATTCAGAAAAAGAGGTTCTCCACTGTTCTCCCTTCTTACCCTCAAGTTTCTGCTACAGAAATTATTTGAATGGAATGTGACAGGGATATGGAAGTGCTCTGTACTGTCTACAATGTCTGTGACTATTCCTATATCATGTGATATAAAGTATTCAAATATAATAATATATAGTATCATGACATATATATAGTATAAAGAATGTGTGCCAATTTTTAATAATAAAAATTTTAGTTCTGTTTAACATAGTCTTATTGAAATTGCATGTTGAAAACGCTTGAAAACAATCAGTCATATAACTATTTCACCTATTAACATAATTTGCAGTCCATCTCCACTATCAACAACAACAAAACATTTTCAAATGCTTCCACAAAGTTTAGAGAGAGAAGAATGACCTGTTTCAAGCATGCTCTCCAAGAATGTATTTTAAAGGTTTGATTATTTGGAGTTTGAATAAATCCACAGAAGGGCAACACTTCCAGTTCTGTCCAAAACCTACCTACAAACAAACCTAAAAGCCTACGCCTGAATGGATTAAATTATATCCTGATACCAGGAAAAATATGTGATTCATCCAATCCTTTTGTAAACAGTTTTTTAAATTTCAAGTGGTGTCAATCCAAAGTAAGTCTCCTGACTCAAAGGAAGATCGTCAAAGAGATATAAGTGCAAATAAAGTCAGAATCTGGCATAAGAGATCACGGAAACCTTTTTAAGGAAAGGGAATTTAATAGTTTGACATAATGGATTATTCTGATCATTTTTATTCTCCTAAAAGCTAGAATAATAAGCTGGTTAGTGGTTGGAGAATGCATCATGCCCTTTCAAAGTTGTTCAATGTACTTACAGCCCACGTAAAGTAAGCTTGTATTTTTAAGGTCCTCTTAAGAACATATTAATGCTTCAACCCACTAGAACACACAAAAAAAATTTTCTTCACACCACTTTTCCTAGGGAAAAAATTGGAGTTTTAAAATATTGCATCATTAAGGACAGAGTGACTGACTAGAGCTGTCAGCTCCTTAGGGGCACCTTTCTTAGAGCACAAGAGCTCTCTGTCCCTGTGTGCAGGAAGCTGAGCAAGGCAGGCTGGAAACTGGCTTGACTAAGCAAGGATCTGCTCCTCCGGCTGAGCAGTGAGAAGCAAATGCACAGTGTTTGACAAAGACATCTCTCTAGACTTCTGTTAGGCCTTCCATACAGTTCCACATGACATCCTTGTCTCCAGATTAGAGACACATGGATTTGATGGATGGATTTGATCCTCCTCTTCTAGGAAGATCTGCTCCATGATCTTCCCAGTGGACAAATAATTCGCTGTATGGATGCACCCAGATAGCTGTGGTCCATGGCTCTTTGTCCAGGTGGAGGCCAGTGATGAGTGATGTCCCTTGAGTCTCTGTTTTGGGGTCATTCCACTTCAGTACCTTCATCAATGACACAATCAATGTGCGGTTGACACAGCAGAGGGAAGGGATCATCCAGAGGGACCTGGACTCGCTTCAGAAGTGGGCCCATGAGAACCTTATGGAGTTCAACAAGTCCAAGGGCAAGGTGTTGAATCTGGGCTGGAAAAAGCCCAAACATGAGTTGAGACTGGTAGAGGAAGTCACTGAGGAGTCACCAGAGGATGTGGGAGTTCTCATGGATGAAAGGCTGGTCATGAACCAGCAATGTGTGCTTGCAGCCCAGAAGGCCAATCACGTCCTGGGCTGCATCCAAAGCAGGGTGGCCAGCAGGGTGGGGAGGGAATTCTGCCCCTCTGCTCCACTCTGGTGAGATCCCACCTGCAGTGAGCATCCAGATCTGGGGGCCCCAGCACAGGAAGGACACCGACCTGTTAGAGCCAGTCCAGCGGAGGGTCTCAGAAATGATGAGAGGGATGGAGAACTTGTCCTACAAAGACAGGCCGTGAAGCTGAGGTTCAGCTCGGAAAAGAAAAGGCTTCAGGGAGACCTCATTGCCACTTTCTAGTACCTTAAAAAGGCTTATAAAAATGAAAGAATGAAATATCATATAAATCATAATCAGGCATTTATCAATACGGGATGATTTTTTTATATAGACATTACAGCAGCACAAATGTGAGGCTCCCTTCAGGTTGATAATTCTGGAGAATTCAATTCATTCAAAAATCAACACAGCAATTGTACAAGATAGAAGTACCCTAAGTTGCTCCACTTAACCTAGTTCCTGTGGGCGAAACGGAAGCTACTGCTCTAAGTTAATGCCTAAGCAGTAAGAAGGAAATGGTGCAGTGATAAGGGCACACAGAATATGCCGAGTCAAGGCAATTCACCTCATATAGGAAAACTCTGACTGTGGGAAAAAGCTGTGGGAAAAAGCAATAGGCAGGGAGTTCAGATGAGTAGACACAGAGGAGATGTGTACAGCCCCAGATGAAAATGGACGTATGTGAACTACATGTGTTGGGCAGTTGTAGCCCCTGAAATGTTTATAAGCTGGTGTATCATGGACTGAAAAAAAATTGGCATAAAAATAGGGGTTTGATGCATAAAAGCAGGCCTGTGGCATTCACGTGAGGAAATGAACTCCCAATCTAATTAATTCATGTGCTGACTAAGCAATAAATAGGATGCTTATTATCATAGTACCTAGCCAACAAAACTGCCCAGTTGAAATGTTTCTCAAAAATTTCCCAGAAAGTGGTGAAATTTAATAATCCTGCCCTTACTATAAAAACAGTTACTTCTAACTTTATGAAAATTGTATCACTGTACCACTCTTGGTCTCAGTAAATTGCCTATTAGGCAGCATAGAATTAGGGTTTTGCATTAGAATCTGCCTCTCCATGGACAAATTCCTGATGAATATGTGTCCCTGTAGTGCCATTACTTAAATAAGGATGCTTTCCATGAGAATGAATGTTTGGAGAAAGGTTGTGCAAAGATGTTGCCAGTAAATAGCTTTCTGCAGAACTACTTTTTTTTTTTTTTTTTTTTTTTTTTTTTTTTAAATTTTGCAGATATTCTTGGCTTAGTTATGCCAGGTTTTGTTCCCTCTCTCTGTATAATTTTAAACAAGGGTATACAACATAGGTGCCAGTATGATCATCTTAAAGCAAGGGTAAACTAAATCAAACTCTTCTAGTACTTATTACTCATGGATACCCATGAAAGCTTCCTTTGGACTGCCAATTTCAAGAAAGTTTCCAGTCACATGCTGCTTAAGCAGACTCTGACAAAACAGTAAGTCTGGTACTGCATTCCTAACCCTAAGCAAGTAGTTCTTGTTCTAGGTAGCACTCAGAATCTGAAGGAGATTGGAACATAAATTCAATTTCAGAAGATATGCTCAATCACAACTTGATTATAATAAAAACTGTGGTAGCTGTAACACACAATTTCTACCAAAATTGCTGACAGAACACCTGTCTCTGCACAGCACAGACGTACTGTGTTGTATACAGTATGCAGCACTAATAAATGAATAATAGTATTCTTCAGTTTAATAGGCCACTTATTAAATCAGATGAGTTGTTTTTTCATTTTTTAATGAGTTACACATTTTTTTAATAAGTTGGATCCATTAAATGGTTCCAGAGAAAGTGATGTCATTTTTAATTCCACTTTACAAAATATCCTAGCCACCTACTGTTCTAATGCTCTAAACATCCATGTTTTTCCTTTCAAATGCAAAGTTATTTTTACGATAGAAAAGTTAGGGAGAAGAAGAAAGAATTTAGGGTCTCTATTGAGATAGCCACAGAACCAAATGCAGTGAGATCAAGCATTGCTACTGTGATCCATTACCTCCATATTGAGGATTCTTGAAAAGATCCCCCTGCAAGCTCGATATCCCCTTTACATTTTTGTGGATGTCAAAGTCTACATGAAATCAGTGGGAGCTAGGATACACAAACAATGCTTAATTGATCACACTGACATAAGGATGCCCCTAGAGCATTTCTATCATGCTATCCTGCAAAACAGGCATCAGTGTTTGACAATATTTCTGCATAATGGATCATACTTAAAAGGGAATGTGACTTGCAGACCACATCTGTCTCCAGTTAAACAACAACCTTATGGCAGTGGCAGCATGTGTTTATATGGAAAAATAATATTGGGAAAGTATTTTCTGTATTCCTTAGTGTCATTTAATGTGATTTAATATTTGGAAGGAAAGGAAGTCACACCATATGTCTGGTGTGTCCTTTGCAGACCACTGACTGCAAACTGGGAGCAACTGTTCTAAGTCATGTGTAATTTGCAAGAACTAAAGATCCACATCTTGCTGAGTTCTGAGTACATACAGAGGTTTTTTTTTATGCTTTCAGCTCATCAGAGGAAGTCAAGGTCAGTAGCCCATCATACACTAGAGCAAGGAAATTAATCTTACTTTATACTAGACTATTTCTGGAGTAAGAAGACCAGACTTGCTGCATTTAAAATGCACCTTAAATGACTGATATTAAATATAGTAAAACAGCTAATTGCCTTGGCTTTGCAGAAAACTGGTACCTCAGAGATCACAGCTTGAGAGCTGCTCATACAATATATTTATTTTGGAAGGTGCTAATATATATCTTGAATTCAAAGTACTAAGCAAACAAACTAATAAGATGAATAAGATTCCTTGATTCATAACCAAGTTTTTCATACTTCCATATTTTTCATGCTTTTAAAATTTTTCTTTTGGTTTGAATTTTTAACTATATTACTTGTTATTTGCAACATTTGAAACAAATGTGTTCTTTTCTTTATAAATGTAAACTTCAACTTTCGTTTCAGATGCAAAAAGAAAATTAATTTTAATTTCAATTCAGAAAAATTTATAACAGCTTCCAGAGACCCAGGGGGGTTTTTTGTTTGGTTTTTTTTCACTAAGGACACTTTTTAAAATCCTTTTCAATGTTTGCAGCAGAAGTCCATCCCTGGATTTCAGTGGAAATGCTGACAGCCCCACTAGAATGGCACCTAGAATTCTACTGGCTCATCAGATGCCAGTATGAAAAGTGGGTTTGAAAACTCTTGCGGTATTCATCCCCTCATTTAGCATAGCTGAGTTAAAGCTTACTTATCCCTGGATGCTCATATTCATTCAACCCACTCACACAGAAGTATTCACATCTGCCTAGGTGTGAGAACTTTGCAACTTCTGCTGGTTATCAAACACAGAGGAGACTAGTTAAGTCCCCTTGAAAAGGGGAAGGAGGAGAGGAAGATTACAAGGGAGGGAGAGAGTCATCTTTAATCAGTTTTCTGGAGAATGAACTTCTAAATAAACTGTTCTTGGAGAGAAATGAGGAGAATGAGGTCATCTGGTACAGGTAGTACTTGTGGCCAGAAAGGCAGAAGCTTCACAGGGCATTTGGTGGAGACTCGGAAATACAGGTCAATGGAGTGAGTAAATAAGACAACAGAGCCTATAATGATGGAATTTTTTCCTGCAACAGTTAACATTACAGAGTATTAGACTTTCTCTCTCCTTTCCAGATTAAAGCACCTCTATTCACAGCAGGTGATATATGTCAACACAGACCATGTCTTGAAAATACTTTCACCAAAAAAAACCACGTGATCAATCGAGAGGAACCAAGAAAATGAGTTCCCCTGTCATGATTTGCTGCTTCTTTCTGGCTAGAGAAAGTAAAAATAGGACTACAACTAAGTGAGTTGTGTTGAGTGTTCTTGAGCAATAATTAAACAGCTTAATAAAGTTTGGCATATAAGTGTGTGGAGAAACCTTTCATTTCTCCCCAGTAGCTTTTATTACAGTTTCCTCAAACTTTTGGCTGCTTCCTGCCTTTTTCAGATTTCTTCTGTCTCCTTTAACAATAGGCTTTTAGCTTCAAAACTGATGCCAAAACAGGCATTAAAAATCCTGAGTTATTTATCTGCTCTGATGCACAGACACCGTGATTACAGTTGCTTCTTTCCACAGATGTTCTGCAAATATCTACACAGCTAGCCCAGACAGTATACACTGGCACACTTTTTCTTATCCTTTTGGAGAGGGAATTATCACTTACTGTACAGCCCAGTAACAGGGCACCAGTGATGTTTTCAGGATGCTTCAGTTACCATGAACAGTAGGTGGCAACCATGCTCCCTGCTCTTAAATCTCCCCTTGAAATCCTACCTTCCTTGGACTTGCACCCTCTACCTAAAGCTGGAGGTACCAAATTTTGTCAGCAGTGAAGGCAAAATTGAATGGTAGTGAAGTTTGAAGGAAAGGACTTGAACCAAGCCTTTGCTGTACAAATAGGCATTGGAAGTGGTTTTTGACTTATGCTTCTATTTCTGCTCTCCTTCTGCCTTCTAAGGCTCACCAGCAGAGCTGTAGCCAAACCTAGTAGATGTGCTCTGCAGATCACTGTGCAGATTCCACCCTTCCTTGTGCTCTCTCCCCCAGTGCAGTGACATGTCACCTCAGATGTAGGACAAGGAATGAGCTGTGTCCCAAGAAGGCTGCAGTCCTCTCCAGCTCCCTAAATTTTCTGTGCCCAGAACAGGTCCACAAAATGTCATGGGCATCATGAGACTATGATTACACACAAAATGGAAGCAGACATGTTTCCACAGAAAACTTAATACATAATTATATCTCCAGAATTGCATTCACCAAGAGACTATAAATCTTTATTAATAAAGACTACAGGTCTCTCTGGTGACCCCACCTGAGTGTTGCATGCAGCTCTGGGGTCTTCAGTACAAGAAACACATGGCCTCTGTTAGCATAGCTCCAGAGGAGGGCCACAAAAATAATCAAATGGCTGGAGCATCTCTCCTGCTAGGAGAGCCCGAGAGAGCTGAGGTTCTTTCTACCGGAGAAGAGAGGGCTCTGGGAGGACCTTATTGCATTCCTTCAGTATATAAACGTGGCTTATTAGAAAGATGGAGAGATGCTTTTACCAAGGCATGTAGTGATGGGACAAGGGACAATGGTTTTAAACTGAAACGGGGTAGATTTAGATTGGATATAAGGAAGAATTTTTTACTGTGGGATGTTGAGACACTGGAACAGCTTGCCCTGAGTAGTGGTGGATTCCCTGTGGCTGGAAGTGCTGAAAGCCAGGTTGGATGGGGTTTTGATCAACCCGGGCTGGTGGAAGGTGTCCTTGCCCATGGCAGAGAGGTTGAAACTAGAAGATCTTTAAAAGTCTCTTGTAACCCAAAGCATTCTGTAATTCTCTGATTCTGTGTCCCTATGATCTTTTAGTACCGGCATTGCAGTACTTCATGCTGGAGATAACCTGGACATTCATTGCCACAGCTGTGGCTTTTCTATAGTTTGTTCAATACTGACAGAAAATTACAATTGTCTTTAGCAATGCAAAGCAAAGTATCCATATAACAGAATCCAGTGTGTTTTATCAAGTACTTTCACAGAAATAAAAAATCACAGAGTTGTTAGGGTTTGAAGGGACCTCTGGAGACCATCCAGTCCAATCACCCTGCCAAGGCAGGGTCACACAGAGCACATGACACAGGAATGCCTCCATCTGGGTTTGATTGTCTCCAGAGAGGGACAATCCACAACCTCCCTGGGCAGTCTGTTCAGTGCTCTGCCACCCTCAGTGTAAAGAACTTCCTCAGGTTGAGGTGAAACTTCTTGTGGTTTAGTTTTAGGCCATTGCTCCTCACCCTATCAATGGGCACCACCTAAAAGAGTCTGTCACCATTCTCTTGACACCTGCCTTTGAGATATTTGTATGTATTTATATTTATAAGATCCCCTCTCAGTCATCTCCAGACTAAACAGGCCCAGCTCCCTCAGTTCCTCCTCGTAAGAGAGATGCTCCAGTCCCTTAATCACATTTGTGGCCTCTGCTGGACCCTCTCCGGTAGCCCCTTTTCTTTCTTGTTCTGAGGAGCCCAGAACTGGACACAGCACTCCAGATGTGGCCTCACTAGGGTGGAGTAGAGGGGGAGAGTCACCTCCCACAACCCACGGGCCACATTCTTCCTGCTGCACTCCTGGTTGCAAGGGCACTGCTGGCTCATGGTTCACTTGTGATCCACCCATAAGCCAGCCACATCTGTGGTTGTTCTGGTGTTACAGAGAAAATCCTAAAATAGTCCTTGAAGTATAGCAGCCTATTGTTGTTCTCAGTGTATTATTACACTTCCCTGTGTATCATTTAATAAACCAATCTTTGGCCTATGACTTGCTGATGCTTTGAAAGAACTTAATGAAACTTGCAATGTTTCTGAAAATACCAGTAGCTGTGGAAATGCTCATGGAGCATTCATCTAGAAGGGCAGCCAGGCATTCCCTGGTTATTCTTTGGTAATGGGTACAGTTAAAGTGTTGTGCTGTACATTATGTTAGGTCTTAGGCAAACATGATTTTTTAAATTAAGTTCAGGCACCAATGACACTGGATTTATGTTCTTAAGGTCATAGCCTAGAAATGGACAAAGAAACCAAGAAATGCCTATTTAATAGATATGCAGGATATCATATGATGTAATGTCTCTTGTTAGACAGAAAAAGCAGAAGTCTTTATTTCATCCATCATGCACTTCAACCTTGCCTGATTTTTAGTTATATCATATGGTGTGATAAAATATGTCCCTTTTTTTTCTCCACAGGTCTTGTGCAATGCCTTGTAGAAGTTACTATAGGAATTTGCCCTAAAGGCAACCAGCAAACCATCACTTTAGACCAGCAAAAAATTGCTAGTGATCCCTGCTGACCTGACACTTTATGGACATCAGAGGCAACACCACCATATTTTTATACAGTCTGGAGTTTGTCCTTATTTCTTTTCAGCAATTTGACATTGATTAGAGGATCAGAATTCTTAACTGTTTTAAAGTGAATTAGGTCATTTATTATCTGAAACATTTAATGACCCTTAAAGAAAAAGGCAGTAAGCGTGGATAGTGATAACAGATAACGGATTTTTGTCTTCTCTTTACCAAGACAAGGGATTCAAACCCAGTGTTCCAGCTCATTTACTTAGTGAATAAATATTTTTGCAATCTAGTGCATCTTTCCACAGTTCTGTTCTACAGATGTTTTGTCAAAATACACATTTTTATCTTAAGAACAAGCACTAGAGCCTCTTATAAAGACAAAGTGTAGTTTGACTACATAAATGTTTGGCTACATAAAGTAATGCCTTTCCATTTCAATATTTAGTATGAAAATGCACCATAAAACAGATTTCTGTTAGAAATGGTAGTTATTGGCTAAATATATAAAGAATTACACAGTTTAGGATCACATTTTCTTCTTGAGTGGGAAGCGAATGAAACATAATTTATCATATTGTGATCAGAGTTATTATTTTATAAGTTCTCTCTGCATTAATGTGTGGTCTGATGTGAAATACTTACACAGCAGTGGATGAAATACAGACATTTCTCACTCCACTCCAGTTAAAATATTGCTAAATATATTTAGGTGGCAATAACTACTGGAGACATCAACCAGCTCAGGACTGTGCTTTATGGGGGATTACTCAAGCCAAGCAGCAGAATTAGAATTAGCTTCACCTAGTTCCCACTGTCTGAAGGACGGACAAGAGGTGTGTACTTATTCTCCATACTCCCTCTGCAGTGAAGAGAGAAAACAAGAGAAAAAATAGGTTTAATTAATTCCAGCTGTTTAATATATATGCTATGAAGGGGTTGAGTCATATTTGAAGGTGTCTATTTATCTCTGCCAGTTACAGGGAAAGCCTGAACAACTACGTAAGTCTAATTTTATATTTAACTTTAAGATATCTAAATTATCAAAGATAAATCCCTTGCTAAATTACAATTGTTATTCAGTTTTTATTAGAACAAATAGATGGAGAAAATAGATGACAAGGAAAGTGGAAACCAACAGTAACAGCAGTCAAGCAAAATATTTATAGGCCTGAAGCTAAAGCATAAAGTATATTATTAATACATGAGCAGTATTAACTACTGAAGGCATTTTTTTCTTCATTAAAATGCATTACTTGATTTCCTGCATCTGAGGGAAAGTACCCAACAGCTTTGGGTAGTCAAATACTTAAACTTATCTAACTTTTTTTTTTTTTACTTACCTTCCTCATAACTTTTCTTCTCACAGAAGTTCCTGGTATGCATCGGTCTCCTTTCCTCCTGTTTGGATTCTTGGTGAAATTTACTCAGCCTTTTGGAGCTCAAATTTGTTGGAGTACCAAGACCCCACAGAGAAGTGCTGAAATGGATTTTTATTGTTCACAGGCTCCTAAGTTTCCAAAATAGTCTGTGGCTGACCCTGCCACAGGTCCAGGTTGCTTCTCAACAGTCCCTTACATTGAGGATTTCCTTGGTCTTCAATAAAGACTGGTAAAGAAAAATCAGTTCCATAGTTTCAATGGAAAACTTGAAAAATTTAACTGATTTGTTTCTTACTCCAGGCATTTCATGTACACTGTCTTGTTGTTAACAGATCAACTCTGAAGAGCTTAAAAATTTGGAGGCTGACTTTTCTTGTGGTCCCATTAAAGAGCCTAACCTCATGCTTAATTTCCAGTCTACATTCATTTGTAGAGGAGGGAAAAAAAAGACCACCACACCCCAATGTCAAAGTGCCACCCTTCAACATTTTATTTTTAAAAATAGCAACAAAAGCAAATACATGTAAAAGAAAAAGTTCAGTATGGAATGCTTTGTTGGTATGAAGCACTGCCTGTGTGACTCTATTTGTCTTTTAAGCTGCCAAGAATTTCAGTTACAGTTAATTCTGCTCAAAGCACATGGGGGGTTTTGTTTGTTTGTTTTTCCTCAGTAAGAACAGCACAAGTTAAGGAAGATTAACAGGTTCAGCCTTGGAATAACCCCAGATCTCAATATTCTGGATTTGATCATATCTGGTCATAAATACAAAGTTTAATGGACAGACTCTATCCCTCACTACAGGTGCTTCTTCCATTTGGTGTGAAGTCTTCATAGTGGATTCCTTTCCAATGCTATTCACATGGAAGTGCTAATCACTGGCTGCAGTTAAACCTCCATGGCAGGGCTGTGCAGTAACAGTAACAAAGGAAGGAAAAGAAGAAAAAATATAGAAGAAACAAAAAAAATGTGACAATGACGGCTTAATCTGAGAAGGAGCTGTAGAGTTGAAAGGTGTATTTTCATGTAGTGATTTTATTTCTAGTCACATTTTCTGTATAAATTTTCAATTAACGAAGAAAGTAATACAACTGAAATATCCAGCTGTTGACTATCAATATACAAGTGCACATGATGTATGAGAAGAATATTATTTTAGAAGAGTTTTTATCCTAACTCTTTTGGTATCTTTTCAGCAGAAACCAGTTGCCAAGATAAAGATACTGTCCCAAAAGAGCTGTTTCAAAATTGGTATTTATAACATTATCCAGTGGTTTCGGGATGGGATTAAATATCCACTGAGTACAAGGTCAACTCTACAAAATGAATTGACTTGTGACCTACTTTAGATTTCAAATTGCTCCACCAAGAACAGACAAAAGGCTAGGTAGCTCATTGCAGGTTGCCTTTTAACTTCTTAATCATGCCTCTGTCTGAGGTTTTTTAATTTTCTATCCCAATAACCCTTGAAATACATTAAAAATGAGGAAAGCAAACTGTAGCAGTCTTTCTTTCTACATATCACAGTATCCTCTTCTGGCCATCTGGTCTCTGGTGCTGTTGTACTAAGAAATTACTGAAGTCCTGAGAGTTTGCAGAGCCCAGCTGATTTCATGCTTTTAATTTTAAATCTATTTCCTTAAAATGATCAGTTGTCAGGTTATCTCAGTTCTTTAATATCTTGCTGTAGAACATAAACAGAACCACTCATGCATGCTCTCTGCCTTGATCATAGCCTGGGAGAAACTGGCCACAGATTTAAGCAGGGCTTTTTCAGGAACAAACTGTACCAGATCTCCCAGATGTTGTGAAACTAACAAGAGGCTTAAGTTTCAAGCTTTTTAGAAGAGTGCCCCTTAGCCAGAAACAATGTTGCATTTAAACCTTTTCCTCTAGGCATTCAGGGAATACAGGAATTGTCATTATGCTGACAAATGACATGCTTTGGGTGTATTACCACATGCAAAGATGGATGAAATATGAGTTATCTGCTGCCAAAATCTTTGTTGGACTATTGAGTATAATAGTAGAATATGCCACTGTATGGTCTACATTTAGGGTAATTGTCTCAGATACCCAAATAAAATGTGTTTAGACGAACATAAATAAATTTGAAAGTTTTATTGGTTAACTGTATTTTTAGTTTTCATGGTTATTCTTTTTGTGGTATTACACATCTTCCCACCTCTCCCTAGAGTGAGAGATGTAGTGACAATATACATTCCAAAACTGTTGGAAGGCTTAGTGGTAACAAATATGTTTCATTTAAGAAAATAATTGTGCAAAGCAACTTGTTCCATCCCTAGGCTCAGGAATGCCTTTCAGCACATCTATGTGGAAGTCCATTATTAAATGCACTTGTTGAAAGGGAGGAATAGTGAATGCTACCAGCACCATCACAAGATGAAACAGTGTGTTTTAGGAGAGAAAATAATGTTCTCTTTGCATTATTGCAGGGATTTTTGGTGGAACAGTTTGGCGACACTGATCATGTTCAAGTGGATAGAAATACTTTTGGTTCTGTCACTTTTTGAGGATAATGCCTTCCTGGGCTACTGTTCAGATATTGTGTTCTCATTCACATCTATGATATGGACACCAGAGGTTATTGCTTAAACCAGAAAATTACTCTTCCAGTTAGATAATATAAGTTAGATAATAAAAGATAGATTGCTGTACAGCAAAACACAGAAGGATACATCCCTCGTGGATGAGGCATCCCCATCCCCATCCCCATCCCCATCCCCATCCCCATCCCCATCCCCATCCCCATCCCCATCCCCATCCCCATCCCCATCCCCATCCCCATCCCCATCCCCATCCCTTCCTTGATCACCTAGGGAAAAACTGGCCTCAGAGGTTCCTTATGTATTAATTTTTGCACTTCCTTTTAATACCAGTCAATGTATGCAGCTTCTGAAATGCACTGAATTAAGTCTACCAGAGACAAAGACTGAACCACAGAAAAAGCTGGATATAATTGAGCAGTAAATGACTCCCCTTGATAAGAAGAAATACTCAATTTTTGGCAAAGTATTTTACCATACCAGGTTCTATCTACTGAGATAACAGGGAGAAAACTCTAGACAAGGAAAAAGTAGGGGAAAGCAAGTGAAGCAGGAATTACTGACTGTATGATTAATTTGAATTTTAGAGTGGTGAATGCTCAAAGAGTTTTTTCGTGCTATTTGTATAAAATCTAAAGAAGCAAATCCAGGTATTGTATAATGGTGTGATAATGCAGATTAGCTTCCCAATGGTGCCTCACTCACCTGTAATTTGACTTTGTTTTTTAATGAACATGGATTAGTCTTTCCACAAAGGTATCACTCACTCCGTGCAACTGTTGTGTTGTCACACGGTGCATTTAAGACATGCAATTCCCATTTTTATGGACCGCTTTTCTTTCTGCAGTCAGGCACCTCACTTCATTTGAGATTTAAAGCCAAACCTTGTTCAAATACTGGCAACACAAAACACTCCTAGGAGAATACAGAAGAAAAGTTTGTTTAACTGGTGATGGTGTTTGGTTGCTTTTTCCGCTGGTGGGAATGTCTGTCTCAGACTTAAACCACACAGCTGGGAAAGCCAACCTCAGCCTCCAGCCCAGGCTGCCTGCATACAGAGACTGTATTTATCAGCCAATGTAATACATGCTAAAGAAGGCAGAGATTTCATGACTTTCTGCTTGAAAGAGCCTGGGGCAGCCTCGCTTGAGACTGCATAGCATGCGCAGAAGAGATCAGACAGTTCAGCCAAAGGCAAACATTAATATACTGGTTGTACAAATGCACAGTGCAGATTTAGAAGCTTTGTGTTATCCCCTTCAGAGCAACACCATTTTGTGCTGATGAGTATTATCTAATTAGGCGTTAGCTCAGAGCTGGTACAGAGTGGTGCAAGAGTACTCTACTCACTAGTAGTAGCTTACAGCCAATTTGCTCTCACAGACAAGCAAGTGAACATAGTGTAAAAGAAGGAAACTGAGAACACGTATTATCAGTGCAGATTATCTGGGACTAAGCTAACACACAGAGTATAAGGCTTTCTGGGCTCACATTTAAGCCGTGAGCATCTGGTCTTGGCCATATTTGGTCTACTACCGATGAATGGAGAAATCTGTCATCTGTGGATACCCTAACAGAACTAATATCTTCCAAATAAATGTCTGAGCAAAATAAACGACTAAGGCAAAGCTCTGCTCATTGCACTGCTCCAAAAATAGGTGTATATTAAAATAGAGTCAAGTGTTATACAAAGTGCCCTGGCAACAAGAACTAATATTGCAGTGAGTTGTAAGTCCCAGGAATGCAAAGAGAGTTGGGCAAACAAATTGAACTGCTCAGTTATAAACAGGGGCTGCTGCTACGGAGAAAGGCAACAACCATTCTGAAACATGTGAGGGAAACCTCAGCCTGCTGCAAATCTAATGCAATACCTTCAGGCAAAATGTTGCAGTGGAAATAAAAGCTTTGAGACTTTTAGGCAAAGAAGATGGGTGACTTTAGCTGCACCAGAAGGGCACAGCTAATAGAGTGGGTACAGCTTCCAGAATATAACAGCACATTAGGATTTTCAGGTGGCAGGGAGAAGGAAGAAGCAGCTGTCAGCATTTTAGTCTCTACTTTTGTTCTTGTCAGACCCTTACTAGCAGTGCAGTATAAAATATCACCTCTGATGTACTGTGATTGCATATAGGCCCCCGACCACTTCCCCAGCTGCATCTCTTCAGCATGTGTTCCAGTCATAAAAATAACTTAATACACTGATCTGATAAAAATATTTAGATAACTAATGATTCTGTCCAACAAATATTTCAGATGCTTTTAAAGAAGATTATTCTTATTACATGGAAAACAATTTCAATGGGGTTCACCGGCAGTGTGCTTCCCATATGGATGCTGATATTGCATAGAGCAAAGCCAGTCATAAATTTCACTTTGGAGAGAAGCACAGCTACACTAATTTATTTCATGAGACATTGTTTGTGGTTGTGCATGGCCTTCTTTATGGAGATATTAGCTTGGGTATTCTGAGTCCAGGAACACCTATTTACACAAACATATTTTAAATCTGTGTAGAATTATTGGTTCCTTGTAGCTGCTAGCTCTGCATACCAGAACTTCTGGGGACCAAGGTAGTTATAGTTCTCCATGATAAACTCGGATTATCTATTAGTTAGGAAGTCTAATCTAAGACTCAGATATCAGATGTAATAATTCTTGTAAGATCCCTGTGAGCTGTGTTGCCATTCACCTAGCTGCAGATTCAAATACAGGTTTATCTTTAAAGACTTTTCACTTGTCTGATTTTTCATAGTTTCACTATTCACAGTTATCAATAAAGAAAATAAATGGAAATTTGGCACAATAGGTGAATGATAAAAGCAAACAGTTGGTTTGTGTCTTGTTTCAGAAAAATTAGGATGGCGGAAATGACAAGAATTGCCATATATCTACACACTCTTCATTTTTACAAAAATACAAAGGTATTTTCATAAAAAGGAGAAGAATGTGGGAACAGTTACCTACTTTCCCACTAAATACATAAAAATCATTAATGGGAGTATACAGCAATCCAAATATTAGGTTACAAACATATATTTGTGTTCCTAAAAAACACAAAAAAAAATTTTGTCAATCATCAGAATGACGATGACAGTAGTTTCTGGAAACTAAATAATTGCTCTGCATCAGAATGATGAATTAAAGAAATAGTCTGGATACTACTATGTTTACACCAGCTACAATTTTCCTTTAGAAATTATTTTTCCCTTTCAGCTTTCTTTCAGTGTTGTTTCTTTTTTTTCCTCATTATAAGTACCGAAGACCTACCCATCATTCTTTGGCATCTGAAGTTCATTAAATTTATTTTCAAGCAAAACGTGATCTTTTTTCTTCTCAATTTTCAAATAAACTTCTCATCATAACATGATCAATGTGACTGCAAAAAATAAAGCTTATCTCAATTATCTCTTTTACCTCTATCCATGCATAAGGCTTGAAGGCATAAGGCTTTACCTGCTTCTGGACAGGAATGCTTTGAATACCTTTGTAATAGTCATACAGTCATATATTGTTGCCTCCACAGAGATAAAACCAGGAAACAGATAACAACTGACACTTTTATTGTGATATAGTGTTGAATGCATTATCTCCATGCCTCAGAGGACCTTAATATTTACCACTACTTTCTAATCTATGCAAGCTACAGCATTCTCAGGAAGAGCAGGGTAGGGTTTCTACCACCATTGGAAATAAATGTTTATTACCTTTAATAACACAACTGTTTCATTACTTATTTTCTAATTTATAATTATTTCTGCCTGATAATAAAAATACTATCTATTTATCTGAATAAATCTGAGTTCTCATTATTATGAGTGTCACCTATTTAAGAGAAAAAAGTTATCTACATATACTGAACTAGCTGCAGGATCCTGTGTTCACGAAGTACAGTTATTACCTGACTTTCTGAAGAATCTTGTTTGAAATTACATAATTTTGAAGGTGACCTCTATAAACATATTGACTGGGAAACCAGAAAAAGGTCTTCATGGTCTAACTTGCATGAAATGGCCATATGATGTTTCAGAGTAATTTAGTATTGAACCAGATCACAGGAATTTAGAAAAAATATTTTTTAAAGTTTTATGTTAAATTAAATTGCAATTAAAAATATTTAATGATGAAGATGCTCTATCACTTGAATCCTTCTTCAACTTACCACAGTGGTGGCAGAAAGTACCTACGGTATTTATAGAATCTCTCTTCCTGGTGTTAACCTATAGTTAGTGTTCTAACTTTGTGTAATAAACTGTAAAGCCCTATTATTGAATTTGTGATGAAACCTTAACATTCTTTGTAGCATTCTTTTTGTGTGAACCTTCTTGGAAACTTCTTTATTTACACCCTTTAGCCTTGAAAATACAAGACCAAGTGCCTTTTTCTAACCAGTCTCCCTAGAATGAAATGACAGCTTCAAATAATTTGGCTTCTTTATTCTTTGGAACATCATTCAGGGACCCCAATTATATATGTGCCTAAGACATGTTTGGGATATGATAATATGTGCCTTCTCTCAGAAATTTTGGAAAGTTTGCACTCATATATGTAAACTGAGAGTAACTCTAATTTCAGGAAATTGTTTCCAATTTCTCCTGAGAAGTCATATAGCAGTTGCAGTGATATTTTATAATTCTTTATCACAGTCTATGGTGATAGATTGTCACTGTCAGCTAAATAGTTAATACAGCTCTACAATAAAAAGTGACTATTCTGAGTTTCCTTAGGTAAGAACAGAAAAAACAGGCAGTGTCCACTTTGGTCCTGTAATACACCCTTCAGTACCTTAAGAAGGATCCAAATTAGCTAAAAGCTAACCGCTAAAAAAAGAGAGAAAAGTATATTTAAAAAATTTAATGAAACAATAAATCAATAGTTGTTCTGAAAAGTATTTCTAATGAGAAAGACAAAAAAAGAGAATTATTTTATAATGCATTGTGTGTTTATAAACATAGGCAGGCAGCTACTTTTTTTCCAGAAACTAAGACTTAATGATGCTACAAAAAACCCCAGCTTCTATGAAGTACATATGTCACTAAGAGGCAATGAGGACAAACCACACCTTTTCATGCAGGCATTACTCTGATAAGATAGAAAAATAATAATTTAAATGGGAAATAGACATACAAACAAAAATGGAAAGGGTGACTCTGGATATGAACATAAAAATCATTTGCAAGGTGAAATGGCTAATACTTTTTTCCATTCTGTCCTCCATTTCCTTTTCTTAAAAGGGAAAAATAGAACTGTTGTTACTGAGGTCATGGCGTCTACAGGGATTAACAGAAATTTCCTAAGGCCATTTCTGTAATTTGCAAAAATATTAGTAACATTTAATTAATAATAGTTTCGGTGAAAACAGATGAAGTCAACCCCATTGATTTTCTAGCCATCACTTCTTACATTGCTTCTGGCTCCTTTGGGATGCTGTGTGAAGTTATCACAGACACATTTAACTGAGGCAATTTAATATTTCCCATAGAGAACAGAAATCCATTTGCATTATTATCACCAAATGAAACCTTATTTCAATAACATTTAACATAATTAAAATCTATGAAAATATAGTGCAGATTATATTATGAGAGAAATAGAAGATTAAATATTAGAGTGATAATTCTGATTTAACATACAATTTTTTTTTAAGTTGCCAAGTGACCCTATTTATGGTTTTTGATCATTGGATATTTTTAGTGCACTGTTTGCATTGTGTGTAGGTGTGAGGGAGATGCAGCAGGTGACCTCTGTGTGAAGAACTGGGGACTGTCCCATGCCAGACATGGCTGGATCCAGCCAGGTCCATAATGGACCCTCTCCAGGGCACAGCTGATCCTGTCAGCTAAGCTGGTGGCACCCCAGAAAACACATTTAAGAAAGAACAAAATACCTCACAGACAGTGAAGACTGAGGGAATATATGTGTGAGAAGCAATCCTGCACACCCCAAGGTCTGAGAAGGTGGAGTGGGAGGAGGTGCCCCAGGTGCTGGAGCAGATTTGCCTGCTGCCAGTTGAGAGGGCCATGGTGGAACAGGTATTTCCCTGCAGTCTGTTGGGAACCCCACATCAGAGCAGGTGAAAATGCCCTGAAGGAGCAGTGGCCTGCAGAGAGGAGCCCACACTGTGGAAGGTTTATCCTGAAGGACTGCAGCCTGTGGAGGACTTACACTGCAGAAGGGAAGAAGCACGAGGAGGAAGGAGCTGAAGAGAGGACCTGTTATGAGCTGGCTGCAACCCCCATTCCACATCCCCCTGCTCTGCTCAGAGTGTATAAAGTATAAAATAGCATAGTGGTCTGGTTTTTGTCTTTGTACCTCACCTTTCTACTGAAATTTTAATTGACAATAAATTATTTTTCCCTGAGTCCTTTAAGCCCAGGATAATAATCGGCAAGTGATCTTCTTATCTTTACCTTCATCTACAAACTCGTCTATCTTATTTTCTCCCTCATCCTGTTGGCTATGGTGAGTGACATTGTGATTAGAAGGGTCTCTGGAAGCCAGCCAAGGTCAGCCCAGCCCACTTTTCTATATTATCTTCTGGGTACAGTGGTTTTGATCAGTAGGGCTCAAGCTAGAGTTGCTAAAGGACGTTCCAGTGAGAAAATCCCATTGAAATAAATACACATGGAATGGGTACATGAAATCAGAATGCAGGAAGTGAAGGAGGAAGAAAATGGGGAAGAACCCACATTAACACATTTTAGGGTCTAGGTTTCACATGGTGAAATGAAGTTCTGTGGTTTTAGTTTTTCCCATCTCTTTTGGAAGTTAATTAAGATTTCTTTTTCAGAACTTAATTAATGAAAGCAGAGGCTCGCAGAACGGTAGTATTTGTTGCAATTAAATGGGTATTGCACAATAGTAATATGCACAAACAGGCAGTTTCTAGTCACTGCTACACATGCATTGCACTGGTTCACATACATATCAATACAAAATTGAATTTAAAATTTCATGAAAATGCAAACCTGTAAGAGGATGGGTGCTTATATTCCTATTTTGTATGCAAAGGCATAAGTGAATGGCTTGTTACTGCTTAATGAATTTTCAGAATTTATATGATGCAACAAAATTTCTTTGCATGCAAACACAGTATAAACAGACACCTTGCAAAAGACAACTGATAAGTTACAAACAACTGAGTGAAGATATTAATTTAGATAAATGAGCTTGTTGAGTCAAAAATATATTATATGGTAACTTACCTAATATGCTTAGCTTTTCAGATGCTGTTTATAGTCATTTTAGCAACTGTGACATATTAATTCAGTTGTGGAAAAATGTATGGTTTAACAAGAATATATATCAGATGCAGCTGTGATGCTCTCCTAATAAGGACAGCACATTTCCAACACACTTTATTATGCTGAATTACTGGTAAGGCTCTTAGTTTTGGTTATAGTGGACTAGGAGATTTACAACTGTTTGGATTACTATTGTTTTTCAAGTGCATATGAATTTAGAAACAAAATCATGAAAAGCTAATCTAAACAGGCATCTAAATTATTCTTTTGCAAAACTGTGTAGTGAATTTTCTGAATGGGATTGCACACATCAGAGGTTTCCTGAGCTGTGTATATCCTAAGAACTGAAAAATTGAGGGAGTGATTTGATAACAAAATGCCAATGCTTCCCTTCATTTTTGGTAAAGAGTAAGAAAATTCCTTGGCAAATAGCAATATGTCTGATATATGTTTGCTACACTGAGTGATGTTCTGATGAGACCAATTACAAATAAAATGTCTGTTGTAAAGTTACATATTGTGTAGGTAGCTGTTCACAGGATAATAATTTTTAATTGGGCACAGGGACTTTCACCCACTCAGCTTAAGTAAATTACACCGCCTTAAAATAAAATCTTAGATTTGATTGTCATTTTGATTTTGGAGCTCATTTAGTAGGGAGGAAGTTAGCCTAGAAAATAAACATTTATAATCTTGGAGAAACTTATCTTCAAGAGGAGTGTTTGTACACTATCTACAAAAGAACCATTGTCATTTTAGAAAACAAACACAAAAATACTCCTTACGCAACTCCAATATGCAAAGGGTATGACACATAGAAGGAATATCTGGAGTGAGTTTAAACACATCAGCTTGAAGTGCATTGATTGTTGTTGGAGTAGTAATTTTAAAACCATTTCAAAATCATCATATGCACATCCATAACCATCCATACAATTCAGACCAACACTGAATGTGTTTCAGGCAGCTAGACCAACAGCAGCTTTTAAAATATCCTTTTAATAAAGCACTTGCATGAGAGTGGAATACTTACCTGTTGAAAGTCCCAGATAAGGGCAGGTACCTTTATTTATTTGCAGCAGGTGTTTGTGCACTCGCCGATCTGGGCACTCAAGAAACTCCACTGTCCTTCAGGCATCACAAGGGACAGTTAGTAATTTACCTCCAACAAATCTCCTTGTAATTGTGCTGCAGTGCCAATGCTCGTTAGGGCTTGCCTTGCCACAGGACTTGATCAGACTGAGGTTCTTTCCTGGAGTGTACCCGAGGCAGCAAGCATGGCACCGGTACTGGGTATCAAAGTGCAAAACAAGGTGACTGGAATGCAAAGATTAAAACATCCTGTTTCCCCAGGCAAATACTGTTTTAGAGTCATTATACACTCTTCCAGTGGTTACTGCCTTCTTTCACATTTTTAGCGTGCCCTTCTTAGCGGGCTATTATCCATACATTAAGCATACAGTCAGATGCCAGCAATTCTTTTCGTCATGCATGTTCATGTGCTAGTTCACGTGCTAGCCACAAAGCAGCAAATAACAAATAGTTAAATTTCTTTGTATGCATATATCCATTGTGCAACATCTTTTTCAAGGGTCATGTGCCAGGTCACAAATATTGATTGCTATGCCCTGAATTACCAGGACATTCACCTAGGAGCACTTAATCATATATACAAATCAAATAATGTTCAAAATAACATGTATTTCACTTAACTTGCATTAATATAATAATATTACTCATTTAATACAAATCCTTATGCCCTAAAATCCCACCCCTGTATCCTCCCAGTACCAAAACCGAGCCACGCAAACACAACACAGAGGAGCTTAATTTTTACAAAGTAGAGTAATATGTACACTAAGAAACTCTAAGAAAAAGCAAAATGGTTTAAGGCTATGAAGTACATTTGTCAGCTGTTATCTAATATTGTTGGTACATAATATTTAATGAAATACATGTCTGCCTCAGAAAAAGTAAACACAAACTCTGACCTTATTCAATAGTAAGAAAAAATGTTCATAGCACAGCAAGGTTTATTATAAACAAAGACTAATATTTTAGACTTCTTAAACAAATTGATATTGAGCAAGCATATTCTTTATAGAAAAATAATTTATTTTATTTAAAATTTATTTTATTTTGTTTTTATTTTATTCCACATTGTAACAGGCATTTTAATCTATGGAGTGCACTGGTGAACATAATTGGTCTAAAACACTGCTCCATCTTACCTTTTTAAATTATTTAAGTTTGCTGGAAAACGTAACTAGTAGACTTCCACGTTAGCACTGTGAGAAGTGCTTTTTGGACTTTCACCCTTATCTTCTATTAGTCTCTTTCATATTTCATTCACACTTGTTTTTGCACTCACTTTAGAAACACAAAGTACTGTTTTAAGGCTTTTAGACTCACCGTCTTACTTGAAGAGAAACTTAACCTCATTGCAAAACAATGGTAGGAAACAGCCACCTTCAAAGATACTACTTTAATGAACTCACTTTACAAAATAAAATGAATTATCCTTTAGTGAATAAGAAATTTCAGATGAAAGGAATTGTTATAAGAAAAGATGATGGAATCTTTCAAAATCGAGGAAGCCAGAAAACACAAACATTCTCATTCTTCATTTAAAAAAAAATCTTAGAGGATGTTTTAAATTTTACATTATTTGTTCTTCCAGTCATTCACAGAAAAATCATGGTTCTTAACTTGTCCACAGGACTATGTTTTGTGCAATCAAATCAGTATGTGCCAAATCTAACCTCCAGGAAGCCCACTCAGCTGTTCATACATCAGCCTGCTTGACAAAGCAAGTAGTATCAGTAACAGAGAAGGCACACCCTGTATTCAGTGATAGGTCACAGGCACAGGATTTACAGCTTTGCTGTTTGATAAGCTTATTCTAGCATTTAGCAACCGTATGAAAACATGCTAGAAAGCCACTGTAAATGGCAATGGAACAGTAAAGAGCCCTCCTTCCACAAACAACCCAGAGCAACATCTTCATCTTAATGAAAAGACCATATGGAACTGTCACCTTGAATCACCATAGTTAGTTGATTTTGAGGCTATGAAAGACACTTTTGCTCATCTTTAACCTCTCCCACGTGACAAATTGTGAGGATTACCTTAGTTACTGCATCCAGTCAAAAGCTATAAATGAGCTACAGCATCTTTCTATCACATGCAACCTCAATTTAAAAGTTTCAAGTGAGGAAAAGATCCATAAAATATCTTTGTAATTTTTTCCATTGACAAATTTTTTTACTGCTGACATTTGTTTGTAATTTTATTTCATTCTTGCTTTTAAATATTGCTTGCACTGTTGGAATGATGAGCATGAACAGATTTATTATTTATCATGAAGAGGTTGTCTTCAGGAAAGATTATACTCTCACATCATCTTTCTGTCTTCTGTAATAGGAGATAAAAACTGCATCAGTTTAAACTTGTCATGGCTTATTCTCAGTTTTTGAGTTTTAAACTTCCTCTTTGAACTATTAACTCACCTATTTGCTGCAGTATTCTAGTAAAACAGTGCCAAAGGAGCGATATAAAATGATCTTGCTTCTTTCTGCAAAAAAATTCACAATTTTTGTATCCAGCAGCTGCCTGAGCTCTTCTCAGTACTCTGTGTGCTTTCACTGTGACACAGAATCAGGTTAAGCCTCTATATTGGGTGAAAATTTTCTCTTATACTTCTAGCACATGGTTTTTTCATCCAGAAGCACAACCTTATGATTGGTTTTACTTCACACAAATGTTTTGATAACATCCAGGTTATTAAGTGATTTAAATTCTTATATAGCATTGATTTGTTTTCCTAAGGGTTTACCATTGTTACTATTACAGCTTTGTCAGTGGTAATTTCACACCATATAATTGATAAAATATGTTGGAAGTGTTGAACTAAGAATAAGCTCATGTAAGACCTCATCAGAATGCCAGCAATTGTGGGTCTGTAATTCGTAAGCCACTGAACTCTTGGTGTTGCTCTAACATGAATCCACCTAATGAAAATGTAGTGCCACCGTTAATCATTGGTCTCTACAAAAAATGCATCAGCACCTTTACAAACCATGCTTTTAACCTCATAAGGAGAACTAACAGTGTATATATATGACTACCATTATTTAGAAATCAATTCTGACTGGTATTTATTAGATTAACCCCTTTAAATGTTTTATAAATAATGTCCAGTATTAGGTAGTTTCTGTTTTGTCTTTACTCAAAGTTGCATGGGTGGGCCAATAAATACCCAGGTAATTTTGTTTAACTATTCAACAGTTATTGAACAGACAGATCTCTTGAATGTTTTATTAGCAATTTTTTCCAGTGTCTATTTACTAAAAAAAAAGTGATAATTTATTATGAATCCTTTATTTCTTATTGTACATTGGATAATTACTTACCTTTATACTTTCTACCAAAACCTTCTTTTTGTACCTTTTATCTTTGTCAATAGTTTACCATACTTCTTGGTTTCTGTTTGATGTCCAGTAGCATTAGCTTCTCCCATCTTCTCTCCACTTCTTATAAGTATTTTTGTTAATTTCTTCATTTCCTCACTAAACGCTAAGGCCTTTTTTTTAGTTCCATTTCTTTGGTTTTGATAGCATCATCTTCCTAATGGACTGATAGCAAGCTTGACAGCACCTAGTAAAATGCTTTTAAGTAGTATCCAAATGCCATTTATGCTAAGTTCTTACTACTATCTGATTTAGCTATAAGTGGTTTTTTGCCTTTATGATAGGATCTCTTTAAATCATTACATATATATTTTGCTTTTATTCTTCTATTCTATATGCACATTGTAAATGTGATTTACTGGAGCATAATGACAGATGACGGAAGAGGCTGAGAGAAGAGCTTGCCTGGCATGAAGACAAGAAGGACTTAATAGCAGCTTTCCAGTACCTAAGGGGAGGTTATCAACAAGATGAAGCCAGACTCTCTACTGATGTGCATGACAGAAAAACAAGGGAAAATGAGATGCCACCTTTACATAAGGAAAAAAAATCACTATGGTGCTGACCAATGGTTAGAACAGGTTGCCTGGAAAGCTCAGGTACTCTCTGTCCTTGGAGATTTGTCTGACTAGGAGACATGAGCAGGCCCGTCCGATCCCAAAGGTGATCCTGCTTTAAGTGGGAGGCTGCACTGAAGTCCTCCAGGTGTCACATCCAGCCTGAAATTATTCCAATTCTGCAATAAGATCACTTATGATTCTTACTGTATTTATTTTAAATTTTATTTGAAATTCCCTCTACCTGCCAGAATGAGGATTACGTTTGCATTTCATTGGGTTGGTCATGATCATGCCTTAGGTTTCAATTTTTAGAAAGAAAGATACTTAGAATTTGCCGCGTGAGACCACCAGTTCTTGTCATTCTGAGTAATTGCCTCAAATAACACAAGTTCATTAAACATGTGAATGCCTCTACCAGCCTTTCCCTTGTTCTTTGCTTTGTATTGTAGATAGATTATTCTCTATAATATAAAATCACCATTCCATGTGCAGTAGGCTTTTGTCAGTCGTTTAAAAACTTAAATTTATGTACATTGCCAATAGAAAGATGTGGTAGGGTAACAAATTAACATTGAAGAGTTGTAGTAATACCTTGTCAGAGGACCTTGGGTAACACAGGTTTAGCAATACTCTCTTGGCACAAATTAGTTTCCCAGTCTTAGGACAGTTCTTTAACCTTTATGTCATCTGGCTGAAGTCTATTTTCTGTGTCCTGTATGCCTCAGTCTGGCTGATATTGAACATACAATATTCTCTTGCACTGAACATTATACACACAAATGTTTTCTGCTGACATGATGGGGGCCCAGATGGTGCAGACTCAGTTTTCTGTGCCACTAAAGAATTTTGTTTTCAGGATTTAATGATTTAAAAAGATAAAAACTGTCTCTTCTCCAAACAGTCAGTTTTGTTTGCCTTTCTAATCAGCCTTTTTTTCATTGATCAGAAAAATGTCTGAACATGCGTGCCTTTTGATAACATTGAAAGGTAGCACCTTAAAGATAATTATTCCCATAATTCTGACCTTTGCAATGCCGTGTTAATGTTGACATCTTAAAGTGACTTTAAATATTCATGCTAATGAGAATTCCTTTGCTTTCATGTCTGCATTTGTGACTCCTTGCCATAAACAACCTCAGTAATATGCCTGTAGGCTTATGACTCTCCCATAAAACCAATCACAGTAGCAATCTCATTTTGAAGCTGGTATTAAAAGTGGGATAGGCAAGTGTTCCTGTATTACCATAATCCAGACAGAACTTACTGCATACAGCTGAAGCATAAAAGTTTTCCTATTACATGGTCTGACAGCCGAGATGAAGATATTTGACAGGACTTGGCTATGATTTTGCAGGATTTTGTCTGTGATACATTACTATAGTGTCATTAATTCTCGAGGTTTTGGCTTTATTATTCGAAGTCTACAGGCAGTTTGTATTATCTCTCTGTACCCTGGCAGTAAACTGAAAAGGATGATGGTATAATATATAGCTGAAATTTTACAATGTGATGTAAGAAAAATGCAAGAAAATATGTCTTTTCCACAGCATGCACAAAAGCACACCCTCATCACTTTCTAAATAGACAAGAATAACTTGGTTAAAGTTATCTCCTTCTGTTTCATGACATGGATCTTCTTTTCAGCTGCCCTTTTATATCTTTTCCCCTACTTTATGAAAAAACATATAAACCACTACTCTTGCTTGTGGGAAATAAAGAGTGTATTATCTTTAGTACAGAGTAGATACAGATCTGCATCTCTGCATTGCTCTCAAAGCCTTCAAAATCAAGGAAATGGTTTAATTCTGAATCTCTTCAAACAGTACTAGGCAAAAGGATCTGTAATGCATGAGAAAATAATATTTACATCATCAGAACTCCTTTGATTCAGCCAAATGGAAATCCGTTACGTACTCACCAGTAGATGCCTTGGGAGGGGAGGAGAGGAAGACAGGGAGAAAGAATTTGCATCCAACTACTCCATATATTGCTTTTCCCTAAACATCTTTTGGCCATTTTCAGAGACAGAAAATGCTGAAAGTTCTATGTTCTTCTGGTGTCTTGCAGACTTAAAAAGGGAATAATATCTGAAGTTTGAACACTGGAAAAAAAATTAGTTTTGGAAATTACCATGTATCAGAAGAAATTTTGTTACCTCTCCAATGAAGAGTTCATGCTAATCAAGATGTATATTTTCAAATCATATTAAAGCAATGCCAGTCTTAAGTAACTCCAACCACCTAAAAGCTAGTCATCTAAACAATTTGTCTTACACATAGTCCTTCTCCTTAAATCTTTGGGAGGAATAAGGAGAAGTTGCTGCGTCTCACATTCCAGGTTAGGTACCCACAGAGTGGATTTATGCATGAGGGTACATTGAGAAACAAACTAGAAATTAAAAGGAATTGAAAGATGATTATTAGATAAAGTAATTTAAAGATGGGAACTATAGCCTCTATTAATTGAGGAATGCACATTTCAGGCCTTAAAATTTTAGGTAAACAAATTTTGGCTCCTAAATTTCTTTTCTGCTTGAATCCTCTACTGAGGATTCTTGTCTAGCAGGCTTTTGTAGTGGTTAGCCATATGACGTTCTCCTCTGTATTTTTATTTGTACTTTCAATTCCAGTACACTTCTTAGTAGACAGGCAACACCTTTAATACTAGAAAGCTGCTGAAAGTAGCAAGCCCACACTTAGCAATTAATTGTTAATTATTTTAATTTTTCTGATGTCGAATAAATGTACATGCTATATTCACCACAAATTTTAATTAATCCAAATCAAATTTCATATATAAGCTGTCAGAGGAAATGCCCAACCCATTTGTGAGAGTATAGTTACCTAACATAATGTGAAGAAGCCTCCACTTGCTATTATTTTGTTTAGCCATCATAGGTGTTTAATTACATTCTTTTGATGTTAGTAAAATAATTTAGCTCCCCCTGAAGACATTGGAAGGCATATGCTATATTGAAAAAAGTATTTTCCCATGCCACAATTTGAGTTTTATGCATAACTACTTACACAACACATTCCAGTATCTTTCTCCATTCAAAATAAATCTTACGCTTAAATAAGAAGTCAGCCATTCTATTTTGTTTTTAAAGTATAGTCAGCAATACACATAGAAAAATGTATGTTTTCCTAACAGAGAACCCAACAGCTGGCGATGTATGTGACAGGTGTTCTAATGGTGCAATTTCAAATGACTATATTTCATTCCATAAAAATTTTTCTCTCTATGCAAACCGTAGAAGCCAAAGCATAGCTGCATAATTTATAACCATATATGAAATTTAGGAGCTGGGTCAGCATATTTGATGGTGCATAAAACTAAGAATTGAGTCCATATCCACAACTTTGAATTCCCATTTTGGAATTAAATTCCTTCTATTCTCTAAATATTAGTACAAAACATAAAAAATAAGTCTCGGGTGAGTGTGCCCATCCCTTTCCATTAACTCCAGAGGAAGCCTAGAAATTTTACTTAGAGTAGGTTTAAGGACTAATATTAGGTAAGGTACATTCCACTGTAAAAATTGCCATCCCTATTCTACAAGAACCTTGACACAGCAAGTAAATTAAGATGCGAGAGCCAGCCTTAATTTTTTTAATATGTGATTTTCATTGCTCATTTAATGCAATATTGTTATGAAATATAAAATTACAATATATCCTATAAATATGTGCTATAAAACAGCAGTAAAGGAATGTTAACTTGTTGAAGGAATGAAAATGAAAATTCTGTCTAATGCTGTCGTCATCCTTTTGGGTATATGTCTTATGTCGTTATTACCATAATAGTTGTCTGGGTTTTGAGCATAGCTTATTCTACCATTAAATATTTTCATGGTCTGTAAAATACATATTTCATTAAAATAAACCAGGGAATGGTTCTCATTGCATATGTCATTTGTTTCACATGCAATGAAACCCACTTATCTCTTGTGCCTAATAAATTCAGCTTGGGAAATGCAAATACAAAATACACCACTGTGTGTCCATCTGGCAATTATAGTTTAGTACAAGCTGGTAAACTTATATTTAACATCATTTATTCTTCAACTACTAGAATTCATTCTGCTGGGTCTAGAGCTCAATGCAAATACTTAAGGATGAATAGAACTATAAATTGCCATTTTAACGAGAATTTAAGATATGTCTACTTAATATAAATAAAAATAAACACTTATCCAAAGATTTAAGTAGCCTATCAATAAGACAATACAGAAAATAATAATAACATTAATTGGAAACTCAGCCAGCAGGAAACATACAGACACTGCTTTCCAACCTCTTTGTGGGATGCGGAGTTTCCAACACCTTTTTTCTGCCCTCTCAAAATGATGCCTTTTGCAACCTAAAAAATAAGGTAGTTGTTATCAGGCAGTTACAGACTCAGGTGGTGCTAGAGGCAATGTTCACAGTCCTAGACCAGTTACACAGACCACATCTGATTGCTTGTATGTGCACAGGGAGAAGGGAAAAGAAAAAGAGAAAGGGAGGAAACAGAAATCAGGAAAAGAAATCAGCATTGAGCTCTCTCCAAGCAGTAGCTGTGGTAACACGAAATTGGATAATACAATATTTTGTAGCCTTACATGATTTACAGCATCCTAAACAGCTTCTGAAAACAATTAAACAACGAGTGCAGACCTTAGAAGATGTGATGCTGCTTGCCTCCCACAATTTGATAGTTCAGTAATTTGAGTGCTCTATTCCTTATCAGTTTCAGACCATGACTGCTTATATCAGCTTGATACAACAGTCTAATTTCAAAGTACCAAAAGAATAGAAAGCAGTAGCAAAAAGCTGCTTTCAAAAGATGGCAGATTACTGACCAAACACAGTTCATAATATTCTTACTGGCTAACTCATACAACAGGATCACCAAACAGTAGCTAGGAAGCCTAAAATTGTCTTGAATTCCCATTTTAATGAATTTTAGCAAGCAATGGCAGACCTACTCTCAGTCATCCTCTTTTTCCTTTTTCTGTATCTATTTCCATAATTCATTATTTGACATCTGAGTTCTGACAATATCAGTCTTGGTCTAAGTTTCAGACAAGTTGCTCCCTTTCATGCCCCAGTTCATGCTGATAATGTCTGCAGTCCTTTGCCGCAGTGTCGAAGCCCCAGACACAGGACTACATTCAAGCAGTTCGCAGGTAATATCATTTCCTCTGCCTCCTACCAACTCCCCTAGAAATGGAAATACACACTGACAACAAAAAGAGGAATCTATGTTTGAAATCTCTCTTTGGATAGACTCTTAGCTGAGATTTCAGACAAGATAAGGACAAGATTGAAGAATTATTCTATTCACTTCTGTCAAGGTCTTCAGGTACATCTTAAAGCTAATCAGCAGAACAGATCAGCAGATTTCATGAAACATCAGTGTGGATATCTGATTGTTATCTGTTTCCCAGAGGAAAACCTCCATTGTTCTTCTATGTATATCTGACATAAATGTTTTATATGGAAACCAATTTTATAATTTCTGAGCAAGCAAATTACTCTTCTGAATAACAACCAAACTATAGCTATATTTGGTTGATGTTGAGTCAATGTGAGCTTGAGAGCTATGGCCGTTCTCTGAGCAGCCACAATTTATAGTTGACAAGCTAATAACTGGAGCTTAGACAGTCTTAACAAAGATCAAGGCTCTTTTAAAAATAATTTGTTATTTTACAATACTGCCACAGGTAAAATAATAAATTGTTCATGAGTGAAGCTATGATGAATGCTTGGCAGTCTGGCTGGATATCAAAATGTTTCTTTTACAGAGTATGATTAGCTGAATAAAAGGTGAAGTGTCAACACTTTTAATTTCTGAAGTATATTGAAAAAAAATGTAAGACTATTAATACAACATAGCATTGGTGGACTCATTATTCTTGACATACTCCTTGAGGACATGTAATAATTGCCTTTCAAGTTTTAATATTCATTTGCTCATTCATTTTCACAAGTGTATTACTATGCTTTTGTTGCCAGACACTGATGGTGGTAACAAGGTTGGGTTTAAATATCTAGGGTTAAACTAATTTTAACAGAACCAGTGGCTAAAGCCTTGCCCAGAAATTCAGGAAAATACACATCTCTTTTTGGTATGGCTAGGAAAACCAGAGTCCTCTCTTAAAAGCATTTCATCTGCAGATAAATAAAAACAACTCTAAAGATACAGGAGAATACAAGAATGTTAATGTTGGAAGAGACAAGAACAGATCTACCATGTCTGTAACAAAATAATCACTTTATTGATATCTTCATCCACTGTACCTCATATCCAACCTGGTAAAATCCAGTAGACCATTGTTTCTTTGAAGATTCCTCACTTTTCTAACATAGTATATTCAGAGTATATTAATCATATTTAATATCTCGGAGACACAGTTTATGAATGGCTGTGCTCATTCTCTAGGAAAATGCTGACTGGCAGACACACCATCCTAGCACCACCATCTCATGCAGCTGCTGCCCCTGGTCATGAGGACAGCAATGACAGAGGGGCCAGAGCTTTGCACTAATTTGTTGTCTTCATCTGAGCAACCCAGAGGTGTCCCACCAAATGGATCCACAGGTGCTGGAAAAAGAGCCTTTTTCAGAAGCCATTATGGTTTAGAATCGTGTTAGGTTGGGAAGGGGAGCGATCAATGGGGTTTGAAGCAGGAAGAAGCCTGGGAAAACAAAGGGATAAAGTAGTATTTAAGTTATACATGTATTACTCCCCAAATAATTGCAGTGCATATTATGGAATAAATGAAAACCAATACCAGGTACGACCATTATACTAACATTTTGCTAAATATTTAGATACTGATTTTTGTTCAAACTTTCTGTCTTTCTAGCAATAAAAAATAAAGATAATTTCATCTTCTAAAGGTTTACTTAGCCAACGTTAGAAGGACTCTGCCCACTCTGTCTTGGAGACGTGTGCCAAAAATTAAATGAAACTGAGCTCTATTAAATTGATTTTTTAAATAATACTAATTTCTCCAAATCCACAGGAGAGCCTGTGGAGGCCGGTGATATGTAGATATTATCTAAGCCACAAAAGTTTCCAGTGGTGATAAAAACAGAATAGCTAAATAGTTAATATAAGGACATCAGTATTGACTAAACATATGTTCAGAATCAACATGAAATAATTAAATAACATTAATACTGCAAACTGTAAAAAAATCTGTTAGAGTTATCCCTTTGACTGTTTTCTTAAAGACTTAACCCCCTTAAAAATATCACAATAATGATGCTGATGTTGTCTTTTACCCTTTATTAAGAAAGTGATGATAGGAATCCTGTAATTGTAAAAACTTTCTAGATAAAACAAAAATCATTAATGCACTCATTTCTTTTTTCATCTCTCACAGTCTCAGCACGAATTTATAATGGTTTAATGTGGATCACAGAAAGTACTGCAAGAATGTTTTACTAATAGAATTGTGATAAATTTCTTATTTTCTGTTTAAAAATATAAGCTTAATTATATTTCCAGGTTGTCTTTTCACAAGATAAATGAAGGTATTATGATTCAGGAACATTTAGAAGATGAGCAAGAGGTTATGTTTAAGAAATTAAAGGATCTGCTGACTCAAATTTGTTAGCAGAAGGCAGAAGAGGTTTTTATTCAGTTCAGTAAAATTGTTTGATTCAGAAAATCAGCTATGCCATGTTTGCCCTCAGTTTTGCTATGAAAATATAGAGAAATGTCATTTAACAAGACGATGTTTCTCTTCCACTGAATCTGCTGCCCAAAGGTACAGCAGCTCAGTTCCTACAGTAACGCAACCTAGGAATTAAAGTTAATTAAATTGATTAACTCCATCCACATTGCTTTGACCATTGCAGACAACTGATGTAGCGAAAGTTCCAAACATTTAATGTCAGCTTTTAGACTGATCTTCAGGAATGGAAGTGGTTTCTTCATCTTCTGAACATGACTCTCGTAAAACTAATCATCTCATCGTTTTAGGCATTTTTCTATCTGTTCTGTGAAGCTTCAGATGTTCAAAGCAAAGTGAGATGAGTCTATAAACCCAAGCCTTTCATTTTTGTTTTGCTTACAGCCTATTTAAACAACAATCTCAGAAACAAAGGTATCTATGTGAAGGTTTTATGTGCTTTTGCTCCTTTAGTTAAAGCTTGCAAAACTCCCAGTTGCCTTCTCTGAGAAAGACAAATAGCTAATAAAAGACCCAGTGATTTGACTTGAAAATAGGTAGATGTACAGGAAGAATTACTGTTTCAAATAGAATCTTTCAGACGTCTATGCCTAACCATTAAAAATAATGATAAAAATATAATCACCCCTTAATTTAAATACAATAAAGACCCCCAAAATATTATACCTAAAATTAATAATTGTTTATAAAACATTTGTTGACTCTGAAGCTGACTTGATTCATCACTATTTTGCTTCTTAAATGCCTGTTGTTTTTTTTAACTCTTGGTTTTTTCCCTGGAGTTTTGAAATCTGGAATCATGTCATGCCAATACCATATACATACCTACAGTAAAAGTAGATAAGACTCCAGAGAGGCCAAAACTCATTTCTTGTCACTCCTACTTACACTGCTTTAAAAATCCAAGTTTTATGCTGCTCAAACATTTCACTCTCCTTAGAGATAAAATTTTTTCCCCAAGCTTGAACCAGACTTTTTCTTGCTGCTTATGCCCATCATTTTTCTTCCATCCAACATGGATACAAAGAACAGATTGTGCTGTTTTTCTGCAGGCACTTTGTATTTAAGAGAAACTCAGAAACTTATGAAAGCTCTTAGAAAAACTGCACATTGCACATGAGTTACATTTTCTCGAGCAGAAATGTCCAAGCTGCAATTGCTATACATCTACTACTGCTGTGCTTATACTACATTATGGCAACTTCTAAGACCTATAGAATAGGAATATATTTCCTATTTCCTACATTCCTATACATAAGAATACATTTCAGTCCCCTAGGGATTGGGTAGACCATAGAGAATGATACTCTTAGTCATATGATTTAGTTTTAGATAGCCGGCAAGGGTCAGGGAGTTAGACTCTTCCAACTCAAGATATTTTACTATTCTGTGATTCTAAAAGGGAGAAAAAGCTGCAGTACTGACTGACTTAAAGTGGTAAATTATGTTTTCTATTAATGAAAGTTGAAGAATAGGATAAAAGAAGCTGTAGCTTTGAAAGTAAATGAAGTATTGTCTTTTGGTGGAGAGTAGAGTGGGTTTCAGCCTACAAAGCAATGTTTGACACAGGCAGGGCCATAATCTTCACAGCAACATCCAATGAATGCAAGCAACATTTACACAAAGGCACAGATTTTTATTTTTGTCAGTGTCATAAAAAGTGATGTAATAAATCTTATGGGAAATTATAACATTTTTGACTGTGCGGCTATGTTGGAAATGTCTTATGGAAAAAAATTCAAGAATTTTATCGTATGGGAGAATGAAATGTTAATTCATTCATTTGAAGACTTATCAACAAAAAAAAAATATAGGACTTGGAGGGGATCCTTTCAATGAATACAAATATCTTAAGAGCCAGTGTCAAGAGGATGGGGCCAGACACTTTTCACAGAATGACAGAATGGGTGAGATCTCCAGAGGTCCTTTCCAACCCCAACCATTCTGTGATTCTGCGATTCTGTTATCATCACCTCACACTGGAATTCCTCGAGACCAGTTGCAAGACCCTGACCACAGTTTTTGGATTTGGCAGAGCAAGTTAATTTCATTCAAATTATCAGCAAATGTACCCCAAAAAAGCAATTTTTTTTTCCTTTTTACATTGTTGTATTTCTTCTTCCTATGCTACAACATCCAGAACCCCAGAACATTTTTCTCTACAAATATGTGAGTAAAAGAAGATGAAGAGTTAAAAGGCCATTCTGTCTCTTCCATTTGTTCTCCATTTATTTGTGACTCACACACAAGTAATAACTTTTGCTAAACAGAAGGATGAGTGGTAATATTTTCCCATGCAGCAGTTACCTGAGCATTAGCAGAATCCCTTCTCACCACCAGATGCATATCTGCCAAACTGGAAGGATATGCTCGTCCGGCTCTTTGATTCAAAGTAATTAGCATCAGACTTCCTGAATGAGAACACGTCCTGTGGAAACAGAAGGTGGGTTCACAACATTACTTAAGGTGTTTGACCTTTTTGCATTCCGAAAGGTCATCTTGCAGAGAGAAGTTTTCTGAGAGGATTTCTATGCTTTTTCTTCTGAAATTTTTTAAAAGATACCTTTGGTGGGTTTTTTGAAATGAGAATCCAGTGTTCATGTACAAAAGTTGAGCGTAACTTGCTCCAGTAAAATGACATTATCTCACTCTTCATATTTCTCTTCAATCAATAAAAAAAATTTTATTTTCTCTAGATATCATGTTAGAATTTGGGTTTCATTATGTGCATGCCCAGTGTTTTCCATAGAGTGTGTAATGATAGACTTAAAAAAAATGGAATGATAGGTTAAATGTTTTCATTTATTAAATGTGCAAAATGTGTTAGACCTATTTTCATTAAAAATTGTGTGTTTCTTCTGCTGGGTCACAAATTATTATTATTTTATTTCTTTTACAGTACATGGATGAGTTTCAGAAACTGATTGGATAGAAATATCAGAAAAATATCAGAAATTGGTGGACAGCCCAAGCACCATAGTTTATTTGTGTATTTTTAGGTGTGGGTTTTAGAAGGACACATCTTTCTCTGCGAATTTCTGCTTACTGTGTGTGATACTTTGCTTGCAGCTTCTGTGATGCAATTCAATTTGTGTTTAGTATACACAGGGAGAATTAGGTGTTTTAGACACCTAAGTCTGTGAAAGCAGTGCATTCAGCAAGGAGAAACCTTCAGAAAACCTGAAACTAAAGTATTACAAATCTTTCCCCATCTCCAGAATTAATACGAATAGAAGGCAAAGGATCATAGCGTAATTCATGATGGAAAGGATCACATTTCCTCTTCAGTCAGGAGGGAGAGAAAGAGTTATATTTTCAAAGGAGAAGAAACTGAGTACTTGGACGCCAAACCAAGCTGGTTTGAATTGCTGCACTCCACAAGAGAGTCAGGTCTCAGAGTTAATACTTGCAGAATATAATGCTGGCATTTGAAAGTATCTTGTTACTCAGCAAAGGCAAACGCAACATGAACTGCCTTGAGCCATCTGAGAGTCAAGGACCTTGGGAAAAAGCAGAGAACTTGGAAGGATCACAAAATCACAGAACAGCCCTGGCTGGAGGGGACCTTAAAGGATCATCCTGTCAACCGTTCATGGGAAAGGGAGCTTGGATGAGATTATCCAGCACTGTGTCCAATCACATCTTGACAACTTCAGTGGAGGTTTCAGGGAAAACCTTCAGGGTTTCCTCCTCAAGCAGGCTCTCTGCCTTGCAGCAGGGCCAAGGGGCTTGGTGGCACAGTTAGTGACACAGTCTCCTGGCATTGCTTCCCTTGGAACAGGAGCAGGGTGAGCTTGTGTCTATTGAAATGGCTGCAGTAAATATACCCTACAGAATAAAAGCAAAGGATTAGCTTCTTCAGGAGCCCTGAAAACCACAGTACTCAGCAGAGAGTTCCCTGAGGTAGGTTTTTGGTGCTCCAGTATTTTTTTAGCACCTGAGGGAGATTTCTAGAATGTCAGGCTTAGGCACATACATAAAACTAATTCTTGGAACCTTGAGTTCTCTTCTAGAAAATAGCCTTGATGTAGTCCCAGTTGCTGTAATGAAGCAGGTACTGAAGCAAATATTGTCTGGCCACTTTTAAGGATACCAGCCATCCTACACAATGAAGAAAGATGGAAAATATGGAAAAAGCTATTTAAACATCTAATTAAGGACTACGTCACCTGCTGTATATTCATAGATGAGGAAGGGAACATAAATCAAATTTGTACTATGTACTAGATCTGATGTTTCCTGATTTCTCAGTATAATGAAGAACAAGTAAGATTTTAAAAGACATCGTAGGAATAGGAGAATCTGCATTGTACAAGGGAAGACGCTGGGAAAAACACAAGGGAAGTTCAACACAGAAGGTATAAGGAAAAGAAGTTTAAAGAAGAAAATGTTAAAAGAGAGGAAAGTGCCAACAGCTGAATAAATAAGAAAGGTATATCTTCTTGTGTTTCTCCATTGCAGTTGATAGCTAATTACTGAAACTACATAATATATATGTAAAATTATGCTATATTTTGGGTTTACATATTTTATTATATTATATATTATTTCAATATCTTTTCAAAGAAAATAATAGTAGTGTCAACATTCTTTGGAAAATATTTTCACAGCATGAGAAATATTAGGACATCAAAGGGTAAGTCTATTGTTTTAGGCACATAAAATACAAACCTGATATTGTCATCTAAAAATAATAATAAAAATTAAAATTAAAATTACATTTAATGAACTCTACTTGTAACTTCTCAGCATTATTACTGACTCAAATTTAGATGTCCAAACAATTGTGCAGTTGTCTCTACTAATACATTTTGTACTTCTGCAGATATCAAACTCAAGACTCAGTAATCAGCAGTGTTTCTCAATATATTTCATGCCATCTATAAGAGGAAGAGATACAGATTAATACAATCTCTTTTTTGTAATACATTAATGGCATCTAATTCTGAGCAACCACCCATTCACACATCACAAAGATTTTGCAAGATCAGCTTGTCAAATCAAAGGGTTTAATCTTTAAAGGGTTGGTTTTTCTTCTTACTCTTTTTGTAAAATAACACAAAGGTATTTACAGGAGGCCCAAATCTGCAGGGTCCTTCTGCATTAATACATTCTCTTGAACAAGGAGTGGTAATGATGGTTAAACTTCTGGGCAATTCAGACAATCAATAATTCAGATATTGTCATGCTCAACAACTATTTGACTTGCCTGCAATATATCACGACTGTCAAATTCATGGACATTCAGAAATACTTTAAATATGAGAACAATATACTTGTAGAGAATTCTTCACAGAATGCTATGAGAGATATGAATCTATTGCTAGGAGATAATTAGCTTAACAGAATTAAAATATGGAAACCTCTGATCTTCTTTATTTGACTTCTGATCTTGTTCCAAAAGCTTGTTATAAATGTGTGAAGCAGTTCATTTCTCCTGGAATATCTTTGAAGTATCATACCATTGCCTATTCAATATAATTTTGAAAAGTGATTCACTCAGACCACTCAATATATTTAATGACGATCATTTAATAATTGGGTAATTATAATGAACAGTTTCATATATGCTTCCAAATATTTCTGCATTCTTTCAGACATGTGACTGGAATTTTTGAATACTGAGTATATTTCTGGCTGTAGTAAAAGAGCTGTTTTGGAAACAGTTCCAGTGCTGGGGTTTTTTTTAGTGTTGATATAATAAACTTCAATATTAAGAATGTACTTTTTTGTTGGTTTGGATTTTCTGATGAACAACTTTTCTTCAAACAGTTGCAGTATAAAGAAGGGGTATAAAGAAGTCATAATAGAAAGGAGTTATAATTCCTATAACAAATTTTCATATTATTACAGGTTCATCAATGAACCAAAAGGGAAGATAAAAATTTTATAAAAATGTGCAATCTTATCTGCATGGTGACAAACTTAGTTGTTAAAAAAACATTGAAAATGAAAAACCATGAAAAGCATTATGATGTGTCCTTCTTAAAAGATCTTCCAACCCTATCTAGGACACTGCTAAAAGAGTTCCCTCAAAAGCACAATGGTATTATACTACACCAAAATGAAGTTTTGCAGTGTGCTAGTGGTTCAATATAAAATATAAAACTGTAACATACACATTCTTTAATATAACTGGAATGATACAAGTGGATTATTAGATGTATGGGGTTTTTCCTATTCCAATAAATACCTCTCACTTACAAAAGGCTATCTGAATTATTAGTAAACAATACAGAATAATGCTGGGTTTTTTAGATAATTTTTTCAAGGCAGAAATGTCTTGTCAATTAGATCAATAGTGAAGAAAATTAACTTCTTTCCCAAAAAGCCATGCTGCTGTTTCAGTGGAAAAGGGACTTTCTTTTCCTGTTACATATTCCAAAACTTACAAAATATTCGTGAAAATTTTCTTTAAGCTGGTCCTGCTACCTGACATGTACCATAAAGCACAGAGTTTATATATATATATACACACATATATCTATCTATATCTATCTATATCTATATCTATATCTATATCTATATCTATATCTATATCTATATCTAATCTATATCTATATCTATCTATATCTATGTCTATGTCTATGTCTATGTCTATGTCTATGTCTATGTCTATGTCTATATCTATATCTAATCTATCTATATCTATATCTATATCTATATCTATCTATATCTATATCTATATCTATATCTATATCTATCTATCTATATCTATATATATATCTATATCTATATCTATATCTATATCTATATATCCCTCCGCTGTTTCAGGATGCAGCTTGCAAACACACATAACATGTGTCTTACAATATTCCAGAGATATATGTGACTTGATTTCTGAAAAAAAATCCATTAAATCTCTTAAATAGGACTTAATACCAAGTAAGTTTTACAGCCTGGATAGAACTAAGGAGAACATGGCTGCTGGATTGGGACTCAAATTACTACAGAGTATAACCTCTCTGTAAATCACAGAGAGATTCCTACCAAGTAAATGGTGACTCCACAGGCTAAAACAGATTTAGGGAATTTCATGCTCGTGTCACCTGTTCTGACAAGTTTCTTGCTCTTTCATATCAACCAGCTGAAAAAAATCAATGCTGAAATTCCCACAGGCTAATTCTTGGGGGCTCCTTCTACAAATAGAAAAAATGGTCACGAACTATATATTTCATTTGGGTCTTTTATTTTTATAATATGTGCTTTCAAATAAGGTGGAGGACATGCTGAATGAACAATCTCATTCAATTCTGTTTGAAAAGAGAAAATTAAACATTGCCTCACCCCAGGAACTTTCTGGGCTATTACTTCAGTAATGTGTCAGTGAAATTAAGCTGTCCAGCAAAAATTCCCAGGTTTGGTGGTTTGGGATTTTATAACCCTTTAACTTTTTCCTCCCCCATAAGAAGTATAGCAGTCATACTTGGGATAGCATCCACCTAGATTGGAATCTGTGTGTAAAGGACTACCACAACCATACTGAGTTAAATGAGCTTTGATACTGCTTTCTCAAAAGGGTATTCATCAGTCTGCTCGGTTTCAGTTCTGCCACGGTGAAGATCCCTGCACAGTGATAGATCTGATGAATCCTTGTTCCCATCTGCCACTACAGGATATGATGAAACACAGTCTCCAACATTACTCTTCATAGAGCAAAGACCACGCAATCTTATAGCACTGGAACTGTTAGGCTAGGATTGACTACACGCAGGGAAAAAAAAAGAAAATAAAAGAAAATAAAACCCAAGAGGGATAATTCATTTCTTCAGGGCAAATGATAGCTACAGCAAATAGCTTTACAGGCTCTATAAGGATACCAAATCTCTACACCTCCAACATTAGGGTAAGTATACAAATCTAGATAAAACACCTACATGCTTTCCCTTGTCTCAGTTTCCTCAGCAGTTTGAAGCACTTCTTTGATCTCAGATTAGAATCCCCTAGGGTTTTTTTGATCTCTGCCCCTGTAGCTCATGATTCCTGATCTGATCCTGTCTCACTTGTGTATCCAGTTTTCTGCTTCTGGTACTTTCCCATTCTTTTCTCTTAAGCATGCCTTGGTCAGTGAAAGACTACTTCAGCACTGTCCTAATAAACTTCCAAAACTGGGAGCTGTTTCTCCATAACTTCCTTCCCCTGTAGCTTAATCTTAAAAACTGGCAACCAACTCCAACTCCTTCTTCTGGTGACAGTGGCTCACCATCCAACAGTGAAGAAGGAAAGAGACCACAAATAGACCCCGAAGTAACTTCATTTTGTGTCTAAGCTGGAAGCCTTCTGTATCTCATTCAGTGTATATGGTGTGTAGCGGTGATTACTGAGACAGACATTTGGATAATGAAATACCTTAAGTTTGGGTGATTTTGAGGAGTTCACTTTCTTAATGAAAAGTTACACATTTCTAGGAATAGCAAAGTATGCTTTGTTTTTTTTTGTAGACAAAATTATATTTCTACCAAAACCAAGTTCCAATGAAACGCCCTAATAATGGGAGGATTAGTTACATATACTTTGTTTGACAAAGTTGTAAATTTATTTTTAAAGATATAGAAAAGCACATAATGTTAAGAACCTGGAAAATCTTTGATGTGAAGCACAGCAAACTTTTTGAGAAATCTTGGAGAATAATTACAAGGAAACTGAGGGGAAATGAGTAAAAAAGAGTCAAAGTAATAACACTTGCAGAGTAGTGGGGCTGGGAAACCTGATGTGGTGCAAGATTAATAATGAGGATCAACATTTTGAAGAGCATTCAAGGCAGGAATGGTAAGCTTATTCCTGATGCTGTAAACTGTGATGATTTGATAATGCTACTCTTTCATAGAAAAATTCAAAAGATAAAAGCAGAGTAAGAGTCAGGCAGTTAGGTGCATTTAGAAACTGGAAATAAAGGATTGAAAAAAACCACTAAATTTTCTATAAAGTTTGTATATTTAGTTGCATAACTAAAAATATTTGTGAGTCTAAAAGCATTAGTATTGTCAACAGGTACAGAGAAAAACTAATGAGAAAGGGCTTAGATAGAAACATAAACATTTGCCTTTTGTTATCTTACTTTAAATTTGAGCAAGTACACTAAAAAAAGAGAAGAAATCAGCATTATCACTGATAGAACAGAGATCACAGACCAAGAGAGAGGAATTTGAGGATGCACTTGAACTAGAAAGGAAAAATGGGGAGAGGAAATTTGGGACTTTAATGGTATTTTAGAGGACTTAAATTTGGGAATTTAATAATACTCAAAAATTTAAGTTCTGGTTGATCTGATTTTTTTTCTTCCTCCCCCAAATCCTTAAAACACTTTAATGATACTTTAAGTGACTCTTCCTTAGAAGCGGTCCGTTTTGAAATGAAAATCACTATTTAGCACAGATATATAGGTTTTCCATCCATAGATTTCATATCAGACTTGTGTTTTCTCTGACTATGCACTAGATTTAGATGCCATTGAGTTTTCCTTATGAGGTCAAAATAGGTGCAATACACCCTTTGGTGAGCGAAATCAAGCTAACATGAAAACTGGTATAATCGCCACAATGATTGAGAATTTTTTTAGTTAAGTTCTTGATACTGAAGAAGCAGGAAGAATTTCCTCACATTTGTATTTGCTGATGTTTGCAGTTGTTAGCAGCAGATGTTCTCATACTAAGGCTAAAAATGGGATATCTATTGGAGCAGATGGAATAAGAATTATTGCTGACACAACATAAAATAATTTAAAGGCATAAGTTGGAAAAATGTTCTCTAAAGGAGTTTGCAAAAATGCATTGGCAGACACGCAACTAATGGTATCTGAGGTAAATTTGGGCATTGCTCGATGGGAATGTAATGACAGTACTTCTGTGTATGTGTGGGAATACAGACAGGACTATTGGCAAGGAGAAATATTTTAATGTCCTTTGATCAAAATGAAAAACAAAACCAGTTGAATTTAAAATACTAATAAAACTAAAGTGAAACAAAGATGTGGGGTGAGAATTCCCTGTGCTATAAAATGGATTACCTTGTTATCCATAATCATAAGCAACTGTTCATTACTTCTCCAGTCTGAACGCTTAATTTGGTTGAAAGAGTCTGAGATTTTGCATTTATACCCTGGAGAGCTAATTTTCTCTCCAGGATGCCCCAAAAGTTTTGGCAGTTGCTAGTGCTTTTCCTGCCCCTCCAGAAAATGAATGAGTTGATGAAGACTGATAAGAGGAACTATTTGCTGTTCCCTTGAAGACTGACTGGGCTGAAAGCTAGTTGTATTCCTGGATGGGACAGGAAGATGAGCCATGTAATGATATCAGTCATTCCCACAACTATCTCATTAGACCTCAGCAGCAAAATCTTTTTGGAAAATCTTTAAACTCCCTCTCTTACTTCGCACACAAGCCAGAACTAGCATGCCTCCTTTAAAGTGACAAACTGTCCCCAAATACAACAGACATTTCTTTTCAAGTCTTTCTTCAGTTCTGTGCAATCCAGGCATTTCTTCTCTACTGAGAAAACAAATTGTTTTTATTTATGAATTTTCAAGTTTCTTTACTGCCTCGTCTTAATCATGGGAGACAGATTTGGCACTTGAGACTCACAAGTCAGGTTCTTAAAGTGCACCCCTTCCCTTATCTGTTCAGCCATTAATATCCTTGCTACATTTATCGAAAGGTCAGTTGGTTTCCCTTTGCTGTAGTAGAAAAAATGTTGCTTACAGAGAGGTGCCAACTGTATTAGACTATTTGCATTTGAAACGCCTGAAAACTGACATCATCAAAGAAGCTTAGATCCTTTTAGACATTCAAACACTTAACACTAAAGAGCTAACATCTGAAAACAAAATTGTTACCTAAATGCAAAAAAAGTAAATAAAAAATTAAATTAAAAAGTAAAGAAAAATTAGAGAGTATATATTTTGGCAGGCGAAGTCTTAGACTACATTACTAGAAATTATTTTCAACAATAATATTTCCAAAATAGTCCATAGAAGTATAACAAATACTTTCTTTTCTTCTTAATGGAAGAAGCTAGGCTTGGGCTGCCTTGACTGACAAAATCTTCCCTTTCAGATCACAGAAAAATATTCTAAATGGCTTTCAAAAGCCCTTTTGCTTATTTGAAACAACCACTGAAATCCCAATTTACTTTCATTCCTTGCCTATAAATAACAATTCAAATGCCAACTAAACACTTTATCATACACCAAATTGTAAAAAAAGTAACAATTAAATAAATATTTCTTACATGGTGTACTGTTACAGAGGTTATTTTTTAAAAAGCATCTCTATTAAATGCATTCCCAACTCTGTTCAGTGGAGTTTTCACAAAACGTGTGGACTGTGAAACATGGGCTTCTCTTGAACCATCAAGATAATAAACCTTTTCCCCCTGCCTCTTTGAAAACGAGAAAGGAAGTTTACAAAGAAACCTATGAGCTCTTAAATCTTGCAACATCTGTAGAATTTTTCCAGGAACTTTTTCTACATTTGAAAGGCCATTATTACACTAAAAGTTAATCTGAAGCAAGGTCGCAGAAATACGCTTTTCCAACTTAGACCTTTCCTTCTCAACATTGTCAAATTTCCCTTCACACTAGGGATAACAACAGTATTATTTTGTGATGCTCAAAACTGTGAGATCAGTGTGGAATGTTAAATCCAGTTTTAAGAATATATGTTTTCTGAATTATTAAGGTCTAAAGCCCATAGGCTATAAGACTTTGCTCAAGTGAATCTACATCAAAAGTCATAATTTTAGAGATAAAAATTCTACAGGAGACAAGGCTGGAAAGAATAACTCCTGGACACTAATTGATGAAAATATTGAAATGAATGATACAAGCAACTTCAGTGAAGCCCTTAATGCTTCCTAAAAGCACAATCATGAACAAATACCAAACACTCTTTTAAAATAAAGATTCACTTAACATCCTGAATCTGTAGTACCTAAGTCAGTTAAAGAGGAAAAAAAGCCTGAATGAAACTGCTTAGCCACAAAAGAATGATGTAAGGTACTCCAGCTCAAAAAATCACAAATCAAAAGGAGTTAATTAGGCAGAGAGATGAAATATATTAATTGAATAGTCTAGGTGCCCAAACAGAGTGTATTTCTCAAAATCAAAAAATATCAAGGAATTTTATACTACTCTGATTTCCTGGTGAATAGCTTATTATTAGTTTCACCTCAATGAAAAACTTCAAGATATCAGCATAAATTTTAAATTACTCAATGTAAATTAAGACCAGAAGCACCATAGGAGCAACAGAAGGTTGAAGAACAAATCTTGCTCTCACACCTACTTTTGCATTGATTTTATGAGGTTTAAATGGGGATATGAGGGTTAGACAGGGATAAGGAGAAAACTGATTTTTCTTTTCTGCTTTACAAGAAAGATGCCATGTTAGATTACTTGATACAGACTCATTAAACCATACTGTTCTCTCATTTTATCCAAAATATTTTCTCATACTATATACCCTCTTCAAACTCACAGAATTGTGGTAGCCATCATACTGCTTGTGAAAAAATGCATTTGAAAACATTCCTGAAATTAGAAAATGAAAGACATGAACAGACAAACAAGTTCTTCCAAGGTGTACCAATGTTTGAAACTTTGCCACATCAGTTTCTCTACAGGAACTACCATATGCAATGTTCTTACCCTGAGGCACATGTAGGTAAATGATAGGGAGGTTATTTCTCTCTGTAGAGGATAAGCTCTCTCATGTTTCCACAGAGTGAGAATATGCAGACTGTTCCTGTGGAAAGGCCCTGTTGTAAATTAGTACATAGCTTCACTTGAAAAAAAAGCCCACCCATATTCTTAGAATTAAGGCATCAAATAACTTCTCACAGCAGAGAAGAGAGTTAATGTAGTAAAACATCATGGCTGATGAACTAATGTCTGATTCCTTAACTATTGTGTCATATTGGAAATTATTTGGACACAAAGAATGCAGTGATCAGAAATAAATACTTGACATTGTTACATATTTCCTACAGAATTGTTTATTTTGGTTACAAATAACAAAATTATACAAATTTATTAGATCAATGAGTCCTACAGACTGCACAACTAGTAACTCCATTACAGGTACAATAATTGGCATTTATTCAGAGCTTTATTAGTAAAGGCATTCAGTTTTGGCAATAAAAAATCGAAGAGATGAAAGAATTTTAAGTAATTCATTACATGTTCGTCTAAAATCTTGAGCCTTATTCTTCCTTGGAAAAGACATCACTTCACATTTCAGTCAGACACAGCATGAACCAGTCTCTTCCATATGAGGAAAGTCTTATCAAGTCATTGCTTCATCTCATTTTTAATGATGTGAACAGACTGATTTTCTGGTATAGAGTAGTTTTCTGATATTAAAGCATTTTCTTGTTTTGCTCCTATACCCTCATCCAATTTTTACAGGACTTTAAAATTATCAAGTGTGGTACTGCACCATGGGGCACAAATATAAACAGAATTTTTCTTCATCTCATCAACTGCTTTTTTTATGTAGTTTCTACATCTAGATATAGATTTTGCCCTCTGGCATTCATGCTGGCAACACCTTCCAGAATGTCTGTCTAGACTTTTTTGTATAGTGGAAGAATTAGTTGGATATTCAGAAATTTCAGAGACGCAATGTGTGACTGGCCAAGAAAAATGGAACTACTTAAAATGTTTAGAAACAGTGCAATGGAAGCTGGCAGCGAAAACTACAGCAGAGTGAAGAACCATCATTTCAGGACTAAATGAAAAATGACTGACAAAGTAAGAGTGTCCCATGCAGAGCTTTGGCCACATTTGGACCTTCTTGTACATCATATCGATAACCATCTATCAATATGATGTAGGAGAAGAAAACTATAAAATGTACAGATAGAAAATATAAATACAATCAAAGTGGGTAGGAAAATATTTTTTACATGTACTTAGAGCAAAAAAAGGGCTCCACAAAGACAAAATTGGGAGAAGATGTGAGGCTAAAAAGACATTGGGAGGGGAATACACAAGCAACATCAATGGGCTGTGCGAAAGCGAGTTGTTGGCCTTTGACCAGTTTCCCATTTGACAGCTGAAAAGTACCAGAATCTCAAACTTCTTTCAGCAATACTTTTACAGTTTCACAGGAAAAGGTCAGCTGGATAGATGCAAAGCAAGCACTGTGACACTCTGACAAAGATGAAGGGAAAGTTGTGGAAAGTTAATAAATCTGAGCTACTACAATATGCTATCTCCTCTCCAGAGTTATTAAGCCTTTAATCTACAAGGTTATTAAGCTTTCCAACACACTTAATATCCAGTCAAAGGTGAAAAGAACTTTTATTCTGAATAATAAACATAAAATTAGACATCTTGCAGAGTAATTAATACCTTCCCATTTGGCCTCCCACCTTACAGAGGCATGTTATTGCCCAGAAGGTTGATTCGTGTGTTTAACTCATTACTTTCATGAGGAAGACTGATAGCAGACCCTTCATCACTTAGATTATTATGTACTCAAAGACAAGTTCAAAAGGTAAGGCAACTATACCAATTATACTTTTCAAATACCAGAGATATTTTCACTTTAGTTTTTCTGGGAAAAATACTTTTGATCTGCTGCATTAAAATCACACTAAACACAACAAGTTGAGACATACTGTAGACTTTATGCAGCTAAATCTACAACCAAGTCCCTAGGTTTAGCTTAACAAATTTCCACCGTAGAAGAATTTTCAATGTTACACTTACTTGCTATGAAGCAAATTACTTACATTTTTATAATGTGTTAGTTATTAGCACAGGTAGATTTTTTTAAAACATCATGTTGACAGTTTTCTGAAAGTCTTTGTACATTGCTTAAAGCTATTCTACATTTACTTGTGTAGTGATTTCTCAAACCTATTTACTTTTTAAGCCTACATTTAATTATGCTCCCTTCATGAATTCAGGACAGTCTCTGGCCTCGGTAGGTATGGGATGATCACAGATAAGAACTTGACACTGTGCTTAGATTTCCACTGTAGCTATACAGAAATATAATTTCCTACAGTTATGAGAGTCTGGCAGTCACTAATGTATTTCAAAATTGACTAGGTCATTTGTTCTCTCCATCTAAAAGCTTTGGATACAGGGCTAGGCATTTAGTGAGAGGAAACCCATTAAAATGAATCTTATTTTATAAAAGGAAAATTATAAAGGGGAAATCTTATTTTATAAAAGCAATAAAGAGATGTTTCCCAGAGTCCTTCTGCAATTAATTTCATTTCATTCTAAACCAAAACTTTTAATAAATTATTTGATTATCAATGTCAGTGTTTTCTTTACTAGACAACAATAGTTTGGCTTTGTTTTTTTTTTTTTTTTTTTTTTTTTTTTTTTTTTTTTTTTGGTTTAGGTCTTTAGATACCTGCATGCAAATATCCCAATGTAAAGGGAGATACAAAATAAATCCATGAAAACATGTATCAGATGTTTTTAATTTTTTTTCTGCAGGAGAAGATTTCTAATCTGTGGAATTTGAATACAAAGATGAAGCAGGGGGCTGAACCAGAGTTTTGCTTTTAAACAAAAGAGTATATTTCCTGTTTCCTTTTTAAAATCAAATTATCAATAGACAGAAAATGCAATTCACTGAACATCTGTTGCTCTTCTCTTAGATCAAATTGTTTAAATAAAGTTATTTTGTATGTGGCAAAGCAGAGGGAGCGGATGCTGATCGGCAGGAGTGGTTTTTCAACAAGAATATATTTTAAGATGGGCAACACTTATTGCGCTATTCTCCTTTCTTTGTCATCTTTTATAGGAGAACAGATTATTTGCTGGACTCATCCTTGGACCAAATTTTGGTTCGATTTAGCTTTACAACGTTGGCTAGGGCTTTGCACTTCAGAAATTCTTTGCTTCAGGACAATGCCAGTGCTCAGTACTTTGATAATTATTGTAATTAGAAACTCATCCAACATGTTTTAACCCAAACCTATTGAAATTATACTTCAAGTATACTCATTCACAAGCATGAAAAAAACCCTGATATTGCAGGCCTGTTTGTTCTTTCTTCTTATGAGAGATTAAACTGGAGATATTTACATTGCTGACCTTTAAATACCTGACCCTGATACCTAATTTCAGAGACAAATTGCACTGTTTGTCTGGCCAGCCAAAAGACTTGTGTATGGAAGCTTTTGCTTAAAGGTCCCTAATTTAATCCAGCCACAGCGCCCACTTTGGGGAGATTACTGTGGTACAGACATGCCAAGGAAGACGTAGAGAATGGAACCCCAGGCCAACACCTCTGCTCTACCGTGCTCAGTGTGACATGAGAAAGCCGCTGCATGTACCAGAGTTTCAAGGTCGTTCCATCTCCATGTCTCTCCTACTGTTCATATTTGGAGTGTTCTGATTTAGTTTCTTCCTAGCAGGAGAACCATCTACTTTCCACCGTGGTAATATTCCTTGGCAGAGTAGTAGACAACACATTATTTAAGTGCGTTAATATTTATGTTTGAGGGTCTTATTTAAAGTGTATCTTTGTGAACACTGTTCAGACTTGTATCCAGAAAATATTTTTAATTTAAATCCAGTTCTTTCTCAGAATAGAAACACTCTTGTTTCTACAGTGTACATGAACTGTGTAAATAAAAGGCCTTTTTCACCTCTGATATTTCTTGTTTTAATAAATTTTTCATCATTATGAAGAAAATGAAATATGGCTTACCATATGCTAGCTGCTAGCTGTAGGCTGAGAAATGCCCTCATGTCCCATAGAGATGTATAAAAAAATATAATGGAAAACCTTGTAGGTTTAAACCGGAGATTCACAGTGTCCATGACTGAACTTTCCAGCTGAAAACTAGATCTGTCTTTGTTGAATACCACAAATAGGGCCCTGACCATTCTTTACATCGTCTTTGTTCAATTCACAAAACTGTATTTCCAATATTAATGATTCTTACCAATTAATCAAATTAATCATGTAATCAAAGAATTAGTTAAAAATTAAGACAGGGCTTTGTCAGGTCAGGATAGAGACTGTGTTGTATTAAACAAGGAAGATGAAGCTTTAGCTGTACCTATTCATATAATACTTCCATGAAACTTAAGTTACAAGGCTTCTACTGCTTCAGTTATTAAATCCAAAGAAGTTGAAAAAATTTTTTTCAAATAAAAATGCCTTTTAGTTTATGCACTCCTTACTCCAGATTGTATTTACAGAGGCTAGTAAATGCTGGTCTGTTTAAATATTTTCTTCTTGGGTAAGTGTTAGATATATGATAACAGTAATAGTCTAGCATCAAAAGTATACATTAAATAAACACAAATTTGATTTTCAAACACATAAAAATGCTTTCAATATTTTGTCCCTCATTTGGTATTTCATCTTCTTTGGTTTAGCTAATTGTAGATGTCCAGAGGCTGATACAGGCTTATTGACTTCTTTCTTTGTCAAAGGTTCTGTAAGAACTTGTTTTAAAAGGGTGTTGATATTATATACTTAAAAGCTTTTCTCATTTAATAATCCTGAAAATGACAGCCAGCTTTGGTTATGCAAACAAAACTCAGAGTTTTGTTACATAATATTTTCTTCTGAATATTTTTGATAGCAAATAATAACTGCTTCTCAAATAATTTCTCTACCCTTTAGTTTGCCATGTGTTTCAACAACAAATGATGTTATTACCTTTTTGTCTCTTGTTGCTGTCACATAAGGATTTTGTCTTTCTGGAAGGAGGCAGTGTTCTTAGTTGCTCTCTGGTAGTATATTTTTTTGCACTGTGCAAATGAAATAATGCTAAAATAAGGAATTAAGCTAGGTTTTTCTTTGCATTTTATTTAGAATAGGACAACAGATATCAAAGAGAGAAGGACAAGGAAACCCAAAGTATCTTGTAATTCAGTCCACTGTCCCAAGGCCAAACCAACTATCCTTAGAAACATTCTTGATGTATGCTCTTCTAACCTCTTTTCAATGACGTAAATTTTCCCTTTGCTAGTAAACATTCCCATTGTCTAGGTATTCAGAAAAATTAATAAAATCTTCCCTGACTTTCTGCTATTTAATCCTCATGCACTGGTGTCTGGCATTGAGTAAGGACTGTGATCTGTTCGTAGCGGAAATGAAATAAAGAATATTACTTCTGTTTTAGAAAGCTGAAGACATTAAACCCTAACCGACTGTATGCTTCTACTTGCACTGGGGCAGCCCACAATAAAATGCTTGTCCCTTATACTGACGACTTTTTTAGGATCTTAATTTGTCCATCTCCCCATTAAGAAGACTGGAAGCCCAGCATGGGGCCCTCTCCTTCACCTTCTCCACTGAATTGGTTCAGGACAAGCAGTGCATATCTACGGGACTCTTGCAAAATGAATTGTGGTGAGCACATGGAAGTAAATAGTCTTATACCAGGGCAAAAAGGTATTGGAAGCTGAAAAAGTTGATGGCATGCAAGCTTTTCTTCAGGGGCACCCCCTGAATGAGTCATTGAAAAGGTCTGGCAGCCAGGACATGAAAAGCAGCAATATCCTGGCAGAGGGAGAAGGCTTAAGTTTCCTTCTCTCTGCCTCTCCCCACCTCTCCTTTCTCCCTGTTGGCTCCAAAGGGTAAATCCAGGCCTGACTTGAGAAGGCCTGGGGCACAGGGACCTTCCTGGCTTGGCCCTTCCTCCTAACAAAGCATGCCACACCCCACCACTGTGAGCCACACTGTCCACACATGAGGGGTGCCATCAAAGTATGCTTGAGCAGCTGTCAGCAATTCGTTCTGTCAATGGCCACCCACATCCCATGGTGTCTGATGGCACTGAGTGTAACCACACCAAGTGTCCTCCAAACCAGCAGTCCCGACAGAACTGTTATTTACTTGTTATTTCAAAGAGGAGGTGACAGGGTCCCTGTGTCCCAGAGTGCTCCTGGGACTGTGTACTAATACTGCCATTGGCTGATTTTATAGGAAGTACTTCTTCCAAAAGAAATGTCTTTCAGTGTAAATAATGAAAACAATAAAGAAAATAAATAATGTATCAAGATCTCGAAATCTTCTCATTTACTCACTGTGCTGCTTGAATACTGAGGATATTTCAAATTATCATACTGTTTTCCTATTTGTGTCTTTTAATATCACATTATAAATACCCAAATGTCCCCTGCTTCTTAGTTCTGTTAATTAATTCGTCTTGTTAATGTTGATGATGTGGTGCTATTTGAAATCACTAGTCTTATTTTAATGCCATCCTCACAAGTTTACCTAATCTTGTCCAAAGGTATTCTTCCTATTCTTCATGTCATGAACTCTGCCTCTGCTTCTTTTCTTCGAATTCGACACTTGATTGAAGAACCCAAAACCTTCCCCAGTACCATAATCTATGAAGTCAGACATTCATGTTCTAGGTTATGCTTGTTTTCTCCTGGAACTTTTTCAACTGCCACCAGGGATGGTGACCAGTAAATAATGAAGAGTGCCCAGCTGGTCCCTGTCAAGAAGCTGATTCACCTTCTGAAGTTGCTCAGCAATGCCCCTTCTAGCCAATTTATCCTCGCTATTGCTTTGCCATCATCTACACTTGGCTGATTATGCCAAACACTGTTGAATGCTTTCCAATCTAACTTGTGCTGTTGGTGTTTTTACCCCTACTTCTTGAGAGACTTGAGTAGGAGGCATTCCAGACAGCTTTCTATTCTCAGCTTTCATTGATAGAAACCTTTGGTTGTATGGTCCAAAAGCAGATAAAAGAGCAGGATTGAAATGGGTAAGGAGAAAGGGGAGGAAGCATTCAGGATCTTTGTATGGATGAGGTATTCATACTAAGAAAATCTTCACTGGCTGTGATGATAAACATAATCTTTGATTTTTTCTCTCTCTACAGACTTTTCTGTATGTTCTTTCCAAAGCTCCCTTTTCGCTCATGGTTTATCTTTCACTGTCTGTTAAATAAAATATGTCTGTTAATGTGTTAAATATTAAGGTATTTTTTTCTCACATCAAGTCCTGTCGTTTTGCTAGGTATCACCAGAAACCAAAACCAGTGGTGACAGCACAGTCAGTTACACCTTTTTGTTTTCAGCCTCCCTGTGACAGCCTCTCAAGGCTGACACTGCCAATCACACTCACTGCTCAATATCTTTTTGTCCTCAACTTCTAAAAGAGGGTAAAAAGTGTAGATTTAGATTAGCTATTAGGAAGAAAGTCTTAACAGAGAGGGTGGTGAGGCACTGGAACTGGTTGTCCCAGAGGAGTCATGGATACCCTGTCCCTGGAAGTGTTCAAGGCCAGGTTGGAGGGGACCCTGAGCAACCTGGTCTAGTGGAAGGTTCCCTGGCCATGGCAGGGACTTGGAAAAAGATGTTCTTTAAGGCTCGTTCCAACTCAAACCTATGATTCTATGATTCTACCTTTGCAACACAAATAAAAATTTCTTACACTATGCCAGGATATTTAGGAATACTAATATTACTTTAGTTTTTCATTCCCTCCATAAAGGATTGTTTTCTTCTTTGCCAAAATTCCAGAAGTCCTTAACTCTAGCTGACAAGAAGCAAATGATAAAAGGCATAGTCTTCTACATGCAGTCATAAAGTGAGAAAGTGGTGAATTAAATTTCACAGGAACTCCTGCATCTATAATTTCCCACCTTTTGAGTAGTACCTTTGTCACCTTAGGTATTCTTAAAATTATTAACGAAATTTATGACTCCAACTGAAACCACTGCTCACTATTAAAAAATCTTGTTCTTTTACTGCATAGTGGCTTCAATTACCTTTGAGGAGACAGTTTTTATTTCTTCTGGAGTGCACAGAGATATCTTGACACCTACTTTGCTCAAGACACTCTAAACACAAAGATTTTTTTCCTGTCGTTATGACCTTTCTATGCCTATTCTAAATCCTCTATAGAATAAAATTCAAGCTGCTTCTCCTCAGCATCAAAGGTTTTATTCTCTCTGCTAATTTAGTATCCTGAAAGTTATTTAGCCATACCTCAAGATACCTGCTCTTCCAGAAATGCAATATTTGATTACAGATGCCTTTCATTTTCTACAGTTCCACTTAAAGAAATGGATTATTTTAAACTTATTTAACTCATTACAACACTCCAATATTCTTTAAAGAATCCACCTGTATTTTCCTTAAGACACCTCATGATATCTTTAAGTGAACAACTCCAAAGTGGTGAAAAGATAGTCACATAATGTTTTTCCATGTGCCTATAAAGACAATATATAAAAATAAATAACCATACCTCCATTATTTTACCTGAATTCTCTAAATTTTTATGTTATACCCTTCTTAGTGTTTTTAGCTTTCTTCAAATACCATTTACTGCAATATCAGCAATATATGAAATAAATTACAAAAATCATAGGTTATAAACATTTAGAAATTCCAACACAATTGAAAAGAATAGATTAATATAAAGCCTTGAGTAATGGTATAAACATGGACAGAATAGCTCAAGAAGCAGACCATTAGACATTCTGACAATGAATATCATCATACATTACTATCAAATCTTCTGAAATAAAATGCCAATTGTAGCAACTTTATTAGAACTATCAGAATTTTATCCAAAAGCAAATAACTACTCTAAATAAATTTTGGAGAAAAAATGTGGAGACAAGATACTTGTTGAGATGTGTTGTATGACTGAAAGATGCCATGTTCGATAAATTAAATGTGAGAGATTTGGCAGCAAAAATACTGGCACCATCTAAGCTTCACACAGAGAAGAATTGTCACACTACAAGGAATTATCCCCTATTAATGTGGAGACACATGGTGACACTACATGTGTAATAAAATGTGTGTCAGAAAAATAAAAACATGGACAAACTGGCAAGTGTTCAGAGAGACACAAATTTTTAAAGTGCTTAAAGAAGGAAGAGTTACAAGAAGAAATTAATGGAGCTTTTATTTTTCCTTTAGTAAGATATGGTTAGAGAAAGAAATTACTATTTAAAGTTGTTCTTTATGTCTAAATGCTTAGAAACAAAACCTCATATAAATCTGTGCAGTTTATTTGAGAACACAGTAGTTACGCTGCTTTGTTCCTGGAGGTTAAGGCACTATGAACAGAAGCAAAATTTAAGTTGATATAGGGATGTAGGAAGAGAATTTTATTAGAATATAAGGAAAACATCCCAAACTGTAAAGAACTATTGTATTTTAGGGCAGGTTCACAATAGAACTGGACCAATGGAGACCACTATAACTAAGAAAGTGAAAGGTGTCATAACTTGTAATTCCTAATGGCACAGGTGAAGACCAACACAATGTGACTGTGATTTTTTCTTTCTCTGTTTCAAATTTGCAGGGACAAACAAAAAGACTGAATTAGAAGATTTTGAGGCTGTGATGTGTTATTCTCACTTTTACACACATTCATAGATGACAATAAGCACCACAGATCTGTGGTCTCTGAAATTATTATTATGACATTTATGCAAACAAAAACAGATGATCATAATTTAAAAACTACAAGGAGAATATTTTAAAGCCCCACTAGACAGCATTGCGTGATACCTGTAAGAAATGTTCTGCAGCAGAACCGTTGTTTGCAACAATCTTAATTCTGGCATGTGCTAAAAGGAGGGCACTCTCCCCTTGTCACAGTCATTTAGTCATTTCTATTGCATTGCATATGTATTATGTTCTCTTTTCTATGGTGACTCCATTTGGCAGACTCGCAAGCTTGGAAGACAGTCTCAACTCATCTCCGTCCTTACCTCTCTGCCCTTGTAAAATATAACTGTTCCCTATGAAACGGAACTGATGCAACAGGCGAGACTGAGTAGGTACCTCTATGCTGGTGTGTTAGCACAAGCACCAGCTAACATTTGAGTTCATATTCAACCACTCTGCACACTGTTTAGGCATTGAATCAAAATGTGTTAGCTGACTGGCTCAGCGGTGAGAGCCTCATTGCAGAGTGCTCTACAGAGGCTGGGTTGGAATCGAATCCAGGTGTCCTACACCCTGGAAGATAATTTGGATCACTCTGCCCCCAGGTAAGGATATGGAGGAAGTGCCATTTTATGCTGAGCTAAATCCAAGAGGTACAGTCTGGGAAGCTATAATGAACTGGACTCTGCAGGGAGGAGGGAGGAGAGAACCTCCTTCAGTAAACATGGGGAAACGTGGTCACAGGTGGTTTATAAATGTAGGAATGTTTAACCAGCAGGTGAGGCTGGCTATGTGCCTACTGGGAGAGTACTTGGTCAAGTATTCACATTTTTCCAAACCTCTAGGAGAGTAAATAATGGAAAACTGATTCTGTGATAAGTCTGTTCCTAGCACAGGTTGAGATCTACAGCTGCAATTGGGGGAGTGTAGCACAGGGAGATGGGAATGATTGAGAGCCCAGAAACAGGAGAGAAACAACTCTCCAAGCAGTGGGGACAAGACAAGATGGGGTGGGGACTAGGAAGGTAATCTGAGGAGTTGGAGAAGCATTGATGAGGTAGAATGTGGAGTCAAGAGAGAAAAACTCTAAGCAGAAGACAGCTGAAAGGAAGAGACGTAGATTGGAAGAAAGCCAGAAAGAAGCAGAGTTTTCTGTGCCAGAAAAAGGAGACTGGGAAGAGAAATCAGGGGTGGGAAAGAAGTAGGAATGGTCCTGGCTTCAAGTTAAAGAACGCAAAAAAAAAAGAGAGAACAGGCTTTGCATGAATGGACAGAAACATATGTATTCACAAGAGATATCTTTTCTGAAAGCCTTCAGCAGAGCTGACATGGCCTGAGTCTCACTCAACTTAATCCTGGTAGTATTTAGAATGAAAATGTTCAGGTTTAATCTTGCAAGTTTCTTATATCAGAATTTCTAAAAGTGAATAACAAATCAGATGTATAACTCGGTGTTTGTTATTAGTAAATGACTGTACCATGAAGTTCTTTTAAAAAAATCTATTTAATATGTTTAAACAGAAAGCATAAAAACAGAATGTTGCACAATCTGCTTTGCTATACTCTTGGCCAGAGTTAAATAAAATCTCATAATGAAGTGGTTCAGTTCTAGCAACACAGCTCTGGTGGCTACACGGTAAACGCTAGTATGTGTCTTAAAGGTTTCCTTTAGTTCTGCTGCAAAATGCAAGGTTCTATGTAAGCAGCATGGTAATGGGGATAAAACTGAATGTTGTTTTAATCTCTCAGATGGCCAAAGGAGAGTCATAACTACTTTTGCAGTTTTCTGTCTCTGAAGTCATATCCAGGGAGGAACAGCCAAGGATGATTATATTATTCATTACACTTCTAAGAGGTGTAACTTCCTCCTCCTCTCTGATATAGAAAAGTTATATATAATATTTTTGTCATTATTGTCTTAAGAGGAAGGAAATGAAGTAATTCCCTACACTGAAAACATCAGGAATTTTAATCTACCCTTCCCAAAAGAAAGTTAAGGACAGAAGCTGTTAAAAATTACCTCATATATATGTGCACATGAAAAAAAAAAGAGTTTTTGTTCCTATCTATTCATAAAGGTAGAACTGTGGTCTTAAAATTATGATTCTGTTTTTGAAAAATAGATTGTGGAACTGGCATTATGCTTCAATTTTTTTTTTTGTGTTGTATCTGTTCGGTTTACAAATAATAAATGTTCTTGTAATTGTGCCAACCTTGCATACTCATTCTGAAATGTCACACTGTGGGCTTTCTCATGTGTATATCAAAGAGCTGGCACAAAATAGACTTGAAGTTAGTAGGAATATATCCATTGAAATATATTCAACAGGCTTAAGACTAGACTAAGAGATTTCAGTGACAAAATTTTAATATAAATCCAGTAATTTCAGTAACCTATACAGGTTTAAATAATACCAGAATTTCACAGTGTAACATGAATTAACTTTTTTGTCACAACTGATAAGACAAATAGCAAATATGAGTATATGTATCTCCGTAAGATCCAGTTAAATCTCAGTGAGCTGTCCAAGTGTCCAGAACAAACACAGAAAAATGGCCTGACATACGAAAGAGATGACGGTGTGCTGGTGTGACACGTGAGCTAGCTGTAAACAAAATCGTACTTAGAAGTTCTCACAAGGTCTCATGAAAACCAATGTGCTTTGTATGTCAGAGATTTAACCACCCTGAGAGAGTTGTGTCTGAATGATGCTGGTGTCAGAGCTGTCATGGCTGTCCTCACACAGCACTGCAGCCTGGGTGCAATCCAATCCATAGCCCCTGTGTAGAAGTGCTTATAATCATTGAAAAACTACATGTGGAGGGCAGAGGAAATGACAAAATATATGATATGATTTTATCTTCAAATTTCCATCACTGAGTTTACAAATCAGGTACTTAAGTTGCACAGCAACACTTATAAAAACACATTAAAAATGGCCTTGACATTGAAAAAAGCATTAGTTTCTAATATGTGGAAGTCAGATGCAGAGAGCGAGTATGCTGTTTTTACAGTCTAATTTTAATTACAAATCTCTTCAATGCCAGTTTCCAGGAGTCTGTATTTCCAACATAATTACCAATATCCTAAAGATGGTTATGTAAAACAACATAACTATTGTCAGTGTAATCCTACAATAACATTAGGAAATCCAGAACTGAAATTTAAGAGCAAGCTTTTAACCTTAATCAGAAAGAAACCCTCACTGACCAGTTTGTACTGTTACATCTCATTAGTTACATTCACAGCGCCATTTATTTTAATTAAATTATCAATACTCTGTCTCTCTGTCTAGGGTGATACACATCACAGGTAGAGATGGGTCTCTAGCTATGTTGTCATCAGCCTAGAAACTAAACCCAGCTCACTAGCAAGATTGCTCATACAATTAGCAGGTTGTAAAATTGCTCCTCACAAGGACCAAGCCCTCCTCTTTCACCCCTTTATCTCATCCCGCAATATCAGGGGTCTCCCTTCCAATCAACCTCTCAGGTCTGCCCCAAGCTTTGCAGTCCCCTTCCTCTCAATCTGTTTCCTTAAAATCACCATACCACTTTCTTTCTTTTCAGAGGAATTAGGCAAAGAAATTCCTTCTGTTAACAGTATTATTGCAACACCATGAGAAAAAAAATTTCCTTTATAAAACTGATTAAAATTTAAGAAAACCTATTGTTTGTCACAATTTGGAATTCATGGGTGTGGGGTTTTTTTAAATACTGTGTCTTTTATTGTGCATTTCACTCTGCTTTAAAAATAAAATAAAATGTAATCCTGTTAAGATATTTGAAGTATTTTAATGCATCTGCCCATTTAATGCATCTCCTCCTTTTAACACCTTCTGACTCCTTGCATTACAATCATAAGAAAAATAGTTTAGCTGAAAACTAAAAAGCTTTCCATTTCTGGCATTACATTGCAAATTAACTTTGTAGATTACAATATCTTTGGGGTAAACAATCAAGCTAATCAAACTAAAATATTTGAAACATTTCCCATAGACATCTTGACAGCAAATTAGTCTCTAAGGTGAATTTCCAGTTCTAAAAACAAGAGGCTAAAGCAAGCTGCTTTTTATACAGAAAAAAAAGAGAGGAAGATATCAGTGAATCAAAGATATATATTCTCTCATCACACATGAAGATCCTATCCAAAATATTTGGGAATGGAAGCAGCCAAAACAGAGCAGTTATCCAGATACACACACTGTGAACCAGCAGGTAATGATCTGGTACACAGGTTTATTATTTAAGAGCTCCATACTTCAACCTGAGACTCTGTACAGCCCACAGTGTTTTAATGTAACCAGTCCATGTCTCTTCTTCAATCACTAGAGTGGCCTTCAGCTGAAGCCCCATTCATCAGGAAAGACAAAAGAATCATGTCCTAAGAGCAGGGCAACTTACACCGTTACTCCTTCAGTGCTGACCCTTGTGAGGGAATAGTGGAAAGAAGGAATTTTTAGCAAACTCCTCTATCAAGCACGATCTGTTGTTGATAAGCAGCTGCAGCATTAGCTCTGATTGAATGTGATCCAGCCACTGAAACTGGGAACGCAAAATAATTAACTTTTTTTACTTTTAACGTAAAAAGAGAAAGGACATATTCGATAGGCAATAAGTTGCAGTAATACTCAGGGAACTGTCATATGTAATTGCAAAGATAGTGCATGACAAGAAATAGAGAGATCAGATATTTACTCTCTGCACTTTCAATTTTAGCAAACAGTCTTCATTTTCAGAAGTACATTGTGGGATATTTTCTGTGGTAAAGAGAGATTTAGCCTCCTGTGTCACAAAAAGGCATAAGTTCCAGACTTGGCAGCTAAATACATCACATCCTGGACAAAAATGTGAAGATTTCATAATCATCTGAATTGCACAACTTCTGGTGTGCAATTTTCTCATAGCTTGCCCTTTCATTGAAAGAAAGTGTTTTTATTTTTTCTTTCCTAAAAATACTACATGTAGTGTAAACCACGGTAGTGCCAATCCCTTCACCCAGATTTATTTTAAAATGTCTTCTGCCAACTCTAGATACAGGGAAAATATCTGTGGTGTCTCACTGAATACATCAGTTCTAACAAGGTTGTGAGAGAATGTAGAAATCGGCAAAAGTTACGGTTTTCTTAAGCAAGTAGGAAAAGCTGTAACTGAAGGCAAGGTACTTTTGAAAACTCTTGCTTGTTCCTCTTGTAAAAAAAATCTCTCTCCACACTTCAAAATATAATTTTCTACCGCAGACACTGCAACAAATCAGATATTTTTTATTGTTTCAGGTTCTCTTCCTTTGTAGTAGCTGTCATTAGGTACAAACAGATGGTGCCTTGGAAGGTGGGAGATGATAATCTCAAATGTTCTCCTAATGCCCATTGTCACAAAGATCTAGCTAACAGAGAAGTCAGAATCTGTATATGTTGGATACATGGGTTCAGAAACTTCTGCTTTTGCTGCTTCCTCCAGTTCTGAGTTTACCACCAGTTCCCATTATTTTCTAACTCCATGGTGATCTGAAAGCCAGCCCAGCATAAAATTAATTCCTTTAAATTAAAAAACCAAAAAAACAACTTTTTGAACTTAACGTATTTTTTTGTTGTTGTTTTGTGGAATCAGATGACTGTAAATGCTGACATGAAATGCTGTACGGAGCTGGAGTGGACAAATAGTAGAATCCTGACAGTGCAAATAGAGATTAACTTAAAAAATATCTTACAGCCTTATGCTCCTGCTTGAAGTCCTCTGATTTAAATGTCTGATTCCTGGGGCTTTACGGGGTTATCTAAGCAAAGGTTCCAACTGGGCTGAAGAAGTCTTGTTAAAAATATGCAGGTATAGCTTGATTACCTGAAGAATAAACTTCATAGACCAATAGTACTAGGAAAGTATTAACATACCTACATGGATTTATTTTGTTGTGTTATGCACTTGGAACATATTTGGGGAAAAGATGAAGCTATGCGTTTTAGTTTTTAAAGAGAAATAGTAGGAATTATTAACTCTGTAAGAAACAGCAAGAAAACAAACTAGTATAGTCTGTACTATGTGTTCAGTGACCAGTGAATCACATCCCATAATGATAAAAATAGTCAGAGGTGGCCAGCGCTAACACAACTGGTTTTTGGTTCATTAGAGACAATGCTGAAAATTGCTGGTTTGGGGGATATCACAGTGCTTGCTAGAGTAAATTCAGCAGGTTATTTCATCAAGTTAGTTATGCAAGACAAGAGAAGACATATAAAGTGAGGGTAAAGGTAAATATAATAAATCCATTTGAAATATGTACACTCTATTTTATGTACTTTGAACATATGCTAATAATTATATTAAAATTATATTACTGAGCTTTAATGTGGTGAAACCAAAAGGCTATAACTGTGTTTTAGAGTCTCATGAAGATTCCTCCAGTTTAGGTGAATTCGTAGGTCCAAGCAGCCTGTTTTATTCTGCTGTTCTGACATTTATTAGCATATGACTGTGCCAAGACATAGGCAGGATGCTTCTGCAACAGAGTCTAACCAGATATACTAAAACATTTTAAAAATAATTGCCTGTATGCTCCACTTATGCTCTTAAATAGATAGCCACTGATGCAGTGGATTGCACTACACAGAATTGTTTAGCCTATCTCCAGCCTGGAGCTTAAAGGGAAGTTTGAGTCCAAAATAAAGAATTCTAGAAAAACTTTAAGGAGAAATAATTGTACTTAGGGAACTGGACAAAAATTTGGTATGTTTTTACCCTCTGGAAGTATGTTCTATTTCAAGTCATCTCAGCTGTATTCATCATGATTTACCGACAAAGAACAACTCTATGGAAGTGACCACAATATACTTTAAAACATTGGCAGCAACAACAAAACAAAACAAAACTAGAAAAATAATAATGATTGCAGTCAACTTCAAAAGAATTACCTAAGAGTAAGGAATCCTGTTTAAAATATGCTAAAGAGGGTAGCTAAAAGATGATTAAAAGCTGACTACAAGAGTTAAATCCCTGCCAGCAGCATGAATACAATTTAGAGACTACACTGAAGGTAAAAAGGATATGCATACTTCCTGTCATGAAAGATTTGAGAAAAGCTAAAGGAAGCCAGCATGGCTAAACAACAGTACAAGAAAGATTAGCAAATGCAAGAAGGCAAGTTTGAAAACGCTGAAGTAGTGTCCAAATATGGAAACTGGAGAGGATGAAACTTTGGCAAGTTAAATATAAAAACAGAGTAAGGCAAAACAAAGACCACTGGAAAAAAATTGCAAGAAACAACAATATTTTTGAAATGTATCAGGCACAGGAAGTCTGTCAGGGAGTCCAAAGAACCAGCAGATATTCAAAGGATAAAAGAAGTACTCAGGGAAGAGAGGGTCATAAAAAAAGAAACAAAATTAAACCTTTATTTTTTTGCTCACTGTGGATGCACATGAAAAGGGTTTCAGGGCAGAAACCTTCTTTACAGAGAACTCATTACAGGAGCTGACTGAAATTTAAGTGTTGGCTATGGAAGAAATAGATAAAAAGAGTAATAACAGCCAGGACCAGATGTCATTCACCAAGGAGCTCAGCAATAAAATAGTTCAGCCAGTAAGCGCGATGTACAACCTTTGAATCAGAAATTATTGAGTGCCTGTAGACTAGAAGGGAGCAGATGTGATGCCATTTTTTGAAATGGGTTCCAGGAACCAATGGAGTAATTAGCCAATGAGCTAATGACTAATGAGCTTATAATTTTCACCAGAGAAATTGGGCTAGTGCAGTTGACACCCCTGAAGGATGGGATGCCGACCGGAGGGACTCAGACAAGATTGAGAAGTGGGTCCATGGAAATCTCATGAGGCTTAACAAGACCAAGTGCAAGGTGCTGCATTTGGGTCAGGGCAACCCTTGATATCAATCCAGGCTGGGGATGAACAGATGGAGAGCAGCCCTGTCAAGAAGGACATGGGGGTGCTGTTGGGGGAGAGGCTGGACATGACCCAGCAGTGTTCACTCACAGCCCAGAAACCAAACATGTCCCGGGCTGCATCCAAAGCAGCGTGGCCAGCAGAGCAAGGGAGGGGATTCTGCCCCTCTGCTCTGCTCTGGTGAGACCCCACCTGCAGTGCAGCATCAGCTCTGGAGCCTCCAGCATAGGAAGGACATGGACCTGTTGGAGTGAGTCCAGAGAAGGCTACCAAGATCATTAGAGGGACGGAGTAACTCTCCTAAAGGGAAAGGTTAAGAGAACTGTGATTGTTCAGCCTCGAAAAGAGAAGACTTTTACCCTTCCCACTCCATTCCCCCCATTCTGCTGGGGGTGGGGAGTGAGCGAGTGGCTGCATAGGGCTTAGTTGCCAGCTGGGGTTAAACCACAACACAACTGCTGCAGTCTACCTGAATTTCCAAAAAGTGTTGAATGATATTCTCCATCAAAAACATTTGTGGGGTCACAGAATAAGAGAGAACATTTACACATGAATTAAAGACAAGATAAAAATAGAAAACAGTGTAGGATTAATTTGATCCTTGGAAGAAGGTCTACATGTGTGTGTGCTGAGATTGCACTGCTCAAAATTTTAGGAAATAGCAAGTGTTTGATGTCACTACTACATTATTGAAGGAGAGCGAAAATAAGTGTGAGCAATGAAGTGTAGAAGGAAAGCAAGAGACATAATGACTGGATGTTAAAATGGCAGAGAAAATTCAGTAAAGTGTTGCACAAGAGAAAACAAAAACTGCTAATGGACTCCAATGGAATGAGTTCAAGGATGAAGATGCTTCTGTGCTCAGTATTCAGTGACTGTCAGGAAAACAATGTTTCAAAGTACTAAAAGAAAACAGAAGACATCAGTATGCCACTGAAAAGATTGCACCATCTTTCTTTGACAAAAGGAATCATCAAATAAAATTTGTAATTGGCTCAGTCAAAACAAACAAAATAATGTAGCTGAGCTAAGAAGCTTTACGCCAGAAATTTTCAAAGAGCTAATAAAAGACAAAATGATCAAGGCAATCTAAAAAATATCATCCCTGACACTGAAAGTTAGGCACTGAGCCACAAATTCTTGGAAGTCCAGAGAGTATTCCAGGGAAGTAATACTGCAAGCTCTCTTTAGTTCTGTATTTGTTGCCCCTGGTGAAAAGAAGACTTAGGACAGACTTAATAACAGTCTTCCTTCCTTCCAGTACCTAAGAGGCTGCTGAGAAGACAGAGGTTGAACTAGACATCTTCTGATGTGCCCTCCAACCCGAATGATTTTGTGTTTCTCTGATGCATTTTGGCACTGCTGAAAACATGCTACTAGGCTATCTGGGCTTGAGTCCAATCCAGTGCACCAATTCTCATCGTACATATGTATGCATTGGACACACTGTTAAAAACTCATGGTCAAAACTCAAGCTCAGTAGCAAGTCACCATCTCTGCAAGCTGAATGTGACACTTATATTTGTAGCTTCAGAAATGCTTTCTGAGTTTTAGCTTTATGCTTTCAAGAAGAAATAATATCAAAGTCCTCACAAATGATGCAGATGCAAATATCTTATTTGAGTCCTTTAAGAGAAAATTTGAAAGAAGGTTTTTTCCCAGACTCTCCAGCAAGATATTGAAATACACTCAGGCTCACTTTCTTACCTGGAAGATAGAGGGAATGATTAGGGGGCTATTGCCTTAGAGAAGAATAAAAGATAAAGGGAGTGGTTGAGAATATGATAATGGAAAATCATTTGCATGCAATTGAACAGAAAATACTGCAGTACCACTCTAAAAGGAGCAAGAAAGAGATGGAGTGAAAGCAACAAAACAATGACAATAAAACAGATGCTATAAAATCTAACTCAGGAATATCTGGGTTTGATTTCCTGGGAAGGTACAGGAAAGAGAAAGTAAAGCATGGAAGCAAGTACTTACTGAAAGAAACCTTATGAAACACACAATTAGCTTGATGCACAAAGAAGAGAGGAGGAATGGCTTTTGCTTCATTAGGTGCAACTGAAGCAGAAATTAATCATACAAGAGGTAGAACACATCAAAATACGCATCAGAAAGAATCAGTATGAAGGAACAGCAGAAGTGCATGGGGTAAATCAAGTGTTATTGTTAAGTCATTGAGAAGTAGAGGGTGAAGGGAGCTGGATAAGAGCAGAAAGGAGTTAGCAGGGTGCTAAAAGACAGGGCAACATGGTGTTAAATGGAGGCCAAAGGAGGAGTGCCCCTGTTCGCATCCCTTAAATCCCAATCCAACAGAAAATTGTCTGTGCAGAATATGAGCTGGGATGGGAAATATTCAAGACCTGTATAGAAACTTCGCACCTGAACGATGGTAAAGATATGCCATTTTTATATGATTTCAGGATTTGTGTCATTTTGTGCAGAAAGTGAATCCAGTCAGACTTGACACCTATAAAGCACAGTAAATTAAATAATCTGGCTCAGGTTTTCCTGAATAATACCTCCTCAAATTAGCTCAGGCTGGAGAGGAGCTAGAATATGTTCATGACAGAAATTACTGCACCCACTGATGAGTCTTTTGGCCCTTTACTGGCTGAAAGCTGGAGTCCCCAGGAACGACAAGAGCATAGGTTGGGTACTCTGTGGCAGGGGTGATGATGTGATTTGCATTCACATCTTGAAGAACATGCATTCTGTCACATCAGAGCAGAAAGCAGACACTTCTGTACACAGATATGGTTTCTACAGGAAGGCCACACAACAGTTACATAGCAATATTACCTCCAGAGATACTTCAGCCCAACACAGGAATGATTCAATCAAAATCCAACAGTCTTTATTTTGTTTTTACTTGCAGTACTCTTAATTATGAGATTTTTTTGTAGACTGATAGTCATGTCCACGAATATGGTTCAGTAACATGTGGCTTACTTCATGGGTGTAAAGAAGTCTTTCATTCATGTTTGTTTTATGGAAGCTGAGGATTTTCTGAATACCTCCTTGGTACACATGAAACTTGTTATTAAGATGTGTCACAGTGAAAAATTATAACATATTTTAGAATGACCTTAAAGGTATCACTCAAATATAAAAATGCAGTACTGTAAACTGCAGAATTACATAAACTTGTTTAGGAAAGGAAAGGCTTCTGGTCTTGTTAGCATGAGGCAAACACAGGATATGTTTAATACATTTGTATAAAAATAAACATAATTATTCCATAGATAAGGATAAAAAAAGTCATTATTCATATAGGTATCCAGGAGTGAAGCATCAGAGCCTTTCAGGAACCAAGAAGATGTCAATGAAAATATTGTCTTAGAATTTATTGTCTTTTATATTCTGTGACATGGGTTTCTTCACTCTCATCACGCTGAGCTCAACCAATAAACAAGATTCAAAAGGTACACAGAGTCTATGCCTCTGAGCTTTTTATGCCCACTGGCAAGTTCAAGAACTGATCAAAGTTAGAGCTCCCAACGTGGAATGAAAGAAGACTATCTAAAATGCATCTGTTTTGTGCAGTGCTTTTTGCTTCCCAGGAAGTGAAGGCACAAAGTATGCATTCCCACCAAACAACCTTATAAAACATAAGCCTCTAGGTATTCCCATAGACATCATCTACCACAGACTATTTAGTTTTTCTCCTTCTAGCTCTGGGCTAGTTCCTTAGAAAGTCTGAAGAGCCCATAAATCTCTCTTCAGGCACCTAAGCCTACAAGTACATTAACATGTAATTTAGCAAACAAAAGCAGATTGGCAGACTGAAGCTACTGGTGTCCCTACATCCACACTGTGTGTGTTTCAGGGCTTGTCCTTCAGACTAGCCATGGTCTGATGCTTTGAACTGAACATCTCCATCGTGTCCATGATTCACAGCTGCTCCAAGGACTGCGCAGTGGTTTGGACCCCCACTAAGGGGTTAGAGCACACCTGTAAGTTCCTGCAGAAAAGCTTCTGGATTCATTTCACACAGATAAAAACTAGTGCATGTGCACAAAAGCTGCTCTATAACCAAGTCAACGTGCATCAAGTGGGGATGATGGAGAGTTAGTTTCAAAACTATGCTACTGCACCAAATCAGCACATTCAGGCACATAAAGCCTACATCCAATATGGGAGCATCAAGGCTTTTGATTTTACTTCACGTAAAATAAAACTCACTTTGGTAAAAAAATTAGCTCATAATTTTATCTGTGCAAGTGAGACCAAATTCTACTTTCATCTTCAGAGCAGCAAAACTTACCTTCATATGAGAAATGGACAGACCCCATTGACAATGCCCTTCTGGAGGGTGGAGACAAAACCTTGCTGAAAGGGCTGGTGTGGCTGTAATGCAGACACCTGCAGGAGATGAGAAGGAGGGAGGGTTTATGGCCAGGTCTTCCATGCTTCATATTTCTTCTTCCATTGCTGGAGATCCTCACAACTTGCACAGCCTCCCCTCTAGTACAAGGAGAACAGGGTAGAACTGAGTGATCAGAGAAATGCAGGATCATCCCTGCAAGCAACAGAGTTATGGCTGACTCTTACTGGAACAAGAAAAGCCACTTGATCCTGTCTAAGGAGGACAATATTTGGAAAATCACCCCACTGTAGCAAGCCATGATAGTCCTGCTTCTCTTTACTTCAGGCACCTAGCCCTAAAACTGCTTTAAGGATGTTGTTTGTTATCCATAGCCTACTGTTTGATAAAATTCTGTGCTTTTTGACTTCAGAAGTTGCCCTGCATAGAGGCGACTGTGCTGTGAAAATAAGGCATAGGCAGAATTAATCTGGGGCATGACTGATCCTGGCTAAGCAGTGTTGACCTGGAAACCAGAAGGAAAATTTAAATGTTGCACAAGGTAATGAAGTGAAAGCCCCAAATCTCCAAGTCAGGCAACTCAACTTGTGTTAACAGGCAACAAAAATTGTTGGACACGCATCACTGCCACTGTCAAGGAAGAATGGTGGGTGCTAAAGGCCAGAGGTATGATAAAATGATCGTAAGTGGAAGACTTGATGGAATGAAAGCACAGGAAGGGAAAGACAGCATGTTTGTTGAGGAGTTTTGGTTCTCAGGTTGAGAACCATGATTACAAAAACTTACAGTTTATCTGCAAATTTTTTTTCTGGGTCAACTGCTCTAATGTTTTATTCACTCACAGCCTTATTTAGACAGTAACAGAAAAACACCAAAATGTCTTTTTTGGTATCTGACTTTCTCTATTCCCTAATGCAAAGTTAGCTCAGCACTTAAAGGTCTAACCTTGGCTAAAATGAAATTGGAGAAGGTCACAGAAAAAACAAAAAGAGAAAAAAGTGAGAATGTTGTTAGCCCCACTAAAGTGCTTAACATTGGCCTTAACTATTTTTAAAGCACTTGTTTAAATTTTAAAGCAGCAAGGGATTAAGAACAAACACATGCTTTTCTCTTCTTGTTTCACTTGTGTGTAAGTAATTTTAAAGGTCAAGCACAGCTTCTTTAGTCCCTGAAAATGCTCTCTGCATTTTCGAAGTTAAAAAACATAGGCCAGATGATCAGCGAATGTAAACTAGCAAAGTTTATCATAGTCAACACAGCAGGCCAATTTACACTGGTTGAGATTCTGCTGCTGTTTTGTAACATTCCAGGAGGAAAACATGACAGTGTTTTTAAAGAAATATAACCTGAAAGAGGAGAGACAGATTTCCCTCTTTGAGTCTCTGCCAGAGGGAACGAACTCTTAAGGAGCATAAATCACACAATGAAAGCAGGCAGCTGAAGTCCAGTTCTGGTGACCACAGGTATATTGTTTCTTTAGGTTTTCAGTAGAAGGCCAGGCTGTGCATGCAGGAGCCCTCTGCCAAGACAAAGAGCATCATAGCTTGAGGATTCCATCAATTCCAGTAAGTATATTGACTTAGTCATTAGAAAAGAATTACGCATGCCTCTGACACAATAGATCTTTTAAAATATTTTACAAGCCCTGTTGTGTCCCCTTGACAGATGAAAGAAGTCAGCAGCCTGGAGTTCCCAATAACTAAATCAGGAGTTTCCCAAAGCTGACTTTAGAATATGGCACTAACCATACTGTTCTCATCATAATGTTTACCAAATGTTTCTACTGCAATATTAGAGAGGAGCTTTCTCATTAAAAAAAAACAAAACCAAAAAGTTATAATTCATTTCTTAGGTGTCTTTTTCTGATTCTTGCCCTGACGATGAAAGAAAAAACCAGAGTGATATCCCAGAGCTCTCCTTGTGAATATGCCGCTAGTGCAGATCTGAAAGATGCTTAGTGTCTGATCCAAAAGCCCATCAAATCAATGGTATACCTAATCAACAGAACAAACAAAATCAATATTATTGGCCTCATCATGCTTCCATGGAAGTCAAGGAAGTAAATTTTCAATGGCAGCAGCACTAAACAGTACTATTAAGTTTAAAATTCCTCGTGATCAAAGCACTGAATCTCAAAATCACAGAATCTCAGAACCTTAGAATGGTTTGGATTGGAAGGGACCTTGAAGATCAAGTTCCAACCCCATTCTGTGGGCAGGGACACCTTCCACTAGACCAGGTTTCTCAAAGCTCCATCTGACCTAGCATTATGAAAGACTGTATGAAAAAAAATGAGTAGCTCCCTATTAAAAAGTTTTGCTATTAAAATAAGGCTTTTTTTCACTTTCCCAGTGCTTCACAAGAAGACATTTGAAGCTCTGGGAGAAGGATTTTTGAATCTGCATTTTCTTCTCTGCTCCCATGCTGTAATCACTGCAGAATTTTAAGAGCATATTCATGTGAGAACACTTTATTTCCTAATTAGGGACAATTGGTATGTTTGGGTGATTATTTTTCTGAGTAAATTGTTGAAAAGATATGATCCTTCTCAGACAGTCTGGTATCATGGGCTTAGGTCAAAACACAAGTTGTCTTTCACCATTTCTTTCCCATTTTAGTGCATATAAATAACAGCTAGGTTGCAGTAAGTTTGTGACCTATTTTTATAACAGAAATTAGCTGTAATCACAATTCAAGAATCTAATACAATAAAAACTCATGTGATTACTGTTAACAGAAGGTGAATACTAATAGTTACATTACTACCAATGAATAAGTGTTGAAAAGTATAGGGACAAATACCCGTACCTCATTCCTGGCTGTTTAAGAGATTTCTAAGCCCAAATCAAACAGCAACCAAGGCCAAACTTTAAGCTGGTGTATACTCCACATATAGCAACTCTTTCCTAGTACAAGCATGAGCTGGGTACTGGGATTTAGGCCACATGAATACAAGCCCTCAATAGAATTCTTTAAAATGTCAGGTTTTAGTATTAAGCATTTTAGTTCAAAGAATTTGTACACCAGGATCAGAGTATGGGATTCAACCCCAAATGCATTAATATCAACATACAAGCAAGGCTTAGAATGCATCAATTGAATGATATTTTGGAAAAGAGTACTCTTTCTGTGCTCAGGAGGCATTTCAAATTTCATTTGACATACAACGCAATTAATTTCTTCTGGTGCATTTATGTTATCATATTCTGCTCTTTGACACCCAGTGTGGGAAAAATTGTTCCTGTGTAAAAATTTGTAAAATGATGGGGTTTAGCTTTGATTCCTTGGAATACTTGCTCTAAGGTCACAATTTTCCTATTCTTCTCTGTTTTAACTCTGTTCAAAACCACTAATATATCGATGTGATAATTAATAAACTTTTTTGTTTGTAGTGGGTGAAACATATTTAAAGATTGGATTTAAAATGTTATATGTACATATGCAGGGAGGGAAACTGTTTTGAATGAAACATCTTTGTTATCCCTGCTCCTTCAAGAAACACTAATACCAAGTGTCAATATATAAGGAACCTCCAGAAGCACAAAGCTTGAGCTATCTTTTTAAACCATATGCAGAGATTACAGCTGTTCTGGCATGAATTTTCTAGCCTATGAAATACAAACCCAAAGCTATCCTGCTTTTATTAAAATATTTTTAGAATGCAAAAAGATAAGAATCTGAGGAAATGCCAGATCAGTGTTTAGCTTTGCACTGGTTAGTCAGGACATTTTTTCTCTTTATGCATCTGTCCCACATGGTAAATGAAAAGGAGAAGCAGTAGATGGACATATAATTAGACATTCAGTACAATTAATTTGTCAAAGACACAGAAGTGTGGCTTTAACAGACACAGTATACGTATCATTTATTAAATTAAATTCTGGAATATTGATACAATACAGTCTAATGGTCACACTTTCTGTAGGGAATTTCCTATCCTTTATTTTAAAGGAGGAGAGGGTGAAGAATTTTCTGATTTGCAAATTAAGTGACAGGACAAGGGAAAACCCCTAAACTCAATCCTTCAGCATACAAGCAGACCTGAACTTGAGCTGCCAGTCTAATTTGAATACCTAGCAGCCAAGGCCGGCTTCTACTCCACATCAGAAAATGAGGCACCACTACCACCACCATTCCAGAAAGCCAAGTCCATCCTGTTTCCTTTCCTTTCCCATCATTAGAGTTTTGTACTTTGTTGAGCCTGGAGAGCAGAGACAACATACCCATTCTTCTCCTTCACCTTCCACTTCCACTAGCAAGGCTCCAAAAGCTTTGGAGCAGCTGCAGTTCTGCATGTACCTCTACAGAGCAGAGCAGGTTCATTCCCAGATTGCTCAGATGTTCAGCTAGCATTTCAGCACATTGCTAAGGTTTTCCGGAGCAATAATAGTCCCAAAAAAGAAACTGCATTTTTTGCCCCTTCTAACCTAGACAAACTCAAAGAGAATTTCATGAGACAAATGAAAACATATTTTTCTAGGCTTAATTGGTGATTTGCAGCATCCTTAGAGGAGATATTAGAATATTTAACACAGATACAATAAAAATGTAAACCGAAATGGAACATATTAGGCAGCCAGGCTGCTTTCAGCTCCCTGTATAATTATTATAAACTTGTTTCCACACATCCTGTAGCTGTTCTGTATGTCTGGAGACAGAGTGGAGCCTTCTTCCAGTGTGTTAGCTCCCCTTGTATATAATTCCTTTTCTGCCAAGTAAGAAACCTAAAGACCTAAAGTGTTTACTGCATGCTCATGTGGGCCCAGAATTCCAGAACTGAATGTTGCCATTTGTCTCTTCCTAATTACCATGAATTCTTCCTTTATGCATTCAATGGAGATTGGATTAACACAGCTATTCTGTTTAAAAATCAAACCTCAGCATCGTCACTTGCAGTGCTCTAGTAGCTAAATTTATAGTATCTTATCTTGCTGAGGAATCTCTGCTGTGTTCCAGGATCATTTGTTAATGTCACTGCAGCCATTGAAATGGCAGAAGTTCATTATATTGTTATTGTACATACAGCATAACAAAAAACTAAACAGAAGGTCAAATTCTGATCATGTGACTATGTATATAAATAAAGAATGTTTCCACTGAGTAAGATGAAATTGTTGGAATAGCTGGCCAAAGATCTAATTTATTATTGTGGCATTCACAGAAATAGCAATTAGAAATAAACACATGGACAGGCATACAGTGACTAGAATATATAACACTATCTTGCTGTGTAATAAGATTTCTCTTAAAAGGCAGATGGGAAAAGGTAGAGAATACGATGGGATTTTGCAATGCTTTACAAGAAAATCCAATATCAGGCCTAAATTGTTAGAAATACAAACTTCATTTGACTAAAGGAACTTTTCAATAGGATGAATATGTTTTGCTGTAACCCATTTAGTGCAATTTTGCAGCCTTTTTTTCACTACTCCACATAATCCAAGAGAACTGGCAAATATGATTTAGAATTGAGTGCAGTCCTTTTTAATCCTGTACCTTGGCCAATGGTTATTGAAGGCTTTTTTAAAATGAACAGAGGTGAAACCCATTATTAAATCTGTCCATAACATTTTACCCTGGATCAGAGATAGGATCAGCTTCCAACACCTTTCTTAGCTCTTCAGTTTCTAGTTCTTCAACCCTCTCAGAGCATTGAAATAGGCAGGACTGCTTGAGGATACCTGAACATGCCTGAAACATCCAAAGTTTGGCCCAGGTCTTATCTCCCCTCGACAAACAGAGAGTCCAGAGAGAAAGGGTTTAGACTGCAGAGGATCTAGTTTATGTCACAGCACCAGCAAAGGATCAGTCGCTTTTAATATAAATTATGGACACATTCACACGTTTTTAAAGATCACTTTTTGCTGGCATTACTGTCTTGTAAAAGACAAGTTTAAGATATTCCCAGCTCCTTCCAACACAATTTATTTCATTTCTAGCTAACCTTTGCTAAAGAATTAGGTATTTATCCTGATTCACTGCATAGCAACATATGACATGAAGAACTTAGAACACATACTGATCCTTACAGCAACCAAGAGATGTGCCACTACCTTGTGCAGGCTGGGAAAAACTCTCTTAGACTTTACGTCCTTTGTATCACTCACTACATCACACATAAAATCATATCAGGTGGTTCTATTGTTGAAAGAACAAACAGATGATCATAAAGGGCATCGGTGACAATGCTTGAGAGGGAAATGCTTCTCATTGTAGAGAGGTATCACATACCTGTCTATAGAGGCATGCTGGCTATTAGCAAAAGCCAGATGGTAAAGAATTTCATGCAGTAATATTCACCAGAAAGTTATGATTATTGTGTTCCTTCATCAACTTCTCTGCCCTTCTCTGGACTCACTGCCGCACCTCAACATCTTTATTTCTCCAGAATAAGTCTTCTCTACAGGTGCCCAAAATTAATAAACTTTTCTTAAGACACTGTTAACAGAATTCGTCATCCATTATTAAAGGTGAGAACTTAGGACAACCTCATACCTTGACAGTTCTGTATTGCTGAAGGGTGTATAGTATGGACCAATTACCTTATCTACATTTCCCACAGCTAAAAGTGTCTCTGAAATATTAAAAACCCCAGATGATCTTACTTTGTTTCCTTTACAAAGCCTTTTTCTTCACTGAAAAATTTTATTCCAAACACTAAAGAAAACCTCTGCTTTCCAAATCTGTGTTTTTTTTCTTTTAGGATTGGACTTAATATTTCTTTTTACAGAGAAAATGAATGTGTTGAGAAAGTGTCTCAGAGAAGATGAAACCGGCAGCTCAAAGCTGTCTATTTGTCACTAGCTGCAGTACACAGCTGTAGAGCTCCAGGATTACACACTGCCAAGGGAACAGCAACCAATTTCGGTGCCAGGGCTGGGAGGCAAGATGTTGGCAAGGACACACTCCTCCTTCTCCTATACAAACGGATGTACAGGGAAGCGGGGACAGCTAGGGCTAAGCCTGAGGAGAAGGAAGAGGAGGAGAGACCATTCAAGCACAGAGGGACAAAGCTCCCGAGGAAAGGCTGACATTAAGAGCAGCAGAATTTGTTGATGGCAACTTTTAGCTGCTGGCTCCCATCAGATTTAACCATGTCATTCCCAGAACTAGCCTGCAGTATGCTGTCTGCCTCACTACATAACCTCCTTTCCTGTCTGACAGAGCAAGCAAGCCTTCTTTCAGTCTCTTTTTAACAGGGTATGCTATGATAAAAGGTGGAAAATGGAATTTATATAAGTCATGGTGTGATCTTCCTGCAAATAGGCACTGAAAATGTTACATTGTTAGTCTAGAGAAAATATAAACTGATATGTGTTAGATATGTAACAAACAATGAAGCACCAAAAGTATACCGAATGCTCTTCTGTAAATTCTACAATAATTAAAGACCAGAAAGTGACTAAATTATGTTGAAAGGCAGTTTGCCTAAAATACAAAAGTGTTTATATTTTACAAGATGCATAGTTAGCTTGTGAAATTGATAACAATACAATAATTGAGGAATAACTTCAGAAATTTTAACTAAGATTAAAAGTAAGAAGATAACAAAAAGAATATGCATTACATTTCCTATCTTTTTCACTAATGCTTTTATAATGCTTACTGAAATAATCCTTCACTAAATCTAGGACTATAGGAGAAAACATGGAAAATTATCTTTCTGAAAACAGGTGAGGATGATAACTTTCAGACAGCATTGCATGATGTAGGGAAAAAGAAACAAAGTGAGAGTCATTTAATAAACTCTTCCAGAGCTGGACACTCTGGGGAAAGAGTTGTGATATAATTCTGTTCTTATAACAATAATACTTTGAATTCATATTACTTCATAAATGAAAACAGACTGAATTTCCTTTTTTTAACCACTTTTTAAAATCGGTAAATTACTTACTGAATATATTAAATGAACACATTTCACAGATTAAATGTATTAAATGAGAATTACCACTGTTACAAAATCTTAAGAAAAATGAACAGGAAAATACATCATCCTTTCACCATACAGGTGGCACTTTTTTATGTCCAGTGGAAGAGCAATATGGTAGTTAACTCTGCATGAAATCCATCTGAGGAATGACTCAGGCTAATTCATACATCACAGCTCTACATCTTGCATTATTTCCAAACATGAGGAGTGGGAGAAGAATGTCATCTTCACATTTCTTGACAACGTAAACTGTCAGCTCTCAGGGCTTGTGCGTGGATTAGCACTTCCCTCTTACTGAAAATGAAAATCAAAGTAAAATAGTTTAGTACTGTATTTTCTTATGCTGTAAGCAGATCCATCAGTTTGGGGGATTTAAACTATCACACCAAAAACTAATTTCAAACATTTCTCACAATTTTTTCCAGGACTCCTCTTTTGAACAGGGTGCCTCTCTGGAGCAGCACTGAAAACACCCTAGTGACCCTGACTCCTTGTAAATGGGAAAAAAATCATTAACTTTCTACCTTTCCTCTCTCTTTATCCTGCAAAGGGTCTGGATTCACTGACTGGTTTCCCCCTTCCTTCCTTGTTCAGAAGTTTAGAGGCTTTAGCCAAGTGTTTCCTTGCAGCAATAAAGGATGACGACAGTTTCTCAGTGCACCATAACATCTTGTTGGCACAGCATGATCTCACTCCCTTAGAGAGATCCAAGACAGAGGACCTTAGTCAGGGAGAGAATACTTCAGCATAAGGTCATTTCTGCATTCTCCCCTTTGTTCTTGTCAGTAGAATGCTTTGATTGCATTTCCAAACCTCAAAATGGAGGAAATTCCAAAAATTAAGTTTGACTTTCACAGCACAGGTGCTGTGGCTGGGCATTTCCTGAACACATGTTTTACCAAACTTTTTTTTCCCCTCAATATAATTTGCAAAAAATATTTATAGTGCGTGCACTAGAAGAGACAGTCCAAACCACAGCTTTAGGCCTGGACCCATTCTCTGGCCCTAGGGCAAGTGGCAGAAGATTGTTTGCATCCACACAGCAAAACTTTCTTCCTCAGAAACTGCTGCTGCAAACAGGTTTGTACTCTTCCTCTGACTGAGCTCAGGCCTGGAGATCAAAATGTTGGCTGGACTGAACCCATGCCAAAATGATGGCTAAAAGTTAAGCTCCAGAGACCATTGCATGCCAGAACTCAGGCTTCATCTCTGTTTCATTTATTAGTGTACATATTGACAGTAGGCTGAGCAGGAGGATCAAAAAGCAGTAGGGAAAGGAAAAAGCTGTTTATGGTAAAGCCTAACTTCAGCCCAAGAGCAAGCAGATATAAATTAACAATGAATACATTAGGCTTCAAATTAAGAGATAGTTTCCAACCACGAGGTGAGTCAAATTGTAAAACATTCCCATTCTTGCTTGCAAGAGCAAGAAGCTTAACTTATTTTATCCTGGAAATGGGTAAACCTTAAGAAGGACTGACTGATGCAATTCTTGACAGCATAGGTCTCAGCCTGGGAAGTCCTTCTACTCCTACCTATGTTTTAATCCTTGCTACAGTCCTAACATAACCAGACTTTATAAAATAAAAAGGGATGACATAATATGGCTGTGAAGTCATGGTACCTGATACTGTACCTCTCCCTTTCTTCAGACTACATGCATTTTATGAAAAAAATCTCTATTTTTCATTGAAGAAGAAGGTCTCCGTTTTCGCTGTAAACAGTGAATATTTATATCCAATACCACTTACACAGTATTTTGTTTCCAAATGAACCCATTTTATTGTGAAACTCCCTAGGGTTGTAATTACTGTGACTAGGATGACAGGCTAATGCAAATCAAGAGATGTAGGCAATAAATCTGGGAAAAGAGATATTTATTTCTCATACATTTATCACCTCCAAATTACTGGAATCAAAATATGAATATAACAAGGAGCTACTTAATTATGGTACAAACCATAAACTGTTATTTTCTTTGGAAAAAGAACTGTACAAGAAAATAACACTTTTTTTGAGCTTGAATAGCCATAATTAATGCATTAGACATGATCTCATGAGAGGCAGAAAAAATGAATTTTAGATAAAATAAGCAGTGGTGGCCTTGTCCTGTAATAAACATCCTGTGGCACTGTAGTTGTCCAAGGGAATGTATCAGCTTGAACTTGCCTACCTCCAACGTTGCCTGGCTTGCTGATTGTAGTGTATAATTACCTTCTTTTTCTCATGAAGTGGAAAATGGGGGAAAATGTCAGGAAAGGTAAAAATCATATGAATGTTGGGGAAATAATGATTTTTTCATACAGTAACTATAAGTCCTTGCAATTACTGTAGGCAAAGTGTTTTACACTCTCCTTGGTTATGCTCCTTGGAAGCATGAGCTCCAGTTCTTTTGATTAGTTACTCCAGTGCTTCCAGTATTTCTGTTTAAGAAGGTAAATCTCCATGTTCCTTCAGGACTGGAAGCCTGTGGATACTGAAATATCCTTCAGTATTACTGTGAGGATAAAATTTCATCCCTAGAAGTTGACTAACTACAGCACCTTGAACGAATTAGATTCTGTAGCATACAGTAAGAGCTCTTTTCCCATTCAACATGTCCAGGGATACTCCACAGTAGATGGCTGGTGGACTTCAGGAAGAGAGTATTCTTCAAAGTTAGGACTAATAACTGTACCTGCTGATCAGAGAGGTACAGTTTTTAGCATTGCCCTCCAATCTTCCAACCAAACCTGATACAAAAACCCTGCAAGTTAGAGCAAATTGTCCTTTTTGGCTGGAGATACCATCATTTCAGAAACAGAAAAAAGGTGCTGCTTGTACTCTGGTAAACTGAGCCATGCTGAGCGCTGTAGAACATAACCATGAGCAGCTAACCCAGCATGGTGCACACAGCCTCGAGGCTTGGAAAATACCTGATCTGCCCATCCCCAGGTAGACTCTGCTCTCTTTTTGACTGAATGAGAGATCAGAATTGGATAGGCACCATTTATCCCTGCAACCTCCCTCACCACAGAAGGAAACAGAGGCATGCCATCAGACTCTCCCTGATCTTTCAAGATCACACATGTAAGTGATTCTTCAAAAGAAAACAGTGTTTTTTTAGTGCAATCCCAGATTCTGACCCCTCTTGGCACACATGTGAAGAAAAACCCTGTGAGTTAAGACCAAAAAATTCTTTGAAATGCTGTTGTCCTCTGATCTTCCTGGAACCTCAGTGACTGCAAAATTTTACAAGAGTTTCAAGGAGCTTCACATTCCTGCTAACGCCTGTGAACATCAGGAGGGTCATCAGAAGCCAAAAGGGGATTGCCAAGGATCACAAAACTTCCGCAGCATCAGGTTTTCCCAGGTTTTGTTCACCAAGTACCTTTTTTTTCTAGCTGAGAATTCACCCGCACCAGTGAGATCTTCAGAGGCTCATTTTAGATTGGTCTAAAACTGTAGCATACTGAAAGAATAGTAGAAATAAGCTTTCATGTAGGTCAGGTAATGGTTACTTACTTTTTACTATCTACAACTATATTTTTACAGGCTCTGATTGAGTCTTAACAGCATCAGTGCAACTTCCTATTTTGGGCTTGTCTTCCTTGCCAAAAAGTTCCCTTAGTAAAACAGAGTATCCTTTGCATGCTAATTAAACTGTCATTTTACAGCAAAGTAGACTAGTAAAGACACCAATAGACAGAAGCACTTTTAAGCTTTCAATAAAAATCTATCATTTCCTTACTCCATCAGTATTTCAGACCAGGATGGTACTCAAATAAACAAAGTCCACGTTCCTTCTGCTGACAACAAAGACTTCACTCTAGCTTTTTCTGCCTGCTTGTCTCCATAGCTCCTTCTGGGCAAATAAATCTCACACACAACCATATAACTCCAGCCTCCTTCACTGGCACTTCTTGAACAGATTTTTAATAGCTTGAAGCCCCCTGGCTCCACTCCTATGATGTTTCTCCTTTTTCCTGTATGTAGACAAGTTTTGGAGAAGCATCATAATGAGATACTGAGCTACTCATTCTGTCATTTCAATAAACAATTTAATTTCAATCCAATTTTTTTTCCTTTGGAGATATCTCTGTTCATGCAGAATGTTGCATTATCCCTCAATTGTTGTTAAGATTTGATTAGTGAGACATGCCCCTACCTGAATTAAGGTACAGACAAGAACATATGCCAAAGTCAATAGTACAGATTTTATTTATCAACAAATGTGAATTAGAGAGATAGAAAGAAATAGAAAAGAGGCAGGGGTGGGAGGAGAGAGACAGTTCAAGAAGAAGATAGTCACCACCCAGGGATCCAACAGTGTTTCTGTTCCTCCTTCTTTACCGTGAGCTTCTCAGTGTTTTTTGAGGTCATTCAAAGCTTCACTATTTATACATTTTAACAAGCAAAGGAATTAATGCTCATTGGCTATACAGTTCTCTTACTCTATTGGTTAAATTATTCCCTCACTTCTAAAGCTAATTAATCCAATGCTCAGTCTTTTCTTCTGAGCCAGTGGATTTCTTGGGTTGGTGGGTTGTGAGATAGTGATTACTATCTCCCCCTGCCAAAATTACCTTTTACCCGGTCAGAGCTGATTTCAGCACAGCTGCGGAGTTGGTTTTCCTTGTGGTCAGTAAATTCTGCATTCTTTATGTCCATTACCAGTGATAGATTGTTCTCCCCCAGCTTGTTAACCTCCTAGGTCTGTGATAACACCCGGACAATAGTACCATCCTTTTCTTATCTCCAGTTCCCTGTGGTGGCTTAATTTACAGTCTAAGTTCGAGGCATCCACAGGACGACATTCAGGGGGGCTTCAGCGGCCGGTGGTCGCAGATGCCATCTGTCTCTTAACTTGGGGTGATCTTTGTTTGATCCATGACATGGATATGAGCAGTTGCCTCTTTACACGGTTTCCACAGCAGGAATTTTTGTCCAGATGCGTTAACCAGGATCTTGCCTCCGCCAGGCATGGAGTCAGTGCCATCCTGTGCTCATCTCCTGGTAAAGTCCTTCTGTGGCCTTAACAGTGTTTGAGACAGGCAACTGTGCTCTTTAAGCCCTTACAGCTGGTCTGCCAAATGACCTGTGATTTCACGATATAATAACTTCATTATCCTTAAAATCTCAGTCTGTATTAATATATTATGAAGAATCAGTTCAATGGAAATTGCTTTTCACAAAATAATTTTTAGATTCTTTGGGTCAATCTTTAGGTCATGTGAATGAAAAAAATACACCTGAATCCTGTGCTCTTATGGTGCTCAATGAAATAAAAAGTGTCTCTGCAGTGGTGCATGTGTCCCTGTGGCCTAAGTCTTGACCGAGTCAGTGAGTAATCACTAACCAGTGATATTGAATAACCACAGAAATTCTCCCTGTCACTTGTTTGTAGCATGATGCTGAGAAGAAACCAACAGTGCTTTGGTAACTGTTAAGCATAAGGCTCAATTAGAAATTCAAAATATGTACTTTCATTGAATATTAAATATTAGTTGTGGTTATGCTCTGAAATTAAAATGCACAAGTTCTCATTCACAGAATAACACCTAGAACATTTTGTGGTATCAAAGACAGAGAAGATCTCTTAAAGAGATAGTTATCCCAATGTGAGAGTAATTAATATGATTTTCTGTAGATCTTGCAAGCTTGCAAGATTTTTCTTTTCTGTAGAGAATTCGTTCCTCTACAATCAGGTACTTCTGTAAATAAAACCTAAAGAAGTTTGAGGTGACCTTTTGAGTTTCTTGGCTCTACATACCTTAATTTTAACCCTAATTTTTAAAAATCTGTGTGCCTGAAATAGGTTAGGAATGCTTGTGCTTAGTACTCGGTGTCCTTAAAAAAGACTGGGGAGAGGGGATTTAACTGAGCCGATACTACAGGCCAGGTCTCTGTGCCAGCAAAGCCCCCACATGCTCTGAGTCTGTAACCGATTAGACGGGATTAGTGTGCTATCTTTCTAATGCGCACACACTGGTGTCTGCCTTCACAGCTTAAATGGTTTCATAGGAGAAATTTTTCTATTTCTGGGCTAACACAGAACACTTTTTAATCCAGCAATCTCAGTGGCTGAGGCTGGATGTGATCCTGCATATTCCCAAATTCCTGCTGTTCCAGCCAGCAGCAAAGACATCAACAGACTGAGCGGGGTCATTCTTCTCACAGCTGAAGCTATGGAAAGCACAGCAGATATTCCATAAAATTCCAGAATAAACAGCCATTTAACAGCCATTTCTCAGCTTGTAAAGATGGTGAGGCTTTTCAATTCATGCTAGACTGGAAAGGCTTAATTTTCAGTTGCTGGTATTTCCATACAGGCTGAACAATATTCCTGGTGAGGACAATCCTGCTGAATGGGTGGAACTAAATCCTGTAAAGAGCTGGGATGACTAACACTGTTTTCCATATCTTCCTTGTGAAGGAACTGGTTTTCACAAAACTATGACAGGGGCCTGTGTTCACCCTCAAGCATTTAGAAATGCAAATAAGGCAGGCCATAAAAGACTGAATGTGGTTTGCAGTAGTGCTTTGGAACTTACCAGTCAATGCACTAACGGTTCGTGGCTAATCAGTTCTCACCTGGGAAATCAAGAGTTGGTACTATGTTGGAAATGGGCAAGGCTAATAAAAACATGCTTTCTTATGGGATATTACATAAGCTATTAATGACTTTAAATTATTAAATTCTGGATTTCATAGGGAAAACTTCCCAAACCAAATTGAGGGCAATGTCAGCAGTAATACAGTTGCAAATTGCCAACACAAGAGGAAGAGGCAAAATGGGCACTACTCCATGATAGCTGGGCTTGGTCAAACACAAAGGCGGGTTCATTAAGTCAGACCAGGGATGAAGAGAAAAGATGCTTGGTGCCAGGGTGGTAAAGAAACTGAATTATGCCCAAGAGTGTTATTCTCTCTGCACAGCTATCAGTAAGGTAACTGGATACAGGGCATCCACTAAAGTTTTCCTGTTATGGCTAATGGTGAACTGTGATGGACCTCGACATGAAGAAAGACCAGAAGTGTTTTCCATAAGATAGGTAATTGCTATGACAGTCTGCTCTTTCACACTTTCCAGGGCTTCTCCCCAGGAGACTAAACTGGTCATCTGTTCTAAGAAGGAAATATGCCATAACATTTTAAATTCCTGGCCCTATTTGCTAACTGTGGAAGCAGCTTTGGTTGATCATTGCTACATGATACACAAACTGTCCTTTCAGTGAATGAGGTGCTTGTTGTTACAGGCTTCCTCCTTTTCACTGCTTCTCTATTGCCTTAGAGGAAGAGATTATTACTATATGCATACAACAGTCTGACAAAACTCAGAGGGAAACATAGGAACTCCAACTCCTCATAATAATAATGGTAATTAAATGGGGGGGGGAAAAAATAAGGAATGAATCCATCAGTACTGTGAAATAAAATGATTGACTCATTTTTCTGGATCAGGTGCAGAAGTGAAATGATATTAGATGTTTATCTGCTCTACACTGAACTCCAAATACATAGTAGAGTTGGAGATGAGTTCAAATCCTTTCTGTACCTGAGCAGCTCACCTTTACTTTGGCAGAAATCTAGTCTTTTAAAAATGTATCATTAATTCTAGGTGAAAACTAAACAAACTTTTCTAATGAAATCTCTTACTGTACTCTCTGAGCATACCTAATCTCCTTTAGGAAATGACCATTGACTGGGGCAGACTATTCTTTCTTCGTGTTAACATTCCTTAGATTTTCACTAAGTATCTCTGTTTCAGGAAATACTAGTTACATAAACTGCTCTACATTCCATTTAATTTACATTCAATATTTAGTCCACATCCATATTAACCTTTGGAGCTGTCTTCTCTAACGAGGACTCAAATTCTGTGGCTACTGCTGTGATGGATTGGCTGGAAGACTCCAAGCAGTAAAAATCAAGGGGCTTTTCCACACCCAATACTAATGCACGGGATAATAACACGGGATGCAAATTGTAATAGCATGTGAAAAGACCTTCAGGATCACCTTTGCAGAAGCGTTAGGAGGCACTGCTCAACAATTTTTCTATGTCTGGAGCAGGTAAAAGGAGTTTCCAAGCTCCAGCTGAAACGCTTATCCCAGTGCTTAACTTGCATTCACCGATTATGGGAAAGCAGCACTAGAACGAAAAATGGCAAAGCCGGGGCTGCCACCTCGGCTGTCGGCGCCGCTGCAGCGGCTGCAGCGCTGAGAACACCGGGCACCGGCTGGGAGTCCCGCCAGCTCCGAGCCCGCTGCCCGCCCCGCCGCGGGCCGAGGCGGCGCCCGGCGGCGGGTTCAGCCGGGGGGCATCCTCCTTCTCACCAGCGTGGGTAGGGGGACCCAACCCAAGCGCCAGGCTCGACGCCCGCAGCCTGGTTGACCTCGAATGCCGCGGCGGAGCGCGGCTTCCCGCATGCTGCCGGAGCCCACCGCGGGCGAGGCCGGAGACCCCCGCCCCGCGGGCGGCCGGGCTCGCCTGTCCCCGGCACTGCCGAAGCCCCGGCACCCTCCGTACCGCTGCCCTCTGCACGCAGCCCCCGGGGCCGGTACCCAGCGCCCTCCGCCCGCATGCCCACACCCCTCCCCGCATCCCCGCCCGCCGCTCCCCGCGGCGCTCCGCCCGCGGCCCCGCTCCCCTCCGGCGCTGGCGAGGGGCAGGCTCGGCTTGTTCCTGCCTCCAACTTCCCCCAACTTAACTCGGGTTTCCCCCGCCCCGCGGGGTCTGCCTGGGCTCCCGGTCCTCCGGGAGGGCGGGAGGGAGGGGAAAGGCGTGTCCTGCCTGGGCTGCCGCCGCCGCTGCTGTTGGAGGCAGATCGGAGATATAAAAGACCTGGCCGGGGGCCGGCGGTGGCTTCAGTGAGCGCGGACGCTCAGGCCGTGGGGAGGGGGCGCAGCGGGGCGCGCGGAGCGGCGGCGGGACAGGCGGAGGCAGCGCGGGGCTCGCCGTGGGCAACCCCAATGCGTGGACTATCGGCTGCTGCATTATGCTGGAGCTACAGTTCCGCTGAAGGGAGTTTGCACACGGCCGGCTGGGCTGGACTGCAGTGCTGCCATTCCTTATGAAGAAGGCACAAGTGAGTGCGGCCGGGCGGCGGCGGCGGGGGGCACCCACCTGCCCGCGGGCGGGGCCGTGCCGCGCTCACGGCGGAGCGGGGCCGCGGAGCGGAGCGGAGCGCGGGCCGGGGCAGCGCCGGGCAGGGAGTGCGCGTCCGCGGCGACGGCGGTTCTTGGGGTGCCCGAGAGGTGGGGGGTGCCCGCCGGGGGTGGCAGCCGCTGCCGCCGGGGAATGGTTTGGGCGAGCGAGATGAGGGGCAGAAAAATACTACCGCCCGGTCTTGCCCTCGGCGTTCCGCAGCCCGTGGAAAAGTTGCAGCGAGCGGCCGGACCGGCGGCCGAGCCTTGGGAGGTCTCGGAAGGCACTGGGAAAAATTGCCATAATAAATCAGTGGTCTGTGTTACCCTGACGAGTGCGAGAACACGAAATAATCGGGGCAGCAGTGCCGTGGCTGCGGTTCCCGGTGTCTCCCGCACGCCGCTCCAGCGTGCGGCGCCGGGCGGGTGCTGTGGGAACCCCGGCATTCCGCCCTTCGTCCTCCCACATCCCATCGGGAATGCCGCTCAGTGCCGCTGCGGGGGCCCCTGCCATTATTTCTGCAGGTTCTCTAGGGATTGCAGTCGCTATGCCGTGCGTTTTTTAGAAGGAATCAGAGGGACAGACGTGAGAGAAAAATTGTAACAAGAAGCGGCTCAAGGAAACTCTAAAGGGAGAAAGTTTAAGGTTGGACTTCGCAAGGTGCCGGTGCCCTCTATCCTGGCAGTCCCCAGCAAGAGCCGGGACTGCTGCGGGAGAGAACAATGCCTGGACACGCACACCGCTGCCTCTGCGCTGGGGGCTTTTGCCTCCTCCTTAATTTCTGGGTTAGAAGCAAGATACTTTTTGCCTTCGTCTGTTTCTTGGCAATTGCTGGGTCACCTACGCACCAGTAGCCTGAAGGCACTTCAGCATATAGTCATTGGAAAAGACAAGGCATATTAAAAAAAAAATTAAAAGACCTTACTGGAGTATTTTGGGTAGTTGAATAATTCTGCAAGAGATGACAGGAATTAGAAATACTCATTTTCTGAAATATTTAAATCTCACCTGTCCAAAGCACTGGCAAATGTATTTAAGGACTTAACACTTGGAGACTAATTTTTGTGATGCTGACATACAGCACAGTTTTATCTTAAATTATGAGCTCCAAATTTTAGCAGTGTATATCCATTGCTGTTATTCCCATTAGATTACTATGGATGCCTTGTACCTCAAAGATGTTGTTTCAGACCCTGTATACAAAATTATTTAAATATGCTGAATAGATTATTATTTGTGAAGGGCCTCTTGAAGTCTGAGAGCCTTGTTTATGTGTGCTTAGTTTTGTGCATTCATTTAATATTGGAATGGGTAGCAAAAAAGTTGCAAGATGTTATCCTAACCAATGGAAGCATACAAGTAGGGCTGTTTCTTTTGTGAAGGAAAAATGTTCAGCAAACAAATGAAGATTTATGAGTGGAAGCATTCAAGCATTTTATTACATTCGGACTGTAAACTTTCAAAAATCAACAGAGTACTTTTGCAAATCCAGAGCAAAGCAGGAACAATCCCTCTCTCCCAATAAACTGGGAAAGACAGGCAGTCTTGGCATTCAGGACCATATGGCTTGACTCAGGGGCTCACAAGCTGTAGCCTGTGGAACAGCTTCTTGTCATGGTGGTGAAGCATCTGTCAGCCTTCAAGCAGTTATGCTTCCTGCTTTTTGGAGGCAGTGACAGACTCCTAGTTCTCCGAAGGGTTGTTTCCTATATTTTAAGGAGTAGCAAACAAATGTGATAACAAACCATTAATCATTCTGAGGGGATCAGAGCTGGAGATACTTCAAGAAGGCTTGCCATTAAAACCACAAAGACCCTGTGCAAAGAGAGAGAGCAACTGAAGTGGGTGCAAGAAGGAGGACTTAAGCACATGGGGGCACTCGACACATTAAAGTAAATCTTAATCTATATGCTCTCCTGTGGATACTTCTGTCATTGTCTAGACTGGTAACTGCCATAGTGAAAAGAACAAGATTGGAAGACCAGGAAATAAGTTAAGATTTCTTATAATAAAATATTCTGCAATAGACATAACGCAGAAATCAAGAACCACAAACTCACTGAGTCTTGCAAACAGTTGGTAATGCCTGGATATTGCTTAAAATAAATCAGGGATTTTGATCTTCGAGGTAATGTTGCACAGTGATAATATATAACTAGTGCAGCTGAAGGAGTAGCTGAGTCATACATCAGTACAACGAAAGTGCTGAAAGAAAAGAGTCGTGCTGAGCACTAGACTCAACGTGAGCAAGATGGTCTGTTTATTTAAATCAGTCTAAACCTGAGAAAACACAGGAACTGCAGAAGCATGTTCCCCAGCAGTGTCAGTCCTAGAAGTGATGTTTATGAAACTTTGTGGTTTGATGGATATATAACCCCCCTGATTTAAACATACCAACACCTGTTTTTTTTTTTTTTTTTTTTTTTTTAAGTCATGATTTCTTTAAAAATGTGATTAAGCATTTAGGGTTCAGTCATACAAATCCTTTTTGAATGGGGCTATTTCCATGAATTAATCTTATTGAAGGATTATTTGGATGAGAGGATTTGCAGGCTTATGTGCTTAGTAATTAAAACTATTATCAGAAGTGAGTTTATGTCCTTTTGCATGCTAATATTACAACAAATAAAATGTCACTGATACCTGAACAGCCTCTTATATTTTGAATTAAACAGGATGAGTGATGCCAATGTGATATGATCTTGCAAAAACGTGTAGCAGTTTTCTGATTTGCTTGTTCTTTGTATGATTTGAAGGCAATCTAAATAGGATTAAGTTACTAAGAAATATGTTGCAAAGAGGGGTCACCTATGGGGTAGCTCTGAAGGCTGATAAGTTATCACAGATACATGGTTCAGGCACTTGATCTCCTGCAGTGAGTTAGATGCACATCCTCTTAGAAACCTCAGTATTAAAAGTGTCTTAGATCTCAGTGCAGCTTTCTACTTCTTATGCATTATTGTTGGCAGTTAAATGACTATCTTAGGATGTCCTGTCTGTATGTTTGTGTCACTAAATTGGAAGCCCCTGTAGAAATTATTGTGGACCGGTACCTGGAAAAAGAATTAGTACTCAAATTGGCAGTTCCAGTCTCATATCAGAAGGCTAAATCGGAAATGCAAATCAGATACTTGATACCTTGGTATGAGCTTGCTTTTAGGGGAAATAGCGACTTCTGATCATCAGTCTTCTTTGCTTATTCTGCAAAAAAATGAACTCTAGGCTCTGGAAGACATTTGGAGCTCGTGGCAGGTATAGATCTGCTGCTCATTAAATACAAAAGAGAATTTGCTGGAGCCAGAAAGATGCTGTGCTATTCACATTAAGCAATGGGCTAAGGTCTCCTCTGTTCCCTTGGTTTTGACTCTGCTCAAGGGAAGCCAGTTTGTGAGTACTGCAGCTGGAAAAAACATCCTGGAATAAAGAGTTGCATGAAGAATAAACAGGAGATGACCTGAAGGATTCAAGGGTGGGGGAGCATCTTGTAAGGCATGTTTAGTGATCTTTTTATTTATCTTCTTCACCTGCTTGGATTATATGCCTGCAAGTTTTTATCTCTGTGAACTGTTTGGCACTTGGCTTTGTAGTTTAAAGTGAGGCTAGTAACACAGTCTTCTCCTGACCCAGTTCTGCCATTGCACTGAAATCTAGTTTTTCCCTTTATGTACTGCCTGTCAGTCCTTCAGGTACAGTTCTGCAAGCTGACAGTGCCATTCTCCAAGTTTTGTTCTGTGATTTACTGCTATGCTGGCTCATGTAATCGCCATATTGTATGAAAGTTAAGAGTTGGCAAGATGCAGCCCTTGGCTTCGTATGGGCAATGCTCAGTATGCAGTATGTAAACACAACACCCATTTATTAGAAGCAAGGAAGGAAAAATCTCCCTACGCAATTCCATTTCAGTGTTGTGGGAGCTGACATGAAATCGAAAGTGCTTGTTCTCACCCTGGTCTTTGGTGTGCCAAACCTGAGTTTAGTCAGCCTTTTAAATACACTGTAAAACCATTTTGTTTTTGTTGGTTGTTTTTTTCTCCATGTGTTTGTGGGAAAAGGAGATGGACAAATGTAAGGTGAGTGTCAGAGGGTAGCGCTTCTCTTTAATTTTGTTGTTTGGCCCGTGCTTGCATTGCCTACCCAGTCTTATGTAAACCTGCAAAACTGACTTTTTGTAAATATTACTGATGCTGAAATAACTGGCTGCGGGGAGTACACGAAATACAGATTGCTTTGATGGATGGTTTTACTTATTGACAAGTGTAAATAGTCTCAGACATCTATTAGTATGTGAATGAAAATATGAGAAAATAAAAATAGTGTTATTTTATTAAAGCTGGTAGCATGTATAATATCAGAAGTCATTGATAGTATGCTAATAAAGACATTAATTCTACTGTATGTCTGAATAAAAGCCAGTTTAGGAGTTCAGATTAATGAACAGTTTGGGTCATATTAGTATAGGAAATAAATTGTCATCTAATTTCCTACAGTTATCTAATAACTGCTGGGTGAACGATTGGTTGCTGTTTCTATTTAAACCATGTTTAAATTATGCAAGGTAGATGGATGCAGTAATGATTCTAAATCTCGTTAGATATTTTCTGCTCTATATGTATTTTGCCATTATTGTTGCTGCATGAAGCAGACCTAATTTTGGGTGCAAGGTAAAAATAACGTCAGGTCTAAGATATCACTGTAGGTAATGCCTGAAAAAGTCCCTTGTGGTTGTCACTGCTTTCCAGCCATACTTTGGAGCACAGTGTTTTGCAAAGTGGGGAGGTAAATCCTTGTCTTCCAGCTATTCCATCACCACTTGAAGCAACAGTAAAAGTGAGACTATGTGGTACAGGCCTGGGCTGTACCACAGGCTCCTCTGTTGCAGGGCTAGTAGCTTACCACTGCATCACAATGGTCAATGCTTCTGGAAGGATCTCTCGAGCAGGTCTTCTGGAAGGTCACCTTTCACCTACCTTCCAGCCCCAAACTTTCACTGCTGCTAAAGAACACTTGTAAGCATTCAGGAACTGCAGTGTTTGGTTATTTTTCTTCACTTTTGCTGCAAAACCTACTGCATGGAGAAGATCAAGTTCAGGACCCTCAAGATCATCTTTAGCCCAAGCCCCAAGAGCGACACTTTCTCCCATCTGTGATTTGGCACCTGTATAACAGTCATTCACATGTATCTGTTAATGTTCCAGTGAATCATTTCTAGGAGTCCTGCTGGCTATTTCAGCTCTTCTACCGTCACTGGCTGCTCAGTGATTTTGGGCAGCAGAGCTGGGAGGTCAGAGAGGGGCGTGTCCTGGCAGCCGTGAAGCTGGGCCAGGCGGTGGGCTGCTCACTTCATCTTAGACTGATGCTCTGCGAAGCCTGCAGGTTTAGTCTGGGCTGTCACAAAAGGATGCATGTATGGTGTACAGAGATTATCTCTGGGTTTGCGAACAGAGACTCAGACCAGACTGAAAAGCTAATCTAGGAAAATTTACGTGAGCATACTTACTGGAACGAGGGAGACACACGTTCACATATTTTCTTGGATAGCATCTTAAGTCTCTGGGAAGGTTCTAACTATCTAGTTTATCTTGTTGAAGCTGTTCTGTTGAAGGTTTATTTGTTCAGTCTTGAGGGTGGCTTACACATGAGCTAAGAATGTGGGGGAGACTGTATTTCAGACCACAAGTCCAAATTCACAGATTGTGAATCATGCCACCCTCTGAACCTCCATTCAGAAAGATTTAAGAATTTTCAAGTTAGAGTCTGAAAATATCAGTCTGTCTGTTGTATCTGTTCTTACCGCTTGGCCAATTCCATGTGACTGAACCTGGCTTCAATCACCTTAACTGTCTTAGTGACAATAAACCCTTATCCAGTGTCATATTTAGCAGGCCTTCTGCCTTTCATTTGTTCTCTTACCATCAGCTCCAGGGACATCAGTTCATTGACAGTTAAGGCCAAGGATAAATTTAGTCCAATTAGTTCTGTCATCTCTTCTTTAGATAAACTTTGAGAAGTTTTTAGAAGCACCTAAAATACAGATTTAGAGATATGTTAAGTATATGCAGTGTATTTTTGTGGACCTGGATTCTGCATTTGCTATGGCTGGATGTAGTGAGGATGACTTGTACTGATAACAGTGTCTTTCTTCCTAAATGAATTACACTATTTTGTAATTTTCCTCATTAGCTTGTGCTTGCTTGGTAGCAGCAGGCCAAGGTATGTTTTCCTTTTATGTTTGCAGCATGATACATCATTGCGGAATGGATTCTTTGGTCTTTTTGGTAACACATGACCTTTAATTACTTTTGGAAAAAAGTTTTTCTGGCAGTATAAGTTAGACTGTAAAACTAAGTTGTGCATGTCCTGGCAATCTATCTCTGTTGAAAACAGAAAATGAATTCTGTGCAAAGCATGCAACAACTCTTTTTGTAAGAGTTGTTCCGGAAAAAAAAATGAACTTAATGATGTGTATACAGCACATACTGAAAATGTGGTGTAATACACTGACATAAAAAGCTCATTAAAAAAAGTTAGTATCATATATTTAAACTTTAAATATTACATTAATACACAATATTGATATAAAATAATATATAATATAATGTTTAATGCTGTACAGTGCCTGCAAATGTGGAGGGTTTAAAGTGTGTAGGGAAGTTTCTTCCTCCATTTCATGCTGATCCAAAAAATTCCTGTCTCTTTATGGAGATTTCATAATTGTATAAAATGGGAGTATGATATCAAGGTGCTGGCTTTTGTGGTCTAACTGAAGTAAGACACTAAGGAGTCAGGCATGATACATTTAAATTAATAATATGCTGTATATATGCAAAATAATTCACTAAATGAAAAGAAGTGCTTAGAAATTTAGGGAGGTTGAAATTTAAACATGCTAATAGTCTATTGTAAAAAAGTCCTAAGTTCCAACCCTCTAATTTCCACCCTCCATTTGCTCATTATTAAGTGAACTCAGCAAAATTTGTCTTTTCCATTAAATAGCAAGCAGACAACATTATGCATTATGTCTTTAAACTGATAGAGATCTGAATGTCAGTTCTTCCTGAGATTTGTTTTTCTTTTACTACTTTGAAGCATGCAGGAATAGGAACATTAGTCAGCCAAATGAATTTAGGAAGCTTGTATAACACTGCTTGGCACCCTCTTTCGTTTGGATTAAAAAACATGTTCCTGAATAAACAGAGATTTTTGGTGGTTATTTTAAAAAGAAGGGAAAAGATATATCTCCAGCATTTGCAAGTAGTGCCTTTTTCAAGTTACTGTGGTTCAGCAATGTGTGGATTGCATTTCCATTTCTAATAGCAAAAACTGTATTTGACACCAGTTTAAATGATTCTGATGGGCACTGCTTTATTTTCCAGGAGATGCAAACCTTTCTTATAAACTGTAAATTTAAATACTGTCACTGAAGGTGCTTTGATCTTCTGTATTAACAATCCCTGGCAGAGAATGTGCCCTAGATTTGCCATGCACTCTCTGAAAATTCTAGCCATAATTGTAGTCTGTTCCAAACTGTTTAAATACATTTCTCCAGTGTTTGTTCCATTAATAGTGTAATACTAGTCAGTATTTCAGGGTACTAAAATAAGTGAAAATCTTGCTGTTTTTAATAATTTACTCCAATCTCAAATCTGATGGTGTTCATAATGCTCCATCCCTTTTCTTCTCGATTTTTTTAATGCTCTCATAATATCTCAAGGCCACATCTGAAAAAGAGTGGTTACCCTTCAAGTTTTTCTCCTCCTTAAGACAGAAAACTATCTTAATTTCTTTGTGCACCTGTCCTGGCCTCTGCTGTGTTTAAGTGTTCTCACCTCTGACAATAGAACTTCAGCACTTTTAGCATCCACAATACTGAAGATGTGTCTATCAGCATTTTCTTTGCTCCCATACAGCTTAAGCTTCATCTCCAGTGAATGTTCTCTACATTTTTTATAGCATTTTTATTTCCCTTTACCTTATGGGGCCCACTTCAAATATTGGTCCTCTGAATACCCTGTCCTTCCTGTATTTTGTATCATCTGTAGGAACAAAGTATCTCTTTGGACAGTATTAGAATGAATCCATTGTTCCCATGAATATGTTGGGGTGTTTGTATTATGACACTTGCACACTATTATTACAGTTAGGAGGAGCCCTCTGAAATACTGATCTGCAATTTCTAGAAGTGACAATACCTTTTTTCTCTGTAAAGTCAGTATTTTTCTTAATATATTGAGAAAATTCTTGCTTTTTTTTTTTTTTTTTTTTTTAATTTTAATGGTCAGATACTTACTGAGACCAAAGAAAATAATTTTAAAAGTAATTGTTTTTTTCCCCTGTACCTCTCAGCTTTGTTACTCAACCAAGTCAGAAATACCTGATTGGTGCTTTCATTTGACCTCTAAAAAGTTCTTGCCTAATAAGTCCTTTAAATAACTGAAGTGAATTTCTATCTTCTCTTTCTCCTCAGTGCATTTAAAAGAAAATCTCTTCTCACATGCAGGTTTTAGGGATCAGCTAAACATTTGCCAGTAATGGTCAGATTGTCTACAGTACTGTTGGTCATTTCCCACTGTAACAGAATGTTGTTGACATTTACAAATGGCCTGAGACATATGTGAAGTTAATCTGCTTTTAGCCTACTAAAATCTGGTTTATTTCTATTGAAACAAGCCCGTTGCATCCAAGAACATTAATTCAGTCATTGTTGAATTAGTACCTGTTCAAAGTGCTAACTGTCAAACAATTATGTTCTTTTTGGCACTATTCACTATGATAGAGTCATTTTCTTAGCATACATACTCCATTACTTATTTCAGAGTAAATAGCACAATTCCTATAAAACTGGTAAGATTTTTTTTTTCCTGTAAAAATTGACAAGTGTCACTCAAGTAAACTTGCTAAAATTTGCATAAATTATGAAAACGCATAACTAGTCTTACTGGAATTTTAGAGTGTAGACATTGAAATGTATATGCTCTGTGGAGATTTACACTAATCTTCTCAACAATGGGTTATATTTTCCGTGAAATTAATTATGGAAGTCAAAGAAATTTCATAATAGGCTGGGCAAATTAATGTGTCTTCTTTAATAAGAATGATCCTAGGAAGCATTTGAGTACAAGGTGTAAAAATAATCCAAGAAATCATATTATATTGTGTCAATATTTGTATGAGATTCTCTATCAACACATCTGTAACAAGGATGCTGTTGAACATGTACCAGAATAATTTCACTACTGAAAGCTGCCATTCTTTCTAATTCACGTGAATACTTTTGGCCAAATGTAAAGCTCTGTATCACACTACATGCAATTTACAATACCATTTTTTAATGAGTAACCCCTCTGAAAATTACCAGTAAAATTGATGTAAAATAGCTGTTTTTTCAAAGTGTTGTGTGCTGTTGTGTTGTTGCAGATGCTGTGAGGATACCTAATATTTTGTATCAGTTATTTAAACTCATAATACTGTGTTACTGGTGTAATAGCGTTGTATTTTATAGGCATCTGTATTAATAGGCAATTCTATTTCTTCAAAATTGTACAGACTTAGGGAGATTTTTTTTGTCCAGTTATATCTGCATTTCCGTAGTCACACCAAACTGTAAATTGAGTGATTTAACTACTTTTGGAATGTATGCCCCACAGTTTCTGTGTTTTTTGCAGAAAGCCACAAGTGAAGCTTCAGGTTTAAGATTAGATATTTACAGTTCTCTCTACTTAGCATAACTCAAACAGAAACATGGAGACAGCATTTGAATGACATTCATATTAATTCTGTGGTCACAATTCTGTGATGATGAAGTTAGCTGGGATTTATCCTATGTCTCTGCTGTAAGCTGAGGGTGCTTGTGTGTTGGTATAGACCATATAATGTGCCTCTTCTTCCTGGATACTTAGGAGAATTGTGGGGAAACACTAGAATACCAGAAACACTTTGATGGAGTTTGTAGTTGTTAGTCTATACAAATCCCAATCAAAAACAAAAACAAACAAACAAACGAAAAACACCAAAAACCCTCTAAACCCACCCACAAACCACTAGGATATTAAAAATATAGTTTGTGTGAGCAGATCTAAAGTTTGGGGCAGGATATAAATTGTGAGTCAGATTAATTTTACAGTAAAGGCAAGCTGATTATAACTTCATAGAAAAAGGTGACCATGGTGGGTTTTTCATTTTCTTAAATATATAGTACCTCTTAACACACTAGCTTTTAGTTCTTGTCCTTAGAATTAATGAATATGTCCAGAGTTGAATAGAATTTTTTTTTTACCAGCTTGCCTCTATTGTTGGATTGCTAGCAAATCTTGCTCTATTTAATTCATTTGGTAGAAGGCAGATGGGAACTCTGTGTTAATAGAGTTCAATGAAAGGAATAGAAAAGCCCAGTTCCTGTGAAAGAAATGCTTTCAATGCACTAATATTTGTGTTTCAAAATGGATGAATAAGGAGAAAGAATGGAAATTACTTATTTAAAGTTATAAATATTCTTAAAAAATAAAGATCTAAGAAAAAACCTAAGTAGCCCCATATTCCATCTCCTTTATCATAACAGTTTGAGAAAAAATTATTTAGGACAGAAAGCAAAGTGTAGGAACAAGTCATTAATTTGTAACATGGCAAAAACCTAAGAGGTAATGTTCTCTAATTGTCAGTAACCTCATATAATTCAATCTGGTAAGAGGGTTCACAGATTGATGACAACATGTGCAAGCTACATAAATTACTCAGGTTAATTGAAACGAAAAGAGATTCTGAGGAACTTTGTAAAGGTTTAGAGGAGATGGGAGAACAGATGGCATGATGGCAAGTGGAGTTCGTTGTGTGGAAGAGCAAGGGGGATGCATTTTGGAAGGAATGTTTTGAACTAATTGTAACTACATTAATAACGGCAGTTTCGATTACTTCTAAAAGCTACTTACAAGCTCTTATTTATGTTCTTGTAGCAATGCTTGGTCAGAAGAAATGAACGAAAAATCTCCATATTGTGCCCATAGTAGAACAAATCAGCCAGCATCTCGGGATGCAGTAGAAGCAGTAAGAGAAATTTGAAAGTGGAATGCTTTTATGATAGTGATCATCAGCCATCCTGAAAAAAGTTCTCTTTTTCCCTTTGAAAAAAAGAGCATAACAGAAGTATGGATCCTAAAATAGGCAAAAACTTTATAAGGGAACAATTTGCATATGAAGAGGGACTGAAAGTTGATCTCAAGAAACTACTGAATGGTATGCAGGAAGTAGTAGAGAGAATGATTGCTGGGTATTACTGATCCTTTCTTGGTACAAGACCAAATAAATATTTAACAGAAGAGGCTAAAACAGGCAATGCTACCTTAACACAAAATTACCAGTCGGGAAAGGTTCTTGACACTAGTTATAATATGGCTTGAAATGCAGCTTGATATATGTTAAAGTGAGCCCAAGAGGTCACATCCAGAAAGGGGTAGTCCTCATCTTCTCATCCTTGCACATCTCATCTCCTCCTCCACTCATTCCTCAGGGATTGCTTTTTGTCTCTGAGCTGAATTGGCTAGTCACTGTCTTTGAATTTACTGGCTTGCTTAGGGGTCGGGTGAATGTCAGAGGGAGGGAAGCTGCAGAGAAGGAGGCGCTGAGAGCCCTCTCTCAGCAGCAGGGAGCTGCTGGATGGCTTCAGACCATCTCATTAGCCTTGACTGAAGGAAAAAGGATTATACACTTAAGTAGGTAAAACACCATGGTTACTTTAGTTTACACTCTGTTCGTGAAATGTTTCTTATCTTCTAATTCATGCAATTCAGAAAAAAATTTCATATAGGCAAAATACTCTGTAAGTGTGAATGATCAGGTTTCTTCAGTTTTCAGCAGGCACCAAACTGATCATGTACTGATCTGACACTTCTTATTTTCCAAATCTTCATTGCCTTAATTGTACAAGTCAGATTTGGCCTAATTATAAACTCAGTTTCATATACAACCATCTGCCAAAATTACCATCTGTAACAATTCAGCCTTTAGCTTTGAGGAAAGGAAAACACTTTAAGATACATGGTAGCTGAACTCCAATTACATGTGAAAGTAGTGACAGCTGAGATGTTTATACTGAAAGATCATTCTTTTAGCATGTGACTATCAATGGTGAAAACTCAAAATTTTATGTAAAGTTGTTGCATAGCTCTAGCTATTAAAAACCAGTCGAGGTTCCATGCATCATCCCTGAAAGATACTCATGTACAACGCTTCAGTATCAACAGGAAAAAGCACTTAAAAGTGTGTGTCTCCTTTTACGGCTGCATAGGAATTAAAAATGCACTTGAGTTTCTGATGCAATAATGCAGGTGCTGGATTTTTGTGTTAAAGGAAGCATTTTGACCTGTGCCATCCCATTTTTGCCATCTTAAACTTATATTCTCCTAGAAAAGCCTTGCATAGGGGTTGAAATTCCTAAAATGGCCATTCTGACAATTTGCTTTCTTAAAATAAAAAAAAAGCATATGTCTCAGTAAAATAATTTCAGAAAGAATTTTTTAAATTAACAATGGCATGACACATTTTATTACATCTTGAAAAAGGAATTGATGCTTGTTTTCTGCAGTAAGAATTTGTGGTTAGAATGATAATTGAAGTTTTTTTGACATATGAAAATATTTTAAGATTAGATCAAAAAACTGAAAAAAAGAATAGTTGATTTTCTCTTACTAATATACTAATGTAATTACTTTAAGATAAGGCATAATGTGTTTGTAATTCCAGCTTGCTGAGGTAAATGGCTTATTGGCTGCCCGGTGCTTACGTTGTCTTGCAAGCATACTTAAATGTTTTGAAGATTAGTTTCTAATTTGTTGTGTCTCTTACCTGATTTGTCTGCAGTCTCACAAGCTTCAAGGCATTTGAGATTAATCTCATCCATTGGTCTATCCCTTTGGATAAATATTCTTTTCACAAAAAAATATAGATCCATTCTTATATTCTAATAACAGTGTAAATGTAATGTATCCTTTTACAGATAATTTCCTTGAAGCTAAATTATTCACTTTGGTTTTGAGTATGTGTAGGAAGACAAGCAGATCAAATTATGTAGGAAATAAAATGTTGCCTGAGAGTTATGAGAGAACTGAGTTGAAATCAGGATCTGGAAAAAGTTGTGCAGTTTTGTGGGTCTTTTTTCCCAGTCAGAAAATGTTTTAAATCTGATTTTGCTTTACTTGCATGGTTCTCACAAACATTTCTTGGAGCACTGCTAGTGTGTACAGCTCAGCTTATCAGGTACACTGATAAGAAATACAAAATCAAGATCTAGTGAAACCTTGGAAATGTGTAGTTTTATATAGGTTTAGGAGGAGTGGAAGCCTAGCACTGTTTTTATGATCGTGTAATTGAAACTTCATTTGATTATTGACAAATATGGAATCAGGGGCTCCAAGCTTTGAATGGTAAGGTTTAAACTTACACATTTCCCAGGGAAATACCTTGACAGACATTACGCTAATGGTCTGTCTGTACTATTAACTGTCTGCCCTAATAACTACTGTACAAAGAAACACTATACAAAGAAGAATGGAATTTTTGTTGTGATAAATAAGTTCAACATGTTGAAAATCCTCAGGGGTTTTCTTGTATCTCCTGTTGAAGTAAGATGAAAACTTAGCACCAAGGACAGGTGATGCAGGTTCCATTTTTCACTTTTTTTGGGTTTTTAGTATGCAGGCTCTTAAGCAGCTTGCCTCTAGGTGCTTTTAATCTTTTCCCCTGACAAAGTATCTTACCGAAACCTTTTGCAATTTTTGTAAAAATTGACAATAGATAATTGTTAAAATGTCCAAAGGGGCTGTTTATGGGGAAGCTGACTTCATTGCCTAACAGCATGTTTTGTTTGAAACAGAATGTGGTGTGGAAAGGGTTATGTATTTATTTTAAATCTCAAACAAATGGGACACTCATTCATTCTCTTATGGCACATACTAAATCTTCTATTGACTTAGCATGGTGTACAAGATGCTTGTAAAACATTTCATAAAAAGTCTGTAAAGCCATGCTTCTAAATAATGAATGGCACTTCATTAATAGACATTATGTGGAATATAGTAAATTTCACCATGGAATGAAAAATAGTGAGAAAGAGCAGAAACTCAGGTTTCACTATGGAAGACCATAACCTGCAGCTGAGTTTTGTAATGGCACTCCTTCATCCTATAGGAGAACAATGTGCCCAAAATACTTTTAATCCCTCTTACAGGCCCCAAGGTAATAATTTAGGTTTAGAATAATCCTTATAAAAGTATCTTTTGAATTCTGAATGAATGACTAACAACTTTTATTACTTATGTTCAAAATTTTAGGTGTCACTACTGATGATAGAAGGAAACGTAAAATATCTCTTACTTATTTCCCAAAGGATCCAAGATTTAATGCAGCTGTAGAGCAGAATGACCTTCTTTCGTCAATGTTGTAGCTGATGTTGAAAACTTTCACTGCAGGCCTGACTAACTATCTGATTGGTTTGTTGTTTTGTTTTTTTAAATCGCTTTGTCCTGGTTTCAGCGGGGATAGAGTTAATTTTCTTCCTAGTAGCTGGTATAGTGTTGTGTTTTGGATTTAGTATAAGAATGGTGATGACATGCTGATGTTTTCAGTTGTTGCTAAGTAGAGCTTGCCCTAAGTCAAGGACTTTTCAGCTTCTCATGCCCTGGCAGTGAGAAGGCTGGAGAGGCACAAGAATCTGGGAGGGAACATGACCAGGACAGGTGACCCAAACTGTCCAAAACGATATTCCATACCACATGGCATTACGCTCACCATATAAACTGGGGGGAAAGCTGGCTGAGGGCTGCTGCTGCTTGGGACCTGGCTGGTCAGTAGGTGGTGAGCAATTGCATTGTGCATCACTAGTTTTCTATATTCTAATTGTTTTGTTACTATTGTTAGCTTTATTATTTTCTTCTTTTTTATCCCATTAAACTGTCTTGATCTCAACCTATGAGTTTTCTCACTTTTACTGTTCTGATTGTCTCCCAGATCCCACTGGGGGGGAAGAGTGAATGAGCAGCTGTGTGGTGCTTAGTTGCCATCTGGGGTCAAACCACAACACTCTTCGAAGTACAAAATCACTTTCCTCACCAATATACGTTACATCATAATTTGAAAAGTTCTCAGCTGGGGTTTTGGCGGATCAAAGTGAAAACCTTTTCTTTCCTGTTCCGAACCCTTTTAAGTTGATGCAGGTGCTACTGTCTGGAATATATCCAAAGAAGCCAGCTTTTGTGAAAAGTAAATTTGGAATACTTGTTATGTCAGCAGTTACTTATCAATGGGAGAAACTACTGTGACTAATGAGGAAGGATCCCATTTAAAGGTTGTGTGACTTAGTGTTGGTTTGCTTGTCCTCACTTCAGAAGCAGCCACCTGGCTCGGTACTGGCCCCGTTGTGACAATACTTAGCAAGAGTTAGGGTAATCCTCTCTTTACATTTGCTGGAGAGGAGAGAGGAGAGTCTGTGAAGCTTAAGGTACTGTAGAAAGCAAGTAAATAAAATTTGTAATCTGAGAAGAGGTAAGAGAGAAAATTTTGTTTTCCATGAGGTTTGGGGGGCTTTTTATGTTGAATTTTTGTCAAGAAGCAATGAAAGTCAAATGGACTTTTAAATTACACATAGCAAAGACTGAAATAGTAGGGTTGATCTTCACCAGTACGTAAAGACAACACACCAGAAAGGTGGGAGTACAAATACACAAGCGAGGGAGCAGGGTTGCCATGAGAATGCATTGATATAAACCACTGTCAGTACACTTACACTGGACAGTACAAGGCTTTTAACCATCAGAACAGTGAAGGTCTGGGGCAATTTTCCAGGATTCACCTCAGATCTTCTGTTCAGTTCTGAATACCTCACTATGAGAAAGATGTTGAGGTGCTGGAGCATGTCCAGAGAAGGGCAACAGAGCTGGTGAAGGGTCTGGAGCACAAGCGTTAAGAGGAGCAGCTGACAGAGCTGGAGAGCTGTTTAGCAGGGAGGAAAGGAAGCTCAGGAGAGACCTTATCACTCTCTATAGTCACCTGAAAGGAGGTTGTAGCCAGGTGAGAGTTGATCTACCAAGTAAAAAACAATAAAACAAATGGAAACGGCTTCAAGTTGAGCCATGGAAGGTTTAGATTGGACATTAGGAAAAATTTCTTCACCAAAATGGTGGCCAAGCACTGACAGAGGCTGCCCAGCGAAGTTATTGAGCCATCAACCTTGAAGGTATTTTAAAGATGTATAGATGTGATGCTTAGAGACATGGTTTAGTGGTGGCAATGCTCAGTTTACAGTTGGACTCGATGGTCTTAGAGGTCTTTTCCAACCTAAATGATTCTGTGATTATTCTCTCCACTCCCACTTTACTCCACTTTTTCTATTTGGTTTATCCAGTCCTATTAAAAATATAAGCTACCTTATCAAAGGAGTGGGATATGACAGAATGTGAGCTGGAGCCTACCTGTCCCAGGAGCTGCCTGAAGCCCACAGGGACTTTGAAAACTGATACCTGCTGTGGAGTGGGGCAGATAAATTTAGAGAAGAGATTTATGCTCCAGGAATACCAGTCTTCTGAATGCTTGTCAAGGAGGACTGGCTAGACCTTTCCCTGTAGGCTGGAATTCAGGTTACTGATATTTGCCTTTAGTAGTAGATGATGCCAAAGCCTTTCTGGATGGACTGCGGAGGACCACTTTTGCATGATGTTGGCCATGAGATCTTCCCAATGATAGAGTGAGGAAAGCTGCTGGTTCTGGACCCCATGATCTTTTCCATGATGAAAACCATATAATTAATGCAACCTCCATTTCTTCACCTTATCCTGGGTGTTCTTTCTTGTAGACCACTTGTGTAGACAGCAGCTGTAAAAAGTCAGGGAATGAATAGTCTCACAATATATAATACAATACTGATGTGAAAAGTTGTAATCCATCAGCACTGTCAAAGCTTATACTGGTGTTGGCATATCCAAGAGCTTCAAACAGTGTTCTTTAATTGCATCTAAGCTTGTAATTGTAAAAATGTAATGCAGTTAAGGTAGGTAGATGAAACACAGTCTCGACTACACTGGCATCTAGTTTGAGTCTGTGTTCAGCAATTACCCTTTTGTAACGAAGTCTCATATCAAACAGGTCAGAGAAATTAGTTTTGGGTTTCTATCTCTATAAACATACACTGCCTGTCAGGGATGTTATAAAAAAAAAAATCAGAGTTCGGAAACAGAACAGTGTCTCTGAGAGCATGTCTTTGGTTTAAAACCAGATTGATGGTTCTGTGATTTATATTTCAAAAATCATCCTCTGCTTATACAAAAAAGCATAAAAGGATTGAAAAGAACGAAGAAAAATGTGCCTAAACCCCTTTTCATTTTGTATAAGAATATTTTTTTCTGATGCTTGCTTTCCACAGGCTCAAATATGAACTGGAAACTCTTCAGATTTATAACACGGTTTATTTTCTAGCAAAGTTTCTGTGCATGAAAGACTAAGACTGCACATAACATGTTTTGCTTCATACTAAGAATGATATACAAGGGAGGACGTTTTCATCATATACATTGGTTTTAGTGTATGCCAAGTATCAAAATAGCTGTTGTTTTCACTTTCCTAGATGATTTTATTTATTTTAATTTATTTTGCCTGAGTAATAGTTTTTCCAAACCAAATCCCATATAATTTGTAGCAGATGGTAGGAATTAAAGATCTAGTACAGAATTTCTATAACAAGTCTTATTTCATTTCCTTTCCTGGTGCTTGAAAGTCCAAGATTAAAAAAGATATCTCTGGATATATTTTCATTATAATTCAAAAGAATATTCAATATAGATGACTTCTTTTGCATGAACTTGGCAAACAAGCAAGACCTCTGAAATAGATCTTTATTAAAAGCCTTTAATTAAGTATTTTATGTAAGAGAATGTCTTTCCATTCCCTGAGGAAGTCAGATCATACACCTCCATACAGTGTGAGTAGCTTGTCCTCCTTGCAAAGATGATCTTGTATCTCATGTTGCCTTCCCCTTTCAATTACTTTAAAATGCCTTTGGATCTATGCTAGAAAACTCTTCCATAAGTTCCCATCAGGGAAAAAAAGAAAAAGACAACTTCTTCTTTGGAGTTTGTGGGAAGTTTTTTTGAGTCAACTGAAGTCTGGTCTTCTGTGTATTTCTGCTTTGATTGTGCATGTATTTGGATCTCAGTATTTTTGATAATAGAACAAGAAAGTATTGGCCTTTATCACTCTATAGATAGAAAAATGAAAAATTTCAGTATCAATCCTGGATGTTTGCCATGGAATTTTACAAGAAGTGGGAAAAAAAAAAATCTCTCTTGCCAGTACATATGTCCTAAAAAGACTGCTAAGTGCAGGACCTCTGGAGATCCTCAAAATATCTGATTATGATTGAACAAGAACATTTCTTTCAAAATAGATAAGGTTTTTTAATTTTTATCCTTTCTTCCAACTGAAACACTTTTGTCCTTTAAAACTTCTGGCTCTTTTACAGAACTAGAATGCCACCTGATGGATTATTATCAGTAAATATTTATTCAGACGCTTTTAACACGAGTTCCAGAGGCAACATTCGTGTATAATTACCTGTCTCTTGGTAACTTCACTTCCCAGTACTTGGGAACTAAACAAACTGGCTGTCATCCAGGACAGATTTAGAATGCATGGAAACTGCCTGAATCCCTGATTGTCAAGTGAGATTAAAGAGTGGACAAAAGTTATTATGTATCAGATAACACTTTTAAAGAACCAGAGCCTATATTTTCAGAACAGCCAAATATTTTGCAGTGGTATCCTTATAGGGATTGAAAATAAATATGTTAATTTACATATTTAAAAGACTGTTTTGCAGTTTACTGAATATAATTGCAAAATACCTGGATTGCATTGATTTGCAAGGCAAACTCGCTATCAATTTACACTTCTTGCTTATCACATTCATCTTGGTTTCAACTGAAACACACGAACCGAACTCAGCAGGAGTTTGGATGCTCCTTACCAAGTACAACAGTAGCACATTGGCTGGAGCAGCTGGCTGCTTCTGTGTCGAGAAGCGCTGCAAGGGATAGAGGATCATAGCAATTGGCCTGAGGTTGTATGAAATGAAGTTGGCATATAGTCTAAGCAGCTTCCTGGTTTTCCCAAGATCTGGACGGGGGGAACGAATGGTGTGACTCATCATTTTCTCAGCACCGTAAGACTGTGTAACTTAAATTTGTCTGATTCAGGAAATAGATGTACATAACTTGGCAGAACTAGAGAATGGTTTCTTCTTCCAGCTGGAAAAGAAAAATATTGGAGAAAATGTAGTTCTGAATTAGCATTTAACAGGTTTGGGACTGTCTTTTGTACACTGACCTGAATAGAAGTATTTCCAGTCCATGAACAGTGTACCTTCGAAGAGAACTGGCCTACAAACATCTGAATACAGCAATTAGTTTTGCTTTTGCACATGTGGCTGGTGGAGTCTAGCAAGTGCCACTTTAGCGTTCTGCCAAAATGGACAATTAGATGAAATCTCCTTTCCTTCTCAGTTATCATTAGGCATTCTAGGAGTCCCCTTTGGATAAGTGAGTGCAAAGATGTTCTGCATCTGGGAAAATCACAGAAAAGCAAATAGAGAATTGCCACAAAAATATCAAACAGCTCTGAAAGCAAGTTGCCTGTTGAACGCATTTGAATATAGAGAGCAATGGCATCTTTCTGTGCTTATATTTCTAGCACAAACTTGTTAATTTCCTTCCCCTTAAGCTCTTGAAGTACCCTCACATTATGAATTCTAGATATGATATGCAGAACTGGGTAAAAAAGTATTCTGTGTTTTGTAAATAACTGAATACATGTTCAAATATTTTGTGTCTAAAACACTCTAAAACTTATTCTGAAAAAGAGTGACCAACATTTCTATAGTCGGAGTTTAAATCAAAACCCAGATAAATCACTCTGATACTCTCTGTTGCTTACTTTTATCATCATACTCCTTGCTACACATCATTGTTAAAAAAAAGGAAGAGTGGTATCAGTCACTGGAAAAGTATGCATCTGGATTTTGTAATCATAACAAAGCATATAGGGCGTGATCCAGAGATTTTTAGGTGTCTCACCCCTGCAGAGTGACTCACTGAGCTGGAGTTATGCATTTTGTTCATTGGACTGCCAAAAGGCTGTTCAATAAAACTCACATGTTGACTGGGGAGCTTCCCAGAAGTTAGGGTGCCCAGATGGAAGAGCATGTGTGAGATGAGGATATACACGCTCATTCTGATACCTGTTCAGTGAACATGTCTGTTTTTCTACATATTTGATTGACAATGTAAAATGCATAAATGTTGTGAAAAATAGGGGCCAGGAATACCAGCACATCCCCAGTTTGCCCCTTTTAGCCAGGAAGCTGTCATAGATAGGAAAGCATCTGCAATGGTAGAGGTGTGGATGTGGCACTTGGGGACGTGGTCTCCTGGTGGATTTAGCAGTGTTGGGTTTATGGTTGGACTTGATGATCTTAGAGGTCTTTTCCAGCCTAAGTGATTCTATGGTTTCATGTTAATTGCAAGGTAGGTAAGTCAGAGGAGCATAGCCCAATTCCCGTGAGCTGGAATTATCTTGGTTATAGGAAATGTAATGCAGATCTGTCACTTAGAGGGCACCCTCATGGATAGGCTGTTGTATTTGGTGACACTGGTGCCAGTTCTGAGGGACAGCGGGTGTACGCTTGACTTACTGCTTAACTATGTGTTACTCACAGTTAACACAGTGGTTCCTTCAGCTTCTCTGGAGTGATTCCCTGGGTACTTGAGAGTGTGCAGTGGACATTGCCAGCTCCAAATGTGCTTGCCAAAATACTTCATTGTTTCCAGAGCTGGGTGGTCATGGGTGGGTGACTTCTTTTTCCAAACCTAACTCAGTTTTTTGTGGACTTGAGCAATATTTAGCATTTAAGTAGTATTTAGGCACAGCCATGTGCAGCATTGAAGTTGGACTGTCATTTGCAGGTGTGAAGGTATCACTGAATACCATGAAAATGGTAATTGGATTACATTCTGTATAAATGCTCTTCTTTCATTTAAAGAGTTCTCTATGCTGGTAGTTAATTTCTTAATCAGTTAAAGACAGTTCTTCCGTGACTTTAATTATTTAATCTCTATCACAGCTAAATAACTAAATAGATTAATAGACATAGGAAAGAATTACTGTGCTTTTATGCATCTGGATGTTTTGTGGTTTAAAAAAAAAAAAAAAAAAAGACACAATTATCTCTTCTTGCTATTTTCATTTTCTCTGAATCTTCTTACAAAAGTCTTTTTGAGGCGTAAGTATGAACAGTGTTAGCTATCCGTGACTGACCAACCAGTGTTGTCTGTGGCAGAAGTTCGCAAGCTGTGTCTCAGCAAAGCAGCGTGTAAACGCTGTCTGAGGGGCCCATATTGAGAGATGTTCCTACTCCAGCATTAACAGAAATGAAAAATAAATTTGGGAAGTCTGGCCCAGGGTGAATATTCTTCCACACTGTCAGCTAACCTATTTCAGCTGTGGCTTGGTTATGGTTAATTGGATGATTTCCTCAGTAAACTTAGCTGAAAAATTCCATTACTAATATGATTTGAATGCAAAAAATTTAAAAATTGAGAACCCATTCATCTGTGTAGTTGCTACTTCTCCCTCTGCTTAATGTTTTTTTATGGTTTATTACTTGCTTTTCTTTAATGACTTCTCCCTACTTGTGATTAGAAGTGTTATCAAGAAAAACTACATATTTGGAAATGTCCAGACTTTCCAAAGTATGGTTTACTTAGCAATGTGGTATTCCCCTTGCTGCTTTCCACTTAAGGAATTAGCTAAACATTAACATGATTGAGTATCTTTCATAGCATGCTGTGAAAGAGATGCTAAAGCACTCATTCAGCAGCCTTTGTCAACACTTCAGATTGTAAATGAAGAACATAAATGAAAAGGGTGCTGATTTACGACTGAAAGGGTGGTCTTCAACACATTGGATCACTAGCTAAGCTTCTAAAATGTTTACTGAAATTCTAGATTGTGGCTTATGAGCAATAGTGCAAATCATTTGCAGAATAATCAAACATATATTTGAAATCTTTAGTTTTAATTATCCTTTTCAATAAAATCACTATTTTTTCCTCTTTCACACACTTAAATATTCAGTCTTTCAGAGATTTCAGAATCGAAAAACAATTGAATAATTTTTGAGCCAAAAATAGGAAGAGGCCCTTTGGTATACAGGTCTGCCTCCTGTCTGCCATTATCTTCAATTTAATGCTAATAGATGATGTGTGATTAAATTCTGAGGCCAGCTCTGAAAAATCCCATGTTAACTTAAAGGTAATTAAATATGGAAATCTGTTATGAGTGCTGTGTAGGTAACTTTTATTTATGCTTAGTAAAGTATAAAACGGGCATCTCTATTTATAAAGCTATTGTTTAAGGTTCCCTTTTGTTCTGTCCTTGATTTAATTCAGCCTATTCAAGTTTTGCTCAAACAGCAGGTTTGGTCATTAGTAAATAACACAAAAATAGCTCAGCTCTTTGATCTGTACAGTCCTTACATACAATGTGCCTGAAGGCATGTGTAATATAAATACTTTGTAAGTGCAAATAATTAAAAGATTTTGGATAATAGACATGTTTAAACTAGCAGTATTTTGAAGATTTTCAGTTCCTGTTGGATGACACAGGGAGAAAATAAGCAAGAAAAACCTCAAATAATCTCAGAATTTACAAATCATTTGGTTTTAATAGCAGTTATAAAATCACTAGGCTTTTAAATGCCATCATTTACATAGGACAAAAGTATTCTTATTGATTTACAGAATTATAAAATGTAGAGTGATTTTAAGGTTCATGGACTGTCTTCATATCCAGAAGTACAAAATGGACAAGATGCATCAAAATTCTGGTTTTATTTGGAGCGTTCTACTGTGTTTATTAATATTACTCAGCTGATCTGGTGAAAAAGTATTTCCAGTTAAAGGGTTTTGTTACCTTTTTGATTATTAGACTGTTAGGTAGAACATCATCCTATGACTGTGACACATTTCAATGAAAAAAATCCCATCTTTACATACTAATAAATACCGAGAAATCCAATAAAGAAATTGTCAGTTCCTGGTGTGAACTCCATCTCCAAGGAGCACATTGGGGAAATGTCCCTGCCAGGGTAACTGCTGATGCACTGTTTTACTCCAAGGGTTGAACTACTCAGCTTTTATTCTTGAAAGCAGTATAGTTAGTTCATATTGGATCTAGTTGTCATTAACTTCTTGCCTTTTTTACAACCATTCATTTCCAAAAGTTGTGAATGGGGAGGTAGCCTGTTGACTTGAAGTCATCTTTGGTTTCCTCTGTGCTTCTGGAGCTTGTGTAGGAGAGGGAGATGTTTCTCTTCATCACTTCAAACCAGTTATTTAACAGCTTTGAGCTCTTATACACTGCAAGGAGCTCTCAAACGTCCTGTCTCAGATTAGCAGCATCTTCTTTGTGTCTCCCTAGAGCTCAAATTGTTCATATACATAGAACTGCAAAACTCTGTATAGCATGAAATGCAGAGATTTTGTAGGATGAACTATTAATTTTTCTCAATCCTTCACACTGGTCATTATGCTCAGTAATTATTTGTACAAATATTAAAATAAAAGTATTTCTAAATGCTAGTTTTGTTGAAGCAAGAGACATTCTCAAAAGACATGTTACATATTGAAAATGCACTTTGCTTACAATATTTTTGATTTCTTTTTCTGTGTGTTCTGTGGTGTCTGAGGGTACAGTTTAGGGAAAGGCAAGTGCAGGCTCCACTGAAATTGGCAGTCCTGACCTGTCCCATCTTTGACAGAACATTTCAGCTGTCTCAGTTACTTGGATCAGAAAGCTGAAAAATACCACAGGAAAATAAAAATGGAAGTTTTCTGCCTGTTGCAACTGACTAAAACAACAGTGCCAGTGCAAGAGGTAGGGAGAGGAGGCTGGATTGTCTTTTCCACCAACAGCCCACACTGTTTTACCTAAATGAGTCAGGAATATGTATTCTAAGAAAGCAAATGACGAGTTTTACTTGTAGGATAGATACAAGATTTAAGAGATACACGATACAAGAAAGAGATTACTCTTGTCATTTAACAGCTCTTTTAGGTAAAGTGCCTGGCACTGTTCTGTCAAGTTTATGTAGCTCCTGAGCAATCTTTATTATCATTCTTTCTTAAGTCCCCTAGATTGCTGTAATGATTCTTCATGTTTTTAATCTGTGATTTTTCTCTTGTTTTCTTAGAGAATTTTGTCTCTGTTGTTCCATTTGCTTTGGTCTTAAACTGAAAGGTTGGAAAGCATATGAAGGCAGGGGTGGAGGCAGGAGTTCTCTACCTGTCACACAGAACAGACGGAGCTGAGCTGTATCTTGGTTTGTGCAAAAACAAATTCTGATCTCAGTCCTGCCCTTATGGAGGCTGAGGAGCCTGCACAGGCAAATTCCATACTTGCCATAAATGTACACCATCATCGGCTTTTGCTGACAGCTTCAGTCAGCTGGCACAAGAAGCTTCACAACCCGAGGCAACTTTTGATTATCCATAACTTAAATGCTTTAACATTCTGGAAATAAAGATCTGCAGCTTAAACTTGGCACAGGGCTCTGTGGGAAACCAGTGAAGCACAAGGAACAACAGAAGGCGAGGAAGTTCAGGCAGTGTAGCCAAGGAGACACCCAGGTGCATCGCAGCCAGTTATCTGGTGCTTTTCTGTGTGAGTCTCACAAGCCTGTGTAAGTACATTGCATTGCTGTTTCCAGTAGGATTTAGGAGGGGAATGTGGTGCCAAAGCCAAGCTGGCACTTCTGAGAGGCCAGAGCGCGTCACTTGGAGAAAATGTACTGTATTGCTGCTTGAGATGTCAGTGTTTGGGCAGAGTCCAGTTGTAGATTTGCTTGCAGCTTAAGTATTCAAATGAAATGGCTGTGATTATGAACTTTCTCCTTTTGCCTTGATGTACTCTGGTATAATTTTGTTCTTTATCATTTATTGCATTAGAGATGTAGATGTATCAGGTGAATGACAAGTATGTAGTCAACTTTATTTTGATGATAAAGAATATTGCGAAGTTTATGTTTTTCTCTTCTTTGGTATCCATACACTTTGCAAAAACCCAGCCAAGCATGATCATGTGCACATAACCTGGTGGCTCAATACTAGGTTTTCCATTAATACTCTAAAGATATTTGCTTCCAGGAAAGATCTATTAAGTGCATTTTCATGGATTCCTGCCATGAGCATGATGCTATAATGGTACAAATATGCCCTCATGAAGGATAAAGGGTATTGATGCCTCTAGACTTCACATATGAAAAACATTACTACAATCTCTTGTTACTTTATGTTTGGCAATTGCTTACTTGGGTTTTTTTGTTTATTTTTTCTTTTTTACTAAATAGACTTGGATTATCACTTGCTTTTGTCTTCAACTACTCCTGCTTAATCCTCTTGTCGAAGCCCAGCGTTCCTGCGGGAATCCAGTCACAGATGATGTGAATGACATTGCAAAATTGGTAAGTATCTTCTATTTTACATTATTTATGTTAAACAATAGTCAGTGTGTAAGGGCACTTGCATTTCTAAGCAAAGTTAGTAAATCTGTATTAGAACCAGGGGAATATTACAAAAATTTAAAATCCATCAACATCTTTTACTTGAAGAAAACCTTTTTTTTTGCAGTGACTGAAAAGTAGTTTCAGTGTTAATTGAAGAGATTACCTTGACCAAGATGGAGTGTATGCACATACCTAGTTTCCTCACTCCAACTTCAATAAAAATTGTCAAAAGTCTTTGTTTCCTCAACCATTCCTTCAGATCAGGTTGTTTCCCATGCAGATGAAAGGTTATTGTCTTTTTGTTACTGATTTGTATGGAGCAGACTCGTGGCAAACAGCTGAATTGAATCAGAAGCCTTTGCCCTTTACCTTGGGTATATGAAAGACTTGTGCCATATATAAAAATACTATGATACTAGACATCATTGTAGCAATCAAGGCAATAACAATGAAACAGCTTTTGCAGTCTTTAGGTGTGAGTGGGTTACACTCATTGTATCTTTCTCTACTTGCTGTACCCAGGAGTTTAAGTCTGAAGGACTCACAGCTTCACATGAAAATTAAATTCATTTAAGGAGATTTTAACTGTTACTTAATTGACCACTGCATTAACCTGAAAAACTGCATCTGCTTGTGAGGGCAATTGGTGTTTAAATCCACTGAAGTTAATAATTATGCTACTTTGCAGTAGTGCAGGATGTAACACTGAAGTTTTTAAGACATAATATATACTGAACAATTAACAAGCATATCTTCATCTACATATTGAATCTAGCTGAAAATTTCATTATGGGAAAACAGTTGCAACATCAGTGTTATTATTATCTAACACTTATATTGGAGCCGCCAGCATTTGCTGCCGATGCAATGTTCTTAACTCCTTTTCTTTGGTCCTTTTTATATACATTGGCACATAGTGCAAATCTCTAGAGGTACTCTGTAGTCCTACTTAAATGTTTAGTGCTTCAAATTAGTCCCTTCAGGCAGAATTTTGAAGTATTGGCATATTTATTCCAGATAATATTTAATCTCTTGGAAGAGTATTAAGCTTTGATGTAAACCTGTTGAAAGCATGCAAGCACAACAGAATTCCTGTGAGGGCTGGTGGAATTGTGTAGTGCAGGGTTAGCAATAACTTTTTGTCTATTATGTGTCCTCAGAACAAATGCTTTAACTTTCCCTTTCGTTCAATTTAAACTTGAAGAATGTATGAATACAGGTTACAACAAATGTGCAAGCAGCTGGAATAATCACACTGTCCAGGTTATACTGTTCTTCTGTTGTTGCCAAGCCTGAGCAGAGTGGGGTTGGGCTGAGCTTCTTTAGACACTGCTTCATGAGGATGCTGTATGGTCCTTCTCCTGACTTAGACCCATATCTTTCAGATCTCCCTACAAGTGCAAAATTTGGGTGAAGTTAACTAGCAAGTTCAAAGATAGTTCGGGTTGGATAAATAACAGAGAGATGCAGAAAGTACGAAGCCCCCAATTCTCTCTGTTTTGAGTCGTGTGAGTTGTTCTGAGAATGTTTTGAGGAAATTCTGCCTCCCTGTTCTGTTTGTGTTAATATTTGCAGAAATAATTTCAATTAAGTCACTTGAGAATTAAAAGGATAAGGTGATAATAAGTTTAGTACTTTCAGTTCACTATAATAACTTTTGGTTTCAATTAATGTGATTATATTGCATGTTGGTCATTCCCTTTTGAAATTCTACAACATGACAACTTGGCATTGAGCAGAAAATAAAAAAATATGTCAGATTTAAAGTACTTTTAAAGCAAAACTTCTTTAGCTGACAGTGTGAGTATGAGAAGGGAGAAGCCTACAGAGAATACTGACTGATTACATCACTTTGTAGCAAGTACAGGTTTTTTGTGCTCTATGAACTATGTCCCTAGTATATGTAAAAAGGACTCCAACATGATATTACTTAAAAACATGGTTCAGGAGACCCTAAAACTCTTGCAAATTGCAGTAAAAGTTTTGGACCATTTCTGCTTTTTGAAACACAATATACTCAGCACCCCTGGGTCGTTTTCTTCCAGGCAGCCACTGTTCCCCCAGCCTGTAGCACAGGGTAGAGTTGTTGTGACAGGTGCAGCACCTGGCACCCTGCATTACTGAACCTCAGACAACTGGTCCCAGTCCACTGATCCAGCCTGTCCAGGTCCCTCTGCAGAGCCTTCCCACCTTCCAACAGATCAACTCTCTCCCCCAGCTTGGTGACTGAGGGTGTTCTTGGTTGCCTTGTCCAGATCATCAGTGAAGATAAACTGATACTGGCAGACAGCAGTAGTGAGCCCTGGGGAACACCACTGGTGACCAGCTCAGCACCTGGATGTGGCACCGTTCACCGGCAGTCTCTGGGCCTGGCCATCCAGCCAGTTTTTACCCAGTGAAAGGTCTACCTGTCCAAAGCCAGAGCTGCCAACTTGTCCAGGAGAATGCTGTGGGAGATAGTATCAAGGGCTTTACTGAAATCCAGATAGACAGTGTCCACAGCCTTTCCCTCTGGCTGGAGATCCTATTGACCTTTAAGTAAAAGTTTTATTTCTTCTCTGACCCAAAGAATCTATGTCTGTAGAACACAGGGTATTTAATAAATATCCTCCCCTTTTGTGCTGAGAACAAACTGTAGCCCAGAGGATTTCACAGAAGCATTGTGTGTATAGTTATTGCCCATAGTTACTATGATGTTATCCATAAGCTCTGTCACACTTGGCAACAGTGATACAGTAGTTGTTCCTAAATGTTTTATTCACAGCCAGACTGCCATGTTCTTTAACCCTTTTTGTCCACAGTCATGAGTATAGTCCCATCTCTGCAATGAACTATCTGTACAGTGCTAGCATGCAAACCCCAGCACTTGGCTTAGGATATTGGCCTCTCCTCCTGTCTCATCACAAATTCTTATACATCAGCCTAGATTCAGTCTGATCTGAATCCTCCACTGAGGCAGACTATGATCTCTTTCATCTCCCCAAAATGTTACCCTTTTCTGGGCTGGTTCTCCTCACCATAAAGTTACATCACAATCTCTCCCCAGCCATTCAGGTCTATAACAAAGGTGTCCAATCTGGCTTTTGATGCTTCACAGACCCTTCGAAGTTCACTTTCAAAACCTTTGTTGTTTTTCTTGTCATAATAGGAGAAAATGTTTTTTTTGTAGTTCTCTGGACATACAAGTACATTTTTCTTCCAAATTCTTGGTGGATAAAAATCCGGTCTATGAAAAATCTTTTTCTAGCTTCAGCTTCTGTAGTTTTGCTCTTCTGTCTGTTCACATGCTGCTCTGACCCTTTATCTTCTACTTATTTCCTTCAAGCTGTTCCTTCTTTTTTTCCCCACTATCAATGGCAAGCTTCTTGGGTTTATCTTTAAAGGTACTATTAACACTGCCTGTGTTGTCATAACACATGCTGAGTTTGCCCTCAGCTTCTCCTCATTATTTCCATGGTATCTGTTACACTGTTTGTGGCCACAGGAAAGATGCTCCTTGACGAACTCCAGGCAGATTCACATCCTCTCCCTGTCTCACGCTAAAATTCTTTGCAGCATAAATCCGTGTCCCTCATTTTGCTTTTTCCCCTCTATGTTCCCCCCCCCCCCCCCACACATTTCTACTGCAGTGAATCTACAGCTTGCAAAACAGTGCCACAATTCTTTACACCCTAGTCTTTGTTTATTTGGTACTGAGCTTGCTCCAAGTACTGTAAAACTCCCTACATTATTATAGAAAACTCCTGAGCATGACTCTGGCTGTGTTCTGCTCAACTTCATTGTATTATAGGAATATGAGAACATGCCTCAGTCAAGATCCTCTTCGAATATAGACACGGGATATCTACTAAGCTTAAGCTATTGGAGAATAAGTAAGGCATGCTGTGCAGTGCCTGAAAATGTGGGTCATTTGCCTAATCAACTTTGTGTTGAGTAATAAATTGAGGACAGATTTGTGGCGTAACTTGTTTTCAATGGTCTTAATCTGGATTTTCACTAGCATTATGCTAGACTCACACCATAGGATAGAACTGGAAAGAAAGGAATTCAATAACCATAAGGTTTCTGAGCATTAATCAAAGACCAAACCAGGCTGGTATCTGTTTATAAAAAAAGAAAAAAATACTTGTATTTTCTGTAAGATTGAATTTATTCACATCTAGGTAATATAGTTTTGTCATATAAAGAATATGTCCTAAGTAAAATGATTTTAAGAAGCAAAGAACAATCAAATAATCATTTTTCTTTGTTTTTTTAATAGTGAGGACTTTAAAAGAGCATAATTTCATACCTATAGAGAATGAAAGTATTTAGAAAGTATTTATTCTACACTATTCATCACTTGAACTCCTGCTTCTTTTGTAATGAAGATGTCTGGAGGGAAACACATTACTTGATGAACAAATGTTCCGTATTATGAAGTGTAATTGCAGCACCTGTCAATAAAGTCTGTCCCCATTGTTCTTTTCAGCACAGTAAATCAGCAGAAAGCTTCATCACTGTAATTGTGAATTTGCTTTTGCATGAGAATTAGGAATCTGTTGTATATATGTTTGTTAAATATGAACATCAAACCTGCATATAAATAGAATTTTCACTGAGCTGTGCAGTATGTACAGAATATACCTACATATTTTTGTTTCGTCCATTAACAAAATCTAAGATACCTCCTCTTCTTCCATGAACTACTTCTCTAAAGCAATTTTCTTCTTTTGAATATTGGATGGCCAAACAATAGTCAGGATTTACTGACCAGGTTCCTTGCTTGAGACATGCTGTTCCAAATACTTTGCTTTCACATGACATCTTTGCTGTAAATATGTACTTTACACTCTCTGCAACATTTGATTTTTATTTTTAAATGGATCTAACTCTCCTGAGTGAAGGGGTTATAAAAAATTATCCAGAGTTGTTATGCTGCAAATAATCTGCCACTATGACTGTAAAAAGTGTGAACGGAAATTGTTAGCATGTTGTCTTAAGCCAAATGATGAGGCTTTTATTAACTGCTTCATTAGCAGATGAGATAGAATAGATTTCAGAGATGACAGACAGACAGTGGGAGCTCCTGCAGGAAAAGAAAACCCAGGGGAGCAATGAGGAAGACAAAGAACTGGAGAGGGACTTTTGAAAAGGTCATATAGTGTGCCTATGTAGGGCATAGGACAAGGGGGAATGGCTTTAAATTAAAAGAAGGGAAGTTTAGATTAGATATAAGGCAGAAATTCTTTACTGTGGGGGTGGTGAGGCACTGGAGCAGGTTGCCCAGAGAAGTGGTGGGTGGCCCTTCCCTGGAAGTTCCAAGACAAGGTTGGATGGGGCTCTGACAACCTGGCATAGTGGAAGATGTCCCTGTCCATGGAAAAGGGGCTGGAACCACATGATCTGTAAGGACCCTTCCAACCCAAACCGTTCTATGTTTCTATGAAAAGAATAGGAATAGGGAAACAAATAGAGAAATTCGAGATAGAAATGATATCCAAAAGGAAAGTTTGTTTTTTTCCCATTATATGCTTCAGAGTAAAAAAGAAAACACTGACAAGGGAAAATGGCAATTTTTACATCATTAACATACTTTATATTTGATATGTGTATAAAAAATTATATCTATGCTTGTCTCCTTATACTTTTCGTAACAGTCACAATAAAGGGAATTTTCAAGAGCAGTAGCCCTAATTTCAAAGTATGTGACTGCAGAGAGGTCATCTCTCATGTCTACTGGTGTGATAAAAGTTTATGGAACCCAAATCACTTTTACATCCTTTTTTCATCTCCCCATCTATGTGACCGTGAGCATTTTTTAAAGCGTATTTGGGTTATGCAATGTTAACAGTGCTGTATTAAATATTCAGACCTCTCTATGTCAAAAGTAATCTTACATTCCCCAGTCTGAGATTTTGTTACAACTGGGAATATAGCACTTAATGTTGGTTTTCTACGGATTTAGACAGAAGTCTAGATTCCCTGCTCTTCAGCTTTTCTCAGAGCCTGTTAGGATTTCTACAATCATGCACACCCACTAAATCAGAGAAAAATTTTCTGACATTTTAATTGCAATTCAGAGCTCTTTCAGTTCTATGTATTCCTTTCCAAGATTATCAATTGACATTCTCTATAATCATCAAAACTGTTATTTCTGTTTAAAGCAAGGAAAGTCATGCAGGCAGGTGTTTTGTGGCCCCCCAAATTTGTCTTAAAGAATTAAGTAGAGGAACTTAAAGAATTAAGTAGAGGAACTAATAAAAAACCATTCCAGGACTCAGGTGGTTTCAAGGGACAGTTTTTTCCCAAACACCTTTGCTCAGGCAGGTCAGAGCCACTTCGTCATCTGCTCCTTGATGGAAGCCACAGCAGTCAGGCACCTTGCACAGACCAGGTGTGCAGAGTCCATTTATTCTTTTCAGGATCATTTCAGCAGATGAAAATCAAGTGGTAGAGTCTGGATCACAGTCTTGGTGGTTAGTGTTCAACAAAATTTCAAGATACGTTTCAGGAAAGCAAGAGAGTACAAAATGCAGATCTGGTACAGATGTATCCTTCACTCTCACATCAGGGGCTTTACCCTATTTTCTGTGCGTGAGCTGGGAGGTCCAAGTGTGACACAAATGTGACTCCCTCTCTTTGACTGAGATCCATCGTTTACCAGCAGAGCATCTGACACGTGGAGTTCAGTCAACAAAACTTTAACAAGTTTCATCTTGAGGCAGGGCATATATTTTGTCTTTGACACCCTCCTCCCAGTGATCTTCATTTTTAGTAGTAAATGCAAAAATATCTTATCTGATTCACAGTCTGTCAGGGAGGAAAATATCTGAGGCTGAGCTGTATGCTTCAGCTCTGATTGAGAAGCTGTAAGAGCTCTTGGGCAGTTAAATTTTTTTAACTGTGCATGAAAAGTGCTTGACAGGCTCTGATGCCAGGAAAGTAGATTGTATACATAATGCATATAAATTCTTGTAGTGTTCACTGATATGGAACAAATTTAATCTTCCAGTGACCTTTCTTAAAGAACAGTGGTTTTGCTGGCATTGCTAAGTGTGGAATCCCTCTAGAGTGAGTATAGGAAACTTTGCACAGAGAGTGGCATCTTCACTATCTGTGCTGCTTGAAGAGCTGCTAATCCTACCTCTCTAGGCACGCAAGGGAAGCTAGAAAAAAAAAAAAGGAGTACCTATTAGTATGTCACGATGCCATGAGGTTTTAAAGAAAGGACTAATAGACAAAAAATATGGATGAGGATTTAAAATAAATCAGATTATTTAAAGAAAGAACAAGTATATTGAAATATTCTTCAGTATTTATAGCACCTTGAATCAATTCCCCAAAATGCCATGTAAATAGAAATTAATATAGAGAATTTTAGCGACACTTCTGCTTTAGGAGTGTGTATGTATAAAAATAAAAGAAGAAAAAAAGAATAAACAAAACTGATTAATGAAAAAGAATTTACCAGGATCATTTGTATAGTAACTCTTCTAAAGCTGTAGGAGAAAGATGTCATTGAGCTGAAAGATTGTGGCTTAGCCACAATTTAGTTTGGAATTCACCTGTGGCTGTGTATAAGTATTGCCCTTGATCGTTTCTAGAACCATAACATTTTGAAATAACTTTTAATTTTTAATTGAAACAAAATTGTAATTAACAAATAAAACATTATGTTTTCTCAAACAAAATACTACCTAAAAACTGCAAAGGGGGAAAAAACCCCCAGTTCTGGTTGCTATAGCAGCAGAATCAAAGGCAGCCATAACAGAACGATCTTTACCTGAAGTAGAAATGCTTTTGCACCAAAGGAGCTAAAATCTGTGTATATTGTTTTTGACTATATGAGTTTCAAACCTGGATGAGAAATATCAATTGACTCTTTCATTGATAGAAAATAAGTTTACTGTATTATTAAGCATCATATTATGGGTAAACCTTTTGAAAAAATACTTCAAATGACTGTGGATTTGTGGCAGTCCAATGCCTGTTGGACTGTTCATGTCCCAACTTGGCACATTCCCCAGATGTTCAGCCATGTCTCACAGCGGAGTTGGATCCCAATGGTGGCAGATTGCATTGTATAATTCAGTGGGAACCCTTCTTCCACTCCTTGTCTTTGCTGCAGCACTCTTCATGCTCAGCCACATCTGCAAAGCTCAGCTCAGCTTATGCGTGTGGAATCTCTCCTTTGCCCCAGGACATTGCTACGATATAATTGTATTGCTCATCATTAGTAAGAGGCACAACTTCAAAGTTAGAGTTCTGCTCAAGTGTTTTCCTGACCTGGTACGTAACGAAGCAGAAGGCAGACAAGTATTTAGGGTCAGATGCATGCTGAAGTTGGAAATTATTTGAAGGAAAAAGGGCTAGATACTTCTGGGTCCTCTGCTGCCTGCAGTAGAAATTGTCATGCAAACATTTCAAGGCATTAAAAGATGGAAAGGCAGTGGAATTCCTGCAGTAAGGAATAACCTCAGATCACTTCTTCTCAACCCATTGTTGACTTTAATTCTGCTGGGAAACGGTAACATTGAACATGATCAGATTAGATCAGATCTGGGCATATTACAAAGCTGTGGAAAGATGGTTCACTTGTGTGCAAATAAGGGTCAATAGTGTTTCCACAGGAAACTGAGTATGTAAGTAACCTCTTTTGCCTACACCTGGTAAATTTCTGAAAATTGTGTTGAATATTTGGTAGATTTTGTTAAAGTCAGTAACAGAAATGAATTCTTACTTTGTGTGGTTAGTAATAACATTTTTATTGTCTGTTTATTGTAGGTTGGAAATCTCCCAAATGATTATATGATAACCCTTAAATATGTCCCGAAGATGGATAGTCTGGTATGTACAACCACTTCAAGTTAATCCCAATAAAATAGCCCACTGAAACCAGTGATGGTGGTAACATTTTGTACCTACTCCCATAACTTAGCAAGCTACAGTTAAATAATATTTATTTCACTTTTCATATGGTTACCAAGTATTTATTTAAAAAAACCCAGAGAGATGCCTGCAGTCCCTTAAAACCTTTTTAATTACAGGAATTCTAGGAATATGTTTCTTCATATTGATTTTTTTAACTTTTTTTTTTTTTCTGGGAAAAGTCAAGCTTTCATCATGTTATTATTTCATCAGTATTATTTCATTGTGTCAGTTGAAAAATATTGCATTCTTAAAGAAATAGGTTCTCTCTAATTGTACTTTGGAACATACTGTAGAATGTCCTTCTTTTTCAGCCAGTGGAAATGCCACTAGAGCACAACAAATATTAAGCAGCCAGTAAAGAGAACCCGAAGTTCAGCAAATGGTAGTGTCAGTAACTAAACAAACCAGTTGGGTTTCAAACATGCTTTGTGTTATTCTTTCTGTATGATCCTGTATTTAATACACAGTGATACTTTCAAATAAGCATCATCTATACACTTTAAATGTTTTTAACATTTTTATTCAAATTTCATATTATTTTAATGATAAATATGCTAAATATTTTTTTTTTGTTTTCCCTCAATTTAATAAAAAAAATTTGGAATGATATATTGCAAATGCTCTCCTCGTTGTCGCATACATTGCAATAAAAAGGAGAAAAGGAAACAAGGTGAAAGTACAAATTATGCTGAAAGCTATGCTGTTTTAAGGCAAGGAAAAAAGTAAGAAAACTGTGATTTGGTCAGTTAAATTGAACAATACTGTACCTGTCTTAAGAATGACTGATTGCACACATACATCAGTAGCTGAAAATCATCTGCTAGATGTAAGAAGCCTTTTTTGTGTCTGTACAAAATTTTCATTATGAAAATCTAGTTTGTATGTAATACACATATAAAAATGCTTCCTACCCTACAACATGGCAAATTGAGCAATATTCCCTATTGATACTGGAAAAAGATGCCAGAGGCAACATTCAATCCTGAATAACAAGAAGATAGGAGGAGGAAAAGGAGGCTACAGGATAGTGAAGGGCCCTGAGTTGTGAGGATATGAATGGTTGTGTCAGATGTAGAAGTTGTTTTAAGAGTTTTGTTGGAAGTTCGAGGCTTTTACTAAAACTTAAGGTACTTTAGAAAACCCAGTTTAAACTTGGTTCTTTAGACAGGAAAGCTCTGCAGAACAAATGCTATGGAAGTACTAGATCCTCTATAAATAAAACTAAAGGAAAATTTTCCATTTCTTGTAATAGCCAATATTCAGGAAAAAAAGAAAGCAAGACTGGCTGCCACCATCCTCTGACTGCTGTTCTTTTTGAAATTGACAGATCTTGATGTCTGATGTGATGATATTCACATCTGTGGAGGACAGCCATAGCCTGAGTGCTGTTTCCCCAGCTTCCAGAATGGAAGCTGTTGGGCTGGAGTGAGGCTGTTCCCTCCACTGCACTCCCAGGGGTGTTGGCAGATGAAGAAGGCCAGGGAGCCTGCTTGAGCAATGAGTCCTGGTTGTTCTCACTCTTGCCTCTCTCCATGATTCAGTTTCGACTGCCAGTATGCAGATTCTTTTCCATAGTTTGAATGCCGTGTCATCTTAATGCATCATATCCAGAAATTTAGATCCCGTTTATATTTACAACAAGCAGCCAAGAAATAAAAAGGAAGAGAAGTTCAGAGCTGAGATTTCCATGTTCCCTCTGTACACCACTTTCAGCCGTGGTAATGGAAGGTGCAGCTCTTGGCCACATGCCTTCACAAGAGGAAGTATTCAGTGGTGTTCTGGTCCCACTTTGCCAAATTCCTCTCTGGGAGTTTCAGGTTGTGTTATGCATACCATAGCAAGGCTGGCTGAATATGTAGGCTCTGCTCTGGGTTCTGTAAGCTCCCTGCAAGCTGGGAAGCCCATGGCTTTGCCTAAAGTAAATGCCCTTTGCTCAGCTCTGAAGGGATTGAAGCGGTGCTCTGCAATTTTTTTCAATAGGTTTCAGTCTCCAGTGCGTGCATGAAGTGGGAAGCGTGCCCAAGGTAGCAAGTTGCAAATGTAGATGAGTAAAGGTAGGAAGGCAGGGCGGATGCAAAGCAGATGGGAAGCCAGTGTAGTGCATGTAACAGGAATAGACTGACCCATCCATTAAACAGGAGGGTTGTTGCATTATGCACTAGCTCAAGGCAACTGAGTGGCTTTAAAAGTAGCATCATATAGAGTGAACTGTGTAGTCTAACCTGAAGGTTAAAAGGCACAGATGACAGCAAGGGCTGAAATCAGAAAAGGAGATAAACTTCAAACTTTTACATAGGCATAGAAAATAAAAGCCAAATGAGGGCTACCTGGAAGTACAAGGGAAATCATGTTTGCAATCACCACAAAATGTAAATCTTGGTCAAAGTTTACGCAAAATACCAGAGTTAAACCTCCAGTTATCTTTTTAAACAATGTCACATTTTTCGATTTGAAAATTGGTTTCATTCCTATGTCTGGTAGGTATTGATACAGCAAGTGATTGCACAGCTTGATATTACTGAAAAGAGAGCTTAGAGCTTTCGTGAAATACAGCTTTGTAGGTCAGAACAGTTCAGTTGGAGGAGACGCCCACGCACATGCTAAACCGCAGGAGCAACAAAATAGACTCCCTGCTGGAATTGCCAAATGCTCACTAGGAGAAGAAGCAAGCTTATGCTAGTCCCTGCCAGAGGAGAATGCTCACCCACAAAACCTCAAAGGAAAAGGGTTTCCAGGTTTCCAGTTCAGGGAAGCACAGTAGTTCTGTGTCAGTGTTCCTACACCAAAACAGAGGAAAGAAAATGTGTTGTCTGTCTCGTGGGGGCAGTGGGACATGGCACAACATACGCTGCTTGAGCAGAGTGTGTTTCAACAAGCTTTCTCTGATTTATTGGCTTCAGCCTCTCCCCTCACCTTGTTGTCCTTGAAAGAAAAACGGGAAGCAGACTCAAGCCAAACGTTATCCATTTCACTTTCTGTTTCTTTCTATTTTAAGTCATTGTTGAGATAATTACAAAAAGTGATATCACTGACTTGCCACTAGGTATCATCACGTAAGAGAGTTGTACACAGAAGTGGAAATTCAGGTGGAGCTGAACAATGTATTTACATTTGGTTCTCTAAGCCTGGAAGCCTAATAGTCTGATTAGTCTTCAAAAATGTGAAGTGTATTTTTTCTTGTCAGAAACATTTACACATCAAAGCAGAAGAACACCTGTGGATTTTTTTGTCTTTTAATAAAGAATCTGTATGCAGGTTTATTTGAAACAATTGAGTAAAATGAGATTAAGCCTAGAAGTGTGCACATTGGCAAACATTTGCTGTGTGTTGCAAAAGGTGGATTCAGTGGGTGCTGCCAATCCACTGGGCAGCAATTGGAAAACTGCTGCTTTAGTGATACTGAGAGTACTTGGGTTATGTTGGGCCAAGATCTTGTATCTGGAAGGCTTTAATGAAACATTTTAAATATTGGAAAAAGTAACTTCATATATGGAATGAATTCCCATAACATTTGCCTTTAAAAAGTCAGCTTTTATTGGGAAGGTATTTCCAGGTACAAATTGCAGTCTGACTAACGCATTATCTGTATTTTTGCTGATCACACTGAGTTAGGGATTTTCCTGGGCTGGGCGACTGCTTTATCTATTTGACTACTGTTATGTATATCTAAGTAAATGAAGTTAATGATTCCCTCTAAGACAGCAAGATGAATTAGCAGGTTTCAGTCATGTGAACAGCTGTACAAACTTTGTCTGCAAACTAATTGCATACATGTTAGTGTACAGTGACAGGCTGTGCAGAACACTTTTGTTGTTGAAGACTCAGAAAAAAGAAAGACTTTTAGCTCTAGAAACTGTTCCCAGTAATGGCATTTAGTGAAAAAGCTGAAGAGAAGGAATTAACTCAGCTAACTAGTTTAAAAGCGGATAAAAGCATACAGGGATTTCATGCAAAATGTTTATGGAAACCTTCCTGATATGAAATTTAAATCAAGGATTTTTGGGGTTAACAGAGTCGTCTAAGGTAACAATAATAAAATTAAAACTGATATTTGAAGAATATTTAGGGCAGTAAGAATTTAAATAAAAAAAAATATATATAAAATTAATTAATAAAAACATGGACTAGGGTTCATAGTAGCATGTTCCAAGGCTTAAACACTCAACGCACTGACACTTGCCATCCATTAAGAAATTAATGAAGGCATAGCATTTAAGAGACAACCATAAATATGTCAGTATCAGTGAGAATAGAAATGTTACCAAAAGAACTGAAGAGAAAATTGGCCACAATAAAGAAGAATTTTAATTTAGATTTTTGAAACAGTTTAAATTGGAAAGAACAGTCTAATTTACTTTTGCACATTGGGATGTTTAACCAGTTTTTACAAATGTCTGATATTTAATTTAAATCTCTTTCTCTTTTTATCCCCTGACAGCCTGATCACTGTTGGTTGCATTTGATGGTGCCTGAATTTTCAAGGAGTCTACATAATCTTCTCCAGAAATTTTCAGATATTTCAGATATGTCAGATGTTTTAAGCAACTATTTAATCATCAATAATCTCACAAGGATAATTAATGATCTTATGGCATGCCTTGCTTTTGATAAAAACAAGGTAATGTTATACAGAGTTTCAGCTTTCGTACTGGATGTTTATTTTTTTACCTTCTGTCACACGATAACCAGTAATAGTTTAGAAATATCCAAAGCATTAGATTTGCTTTAATTTCTATTCCTATACATCTGAAATCCTATTTTAGTTAGAAATGCACTGAGTACACTGTGCGAGCATTCGTTAATTGTTATCTCCTGTTTCAAAGAAAAATGGCTTACAAGGAATTACAGTGTATACAATGACTTGTATACAGTTATTTAAATAGACAGAAATGTGATGATCTTCTTTAAGATAATTGATTCATTCTGGTCTTTTTGAAACTAGTAAAAGTCTTCCTTGTGCATCCATCTTAAATTATATATTCTGCTAGTGATCTTAATGTAAATTTAAAGATGATGTGGTTGAAGTTATTAGTATACTCTTAGTGTATATATCACAGTATGTGAAGCTCTGAAAGCTTCTCCATGGTTTAATGAACTTTTTTTATACAAAAGCACAGCAAAGACCAAAGGATATCGGCCCATTTCCATGTGTTTCTGGATTCTGACAGCAGATGGAAGGATTCCAAGAGTCTCACTCAAGAGATGTCTGATTCTCTGTGCAGGCAGGAAAGGGGGGAAGAAACTAATTTTCTAGTCCCTTATCCAGATCTGACCAGACTATCAGGAATTAAAAATAAGTTCTGTAGTTGAAGGGTTTTTCCCTCTGAATAAAACAGGTAAAATCCACCATGTTCCTTAGAGCAAGTATTTCGTCTTCCATATACAGTTATTTTTGTCAACTAAATCCTTAGTTGTAATTGCACCTTTTCAACACCCAGAATGAATCAAATGAACTAAAACACTCTGGTGCCTTCAGAGTGGAATAACCTTGTAACCTTCTCATGTATTTGCGTTACATTGCTGGGAGTATTTAGACATTCCCTACTTTTCCATTTCAAACTGAATTATCTACAAAATATTTTTTTCTTTTCTATTTATGTCCTGATGATTCAAAGCACTCAGCTGGGATGTGGTAGGGGAAGAGGAATTTTATTTTGTAGAATGGAGATATAAATATTCTGTAATTCAGCAAAACAGTGAGCTATTGATTTCCTTAGAGAATAATGATCTTAAGTCTAGTACTTTCAGCATGAAAAATAAAATAACTTTGGAGCCAAAATCAGGGGGTTTTCCTTAGGACATACTTAAAACATGTTCTTACCACTGTCCTCCTTCTTGGGAATACAGAGTAACCCCAGGCCAAATCTGACCTGCTGGAATAAAAAAAAAAAACAACCCCCCCCCCCCCCCCGGCCAAACAAACAAGACAGAAAAAAAAAAAAAACCACCAAAAAAAGTCAATCATCTTAACATGGATTCAATCATGTTTAGTCTGGCATAGCAAACTTGTCTGTTAGACCTCTGAGTGATTTGGCTTCCGTGTTTATAGTTGCTCCTATTTTAGGTACATTATCAGGGATCTCAGCCTGTTTCTGTGCAATGGTGTATCCCAGCTATTGTATTCTGTTCCCCATTCTCTTAATGACAATACCAATGATTGTCTTGTGTTTGTGTGCTCAGATTAAAAGGATCGTATGAAACTTTGCACAGTAATGTGAAATCAAGGCTTTTTTTTTAATGAGGGGAATTTAAAAAAGCCTCTTCATTTTCAGTATAGGATAGGAGACTTTCATTCCTTAGCAATTTGGCAACACTGTATTAATAATTCATTTCTATTTGCAAAGCTAATTTGAAATTCTCAGATCAGAAGCCTTGTTTGTTTTATGAAGATTGCATACAGCCATTCTGGTTGTCTGCAGGTTAAATTTAAACTATTTTGTATCATCTTTGGATATTTTTATCATTTGTTGAGATGTCGAAATGAGCATCTCCCTTGACCTTCTTTCAAGTTGAATTCTATATTTTGCTCTAGGATTTTGTAAAAGAAAATGGTCACCTTTATGAAGAAGGTCACTTCATTCCTGAGGATTTTTTTAGGCACTTTAATAGTACCATTGAGGTCTACAAAGAGTCTGCAGACACATTGGATAAGAATGACTGCATTCTGCCTTCAACAGTAAAAACACCAGAGAATGGTAAGAGAGGTCTCCTTTTCGGGAGCAGAATCTAAGAAAATATAAATGTATGATTTTCTTTGGGTTTCAGAGATGCTAAGGATCTGATACTGTGCCTCCATGTCACCTTTTTTACTGCAAATAAATAACTACTGACACTGAAGGTTGTATTTCTGTCCTAAGTCGAGTTCTAGTGCCATCATTCCTAGATACATCATTCCTCAGTATAATCAAAATAACCTCACTTTATGCTGCTCTGTTTCTATTCATTCAAAATATATACTGGATTGTCTTTTTACATTCTTCTTTTTATCTTCTCTTAATGCTCTATTTAGTTTTTATAAGGTAGTAAAAGAGCCTAAGACTGTACAACTGAAAGGAGAGGAAGTTAGGACAAGCTGTAAATCGCAGCAGCCTCAAGTCACCTTCATATTCATCCCACTTTTCCTGAACAGGGCAATGTTTACTTCCTTTAAAATTTTTAACAAGCTAAGGTCAGGCTCCTGCAGCTCTTTCTTATCCTTCCAGTAAATGGAGGGTTTGTATTACCTTTTCTTTCACTCTCTCGAGTGACAGATATTAGCTTTTTAATTAGGGTAATGTGTCCAGTTGTACAGTTGCATCAGTAGTAACTAGAAGCAGAGCAGTGCCATAACCTACAAACTTGCTGCAACTGCTTTTCCAAATTAGCAATTCAGCAGCAGCTCAGCATGTAGGCTCTTCTGCCTCTTAATAAAACTGCCTTTTTTTGGGTTTCATTCACTTTATAAACAGCCCTACAGCCAGTTTTTAAAACAGCCCTTTAGCCACATCAGAGTAGTCCTGTAGCCCATCATCTTATATAGAGGGAACTGTATTTTAAGTTTCATAATGCTGACACATTCGTTTTCTATTTAGATTCCAGCGTCGCTGTCACAAAAACATTTTTGTTTCCTCCTGTTGCTGCCAGCTCTCTTAGGAATGACAGCATTGGCAGTAGCACTAGCAGTAACAGTAAGTACAAGTGATTGAATATATGTGTCTCCACTTTGTTCTGGTAGCTGGTTGTTATGAGAGCTCAGAGGAAAAGAATGTCATTAATTGTGCAAATTAATGGGAAGTTACACGTTCCTGATGGTGTACCATGTGTTTCTCAGCTGTCATACTGAAATGCAATGAACTTAGCTAATCAAAATGTAGAGATACTATCAAGTTACAATTATGTGACAGCTCTCTACAACTTGGAGAGGGCAGGCCTCTTCGTTTTGGCTGTCATGAGGTCTCACTAGTCATATGGCCTCGGCAAATTTGGCTGTCCCAGACACCTCATTTTAACTCTCAGAAAAGTTGCTCCAAATGAACAGAATCGCTATCCTAAATCAGATGAGGGTACTCACGTGGACAAAGAGGATACCTGTACATTGCATTTTCAAAGTACTGTTAATCCCAAGATTTACAGCAGCCCTGAGGACAGTCCCCATGTTTGTTTGCTGTAGTCACAGTAGGGCCACCTCCACAGTCAGCATGCTTTTGCTCGGGGTCAGTGACAAAGTCACTCCCCTTCTGGCAGGCTGTAAGCTTCTCTCTGGCATACTCATCTCCATGCCTCTTATCTGTCTTGGTCACTGTGTTCCATGACTGGTCCCTGATAAGAGTCCAGAATAGTTGCTCTAAGAGCCTCAACATTACCTGTCACGAGGTCAGAAGGGGTGGAAGGAAACTGAAGTTTCAGGGGCTTTTAGTGACATCATGTACAACAAGGTGAATGCTATCTGGAGCTTCCCATGTGAACAAAAGAAGGGGATTTTCCTTAGAGGTTCCTGAAATGGTGATCAAAGCTCAACCTTGTTGTTTCCTTGTTCCTGTTTCCCAGACACATCAGGATGACAATGTGTATCTAACTCTCTTTACAATTTCCCTTTTTCACATCACAAGTATCTATGTTATCTGAATGTGTGATGATGAAGTATATGACTGGTACTCCCTGTGCTCAAGAAAACATGTGCAAAGGGGCAGCCTGATGTAGCCTGGTGGGCACAATGGTAGCTCCTGATGGTGACACAGTTGCTACTCAGCCTGAATTTTTCCTCTTGCTCCTTCTCTTTGGAATGTGTAATCTAGTTGCACTCTGGGCTTCTAGCACCATGCATGCTACCTTGTAGTTGGCTCAGAGCTGCTATCAGATTTGAAACCCTTTTTGATTGCTTTCTAATTAAGAGTAGGTCTTAAGTCATCATAGCCCAGAACCCTCAGAGTAGAAGGAATTAAAAAAACCCCTCAGCTCCTGGCTGCCAGCCTGACTCTCTGGAAAAGAGAAGCCTGACTGCCATAGATTCTGTGCCAGGAGGTCGCAGAACTGTCTGCAAATAACCTGATGAGCCCAGGGCCAGCTGTGAGGCACTAGGAGGGGGTTGAAGAATGCATACCTGTCTCCCTCTCACGTCTGAACATGTGATAATTTTTGCTGTCACTGCTAGAGGAAAAATATTCAGCCACAGCCTGAAGCAATGGGAATGGATGAAGAAGCCAAAAGACAGACAGATAGATTATAGGAGCAGTTCAGATGAAAGGAGTTTGACCCAGTGCAGTAACAGGAGGGATGCTGGGCAGTGCAGTAGAGCATGGCACTTGTGTCTGTACTGTGGAGGAGAGTGCAGAAGCAGGATCATTAATCTTGTTTTATAATTGGAACTGATAATCAAGTAGGAAAAAAGCCTAATTAAAATAATGCAGTAAGTCAAAGCAATTGCTTGGCTACCATATGCTGTACAGGTGTGTTTTAACTGATTATCATTCTCTTAAGCAATTTATTGGAAAATTGGATATCAGTTAACAGCCTTATGTAGAAATGACATGAGGACTGCATGTCTGGGGCTGGGGACAGTTTGAACTCATAATCAGATTAAATTACATTAACTTGGATGCTGACTGGTTACATTGTAGTTATTCCTCTGGAGGTTTTCTGCAGAGAGGAATCTATGGAAGCTTTATTGACATCGCTGTTTTACTCCCTGAAATGCCCTTCAGTGGCAATTTTAGTTTTGTCTTGGCTTTATTGCTGAGGGGATTTTGGTTTTAGTTAATCCTTACCTCCTTGGGAGGAACAACAGTGAATAAACCTTATTACTTCCCATGTGAAGAGTTCCCAGCACAGCATTTCCTGGCTTCAGTACTGTTCTTAGAACAGCACCTTTAGATTCAAGTGTCAAAAAAGAAAAACATTGGGAAGCAGGGAAGCCTGAAGAAAATACATTTCCAGACACAAACTACAGTAATTTTTTTAAAATTAACCCTTTAATTTTAAACAGTTTAAATTGAGTTATTTTTTAGTTTAATAGTTTATAGAGCATTTAGAAAAGTTCAGTGTTGCCTTCTTCCATTTTTGTCTGTAATTTCCTCACAATAATTGAGCTCTATTATTTAGTACCAAGCAGCTCAAAGAACGTGTAAACACAGAGATCTCTCTAACTGTTTTTAGGAAGAAGGTCTCCTTTTTTAATTAAGCAAAAAAGACCATAGTTTAATTCAATAATTGCACAACAATTTGAAAATGTTCATCCATGTCTTAATGCAATTGATGTTGCCTTCTGTGCCTTTGTTCCAACTTCATAGTTAATGGAAAACCCTAATGAACAGGTGAGAGCTGCTCTGCATTTTTACAGATAAGATCTTGTGGTAATTGTGTTGGAACTGAGCACAGGTAAACTGAAAATTCCTTTGAGACATATATGGCAAAAAAAAAAAAAAAAAATTCGAGCCAGTGCTTTGAATCATAATCACACATGGCCCAAGGTAGGAAGCAGCTCAATAACTTCATTGTGTAGCTGAGTGGCTTTTAATGTAAATATATTGTGTTCACTGTTTAACTTCCCAGTGTCCATGAAGGCTATTCATTAATCAGCATCAAATGAGCTCTCTTCCTTAGGGAATCTTCCACAAGGTGCAGAGTGAGAGCTCTGAGAGATGCTGGCTTGTATCCACTCCCCTTTTTCAATTTGCTGGATAGTGTTTTTTTAAGAATATACTAGCAGCAAAGCCAGCAGTTCCTCTGGTGTTGCCCAAAGAGTTCACAGAGTTACTGGTACACCTGGTTCCTGACATTCCTTCTCCTGCTCTGCCTTTACAAATGGTGGGAGACAGATTCTTTCTGTATAGAGCTCCAAAGTTTCTTACAGAGGAAAAGGTCCCTATGGTAGCTAGCTTGCTTTCCTTCTCTCTCTTTTCTTAGTTAGGACACAAGTCCCTGGGAGGTTCTCCAGACTGCAAATTCTTCAACCTGTTCTGTTTTAGATTTTAATATAAATAAAAGGCACATGAAGAAACCTGCTGTGACTCATTTCATTCTCCCCAGATCTTTTAAGAGAATTTTTTCTGGACATGAAAGTGAAATTAAATAATCTGTTGTTGCTTGCTTTTTAAGGTAGTTATGTGTTACTTAACTTTCAAATTAATTCATACACTGTCAAGTTTTGGAAAAAAAAATCTGTTGTCATTTTAAAAGGTAGGCTGGGGAGAGTGTCACAAAGGGACCGCATTTAGGCTCTATCCCTGGGTTGCAGGTCCTCACATGGAAAGCTAATTATAAATTCCTTTCAGTTTTCCATAGATGATCAAGAAGTCATCTGCATTGGAGGTAGCTTCTCAGAAATCACATTTTTCTAGTTTTAGATACCTCTTTGCAAAGGGGTCTCTTCTGTTATCTGAAATTGCATTAAATTTGTGAAAAATACTGTTAAAAACAAAGGTACAAGATTATCCCTGATTGCCCTGCATACAGAACATTCTCTAGAAGTTCGTTTAAAAACCAGCGTGCTTGTCATGACATGCTGCCCAGCACTGCAGGTAGACCGAGGGTTTTTGAGGTTATACACTCTACCATAACATGTTATCAAATACATTATGCTCTACATGACCTGAAGAGTCTTTCCTTTGATTTTTATTTCACTTTTTAATTTTTTTCTGAAGTTTGCTGGGGTGGAATCCAGAAAACATGGCCATCCGCATGTGATTTACATAATTTCATTGTAAAACTCAGCAGTCTCTCACTGAGAAGAATGGCATTAGGCAAATGAAGGCTGCTTTTTACTTGCCTAGAGCACAAAAGCAATATAGGAATTTTCTTCTGAGAATACAACTCAGATAAAGTAAGAAGAGGAGAGCATTTTTTGCGTTCAGGCTGGCTCCACCCCACTTGACTTTGTCTAGTTTTCTTGAAGATCAGTTCTGCAAACAAACTCTTGTGCCTAATGTGGGACAGAAAGTTAGAAATGTTATGTCCCCCCAGTTAATTTCTGCTCTTGGCTTTAACAGAGCAGACAGAAGCAGACTAATCAATAACCACTCTTTTTCAACTGATGTTCACCTCTATAGAACCTTGTCTGCTATCTTTCCCTTCTGTAGACAGATTTTTTTCACGGCAAGCTAGCATTGGTTCTGCTTGACTGATGTTTCCTTTTAGTGTGACAAATCTACCAGACATAGGTGAAATTCAAGCCCCTATAGTCAGAAGCTAGACTTTGTAAACAGTGTATAAGACACAGAGATATACGTTATATATGAATATATAAGATACAGACTTTAGGTTGTCTTACTTTTTACTTCTGTCTGCATTGAGCATAGAAAACACACCTGAATTTCACAGATAAAAAGAATATTTGTCTAAAACTTGAAAAATGTCAACCAGAAAATCTCAGAGTTGAAAATGAATTAGTAGTTAATTATAAGAACACTCCTCTCTAAACTATTTTCTTGGAGGCTGTTTAATAATGTACTAAACACATGTTGTTTGACCCAGTATATCATACTGTATGTGCTTAGACATTTGCTGTTTGCATGAGTCACACAAATTTTGATTGCTGTCAGTTCATTTTCATTTCTATGTATCCAATCACCTACACTTTCCCAGTGCTTACAGTTTGGTTCTTTTCCTGTAAACTGTCAATACACCCACCATTCGAGCTGCAGACACCCAGTTTGAAATGAACAAAACCTGGGTGGATGATGTCTAAACTACCAGTCTCCTGTGGTTCACTTTGCATTTCAGAAGGAGAAGCCCCAGGTGACTCTGAAGGACTTTCCATGTCCTGCTCTTGATGAAATAACTGAAGGTCCAAATTTTAGTCTCAGCATTCATGCAGCTCCCTGTGAAGGGAATGGAATTTTTTGTGTACATAAATGAGTGGGAATGGTGCTCTTCTGTATAAAATGTTAAAAGCTGTCAAGAAAAGTTTAGAACCAAATAACACGCAGTTAAACCTCAAGGTACAAGGGTTTGATCTTGTCAGTGGTACCTTTCCAGGAAGATATTAGAAGCAGTCAGGCTTATTCTGTTAAATTAACCTCCCTTGAGAGGCCTCATGTTGGTCGTTGATTAGTGGCAAGGCAAAGGGTCTGCAGTCAGTGAGAGCTGTCTGATGGAACTAATGCAAATGCACGAACTGACATATATTCTTTTCCAAAGAATTACTTTGTGTTTCAAAGTAAGACTTTCAAAAATAAATAAATCCAAAACATTGAAGTGTGGGAAAGAGATAATTCTCTACAAAAAATGCAACGAGAGCTAGTGTTGGTACTTTTCAACACTGTTGTTTCAGAAGTGGGTGGAGCATCCCTGTGGTCAAAAATTTCCTGGAAGATTTTGTATGAAGTGCATCTCATGTACTTTAAAGTATCTGTTCTGTTATTTAAGATGCTGTTATGTAGGTGGTGCATGAAAGTGCTCTTGCTAATAGTGCTGCCCTGAAGATAGTTTTCTGCTATAAATCTGTCTTCGCTAATGAGAGTATCTTTAATTACAGAAGAAGCACTTGGCGGCTTCATTAGCAGCTCCAGCCTGCAAGGGATCAGCATAGCACTGACATCATTGCTGTCTCTCCTTATTGGCTTTATTTTGGGAGCCATATACTGGAAGGTAAGAGATGCTACATATAACTGTTTACATAGTGATGCTACATTCCTTAGCTGTGGGGTGGTGCGAATAGCAGAACCATTCTGTATTTGAAAGCAAGAGATACCTCTTTTGATCTTTACTGTGACTTGCAGATGTAAATCTGTGTGTCAGATTCTTGAATTCCAGCATCAAAGTGCAAATCGTGTCTTATCAGCATGATCACTCTCTAATTGGAAACAAAAATTGTGGGATTCACCCAATTTTCCATTTCTCCTATTGTATATTGAGCAAGGATTTTTTTTTGCTTTTGCCCCCTATGCCCCTGCCTAGAATACAAAAACTTCAATAGTAAAATTTTATCAGTAGCAGATGTATATTAGAGGACAAGATTTGGCCTACATTTTGCAAGATGACTTTGATATTGAAAATCTGAAGCAAATAGAAAGGTACAATTGTTCAGGGAGTTACTAAGGAAATCTTTAGAATATTTATATTTAGTACATTTTCTTCCTAGAAAATACATCCCAAATCCAGACCAGAAAGTGATGAAACTACACAGTGTCATGACTGTCAAGAGGAAAATGAGATAAGGTATATTGTTTCACTTTATATTTGTGTTTACAAATGCAGTTTTGTCTCTGAGAACTACTTCCTGTTTCTCTCTAGCTCTGTCACAAACCCAAAAAAAACCCCAAACACAAGGTTTTGCTGCAGAAGTAAAATATGTGCTTAGAGTGTGCCCTTTAAAGGGCTTTATGGTTTAAACATAGCAATTGATATGGAGACTATTTCTGCATACAGAATTTTATTAAGGGGACATTACTTTGTTTGTCTTTATTCCCACTGTGAGAAAGGATAGCTGAGACCTATAAGGGAAACAACAAAATAAACTAAATGTAGTGTAAACCTAGGTTGAAATTATGGAAATAAATAGAAAGCAATGTCTTTCTGGTTGTGCTCCTAAATCCTTTTAAATACTTTTTACAATAACATTTTTTATACCCTTTCACTTTTTTACATTCCCCGGCGTATTGTGTTTTCCGTGTTTGTTTTTTTTAAGTGTTTGTAGGGAGCTAATGAGAACTCATTCAAATGCTAATTATTTCCTAAGGTCATCCTGAAATGATTCAAGACTCTGTTCCTACTTATGCCCTGCTTTATCTGATTTTTAAAGAAAAAAGTTCTCAGCCAACCAAAGATGCCTTAGAAATAATAGTTCAAGGCTTTGAAGTTCCTCAGACATGAGTAGGGCAAGGAATTCTGTGAAACCCAGGAAAGGATTTAGGGTCATTTTAAGTTAGAATAGTCCATGCTAAAGCATCTTGAGAGTACTGTTTAACTTTATATTTAATGATTTTTGGTCAGATTTTAACTATGAATGGCTTAGGGAAAGATCTGATGCAGGTGGCAGAAGGACACATCCTGTAGTGCTCTCACACTGTATGAAACTCCTGCTGCTGCCTATCATTGAAGGCAGAAACAGGCAAGGTTCTGATCTACCAGCTTGGTCACAGGCACTGAAATTTTCAGGGTTTAAGCTTGCTAATGTAATAAATTCTTAAAACACATTTTCTGCATATCCAGTATGTAGAATGGAGGACTGTGTATTCATTTCACCAGGTATATTAGTTGCTACAAATAACTCATTCTGCACCTCAACCTCATAGGTGTTAAAACCTGTGAAATTGAACATATATCTTCCTTTTAACTTCACAGATGATATAAAACATTATTTTATATGAAGAAAAGAGGAAACAGTTAAAAGCAGGGGAGGGCCTTAGCAGGAACTTGAAACAGATTGCTTCCTCCATCAGATGTCTTCTTAAATATATGATGTGTTTTGACAGATATGGCATAGATGAGTATTACAAATTTCTCCTCCCTGAGAAATTAGGAATATTCATCTATAAGTAGGAATAACTTATATCAAACATAAATTATAATTCTTTGGGTTCCTGTTTATTTTAACTAACTTATAAACCCTTCTATTCTATTTCCTTGAAAGACTAGTACTGTAGTAATAAAGTACCTTTTCTTTTTCCAGTATGTTGCAGCAAAAAGAAAAGGAACATCTACAAGTGTAGCTGTTGCTTTTTCTCCCTCAACACTGTTACTGTTTCGTGTACTGGTAAGTTGTTATGGTGAGACTCTTCCCTTAGACTTAACTACTTTCAGCTACTGCAATATAAAATGATTCAGAGTTCATTTTGGGTAAAAAAAAATCTTGCTATCAGTAGGCTTCATTTGTGCGTCAGGTCTTTAGCAGCTAATTTAATTAATCCTGTATCATTAATTTAGACCCTTGATTTTTAACTTGAATGCTTAAAAATGAAATGTACAAGAATTCCAAAATTAAGAACAGCTACTGCTTCTCCTTTTTGGTGTTAGAGCTGATACAGAGAAGCCTTCAGCTGTCCTACTACAGCTGTTTCAAAGCAGTATGAGCTAAAAAGCACAATCTGGTAAAAGTAGCAGGTGAGTGGAGGAGAATAAGGCAAGAAGAGCTGAGCTTTTATTAATTGTAGCTTAGTCAGCATATTTAGTAGTCTCTGTAGCCTTATCATTCTTGCTTCAATATATGAGAGTGAACAGCAAAGGTGAGTGAGGTTTCTCAGCCCCAGCTGTCCCCTGCAGAACAGTGCATTTCTCTGGCCAGAGGCTTCTTACCACAGAAACTGTGCTCTATTTAACCCTTGGCATCTATATCTGGAAAATTTGGTATAAAAGACAATCTCAGTTTTGCAGTTCATCCTGTAGCAGTTACTCTCAGGTGTTTGGTGTGATTGAGTTAGCTACAACTTGAGAGGTTTTCGGTCTCCTTAACAGCTTTATTCTAACATCTGTTCATTGAGGAGGAAAGTTGTCATTGCATTGGACAAGGTGTTCCATTTTTCCAAAGATGTAAAATCAGTTTGATATTGACTTGTCCCCATGACTTCAAAGGGGAGTTTGCTGCCAGAGATTGCCAATGCCAAAATGCACAAACATAGCAGTTCTGTAAAACCATGAAAGTTGTTTCATTACCTTAGATGACATCGATGGGCTTTTGCAGGCAAGTGTGTTCTTGGACCAGGAAAGTACATCTTCTAACATTTTTCTTTACAAGTAAAGAAATCTCTATGCAAGTGTCATTAAATTTATTTCTATAATTTTAAGAAAAAATTCTCTATGTTGTATGTCTGTGAAAATCTCTACTGTTTAGTGATACAAAGAGGAAAACTATCAGCAAAATAAGAATTTCTGTTTTTCTCTTCAGGCAGGTAACAGTTCCATGTTCGCTTCATAAATGAAGCAGCTTTAAGCACATTCGTATTCCTTCTGGAGTGACAGACTGAGTCTGCATCTGTTGTTGCTGCCCATGACTCCATAGACATGATACAGAAATGAGGACAATTTGTGTTTGTTACTGTGAAACCAACACTGAATTGAACAATGACAAGAAGAGTGTGCACTTAGCAGGACTGTATCTTATGTGAATATCTACCTTGTGTGACATTTGAGGATTTTTAATTGCATTAATACTTTCAGCTGACTCTGGCAAAAAAAAGTATGTCCTGAACAAAAATGCATCTTTCAAACACCTCCAACTGTGTGTAATCATTGCAAATCATAAATACCTTTGCATCCTTAATTTAAATTCTGTGTCCTCTACGTTGCATTGATGTCTTCAGATGAAGGTCTGTGAACTGACGAAAACGCAGGAATGGATACAGATAACATACTCTTCTATATTGTATATAAAACTTGAAAGCAAAGTCATGCCACGAGCTCGTGTTCTAGACTTAGACTTATAAGGAGCTGTGTTTATGCCTGTCAAAGGCTGTGTGTACAGCAACATGTGGTCTCTGTCGGGTGCCAGGTGGCTGGCTGCCCACCCCAGAAAGCCTCAAGAATTCATCAGCCTTGGTGGTCTCTGTTCAGGAGAAGCAAATACTGGATGAAGACAAAGTAAACATGAGGTGAATGTACCTCATGGAGCTTCGAAGAATTAAGAGTAACTGCTGGATATGTGGACACTGGTGAAATTTCCAGCCATTCTAAGGGAAAGTAAAGAGTCTGAATTGCGTTCAAACATCAGAATAAAGACAAACCCATGAAATGCATTTTACATTCTGAAGATGCATGCCATTGATACCTTGTCTTTAAATGTATAGCATAGAAAAAGCTGAAAGATCCTGAGAGTGTATTTAGCTTTTACTTACATCAGCTGTAATTCATGTTTGCATTGTGTTTTAAGTGATTAGTAAGCTTTAATATCCTGGCATTCTCCACTCTTGAAGGTTAATTCTTTTGAAACAAAAGAGAAAGGCTTTGTTTCCCACTTGTCTTCTGCATCTATTGCTGTTATAGCATCCATGGAATATGAGCAGGACTGATGTACAGATGTGCATTTTCAAGTAAATCCTAAAAATACCATGGTAAAAGTTACAAGTGTAGTTGTGCATCTTTTCATCTTGTCTCTTTCCACACAATGAATATGAATTATTTATCTGTATTAAGGGGTTTTGCTTCAGAAGGGTAAAAGGTAAAGGGTAAAGGCTCACACCAGATGACAAACTGTCTTCTGTCGTGATATTGACCAGGTCAGCAAGAGTTTTAGTTTACCTAACTTGAAAACTTAAAAAAACCCAACAAACCAACCCTTTTAATGTTTTGCATAAGGTTGGAGTTCTCTTTAAAATGTATAATTACTAAATTTTATAAGAGTTCTTGTGGAAATTTTAATCTTCTGCTGAATTTTCTGAGAACCATGCATAAAAAGAATATGTCATACATATAATATATACATGTGTGTGTGTGCATGTGTGTGTGTGTGCATTATTGGTAAAACTGTCTTTCATACTTGCAAAAAAAAAAAGATCTCAGAACCTTATCATACTTGATGACAGAGCTTATGTGTGCATGTAACCACACTGCGTGGAATTTTGACCCTACTGCAATCAATGTTGAAATTTCTCATTAATTCACTGTACAAGGATTTGATCATGTGGAACTTTTATTTATACTCAGGCCCTTTTTGCACTTTCTGTTTGTCAGAAAAGGGTCCTCAAGTCCTTCTCAGCTGGTATAAATTAGCATATTTCCATTAAGGATAACAGAACTTTGGGGTTTGCATCATCTGAGGAGCTTCTCTTAGACTAGATCAAAAGAAGCTTAGTGTGAGAATTAGCCCTTCATGTTTATTCAGAAGATGCTGGAGCACTCACCAATTAATAATCAGGGTTGCTCATCACTTCTAAAAAGCAAGTGCATTCCTCAAACAATGGAATTTCCCATCTGAAGCTCAGTCTCCTTTGACACTGGGTAGTTCTTTACTCACAAGGCACTCCAACTTTGAGTTTCAAACTTATTTAAGTGTTACCCTAAAAGAAATGTCAGCATGACCTACTTGATGGAAATTTTCAACATATTGGTAATGCAGAGAATAATTGTGCATTGGTTTTGACTGAATGGAAAAGTATCCACAGTAAATGGAAGTTAATATCCTTCTAAATTGTACAAAAACTTTAAATACTTCATACAATATGTCCTTGAGGCTAGCTTATACATTTGAGGGGTTTTTTTTCCTTAGATTCAGTCAAACAAAAATCTTGTATTTATTAATGTTCTTTGTTAAAATGTTCTTTGATAAAAATGTTCATTTTCCTAAATGCATTCTTTCTAGAAAATCAAATACACAATAATATTGCACACAGGTGTGCCCCAAATTATCCTGATATTCAAAAGCAGGATATTTTAGGCTTCTTAGTCTTCAATACTATATAAAATATCAGTTATAAATTGAAACATACAATAAACATAGATCGACCATGACAAAATGTTTACCTTCCAGGAGCAACATCTTAAAGTAAGTCACTTTCAAATAATGTCAGACACTTTAATCTCTTCTGTGGAGCAAGGTAAATTTAAGGTTATATGAGAACAGAAAGAAAAGTAATATATAAACTTTAGACCTTCACATCACAAACATTGTTCCTTGAATGTGCACCAAAGTTGTATGACACCTGGAGTAGCAGAACTGTTGTTGGACCACATGGTTTTGCCATTCTTTGCCCCCTTTTTGAGAGATCTGAACGCAATATCGGGTACTCGCAATCCTTTTGCAAAGCAGAAAGACACTTCTAGATATTTGTGGATACATTAGATGGCATGGAACTTGGAAGTGGGATTGTGAATTTACTGGAAACTTTCTGTGCCCACTGTGGAGATCTTTACTTTGGACATAGCGAAATTTTGAAAGTCAACTGACTTGTGAGACATCTTTGAAAGCAATGGAAATAGAATAAATTACTGTTCAGTTGGAGATGGGGTGGCAAAAATAGACCTTTAATTGCTTCTGTATTCCATTGTAAGCTGTTTAACTTCTGGAGAGTGATCAGTTTTTCAGTCTTCTTTTTGGGTAGACAGAGCCCATGCATTAACACAGTTGGAAGATTAACACCCTTCTTCTTAAAATGAAACTGGGGGGAAGTGGGTGTTTTATTTTTTTGATGCAAAAGTCAAACAAATTTGGCTTTTGGATGTCTGTGGTTTGGCAAGAAATGTAACATTTTTAAGTTTCCTTTGAAATAGTTGAACTTTGCATGCAATTAATAGTGGCCTTGTGAGAATAAAAAAGCAGATAGTCTTATACTGAGTAACTCTGTTCTACTTAAGGTGTGTGTTTACTTGAATGAATTAATGGTACTTGTTTCATCCCAAGATAATTTTATAAGCAAGCTTATAAAATGTGCTTTACTATGGAGTATGTGTACAACCTGCACATTTTTTAGATTCTCATCTGCAGCAGCTCTGTTTTCTCTGTTGCTCTCTCTATGTAATATGCTGAAACTGTTCAGTACACAAAATAGAAATACTAAATTGAAAATCTAACTGTACATATCATTACTGATATTTTGAGTTAGATTTACATTTAAGAATTATCCAGCATTCTTCAATTCAGGAATCTGATTCAACTGTCTTAAATGCAGATTTACAGTAATGGTGGCATGTTGGTATTTTGTTATCAAATTGATGGAACGCGGAAACTTCAGACTCTTTAGTGATAGAGACACAGACATTTGCTGGTTGCATCATGGGCAAATTCATTTATTTCAATGTAAATGTCAGCACAGTTTTGCATAGTTACATCCTCACTGAAGGTAACCAACAAAGTTTATAAAATGTGATGTGTATGTACATATGTGTCCTCTTAAAGATAGATGTTTTCCCAGATCTCTTTTTATACCAGTTCAAATTTGGAATTTACATTATATACATATACTTTATTGTTCTAAATAAAGATATTATGCACTGTCAAATAATTAGTATATTGCACTGTGTCAGTCCCATTTAAGACCTTTTTTAAGTCCTGTCATCATCTGGAAGGATTCTCTGTCAGAAAAGCTTAACACTTCCATGAAATGACTGTAATTTAGATGAGCTGGATATATGCCCACTCCACATATACTCCATGTTAAACTTCAGTGTAATTTTGTTCCATGTTAACAAATGTGTGTTACTAAACATATTTTTGCCCCACGTTTCTGAATGATATTAAATAATACGTTTTAGTCTTAACAAGATGGGTTGTTTCAGGATTTCACACTACATTAACAGCTTACAGAAACATTTCCTTACTAATTTTCATGTAGCTGTTGATGATAAATTTTCTCCCAAAGTTCAAACGTTTTTAAAATGGATTAAATTTCACAATAGCTACAAAGAAGCATGTGGTAACACAATCGAGTTTTGTGTCATTACATACTTAAAGGGAATTATTATGTGCTGGTGCGTAGTGGAAAATACGGTTAAAGCGGATTGCCAAAATTGCAAAGCACGAGGGAATGGAAGTTTAGCCCTCTTTTCCTCCGCCATATCCCAAGGTAAGTTATTTCAACATGTAACAGGAAAAATCCCAAATGTGATTATAGTTCCTCTGACTTGTGGCCCCTTCTGCAAAATCCCACCATAAGCGAGCAGGGACTCAAAATACAGATGAGACTTTTTCCAGACAGACATGAGTCTTGGGCTTCTGGCCAGTCACAAAATGCAGGGACAATTTCCATTCTCTTTTGGCAAGATATTTTCTTGAGCTCATAGAAAAATATTCAGCTGAGATCACAAAAGCCTCTTTGTTTGTCACCAGTTCTGCTCTGCAGGATAATAGCATGATAGCAAAATTGGCCCAATTAGAGTAAAGAAGCTGCAGAGCAGAATGTATAGCTTTTGTCATTTTAAGTGACTACCACAAGTGACAAAATGTCATCTTAGAAATTTCACCTTGTCATCTCCTACATTGTGAATGATGATTATTAGGACCCCCCAGGTTATTTAATCTGTCATGTTCTTAAAGTCAAATACTTTAGACCTTCCTCTTTCTCAGCAATGCTGTCATCATTAACAAAACACAGAACAGCCTTCACCTTTAGAAATGACAAAATGGGGATGTGTCTCAAAACCAATTAATAGCATCAGTGAAGGCAGAGACATAGCATCTAAATCTTTTAAATATCATCCCCGAGAATAAAACAGTGAGTTCGTAGAGGCAATTACTCCTTTGCCAGAAGTTGAGAAGAAAGTATCTCATTGACGTGGTGGTACCACTTTGTAGTTTGTTGTTAAGTCTTGCTTCATATTGTTCCAGAGGAATCCAATTGCTTCAGTCAGTAAGCACTGTGTTTTCTTGATTTTATTTTAAACGTTCCAGCCTTTGGATCAAACAAAGAGTTGTGGGAATGAAGAATGCTGTTAGGTGCTATAATTGGGTACTCACTGCATTTCAGACAGAATCACTGCTGCGTGACAAATTTTAAGTGGGCATCCTAACGTACCTGTAAGGTAGAGCGCACGTGTGTGGGATGAGGGGGGCTGGTGGGGGTGGAGGAGGAGGCAGTGGTTGGATTTAGCAAATTTTACAGGTAACTGCCATGAACTTCAGTCACATACCCTGGAGGAACGGCTGCATGTTACAGAATCTCTTCACAAATCCACCCCTTGGCGAGAGCGAGCCTCAGGATTGCCAAGTTCCATGCACTGATCAAAAGGTTCGCTGGGCATCCCACGCTGTGCTGTGCTCCCCAGCCTTTGGCAGCGCAGCACCATCGCCCTTCCTGCTCCATGGCTGCGTGTGCCAGAACCACGCACACCTACCATGTCCCTGGGGGCTCGGGTAATGAATCCATCCAGATTTCCATATAGGCCACCAACGTTATTTCATTGAGAGCCAACAATCTGGCTCTGGGTTGCATAACTGGTCTTCTGTATTTCAACCTGGACTATAAGTGGAAACTCGGCAAAGACCCAGGTTTTCTCTCTTGCATGCACACACCTTCGTGTCCTGTCATTATCCAGTTCTTCCTTCAGCCCCCACCCAGACTCCCAGTGCTCTCCTGTTGAGTCATACTCTGCAATTAAAGCATCATGTATCCCGGTTGAAGTTAGCAGCCCTACCATTAGCAGTTTTTATGTAGACAGTAAACATTTGAGTTAGTGTTTAGGAAGAAAACACTTCAAAATGTTTAGCAAAAGATTAGACTTCTGGGGTCAGCTATAACCAGGGTGCTGCTGATCTGACTGCAAACTGCACTGAACAGCAGTATCCTTGCCAGCTGCGAGCACAAAAATTCCCACAGTTTTTCCTCAGGAATAAACAGTTTATGCTGAATAAATATGTTAACCCTGTTTTCCTCTAAAAATATTTCCCCATCAGATTTAAGATAGCAAGAGCCGGTCAATTTAATCAGATGCTTCTTCACGCAGTCTTCTCTCATCGGGTTCCTGCTGATAAAACTTCCTGAACAGACTGACTGAAGTCTAACCTTCCTTCTGGTGACCCTCTTGTTGCTTTTGCTCAGACTGATTATAGCCCGAGTTTGTTTTGCTGTGTTCCATCTCGCTGTATCCCCACCACCTCTGGAGTCCTTGCCTGTCCAACCATGAGTCAACCCAAGCTCCATGCTCTTCCCACCCTAAACTCTGCATTTATTACCAAGCCTTGCTGTGTTGACAAAGCCTGAGGAGCAGCCTTTATTTTATTAAAGATAAAAGCAGCAAAATAAAAACACCATTTCTAAAGAAAATGTAAAGATATGCAACAATGAAGGAAGTCAGTATGACCGAATGCAGTTCACGGTTATTGTCAAATTCCCTGATGGTTTTGTAAATGTCATGTCTAAATATCATGACAGTGGCTTAAAAATAAACTGGAAACTTTGACTTTTCTACATTTTTAAGACTTGGAAAACGTAATAGCTCTGAGAAACTGTACATCAGTAAAAAAAATTAAATAGTCTTCACAAAAAATGGAAAGTTTTAAATTCTACTAAGTCTGCCTAGCTCTGTAAATAGTGGCAGAAAGCAACCCAAAAACTTAAAAAACAACATCCAATAAACATGTAATATACATTAGCTATGCACTCAAGAGATTACATTTTGGAGGTTTGCATGTAATTTATTTTTTAGACAAAATTATTTCCAGGTTCTGGAATTCTGTGACTTCTTTGGAGGGCAGAATAAGCATAAAAGAAGAGGAGATTATAGCAAATTATTAATTCACATAACCAGTTAGCTATATGAAGCTCTTGCATATAAACCATGGAATTTCACACAGTGATTCTTGAATTTAATCTGCCAATTTATAATGGACATTTTACATTGCAAATAACCATTTAATCTGAATGGAAAGCGATATGAAAGCAGTTTTACTATGCGGAAAAGTATTAACTGTCATTATGTAAACAAAAATATATAATTTCCACTTCAAACTTTTCTGTGTGGTTCTGTAAAGTGATAACAGTGCTCTAGTAAGGGCAAAGTTCAACTGCAGGACACAGAGACAAGCATCATATAATTTTGGCAATTAAGTAAAGCATTTGAAATATCAGAGCATGCCATCTACTTGATAAGATGTTACTTTTCGTGGAAATGTAAAAATCTGTTTGAGGAGGAAGCAGCAAAACAAGAAAACACAAGTGGGGTTTCTTTTAAGAGCATAAGGTATCTTTTCTGTTCACGACTGTTTTCATGGCCTTAAATACTTCTCTGCTCTATCAGTAAGGTCGGCAACTTGCCTTCACAGCCACCAAACACATCTTTGAACTGAGCTCCATTGCAACCGTTTCTTCATGAATTGTTTCCAGTCTCATTACAAGAGTCTTTCTGTTTCAACATGTTTTGGAGCTGCACTGCTGGAAACCAACCAAAGCTGCAGCACTCGTGGAAGCTTATCGGCCGAGAAGTCTCTAGCGGTTGTGTGCGTTAGTTTCCCACCATTTATCACAGCTCCTCTGCCCGAGGTTACTGCTTTCAGAGCAAAGCTGGCAGAGCAGCTCAGGTAAGCCTTTCTCACTGTCTCAGTACCAAATCAACCAGGCAAACTTGAAACACTTTAAAAACTGCTGCTATTTAATAAATGAAGCTGAGGTGGGCGATAGAGCACTGCAAGGGTGGAGGACCTCTCTCTTCATACATTCTGCCAGTTCTGGAGGGAGAGGCAATGTCCAGCAAACGACTGACAATGGACACCTGAAAACATGAAAAAATCATCCATCTGCAGTCTGCTGCTAAAAATAAACACACAAATATGCTGACAGAGTGGACTGGCAAATCAGCCATCCTGAGAACAAACTGAGCATAGCAACACAAAACTGGTACTTGGTCGTACTACAATATCTTCAGAAACATCAAAGGACGAGCTCCAGTTTTGAAGCTATTCCCTAGAAATTAGATTTACAATAACCAAGAAGATTAAACTCTCTCTTCTTGCCTAGTTTCCCATTATTTGAGGCACACTTTATTCATTCCAGACAGTTTCACAATGGCAGTCACGATTTCAGAGCAACAGTGGGGCAAAAATAACCAAAGCTACTGGCTCTTGCAGCTGGAAAGAGATATGGAATGGAAATTAATATTTAAGTGCTTTTTCTAAAACATAACATCTCTGGGTTCAATAAAAGCTTTTGAGTCACTCGGTTTGTTTGCTGCAAGCACTGATGTGCAGATTTTGCTTCCTGCAGTAACCTTGAGGACAAAGACTCAGTTTTTGCCCTAGAAAATAACATCAGTTGCATTTTATCCATCTACTGGGAATATTTATTTTAACATGCCCGAAATGGATTAATTTCTACAACAACATTACATTTAGAATTCAGCCAAGCATAGTATCTGTATTGTTTATTCCAAGGACTATCATATTTTTCTTTTTTCCTTTTTTTTTCATTCTTCACAATAATTTGCAATCTTTTTTCTCCTGAACTTAACCCACTTTTGGTTGTGTGTCTCTTCAACTCTTGTTTGACCTTTTCTGCGTACCTCTAGGAATGAAAAACGAAAACATTTCATCAAATGAAAGCATTAAAAAAATTAAAACATTTTCAGTTAAAAAAAATCTTAAGCAATTTTTTGCTTTTAATATTTAATATTATGTGGATCTAACTCAGGTTTGGCATGATAAGGAGGGTCTAGATAAACCTCATTATATTAGGTAGGTAGCATAATGAAGATACAAATATTAATAAGCCTCAAAGATATAAAGACAGATATTTCAGGTTTTGAGATACTACCTTTTTTTCTTCCCTCTGCTTATAACTAAGTTCTCCTCTCCCATGTGTCTAGAAATATAAAATTAAATGTTCTATCAAAAGATCCTACTATGTTGTAAAGCTTTAAAATTGATCAGTTTCTTACTTCATATTTTAGGAAAAGAGGCCAGAAGAATAACCCATCCTCTATCCAGTACAGTCAGTGTTATCTTCATCAGTTCTGAAGTAAGTAATTTTTACTTCCCAGTGCTAAAAAGCTTATCATCTCTCCAGGTCTGCTCAGCTAACAGCATTCTTCATTCTCAAAATAATGTCTTTTAGTGTCTTACTTACGGTTCCCTTGCTGCACTGTGGTACTTGCGTCCCTAAAGAGTGGAGAGCAGAATATTACCTTTCTTTCTTCAGAAGCTTTCTGTACATATGAAGCCTATTAGATTTGGTTAATAAGGGGTTTTTGCTTTAATTTAAACCATGCTTTGATAGAAAGTAATTTTGCTGCTAAGTCACCATTGCAACCACATTTTTGTTGCAATAAAAATAGAAAAATATCAAAATCTTTTAGACCAATGGGTAGTATAAAGCTGGAAAACATAAATTAGTTTGGGAACTAATTATTCACCCCAGCTTTTAATGTATTTGATTATTACAGGAATTTTTCAAAATATTGATATATTTCATTTCACAGCCTTCAGTAAGTGCGCATTATATAAGTTATATAGTACTTATTTCTAAATCCCTTTTCAATTAAGTGAAAATGCTCTGAACTTTTGGACTCTGATCATTAAAGCCATCCTAAGTCATCAAGTTTTCTATTTCTGGGCAGGTTAATTAAGACAATGAAGAGGTCCCTGTGTCATACTGGAATGAGGTCAGTTGGCTCTGATGTTTCAGCAGCAAGCTGCTGTGAAACGTATGTTTTTAGACATGGACTTTATACTTAGTGTTTCTCTTCCTTAGATGGAGAGTCATTACTATCAAGTTTCAGCATCAGTATAGCGCCTTTCGGAGCTCTAACTTATTCAAAGTATATTAGAATTGTCGTAACTGACATATATTACCAATGGACATGCATATGATAAGGTTTGCTTTTCAGATAAAACCTCTGGATCTGTAGCCAGTTCTGTGTCACAGGCCAAAAGCACAAAAGAAGCTCCTGTTGAGCAGAATTTAAATCACACCAAAGTGTATTTGTATGGATTTGTATGAATGCATTTGAATGGTCTCCTTTTCTTTGGGAAGACACTGAAGTTCAAGGGAGGGATTTAATGTTTCAGACTGACTTGTATTTGCTTATCCACCATCGGAACCTGAAACAGATTCATGGGTGGGAGCAATGTGGCAACACCAGGCTTGGCAGACAGCCTGGTGACCTCTCTAGCTGTGTGAAGATCTTCACTGCTTGTCATGATGGTTAGGCACCATACTTTTCCACCAGAGACTATGGAAAAGTGCTACCTAGCCCAGACACTGAGCAGCTCTGCAATTTCCTCTTTCCTATGACTTCTTCTCAAGAATATAAATGTTCTCATTTTTTCTGTCCCCATGGATGCACCCAGTTTTGCCAGGAAGCCTGGGAAACAAGTAAACACATCCAATTACGAGATCCAGTGAAGCATGGACTACCTTAGCTCATCCTCTTCACCTGTCTATGAGGGTCTCTTGTAAGGGCATCCCCAGCAGTGATGTATTTGACCTTGTGTGTGGAGGGGACATTACGGGAGGAATATTTCGTCCTTCCCAACACATTAAACCCAGCTTTCTCTGAATTCATTTTCAGCTTGGTCTATCTGTTGTTTTTTCATCTCACCTAGCAAGAATCTGCTGTCTAGCTGCTAGCAGTGACATGAGAACAATACTTTATGTAAATAACTAGCAAGTGGAAGTAGTCATTAATGCAGACAGTTCCGAAGGCAAGTGAAACAGCATTTGGAAGAAAGCTCCATTAATGTGAATGTTGTTTAGTATTGTAGTCTGATTCAGAACATGCCTTTCTGACTTTCTTATTTTTCGCTGTATTTCCAGGAATACAACTCCCCAAATGGACTTTCTGCAGCAAAGATTATTTGGGAAGCTGCTCATCTCCTCCTGCCTGAGCAGGGCAGACACACGAGCATACATATTTCATCAGAACATGCACAACCCCATGAAACATTCTTGTGCATATGCCAGCTTCCAGTGGCTGGGCAGAGCAGACTGGTCTCAACCCAAGACGAGCAAAGGCAGAGCTACATGTCTCATGTAAAGGGTTTCAGGGGAGGGTGAAAGGACAAGTTCTTCATTGTTAGCAGAAATACTGAGAGCACTTGGGGACGTGAACTGTTTTGCTTTCAATTTTTTTCCTATAGCACATTGAGACAGCTCAAAGATTATCAGGGAAGCAAGTGAATATCTGTTTTCTCAGGCATGTGTTATCACACACAAAAAACCCGAGAGCCAGTAACAGAGCCATAAAAGGGTCAGTCAAGTCTCTGGAGTGGGAGAATTGACAGGTATGTGCTTATTTGTCAATGCTTAAATCACAGTACTCAACCAAAACCATTGGATGAGAATGTAGGTTGGAAGGGCTGCATGGAGATTGTCTGGTCCAAAGCTTGCCAACATTCAGCATACTTTCAGAAGGGCACCATACTCACTCTTTGTGTTTTCTTTAGGACTTTTTGCTCTTTGCCTCATACTGTGTGTCCCTGTCCCCTTCACTAAATGCAGGGTAATGAAATACACAGTGTTTACATTCCTCCAGTTTAACAGGAAATTTATTAGAATACAATGCACTACATATATATTTTTTCGTTTCACTCTTCGGATGAATAGCTGTTAGACCCAGTGCACAATCTGCTTTACACTCTAGTAAGTTTTCTGTGAGGGTTGCTTTTTTGTTTTTGCATAGATACCAAGACATAAAATAATTTTCTGCATTTCAAGAGGGAGACTGAGAAGAGAAAGAGCTTTCAACTTTTTAAAAGAGTGAGTTGACACTGTTGTGGCAAAGTGTTATGCTGTGTGTGTGACAAATGAACCTGGATGGTATTTTTTTACAGATACTGCCTCCATTTTCCCAACCAAAAAGCATTCCTTTCTGGGCTATCACAGTGTAAAAAGCATAGAAAAGTTTAACTCTGTACCCTTACAGCAAAAATATATGTTCTGCCTTACTTCAAAACTACTCATATGCTTTCAATGAGTTTAATCTCTGTGAAACTCAGTTTTTGTTCCTTATTTATTACTGAAGAGTTAAAAAAAAACCCCAAACCAAAACTAAAAACCACAACTAACATGACAATTGTAAACAAATATTTTGATAGATGATGTAGAAGAAAAAGGAAGAGCTAAGTGAAATTATTTACTGATTTCACAAAGCAAGAAAGACTAAAATTACCTGGGCTGAGTGATCCTTAATGAAGAAAAGATGAGAAAATGTGTAGCATATGATATGTGATTTTTTCCCAGGATAATCACTAGAAAATTATCTTTTCTATACCAGCAATTCCGTGCATTTCATATACAAGTGAATGCTCTGCCTTTTCGTTCGAAAATATTGGAGTTAGCAATATTCAGGGAGACTTTATATAAAGTTTTTTTGTATAAAAAGACTTTTAGACAACAGCCATGGAAGATCTATTACCAAAGATTATATTCTGATCAATTTTACTAGCTCACTGAGATTCAGAGTGGTATTTCTAAGTCTATGTTTATTTACAACATCTTCTTTTGCAGAAGGCAGCAAACAGTTGCAATATGACTCAAGTCTTGAACCAAAAGGGACAACTCATAAAGCCAGTGACTTTCCCAGCCATACATCATCAAAAGAACAATTAATCTCTTTTGAATATTAAAACAACAACTAATTTGAAAGGAAATGCCAGAGTACTGAGATGTTAGATACCAACACTCAATGAAGATTTTCATATGTCTCCATTTAGCTTGGTATTCCATCACGTCTGCACAACAAGCCCAGAATAAAATAAGATGCAAATGAAAAGAGTCACTGTTCAACCACTTCATCATGAGCTTTTTCCCAGTGTAATATAGGATCCAGTGTAGGATAGAGAGTATCAACACCAGCTGTGGGTTTCTGAGAGGGCAAAGGCTGATGAACATAAAATATGATGCTAGGAAGAAAGAAAGAAGCCAAAGGTTTTTCAGCAAAGACTTGTTCAGGTGGCATACCTGAGTATTTCTGAGCAAGAAAACTACAGGAATGTTGGTATTTTCATTTGTTTAGTTATGCAAGCAAAAAATTGCGATTATATTGTGAGTGAAAATTCTACTAAAAACATAATTGTTTCATATAGTCAACTTTTCATCCTAACTGAAAAAAAAAGTATCAGGATTCTATTTTGGCCTTTAATAATGTCAACAGATTTTTAAAAAATTAACCACTCAGTATCAAAGTTTCAACAAGATTTTCAGGTGCAGTATTATTTCACAAAAGATTTAATTAACCTATTATATTTCACACTGAAGTGAAATAGGGGCACATTTGTAGACACAATTTATCTAGAGTACACAAGAAATTACAATATCTGGGTTAAAAGGCACTTGCCAAATCCTAACTGTCAAACTTTTTCATAAGACCCATTCTTTAGATACTTAGAACCTCACTTAGCTGCTGAGCATCAAAAACACCCATTGAAGACTGTAGGATGTTTCTCCATAATGTCTGGAAAGCAGACCCTGACAAAAAGCCCAGGTTAGAGACTTGGATCTTGTACCTCAACTCCTTCTATTCACATTTTAATGTGTTTATAACCATGTAGGTACTTTGTTACTTAAAGTTTGAAACTTCTAAGGCAAAAAGTTGTGTTTTGATTGAAATAAAAAAAAAAAGTAATGATCACCTATTGCTATAAGTCAGAACAAGCACTGAGGTAGGGCAAACGCCAAAATGGCAGTACGTTTATAGGTGAGATAGGTTGTAGACCAAGGAATCTACAAATTGCCAATCTACTTAGTGAGGTAACACCCAGGTATCAAGAGAAAAGCAAGACCTTTCTATAATCCTGCCCTATCTTCTGCCTTCACTAAGCTTACAGGATCAAAAGTACATTTCAGGGCAGCTTAGCAGTTAGCAGACTTCAAACAGAAAGAGAGGAATATCCATTCAGCTGCCTTTCAGCCTCTCCCTTATCTCAGTGAAAGCTGGAAGCAAATGAAAGCCTTGCACAACGAGCAGGTTACAGAGGCAGGTAGAAGAGAGCCAGGACAGCTCTTGGCTTGTGGGGACACCTGGCAGCACTACAGTGTGCCCCAAGCTCCCCAAACAGCACCAGAAGAGTCTCAGAGAGATTTGGGCAGGCCTTCCATGGCCATCCTCTGTCCTGTCCTCAATTGTGGTGTGCCCAGCCCTCATACTATTCTCCTGCTGCCCCTAAACATACACGTTCTGCACGTGTCCAACTCTCCCCCTGCCCTCCCCTCCTTTACTCATCCCCACCAAACTGTTCAGCACACCCTGTCTCTATTATGTGCTTCCACTTGCCTCTTTCCAGCTCCCAGACAGCTTTTCCTCCTCTCATGGAGGAGCATCTGGGTCAATAAGGGCAATGGCGTGAGGAGGACCCTGCACAAGGGCCCTTCCCAAGCAGGACTGGATGAGAGGAGCTGGGAATGAGGAGGAGGACCTGGTGAGGCAGGAGCTGAGTTCCATCTGCTGCTGGCTGAAGCATGCAGCTTCAGCCTGGGGGGATTCAAATATAAAGTCTGAGTGCAAGATTTTGCAGTATCTTTTATGGATTGCTAGAGGCATGTGACAGAAACAGGGCAGCAGGGAAAGACATGAATAAAAAGAAAAGTGACAGGCCAGGTGAAAGAGGAATGCCCAGAGCCATTAACTGAGACCGTGACACATAGCCTCCTGTTCAAAACCAAACCAAACTGTTTTACAATGGAATTTAAATTTCATTAAGATATGGTATTAATGCAATAATGACAATCATCTGTAGGAGACTGTTTATATATCAAGTTACTCCATTATCTACAAATTCCATATACAAATGTTAAATCTATATCACCTCTTTGGAGAAATACTGCAAAATAAATTTTAAAAAACCTTAAAAACATGGCAAAGGCAAAAGACCTCAAATACACACAACAGCATTTATTCTTCGAAAATCTTAGTGTCAAAGGCTGAGTTCACATTTTTTATTTTTCTGATTCTCATGTCTCAGACTGATAGTATTAGTGTCATCACTCTTTCCTCCCTACCATCCTTTCCTAGGAAACTTATTTTTTCTCTTGGCAAACTTGTCAAAACTGAGGGACCAAATGCTTCTAATTATGACAGAAGATTCTCTGTCTTTTTTCATCCACTTATTTTTTGATTCCCCCTTGAAGAAACTTATCAAATCTGTTTCCTTCCATATGGAACATTTCTGAAATACTGTAAGGAACATCCAACAGTAGCCACTTCAGATATGTTTAGCTTGTTAACTCCTTTTTCCCTTGCTCAACTCAAGGATTGGGTATGTCAGCACAATAAAAGTATTTTTATTTATAAAATGGCAATTTTGCCAGTTTTCATAATAGGATCATTTTTAAATGAACAAAATTGTTTTGTGAATCCATAATGTGCTAAACTGGAGGAATCACTACAGACAGAGAGTATAAATATCTTAGTCAGAAAGCCTGCAAATAACTAGGGAGCCACTACTACACTGTTCCCACCCTCCCTTGCCCATCCCCCTCAGAAAAATCTATAAAAGCTCTTGCGTGAATGAAGCTGTATAAACTTAGATTTGAGGGAAGGCAGACTAAAAATAACTCGAGCTCAAATAAAAGAAGCTTTTTCTTTTTATTCAAACATTAGCTGCTAACAGGCTGGATCAGATCATTTTCTCATCAGAAGAAGTATAAGGCCTGTGTTGGAGATCTTAATTTTTGCAGCATCTTACCTGAATCCTAAAAAGAATCACCACATTGCACTAATCAAAACCTGGCATTATCTTTCCTTACATGAAACAGCATTGAAACATACAGAAGCATTATCTGATATGAACCCAGCCTGTGAAGTTAACAGCATTTCAGTCATTGCTTGACTAATTCTGCATTTCAAAAGCAAAATGTACTTCCTGTTAAAGTGTGTTTGCTATTATTTTGAGGATACCAGATGGAAATAATTCCCTCATAATCTTGCGAAAACTCAGAACTCTCATCAAGTATTCGCATGCACATTGAGCTAAATCTAAGAAATAGATATTCCTTGAAGTTTTATATGGTAAAATGTCACTTCAGTGGTACTGAAACAAATGACAGAAAAAGAGAGAGAACAGGCTGGCCCAAATCCATTTCATTAATGCCTGGGAAGGAAGTATTAAATGTATCTATTCACCTTAGCTTACATGATATTTTTCACTGAATAAAATTGTCTCTCTCATGCCTTTATTTAGCCTCAACACTTACCGTTTGGAACTCTGAAGCTGCCCATGAAACAGCACCCAGCTTCTTAAGCAGCAGTTTTCACTGAAAGCAGATATTACTGGATTGTGGCCTCATCTACACTGCCAGCAACAACATCCCCTGGGAGCATTCCCTGGAGCCCAGGCCAAGCTGCTGAGCCATTCTGACTGCAGACGGTGATGCTCTTCGAAGCACACAAGCTCTGTGTGTGCTGAGTATGTCAAGCCTGCATGCTGAGGGGGTATCCAACTGAAAGCTGTATTCTTTTGTTGCGGTTGTGCTGTTGAAAGCAGCAAACTGAGATTGTTGCAGAGCCCAGCAGGATGGTAGGATGGTTATGGCAGACATTCCATGCACTGAGGTGTGGAGTAAAGGTGAGGAGAGTTAGCTGAGGACTCTGAACCTGCTGGGGCAGTGTTAAAGGCAGCCCAGAACAGGGAGACTCAGACCTTGTCCAGAGAAACTTTGAGAAATCCTTATTGGACCAAAGAAATTCCTGAGCTCCATCATAGAGGGAGAAGTGACAAGTTTGTTCCAAACAAGAATTTAGGAAAGACTAATCAAGTTTATTATGTGCTAAAGAAGATTGGGCCTGAGGAAAAGCAGAGTGCAGTCACTGTCAGCTTGTCTTCCCAGATAGATATCTGCTTGCTCTGAGCTGGAGGCACACTTGTCTTTTCCAAGTTCCAAAGAGGATTTGGGAACCTGTCGCTCACCTACCAAAACCTGGCATTGTGTAACACAGTCTGCATCATCTGTCACAGCTCCTGCTTATGTGTCTATTTTTAGGATTTTATTTTTATATCAAAAGCAAACTTTGCAGACAGGTTTCTGTTTGCTTTGCTTGAGAGAACTTTTCAAAAAGAGTAGTCTTCTAAGATTGCCCAAAGAAAATACAAAAAATAGTTTTCCCTTTAAATAGGAAATCCCATAGGTAGACTTAGTTTTGTCTTATTTAGCTGTGGTTTTTATTACCTAGTAAGGGAACAAAAACTACCCGAAGGAATTTGGTCCAAAAGGGTATGATGCCACATCCTGGCTCAGTGCCTCCAGAAGGCTTCTGCGGTTGAGCCAAGGGATCCCAAGCCAGCTGGTTTTCAGGAAAGCACTGGCATTGTTTATGGCTTGAGTCCCTAAATCATACTCCTGGGCTAGATTTCTTATCTCAGTTCTTTCATGAAGCAGGGCTGATGCTGTGCCCAGGTGCCTGAAATCCTCTAAATATCCTGTTCTGTGCCCTCTCCACAAGAATGAAATGGCGTTTGGGCTCAGGGGATTATCCTTGCCTCTCTTTGAGCAGTGCTTTCTGTTGTTGTCTTCCCCAACACAGACTACGGGTTTGTTGCCTTTTCATAATTCTCCTCACACAGGCAATCCTTCTCAAGAAGCAGCTTTAAGTGTTTTCTAGGTTTTGTAGCTGTACAGGCTCTTGTTCTGGTGTTTTTTATACATCAATATAAAAATACGAATAAAAAAATATATAAAGAATGTGGTCTGTGGAAAAAAATGCAGTGTTTTTTCTCTTTCTTCTTCCCCATGATTTTCTAATAAATGAGATAATATGTCATTAGCTTTGAATGATGTGCTATTAAGTGGTCATCTTGACTTAGGATTGCTTTATTAAAGAAGGCTGATAGTAAAAGAAGTACTAGAAGGCCACTCAGAAAGATTTTTAAAGGGATTAAGATTGTTGACCTTTTCACAATGAATTGGAACTCTGTTATATCATTTCTCTTTGGAGAGACCAGTCTCGTTTTTGGTGATCCTTCAACTGTCTGCAATAAGATTTGGATGGTTTTTATTCATGTACATTATTCATAATAGATGGAGATTAAACAACAGAATTGCAGCAATACATGTTTCTTTAAAAAGAAAGGAAGACATGTATTTGTTTATTTTTTGTCTGCTGGACAATACAATGGTGGGAGGCAGTTTATTGCAACTTTTCCCAGGGCCTGCCCTTGGGAATAGCTCTTTATAAAATCCTGTTCTTGTGGCCCTACAGAAATAGAATGTAGTGCCTTTTTTAAATTGAAAATTACTACACCAGGCACCCTACAGCAAATGAGCTAAACAAAGCTGTGTCCTCAAGTGTGATATGTATTTCTCTCAATACATCCATAAGCTTTCATAATGGAATATTTAGAGAAAGTGGCACAGCTGCTAAGTGTATAAACAAAGAATAAGTAGATGTGGCATTCTCAGCATTTTTCTGGTGTCCTAAATGAAAGTGAATTTTAAAATGTAAGCAGTCATTGTAACATGGCCTTTCTGATAAAGTCTGTCACAATCACCCTAGCTGAGACATGAAATACCTACTATCCACCTGTAATGTTTAATATAACACAAAAAGTAAAAAAAAAAATTTATATAGCATCACAAAACATCCATCAACACACTGGCGTGCAGTGTATAAAATCCCCAGAGCAGTCTACAAGGAACAGAAAATCTAGCCAAGCCCCAGAGATGCTAATGTAGATTCCTTGGGATTCTATAGATTGTCTCCTGAAGCTGCAGAAATCCTAGTGGCTTTAGATACTATAAGGAGCTTGCCAGAGTTTAGCAGAAGAACGGGAGAGGAAAACACTTTTTCACACAAGCAGGTTACATGATATATTCAAAGTGACTTTTATCAGGGTAAGGTTTTTACAGTCTCCTAAGACGTTCTGAGTAATCCCCTCAGATCACAGATTTTCTCAGCTTTTAACTAAGAGAGATAATCGAATTGCCGCTCTCTCTCTCTCCAGTGTCACTCTGTTTGCACTTGTGTATGCAAATTGCTTCCTTCCTGCAGTTCTGCAGAATCTGCTAGGCCCTTGGAAGGGAGGGGAAAAGACACAAAATAGAAGAAAAGCAGATGGAAAAGTAGATGCAAGTTTTGCATAGGTTGCCACTTCTCATTTCTGTGGAACATATTTATGCATAAGCTGCTAAACTCAGGGCTGTAGCCAAGTACTGAGACACACTGTGACAAATGTGGAGACCAATTGTTTGTGAAGGCAGAAAGGGTTCTAACCCAAGCTGATAATTTTAAGTTAAACAAATTATGTTATCTTTTTTTGCTTAACCAGAATGTTTACAAATATTACCTGCCTGTATGATATGATCCTTTCTTTTTCACACAGGCATAGTCTAAACTAGGCTAAAGTTGTTTACTGTGAAAATCAAGGGGTGTAATCAACATGTTTTATTTTCAACAATGTTGTGAAAATGCTATTTCTAGAAAATAGCTGGGTCAATGTGAAGGGATACCATCCATTGACTTAGGAAATAGGAAATGCTTTTGCCCTACAATGAATGACTTAACAATTTGCTCAGCTCACCTTGAAAACAATCTTTCATTTGCTCTATAGAAAAATAAGGTTAGCCCTGGATCATACCCAAGAAACATTAACTTTTCCCAGTTAGATTAAGCAGACACTTCTCTGGTGGCAGTAAAGTTGAAACTTTGCCCAAAAATTCCTGTGTCTTGCAGAGTTAACTTTAATTCTGTTAAACCTCAGAAGAATTATGGTATTTGTGAAGTAGGAAGAGCAAATCCAAGATTTTCTTCCATGAATGTAGTCAGACAAAGTCACGTTGTTTGCAAAACAGATTTCAGATGTGAAGGCTGTGAAACATCTTTCAGCTTCCTAGATGACCTCTGAAGCTAAAATGTTGTGCAGATATATGTTACTTCCTTTTATTTCTGACTGTTTGAGAAACAGTATCATGTATTTATGTTTGCTAAATAAATACTTCTTTTGTTTGTTCTTGCATAGGCCAGTTTGAGATAAAATCTGATTTAAGTGTGTTGCCTGACCTCAGAGCATTCCATTCTTACTTACATGGAGAGCTTAAAAGCAGGTCCTGGTCCGGGCTGACAACATTCAGCTCCCCCGGTGCATTTCATTAAGGGATCGAAGAGCAGTAACAAGAGCGTGCTGCCATGTAAGCTGAACAGCTGATTTTAAGGATGTTAATGCAGATGTCTGTGAACAAAAGAGATTTTTCTGGTGAGGTGCTAATATAATTTGATTTCTACCAAAAGATAATTTCTTTCACAAATACACCTCAGCTTTATAGTGATGAACATGAATATTATTGAATGTAGCATTAGTCTTGCAATGCAAGTTAGTTTGTCAATGCAATATAGTAAAGGTACCCCTAATCATACTTGCATTGTATTTGATTTCAATTTCCCCTTATTATTGCAGACTTTCTTATCCCATATTTTTATTGCTATAAATAGAATTAATAAAATAAACCCCATACATTTTACTGCCATTTGACATGGCTGAAGAAAGCTCCAGTTGTTGCTACTGAGACAATCATAATCATAATAACTTCTTGCTTCTCATTTTGCAGATACATGGACAAGATAATATAATAATCTAAGGAAATTGCTTTCTGAACCACTCTGGGAATGCTCTTCCAGTGACAATAGGCCTAGTTATCGTCCCTGCTGCACAGTTAACATCATGCACTTTGATTCTGAGATAAAAACAGTGCTTTCAAAATTTGTTTAAAGAGCTGGTGTAAATAGGACATACATAATATCTGCATGTATGGATTTGGGTTGGGTTTTTTAAAAACTTGGTTTTGATCAAACAGGAGAAACAACCAGAAATTGGTACAGAACAGCTGTCCAGCAATGAAATTATCACACCCCAAAGACCTCCATCCCAAATCTGAAGAAATTTGTCCCAAATACATATTTTTAAAAAGACTTCCAAAGTATTGTGGCTGAAAAAACAGATATCAAAAATGTCACAAAAGTAAAATACTTATTTTAAGAGTCAATGAAATAAATACATTAAAATAAATATGTGCAAAAAACCCCGTCTTCCAATTTTAAACTTGGTTACCCAATTTTATGCAAAATTTTTTATTATCCTTGCTATTAATCCCATACAATTAAAAAGATCCTAGATTCAGATAACTAGATAGCTTTAAAGCAAATACCAACCCTCCTTCACTTTAATGTTCATGAGACATACTTAGTTACTTTTTCAGGAGCATCCAAAAGTATACCAAGAACGAGAAATCTGAAATAAGGTTTTGCACTTAACCTCCAGTGCAAAATTACATGTCCTCCCCCAACATGTCCACAGCTGAGCTGCTCTGTTCAACCACCATCATCTATTCCTGCTCCTTCATTGCAATTTAGCAGAACTTGCAAGCTCCCCCCTGCCTTAGATGGACTTGTTCACACCATGCTCTCCTTGGGCTTCCATGAGCATGGCAGCATCTGGCACTCATCCCAGAGCTTCCTGCTTGCATGTGCAACATGCAGACCCCATAATCCTTCATACTCTGCCAAGAAAACTCTGATTTCTCATTCTGACACAATTTTTCCTTTCCCTTCTCTGTGTTATTTGCCTATGGAGGCTTTCCCTCTGTTGCCATCACAACTTTTTCAGGGTGCTCAGCCCACACAGGTCTTTCCTGTTCTCTTCTATTACAAAAAAAAAAAAAAAAATCTCTTGTTTATAAGTGACTAAAATATAGCCACCCCTCTACTTTCCTCTAAATTTTTTACTATCTGGTTGCCATGGTGCTCAAGGCTTGTGGGGGCTGTCTTGATTTCCGTCCCTTGGTGCCTACTGCCCAGACTCACATTATCTCCACCCTTTATTTATTCTCCTGAGTACGTGACTTGTGTGTCATATGAAATGCTCCCCTGCTGGAGCAGAGATCCTCCTTGCCTAGATCAAGGTGCAGGTCAGTGGTTTTTGCTCTCCACCAAAAGTGGGGAGGAGAGGTGGAAGGCAGACAGCTAAAAGTTCTCTGAAATCGAGAGAACAGACACACTGTTTTGGAGTGCAGAAATGTTTTATTGTCAAATATGAAAATATTGTTCTTTTGGCAAGTACAAACTGTGTTGGCCCTGAAAATCAGTCCATACTTGACTTCAACTTCAAGGACTGACTGCCCACTTGGAAAACTAATAGAAAACAGCAGAGAGAATATTTACATCTCGGCCAGGCGTTCCTACTGTCCAGCACACATTAGTCACAACGCAATGAGAATACATCAGTGAAAACTACCCTTTCCTACTGAGGCCATCTGGACTCTCTCAAAAACTTTGAGATTTATGTTCCCTCTGAGAAAGAGATCTGAAGAGATTTAGGCCCTCTTCAAGCTATGGTATAGGGAGATTGCTAAGAGGAAGTAATGGAATACACATAAAGACAATGCTACTGCTTGGCCTTTCAAGGCAGCTGAGGAATAAAGTCTCCCCTACAGCAGTAACTTGGGGCCAAAGAGCAGTTAATAAAAATAAGAGTCATTTCTCCTCTGTTGGAATTGCAATGTCTATGACAGCCTCCAAAAAAATTTGTCCATGAGATAGGACAGAAAACGCTGTTGGATCTTTACTATGGACGCATCCTTCCAAACACAAGTCTCAAACACTCCATTATCTCTCCTGCCTGTCACAAAAGCCATTTCTTTAGGTCAGGAAGACTCTGGCAGCATAACTACTGTTCTGACTGAATGCCAAGACATGGCCATGGACACCTATGGACTTCTCCTTTAGGGAAATTCTAAGAATGCCTCATGTGTGTTATGCACAGGGACAACTTCTCTGGTCTGGCTGGATTGCAAAATATTTGGAGCCTATGGAGTCATAAACCCCTCTTACTCCCGCCTATAGTACCCTTTGAAAATGTGAAACAAGACCGTCACTTTTTCACCAAGTCTGTGGTATGTTTTTATTCTGCCCTCGTCATAAGAAATGCTACTGCCATAAGAAAATGCCAAGTTATATGTCCTTGGAAAGAGGCATCTTGCTGTTATCAGATCATGGTCCTGCTCAGGCTAGTGGATGTTTCAGTAGGTTTGGTGTCATAATAATATGACGTCTATGCATATTTTCCACATCCATGTCAAAACTTTTATGCTCCCTTCCTGTCTCCTCCCTTCTTCTTTGCAGTGGAATGGACTTTCTTTATCTTTCCAAACTTCTGGGGATCATAAATGTATTGCCACAGGTGTCACTTCTGTGGACCTTTCACCCTCAGGTTTCCTGCTACAGGTCTACTTGTCCTGTTTGAGACAGAAGAGTTTCCTCTTCTTCCTCTCTCTGCTCTCTCTCACCTCCAAGCCACTGTTCCCATGCTTGATCTTCCTGCAAAAGTGTTTTCGCCTTCATTCCCCACTGATGTCCCACCCTCATATAACACAGATCACCATCTGATCAGAGATGTAAACAGCTATAAAGAACCTTTCAGCCATGTGTACTTCCGTCTCCATGGAAAGGAATATATATGCCTCCTTGAAGATTCAGAACAAATGATGTATCCATTTACCAGGAGTGCTGTTAGATTTAAGTGGGATCATTCAAAAATGTGTATCCGTCTTCCAAACTGTTTCTAAAAATGCTGTGGAGGGCATGGTAGGTAAGTGGTCCTAATATTTAACCCTTAGTGATATTTTAGCCCTTAGCATATTACAAAAGGCATTCCAAGAGCCAGGAAGTGGACATGGTCAATGACCATGATGCCATGGTACAAATCAGTGTAGCACAAGCCACTTGTGTCTGGCTGATTTTGTGAAATAGAATACATAAATATGCTAATGTCAAGAGTTTAGAAGTTTGCTGCCTTCCTACTTGTGCTGCTTATTCAACTGACAACCTTCACGCTGTGGCACCAGTCTCAGTCTGGTAATGTGTATCTCTCTTTCTCTCACATTCACAGCTACTGTGCCATTTGCATGAGCCAGACAGTTGGGTCTGCAGGTCTGTGATACACAGGAGAAATCAAGGCCTTGCACTTCAGCTGTGGAGCCTATCACATAGTTAATTTCTGAGTTTAAAAGAGCCCTGCTAGAAGAGACCTGAACAAAGCTACTTGCCAGATACTTTCTTCACTGCATAAACTAACCCAGCACATACTCCTGATCACAGAGTGGAGAAGTGGCAGCTCCCTATTTATGTTGCAACAGCAGCTGGTATTGCAACATATACTGTAGCTAATGGCAGACTTCTTGAATAATACATTACAAAAAGCTGCATACAAATTCTGTATGCAATCCAGCATTTTATGTCTAAGCACTGAAGTCAAGGGAGGTAAAAAGAATGACTGTGTTGTTTTAATTTGAAGGTTGCATAAATTATTTATGGATTAGGTCAATCCATATACTTTTAATAGGGTAAGACATTGTGAAGAGAAGACGAAAGACCTACATGTCTTTCAGCGAATCAGTATGTTTAAACAGGAGCAGTGTTTACACTGAAGAGCTATATCTGTCTTGTTATCGGATGCATAGAAGCCAGGGTTTAAAAGATTGGCTTAGTAATAAGCTTAGCTCCAAATGAATATGGCTAATCTTCTAAAACACCATTAAAGTATGTTCTTTGACAAAATGTGTTAGAGAAAAAAATCATCTACTCTGCTACTTTATAGAGCATCTGAGTCATTAAAATATCATATAGTATTTTATTCCCCAATTGACTGGGTATGCAAATAATCTTATGGATAACTGACAGCTGGGGTTTGTCAAGTCATATGGAGAATAATTCACAATGCAACTATCAGATTTTCTGCTGAAAAAGGCTGGTTATATGGGAAGTAGCTGTTGTGTAACTAATATTTACAAAAGCTATCCAAACAATAGAATACTCACACTATATGGTAAAATGCCATCTTTTGAGGCTTTACAGTGCCAGATTAGCCAAGCTAGAAGACAAAGGATTTGTCTATATTTTCACTGATGTTAGGTACCAACCAACGTGTTACCAATGGTAATTAGGGGGCACATACCAGCCTACATGGGAAAATCACAGTAATTACACTGTTCAGAAGACTTAAAATAATTTCCAGCAAATCAAATCGAAACTGAAGTAAAAAGTAAGGGAAATTTTGGGTCAAAGGTGTTTAACTGAGAATGATAATGCTGTTACCTCATTTTTTTAATGGGCTTCTTAGAGTAAAGAAGATAATAGTAGGACTTTAAATCTGATTAGAGTGAATATCTGGTTAATAATCTTGTCTGATTACTCTGTAGTTAGTTAGAAATGTAAGAGTTAAAATTTTGACTAGAAATAGCGATAAGATTATCTCCTTCTAATTTATGCTATTCACCTAGAAAGAAAACCCTTTGAGGAAAACCAGAAATATTTACTTAAATTCCCTAGCAAACGTCTTCTTTCTAAGCACAGACATGTGACTGCGCACAGAGTAGAGGAAAATTATTCTCCTGAAAACTGAGAGAACAATCCCTTTCAAGTAGGAGAGAAAATTAAATTTTGATTTCTCACTTCCTCTGCAAGTATTTTAATCACATCAGAAACAAACTCTTTCCCATCAAGATATCACTCAGGGGGGAAGGGGGTGGGGTGGGGTAATCAATAAACTCATTTTGAGAAGGATCAAATTTTATCAGAGCACATTAGCTGCACACGCTATTAGGTTGTCCCTCTCTGTATTCCTTCTAACCAAATTTTGAAAGCCCATTGTGGGAGTTATCCACTCAGTTACACACAGGGAATTGTCAGGTCAAAATGGGAGCAAGATCATCTATCTATCTATTTTCATATTTGGGTTGCTCATGCATATTTCAGATGGCAATTTGGGATCTGGACATCTATGGCCTTTAGTAGATCAGCCTCCTGATTTTGATACGTCTTGAAATATAACAGTCATGTGTCAAGACCCTTGGTAATTTTAAAACATAATAGTAAAAGTACACATTTTACAACATGGGAAATAAACTTGATGGGACAGGCATGAATGTGAGAAGCAGCAGGAAGGAGGAACACAACTTTAGCTGTGAGAGAAAAGCCAAACAGCCTTATGTTTGGGTACTCCTTTGGCACACTCTCTTAACCAGACAATGAATCAGACTAATACAAGATAAGTAGCTATATTTCTGTGAAATCTGATGGGGAATTCTCAGAATCCTAAGGTGCTTGTTTTTAACACATTAATTTCATGAAGGTATTTGCAAAGGGATGGGCCTGATCCTTTGTAGTTATTACTTGGCCCAGTTCCACTGATTTTAAAGGCATGTAGCTGTTACACACCAGATGAGAGTCTGGACCAGTGAACAATGCCACAAACATAAGAACATTTTGACCAAAGAGCCTTGAGTCTACAACTAGGAAGACCATATCGCCATTATTTCTCTGAAATGTCTGCACTCAGGACTTCCATAATATAATGAAAGACTTCAGAATGCCTGAAGACTTCCTGCTATTTTGAGTGTGGATAAAGGTAGTTCCCAACAGCCCACTGTGCTGGTTTTAACACCAACAAGAAATTAAACTCTGAGTAAGCCGCTCCCCTACCCTTGCCCCTCTGGTACAGGAGGGACAAAAAAGAAGAGACTATGGGTTGAGATAACAATTTACTAAAAGCACTGTATTTGTAGACGGGGTGTGCTGCTGGGCCTCAGTTTTAAGCAGCTGGATGACAGTTGCCTACTGGGATATATTCTGTAGGAATACAATTTAGTCTTCTCAGACTCTGCTATGTAGACACGCCAGGCTTCTAAATGAGTGTTCCTCCTGAGCTGAGAGGAGGAGATAACAGCAGTGTATCAGTGATAGCCACTTCATCTCCGCAACGTGATAAAGAATAGACGATATGATTTGCAATGTTGTATTTCCATTAGTACATTTTTGGGATGAATTTAAGTTTCCTTTTTCTAGGTCAATAGGTGAAAACATTGAACCAAGGCACCCATATCTTCACTTCGCCAGCCACGAGCACCAACCAGGAGGAAAACTGTTGCCAGAGGGAGACATTTATCTTCCAGCTTCGCACATCAGCCCACCAGCTTCTGGTCAGTTCACCCTACCAAACTCCAACAGAAAGGCTGCAAAACTGTGCATGGCTCCCACATGAAACCTGCAGGAGGTTAAGATTGCACTTGCAGTTTTGGCAATCTGTAAACAAAACTGATTCCATTTGGAAGGCCAGTATAATTTGAAGAAGAGTCTAATATTTGAGTAAAATAGTTTGGATTTTTTTTCTGGGGCGTTTTTCACCTAGAAATTGAATATAAAGTAAATCCCATCCTTTTCCTATAGAAACTTGGATCATTTTGAATGCATGATGGGTTCCAGAAGTCAGAGTCACTGTGTACAAATGTGTGCATTACTGCTTTGCACAGCTGTGCTGAGTGACTGCACACAGAGGTTAGTTCCAGAGAAGTCATGCTACATTCTTTCTCTGGTTAATGGAAAGAGATGAGCTATTCCAGAGGGGCAATTCAGAACATCTGAGAGTTTCTGAATTGTCAGCTGAAACAACTTCTTCCTGTTAACCTCTATCTATCCCTCTTTCTAGGAGCCTCCTATTTTGCTGTAGAGAGAATGCACAAAAATATTAGTCTTTGGCCCTGTCCTCTTTCTCCCTGGGAAAAAACCCTTCCTTCCTCCCTCCCTCCCTCCCTCCCTCCCTCCCTCTCTCCCTCCCTCCCACCTTTCATCCCTTCCTTTTTTGTCTTAGCCTGTCATGTAACTTTGTCCAAACTTGTATACACATCCTGTAACTTATTATCCTACAGATAATCAGGGCAGAATTAGAATCTACCAGACATTCTGACTTCTTTCATTGAGTCAACAAAATAAGTATCACACTTTAACAGACTTAACCTGTCATAATTAAAATTGATCCAGGAATTTTCCTGCAAAATAATATTTGTTGAAAGATACTGATTGACTGAAGCCAAAATTTTTATGAAGTTACTCAGTTCTGGGATGAGATAGCTGATGACAACTAGTCCAACTAGAATGGATCATGCCTGTAGCTGCCCTATAGGGACTGCAGCAGCTCAGCACGTAACTATGACAGTGTTTGGACTCTAGCAGCTCCTACATTTAGTCATTTGTTCTATCTGCATTTTCTACAAATTAAAACTGATAATTGGGTTCTCCACTTTCATGACTAGTTGTTTTCATATACACAAAATAAAAAGTTTCATTAACTAGCAGCAAGGCCACTCCTTCAGCCTGTGGGAGACCCAGCTTCAAGTTCTACCTCTAAATTAGAGAGGCCATGACACGGTTTATATGAATGGTTTGGTAACTCAGTGGTTTCTCTTCTTGCGGAGGTGTGAGAAATTTCAGAAACATCAGTTTCAGTTATACAGAATATAACCAAATTCCCTTAAGCTACATTTAAACATGAGAGAGCCTGACTTTCACCAAGCAACTTAAAATTGTAGGTTCTGATGTTCCAAAACCTCTACTGCTTTTTCTTTTATGCAAAACAAGGATCAGATGTGCTTCGGTTCCTTACTGGCCCTTTTCCCAAAGTAGAATTTTTCCCAAAGTGATGAGAGGCAGGCTTAGAAGGAAAAAGAGATCTGAGCAAATTATTTCACATTATCCTGTTTCTAATTTGTTATAAATGAAAATCGTTGCCAACAGGATCTCAAGTTGATAAGAAACTTTTGTATCACATTCACTTTATAACAGAAGCATTTTGAGGGAAAAAAAAGAAATTTCTTTGTGGAGTAATGGTGTCTGTCTTATCAAAGCTATGCAAAATATTATGGTTGTTAATGATATTCAGTATGATCAGCACATGTCAGAACACAACTGTGTCAAAGCAAGTGAAACGTCCCTTTTTGGTGTAACAACAATGTTTTTTGAAAGATTTTCAAGGTTCAGAATTTTCTACCATATAAATACAGTAACAAAATATTTATATAACAAGCCAGATATGTTTCTATTTTTCATCAGTCTTTTGCCTGAAGAATGGTTTAATCAAATGCCACTTATCAAAATAACTCATGAGCAGAGTATTTCAAAGCAGTTGACATTTGGTACTCCTCTTGAAAATATATTACAGGCATATAGACAGAAATGTTAGTTCTCAAGAACAAAAAAAAAAAAAAGAAAACACACTGTCATGTAGCCCGAAGACCATATCTACAAAAGATGTTAATAGCAAAATTTGGAAGGAAACATCCTGTTCAAAACCCTCTAAATCACTTTCCAGTTATTGCCCAATTCCTAAGGCATTAAGATACTAAGGACACTTAGATTTTGGAAATTAGAAACTTGAAGTTCAGCCTCTGGATATGACCAGAAGTTATGTATCTCATCTCCTTCTAGGCATCTGTCTCATGTCTCAGACTAGTCAGAATTCAGACAGGACATTTGTCTTCTCCCTTGTGCTTTCTATAGGCTGCCTCACTGCACCCAATAGATCCAAGGGCAGAAAGTACACCAAGGAACTTCAGGATTGTTTGGGATGGAAAAGCAAAGGTCTCCTTCTTTCACTGTTACATGTCATCCACTATGTCACAGAGGGATCTCCAAACAAGCAATTCTCAAGCCTTTTGTAGCCAAAAATCACATGAGAAAACTCGCACTTTATGCACCATCTACTATCACCCCAGAGTGGCTATCTCTGCTTTTTACTTTCCTGTACCCTGATTGGGGCTGCTTCCTACTAATTTCCCTCACTGCTCTGTAGATTTAACTATTAAAATTTACATTTTCATCTCTGCACTTTCAGAAGTTTGGGTTGTATCTACCATCTTGGGTGAAAAACATGATTATTACATGCTCAGGAATTAGGTTTCTCATTGTCACCCATTTAAGCTGCTCCACTTTAGATAGTAGAACTAAACATTCATGAAAAAAGAGAATGTAAGAAAGAGTGAGATCCTGAGGGAATTCGCCTGGGAAGGAGAAGAACTGGACTCCAAATTTGTGCTTAAATTAATATTTAATTTTTTTCTCTTCATTTTTCTCTGGTTCAATGAATACTTCACTGCAAAGCCAAACAGGTTTCTTGAGAAAATCCCAACCAAGACTACTTGTCAGCAAAGAGTCAGCCAAGGTTTGTCATGTCACTTCTTATGTAGTAAATGGAGAGTTTTTCTGAGTATATACGACACAAGGCCAAACCCCACGTAACAGTTAAGGAGACTGTACATAACACCAGGTGCTAAACGATTAGACAGTAGGTCACAAGAATTTGTACCTCATCTTTGTTTTCCAAGTTTGCCTTATTGAAAGATGTCCTTGAAAGCTGGAGGTTTTGAAGGTTTTCAGCAACACTGTCAAATAAAATCTCACAGTAGTTGTGTTTTGAAGAAACACAACACAGGGGTTACTCAAAAATATCCATATGAAAAACAAGGTGAAGAGATAGAAGACAATGGAAAAGTATGGTAGCAGATGTTATAAAGCTGTTTGTGTTTGTAATTTTGAGTACAGTCAGCAAAGCAGGTCAGGAAGTCTCTGCTTCCCAGTCAGTGACGGTAGTGTTATGCCAAAGTCAGTCCTCTTCTTCCTAACTTCTGCTGCAAACTGAATTATTCAAAAATTTTATCAGACATGGGAATATGACTAAGGCACAAGACTCATCACCACAAAGAATAATTTTCTTTCTGAAGGAAACAAAAGGGTAATTGTCTCTATTGAGAATCCAGTATGATGAACACCTAATAATATATTATTATTTAACAATCCCCATGTGTGCTTTTAAGTAGAAGAATGGTACATAGATTATTTCATAAGCAATGTTCTTTTATTGCTTTCCTGATGTTACAAGAAACTGTTCTATAAAATTTATGCTAAATATCACTTTTTCAGCTCTTATTGCACCCTAGAGAAGTTAGTTTAATCATTAATACATGAGGGAATTTTTAGAATGAAGCTGAATCTTTTTAGAGAAAGATGAGATCAAAAGATATTCACTAGAGACATGTATGATACAATTAGGAATAAGGAAGATACTTATGCCCTATTGGCTTAATTAATGATATTCTCCTGTAAAATGATTTTTAAAAAAATAAATAATAATAACAAATTATTGGGCTGTGAATGGCTTCAACCTGAGATTACAAAATGAGAAACTTGTTGGAGTATGAGTCACTGTTTAACAGCAAACATTTTTTATTACAAAGGGATTTATTAAAATAGATAAAACTCATAAATTGAGGACAGTAAAACCAGGCCTGGATGTATGACAAATAAGAATACAACCCTGTTTCTCCTTAAAATGTTAAAAAACTTGTTTCCCAAAATCCAGTCTTTTTCATGTATGATGAATAGTTTTCCCCTGTAAAGTTGTCATACCCTTTTCACTGCTAGATATTTTATGTTCAGTTTACAGGACATGAGATTTTGGATCAAATTCAAAATGTTTGCATTTTTTGCTTGACCAATTGCAGTTGACTTAACAGTTATCTGTTTATCAGTTTAATAAACTGACCATATTTATGTTAAAGGTAACTGGTATTATAACACCCCAAAAAATTTGATATTAAAAAAATAAATTTTAGTAAAAAATAAAAAATTGCCTGCTTCTTCAACAACAATTTGTTAGAGTGTTTAGCTGGAGTCCGGAAAAGTCTTCTTGGAGACTGACTTCCCATTTAGCCCATGTTTATCTTGAAATGTCCTTTAAGTGGTCAAATCAGAGCTCTGAGAGCAAGAATCCACTATCACAAACTTGAAATTAGACATTACAGTCTATGTGTATATAAATCTTTACAAATAGTAGGTGATAATCCGTACTTAGAGAAATGCTTCTCCTTTCAATCTTCAAACTGATTTGCATACTCCTTCAAAATACACTTGGGGAAGGGGGTGCGTGAAAGATCTGAAATATTGCACAAAATGTATTCAACTAGCGAGAAACCACAATATTTGCAATCTTTTTTTTTCCAGTCCATGTTTTTATTGATGGAGTGGTTGGGAAAATAAAGCAGTGTAGATCTCTAATTATTCTTCATCTTCCTGCAAGTCTTCTTCTAAAGTCAGAGATAAAAACAGCTATGCCAAACATTTGTCCAACATTTCTTTAATATCTTGCAGCCATGGAAAGTGAGCAACCTGAGGGGAACTTTGCTGCATCTCACTCTGTGTTTTATTTTTGAGGACTACTTTTCAGGTCTATTTTTGTTGTAGTTTATATTAAAAAAACCCAAACAACTTTTGATTTTATTTCTTTTTTTACTACTTCCTCCTACTTATTTTCTTCTGATGTAAAAATACCATTTTCTTTCAAGAATTGAATGCAGATCTTTTTTTAACTCTGATCACACAGCACCTGATAGCACAGACCTACTTCATTCATTTAACAGAAAACACTTTGATTTATTTATAATGTGTGGATTTTGTCTTTTTTAATAACAGTATGAGAGATTTACTGAATTTTCAGCATCTGATTTACTATGACAGTACATTCTGCTCTAACGTATTTGTGTATCATCACCAAACCTATATTTGTACAAACACTTCTCTGTAAAGACAAATTTTTCATTTATCCTATTGATTTGCAGCATGCTTTTATCAGACCAGTTCTTTGATTTGTCAAGATTATCTTGAATTCTAAATTTGCTTCCAAAATGCATGCAGCCATTCATCCAAGTCACTAACAGAAATGTTGAATGCTCATAAGTGCAGGAGAGATTCCCATAGAAACCTACTTTATTAGGTGCTAGTCTGGCAGTGGGACATGTATGACTATTCCTCCAGTTATGTCTTTCCAAGGAGTTGTGCAACTGCCTTATCCAGTTGCCATTTCCCATGAGCCCATTTCCTCACGAGACTGTCTTTTAAGAATAACTGGACAAGATACAAAACACCTGCCAATTCCCCTCTTGCAAAAAAAAAAAAAAAAAAAAATTGGATACCTAACAAAGAGAAGAGCAATTTTTTCATTTTTTAAATTTAGCATATTTGGAGAAGTCCTTCTTAATTATTACTTATCTTCTTGTTATGTTCAATTTGCTTAGAAAATATGTGCCTTTTTTTCAGCATTTTGTTTATTTGTTTTGGAAATGAAATTAAATGGGCTAGCCTAGCAATAACTAGTTCCTTGCTTATATTAGATGCATTTGGATGACTCTGTTAGGTCTTCAAAGTATTTGCAACTTATCCAGCTATTTTATAACCCATTCTTCCCTTACTGAAGCAGTGTAAACACTTTTTTTTCTCTGCTGCACCTGTACCAATTGGCTGACTACAGCTGACTTCTTAATTAAAGAAAACATAAAAAGAGAACATAAAGCACATGATCAAATCAAGATAATAGCTCTCTGTCCTGCCTCAGGAACAAAGATTCTTCTCTGAATCAAAACTAATCCTTATGTCTCTTGCTCATTTTGCACTTTGGGCTTTTTGACTGTGTTTCTTTTTGCCTCTGTGTCAGCAACCATTTTATATTAATCTTTAGCAATATCATTTATAACCTATTTTCTGTGCTCTCCCTTCTTATTTTCAGGCTGACTGAAACCAGATCCCACTACGACAATCTTCCAGTCAGTGTGTGACAACTGAGATAACTGTGTCACACAAATGCAAAATGTGTGTTTTGTAACAAGATCGTGGCTGAGCAGCTGAGAGAAAGCTCCCAGATCTGGCTGGGATTGTGCCTTTGGTGCCACCTCTTCTAGGAAGGAACAGGGATGTGGAGTTTTTCCTTCTCCTGAGGTAGCCTGAGCACAGCATGAGTGCAGAGAAGGTCTTGAACAGCAGCATAGGGCAAGCAGCCAAAGGCAGAATGGGAGCATGAAGCATGAAGATAAACAGAAGTTTTGCTCCTGATAGGAGCAAGGGACTTCTGTGAAGGAAGACTTTCAAACTTAAGACTGAGAAAAAAAAAAGCAGGACACCCAGAAGGAGCTGTGTGGAGTTTGTGGAAGCCCAGAAAGCTACTCTAAGTTGCTGAATACAATAGCAAAGCCTAAGAAAACTGTGTCCTTGCAAGAGCACAGCTGACAAGGTACTGGTTTTAAACTTTTACTTTCCATCTCCTTTGTCCAGGAGACATGAAGTTTTCCTTTGTACATAATAACTTTGTGGATGCTTCATATTTTATATTGTAGTAGTACCAAACTTCAGACAGTGGTGTTGTTTTTTCCTGTCCTTGTGCAAGGAAAAGGGCTAGATAATCCTACCTCAAGGGTTTGATGAATTTAGTACTTTTTCATAGCATATATGGTGAACAAGGCCAAAAAACTCCCCATGTAATTATTCATCATCTGAATTCTTTCAAGCTCCTAGAACTAAATAATGACACAAGAGAGTAAATTCTTCTAAAAAGCAGCTAAGAGGGAAGGAAAGGGAGGAATCATCAAGGTCTTCAGGCGTCACATGTTTTGGTGCTCTTTTTCACTAAAAGGAAACTGTAAAACCTCCAGGCACAATTTAGGATTCAGACAACCACAAAACAACATTGTTATCAAAGTGCTGCTGAGACAGGTCCTTAGCTCCCACAGATGATCTACAATCATAAAAGTCTCTAAACCAATGAACTGTCAATCTCTGTTGCATGGAACAAAGAAATGGAGGAAAAATAGTTGGTTATCTAGAAAGTTCCTTCATTTGTTGTCTATGACTCTGCATTAGGTGGTGTACATAGATTTATTTTGCAGATTAAATTGTTTTGAAGGGAAATAAAATAATTTGTGTATTCTTTAGAGAATATAAATATATATATACCAATGTGGATTTGGGATTATAATAATTATATTCTGCCCTCTAAATCCTGTAAGTCTGTCAGTACACTTTAAAGAAAATATGTCTTTATCATGCATACCACCAGAGTATAAATAAAGTGTATTTTACATCTGTATATGTACTTACTGAGGTGTTGAGGTACTCTTTCTAGCTTTAGTCTGTCCTTTTTGGAGAGTTGTTAAAACGTCATTTAAAAAAAAATGCATGACTTTCTGAAAAATAGGTGTTACTGTACACCGTTGTGGCTGAGTGAAATACAAATTACTGCATCAGAAAGGGGATAGCTAAGTAAAACGTTGTATAAATAATATATAAATATATATCAATAATATATAAAATGTTTTAACTTCCATATGACTTTTAGTTAGATTATGCTTTTCTTTCAGCTTTTAAGTCAGTGAACTATAAAGAAATTACTGTCTCTTCTCTATATTTTTCATGTTCTTACAGAAATGTATGAAAAGAGATGATGATAATAGAAGAAAAGACCCATTGGAGAATCTTTACTAAAAGCCTGATTAACTTTGGGAGCAGTTGGAAATTCAGCTGCTGCTCACCCATCAAGGTAGGTGTCTTATAAACCAATGATTCATATTGTGACATTTTAACTACATAAATAAACTTAACCAAAGCATAAAAAATATCTTCCATTTCTGAATGGTTTTGTATCTCTTCTAGATTATTTTGTTCTGCAGCATTTTGTATCTCTTCTAGATTATTTTGTTCCACAGCATTTTGTATCTCTTCTAGATTATTTTGTTCCACAGCATTTTACCAAGGAAGAAATTTAGAATGGTATTAGTAGACCAAATTTATTTGTAGTGCACATGTTACTGCTGCTATGAAGAAGTTGTCATTTTAATGCATTTTAGGAATGCATATTAGATCTTCTTGGTCTATGGCAGAAACTTCTTTTGATTATTTCATGGTATTACCGTAGGTTTGCTGTCATTGATTGCAAGATTTAATAATTGATAATTAATGACAAATTTCTTTGTGCACACAAAACAAAAAATGTTACTAATTGTATTATTTGTTTATGTTATATGATTCTACCAGCAATGAGTTAACAACTTGTTGGTATCATGCAGGTATTTGTAGTTTGTTTAAAATGCAAATTAACCTTTCAAGTACTTCTATCATCATATACTCTCCAGTATCTTATTTTCATTTTTTGATGTCTTAAAGAATTATATTTTAACTTTATCAGTGGTTCTTTTAAATGAAAAGATGAACTTATCCTCAACACTAGCCTAGATGCAACTTTCTGTTGTGCTGCAAAATAGAACCTTAAATATTTATTAGTGTTTATAGGCATTAAAACAAAAGTTTTTTCAGTTTCTGTGTTTTGTTTTGAAGCACACACATAGACACAGAAAGATACGTACTCAAATATGAATAGACTTCATTTTTTCGCTCTACCTTTGAATTCACCATACATCTACAAAACAAACTCTTACATGGTTTGTATCAATGTTTTGTGTATTCAAACTATTTCTAGCACAGATTGAACAACTCCTTCCTGCAAAACAAGAAACCATAACCAACTTTAGTTAAAGATATGTCTATACCTTTAGCATTTAAATCCTAAACATTTGGGATTAAAATAGATGCATTTTAATCAGTTTTACTAGAATTTCTATAGGCATACTGGAGTCAAAGTTGTAATAAATTTCTACAATCTAAATACATTGAATTGCATTTTTTTTCACTAGCTGGAAATTATAGAGAAAAGGGAAAAAACAACACAATACTGGTTAGTATGAACAAGAAAATTAAGGTTGCAGCCAGAACATAATTCCAGTTTTAAGCTTCCTCCCATGCGTGTCATAATGCTAGAAGACATTTTAAAAAAAATTTGAAATAATGTTGAAAATAACTCAAAGTGTAAGATGGTTTGACATACCTCATCGAAGAATCACAGAATGACTGAGATTGGAAAGGACTTCAGGAGATCATCTTGTCCAAACCCCCTGTTCAAGCAGGGGCAGCCAAAGCAGGTTTCCCAGGACCACTCCAGTTTTGTGTACCTCCAAGGATGGAAGCTCCATAACCTCTCTGGGCCATGGGATCCAGGGATTGACCACTTACACAGTAAAAGAAGTGGGTTTTTTTGGTTTTGGACAGAATTTAATGCATTTTGACCTGTGCCAACTGCCCTTTAAAAGGGCACCACTGAGAAGATGGTGACTGCCTCTTCTTCGTTCCCTCCTCTCAAGTTTGTACACATGGGTGACATCCCCCCAAACCTTCTCTTCCCCAGGGTGAGCTCTCCCAGCAATCTCAGCTGTCAGGTGCTGCAGTTCCTAAGTCATCTTCACGCCAGATGCACCAGATTCACTCCAGTAAATCCATATATTTCTTGTGCAGGGAAGGCCCCAGCTCTCCGGACGTGGCCTTACCAGCGATGAGTAGAAGGATCACCTCCCCTGACCTGATGACAACGCTTATTCTAATGCAGTCCAGGACACTTTCGACATTCTTTTCTGCAAGAGTGGGCTGCTGGCTCATGGTTTGCTTGCTGTCCATAAGGACACCAAATGTCTTCTCTGTAGATCTGCTTTCTAGCTCATTTGCCCCACTTTGTACCAGTTTCAGCTGTAAAACAACATTAGGAACCACTTAAGTATCAGGGAAAAAGTACTTAAATTTGGTCTCTGTGGCAGCTAACAGTGCTAAATGAAGGTTTGCATGAAACTACTCTTCTGGGAGTTTTCCTCTTTACCTCAAGAGTATGTGGAAATATGCGCTAAAAGTTTCATAACAGTGTACAAGAAAAGATGTGAAGTGAAATTTACTTAAGGACTTCAACTAAATTATTATCATTATCAACAGTTTCATATTCAGTCTTCATAGTGCTTTGTAGGCTTACGTTTCTGTCAGCATTCAAGCTCTGATAAAATGGGCATTATATAACAAAGAATTTTTTAATTAATCTGTCAAATGAGTCTCATTAACATAAAGTCTCATCACAGTAATTGCTTAAGAACCAGGCATTAGAACATTTACCATCTAAAAGAGTTTACTGTATTCAAATGTTGTGTAAATATCTTTGAATATCATTTTATCTCCTTATTTATTTTTTACAAGATAGAAATAGTAGAACAGTAAAGAATAAAAGCACAAAAGGAAAATAATGGAAACACAAAATTAATAAATGAGATTTCTAGCATTTTGCTATCTTTTTATGCTGCAGGTTCTAATACGAAATGTAAATCACCTAATTGCTAGATTTTGTCATTTTGAAATGCCTCAAGGAATGATACCTATGGAGACCAGACTGATGGATATCTGTTGCAATATCCCTGTGGTGACCTTCGATAATATAATGCCTTTGATCATGTACTTGTCATATGCATGCACTTGTTGCAGTAGATCCACAAAAGTTGTGCCAGAAATTTTCCTCTTTCAAAAAATGAAAGAAGAAAATAAACAATGAATAGCAAATATATAAAAGCTATTTTACAGCCTGTAGTTTCATTGATGCCAGAAGAGACTGCCAGTACGTAGAAGAATCTAAACTAAGTTCGGGGGAAATACAGACCTTTGCTGATCATATTTTAAAGTATACTTTCTAGGATCAAGGAAACGTAATGTAAATTCTCTTGCGAATAAAGCTAGTTAGTTCCAACACAGAAAACAGAACTGAATTGATTAGTTGCGAGATTTATTACTTAAAGCTACCAGCAGCACTGGCTCCTGTGATCAAGAGGTAGCATATGTCAGTTCAGACCACTGTTCAGATAAACGGCTGTATATGACAAGGATTTCTTAATAGTAATGCTCATCATTATTGTGTTTATGCCACTAGTCGCTCCTAACCTGTGACTGTGGGAAGGTGACCTTTCAGAAACACCTATCAAATGGAAACCCAAGTTTCTTTTTCCTAGTCTCAGCATTTCCTAGTCTCAGGCAATACCTGCCTAAAGTCAATGGATTCTCTCAAGTCTCACAGCATATCTCTAGAGAAAAGGCAAAAAAACTGCTTCAGACTGTAAGATCTTGCTGCTGTCTGGGAAATTAGCCAGTGAGAGACAGGCTATTATGAATTTTGATATTTTTAGTGGGTGGATAATTTTACTTTTACTACATCTGACAGATGTAATGGTCCTAACATTCATATCGAGGAATTATGTTTCAGTAAATGGTTGGAAGAAGGTGCCCCGCAAGACAGCCTATTTTCTTAGAAAGTCTTCTACAAAAGAACAAAATAAAAGTCCAAGAGGATTGACTTCTTCGAACAACAACAGGAGACTTTGTTAGGAAGATGGCAAGGCTAACTGACTAAGTTATGGAGAAAGGGAAATTAGAATCTGAGGATATGCTTCTAATAGTTGATGAGAAAACAAAATATTTTATATACAAACTAACATTTTTGGTATACAAAATAGATTGCATACCTCAAAGGGGACTTGGAAATTAAGAATCCTTCTATAAAGGTCCTCTTGTCAAAGCCACTGGTATGTAAGTTCAGAGGTAGAAATGGAAGTTTCAATTAAGAAGTCTCATATCATGTATGAAATACTGTTTTCAGGGTAGCTGGACTAACACATTTAGTATTGTTTAGAAAACTTAGATACGAAAGTGCATTTTTTATCTTTCCTATATTTTCATGGGGAGAGAGAGAGGGGGGATATTCTTTTATATGCTGTCTAAAGTAAGAAGATATATTTAAAATCTTTTGAAACTATCAGTTTCCTTTTACATTCATATGCCTTTCTGTGGTTAATCTTGTGATGGGATAGTTTACTTAAGAAGAGGTCTAGAGGAAGCGTGATTAAACTAATACCTTCCTCGAGAGACGCCTTCTTGAGAAAGAGTATCAGGCAGAGTACTTCCAGAGAAGTTATGAGGAGTGTTAGCAAAATTCTAGGGAATTCAGGGACATAAGCTCAGGGACGTAAACTCAGAGGATATAGCTGGGTTAAGAATAACTTTTTTCATCATCTCAATGGCCTTTCTTAATGACAAATGGTCTTGTGTTGATCAGAAGGAAAGAAGCAAAATGTTAATTCAAAGATAATTTTCTTAGTTTTGTCAGAAAAAATAATCCACAAACACCAGAGGTTTATGTGCAAAAAGTAAACAGGGGAGTCCTGTAATTTTATTTCAATAAGGGGAGGGGCCATGGGACAATTTCCCATGGAGTCTCTCAAATTGTTAGAGGACACAGCCCTCTTTTTATCCTATTTTCCCAGCCGCATTTCCCTCTCTCTTTCCCCATTGGCTGAGGTACGCGAGAGGTACAGACTTCTTGAATCACCTAATACAGACTCTCTTCTAATGTACATTCCCCCCACTCTGGCCTTTTATCTTTTTCTTTGTTCTTTTTCTCTAAGTCCAGGGATTCAGCACGGCCTTGGATGAGTAACAGTCTGTGTCAATTAATGGAATTCCTATGAAATTTGTGGTTCCTCCCATTGCTTCTTTCACCTATCAGTATCTGGCTTTATCTACCAGCAGCCCCACAGTTTGTTTGTAAAGATATCTCATTCCTTTCAGTCTGTTTCTCTGTTCTTTTTGTAACTCTGTATCCTTCCACCTTCTCCCTCTCCTTTTTCTCATAAGAAGTAGCTACTGTATGATTATATATATAAAGGTCATATAATCCATCAAAAGTTCATCAAGACCATGATTGCCTTTACCCTTCCTCTTATTTTATTTCCTTTATTCTTAGAAGATCAGTTCTTATCATCATTCAGCACAGTAAGGCAGATTCGGGATCTCCATAACTACTCACAAAACTAATTTCTTATTTCCCTTTAAATTCCCCTTTAAAACTCTCCTTTACATTGATGCCTACATCACCACTCATTTGTCAGGGCTGGTCTCACATCTTTAATCTTCTGTTTATGGGCACTGCCTTCAGAAGTTGCCAATATTTTTTTCTGTATTTATACAGAATTTAACCAGTTAGTACTTTGCTGTCAGTAGTGTTCATCAGCCATATGCTATTAAAGTAATCAGCATTAACTTTGTTAGTCTAGCTCCAGAGGTTTGGAGAAAGGATTTGAGGATTTGAACAGGTGGATGGTGTGCAGCTGAACATGATATTTTACAGTATCTAGTGAAAGGAACAGCAAACATGGCTGAGGGGGTTGGTGACAATCAGAAATTGCTGCAAGAAAGCTATTTCCTTCTAGACTTTTATTTTTGTCTGATTATCTAAGATAGTAAGGGGTAAACCCTATCAAGATTTATACCTCAAAGTAAAGCTGCATACAATTAGTCCCATCAACATCAAGTATCTTAGTTACTTACAGCTAAAATACACCAAAAAGGGAAAATAAATGTTTGTGCAATCAAAATATCCCTTTCATATGCGCTTAGAAATGTTTTATTCCTCAATTATTAGAAAACAAAAGTAGTAAATAGAAAGAAATGACAGCAATTTATTTACAGATTAATTTATGCCCTAATGATTGCTGGGAATATCCTCATGGGTTTTGTCCAGATGGATTTTGTCTTAAGTGAGGGCTCAGAAGCTAAACACAGATAAATACACTTAACACAAAAAGTATTTATCTGTGGTTGCATATATGACCCACAGCATTTGCCATTTCAGGTGGAGAAATGTCATGGATCAGATCCTTGTAAAGCTTCTTACTATACTTTGTTCACTGTTTATGACAATCAGTTTATGCTTTCAGAGAAAATTCTTGATATAAGAATTAAAAACATGTGGCTTTAATAAAATACTGATTTTTTTCTCACCACTCTTTAAACTCTTAAATTAGTTTGGGCAGAAACCACACTGATGTGTCCAAGTTTTGAACTGCATCTCACTGCTGCAGAACATCTGTTTGCACTTGACCATGTTGGGCTGCCAGAAGTATGATCAAATTAACTGTGGAACCAGGGTCAGACCCTCTAAGTTGCTGTAAGCAGCTATTTTTTTCTAATTGCAAAGAAATGTAGAATACTTACGGTAGAAATAACCAAGCTTGTACCTTTTTCTGTGGTTCATATTTATTTGAAAGACTGGAAACAAACACAGTTTAATACCACCTTCACTTGGCTTTTCCTATGGGCTCAGCAATTTTACATATCTTACAAGTGTTATTTGTCTGTGATCAGGTTAACCCAGCACTGAATGAGGGTTTTTTCCCTAATTAATTCCTTTCCTATTGAAAAAAAAATCCTTCCCCTAGGCTTGATATCACTAGCACAGGTCATACCTGTGGGCAGGGGGTTTGGGCACTGGAGCAGGCTCCCCAGGAAAGTGGTCACAGAACCAAGCCTGACAGAATTCAAGACGGGTTTGGACAAGAGCCTCAGGCACATGATGTGAATCTTGGGGTGTTCTGTGCAGGGCCAGGTCCTGGACTTTGACGATCCTTGTGAGTCCCTTCCTACTCAGGGTATTCTATAATTCTGTGAAATATTGTCTACTTCTGTCCCAGACAGAGCATGATCATATCCTGACAGATGAACAATTTTAGGCAAGGAAAAAGCAACCACAAAACTGTTCTTCCTAGGAGCAGGAGATACTTAAATAGCATATTGACTATTTGCCACACAACTTTTTACCATTTTTCTGGAAATGATTCCTTTTCATTAGTAAAACAATGAAGTTCAACAATCAAAATCTGTCTGTGTTTTTGTATGAAAACTTTATTCATTACTAGCAAGTAATGATGTTATGTTCAAAACCAGGAATGATTGTTTAAACTGTGTCTATCAGTATGACAATTATTTTTGCTCTATTATAAAAATTTTCTGGCCAGAATATCTAAGCTGACAACTAACAGTAACCAAGCAATTAGGGACATCTGTTCTGTGCTCCTGAAATCTGTTATATAAATAGATTTGCAATAAGTTCTCTTTCTTTCAATAGAGTAGGGGACCTGTAAATCTTGTTTCATATTCAATTCTTAAGAATCAGTTCCTGACAATATAAACCAGAAGTTTAACCTTTTTAAAGTATTTTCATTTTTATAAGGAAGTTTCAACTTTTTTAATGTTGTCTTTGCATATAAATACAGATCTACTTTATAAAATAGGTCCCATTAGTTGAACCCTGCATTGACATGACAATTTTTCCTGTTTACAATAAAGTAGCTAGGATTATCTTTTTACATTTATAAATTTTGAGTACTGTGTAAAAATGAAAATCTCAGCTTAGAGGGACAATCTACTGAGTAGCTCACTAGGGTAATTTACAGTTACATACACATAATATTTTACCATAAAAACCTGTAGTATTATTCCTTACCTTCTGGCAAATATTCCCACTTTGGGCAAATCACTGCTTTCATTTCTTAAAGATCTAGACCTTTACTGGGAGCATGGGATTTACTATTCAGTTTTCTGTGACCACTCTGGTTAAACTCATTCTCTAAACAGAACAGCCTCCCTAAATAAACACTAAAATGTGTATGTAAATTTTGACTACTTGTAAGCTTGGAACTTATTGAATTTATGGCCTAGAAGAGTAAAGCCTGTTGTCATCTCTGTGGATCAAAGGATTTCTTTGTTAGTAGGATGAACATAGAGAGCGCTGCTGATGACAAAATTGTACTTTCAGAGCAAGGCCTCTGAAAATACAAAGCTGAAACAGTATTCAGAGGTAAAGGACATGGCAGAACCAAAACTGCTAAGGCATTTTAACTTTCTATGTGCAGACTACAGTCATGTAGAAGAAAATTTGTTTTCTTTCATAATGTATTTATACTGATAGCTTTACATTTTTTTTTTGTTTCCTGAATATACAGTTGTCATCATCCCTGTTGCCAAGAGTTCCTGTATTTTCAAAGTGACAGGGTGAATGCAGGGTTCCGCTTTTCAGAGATGTCACTAGTACTAGTAGTACTAATGGTACTATTTCCAGAGAAATAACCGACAATCACAAGTATATCAAGAAAAGCGTTCAGGCTTTTTCTCCTCATTAAATTGTTACTCCAGCATTTCCCAGATATGTCTAACCTCACAGATTACTATATTTTATAATAAGAGGTATTTTCAGTCAATTTATCATCCCTGTCTTGTTGCACAAGGGAGTTTGACACAAACTTGCATGAAGATTTAAGAAACCTCACACCTGAATTGGAAGTGTTAATATTTACATTCACAATCTCATTTGCTTTCAGGGCTTTGCAGGTTCTACAGCTAAAATGTAAGATATTAAAAAATGACCTATGTAAGAAAAAAAAAAATCTGTGAAGTTGTTTATTGAAGGATATGGTTAAGTACTGCAAGATAGAACTACAAGAGACAACTACATGAGGATATCTAAGTTAACTCTAAAAATACATTGTCACTAAGAGAAAGTGGCATAGTCATTCCATATTCTGCCTTGGCCATGGTGTGTCATTTCTCAGGCAAAATAAATTCCTCAGATGTGATTCTGTAGAGATATGCGCAACTCTCTAGCACTGACTGAATGAGACTGCTTTGTACTAGCCTAGACATCTTTGCTGTGTAGATTGACATATAAGGTGAATTTTGGAAGTTTGGTCCACTGTCAGAGGTTTCATGGAACGTGATAACTCACTGATAGCTCTTACATAAACTAGTAAGGTCTCTAATCATGCAACTCAGAAAATTCTGAACTTGACAGCCCTAAGGTCACAAATATGAGAATTCCAGAGGGTTTTTATGGCAACACAGTCCTGAGTATACGACGAATAATAAATTTATATATGAGAAATTAAATAGAAATGTGCAGATGAATTTGAGAGCCTCTAACATGGGATTAAGAGAGAATTAATGTGGCAAGGTGAAAAGCTGAGTATAAGGTTTATTTCCATTAATTGATCTCACTGTCTTTTAACAGAGAAATTAAGTGCTTACACAATTTTAAAGTGGATAACAAATACTAATCTTAACCAAATGGTTGTTCTGTCATAAATTTGTTTTACATTAGGGATCTCCACCCTCTAAAGGCTGCTTACAGAACTACTCAGATATCTAGGAAGGATGAGAATTGGAATGACTACTAGTGTCAATTTTTACATAAGACTTGTAGTATGCTTGAAGAATCACTGCAGTTTTCTTTCTTAACTAATGTAATAGGAACACAAGACCAGATAAACAAAATAATTTACAACAGCTTTTAAACCCCAAGTTTTTATAAAGACATGACTTAGATACATTTCTTCTTGGCAGTGAGTTAAAAGACTTAAAACCACACAAGTTGTGTTGAGGTCCTAAAGAACTGCAAAGACTGAGATGTGGATAAAGATGATCCCCCAGGAAAATCTAGGACTAGGGAGGAGTTCTTTTATCCTATCTAACCAAGGTACTAAAAGAGAAAATGTGTTTTTAATGGGGATTATGCTGTGGGGGGTGAGAGGGGAAGAGGTTATGTTTTGGGAAATAGTTTCATCTAGTAGATATCTTGAAAAATATAAGGTTCTGCTTTCTGTGATTTCCAAAAGGAGAGTTTGGGGGGGGGAAAGAAAGGAAAAGTGTCTTCTTTTCAATTCACTATCTCTAATATCTTGATTATGATGAGATCTTTTCAGCTTGCACATATTAGATCGCCTTCTATTTTTTGTGGTGCTTGACCTTGGCTGACCACCAGGTGCCCAACAAGCTGCTGTATCACTCCCCTCCTCAGCAGCATGGGGGGAAGAAAATAAGATGAAAAAAGAACTTGTGGGTCAAGCTTAAGTTCAGTAAATAAACAACAAAGGTCATGCATGGAAGTAAAGGTAAACAAAATTATTTTGGTTACTTCCCGTCATTAGGCGATGACCAGCCACTTACTGGGAAGTCAGGCTTCAGTACTCCAGAAGACAAATGCAGCTTTTATTGTTGAACAGGTGCCATATGGTATGAAATATCCCTTTGCTCAGCTTGGATCAGCTATTTTGGCTGTGCTCCTTCCCAAACTCTTGCCCACGCCTCAGCCAAATGTCCTTTGGAGGGGGGACAGTTAGGAGAGGCAGCCTTGGTGCTGTGCCAGCGCTGCTCAGCAGTAGCCGAACGCGGGTGTGTTATCAGCGCCTTTTTAGCACCAGCATGCGGCACGGCACCGTGAGGGCTGCCGGAGAGAAAAGTAACTCCATCCCAGCCTGAATCAGTACAGCCCCGTAGAACTTGAAGAGAATTCAAAATTTATTTCCAGAAGGCCATTTTAGTCATAAATCTTTAAAACTGAATGAAGCAACATGTCACTGGCTCCTGTTGGAGGAGGCAGGGTGGTCCTAGCTCTGAGGAATATTGATTTGAATGTTGCTTGTCTGAATGTAAACACAACTCTGACATGGTTCAATTTTACTGGTTTTTGCAACAGATCGCTGATTTCTTTAAAGGACTGTGAAACTCCTTTCCACACCTGAGAACAAACCCATGTCTGCAACCATGTTCAAATGTACAGAAAGAAAAATGCAGCATAGTATCACCTAAAGCAAAACAACAGTTCCTTCTTCCCCAGATTAGGCAAATTTGTAATTTCACCTACTTTTGGAGCAGAAATTATTTAAGGCTTAGAGACATAAAATTTTTTTCAGATGCAAAATGGTTTGGCCGATGAATGTGTGACAACTTCTATTGCCAAATTAACACCCAGCCCTCAGGAGGACTTTGTAATCCTCAAAATAAAAGCATTTCCTCTAGTCCTGACAGCTGAAATCAGGGCCTGAAATATTCATCCTATTGGAGGACTAGAGAACAGTGAATTAATCTCTTTCATAATTCTGAAAAGGGCTGAGGTAAAAGACGTATCCTTTCTTGGTGACAATCCCAGTAAAATAAATTCACAAGTTTTTCAACCTGTGGAGCCTATTAGTATAAAAATAAATATATTATATATTTTATAACATATTATATTATAAAATATAATATATTATTTATAGAATACATTATCTAAAATATATAAATAAATTTATTTTATTTATATTACAAATAGAATGTATTTATTATATAGATGATAATTTATATTATTATCTAGATTATATAATTTCATGCATGCCATGTCTATGGTGTTTAACTGCACACAGACAAGCTTTTAAATAAGCATGGGTATGTCCACCAAAACTGATCACCCAAAGTTGGGCCAGTTACACAGGCAACAGGATAACTAATGTTACTTTTTCTAATATGATTTTAGGAAAGATCCATCTGCCTGAACAAAAAAAAAGGCATATTTATGATCAATTTCTTAAGAGGTTGGTCAGGTTTCAAGCTTCTGGAAGAGTCACATAACCTGTCATAGAAAACAAATTAAAATGTTGATGAACACATAGCATCTCATGACGAAGCAATGTGCACATAAATAAATAAATACATAAATAAATAAATAAATATAAACCAAAAGATACTTGCATTGTACTACTTAAAGTGTCTAAACTACTAAATATTTGCATTGAACTGCAAAAGGACTCCAGAATAGCATGCCAGTTAATAATAAATACAAGTCAATAGTAAATACAAGTCAAGGAAACCTTTTGTTGCAAACTTTAGTGCATTTTTAATAGCAGTTGCACAAGCTGGTAAAATATGTGCTACCACATCCATCAGTCATCATCAAATCACAGCTAGCACATGTTCCCTAACCTCTGGCATGTTAGATATTATTCCCCGCGTATCTTCACTTCAAAATCTGCCCCATCTGACTTACAAGTTCTGAAACTGAAGTTTTATTTGTCTGCTCTGATTTAATTCATCTTATTTCCTGTTATGGTAAGTGTGGGCAATCTTCTTCTCACTAGTCCTACCTAATACATGGATAACATGTAGTAGCCTTTCACAATATTTCAACGTGAAAATGATGGCTTCTTCATATCGCCTCTTTTTCAATATGCAAATCTCAAAAGCAAACACTTCACATCAAACTAAAACAGATTCTTTTTTTCACATTATTCAGAAGTCTAACTGACTATTCCTAAGGTTTTTTTTGCTAAAATTGTTAGATTAAATTATTCATATATTTAATATATTACTAACTGATTCAAATTTGCAGCTGTCTTTTAAGTTAGGACAGAAATGGCAAGAAAATTCTCCGGTCTTTTAGATATCAGAAACAACTTTTGCTATTGCATGGTTTTAGATGAAACTTGTTTGTTTTACATGCTGCTCTTCAAATTCTCCACATCTTGTTGCAATAACCCAAAGCATTAATTACCTCAAAGTGCATATATACATATATTTCTAAATTACAAACAAAAAGGATTTGGTCATACTATGTGATTCAATCTAAGCTCTGTCTTCAGGTGAAAACAGTTAATCTCATTTTAGCCTTATATGATTTTGAGTAGTTCTTATATAAGGCATGAATAATAAATACTTGTTTTTATAAACTTTTCTGGATTTAAATGCTGCTTCATCAGCCAGAGGTTTTCTGCTTTGGATGCAAGCTTCAGAAGACTATCCATAAAAATGTTTTGCAAGGGTGTTGATAATGTGTTTTTACAGTAATTTTTACAGAGAACAAAACAACCAACAGGGAATATGGACATCTATCCTGTCTTTGGTTTTTTTCCAGACTTCCTAGTCATGTAAGAAACTTAAGAAATATCTGGATGAGTGCCCTTTCATTTTATTTTATTTGTATGTTATTCATTTAGACTTGCTATTTAACTATGTCCTCACTTCACCTTCAGCTAGATCGTTTATGATTTCTTTATTTTAAAAAAAAATTGCTATTACTAAGAGATTTCACCTTTGTTTATGGATAGCTGAAGAGTGGTCTGTACCATATCCTTTTATCCCTATTTTGATAGAATAAAAAGAGTAAGTTCTCACAGATGTTTCCACAGTTTTTCTCAGGCTAAATGAATTGACAAAAATAAAGACGGATTAGCAACGCTGATCTTTGCCGCAAGAAACATTTGTACTTGGATCAAATGCAATAGTTTGTCCTTTAATTGCACATATTCCAAAATGCTGTATTTCAGAATATGGAAAAACTTCTAAGTCTTCAAGTTTTTGTTTTTCTGTTTCGGTCTGGCTCCATAATGATTTAGGGAAGTTTTATTCAATAGCTCTGCAAAATATTCTTTGTTTGACATTGTCTATCCATATTGTTAAGTGGGAAAGAAATGTTTGATTGAATGGCATAACAAATCTGTTTTCTCAGATGAAAATTCCTCATTTTTCTCTGTGATAGCTCTCAAAAAGCAGAGATGTCCTTCAGCTCAAGCATTTTTCACTGGGCTGCTCTGTTATTATATCAGTAGAGCATAACAGTGTCTTTTAATCAGACTGAGGTTTAAAGGTCTGCTGCATGTCTTTTTCTAGTGACAGAAGAAGATCCCAGCAGGGAGGAGGCAACAGTCAAATGCTTTACTTGGTTATAAATAAAGGATTGAAAAAGCAGTTCTCCATTCTTGACAGATCCATTGATTTCTTGAATTTTTGGCAGGTTTGTAATGGCAGATGTGCTCAGTAGAACTGTAGGGCATGCTTATAGCTACTTACAGATTTTTGGAAACTGCTGTTTCTGCTAAGTTATTCAGTTTAGAAGTGGAAACCCACATTTTATAATAAAACTTGATGACATCTGTCACAGCTTGATTACTTATGTTGAGGTAGTAACTTAAGTCCTTTAGTATGAAGAAATAACAGTGTGATACTTTATGTGTAATGCTGCCATCTATCCAAAGGCTAAAATCAGTTCTCTATCAAGTCTTGAAGCAAAAAAAAAAAAGGCTCCAAATAGGTATAAGGAATAACCTTTCCCCCACGAGGACAGTTAGGCATTTGAACAGATTTCCCAGAGAAGCTTGTGTAGTCTTATTATTTGAGATTTTCAATCTAGACTGGTTAAAGCCCTCAAAAATGTAGTCTCACCATGCTTTAAGAAGGATGTCTTGAGGTCCCTTCCAACCTGAATTTACCTATGGTTTTGTAAAAACTATTTTGTTCCTGGTCTAGGAACATCAGTGTATTATTATTGTTACATAGACGATCTAAGTCTAAGCACATCATCTTAATCAGATATTGGTTAATATGTCACATCCAATGAACTATTGTCTAATTTTAACTATCAAAGTTGTAGTTTTTAGAGTTATTATCAGAAAAAAAATTTAAAATAATATAAAATCTTAGGATTACTTTCTCCTTAATCTGTAATTCTTAAACTTTGGCAACAGAAATGAAATTGCTTGAGCTATGATAAGGAACCACACTGAAATGCCAGATTTCTGTTGATAATCTAGTTTTGGTCTACAATTTTATACTTTCCAATGCCAATCCAAAGAAACAAATGCTTACTATTTTTTTTTCTCATAGTTATTAATTCAATACTCTAAGAACAGGAATTAATCAGGGAAAGACAAAATCAGAATGTAAGAGCAGCCATAACTGCAAAAAAATCATTCACGACTTGAAGTGTCTCTAGAAACAAGACTGAATTCAGACACAGCAGAGTAACAGAGAAGAGAGGGGAAACTTTGTTTTTCTTGAAGAACATTTTTAGTAGCAACTGCGGTAGAAAGGCACTACTGAAATTCCAAAATATATTGCATTACTGTGTACTCTAAAGGGAAGTGGATAAAAATATTTTATAGTAGTTCTTCAGAAATAGAAACTTCAGAGCACAACTTATACCATCATTTGTAACAGTTCTGCTTTACCACCTCTACCTGCAAATTGCCGGAAGCTCTCATTCACACGAGAATTAAATACAATATTTTACAGAAGTGGCATTGAAAGGCTGGAATTTTGGGTAGATTCTAGGAGTTCAAATGAGTTTGTAGTGTCAAGGAATCAGACACTAGTTTAGTATTCATCATGTGACCAAACTTCCCTCTAGAGACTGAATTTCTCAAACAACAATGGAGTCCTTTAAAATGTACTGAAATATGAAAAGACCAGACTAGGGCTTTAGGAAGAAATGACTTCAGTTCATGTGAAAAGTAAATTGGACTTATCCAATATTTTTACTTCTGATAAAAACAGAACAAAATGGAAATATATACCTAGAATTCACAATGTTAATCTCTTTAATTTTTCATATACTAATTATAAAATAAAGGGGAATAAGGCAGTTATCATTATACTTAACTAGCCTGAGGATAATTCTATTTGTAATCCTAAAACTTGTAACTTCTGAGCATTCACGTAGAACTAAACTTATTCTGCTGAGTTAAAAAAAATATATATTTTCAATGCCAGTAGTAATTTAGAATTTATGTTGTGGAAATATTTTCATGTGTCCAACACAGATAACTATTTAATAGATTTTATAGGGGTCCTCAGGCACATAATATTCATTGCAAACTCCATCTGTGGGCACCTTTTGTTGTACTTAGCTGCCAACAGATGCATCTAACATTAGCATCTAACAGTAGCTTTCAGAAGTTCCTCCACACACCAAAAAAAAGAAGGGGAAAAAAAAAAAGGAAGAAAATGTCCAGTTTATATAAAATCAACCTCATTACTATGAGTTTGGCAAATGAAATAATTTGTTTGGGTGTGCCCACAGGTAGGCTACACCCAAGTATGCTGGGCTTCACGGTTTAACTATAACACAACTAAATAAAAAGACTAATTCTTGTCCTGAAAAGCAGTTAGATGAGATGGTGCTGGAAACAAGCACTAAATCTTTCAACAGCCAAAGTCCCTACAAACTGCTTCATGCAACAGATGTATTCTAAAAGTGTAGGTGTGAAAAGTGTATTTCTAGTATCCTTTAAAGGAAAGCAGACAGCTTAACACAAACACCCCATACAGGAATGCAGAGCAGAAGTATTCCTACTCTCAGAGCCCATACTGGTCTTTGGGGGGCAACAGCCCATAAGGTAAAGGATGTTATGAACATAATTACTTACAATCACTGCACATCTCTATAAACTTGCCATGAGTGCAGCTGGTACCAAAGCATAAGGAAATTTTTTGGTCTGCAGCAAGAATAACAGAATAAAACAACCTGTGAGGGCATGGCTGCTTAGAAAACAAGCCAGCTTTTTGATGAGGTGGGCCTGAATTTATGAGATTTTAGGAAAAGTGATGCCTGTCCCCTGGTTCTTCTCCTCACTATCCCCGACAAGCTGGTTTTCTCTTTCTGGTGCTTTCTCTTTCTGGCCCCCATTGTACTCGAACAATTCAGAATGCTGAAGCTGTCTCACCTGGGGCAGCACCCACAGCCATGGGCCCAGAAGATCTCTTTAAGCTCAGACGTGGGTCTGAGCTAGAGGATGCAGGTGGGTAGTTTGGCCAGATTATGGCTGGTGGGGACTGTATTGATTGACTGCTGATTCAACTTGCTGATTATCTGGTTTTATGGAGCCTGGCCTCATCACTATGTGCCCAACAGGTATTTGTTGGACCTGATCCTGACCCACCGATTGAATTCCAGGCTTGACTTTAGCCATGCTTCTCACTGTGCCACTGGTCTGGACTGGTGGTTGGTCCTGGCTGCCATTCATGAGTCAGATCTGTTCCCTGGCTACTCTATGTGAACCCCTGCTCTTCGCACCCGTCATCCCAGAGGGAGCAGCTGGCCCGATGGCCCAGGCCTATTTTATTTGCCAGTGTGAATTTAGATCTCCAGTACCTGTGTTGACAGGCTGTTAGTCCCCAGCTCCAGAGCTGGTGCTCAGAGCAGTTCCTCAAGGAAGCGTTCTCCGAGGAGGGACCCTAGGGCAGTTCCTCTGCCAGTGCCATCAGACCAGGCAGGGACACCAGTGTTTCCAGATTCTGTGCTAGCAGTAATTTGGGAAAAGTTTCAAAACCAGTTTCAGTGTCTTGGGTTTGATTTGGGATTGAGTTTTTTTTTTTGACACAGAGGTTTTGTGAGGACTTTTGTCAATCTGTTCTGATTTAAAAAAGGAGCTCATTACATTTCTGATGGATCTGGCCAATGTCAAGGCTTGACATCCAATCTTCCCCTAGCAGGCTGGTTTTGACTCTCAATGCAGCACGGGGCTGGTACACCTGCTGTATTCCTGCAGTCACATTTAAGAAAATGCTTCCATGGCATAAGCACAAGGAGGAGAGTGGGAAGAAACACTCTAGTATAGAGGCATCATCTAGAGCCTGCCATGCATATGAGCATATGTTCTCAGCCACTGCCACTATGTTTGACTAAAACTTTTAACAGGTGATTTTATGCTCAATGTTTCTATTACAGGTCTGTAAGAAGCATAAGTTTGTTTGCCTGAGAGCTGGGTAAAAAATAAACTTAAAATCCAAGTGTTGGAATAAGCAAGCAGTGCTAACTACATAATAGAGATCTATTATGTAACCCTAAATGTATCATTTGCAGATCTGCCCAGACAAAGCTTTTCTTTGTATAATAGGCATCTGCTTCAAGAGTGGTCCATGACAAACCCTCTGAGAATTCTTGGTAATTACAATAAAGGCTGAAGTATTAAACACATCCTAAAATACCAAGCACGATTTTGGATCACTTGAGGCACTTTCTTCTAGTAACTACTTTCATAATTTCATAATTTAGAAGTGACATGTTTCTTTGATAATTCATCTGTAAATCTTAAGTGTAATCAACTATTTGCAAAGTGATGGATTTTACGGGAGATTGTAATTTGTGGATTTAAGCAGTCTAATGTTGTGTAATGAGTTATGAAAATTCTGAACTTAATATCTGGTGCCTGTAAGATAAACAATTGCCTTTACAGGAAACTGGAGAATAAGAAAAAACACTGTTTATTACAACATAAATACTAGTTACAATATTTCTATGCACAGCTACCATTGCACTGAGAGTTAAGTTTCTGGTACCATAACAAAAAGAACGAAAAATATTTAGCTTTAATTCTCATCTATGTGCCTCTTCCTCATCTTTGTGCCTCTCCCTTACATTCCCATGCACACCTGCACGTCTTTGCATCCTGTTTCCTCATGGCTGTGGCTGCCTAAGTCATTATTTCCACAAGCAGCTCACTGAGGAAGGTGCTAGCAGTCCCTGCTCCCTCAGTGAGTCAGCAGGAGGCAGCTCCCGAGAGGGCCCTGATTCCTGAGAAAAAGAGACCACGTTTCATGACCATGGTATGCTATGTTACATGACTCCACAGCTGAATCCTAAGAAATTGGACATGGCAGTCGCCCGAACACAACATTGTTTTGGGAAAATTACAGCTTGAGTACAGTGGAAATGCTGATACTTCCCTATGGCAAATACTCTTGAAAAATTGAGAGACTGAAAACAGTCCTTGAAAGCATTTAATAGCTGCAGACAGGCTCAGAGCATAATAGCTCTTTGATCTTGTGTATGATGGGAAGAGCACCACTGGGAGCTTAATGCCATCATTTTATGCAAATGTCACAGAAGGAGACTCCACGTAGCTAAATTGTTCCATCTCAAATGCAACATTTATGAAAGCCATCACTTCTTCATTATCCTTCAGGTAGATACAATAGATCGTTATATAATAGAAATTAAATCTAAATGTTATCTTTGAGTTTGGAGAACTAGAAGTTGCTTTAATTAGAAAGAGAACTGCCTGTGATATGTATCAGCCTGTTTGCAGAAAGCTACTGTCAAGAAAAGCTGACTGTAACGAATAATGCAAACCTTATAATATCATAAGGAAAGCTCCGTATAAAGTAGCAACTGAAAATGTACAAAGACAAACCACAGTCATTGTGAGAAAAAGAAAAATCTGGGATACAATTTTCATTTACTTTGTGCAATCTCACTGTGGCTGAGGTCAGCAGAGAATTTTTACAAAATGGGTTCTGCAAATAAATTATTTTGAAAACATTGTTATCAATGTTTGCAGACAACGCCTTTAAATTAAAGAATAGAATTTCTCCCACCTGATCTTGAAAACAAACAAAAACAAAAAGCCAGTACTGACTTCTCATCCTGCTCTAAATTCAGTTTGGGTTTTTTTCAGAGACTTCAAGGCCATTTTTATTTTATTTAACTAAATAAAAAGATGTTTGCTTGGTTATAACTTCCTGGTCTTTCATGAGGTGAGTTAGTTTTAAAATCACATGGAAACAACAATGATCATCTGAGAAAACTGCATCTTTTAACTTGCAGCAAATATTTTTAGAGTACAGATAGAACATGTTTTTACTACACAAGGAAAAAATTAGGATCAGTATGTAGAACCTATAATGAAAATAATGCATCCAAAAATCACAGAAATGAGTGGTGCATTTTTGTATAAACCATTTATCAAAACAAATTCCAAGTCAGAAATAAAAATTGTAGTTAACTAGAGAGAAAGGTACATATGCTATGAATCACAAAATGAGAAATTCTAAAAGGAGAAATTTACTCAAAACTGCTTGCTAATAAAAATAAATAATTTAAATCAAGTTTTGCATAAGACCCCTTTGTTAAAAACAACTGAGATCGTAACTTTTTTTTTTTTTTTTTTCCATTTCTATGCAGCCAAAACCAAAGCCAATTAAAACATAAAAGTTAAGGGTCAGTTCTCATCCTGGACTCAAGATGACTAGATTTTTTTCTCTTAAGGTCATTGTTTCAAGTTACTGACTTTGACTTAAATTAAAAAAAGTGAAGTGGCTATCATTGATATATAATATTTCTACTCTAAACACAAGGATTTGATAGTCATAGATGATAACTAACAGTTAGTTCCGATATGGATTGATCCTGCACTTTTAATGACAAGCAGCATATAGTGAATGCAGCAATTCAATGAGTAGGATCCACTTGTTACAGCAATAGCAAAGCTTTCAATCATATTGCAGTTAACTACTATTATCACTCAGAAATAAAGTGTTGATAAGTTGGTTATATTGCTTTCAGTGCAAAGTCCATGGTTTTCATTTATTTACTCACTCCTTTTTGTAGTAGCAGTGGTAGCAATTGCAGTAATTATCATACATTAATACAGAAATGAGGGACTGAAGGAGGAGACAGGGATTTGTAAACTGAACCCTGCTCCAGTGGGTCTATTAATGACCTACAAAGCCTTGTTACCACACGATTTATGGCACATATGTCAGTGTTCCCCACGGCTAGAAGCAACCAGCTCTGCACGTGAGTCATTCTGCAGGACCCCCAGCTCCTCTGCTGTGTTTCCCTCTTAGCTCTGGGTTATGGGATGTGACAACTGGCCACACACATCCCATTAGACTGTTGTAAGAACGTTGATATGCTGCACTGATTTCTTCTTGCCTTGTGTGCCAGAGCACATCAGAGCACAGTAAAACCCTTCCTTGGCTCTCCTTCAGGAACCTTTCCTAAAAAGGAAAGAAAAATAAATCTCTCCTCTACCCAACTTCAATTTTTTACAAAGCTTGTAGGAATCTGGTATAATTTTGATAGCTCTACTGCTCTGATAAATTTGATTGCAATTAGACAGTAAGTTCACAAGCTATTGAGAAAGTATTAGCAAGAGATAAATATGCCATCTCTATCATATGACTGAATTAATTTATATCTGCCAAATCAAATGCACAAGGAAAAAATTGGCTATATTAGGGAAAAAAATTAAATCAGTTTTAAAAAAATTGTAGTAGAAAACAAAATTGATTAATCAGTACTAGCAAGATTTTAAAAGAGAAATGAAAGATTAAGTAGGCTTCTCATAGAATAAGTAACAGGGAACATACCTTTTTCTATTTACTACCACTACTAAAAATGTTTCTAAAAAACATGTGGTTGCTTTTGCAAGAATATTCACTTAGGATTTTTTTTTTTTAAGTTTCCTCAAGTCAAATGATTGATCTATTATAGAATGACCTGAGATGGCTCCCTTTTTACTTAATGCTGACAAGCACAGCATGTTTGTTAAGGTAATGCCTAATAAAAATTCAGTTGGAGAGCCAATCCTGGTAATGCTGGCACACTCTTACAGCAGATGTTTCTTACTTTAACATAGCTGAAATGGCTCTTAACTGTATCCTAGAAATGAAGAGCACAAGAAGCAAAACCTGACAAGAGCATGGTATTGTGATTCATAAAAATTGGACATTATAGAAAGGCTCCTGAGAAAACGGAATTATCTCCTTAACTCAGGGAAATCTATTGTCATGGACTGACTTTTTTCTCACACTCATTTATGAGAAAACCTTTTAGTAGTGTTTATAGTAGTTTTTCCCACATCTCCTTTTAAATACTTAATGTTATTTCATGAACCAAGGTTGTCTACTTCATGCTGTGCTCTCAAAACCATACAACTTGGTACCACTTTTTGCCCTGAACCCTGCTCCAACAATAGGTTGAAATATTTAATGAAAGATAGATCAAGGTTCAGATTTTTCCCATGGGTAATCCTGCTAACTATAGATTCACTATCACTTCTGGGACTTGAGTTAGTAGTTCTGCCTACTGCCTCCCTTTATCAGGGGGACACACCCTACATCTTTGAGCAACTCTTAGGTCTGATCAGGAATTCTTGGCATCCTTGTCTGGGCACATGATGTCAGCTACTCCATTTCTATACTGCTTGGCACAATGGAGCTCTGTTCTTGGATGTCCCTGGGATGCCACCCTGATAGAAATGATAGTTTCCTTTTCTGCTCTCTGACTATTTGAATTCTTCTGAGAAATTCTGAATACTGATGGCATTAAAGACAGAAAAGTCAAAACTTGCTTTGAGCTCTGTTTCTTGACATGCTTCTCAAAATTAAATTTCTACCTTAAATGTCATAGGCCATGTCTACAAGTCATGCATTATACTGATTTTCGCAGGGTGTTTTTGCAGATCCACCAAGAAAGGAAGTACAGAGATTAATTATAGCTCACACTTTGCTTTCAGTCTTTCAGTAAAGGGAGGAGCAGTCATGTGAGTAACTGCTGGCAAATATTATCTTACCTTTCTCACATTAAAATACCTTTCACCTACAACCTGAACAAGGTGTATCAAATTACTGCATTGTAAATAATCACTCTCCACTCAGCACTCAAAGTGCTGCTTCCTCTATTAGTCATTTTCTTTCCTCATAAAATGTATATTTAACTACCCAAGATGAAATACAGAGGACTTTCCAAGTTCTGAGCAATTGCAAGTTCTGAGTTTTATGTGAACTTAGTGTGTCCTCAAAACTCAATAGGATTTTCTGTGTTTTTCTTCTTAATTTTCCTGAACTGCAATGCAAACAGTTACAATATTGAACAGTCGGTGAAAATGGGTTTATTTTTGATTTGCAGAAGCCATTATGTCAATCCCTTTAAATCACTAGATTCTTACATGGGTTGCTGTACCTAAGACATACTAGATACTAGATATATTTTATATGTATATTTATATATTTTATATGTATAATCTATAGTGTGTTGACTTTCCCTTTTGCACTTTACCAGGAATATTGCAAAAGAAATAACCAACATTTTCTGCCATGGGGCTCCCATTATTTATTGAAAAGTACTAGAATTTCTAGCTGAAGATCTAGCTAGTCTTCAAAATTTTAAGCTAAATAAAAGACTAGTAGTACTTATTTAACACTTATGTGTTTTCCTGCCAGAAATAAATGTTTATAACTTTCAGATTTGTTAGTTTAATTCCAAAACAACTTGGGAAGGCAGAAAACTAATTGTGTAAACCAGAATTAGTATGGGAAAACTCATTACTGGTAATGTTATCTAAACCTTACACCATTAAAGTCCTTTGAAACCACTCTGAGATGCCATCTTTGACAAGAAGTCACCTAGGTACCACTCAGACAATCTAGACTGACTGAAAACTGTGTTGCCAATACAACATTTATCCTTGAATAATCTGTCAACAAATGCCTGTTTACCCAACAAAAATTACAAATATTTCTAAGAAATCCAAACAAATTCAAGGGAAATACCAAAACCATAAATTTAAGATAGAAGCGATAAAATATTTCAACTATCATGATTATGTCCTCTGTCTTTGCAATATTTCTTCCTATTAACTACTTAAAAATGTTTGTTGCAAATCTTGCTAAGTAAATTTCAGCATCTGTTGCTTCAAAGTAGCTACATGGTCATATTGACGAATCCAGATTCCCAGTCTACACTTTATCCCTAAGATCTCTAACAAAGCAAGAAAAAAGCTCATATGGACAGAAGATGTTATTCTGGGAATTGAAAATAGTTAGATCTGACTAAAAAGTAAGCCAAAGTGAGCAGTCACTCTGACATGATCCCTGAGGGTATACAGTGAAAAAAAAGTATTATGCAGTAAGAAATGTGCTCTGGAGTGTCATAGACATACATATCTTGATGTTATGGCTGACTTTTCTGAACTAAAATAAACCTTTCTTATTGAAGACTTCCTCTATCCATTGTTTTCTGACATGAATGCAACAGGAGTCTCTTCCTGCTTCTCTGTAACTGAAGAGATCAGAGAAGAAACACCATACCGAAATCAGTTTGAACGAGCATTTATAAAATCATTCCTTTTTATGCTCCTTTGAAAAATAACATAGCTACAGTCTTTTTTTCTATAATGATTTTTTCCTACAAATTAATGAGTGACAAATTCTGTGTGACAGTTTGGGGGGGGGGGGGGCGCACACACACAACATTTCTAATCTGTGAGGTCTAGTGATGCATCTGAGATGTCCAAGCAGTTTCAATGTTTCTGCTTTATGCATGATATACATCCAGAATTTAAGGCAAAAGAGAAAAGAATATCATACAAAGACCTAACAGTATAACAGCTGTCCTCTTCTCTCCAAGTAATCAACTGAAACACAGTTTATTTGAATTTTGCAAGCAACAGGCAATATATAACAAAAAACAACCAACAGGACCAAGAGATCAACAATATATGCTCAGATTATGTAGTCACCGTATTCTTATGGTATTTACTTTCCATTATGGATCATCTACTTAAAAAGAAACAGTTGTCAGGCAAACCTTTTTCCTAATGATTAATACAACATATGCCGTTATTTTTTCATACCAGGAACTCAGTTTTAACACAGACAATACAGAAGTGCACATTTATTGGGAGAAAAACATTGCTGAGAAAGTCTCCCAGTATGGGCGATTGCTCGGAACAGCAGGGATGGTCCACTGTAGCACATCTGTAACCAAACCCAAAAGCCTAGTTTACGGGGAGTGGCTTAATTAAATTTGACACAGTTCTGTTTCAATTATCTCCTGAGCGCTGTTTTAATAAAACACCAATGTCTGCAATAACGTCTGTCCAGACATCCTGTCTTCAAACTTAAGTTGCTATAAAGATTGCTTGTAACAGCACAACTTCATTCGTCAGACCAGCATAGCACCAACAGTTCTTATATAATACAGAGCTTCAAGGCCTTCTGAAATTGTTCTGTTATCCTCTGACATACCTTATACTGCCTTTTGGACTTGAAAAACTTCTAAGTATTGCTGAGAGACAGGAGAAGTAATTTCTTATAACCGTACCATGTCCTGCTATTTACATGTCTTAAACTGTTGTTTCTTCCCAAGAAAGAGTGGAGAATGAGTATCCTTTATCCTCCCAAACTGGACATAGGAAACACGTTAATAACTCCTTTTCATTAGGACTCTAACTAGGGTGGGTGTGTAAACAGCACCCTTAATGTTTCAATGTCTGGCAATCATTGACTCCTACCATCTCTGCTACCTGCACTTTTCTTCCGAAGCACAATCCTATATAAGTAATTTTGAAGTCTTATCTGTCCGTTTTATTTTTTTTTTAATTCCCAGTTCTTCTTGAGTATTATGTCAGTGGCTAATAACATGTTAATCTGTGCTATTCCATAGCAACCATGCTAAATATGGATCAGTGTCTGACTGCACTCTTTTTCTGTATGCATTTTATTAGTCTGAATATTTTTTCTATCAGTGTATGACACCAGGTTATAAGAACTAACAGTTACATATCCAAACCCATGTTTCAGTGTCAAATGCCTAAATCATGACCACGTCTTTCAGTGAAGACACCCCTCTGAATATGCCATGGCTGAAAAAACCCAAAAACTGAAATACATTATCTACTATTTATCTCCATAGAAGTAACATAATCTAAAATAAATGAATAATTTATCTAGTGAATTCAAACCTGCTTAGACATATTTGCTTAATTTACTCACAGTTTGGTGTTTATATAAAGGACAAAGTTTCCTCAACGTTTCTGGTTTTAGGGAAGAACATAGTAATGGGGGACAGGATAAAAAAGGAACATGGCATGCAGAGAGGCTATACAAGCTTGGAACCTTGCTTCACCAGCAACCAAGAATGTTTAGTGCTGCATGATATTAACTGGGGTGCAGGGAAGGCCAGATTTTCTAAAAATAACTAAGGAGTTGTTATCTTGAAGCTGTCAAGCAAACCACTCCAGTGAACTTCTTGCATTCTTCTTGTCTGTGCAGGGATCCGTTTTGAAGGCTCCTCTGGAAAGCTGCCCTGTAAGAGAAGAGGATTCCAGGAAAGCTAGGTGATTTTTGGGGATCGCCTCCTAAGAGATTGATTACCTGAAGAAAGATTGAACCTGATGAGTAAGAAATCAGGCAAGGGGGCAGGAGGCCTTCATAGATACCCAAGGAGCCTTTAAAAATCCAAATTTAAAAAGTAGACATAAAAGAAATGGAAGCAGGATCAAAGCACAGTAATAAATATCTTAGGATGAACCATACTTCCAATTTTCATAGTGTTCAAAATCCCTAAATCTCTAAATTTGCTCTTACTTCTTTAAAAGATAACTATATGTCTCCATGGAAGTACCTGTGGAGAAGTAAATTTTGTACTTCTGTCTGACTGGGGATTTGAACCTTTTTAAGTTTTATTTTCTCAGTCTTCACTGCATGTCTTTGGAGGAACATTGCTCAACAGCATTCGCAAGATACTGCGTTAAGTAACAAAACTGAATAAAAATTTCCTACAATAATCTGTCCCCTGGACACTCTTCTTACCAGTCAGGGCAGACAGTGGTGGTGATCTCAGCTGTGCTGTGAGTTATCTATACGCATCTTGTATTAATTTCTTCCAGATCCCTTTTGTCTTTATTAAGGGCTTCTCTGTTCTCTGGGAGACGTATTAAAACTACTTAATTGTCCCGGGCCTCTGAACCCTCAGTGAGGATATCCTTCTGACAATAACACAAACATTGGTGCATGGCCAGTCCAGTAACGGCATCTCTTTTCCTTAGACCTACAATTTATCTCTTTTAATTTGTTATTCACCAAAGTACATATTTCACATGCTGCTTTAGGAGGAATGTGCATATTTCAGCTTCTATTGTTTTAATCTTTGAAGATACCAATAACTCAAGCTGCTGTCTGTCCTGTATTCATTTGTTAATTATGATTTTCATGGTTTGAAAAATATTAGAATTTTATTTTAGGGATTAATTCCAAGTCTTGCAGCAATCGTCCCTGCTCTAAATTTGTCTTCAGTGCCAGATGTCAAGAAAAACAAAAACAGGGGAAATGGCCTCTCTGGGAGAGATTGTCTATATAAAAGTGTGGTGGGTGGATATCTACTCCACAGTGGACCTACACAGGCTGCATCAGGGGCTGCAGAGGAATCTCTGCTCCTACCCCTGGAGCACCTCCTCCCCCTCCTCCATCCACGGTGACCTTGGTGTCTGCAGAGCTGTTTCTCTCAAGTATTTTCACTTCTTTCTCTCATCTGCTGTTGTGCAGCATGATTTTACCCCCTCTTTGAAATGCTATCACAAAGATTTTCCCAACATCACTGACTGGCCCAGCTTTGGACATCTGGCTGCATCCAGCTCTTGTCCAATACAGGGGCAGTTTCTGACATCTCACAGATGCCACCCTTGCAGCTCCCCCACCAACAAAACCTTCTCACATAAACCCAAAGCATTTTGGCGAAATCCAGTACCTGAATGTCTAGTCACTTCAGACTCAGCTAGCGTGTGCCCTCTAAATTCACAAACAGGGGGTCCTACCTTGAAAGTATTTGTACTTGGTCTGATCCAAGTAATAATTTTGTCTTCCATAAGCCTTGGTGAGTGCTCCTTGGTTTTGCCAAATCTAGAATACTCAAATCATTAGTGTCTTCTACTGAGTTACCTGAAACTCTGTGAACTCAGTCAGTGTTACATGACAGTCAAAAATAAAGCTGCCTCTTTCGGCTGGCCAGCCAAGATCTGCTGGACATCTCTTACAACCTCCAATAAAATCAGTGTTGATGTTTAAGTCTTAGTGTGCCAGGATTCATGTAAATTACTCCCTTCTTTTTTCTTTAAAAAAGTTTTTGTATCTATTTTTACAGCTCACAAACACTCATACACACACAAAAATATATATATATTTATATTTTTCTATAACCAGATTATGCTTCACTAGGACAAAACCTTTTACTCAACAGAATTACATACATATTATATATATCTGCATATATATTATATATATCTATATGCTCTAAAGTTTTCTTTCCTGAATTAGTTCTTGCTTAGCCTTAAGCTCTTTAGAAATTGCGCATGTTTTAAAAGAATAGTTAAGTATATGGTTAAAGTACAAAATAAGTGTGTGAGTTAACTGGAACATCCCAGACAAATTCTAACTCAGCCAATTACCTTCTATTGCACCTTCTGTTTCAGCTCCATCTTTTTATGTCTGAGTGCATGATTATGGAAAATGTAAAGAAGTATTTTTAAAGTTAATTGTAAGTACATCTTTGAATTAAAGGCTAAACATTTAATTAAAACTGAAAGGTCCAAAAGGGGGCTGACATAATATTGCAAAGGCAAATTTATTTCCAGTGTTTCCTAAATTTTAAGAGCATCCCTTTACAACTTAATAATGATATATGAACAGAGGTGCTAATAGGTGGACAAAACATAAGGTAAAGATGATCCTTGATGGAGTTAGACAGGAAAGACCTACTAGTCTGAGAATTCAAATTGTTTTAATTCTCAAACCAGCTAAAATTGAAATTGGAAGTGACAATATGGACATGTTTTGTGTTTAAAGAACAAAGGCAATGTTAACTTTTAGAACAGAACAAGGTACTGACTACACTAACTGCGTCTTTAAAGATGCCAAACACAATTCTAGGAAGTTTATCAAAAGTATCCATTTTTAAAGAACAATTATATATAGAACATCAAAGAAAAAATCTTGCCAAGATTTTAATTAACTTCTGCAAATAATGAAACCTGCATTTCATATAGATAGTTTTAATTTGCCTGTTGTTCTGCTATTACACCTAACAAGTATATTCACACAAATGTATTTGTCTGTGTAACTGCTTCTGCATAAGCAATGTAGCTATGGCATATCTGCATGTATTTTCAAAACATAAGTCTTACCATCTCAATTATTTGGATTAATTTTCACACAAGAGCTATACTTACATTTCAGTTGTTCTGTAAGTAGAAATTTGTTCTTTGAAGGCGAAACCATTAAAATGCTTCAATTTCTGCAATTACTCTATTCTCCATTCTGTAAAAAGATGTCCATTCATCTTGGCAGTAATGGGATCATGCTAACACAGCTTCTAGGCAATTTTGTGAAAGAAATTAGTGTTGTATTTGAGATAATCAAAGAATGATAAAATCACAGAATGGTCTGTGTTGGAAGGGACCTTGATTACTTAACAGGTTACAAGCATGCCAGCTGCACTTGTGGATGTATGTTCTTTCTTAGCACAGAAGGTTGAGGGAAAAATTACTTTTCTTGAAGTAAAGTTTAGATAAATGTTGGCTCAAAAATTCAGAGACATTGGACAATAATGTTTAGCCACCAAATTTTGCCTCATTCAGGTGAACTGCAGGTTTAGATCACTTCTCAGATGACACCTGTCTGATACATTTAGGCTAGAATATTTAATTGCTTTGACATATCTCACCAGCACACTGCTTCTCATGTTCAAAACATATCAGATCTACCACCCACTTCCCATACCAGCTTCCCAGTAAAAAAACCACCCCATCAGTAACATGCAGATGTTCATAGAAACCTATAGTGGCTTGGGTTGAAAAAACCCGTAAACATCATTGAGTTCCAACCCCACTGCCATGGGCACCTTGCGCTAGACCAGGTAACTAACAAAGCCGCATCCAGCCTGGCCTTGAGCACTGCCAGGGATGGGGCATCCACAGCTTCTCCAGACTGAAGAAGCCCAACTCTCTCAGTCTGTATCCATAGGAGAGGTGCTCCAGACCTCTGATCATATTCATGGCCCTCCTCTGCACTTGCTCGAACAGGTCCGTGCCCTCCTTGTGCTGGAGGCCAGAGACCTGGACACAGTGTTCCAGGTGGGGACTCATGAGAGCAGAGAAGAGGGGGACAACTACCTCTCTTGACCTACTGATCACTAATATTGGTTCTACTACTTAGTACTAACACTACACTAAAAGCATGGCTGTCATATTAAATTTTGGGTTGTTTCTTGGTTTTTGTTTTTCTTTTTTTTCTGAGTGAAACAGAGCCTTAATTTCATTTAGAGGCTGACCCAATAACCAAATTATAAAGCAGTACAACAAATAACGACAGGTTAATACAAGTATTAAATTGCCATCTATTTAATTAAATATTAATTCCATTTAATTAAGGTTTTCTAAGAAGAGGCTCAAATTGTAGTTCTTAGGCAAAGGTCATTTAAAAATCAAATATTTTGAAGGAGAAAAGATAAAGCTTTCATTAACAGGGCTAATGCACTTCACCTTTGACTCAGTTGTGGCTGAGTACCTTCATCCACCTAACAGTCTGTAAAATCTTTCACAGTAACACCTACATGAAAAACAATGATGAATCTTTAAGTTTACAAATTCTTCATTTGATAAAATCATATTGCTTTTGGTCTTCAATAATTCTTAAGTATTATTTTAATAAAAAGCAACTTAATTATTTTTCTTTTCCTGGAAAACGTACAAACAAACAGAAGAACTGTAATGTGTCTTCATGTAGAAACATTTATAAAGGACAGTGAATGTTTTATTAAAAAGCTTAATATAGACCTCTGTGTGCAAGAGATAAGAATTTAGCAATGTCAAGAACAGTAATTAATGTCCTTCCTTACAAAATTAACCAATAATAAGTGAAGTGAGTATGAGTTTTTAAAGGATTTTTAAATTTTTTTTTTTGTAATAACTAGCGATCCTGAAAAGAATTTTTTCTCACATCTCTTCCATCTTATTTCCATTTATTCTGTTCTCATAATATTCATTAAGCCAGCATTTGAATGTGAAAAGATAATTTAAAGTCTTGTGCTTCCTCTCATCTGCACTACTAGCTATGATTTTTTTGTGTCAATAAATGACTATGTTACAATGCAGCTTTTCTGAAAAACTTCGTATATCTTCTCTGCATTCAGGAGAATGGAGTCCATGTGATAAACGGTCCTAGCATTTTAAATGATTTTAAAATACTGTTCAGAAAAACATATATTCTGTTTTTAAAAAGTATTATTAATTTACAGCATAGGATTGTGTTAATGAGATCATCAGATACAATTCTGATTAAATCCATTATATTTCTCATTATTACCTGTTTTTCCAACACATCCAGTCATCAATGTTTACAGAGAGGAGCAGCAGGTAAGAATAAAGTAAAATACATAAGAAATAAAAAGAAAAATAAAATCCCAGGACCCTAAAATAAGAAATTTTGTAGCTGTATTTTAAAAAGTACAGAGCTTAAGACCAGAAATATAAATCCCATTTTTATTTCAAAGCATGGAGAAACAAAATTTATCTTTCATTTTCCAAAAATAAAAAACGACCATCCACTGCATAATTAGCACATAATGCAAAACAGTCTCCTCTCCATTGTCAATCTGCTCATCTCTGGGAGGTCGCTGTGTGCAAGCCCACTACAGTCTGCTGTAAGAATTTAGTAGTAACATTCTGGAAGTACTGAAGTCTTTCACATTTTCTTAGTGGACAAAATTATAAATCTGAAGTATTGTTCATTACACAGCCACAGTGCCAGCCTTTGGCCCAGCTTATGCTTAGTTAGTGAGAGTTTTTATGTACCTTCTGAAATTGTGGCCTACAGGAAGTAGCTCCCCTCCAAGCTATACAGCAGATTACTATGTTTTTTTCATTGCAGGCCTAATTAATCATTCAGTGAAATAAGCGCTCTTCGATAACCTCTTTAAGAATCAGATAAATTTCTGATCCCTTTCGAATATAAAATTCAGAGAAATTGGGTAGTTTTGTAATGCTGTTTTACTTTAAAATTTCCTAGAAACCAACTTATCCTAACAGCCTTATCACAATTTGTCAACGTGCTGCATTAATTGACTCCTTATTGATAGATGCCTGTGGAATGTGATTCCTATTCCCTGTGCCACTGATTGCTTACTGTGAAATACTGAAGCATTCCTTAGAAGCAAACATTGGCAGGTGAATGTACTGACCATCAGAAACACCACAGTTCAACTAACTCTTTCACACAGGACAAGCAGTGCAAGAAAATAGAGACTTTTTTTCCTATCCCTTCTGTTCCCCTGGTTTGCAGGTCCTAATGTTTTAAATCTTCTAGGGCTGAAATTTAAGTTTGCTGGTGAAAGGGGAAAAGGCCATGACAGGTTAAAGTCCAGCGTGAGTGAGGATGTCCACATGTTGGCCACAGCGCTGGAGCAGAGCAAGCCATCAGAAGAACCTGGCTCTGTACTGGCTCTGAGGCTGGAGGAAATTAGATATTTGCTGCTATTTACTCCTCATACACAGATGCAATCCTTGGAACAGGGCCTCAAAGTGAGGATCTTGAGCTAGTATCTGAACAATATTTAATATTATTTGGCACTCGACCGAGAATTTGTGTTTGTATCCTTCATACCAGATGCCTGTGGAACACTGAATCTATCAACTTATTTCAACTTTTTTTATTTTGAACGTTATCTTCTGATATCAGAAAATTATGCCTGCTGGACTCACATCATTAATTTAGATTTCACAAAGAATGCATTTTGTTTCCCTAAAAAAATAATCATCTTGCAAAAAATACTTGTCATGGTTAAAAGCACAGTGAAATGCTGCCAGGGAAAATCAGGCAATTTACATTTCTAGCAAGACTAGGTGTACAGTGCACAGCATTGAGAAATTTGTCTAAATTCTATCTGCAGTTTTCAGATCAGTAAGACAGATTTGACATATGTACCGACCACAAAAAAGTGGCGGATGAAATGAATAATTATTGCATTGGTATTAACTTGAGGGTTTTCAGCTAGAATTTCTGATCAATATTTCAGTCAGAGCACAGACTCTGTTAGCAGAACATTAGGAAATGCTTTGAAATAAATGTAAATACTATATTCTGATTTCGTTTAACATCAATATCAATTACATTGTTTGATTTACTGGCCTGTGCAGGAAGGTCACCTTATCTCAAAAGTCTATGAAATTCACTGTCTATTTGAAGTAGAAATTATTAGCTTGAGTCAATAATAATCAATAGGCCTTAGACATGAAGCAAAAGTTTTAAAGCTCTACAGAATACAGAGAACAGAGTAGAAATCCAGATAGATGATTTCTGATATTTGGTATAATTAGTTTAACTTTCAGTGCCCAACAACCAAATACATTAAAATAAATAAAAGTTCAAAGATATTGAAAAGTACTTCTGGAAATAAAAAAAAGACACAAATATTTAAGTCAGAAGCCGAATAAAATATACCACATGCAAAATTTATAGAAAAAAGCAAGATCTGAACACAAAACCATGTATTTGCTCAACTAAGATATAAGATTCACTCACAAAAAATGTATTAAATTACAGTTAGTTAAAAGAAAGGTTTCTCTACCCAGAAGCTGAGGTAGGATAAGAACAGCCAAAGAAACTGACATTTTTCAAATTTATATAACAAAATCTTTTGGAGAATGAAACTAAAGTTCTGTAGTTCCTGAATTTCTACTCAAAGAGGGTAGAAATACACGGCCTAAAGTGACTCAAAACATAAATATTTACCAAAAAAGAAAAGAGCCTCATCTACAAAACTTGAAATTTCACATCTGTTGGGAGATGAATCAAAACCAATCCTGTCATGCAATGAGTGTTTCCTGTAAAAGTGTGGTATGAGTTGCGTTCTCTGTTACAAATATCATCTATATGTGTTATGTATGGGTACAGCTTCCTCTCAGGTCTGCTGCCACTTATCAGAGTGGCATAGAAGGAAGCATTTTGCTCTTAAACACCAGGTAATTTTGTCCCCCAAGTCAGTAGTGATACATAGACTAGAGAAAGAGGCAGGCCATTTTAAAAAAAAAAAAAAAAAAAAAAGCACCAGCTGGTCTGCTAAAAATATTTCCTGAAAATAGTTTGGGAGTTAGAACTACTGGGAGCAGGTCAGGGAGTTTTCACTCCTCACCTACACAGCTTTAAGAGATGCAGCACAAAGACAAGTAAGCTACACACACCTCTTAAAAATAGCTACCTTACTAATAAAAATAATTAAAATAAAGAAACAATCTAAATAAATGCAATAAAATTGGAACATAGGAAAAAACCTCCCAAAGTCTTTGTTTTCACTTCTATGGTATTTTCTGATTTTCCAGTTCGCAGAGATCTTCCAGCAGACATTATAGTTTCAGGATGTTAGAACAAAAATTAATCTGATCTCATACAAAAAAGACAAGACCAAAGTTTATTTCTTCACAACCTATAGAAGGTCTTGCCTAAGTGTAGCAATTAATAGGCTGGAACATTAAAAGCTAACATCAATCTTGTTTAACAATTATTGATAGAAAAATCAAAGTTAGTACCTCCTTAACAGCACTAAGTTGAACTCTGTATCACTAGTAAGTAAGATTCAGTAAATACAGTATGTTCCAGATGCTCCGTTAAACTAAACATTGATTTTTGCTACTGTACCATTACTTCTTTCTTCCTTTCTGTTGTTTTGTTACTACTTATATTTTGCTAGCAAAGACTGATCTCAGCACTGAAAGTTCATGAGCCAAAATTGTGCAGTACAGAAAACTGGAAATAAGGAAGAAAACCAGATTTGTTATTCATCTTTCTCCAAGGTCTCACCAAAGATGGAAGAGGTTTCTCAGCTTAGTGGTACACGGATAATAGCCTTCAATGTTTTTCAGTTTTCAAGACTGTAATCACAATAAGCTTTAGTGTATTCTTGACTACATTTTTCTCAACACAAAATCCTCCGATTCAGAAAACATTGCTTTTTTTTGTTTTGTTTTGCAGTAGGATTTAATAAATTATACTTAATGTTCTAGCTATTTTGGTTTGATTGGTGCTCTTGTAATTCTGTTGGGAGGTAATACTAATTAAAACTTTCTCTGGACCAAAAAAAAAAAAAAAATGTAATGTAAAAAAATTAAAAAGTTTGTTTATCATTTTCTTAGTGGTAATTAATTAGTGTACCTTAGTATCTTCCTATATTTGCACATAAACCGCTATTTTTCACATAAAATAGGTGTCAGGCTTGTTTTGCATGAAGTTCTACATTTAAATAATTATAAATAAACATAATAACATAATAATTGATTTGAAGACCAGAATAATCAGATATAATAATCAGAATAATCAGATCCTGATTAATACCACTCTTTCTCTCGAACTCAGTACTTGGATAGTATTGCAGGGATTATTTCAGAAGAAACTGGGCCATGATTTCTTGTGACTACTAAAACCAAAACATCATAAGCAGAACAAGAGAAGTGATGCATCAGTTTGTTACCTCTATTCACAGACAGGAACTTGTTTATCCATTTAACCTTAGCTGCTGAAATGGAAATATTTCCCAAATATTTCTTGACCCTTACTGGCTACACAATTGATGCTTTTTTCTTCTTTTTTAATTTTTTTTTCAGACTTGGCTCACAATGAATCACTGTACATCTGTACATATACATATATATAAATACTTAACATTGATTTCTAAGTAAATCTTGCAAATGGCCCAATTCAGTGCAACTTCAACACTCCAACTTACTGCTTTTGGGTTTTTTCAGAGTAACAAGCTTTAGAAGAAGATTATAGAATGTAACCCAAACTAACAAACCTATTACAAAGAAAATAAGTGTTTTCATTTGCAAGCAGAAGGTGGACTGGACATTATCAAGATACCATGTGAAATACTGCAATCATAAATATTTTACTGAATAGCAACGAGAACCTGCGTGCTGTCACTGAGAACATGTGAGAACCGGTGTGCACTGAGAAGCATGTGTGCCTTCAAACTACACTTCATTCAAAGTGCCTTTGGAATTCAGATTTATGAATAAAGGTTATCTTTCAATGAGGTCAAAATATATTCACACATGGTATTATTCAACGCCCCTGAAAACTACAATTCTGCTTTGACAGAATTTGTTTACTTTTGGAAAGTACTTTCCAGTAAATTGGAAGATTTTGTCCCTGCCTCTCCTCCTGTGTTCTTGGCTACTTCGCTGCTAAGAGAATTAGCAAATCTCCTAAGAAGATCTGATTTACACAGTCATTTACAAGACTATTTACGAGGTCAATTACCAGATCATTACAAGATTGGTGGCTACACTGCTTCCAGCAATGCAGCTTTTCTCAACCTGCTGCTCATCCACCAAATATCCTGGCAGATTTTCCCTATCCCAAAGAGACTGCTGTGTTGATATTGCCCAGAATTAAATGAGTCTTCAAAAGTTCATTTGAACAATACACAATAAAACTCTATAAAATGGCTTTTAAAACAATCTTTTACTTAAGAATATTTATTATCCATTCTACTATCAAATCACTTAAGTATGACTCTTGGGAATAGCATAAATGATTTTCCTATGACCCTTGATATAATTAACTCTAATTTTAATAATAAATTTTCTGAAACAGGGGAGTAATTCTTAAGCTATCTATATACAAATATTTCTTTTAAATGGGGATATTTGTTACAATTTAGATTATTTATTTTTATTCCCTGATTTTCCTAAATGATTCTTCCCTAAGATTATCTGACACTACTTATATGGTGGCAGTGGTCCAGTAACAATGTTGGTGTCTTGGGTTCCAAACAGTATTTTACAACCTGCCTTTAGAATACATGCATAGTATCTGTTCTCTGAGATATAAACATACATCACTACCACCAAGAAAGAAAAACCCGTGGTTATTCACACCAATAGAGACAAAACAGAGATTTCTTTGGAATTTCGTTATTTGATCCTTAGGTCCATTTTGAGTAGAAAAATTCTCTCTGAAAATTCATTGAAGCAAAAGGCACAGCTTAATTTTTTGTGTAAGTTTTAAAGTGTTCAATGCAAGTTACATACACAATATGCACATGGGATTCAGTTCTGCTCATAGTATAATTTGGACTTCATTCTGTTCATTAGCCAATGTTTCAAGGATAGGTAAAGATGCCACCAAAATTTTCATGGAGGGCAGTATTTTGTACTAATTTTTTAATATATTTGAACTTAAGAGCTAAGAATTTTTATTTTAGTCATGTAAAATGCAAAAAGAAAGAAAACCAAAGGTCACATCTTCAGTGTTTTCTTCTGATCATTCAAAAAAAGCCTAGTGTTTGTTCTAAAAACTTGAGATCTTATAGACCTATTCAAAAAATTATCTGTTGTGCAATCAGAAGTGCTGACCTCTACCAATGCAAAATAAAAGCTGAATCTCCAGTAAGGTCAAATAAACACAGGGATCATTAAGATACTCTGAGGAGTTTAACATTTTGCATACTTTTAAATGCCTACTATTAGCAGCATTAATTATTAACAGGCTAAATGCAAGAAATTATGGATTTTCAGATTTTCAGGATTCATATTTCAGGCTGCTTTGGAAACTATTCCTCAGGTTCTCAGTCTATTAGGTTTGATTTCTGATATGTACATTCCCATACACAGAAAACTATATATAATATAATTAAAGGATTTACAAATATTCTCCATTTAAGATATTGCTGTCATCAAAGATTCCACCTCCTGAAGCACAGGTCTACAGAATTTGTGATTAGTCTTATCAAAATTGTATTCCCTTCACCACATCACCTATGTTTCTAAAATCTCATGAAAAATTCCATCTTTAAGTAGGATTTTATTTCAAAGTTAAATGAATTCATTGCTGACTCTAACTCTCAGGTACCTGCATAGTCAGAGTGCAATAAACCCACATGAATTTCTTCGGAGTTAATGTGTATTTTCATGTGTGTAATTCATTAGAGATTAAAGAGTCCAAACAAACACAAACAGATGAGCAGTTTATATGCACGTGAGAGTTTTAAAAGAAGAGATTTAACCCCAGGACCTCCTTTCCTTTCAAGTCCTCTTGGCTCCAAATCCCACACAATTTTCTTCCTCATCTGATTTCACTTATCTCTCTGTGTGATACACTTACACAAGTTATCTGAAAATATATATAAGAATTTCTGTTATTAAAGGAGTTCTTCTAATTGGATAGTATTATTTCCAACTGTAATTCCTCAAGAGGAATAAAAGAGCAACTAAAGTGTAAGGAGAAGCACAATTTCCATTTTGAATATTTTCAATTTTTTACAGAGTAAAAAAAATTCTGTGAGAATAGCTGTGATCATGACTTCAGAAATCTTTTTGGAAATACTATTTGAATGGAGAATACAGTGAAAACTCCACATTCATTGTACAAAATTCAACTTAATCAAAATCATATCTTGCATAATACTTATCTACTGAAATATCAGGACAACATTTTCCATAGTTTATTTACTTAGAAATTTGAGTGACATGGCATGCTGGGAATACTGAAACTAATACTGTTACATGGCTCTCATTCCCTCATTGTAAGAAAAAGGCAGACTCTGAATCTGTAATGGATTAGTTGGTTGGAAACTGCCACCTTCAGCTGGGTGTTACACCACCTTCAGGGTGTTACATTCCCATCATTTGCTGTGGAATGAAAACATGGGCACAATCAATAAGGAAGCTGTGAGTACACTGCAAAAAAATTCTTATGTCACACTTGATTTCCTACTTCAGTCATACAATAGCTTATCCATGTGGCCAATACAAAACTTTCTGAAAATTTCACCACCCGCCCCCCCTCCCAGGATCTGGTCAAATGTGCTTTTTGCCTTAAATGAAAAGGATGCAGAAAAGGAAGAAAAAGATAAATGAATAGAGCTATGCAAAATAACATGTGGGCACAGATTCTCCTAGGAAACTATTAAAATGTACAAATAACAACGTGATAAAACAGCCAGAAAACTTTTACATACGTATACATTATGTATTACATTATATAGTCTCTAGTAGAAAATATTACATATTAATATGTAGTAATATATGTCGGTGCATATAAATATTGCATATACATATATATAATATATATGTATATATGTATAATTTCCCCTCTTCCTTACTTCCCATGGGCTTTTTCATCATATTCCTTTTGAATTACACACCAGTGATATTTTGAAAGTGAAAATGACTCATCAGTTTTATGAGAGTTGCTTTTGCCTGATACTAATTTGCCCTATTGTCATTACCCTTGTATTACCTTTAACATTTCCCATGGTTGCTAAACTCAATAAAACGTTTTCAATGACTATGGCTCCCCATAGCCAATCTACCTCTCTACCTCATATGTTTTTCTATAATTACAGAAGAATGCAAGATCTTTTCCACTAATCTGATCAGGTTTTCTTGGATTAATTGAGTATGTCTTCTACGTTATGAGATAACTTACAAATGTTTATTTAAACAGATATTTTTCCCTAAAAGAAAATTAAAGCAAAACAGTTTTCTTCACCAGATTCATAGCACAGAACAAACAAAAAAACCCCTACTTTGGAATACAAGTGACAATAGGAGGAGGAAACATATTTTTACATCTAGCCTCACTTATCCCACATTTGGGAAAAATCTAATCAAGATTCTTTTTGCGTATAGACATATCTGGGACCTGAATTCAAAACAGAATAATTAAGCACTTTGTTGTTGTAGGTCAGAACTCAGAGATATTTAAAAAGCAAAATCCTTATCATTTTCCATTAGATTGTTTAAAAATTACATATTTTTCTTTACAAAATACATCATTCCAGCCAGAAAAGAAAAATCCACGCAAACAACCTTTTTTCTGTGAATACAGAAGAGAATCAAACAAAAACAACAAAACTGTCATTTTCAATAAAGATGAGATAAAGCAGTATGAAAGATGATGCAAGTTCTCAGATGTAATGTGAATAGGTCCAGTGTCAGGGGAATTCCTGACTCCTAACAGCTTGTGTCCTAATGAAGAACTAAACTAAATCCCTATTACTCTCAATGGAATATTCTCAGGCAGAGAGTATGAGAAGCTTGCCTTAGAATGCAGCCCCTGTGCAGACTGAGGGCAGCCTCAAATCGAGAGGCTACCTTTTAACCCCAAATTTCTGCATACAAAGCAAACCTGAACGAACACTTGCTAGACACAAAAAAAGAAGCCCCCATCCCCCACAAAAAAGTACATCTTCTAAGAAATAAAAGTTTTGAAGGCAGCAAAGACTTTCTGGAAAGACTGCAGAAGAATATGATCCCTAAAAGAGGAAAAAACTGGAAAGAGCTACAATATCATAGTAAATAGAAAAAGAAGTCTCTTTTCATTGTTAAATGAACTGTCTAGTAAACTGGTGTGTTCTGCAACTTCATCTGAGATGAAGCTATATTTACTTTTAAGAATGTGTTGAATAGGGACAGATGACAAAGTGCCTCTATCCTTTTTTTTGAACGCAGACACACAAGGATTTGCCTTTAGCACAGCAGGTAGGGACACAGAGTGCCTGCCTGTGCCCAGGGGGAAGTAAATTCTGGAAAAAAGGTTTTTATACACTGAGAAGGCACTAAGGGATAAATACTGGGGCATGTTCCTAGGTTTTCGATTAAACCTCTGCTGCTCGGGGAGATTATTTTAAATTAGGCACATTTTATTTTTAAGGATACATTTTCTGTATTTTTTGAGATTGTCATTCCTGACTTCTGAATTTAGACTTGTGTTCCCTTTCTTCTTCTTTTTTGTTTTCAAAATTTAACAAATTACTTCAGCAGCCATTTTTCCCCATATTTCCGGAATAAGAGAATACAGCAAGTTCTACTATTGCATTGTAATTCGTTATTATCTCACCTAGGTAAAATGTTTATGGAAACAATTCTGTGCCTATAATTTACTTATCATGTACATATAAAGTCAGAATTATATTGTATATTGTATATTATTGTATATTGTATATTATTGTATTAAAAACCAAGATACCAGGTAGACGGCATAGAAGCAAAAAAATAAAGGGAGAGAACAGCATATTCTTTTTTACCTTTGCAATACTGATTCACTGTAATGTTCTGTAAGGCTTTCACTACCATTTCCAACACATATAGAAAGGCAATTATTTGCATCTTCAGAGAAACGGAACTCTGCTGCCAATTTTCAGTTTATTTCATGTACTTACCCAGTGAATTGCACCAGTAACTTGGCACACACAACTGTGGGATTTGTACATCAACGGACTTGGCTTAACATTGAGTTGGCTCTTTAAAAGGTCATTTATTTAACCTACAGTGGGAGCTTCTCAGTAGAGAGGAGGAAGATAGCAAAATAATTCAGGAAGACAATAAACATGCAAGTTTAGACAAGTTTTCACTGCTACAGTAAGATTTCAGTAAAATTATAACCACTGAAAGTAGGACATTTTAATGTGATCTATTTTTGTATTGTTCTGGGCAAAATTATTTCATATGACAAATTTATCAGTTTGCAATAGCCATTGTTGTTTTCATAAGAGTACCTCCAATTTAAACATATGCTCTAAAATAAACAGAGGATGGGATGTAAATTCCTATCATTTCTTAGCTTAGAGTGCTTTAAAGAAGCACAAAATTAGAATAAACTTCCTGGATCACAAAATTTAATTCTTTATTATTACAGGTAGCATTTAATGCATTCACTTTCAAAACTGTTCACAGCCTTAGCTTAAAATAACTTTTTCTTCCCTCACCATTCTCCTTCAAAGATAGTCCCAAAATATATTGTTCCAGTAGACCGTGCCTTTTGCCTCATTTCCAGACTGAGTGTATTTATAATTGTTTTCTCCCTTTTTGTTCTTGTACAAACATTGGCTTTTAGCCTAAATAGCAATATTTCTTCCAGTTTTAACCCTCCTACTGAATATCTTAACAAAGACATGCCCTTTTGACTTGTTTAGCCTCAGATAACAAGCTCTGGCTCTTTGCAGAAAACAATCCTCCTGTTTATTAATCCAGCAGAGATTTTGCGTGATTGCTTTAGTTTGAATTTATTGATCTTGGACATGGGCAATCAAAACTAAGCGAGTATTCAAGATAAGACTCACCAGTGACTTTATTTCTACTGGAGTTGCCTTTTCAACACAGTCACATAATTTTCTGGCTAAATGAATTCACTAATTTGTAATCCTTCTCTTATGTATGACAGCCAAGTACATTTCCACCTTATTTCTTTGCTAAATTCTAGCTTTCAATAGAAGCGTGATACCAGTAGCAGGGTTGTGATGACCCACCCTTTAGGGGAAGGGTCCATCACTTTATATTATCTATTATTGAATTTAATCCCATTTCTACTAATCCAGTTGAAACAAGTGATTTTTATACAATACACTACTCTGAATTGACAATGCTTACATATTTATATTGTCAACAAATACAATCAGTACTTTCACAGTATTTCTACCAGAGCCATGACTGACATTATTAGAAAAGTTCAGTGCCAAGTTATTTTAGGAACATCACTAGTAATGACTGTGCTACCAGATATTGCAGAACTGTCTGTTGTTCTTTCCCTGTTGGAAAGCTTTTATCCATCCTCCAATAATTCCATGAATTCTTGTCATTTGTAGTATAACTATTAGTTTCTCCTGAGCTGAATTTCAGAAGATTTAATTATGTGTTCTATGAAGATATTATTTTTCCCAACAAAATTTTCATCCATTTAAGTCATTCAGCCTGGTGTTGAGAGAAATAAAGAAATGTCACTTCCTGTTCACCTTTAGTGTAAGTTGCACGATTCTCACTAGAGCATGAGTGCTGAAGAGCCTGAAGCAGGCAATGTTCCAGAGGGGTGACACAGCTCTGAACAGCAGGATCACCTGCAAAAGGGAAAGCTGAGAACAATTATTTTCTTGCATTCATTTAGAACTTCCCCTGCTGTAGCTTGTGTCCATTACTTTTTACATTATTTGCTTCTCAGAGTGGCCACACTAAATGAAACCACAGTCTATGTAAGCCACTTTGAGTATCTGAAAGTGAATACCTAGAAAAAATGTAAAGCAAGTCGGAAGTGATATTGATCTAGTGTACACTCAAGCATACAGTAATCTGTGGAGTAAACATGTCTTGACTCATTGATAGCACCCTTGTGCCCAAAAGTCTTATTTATTTTTTATTATTCCTCTTAACCCTTTCCAGTCATTTGTACCTACAATATTCCAAACATGATCTTCACAGCACTTTCACTATCTAGTGAAATTCTATGCCAGGTGCTTCAGGATCTGTATATAATCACCTTGAATGAAAATTAAAAAAATTTGATATGGGATTTGACAGTAACTTTAAATGCAAATTAGTATTTTTTTCTTTCATTATGCAGTTGCAGAAAAGCAATCAATTCTTAAGAAGAAAACCACAGGCTTGGAGGAATTTCAACAAGCAATATCATGAAGACTGTCATATTTCAGTAGAATTAAGAAGTTTATAAGCTTTTTTGCTAGTCCCGTGTATATAATGAAAATGCCATTTTTATTTATTTTCTAGTTTAGATCATCACATTCTTCCATGATGATATGCCTCTCAGGTCAGAGGCCTCATCTTCCAGTGGTGCTGTTTGGAGCACTGCAATTTATCCTGTCAAATAGGGAACATAGATTGGATTGTTGCTTAAGATTTATAGCTACTGGCCTATGGTGTACTGAAGTTGCTACCAGGACTATGAGGAAGACATTCTGTAAATAGGTGAATGCAAGACAGAAATATAGAACAATTCTGGCTAATTTTGTCCTCATCTGTAGATTGATACAATCATGATCTTCTGGAAATCTTGCTCTAGTTTAGCCTGTAGAATGAACCCTGTGTGTCATGTTTTAATGAGATACTTACCAAGAGGTCAAGTACCAAGATAACAGCCTTCACCTCTGAAGAGATAATGAACAGCAGATAACAACAGTTTGAACATTTGCTGCTCCTAGAAGCAGAAACTCCCACCCTGCCTGATCCCAAGCAAAAGAAATCCAATTGCAATATACAACAGTAAAAATCAGCCACACAGTGTTATGCTCCACATATTATACAATTATACTGATTTATTTATGTAAAGTCTCTACTCTTAGCTGTTCATTTCTGTGATTTATGCAGCTGCTTCACAATGGGCAATAACCTGAAGCAGTTACTTGGTCATCAGTCCGTGTAGGTATTTTTCTGCATTGCTGTTCCAAATAACAATGGTTTTCAATAATAAAGCAAAATGAGCACTTTTCATACTGAATGTCGAAATAATTGTGTTCCAGTTTTTTAGCAAAGACTTACATGTGCAATTTATATACACATATGCCTTATCCATATGTATTTAATCAAAAGTAAAGAGTGGAACACCGAAGATGCTTATTAGGTACATGTGAAGACTTTAATCCTTTAGTCAGCTTCCCTTTTCAGCCTTCTGTCCTGGAACACTAGCAGTGTGAGAAAGTATCAACTGCCACAGAAACAACAGAAAAAGACAAGAGAACAAAGGAAAGAACCTAAAGATATTAAAAACAATATAGAGACTCTGCTACTGAAATCCAGTCTCATCCCCAATCCCTTAACATAAGTTCATCTAGAGCTGAAGAAGGAACAGTTAGCAGTAAAACCAACCATATGTAACACCGCTTTTAGACTCTGACGCTGGGATCGTCAGTAACTGAGTTAAAAGTTTGCTTTATTTTTTCATCTGCCAGAAGGCTCTGAGGGCACCCAGACACAAAACAGCCTAAGATAACAACGTTTGTTATTTTGTTATTAATTTTTAAAATAAACTCCCCTACTTGCTTTCTTGCATTTCAGTTGCTATCTCTTTTATGTGTTTTTCTCTTTTTCTACAATCACAGTATGTCTTGTGTCTGTAAACTGAAGGATCATCAATTTTATACTCAGAATTTTTTTGAAAGCTGTTATTTAGGGGAAAAGGTCTTACAGTCAGTAAAATTATCAAAATATAAAGGAAGTCAATGGAAAGAAGGTTCCTTTTTCACACAAGATAAACCTCTGCAGATAATTGAAAAATATTTGAAAAATCCTTATGTATCCTTTTAATTTTAGTGGTGCTTTTATCCTTATGAAACACATATATTTTTTGTCAAATACATATTTTTTCATGTACACTGATCAGAAGGGAAAAAATTCTTAAAACTTATTTATGCTTATTTCTTCTTTTTGTGAATATGCAAATTAGCTTATTTGTAATATCTGTTAAAATATCTGAAGGATTATCCTTGAAAAAGTAAATTTAAATGTAAACATTTGTACTAAAACTTTGATTATATTCACCCAAGTAAGGGGCAAAAATACAGTGTGACTTATACAAATAGTAGCATTACAGATCATACCGTAACCTCATGAAAACTCGCTCATATAAATAAAGCTAGACATAGTTCATCTTCATCGATGTTTTTGCCCGATATTTGAATTCCATGAGATTTACCCTTTCACATACCTTTCCATTGTTTTATTTATCTGCAGCTATTTCTACCAGAAAAAGTGATAAATGCATATGCACAGACGAAAACCCAGCACTCCAGACCTGTTTAAAACTTGTTTAAGGGGTAGAAAGGGTGTTCAGAAGCTCCTTTTAAGCTGCTTTTATCAACAGAGAAATTACTGTATCTTGCAAACGGAGAAAATCATCCATAACGCCTGATATTCCTGTAGATGAAACGAGCAGTGCACCCAAACAAACAAGCAAACCTTGATTATTCAGCTTGAGGCTGAGGAGCGATAACAACTACTCCCCCATTCTGTCAGCTCCCGCTGTCACGATCTCCTGCGAGCTCTCAGTGCTGGGGAGTCAGCGCTCCAGATCGTGATCGAGTGATGCTCACGTACAAGCAAAGCGCAGGGCTGGGTTAACAACTGCAAGTGAAGTCAAGGTGAGTGCATGCTCTAGATGGTATTTTAAAAATCAAGATTTATGACTTCTACTTTTGGTAAGACATCCTGTAATTGTTGTATTTTCCTCCTCCACCTACTCTCATTGTGTGTAGATGAATACTCATGTAATTAAAAATACCTTGCCATGCCTATTTAAAAAGACAATGCTCTGATAATTACATGTAAGGAACAAACATATATGCTAAATAGGTGTAGGATATCTGAACAACATGCTTTATTCCAATGCTCTCTTCTACTCTATATGAAATCCTTCAAGGCTTCACATTCACTACAGTTACAGTGTAGAAAAGACAGAGAATTCATAGCTTCATATAAATCTTTTAAGTTGTATCACCCTCCAAAACGGTATCAAATACACAAACTTGTCTGCTACAGTCATCTACCAGCAACTAAAATTTTGGCAAGCATATATACATTTTCCACAACGCCAAGGCGGAAATGCATGCAAAGCCCCACCAAGGTAAGCTTTTAATCTGTTTTTGTCTATAACCACAAAAAGACTGAGCTCACCCATGCAAGTAAGTAACCCCCAAACTTGCTGTAAAGATAGTGCCTCTGCATGGATATTTAGCAAAAGCAAAAAAGACAGTTTTATAAGCACTGGTGAAGACACAAGCTGAACAAGGAATTTTTACTCCCTTTTTTTTGAGAGTGTCTTTCTTACACTGGTAAAGAAGTAGCAGCTAACAGTTGTTCGCATTACACTGTAGAAATAACATGATATTAACATTTTATTTTAAACTGAATTCCTTAGTTCACAGTAGATGGCATCCATGAAGTCCAGTTCTCTTTCCAGCAATCTTTTAAATTATGACTATGCCAGAGAAAGTTAAATGTGTTTCGGGGATGATTTCCCAGCCCAGAAAAATTATACTTTATTATGTTGTTCCCAAACCAGGATAATGGTGCATAAAGTTCTCTGATTTGTTTGTGATTTTTTTTCTTCTTTTCGTGTTTTGGTTTGGTTTTGTCCTTGTTACTTTTTGTTAGTTGATATGTGTATGTGATTTCTTTTGGCTGTTTCCAAGGGGCACATATCCCACATGCAGATTCACTAGTTTGCAGAAAGGCAATAGATTGTAGAAACAAGTTTTAAAGTTTTTCTAAGAATATTAGCTGCACTACCACTCACTCAGTGCTATAAAAATAGCATCATATCTATCCAGGATTATTTTTTTTAAAAAGGAGCATTGCAATGCATGTAACATACTAATCTATGTTCCTTTGATTTCAAGCAGCAATGTCTTACCTTTTCATAAGTTATGTTGGAGGTTTGGGGACAGGTTCTTCTTGCTGTAGTTGAAACGCTACAGTGTTTTTGCATGGAGAGAAAGTGAGGTGAAGGATGGGTGGAAGATGTGTTACAGCCTTTCCATTCTCAAGCTTTCTGTCTAAGCAAAGCAGGGTTCCTAGGCTGAAAGCTGAAGCATAGTTTTGCTTACATGGTAGCAGCTGAAGCACGACTTCCTGGAGCAGCAGGTTCTGCTGCAGTTCCAGACATTGTGCCAGGCAGAAGTGAATTACAGAACTTGCAAGGAAAAGCCCAGCCATGTACACTCACCCAAACTGGGACCCTTCCTGGAGCTTTTGTGCAATGTAAAGTTTGCAAGAGACTGGGATGGGCTGAAAACTTCCCAGAATTGTTTTGATCTTCATCAAGTCTTTCCATAAGAAACTTCAGGAAGGAACAGATGCCTGCATTTTCGTCCCAAAGGTTCATATCCTGGAAGAAGAGGTGTGAGCTACAAGGCACAGCTAGGTTGTGCAAAAACCTCCTCTGACAACAAACCAGCAGCTGCCTGAAGATCTACCCTCAGTGCCCCTCGGGCTTGGATTGCCCAACAGCTGTGAAAAAGGGAAAGCTGCTGAGATGCTGCACAGGACAACCTACATGCACGGTGCCAAAATGTTTCAGTTCCTTTTGGAGTGCTTACTCCTCTTTCAGAATACTGGTGTTTCTCCAGGGACAGTGCTTCGCTCTGAATTGCCATTAAACATGAGGTTGCCTATCTGCAATCTTCCTGTATGTTTACTCTAGCTTGACTTTCTCTCTTTTAGTATTGCCTAATCAACGTACGATCTGCACTGCACCTTGAAAGGCATTTCTGTCCCACTTAATCCTTTCCGCTTCAATTGCCAACACTTTGTACATGCCTGTTTGTAGGAAAATATTTTCTAATCTTCCCAATACTAGACTACTTCCCTGACAGCTGGTAAGAAATGACAAAAAAAAAAAAAAAAGATATAACTGATCATGTTTTTAACTGGTTGCAATGCAAAGAATATTTTGAAAATAAAGAATACTTGCAATGAAATCCTAGGTTTCTTGTGCAAAACAGACAAAAAGATTCTATAGTCAAAGGTTAGTCTACAATTGCACATTGTCCCTCTGCAATTGCCTCTAAGTATCCAAATGTCCCAACGATATCCATGCATACCCAATTAATCCATGTTTGTCACCCTCTGTGCATCTACTCACCTGCAAAAGATAAAAAAAACAACCTGACAAATGCATGAGTCTGTACTGAAATTACATGCACAAATACATGTAATACTTAAAATGCTTACTCTGCATGTGTAAGCTGTATGTGTAAGCTGGAAAACTTCTGTGTATGGATGCAAAGATGATATAAGACATTTGTTCCATTTTTTCAGCAATCACAGCAATTGCACTATATGGTTAGAAGGCTATGAATTATTTTAGTATGCCTGTCCCACTCTTAGAAATTCCTAGCTCTTGCTTGTTAGTGAAATAGGGAATTCTGAAAAGGGATGATATTTATTGTCTTTCCATCATGACAATGGCAGGGAAGAGGAGAAAAGACAGGTTGAACTGGAAAGGGGAAAACACCTGTCGATTATTCAGTTCTACCTGCAAGGAGACAAAACCAAAATTATTCTCTTTCTGATAGTTTTCCTATGCATAAATGATAGTTTGATAATTTTTCACAAGTTATGTCACTTCAATTTACTGAACCATTTTTCTCTTGAAAACTTAATTTTAAAATGGCTGACACAACCTAGCAGGATAAAGACAACTCAGCACACTGATGTTAGTCAAAATACTTGTTTTTACTAAGATTTCTTTAAGAGAGACAAAGGGGGAATAGAACTTGAGAGCAGACTGAGAGACATCCAGCAACCTTCAGTTTATATCTGTCTGATGATTTTAGTTAAATCTGATGGCACTTCTTAGCATCAATAAATCTAACAGGTCTTGATAGTCCCTAAAGAGCTACTTGGAAGGTCAAGATGAGACACGACAGAGGCTCAGAAGCAGAGATCAAGAATGTGCCTTTACTCCCCTCTTCAATTTACAGACCAAATAAAAATGGCGCGGCAATGGCAGTAAAAGGAGCTCTTAATATAGAAGAGAGGAGAATCCTGACCTTCTCTATCAGAAAGCACCTTCTCATACTACTAAGTTCCTGCCATTTTCAAATGAATGTTCCTTCATCTTGCCCAGAACAATGGCTAATCTTTTTGTAAAACAAAGGTTTGGAGGAAGACTTAATATGCAAGTTAAAATTTCTATAAAGGTCAACATACCAGCTATTTTAGGTACAAGTATCTGAGTTATTCACAGACAAGTGATTTTCAAGGTGTGGTCAAAAGACTCCTGTGAACACTTCTCTACAAGTAGCACTTCGATATTTTTTTGTATGAAGGACAGCTGCACACCACATACTTGTTCCTGTCAGCTCCTTGTAAATCACGCTTTTTAAAACACACTTTTTTCCTCCCAGTTATTATCATGCAGGCAATTATTGTGCTAACATTAAGAATGATACATAATAAAGAAAAGGGCTGTGCAAGGAAGCCCTTTACCCATTTAAGATCTCTCCCACAGAGATAATTATTACATCTTACAGCTGGATTACTGCCTGAGGCAGAAAGTTGAGCAAGTACAGAAAGGATTAAGTTTGAACGGTAGAGTTGTTAAGGAATACTTCCACATCATGAAATAAGACAAAACATGAAGAGTAAGAGTTAGATTTAATGATCAGTGAAAATTATTACTGAACCCAGCTCTTACACTTCTTTATTTTCTCAGAATTAAGGAAAACATCAAGTTTAGGTAATGGGTAGCATATTCAAACAAAAATATATGCATTGCACAAGGATAAAAGCAATACTGAAATTGCAAAGATTTTTGTTTCATGTAAGAAATTAAAATGATGCACGAGTGAAAAAGTGTAAATGGGAATATTTTAGTAGTCAAAATAAATATTTAATAAAAACCACACACCCGAGACAAAGTATCAAAACAACAGAACTTAGTACTTGAAAAGATACTACCTACATTGCATTGTGTTAAACATGACTAAATACAGTGGCTTAATTATTATCGCACTGCCTTGAGCAAACATTGCTTATATTAGTGTTGTAAAAAGTCATGAGAATGGAAAAACTGTTTCAATGACAGAAATAGTAAAACCAGATTGCTATAAACAAGGAAGAATTTACTACACCAAGGAGTCAATCCACAGCAATTGATACAAAGTCAACAAGGACTACTGCATAGCATACTGGTTACTGTACCAAAGTGCATTTATCAGCATTCAATGAACTGAGGAAGTGACAAAACCACTCTTTTTAATATAATTATTTTAAGAATTCAGATGATTGACAGTTGAAGAAACCCCACACATTTCCTTTAAAATAAAAAGCAGAGTCTAAAGATCTTAAGAGCACCATAAGATTTCTTACCAGATAAAAGAATACAAACCATTAGCATTGTAAGTAAAGAACATCTAGAAGTTATTATATCATTCCATACTTAGAAAGCAACTGAAAACTTTAGTGTGTTGTTGCATCCTCCTATACTACATCCAGTGGCCTTTTGATGCCTTTGTTAAGTTCTGGAAACAAATAATGCAAAGAAAAACTGTTTTTCTTGTATAACAGAGGTCTAGAAAAATTACAGCTGATGTGTAAACTGAAATGTAGATAATGTCAATACAAACAGATTTGTTAGGGGAAAGAAGCAGTGCCTGGCTTATCCCAGTAATTCGCCATTCAGTTCTTCCACTGAGTCTGTGAAAGTAGCATTACTTAATATCCCTGACTACCAACGATTTTTATGAGTACTATTTTCTCACTATTAAGGATTCTGCATTGAAGATTTTTCTCAACCCTTTATCCTTCAATTCCCACCCATCCCTCCATCATATTTAAAAGTTGTGGTTTTCTCACATAGAGCATTGTAATGCTTTTCGCTGCTTGATAAGTGATATGCAGTCAACATTATTTCTATTTTCAAAGCACTGAGAACACTTTCCAGTTGGCTCACAAATTAAACAATAATTAAAAATAGTATTCTCCCCTTCTTCTTTTGTGACATGGTAAAGACTATTCGCCATTTAATATACGTTCAATTTCTTCTAGTCTTTTCAAAGCAGCAACTCTCTTTTTCTCAATGTCTTTGATTTCTTTTGTAGATTTTTTGGGAGTCTCTTTGTCCACACTGCTTTTCTCTGTTTGTTTCTTATTTTTTGAGCGCCCTTTATCATTCTCAACTGTTGATTGTGTGGTCGTCTTCTCATTTTTTGCTTCTTTCAAATTTTGAAAGGAATTTTTTTTTGCTTCTGCAGCTGCAGTCCCATCTGATGGAACTGATGACTGTTCCACAGCACCGAGTGATGCAATTTTACTTCTAACTATGTTTAGATGACGCTGAATATACTCTTCATGAGGTGCCAGTGCTAGTGTTTCAACAAGACATTTTTCTGCCTTTATTAAATCTTTTTCTTCGAAATAAACCACACAAAGATTATGTTTTCCTTGAACATTGTTGGGATCCAGTTCCAAAATTTTTTCAAAACACATTTTGGCTCCAATAATATCCTTCTTTTGGTTCATAAGGATATCTCCTTTCAAAATCAGACCTTTGGTATGATCAGGGTAGTATCTCAGCAGGTCTTCCAAGACAGGCAAAGCCATCAATTCTTTTCCTGTCTGAGAATAAAGCAGGGCCAAATTGAACAAAGCACTTCGGAAGTTTGGCTGTAACCTTATGGCTTTCTTCATCCATGCCTCTGCTTCCATGTCTTTTTTGTCATCCATTGCTAGCATACCCAAATTGAAGTATCCATTTGCATCCTGTGGTTCTTCTTTCACATAATGCAGCAGTCTTTGTTTAGCTTCAGGTCTAAGCCGAGCGTCACCTAAATGACAGAAAATGCATTTAATTCTCAAGATTTTCTGAAGCATTTATTCTGAAGGCCTATTCGACTGTAAAATGCTAATCTTTATAGAAAAAAATGCAACTGTAAAAAGCAAAAGGTTTAAAATGCTACTTTGTATCACAGTTGTGTAACAACAAAAATAAATTATATCTACCTCCTTTATAGAATGAAACTACATACAGTTGACTTGTAGCCAAAGTCAGCATTAGTAGTTGCTGAATGACATTTAGGTTTGGTATAACAGACAAAAGGTGTCTACAAGCTTAAGAGAAGTTATTTTCAAGCATAGTTGAGCAAATGGAATGCAGAGCAGACGTCAGTTCTGACAAACCTGCTCTTACAGAGGCAAACTTTGAGTGGAAGATCTCACTTCTTTAAAGACAGATTGAAAAAGTTTAGACAGAGATCACATAGGGTGACTTCCAAGGTAGCCAGGCTAAGGTACCTTTTAACACCTAGTTTACCTAGAACACTAAAATCTATAACTCCCATATTTTAATTTTAATCAAGTTCAAAAAAGATTTAGTAAAACAATCTCATCTGACAATACCAGGATTAGCTAGGTGGGTTTGTAGTCTGTGCTATTTTGCTGAATAATCCAGTGAAAATATTTTAGTAAGGAATTCCAGACACAGAATTACTGAAGGATAGGTGAGCTGCTTTCATCTGCCCTCTTCCACCTCCTGAAACTCTGCTGCACCTTCCAGTATGAATATTTGAATACTAAATAGTTAATGCTTCTGCTTGTTTGAAGCTCCTTGTACTTCTGCAGACAAGGAACAAGGCATGTCTTGAACTACCGAACTTAAAATGTGAGAAGGGATGGAAAATTATCAAGTATCTTCAGCTTCAATCAACTGTTTTATCTTTCTTAGGGCAGTTTACTATCTCAACAAAAGGGAGACAAATCTTACCAGTTCACTTGCCAAGTACTCTTTGCAACAGCCGTAATTCACTAAAGGCTCACCCTTACCCATAGAGCTATATATATGAAAAAACAAACTCATGAAATCCAACTGAATTCATCCTAATTAGAACTGTCACAGAGGAACCTATGAAAAGATTCCTATTTCTAGAGCTAGATTTAAGCCCAGAGACCTAAGCTATATTTTTGAGTCAATAATTAAATCACTATAAATGCAAAACATATATTACACATATTTTACTAAATATTATTTTTAAAGATTATATAGGCATAATTTTGAAGATGTTTGTGTAACACTATTCTTAATACATGTAAGATATTATATTGTTAAATAGCACCTGTATTAAAGATGCTGATCAGCTCAGGTGTATGTACACTTTGAAATTCCATACACTTCAGGTTACAAAGCTATAATCAATAGTTTCTTTTCTTATGATGCTATGTCCTTCTCTTTTCCAAAAAATAAAAGAGTTAACAAAAAAAAATTAAATAGTATGGATGCCATAAATGCAAACATGCAATATGTATAAAAGGGACAATTAACATACCAGATTCCTGCATTAGCAGCGCTGAGTTGAATAATGCCAGTTTATGCGTTGGGTTGAGTTCTAGTGCTCGGTTGAAATTCTTCAGGGCTTCTGTTGGATCTTTCAGTTCAATGTAAACAATTGCCAAGTTGTACCACAGGTCTGCATTGGTTCTGTCTAGTTCTAGAGCTCTAAGGTAAGCTTCCTTAGCTTTCAGAGGTTTGTTCATTTTTAGAAGTAATTCTCCCCTGTCAAAGAACCAGATTTAACCTTCAAGTTTTATTGTTACCCATACAAAAATAATTGACAGGGTTTTTTAATTTTTGTCTTCCTACAGACAGTAGACGTCAGATAACAGTGGTTTGGTTTTTTAATTTTGTTAGTTTTAAGCAGAAAACAATACAAAACCCTCTTCTATATACGATACCCAAAGCTTTCAGCTCTCAAAAATCTGTATACAACAAATGCATAAGCAGGACAAGAATAAAAAAAAGAAGTGATCAAGGGTTCCAGATTTGGCTCTGTAATTACACTACAACAGCTTTAGTCCAGACATCTTTGAACCTCCCTAAGTCCCAGTGGGAATCATAACAAACAAAATAGTGGCCAGAAGCCTCCATACCCACATCCACACTACTCTTAACTAAAAGGCGATTAATACCAATTAAATACCTAAGACTTGCATTTTCTGGATTATCTTTAACAAAAAAGTCTAAAGAAAGCTCTGTGATTCAAACTAACCAAAAGCTTTTTAGTTCAAAACTAAACTAGGTGATTAAAAATATGAGTTAGAGATTCATAAAGGAATCTAATGGAAATGTCTTTCTACACAATACTTGAATACAGAACCTACATGGAAATCAGCCATTTGAAGCAGGACTTTAAAAGAACAGGACTCGCAATGAATAATTGATTATTTTCCCAATTCTTTATCTTTACACTTGGAAATGAAACCATTTCAGCAGGTAATTGAACTGTATAAATTAAATACTGTTCATAGCATTGCAAATACAAAGAAGTTTATTCAAGAATATGTATCTCTAAAATTAGAAAATATACCTGCTGATGTAAGCCTGCTTGAAATCCGGCCTCATACTAATTGCTTGTCGATATAACTGATCTGCTTCTTCAAGGCGAGATTCGTTTGCTCGAATTAAGTTTGCGAGATTTATATAAACATTTAGATGGTTAGGAGCAACTCTTGCTGCATACTTTTTCCCTGGAATAATCTGTCAAAGAGAATATATGTACCAAACACAGATGAGCAAATATATCAGAGATGATCCGTACAGAACTTTTTTTCACTCTGCCACATTTTTAGAGTACTACTGGACATTAGTGTGCAGGCTCTTGACAACGAGCAGTAACAGTAATTCTTCCCCAGAAAAATCATACCCACAAATAAACAGAATATTTTTTATTCTTTATTTCTAGGAATAAAATATAATGCATACAATATTTAACATATCAGTTAATTAAGCTCTGCTACTACTTAACTGAGCTTGTGTAGATAGCCATTGGAAACCAACCAGACCTTGCAAAACTTTCCCCATTCAGACAAAAATATTTTGTAAAGCCTAATCTGACATTCTGTCAGACATTTCCATTCCTTTTTATAACTCTTCAGCCTAAGATAAGTGTAAATACAATTTTACAGCCGCTGATTTGCCAACTGATACAGCAAATGAAAAGTAGTCAGGAAACTGAAAACGCTATGACACTTCAACTGTTGTACTGTTTATACTTTATCCATTCAGAGTCTTCATACTGTTTCACCATACAAACTTTTAAATGCCATACTTCTAGTCAATGGGCTGCTCGTTTCTGTTGCCAGTCTCATTTTAACCACAACTGCTATTAACTTCACACATTCTCCGAAATACTACTCTCTTTTTCTCTAAAGAGCTTGAACAAGTAAAATTTCCTAGGCATAAATATAACTTAACAAATGGTAAAGGTAACAAAATACATGTTTATAAAAGCATGTTCAGGCAAAGATTTTTTGGTTGCTGCTGTGGCTACCTTCTCCAATGTCCAATGCTGTATTTAAGCCTTCTCTGGAGGGCTCAGAAACTCAGTCACCATCAATGTATTAACTCTAAGTGAGAATAAACCAATTGTGACTATAAACTGTAAGTTTTTCCTGCTGCTTTCTTTTATACCCTCAATTTCAGGAAAAAAAAACCCCAAACACAACACAGCAGTATAAAAAGTAAATTAAAACAGTTGTAGATTAAAACAGTAAATTAAAACAGAATTTTAAACAGTAAATTTAAACTGAAATTTAAGTACTGAAATTTAAACAGTAAATTAAAACAGAATTCCAAGTTAGCATTTTTTTTGACAGCCATGATTGCGTACAGTCTATTTTTTTCATAGACAGGTTTTAAAAGAACACTGACAAACTTTAAAGTATACAGCCACACAGAGCTACAGGAAAAAATGCAAAAAATGTATCATGAATACAGGTATCCTATGGTGGTAGATAAAATTACTAATTACCTGTGGCATCAATGACTTAGCAATCATATATGATTCTTCAGCTTCTTTAGTTTTGTTTAGGTTCTTGTAAGTTCTTCCTACATTCATGTGGGCACCAATATCATCTTAATAAAGAAAAGAATGAAATTTAAAATATTTCTATGCACTGACTATCATGAATTAAACACCTCTACCTTCGGAGTAGTGTGAAGTACAGGTACTCTGACAGAACATCCCCATCACCAAAAGAACAAAGCAATTCTAACGTTCTCATCTTAATTATGAAGCTAATAATTTAACCATGAACTAAAGAGGGATTTGTACCTTTCTACAGACAGAAACCTTTTATGGAGGATTTTTTTAGTTAATTTCCAAAAACCATGGATCAATTAACTTACTGTATGACATTGTTTGGTGTTCAGTTGAAGCAAAACAGTCCACTGAGAAGCTGTTAAGTAAGCTAAGTATACTGAAATACCAGGTGAGCAAGAATGGCAACTAGTCAAAGCTTTACCTGGTTGCACTTGTGTGGCCTGTATGAAAAACTGCAGAGCTCTTTCAAAATTTTTTTCATTTTCTAACGCATGCCCCACATTGTTCCATAGTTTTGCATTGTTCTTATTTACCTAAAACCAGAAAAGATACCAAAGCATAAGGTATTAAGATGAAATTACATGACAACTGACTTTCTCTTAACAGTATCTTAAGACATAAAAATGTACAGCAGAATGACAGATTTTATCAACCTTCTATATGGAAAGAATAACAAAACACTGCATACAGACGGATTACATCGACCTTGTTGCGCAACATCAATTTATTTTAGTTTTTTGCCCCAGATATACCAAACTTTTTAAAATTCATTGTAACTGTTATGGGATATTTTGCAAACTGTCTTATCATGCCATCTGAACTTAGAAGAAATTGTTCTATGCATCAAACCTTTTGTAGATTTTTATACTGAAATGAATCCTGCTTTCATCCAGACAAGAAAATAAACCAACTGCTTTGACAGAAGAAAAATTGTAATCTATTTTCTGCACATGAATTTCCATGTGTGCATCACGCTGCTTTTAAAGCATTCCCAAAAGCAAGTAATTACGTGCCAATACTGTCAATATAGAAATGAATGTGCCAAAGCAAGCATCATTTTTGTCCATTTTTATCATGTTCCACTGCAGCTTCTTAAGAACAGCAACAGAAACTTCCCATTATCCTTCCCCAAGAGAATACAGTACCTTTAAAGCAGACATAAACAAAGTGTACTCCGACTCCCAATCCCAGTTTCTGTGCAGTGTTTTTAAGGCATGAGTGAATAGCACCGCAGCCAAACAAACCCAAGAAATTTTTCTTAGCACACTATTAAACAAAACACAGAAAGACTTGTTGTAAGCACACCAACAATTCTAATCTTTATCAGAGTAATTATCTCATTGCTAAAAGGCAAAGGACCACATTTGTGACTAGCGCATTCCAGAGTTTGAAAGAAAACAGTGTTCAATTTCGAATTTATTGTTTTTTACCTGATTTTGTTGTTACGACTATGCAACTCCCTTAATAAGAACTAGCCCAATTCACGTAACAGAATAGAATTTATATAGAACGTACACAAAAATTATACTTCTCTTAAAACTTATCTGTAATTTAAGACTATAAATATGATGCCAAATATTTCTAAAGCAAGAAGCCTCCTCTTTCTCATTTTAGAAGGCCGATTTCCAATATTTTTGTAGCTAACAACACCGGCTACCTAAATCTTTTCCCCAGCCGTCCTTTCCTGGTTCCTTGCTTTCTTTTACATCACTTCTACTTTTATTGCCTCGTAGTGGGATTTGTGAGAGTATTTTCTCCTCACTCCCATGAGGTATCACTAATTTCTCATTATCCAGGTGCTGTCAGCTTTGGCAGCACCAGTTAGTCTAAATTTTACTGCAAGGCCTCATCTCTAACAACAGCAGACAAAATAGACTGCAAATTGCTGTCTTTCCATTTGTTTGAACTAGCATTAGGACGCCACTGGGCTAAGAAGGGTAAAGCATCCATGGCAGTGGGAGGTATGTCCAGATCAATATAGAAGAGATCAGAAAACACAAAGGTGTGTGCAAAACATGCCTTTACAGCACAATTTCAAGGAGAAATTGTTAACCAAAGAATTCTTTAGTTTAACAAATATTGAATGACTCTGATATTCATTCCTAGCATGGCATTTATGAAAATTTAATCAGTAAACGATGCTTTAATTGGCTGACACGTGCATTGTATAAACTTCAGTCAGTAATCAAGTTCGAGTAGACTATTAATCAAAACTGGTTTAACTCATCTCTTACTTTCATAGAAGATAACCATATTTGTAATCATATTTATGGTTATGCAAGCTTTCCCATTAGGGCTTTTATCAATATGATTTTATTTACCTTTTATTTGATAATTTCTTCCATCCATGTGCTACTAAAATGCAGAATCCCATGCTAGGAACATACAACACTCGTTCCGCTACTACAAATCCAACAGGAAAAAACAGGTTTGATGCAGGAATGAACGGTAACACTATTAGGCAGAGTGCCTAGAAAAGAAATACAAATAACATTAGTAATCAAGATTAGCGGGTGACAAATTGTACCCAAGAAACAAGTTAGAAATTACAAAAATAATCCCATAAAACTAGACATACATAGTAGCTATTTGGTCCTCTTTTTAAAAAAATTCCGATCTGTTTTACATTGAGACGACTCTAAATATGGCAAGTAGTAACCTGCAAATAATTCCATTCCTTACTTAAGGGCTTACAAGTCTATCTGCTTTTCCATACCACAGAAAGAGGACAAATCACTGGATCAAAAGATTACTTAAATTCAGAACAATGTTTTAACAAGAGTCCCAGATGCAGAAACAAGACAGTGTAAGAACCTTGGCCATTATCTAACAATTAAAAATTTGTATCAGCTTATTTCAGGCATAAAGCACCTATATTTACAGTACAACAGAGTTTGTTTTAAGTTTCTGTAAGAACTGTGAATAACAAAAATCAGAATTAGTCACTCAATAAACATCAGTGTTTGGACAGTGTGCTAAGAGCAGCCCAAAGGATCTGAAATGACGATGAACTTAAGAATCGCATAACTGCAGTTCTTAGGTCGGGGATAGGCTTCTTATCAAAAAGTGTGTCTATTAAAAGGCAGAGAAATCCATCTGCTGCAAAGCAAGTGGACACGACCATTTGCTTCAGGTCCTGGGTGACTGTAAAATAGTAGTTTTCCAATCTCTAGTTCCAGAGAAGACACGAATAATTATTTCAAAATATCTGGCCTCCAAGTTAGAAAAATACCCCAAAACAAACACAAGAACAAACATACAGAAATGGAATGTTTCTTTGAAGAAAGAGGAATTTTCTAGAACTTTTCAGTACATGTGGCTGTCTAGACATCAACTGCCTCTTCCACGCTAAAACAGTCAAATAATCCAGTCCGAAAATCAACCTAGGATTACATATATGAAAGTGCAACACTGATTTAAAACTTCAAGTAAGAATTTATCTCATATCTCAAGTGGCCAAGAATATGCAGATGGATCCTTAACACAGCTCAGCTGCTGATCCAAAGCACTTCATTAAGCTCTGTGAAAACAAAAACACAACTGAGCCTCACAATATACAGAATACATTGACTAATTTGGGATATTAATGGCTTACTGGAATGCAGCAACAGGCTTTAGCCTACTGTATTGTTTCACTGTGTAGTACATAACAATTAAGATTTAATATAAAATATTGCATTCCCACTTCTTACAAAATTAGCTTCCAGGCACTTTGATACTATATCTGAAGAAAAGCAACATCATATTGAAAGCTATATACACAACACGGGTATAGATTAAAGGAAAACAACACGCATTAAACCAGGATTATACTGTGTTAGGTGACATTGAGGTTTGCATGCAGGATTGAATGATCTCAGAAAATCCTTCCTACAAAATGCACTTAGAATAATAAAATCATATGTGAAAATACTAGCCTCAAACAAAAACTAACTGACTTACACAAATGTATTCTGACAAACCCATTAATCCTTTCCTCTTCTGAGCTTCACTGGGTAGAGGATAAACAGAAATGCAGGTAAATAAACAGCCTTAAAATTCAAGAGCTGTCCTATAAAGAAAGTGAACCACTCCCCACACACATTTCTCCTGCTAACAGCGCACTGGAGAAAAACTTATGCCTCAGCTTATATAAGGAAGAGAATAAAACTACTCCTTTGCGTATTTGAAGTATTGTAAAACTTATTTTCCTAGCGTATCAGCTTTCACATATATGACATCAATAAGCTACCTAAATTTCTTCTCTTCATACACAATTTCCAAATTCAGGGCAAGAGATTTCACCAGCAATACTAGATATCATTTTCACAGACTTTCTAGTGAAATACATTGCCTCGTTCCAGTGACAAGAAAAACCATATGAGTCAGAACTATAATGCTAGGTCTTTGAGAAGTGAATCAAAATTTGTCAGCTGCTTAACAAAGAACTACTTAAATCCTAGGTTATGCATAAATATTCCCACCCATCTGAAACTTTTGTTGGCTGATTAACATACTAAAAAAATACATTATTTCTAAAGCAGACTAAGATAAATGCATGCAGGTTTGTTGTACACATAACTGCACCACTGAATTAATAAAAAGTGTGGTATCAGGTTATCATTCACCTTGTAATAATTTGCAATGGAATCAATAATCGATGACTGTATTTTCAAAAATACCAGCTCCTTTGATCCTTTCCATTTCTTCCAAAATATTGTTTCCTGTTAATCCACGTCAGTTTTAAGATTATATATAATAGTGAATAAACAGGAGCTGATCTTACAGCTTGACAATTAGTTTTTCATTACAACATAAAAATGTCTTCCAGAAAAAAACAAAACAACAACAACAAAAGATAAAACCTTATTCCTAAATGCAAAAATATGTCCTTTCTTTTATACCTGTGAGAAAGAAAATCAAGTCCCTTGCTAAACACACATCACGACTACTGACATTTAAATAAGGTAGCAGCTTGCAGGATGAAAATGCATTCTGGTCCTTGAAACACATTTAAATTCTGCTGAAAGCCCCGACTTGCCAGTTGAGCTCTGAATATCTGAAAAAGGCTGTAGTTTGCAAATACATAACAAAAGGCATATTTATTCTTATCTCTGACAGAGTCACACACTTAATTGCAATTTAGCAGTTTTGTTGCTAGACAATTTTCCTCTTATGTGTTCATTCCAGCCCTAAAGGAGATGCACATAATATCTCTGGGTTACAGAAGATTACACATGTGACCATACAAACTGCGCCACTTACTCTTAGCAAAAGGACAAAAACAATGCATCATTCATACCATCAATACTGTCTTGGAGGAATCCCCAGGATATCTGAGACTGAAGACCATCAAAGAACCCAGAAAGCAAAAGAAGGTAAGGGTGGCAACATTTCTAACATCCAACAAAGACTCCACAAGAGGAATAGTTCCCATTGTCCAGTCACAGCATAATTCCGATGGATTGAGAAGAAGCCACGCATTGACTGGGAGGAGGTAGTTGAAAGTCAGCTGTCTTGCTGGGGATGGACTAACAGCAGCTGGGTTATCAAACCTAAAGCAAAAGAGAGGAGAAAAAGAAGCTCTTAATGAAAAAAGATATGATCTTGATTCACTTTGTGGCAAACTTTAGATTCATAGCTAGAACTACCAATTACAGACATGTAGAATATCCTAATCTTCCTTCATTTGTCAGGTGTGGAACCATGCCACTGATTCACTGCAGAGAGGGACCGAGCCTCCTCCATGTTTATGAAACTGTTTTGGGATATAATCAACCTAAGTTTGAAGAAACAGAATGATTTACACCTAAAGTTGATTTCAGCAGTCCTTATTCATGTTTTTAATAGTTTTAATAGTTTGTCTCATTTTTTTCAGGGACAGTATTAGATTCTTGTATTTCTACATGGCTCAAACTTCAGACAAATTAAGTTTTTCAGTTCTAATGTAATTCATATACACTTATGTTCAACTACTCTATCTGAAGACAACCATGTTTTCCACATAGTACATACCTAAAATGAAAAAAATACTCTGTATGTAGAAGAGGAAAAACTTAAGAGGTTTAGGATTATTCAGTGAAGGATCAAATATAGAGACAATAAAAAACACTTAAGCAGTAAGACATTTAATTTCTGAATTACTAAGATGAATTATCAACTGTAAATTTTTAAAAATGGATGCCTGCTCAGATACCTCCATATTTTGAACATTTTAGTCAACAGTTGCTGAAATATATCACTTAGCATTTTCACAAAAAATGCAATAGTGTACAGAGACTGATTACCAGTATTAAAATAAGTCAGTAACACTTAAGTTTATGTATTTTTGGCCACTTCATTCAGACCTCATTAAGTCACATCTCATTTATCAGCAACGGTAAATACAAGACACTTTACTATTACCTTGTAAACACTGGAAGTTGAGACTGGATGACCTGGACTCTGACAACTACAAGCAGCAGTGTACTAAACATTAGGACTATGAGCTTCAACAGTGTCTGGAGCATAGAGAAAGGAATACTGCCCTTCCCTCGAAGAATCTGTACAGCTGTGTCCAACAATGCTGGCAAGGTGTACTGCAAATTAAACAATTGTTTATAATCAGACAGGGTACTCTTTACTCCCTTAGATAAATATGCACTAATACTTTTTCTCCTTAGTTTTCTCTAAATGTCTGCTCCCAATAGTTACTTTATTCAGCTTGTTAGTGCTTTCATGACAAGTCCCCAAAATAAGTCCAAAATAATTCTATTAAACTATTAAAGTATTCTTGCTAACACTGCCACAGTTAAACCTGAGTCCCTGGTTCTCTACTTTGTGCTGGCAGATCAAAAAATTGTACCAACTTCAGAGACTTGAACAAATGAATCATAACCATGAAATAAACTTTCAAGAAGAAAAATCATTATTTTCAAAATTATCAGCCCCCCTGAAAACTTGCTCTATTAAAAATTCCTTACAAATGATAGAAATACTATTTTCTTCCTGATTACCCCGGCTTTCTATTTTTTGCCTCTACTGCAGTAAGTCGTTACTCCTCGCCTCATGAACATCATGATCTTGTACAGTTTCCTATTACATAACCTAATTTCTTCCCTGAGTACCTCTTTCCCTTTGTCTTCATGACTTCTGTTGGTGATGGTTTATTGCTTCACATATACTGGTTGGCTAAACCACAGAAACTGAAAGGTTTTTGAGGACTGGTCAAATTTTAAGTCCATGTGACACCTGTGCTTTCCAAAGAAAGCTCAGTTGGCATTTTATCTTTCCTACTCAATTGACTAACAAAATCTTGTTACACTTTCATTTAACTGAAGATCAGATCAAAAGTTACTAAAAGAAAGGAAGAATGGTCTGGAAACTAGTCACATACTGGTGATTTCCTTGAAAATCCCATTTGAAAATTACACGTTTCTTCACTAGACCTGCAAAGGCAATAGTTACAAAGACATCTATGTGATTTTGGTATTTTGGCCTTGAATATGTATCCCCAGGACAGATAATATTTCTGCTTTTATTGGTGCATTTTTTGCAAAATATTACTTCAATTAATTAAGGAATAGTAAACTAGAAAATTTTCTTAGAATACGCAATAATTAATTTTTAGTTGCATTTATTTTGATTATTAAAAAGCTAAGAATTATTTAATTGCAGGATCATCTTGTTTCTTTAAGAAAATGTTACAATATCAGTGCTTAAAGTTAAATCTATCAGATAATGATATTCTCAGAACAAAATTTCTTAAGAATATCACTTATTCAAATAGGACTACTCCAAAACATCTGGTTACTCAATAGAAAATTATGAAATACATTTGTATGTAATATGGTCTTGATTTTTACTACAGGGATTAAAAGCAAATAATCCCCCACCTTTATGCACCTCAGACTTTAATCCAGACTGTTCCGTGTTAGTATTGGCAAATCTCTGTCAACTAAAACCTTAGGCTTCCATTAAGATCTGTCAAGTCCTTACTAAGTGTATTTGCTAACATCTCTGTATGGCATTTAAAGGACAACTTGGAAGTCATTTGATTCCCTCGTCCTGAACCATTTATGTTAAACATGAACTGACTCAAAGAATCTAAAAAATGTAACAGAACTACTGAGTTAACCTGAATTGAGAAAGATCACTGCTGAAATATGTTTCAAAGTACTTAATGCCTCATAACAGAAATGCACTTTACTTTTCAATAGCTTACCCCCTGAGCAATAAATACTTCATACACACAGCATATCCCCACCACTGTTATTCCTTGTTCTTTACACAGTGTTGCCACAGCTACTAGAAACACAGTCACTGCAATTGGAGTCCACACTGCAAATAAAAAAGACATTATTGAAAATGTTCCATGTTAAAAAACCCACAAACATTTAATAAAGTAACCTAAAAATGAAGACTTTAGCTCTCCATGTTTGAATATGCCATGCTCTATAAACTTATTCAGTATGTAATTTCTTATGAAAAGATGACCAGTTGTCTCTACAGAAAATGACTCATATGCATCAATTTTAAAACTGCCTACCTTAAACTGAAAGCACTAAATGGAGGGAAAAGACTAATTTATAATAAGGAAAACAAAATAACTCATTTTTTCCTAAATCAACAGAGCACTTTTTCAAATGGAATACTTTATAGGGAGTCATGACTTTTCACAATGCCAGTCTGACTCTGGCAAAGAGGTAAGACTCCTTAATCTGCAGTGAAACTTCGCAGCTTACTTGTGACTGACCATCCAAAGCACCTCAGCACACTTTCACTTAAATTTCAATAAGAAAGTCAGTGCAAGAATCCCCTATGGTAAGTTTTACAAAACTAATTAAAAAGTGCCCAAGCCTTGGGAAAAAAAAAAGGCAATTTATAACGGAAAGTACTATTACACGGATATCTTGGGGCTGAAGGGATTTTGGTACACACTTGCTGAATAACCAGTACACCTTTATTATGGTTTTGAGAGCGTTTTTATCAGTGATAAAAAAATTGAATTATATCTTTATTTGTCAATCATTTACCTATGGTATTATCCGGCCCTTTAGACTTTGTGTATGACAAAAAAGCAGCTAGGAAAAAAATAGATGATAAAAGCTCTGCTCTGCCCACAACTCCAGTTACCTGAAAAGTAAAAGAAGAAAAATCTTAATTATTATTAAATATTTATTATTATTTGATATTTTAAGATAGTATTTGTTGAGATACTATTAGCAATCTAAGTATGCTGTTTATATGTTACTAGATATTTATCACTCTATGGAGCTAGAAGATCTTTACGAAAGTTATCCACAGAGCACAGGAGTTAGCAATTCCCAGGAGCAAAAATTGGGCAAGGAAAGCAAGAGGTCGGCTTTGCTGAGCAGAGAACTATGGGTCAAACTAAACTGAAAGAAGCAAATGCAAAGGCAGTGGAAACAAGGACAGCTAACCTGGGAAGAATACAGAGACAAAGTTCACTTGTGCAGAGATGGGGTGAGGAAGGCCAAGGCAAAGCTGGAACTAAGATGGCAAGGGACACAAAGAATAACAAGAAAGACTTCTACAGGTATGTTACACAGAAAAGGAAGGTGAAAGGTGTACCCTCCCCCACCAAACAATACTGAAAAACTGGTAACAACGGACAAGGAGAAGGCTGAGGTGCTCAACAACACTTCTGCCTCAGTGCTCAGTGGCAACCTCTATTCCCACATCTCTTAAGTAGATGGAGAGCAGGATTGGGACTGGGAGAGCAAAGTGTTTCATGCTTTAAGTAAAGGTAGTGCCCCCTTGATAATGACACAGAGAGGACTGGGTCTTATGAAATTCAGAGAAGTGCTAAAATGGATAGGGCAGAAGGTTGCTTCAGAATCCCACAATGAAATATAGATTCATTCCCATTTCAAGAACCGTTGTTTTCAAAAAATGCTAAGGTGAAACCAACAACCAGACATGGAAGACACGTCATTATGGTCATTATGTTAATGGTTACTGCAGTAGCCACTGTGTTGACTACAGTACCTTCTAGGACTACTGTTCTTCCTCACTTGTCCTTTTCTGTAATGCCTCTAATTGCTTCCAAATTTTTTCAAGTAACATGGCTGAAAAATGACACGCCATCCTGAGGTAGATGGTCATATTCAGCTAAGGAAACCACATAGCTCATGATTTAACTGTGATGATGCTGAAAACTGACTTTCTACCATCTGGATCCAGCTAGAAAGTTTTACTGCTAAGTACATTCTTGGTCAAGCATGATTGATCCAGCACAGCATAAAATGACAAAGTAACTCATTATCCAAGGTCACAGTGTAAAGAAAAGAATTCAAATCTGAATCTGAAATCATACTCTAGGTACTTCTGTTGGGACTACTGTATGTTTACCAAAGGACTCACTGAATCACGCACAGACAAAGCATGTTTCACAACTGATAAGACACCAGAGTTTGTGTTAGTATTTTGAAGAGTATGTAAGTGTTTGTTTCCAAAATAACTTAAGATGTTTCAAGGATTCCTGGTCTGGACTGCAAAATTGTCTAGCATTAAGACATTAAAGAGAACTTTATCTGTAGATCAGTTGAAAGAGAACATTAATAAAGCATGTTGCCTCCACAGTTGACTGCCAACAAAAGAGAGGTTCTATTTCTGGATACAAACGTGACTTGTGAAAGAAAATTCCAGCATTCACAAGGTTAGTTGATACCCTGCAGTTATAAAGGTGGTTTACATACTTCTGGCCAGAATAGTAGCAGAGTAGCTAGGAAGACTGAACTGGAATTTTAAGGACAAGGACAAATGAAACTATGATGCTGTTATTCAACACATTTCCTTAAAACTTCTTCCTCAGGAAAATAGGTATTACCACTGCAAGGGAATAGTTTCTCTCTAAACTCAAGCAGAAAATTCTCTTCTATTTATCCTGATCTGATAACTTTTCCAGAAAAAATCTGTATCCTTAGATACGTAAAGGGCTGAAATATCTATGTATTGATTCTGCTGTTTCTAACTCTTGTCCAGGTGACTAATAAGTAGATTAATTTGAAGGAATTAAAACTGGTCGCCTTTCAATTATAAAAGATACAAAACTCTCCAGTCCTAACACACATTATTACCTCCTTTTTTCTCTGTAAGGAAACTACCAGTTGTTCTGCTTTTTATACACTGAAAAGGGTGGGGGTAGGAAGAAAAAAAGCCCTTATCTGCTTTTTCACTGAGTACCTAAGTACAACAGCAGGGGGATTCAACTAGAATTACATTTTCTCAGTGCTTCCAGCCAGCACCAAACGGTACCGATCCTTGTGTTGCAGTGCCCTCCTGTGGCCGACAGCAGGGCTTACACGCCCTTTGCCAGATGGCTTCAGAGCTATGTAACACTGCCTTACACAATTACCTTTTGTTACACAACGAGCTGTAGGCTTTGTACAGTACCTTCTATTAACCCTGATGCATAGTACTAAAAGCAACTGTGTTACTTGTTATTTCAGGTAGAATCTGCAAGTTCGGGCATGATAAAGAATCACTGAAATTTGGAATGAAAGTGATTACACAGGCTGATTAACCTGTGAGCCACCAATGTAAGTCACTAGCAACTTGCTAATGCTCCTGCAAAGATAATATCACATTTACTACAAAGATGCAAAGCCAAATTTGGCAATTTAAAGCATGTTTTTTCAAAGAACCAGAAAACCAAACGAAATAAAAAAATTATTTTTTAACCAATATTTTATCCAGGTTTTTATGGGGGTTTGTGCTTTGGAGTAAGCAGACATTTCTAGGTGCTTAACTTCTGCATTTTTAAATGTTCCATTACCTTCTAGCAAGGATGTATTAGTAGCTCAAGTAGCAGCCAACTTTATCAACTTAATTCCTGTAATGATTTTCTCAAAATACATGGATGTAGGCTTCTTAATTGTTGCTTAAAGGGATTTGTACTATGAATAAGTGAATAAGAAAGAGATGCAAACTCTTTCCCCAACAAATCAGGACCAAAAAAATTACAACATAAAGAGCAAACCCCTCTCATTTTATTGAAATCAGAAGATTCTATTCCCTCCCCCTGCCAAATAAACCCTTCTCCACAATAAAGTGGCACCACCTCCAAAGCAGCAAAAGATTCAAACATTGTCAGTTTTCTGAAAATAAGCTAATACTATAAGAGAAAGGAGACTGAGAAAGGGTTTTGCAACACCTGTGTACTGAAATCCAGGGAAGCCAATTGAAGGGGTGCAGAGGTAACAGCAGAAAATGCCACAAACCTGCTTTATCAGTTTTCTGTGGCAGAAACAAATCTAATGAAAGGCGATCACAAGACTTCACTTCCTCCACAACATTGCAAGCCTGGCTGGCCATTAAAAAGATATATAATCAGAAAATTTGTATAAATAAGCTTTTTTGGGTTTTTGGTTTTTTTTTAATAGCAGTGAAGAATTCCTTCAGAATCAAAGAAAAAGTAAATGTGACAGGAGAGAAACGTATTTCTTTTTCCTCATAGGCTATGTTAAAAAAGTGGAAGGTTCGAACAGAATGGGCCTAACCTGGCTATGGCATAGCAACAACAATCCTAGAGAAAGTCCCACTGAGACAGACACATCGACGTAAAAGCAAGTAGACAGAACAGGCAAGGTGATAAGCCACAAGGGATCCTGAAAATGTAGTATTTGCATAGTATTTGCAAAATAGGATACTGGATGAATCATCACAGAACACAAATGTCTACATAAGCTGAAGTCATAAAAGCCAAGGCACATAGCAGAGGCCTAAGTTATTTAGTAACTAAATTAATGTTTCTTTAATTACTTTCTAGTAGCTGCATGTAATATAAAACAACCCTGAGCATGAAAATTGCCGCTTCTACCACTCACTGCAAAGGGGAGAGTAAGGATGAGTAAAAGCACACTTTCTGGAGTTTTACATATATGTATATATATATAAGCAGCTATAAACACCATGAAATTTAATTAACACAGAATTAATTGAACAAATTAAGCACATCACAGCTGTACTTACCGCTTCAGTATGTATCGGGTGCACTGCAAAGAGCAATGATGCAACTACGCTGCTCCTGCTGTCCAGGAAGAGCTTACAGACCTTGAGGAAGACTATGCAAACCACCACATGAAAGACCAGATTTAGAAAGTGGTAAGAAACTGCATTTAACTCGCTGAACAAGTAGTTTAAGCGAAATGTTAGAACTGTGAGTGGACGATAAGATTTATGACTCCTCTCCTGAAAGAAAATAAATAAATAAATCAGTCACCACCAACTTAGAAAGTGACTTTCACTCCAAAATACCTTTCTAAACACCTGTGCACACATGACTCCCCCTCTACTGTCAGACATCTACCTTGAAAATAAAGACATGAAAATCAGTAGCAAAAAAAAAAGCTTTTTTCCTCTGGACATGGTTAAGGATTTCTTCTTAGTAAAAACATGTTGAAAAATACTACCTGAAACTTTACTGGGGGAGTTTAGGAACCTACTTAACCCTCAATGAATACAGAACTAAATGGCATCTGGAAGCTTTGGTTACAGGGTTATATGAAAATTATGTATCAGAGTCTATTTGCAGAGCTAGCAAATAGTATCTCACCAGGAAGTAAGCCTCAATGTTACGAACATAAGAAAAGATTGTAAAGCAGAATGCCCTGATAGGCAGAAATGTATGAATGGGAGAGAATTTTTATTCACTTGCTCAGCAATAACACCATGTGTGACTTTCAAAACTGTATCTCAATCCTTTAGCCACTGTGATTTAACAATGTTTTTTAACAACTTTGATGACAATGCAACTTTTCAGATAAAATACAGCCACTCTACATGGGCTACAAACAAGAAACTCTGAATTCATATATATGTATATATACACTTACTCAAATAAATTTAAAGGATTCAATATCCTAATTCCAAGCTTTGTTGTTAAGGTGTTATCTTCCCTTGCAGACTGCATTTAGAAATAAATAACCTTGTATGTCAATATCTAACTTTAGCAGGAGAAAAGAAATTGGTCAGAGTTGTTCAATTTTGATATTGGGATTACATAGCAAATAGCATCTTGCAGCTGTGTGCTGTCTGTACAACTTCATTTTCTTACCAATTCTTTTATTGAACAAAGGGAAAGAATCTAAGTTATATGTGTTCCTGATATTATAGTACAAAACACTAATGCCACCAAATTCCATCAAATCTAAGCTAATCTGTTAAAACCGCATGAGGGAAAAGAAGCGTAAAAACACTCTGCAAGGTTTTTTCCAATTTCCTAAACATTTCAAAGTGTTTCACAAACCATTTACCTCTGACATTGGAGTGCCCCAGAAGTCATTCTGAAATAGATTTTTTAATGGAGTAGAAGGATGCAAATCTTTATTGTCCAAAATCGCTGAAACATCATCAAAAACAAACCCACAAAAGAGACTGTTCCAGTAGCAGGCTGCCACCACACCAACTATTAGTGCTGCTTCCTTCAGGCTTACATCAGCCATCTTCTCTAGGAGTTTTCATGGACAAAAGCTGAAATATATGTGGAGAAACTTGAGTAGTTTTACTTACTAAACACTAAACTTGATAAAGAACATAATAAGACATCAATATCTCAGAAGTTAATGACACTCCATATCTAAAAATTAATATGATAGAAAAGTTTCCTCAAGTCTCACTCATGTAACACGGTTTTAGTGCTTAAAAGAAATACTGTCCCTGAAAAGTCCCACCCTTAAAAGGCCTTCCACAAGATAGATACACTGCTACTTTTCATGTTTTACTTGAAAAGCACTGATAATAAATTGTGATGTAGTCTTTGGCAGACAGCTATGCAGTTCAGGTGAATGCTGCAAACTAAAAAACTATGAAAAATAAGTACTCCAGAATCCTGAGTAATTTAACATACACAAAATTCTAAGTTATCAGAGGCAGATAGTGTGTTAATTATTTATGGGGTTTAGGTTTAAAGGTGTTTCTCAAAATATTTCAAAAGCAATTAAAACAAAAACAAACTTCAAACATTCTGATGAACAAACAGGGAACTTGAACTTCATATAAATGGGTGTTCAAGAACAGGTACAGGACATTAATAATAGCAAAAAGTTAAACTTACCATTGAAGGTCACAGTAGGCTCATTTGCCTTCTTTGTAGGAGTTCATGAAAAGGTCATTTTTTTTCCTTAACTGACAATTGCTCTGATGTCACTGACTGTTCATGAGAGCACTGTTTAAAAACACAGCATGCAAAAAAGACAAAATGAACTTATCTTACATTATTTTCTCTCATCTTGCATAAACTTCCTAAGCCCTAGAAATTATTAATCAGCAGTTTTACGATTATTTACAAAATATTATACGGGTGAACTGATCAAAAGGTGAAATTACTGTGTATTGGGTTGTTTGAAAATACTGTTCTGCCTTGGAAGAATAAGAAGGTAACTAAAGGTCAAAGGCACTAATTCTGACCACTGGTTGACACAGCATAGACTACTGCCAACTGTTGGGACCAAAGATACTGAAAAGTTACAGACAGTTGAACACTTACTTCATCATAAGAAAAAGGACATGGCTGAACAAAAGTATTTTCCCCAAACTATAGAGGAGTAACATCTGTAAGGACATAGAGCAGCTAATATTAGCCAGATAATGTGGATGCATGAATATGTAAAGACTGCAGCCTTATGTTTATCACAGTTCAGACATCAAAGCTGATGAGCTATTTGAAAGCTACAGTCTGCTTTATTGTCCTAAACCCTGAAATCCTGGTGATTTTTTTTCCCCTTTGGTCTGCAGGGCTTTTTTAAAATTGTGTTCAGATTTATCATAAAACATGCTGAGCTGAAGGGACTCACAAGGATCACTGAGTCCAACTTCTGGCCCCGCACAGGACAATGCCAAGAATCACACCATGTGCCTGAGAGCATTGTCCAGATGCTTCCTGAACTCTAAACAGGCCACAGAGACCTAGAGAGGTGCTCTTGGTTGTGGTTTGCAGCCTGGACCTGAGAGCATGCCAATCATCCACCACAACTAGTAGTAAAGGAGCAGCGGGGTACAGGAAGGAATACATGTGCAACAAGATGCAGGTGCAGCTAAACTAAAAACCAGGACACAGATCATTTCAAAGGAATCAAACCAAACCATTCAGTGTTCCTCACATAATGGCAGTCAAGGGCTTTTACTTTTGTGCTACTTGGAGCACTGGCTATTGATGTTACTTCAGCCAAGAAAGCCTTTTTTTCAAAGCTGCCTCCACCTTTGTAATTAACAAAAATAAGTAAAAAAACCACCACAATGTTAAGGATGTTGCTACATCTTTTTCATAGACTCATATAATGGTTTGGATTGGAAGGGACCTTAAAGATCATCTAGTTTCAATCTCCCTGCCATGGACTCAGAGTACTTTAAAACACTAAGCCAAGTTTACAACTGAACATATCTGTGGTCTTCTTGGCACTCAGAGAACTCTTATTAAAAAAAGAAAACAAAGCATGCCACAGGAATACATGAAAAGACTTTTGAAATTCAACTCATTACCGCTTTAGTTCCCCCTTCAAAGAAGGTGGATATGAAACTCATGCTTCTACCCTGCCAGAATTTGAAATTCCCTTTTTGCAACAGTTTCGGAACAATGCACTCACTTCCTAGTTCCTGAAGTTCATTAATTGCACTGAAAAGCAGTGACATCTGAAAAGGACCTACAATGAACATGTCACGATTTTCCAACATACAAGCCTTTATTATTTTAAATACTGTGGTATTTAAAGGTAATACTGATGCCATAAGATTTATTTAACCAATCAAAAGATTTATTTAATCATAAGATTTATTTAAATCTGACCTTTAAGAAAAGGCATTGTAAAGTCAGTAAGGTTTTGGTGACTTGTAATTCTTTAACATCACTACTTCAGAAACAGCTACTGTTACCCAACTAGCAAAAAACCAAGACTGATTCATAAGTATTGCTTCTTATCAAAATGAAAAGCTTAAGCAACCGTAATTGTTAGCTTCTTCAGCTTTTCACTTTTCTTTTTCACACACGAAAAAATATGTCAAGACATCTACTTTACTTATCCCTTAATCCTAGGTGATTCCGATACTTTCACAAGCCTTTCTTGTTGCTCTGAATTTCTGGTATTCCTTCCACTCAGAATGCTACGCTCTACACCATTATTGACCATGTTCTTCCCTGACAGTGCTCCACTTACCTACATGCCAACTGCAGGGAAAATACTGTTTTCACTTGAATCAAAGGGAACTTTTAAGCATAAATAAATTCAAATTATTAGGTAATTCCAGAGTTCATGTTTTAGTGGCTAGCCCACCATCAGAGAAACCTGTTAGAGAACATCAGAAAATACTCACCTTTAATATAAAAATTTTTTCGTTTGCAATTCACCTTCTCCTTTACATGCACATTTCAATCACAGATACAACTACATGCAAATACATAGATATACTTTGCTCTTTCATTCAAGCCACAGACACTCCAGACAATCCTGAACAGTTTTACTAAATTTACTGTAAGCAACGAATATATGCAACAAAATGCACTGTTCTTGTTTTAGCAGCAAGTCACAAAACACATTGCTCGAACTGTGCCAAACTTGGTAACCTCTAAAGCATCACACCATATCTCTCTCAAATTTTTGTTGTGTGATAGAGCACTAGGTCTTGAAAACAGAGAAACAATGAAAATCTGGTAAAGCCCCCATATCCAAGTAATCTGTTTCCAGGCCAAGCACAAAGAGAAAAATGGGAAATACAAGGCCACGTACAACCTGTAGATTGCACAGAACTGCAGCACAGGTACTTTACTACTTCTGACTTGCATGCTGGCATTCTAAGTTCTTATTTTCCTGGACTGTACTGTAAAGATACATAGAGTTAGGAAAATTACTTTTTTCCACCTGGTCTGATTACAGGGTACTTTTAATGTTCTTGCTAAATTAAAGCATAAATATGGAAAATATGTTTTTGCAGTCCTTTATGCTACCATAACAATGCAGATTTTCAGGAAGTCTCACCATCAGAACAACTACTTCCTATCTGCTACTGTAGCTTAGTCCACCCTCACACTCCAAGCTCCAAACCTGCATCATCAACTTGTGGAGAATGCAAAACTAAAGCAGAGGTTTATAAAAGATCATGTGTACTTAATAAGCCAGGGAAAAGTATACCTGCCATTAATCTCCGTGGAAAACAGCAATTGCTTCTTGGCAACCAAAACTACTTTCACGCCAACTAATCTGTTATCAGTTTAGCGCTGGAAAGTAAGAAGCCATGTAAGGAGTTTATAAGACTGAGACTCTTATATATCACCAATGTGCAGGAGGCTGCTGAAGCCTTGGTATGACTGGGCTCCTCATGTGAGTGGATGTATTCCCCTTCTTACGCAACTGACATGTTGATCGACCTAAGTATGGTCTTGCCAGTACTTCTCTGCCAGTGATGGATGCATTTGATAAACACCTGCAAAATGCTGCCTAACAACTTCTTTGTTAACACAGACTTGCTGCAAGGGAGAACTACATCACTGTCTAGTCCTACACATGCAAACAGACTGGCCATCCCTCAAGTTATTTTTCCATCTCACCTATCTGCTATGTTCACAGCTTCTAAGACTGCCCCTCAGATACGTTAACCACCCCCTGGGCTGTATGACTGCCAGCTCATGGTCTAGTGCACAGCCACATTAGACTGGATGAAATCAGGACAGACGCGTACTTCACATACTTTATTACAAACACTCATGTTGGATGCTTTAATTTACAACAGTATCTGACCATGTCATGAAGAATATACAGCTGAAAACAATAAACAACAAGATAAGCCTTGAGAGTCAGAAACTTCACAGTAGTCATGAGAGCCAACTGCAAAAAAAAGAACACCCAGGCTGTCCAAAACACCCTATCATTGGACTAAATTTCTCAAGCTGTTTGACACAGAAATCTGCACTTTGCACTGCACCATTTTCACATTTGTACAGACATTAAATGGAAGGACAGAAGAGAACCAGAACTCTCAAGCCCATTTGGCTCACAAGGCACTCTTCCAACTTCTTGCGATCCCTCTAATAGTTCATCCAGTCTTCAAGAATTACAGACAATACACAGGAAAATCCAACAAAACCGAAAAAACACGACTAAAAAACAAGCAACAACCACCAAAAGCCACTTTTAGAAAGTAAAAAACCCAAAATATTTCTCCACAATCACTACTAAATCCATGACACTACAGATGGTTTGGCACCACATGCTGAAAGATGCAGTAGTCTGCATAAAAAACCTCTGCCACAAATTAAAAATACATAATGATGTTCTAAGAGTATCCTCAGTTAGGAAATATGTGAGTGCAGAAGCCATTTTCCGCCCATTAGAACTTAGAAAAAATTGGCAAGTGTGTATCTTGGCAAGAATACAGCTGCAATCCCAAAACATGCAAAAGCTATTTACCACTCCATAATTAGCTATCTGCCACCTTACATTAAAAGACCCTTGCAGGAACAAATATGTTTTTGTCCATTAGACACATCTTACTATTGAACTTCAGAAACTTAAACATACATTTAATTTTTGTTCTTCGACTGAGTAATGGCACTGTTATAGAAAGGCATTAATAACAACAGGTGTTATGCATATTTGCTAAAAAATAATCAGGCATTTCCGGACATTTATTTATTCAAGAGACATAAACTTTATTAAACACTGAAGGTCCAGAGCTGTTTGCAGTTCACACAAAAAAACCTTCAAATTATCAAAGGTGGAAGAAAACAAAGGGCTGTTAAAACCACTCCCAGGGTTATTTTTATTTTTAAACAGGTGAGCAACTAGCTCCTCTAAGAGCTGGTAGCTGAACCGATGAATATCAACAGAGATATATACAAACTGGTAGTACAGTCACTAAAAATAGCATTTTAATTCAGCTTCTGAGGTTCTCCTAATGTCCTAATTTGTATTGCCTCTTTGCTAACCTTTGTTTGTTTTTATTTTTGGCTAAACTGAACATTCTTTCTGCTGATTTAATACAAGCATTTAATGACAGAGAAAGATCATAATTTTGTTTTTGTTGTGCCTTTCCAACAAAGCTATTAACTTTATCTTCTCTTAAAAATGCCACTCCAAGGTACAACTCCAATATGAAACAACTTAGATGCACAGCTGAGATTTAAATGATTGGGCTGGAATCTGATCAAGAAGGCAAGCAGTATTTGGAAAGATGAGAGGAGAAATAATACAAAACATTCACCGATTCCCCTTTCATCTTGCTGGGATCCTAGAACAGAATAAATACAACACGGAAAGTTTCATTATGAAAACCTTCCTCTGCAAATACTATCAGATCAAGAGAGATTGGACTACTATGACATACTCTTCGCTACCGAGGAAGGCAATGGCCTCCAGCCTTCTCTTCATATGGTTCTGAAGGATTAACTAGAGGACCAGCAGTTCTGATTAAAAGTCAGAACACGTTGCAGATCAGATGAAAGATTTCCCACTGGGAAAGACTGAAGAACTTGCTGGCAACCAAGCAGCTGAACTAACACTCAGGACACTTCAGGTTACTCTGGTGCAAATGAGGATCAAAACGTAACACAATTTAAAACAGGTGAGATGAAGATACTGGTTTAGCTGGTGGTTTAGCTTCAATTTGTTCAATGCAACTGGTACAAGTCAGTTGAAATACAAGCCACACAGGTCTAGTTTGTACTTTATAACTTGAATCAGTAACAGAATCTCACACTTCAATGTCAAACCTTTAGGGGTTTTAGGTTTGGTTGGTTGGGTTTTTTTTTTTGTTGTTTTTTTTTTTTGCTACATTCAAACAGTAACAAAATAATACCTGTTCTATTTAGTGTAACTAAATAAAACATGTTTTGCTGCCTCACAGGACACTGATGCAAAAATAGTGCCTCGAAAATAACACTGATCACCACTCTCAGTGTTCTAGAAACGCAACAGCAGAAACTGCGGGCTTGTTTACTCCAAAGAATAAATGAACAAAAGCTACATGTGAGGTGTAAGCTGAAAAGACAGCCTTTAGACTCTGCTACTCTGTCCTTTCTTAGTATGCTGGGTCTGTGTATGATTTCCTGCGGTATTTTAAATAACATTCCATTAGGTTTTTCACAGTGCAGTTTTTATACTAGGCCTTTGCAATGGCATGCTGTTATCAAAGCTGTGGCTTAACAGGTATGCCTAGCTCTTCTACCAGAGTAGGTCAAACTGTGCACTATGGAGCTAAAATGATTTTTTTACTTCAGAACTATAAGAATCTATTCCCATTAAAATAAGATCCACTTACACAAAGTTCATCAGGTGAGGTGATGCAGAATAAAAGAAAAACTAATTTATTTGGTCCAAGCCACGCTGTATTTTAATTTTTTTCTCATTTTTTGTGGGGTTAATACTTCAATTCTTTTTACTATTTTTTCACTTTTGGAGTTTCCATACCCACCTCAAATCTAAATACCTTTCACTTCTGCACCAATCATCTTTACTAGCTATACTACACAATTACAGCCCAGATGTGGTTTCACTACCAGTAAATGTAATACCGTGTTTTCTATTGGTTCTGTAACAGAACACTCAAAGATGCTGACGCGTATTAGCTAGAGCACATTAACACCTTGTTAATCTGATGAACAGGGGGGAAAAAAAGTCCTATACAGAAGCATCCTAACATCAATGGATTATTTTCTCTACCACAGAAGGATCCATTACCTGGAGGCTTACTTTGTGGCTAAGGTACCATTACTTTCTGTGTCACTTCTTACACCTATAAAAGTCCCTGCTTCTAAGAAATCATTGTTTTACCCTTAGTCATAATTAATTTTATTTTTAGCAACATTACCCATTCATTGAATGCAATCCTGTCTCTTTCCCTTGCCTAACTACACAGTTTGCTTTTTCCACCCAATATGGAACTATAATTTACCAATCCCTGGCTGAGATATAGAAGTCTTTGGAGTTGTGCTGTGACTGGAACAAGCTGCATAACTATAAGGAGTGCACGGCATCTTGCATCTTGTCAGTCGTCCTTAAATATCAACACTGATCCAGAGATAAAAACGGCAAAAGTACAAAGATTAACATTACAATCACCTTTCTCATACCATAAGAAAAAAACAAACCAAAACAAGTCCACTTCAGCTCTGCACAGCTGTTGAATAAACAAAGATACAAACATGCCTGGAATAGCTACTAGTATTCTTTTTTTATTTGAAAAGATGTCTTCACACCAATTTAACTGAAACACAGGATTCTAAACTTTCTGGGTTATCAGACCCCTACCAAAACTTGCTGACCAGCAGTACCCAACGGATCCCAGCAGTTTATAGGTGTGATCTTTCCCGTGCAGTGCACCACGCCCCAAGCTGCCTTCTGTCCCCCACTACTCCCTGCCCTGCCCGCCCCACAGCACACGCGTACCCGGGCAGTCCCGCACCCTCCCGCCGAGCAGGAACCAGCACGTCGCCCGGAGCCCCGGGGCGAGGCACGCAAGGTAAGGGCAGGCTGGGCGGCGGAGGCGGCCGAGCCAGGGCGGGGACCCGTACACCGCTCAAGCGGCGTGGTCAGGGGTCGAGGCCGCTCCGCAGCCCGCTAGGCGCGGAGGGCTCACCGGCATGGCAGGCAGGCAGGCACGGCCAGCGGACAGAGGACCGAAACCACCGCGGGCAGCAGCTACGCCGGACCCACGCCTCCCTCCCCCCCACCTCCAGAAGGCCCGTCCCGGGGGCGCGGCCAAGGCGCCGTGCCCGCCCTACCTGAGGCCGGGGCAAACCCGGGGCCGCTGTCCCGCCACCGGAGCCGCCACCCACCGCGCGCTCCTCCGCCGCCGCCGCCGCTGCGCACGGCGCACGCGCCCCGTCCCGCAGAGGCTGTCGGGAAGGAGGTGGGCGGTGCTGCCGGCCCCGAGGCCTGCCGGGAGCTGTAGGCCCCGGAGCGCGCTCGGCGGCGGGGGTGGTGCTCGGGGCCGTTTGTCCCGGCGAGGCGGCGTGCCCCGGTGGGATCGTGCCCTGTCAGCTCGGCTGCCCCTCGGGACTGGGAGAGCCCCCTTGACACCGCGGGGCTTGTCTGTGCGTGCCGCGGGAGCGCTGACTTTCCCTGCGCCCGCGAGTATCCGGGTCCGCAGGAGAGTCTGATGGCGTCGCCTGGCAGCGGCCACCGCCGTCCTCCGGGAGCGGTGAGGCCAGGGGGCGGGGGATATTCCGGGCAAGGAGACCAAAGGCTGCCCCAGGAGCAGCCGGGCCGGGGGCGGTGGCGGCGGCAGGGCCGCTCCGCTCCTGCGGTCCAGGGCAGGCGCGCCGGGCGCGGGCGGCGGCGCAGAGGGAGCCAGGGAAGGAGCGTCCCGCGGGGTCTGCGCTGCGCCGCTCCCTCCGCTGCGCCTCGTTGGGAGGCGGCCGCAGAATAAGGCAGTTTGTTAATTCAGCAGGGTTGGAATGAAACGGGGGCAAAATTGGCTCAGCGGCAGGATCCTGTGATCCTGGAGAGATCGCGGGGTGTCACTGTATCATTCCCGGGGCTGGGTTGTGCCAAATAGGAGAGAATGGGAACTCTGCTAAGATCCTCTCTTATTTGGGGTTCTGTGATTAAGAGCTGGTGCTTCGCAGAGCTACTCCGAGTAAATGCAATTTGAAATTTACACATAATAAACAAATACGGAGTTAGCAGAGCACATCTCCCGCGTGACTGTGACGCTTCTTGATATTTAGTCCCTGTCGAGTGTACGTGACTCTGCTGCCCATTATGCACACCTTGGTGGGAAAAGAACAGCAGTTCCTACTGGTGTTTGATTTCAGTGTGATGATAAGGTATCACCCTGAGAGCTCAGCTGCCTCTTGCGTGGTTTCGTGTGGTCAGACCAGGGCACTGTTGTTCTGGTAGTACATGAACATACCCTCCAGACTTCCTTTTCTATCTGCCTTTGCTGAACTTTACAACATCTGTCTGTTTTATGTATGTTTGATTCCCTGAGTAAGTCCAGAAAATCTTGTGGTAACTAATGTCCAATCCCCATCTATTTCACACATTTATAGACCCATGATCTCAGTGTCTCACCACATGGATCATCTGTTCACTGAAACCACAGGTTTAGTTGAGCACAACGGATGAACTAAATGATGAAAAGCTCTTCAACTAAATAAATTCTCTCACAGTATGCATATACTGTGGAACACACTCTGTCCATGGGTTGTGCCCCCTTACCTTACTAGAGCTGGTCTCCCAACATGTTGGATTCTGTTGTTTATGTACAGATATCACTCCTTTTGGATAAAATTTTAGGACTGATATTTTCTTAGGACATTATTTTGTAAGTTAAGGGAAAAAGATATATGAGAGATGGAAGGTAGGAAAGGATTGGCAGTAGTAAGGGTGTGTATTTGCCTTCAGAATAGTTTGATTGTTGAGCATTTCAAACTCTTAAGTTCTACATCTCCTTGTTTGAGACAAAATGCATGAATGTTAAATGAATGAATGAATGTTAAAATACTCTGACCCTTAGACAAGTGTGTTATTGAAATCAAGTAGTATTCAATTAAGTGAATAAGTAGAAGTGCCAGTATGCTCCTTGTATTGTCCTTTGCCATCTACAACAAAACAGAAAAACAAAAATGTATCTAAGGTGTCATCCTTGTGAAGTCATGGATTGAATGTAATGCTTGTTTTATGTTTAGCAAACATTGAAGGAATTTAGTAAATATAAGGGAGCTCTCAGGTAGTTCAGATACTCAGAAAAGATGAAGAAAGGGTCATTTTTATCCTCCCTTAAGCATAGAGCTGGATTTCTGAGTCTTAACAGCTCTTCTTTCAGAATGTTTAGGCATATTTATTTTGGAAAGTAATACCATTTTCAGTCTTTTATTAAGGAAGGAGGTTTCAGTTGTTGAGTCTTTAAGCTGCTGAATGAGGAACAGGGTGCATGATGGATCAGATCTCAAAATATCATGCTCAGTGTACAGCATTGTTGAAGTTATTGATTGAGCTTGATTTTTTTTTCTATAAAATACATACTTCTGCTGTGTCATTAGTTTTTTTAATAATACTGCATTTATTATTCTTGTTAGCTTTATTTATTTCTTAATTTTTCTTAAGCATTTATACCATATTAATAATTCGGGGCAATAAGTAGATTAAAAGTGTTCTGGTTTAAACTTGTCAGAGTTTACTTTTTGAAATATTGATCAGAAAGTCTAGGGACAGCTCCAGAGAATAGAATAATGCAATATTTCCAATCCCTTTTGTCATTTTCAGGTACTGCATTGACTTACAGGTATGTGAGAAATCAGTGTGGCCCACAGCAACCAGTAGGTAAGCAGTAGAAGAAAACTTTCCACCACTTTCTGATGAGACTTTTCTCAGTTTCCAGGTTGATTAATGTCGTTTGTCAATTCAAGTATTCCTATCAAAAAGAAGTGATATTTAATACAGTGTCAAGAACTGGGTACTCACAGTATCAAACTAAAGAAGGTGTTGGTTGTTTATTAGAAATAATATTTCCAATGAGATTTCTGTGTTTGTTCATTAGCATAAAAATATCACATTAAGAGACGGTGAAGACAACAAGGATACTGAAGTTAAAATACAGGTTTCATGTGTGTCCTAATCTTCACTCATGGTTTTAAAAATTCATTGAGTATGCATGGTGTAATTTTTAACATAAAGAAAAAATGGTTTTATTTTTGCCTTCTAATTTTCAATAGATCAAAAATGTGAATAGAATATTAATCAGTGTTTCAAATGGATACAGTTATTAGAATAATCTGATGTGGCTCAGTGACCAGCCTCCATTAAATCATTCGACCTAAAATTGATTTGCACTGATAATATCTGATAACTGTTACTTTAATTTTTGTTCCAGAGGAAAAAACATTATAACTTCAATATGGCACCCATTTTAGATTGGAAGAAACTCATGAAAGTTGATCCAGATTCTCTGCCTCGTCAAGAAGATCTAGCAGACAGAATGCTGGATATCATGTTCAAGGTGCTTGAGAGAAAGGCAACATGAGGGTTTTGTTACACCTTCTTCCCTAAACATGTCTTCCACATACATGAAAGATTTATTTTGTGGATTTCATTGATACTAGTATAAAACCATTTTTGTCTCTTTCCTTAGGCTGATGGGAAAGACTTAAAAACTGAAACTCCAGAAAAACTGGTACACCTTTTTAAAATTACTCAGTCTCTACTGAAGGTTTGTATTAATGCTCACTTTCTTTGTTTATTTTTTATGTTTAAATGGAAGCATCTTTGTTCTTTTTTTCCCCTGCTCCTGAAAGCACAGGTTACTCCCGAGGTAGTTTATATGCTAAACATGTGCTTGCACCAGTGTACCTGCTTGTAGCTGTTGGAATTTTGTAGTGGGAAGTGAGGTGAATTGGACTAACATAGTTATATAGATGGAAAATGCAAACAAATTTCTCAAAATAAGTATTTTCATTGTTTAAACATGAGGTCTATGAAACAATCTTGTAATTTTTGTCAGTAGTAAATATTTCTTCTTTGATTACTGTGCTTCTTTTCTCAGATGAAAGCTCAAGAGGTAGAACTGGCACTAGAAGAAGTTGAAAAAGCCGGGGAAGAGCAGGCCAAATGTGGTAAGCAAGCTTTTTTATGCTGGTCCTAAATGATTTGTTAAATGTGTTTTTCAGGTTGTTGTTGTTTTGTGGTTTTTTTTGGGTTTAAGGAACTGGACAAAATACCAACTGCTCTGAAGTCAATTGCTTCAATGAAGCCAAATATTTAAAGACTAAGGTTAACCATTGTTGTTTGATGTGTGTTTCAGCTTGCTGGGTAATTCACTATATCTGTTCTATTTTAACAGAAAATAATTTTAAAACAGAGCTGATGAAACTTCAAAATCAATTAGAGGTATGTTTTAGAATTTTCTTAGTTTGCAGAATGCTCTGGTGGGGTTTTTTAATTATTTGATTTTAGACTAGTATTTTAATCTTGTAAAGTGATGAAATAGACCATTTTAACAAATGCTTTTTATTGTTTTTTTGAATATGCACCTGTCTTGGGTGAATAATTACTTGACTTTTTTATACTTGAAAAATCCTGTGTAATTTAGTCTTAGCATCTGCTTTCATTTGCTTTCATCCTTTCTACTTTGAATATCTGCTGTATTTATAACATTATTTTAATGCTCATAAGATGGCACAAAGATCTGCTGGTGGTCGTGATACTCGTTTTTTGCGTGATGAGATCCGCCAACTGGAAAAACAATTGGAACAAAAAGAGAGACAGTTAACAGATATAGAAAAAGAGTTGGAAAAGGAGAAGAAAGTGAATGAACAGGTAAGGACTTGAGCTTGACATCTCTAGAAGCTGTTCAGTCAAATATTTTGAAAAGTTGATATTCTGAAAAGAGCCTTTGAAATTAAAAAGAAAAAATCCAAACCACTGATGAAATAGGACTGCTGTACCTTTGATTTTTTTTTTTTTTTTTTTTTTAAGGGAGTTCTTTGTGGTGTTAGTGATGCATATGAAAGTTTTCTGTCTTGTAGCTTGCTCTTCGAATTGAAGATGCTGAAAATGAAAACATCAGATTCAGGAGAGAGGTTAGCAAAAATTATTGCTGATTTGCTGTATTTTCTTACTTGGTTTATAGATATATTACTATCTTCCTGTATTTATAATTCTTGGTGTGGCATGATGTTTAATTTTGGAACATTTTCTGTTTACTAGTGCAAAGTAAATATGTAGTACATCTTCTCCAATGAAACCTAGTTAATTGAGGTCAGGAAGTCTCTACATTTCAAGTTGCATAGTTCTACCGTGCATTAGTTTAGCCTGGATTTTGTGTTGTGAATTTTTAGTATTTTTCTTAAATATTATTGCCAGTAGATTTGTTTAGTTATTGTCCTGGGGTAATACTTTGAGAATTATTTGTCAAAATACCCCCCTGCATATGTGTATGTGTATGTATATGCATGCACATGTATTAAGAAAGCTGTTTTATTTTGTCTCTATATTGATTAATATTTAATCTTCCTAAAGAAAAGCTAATTTCTAATATTTTTCATGCTTTGTTCTTTTGGTCTTGTTTGCTCCTTTTTAATATGAAGAAAAAACGCATAAAGAAAAAGGTGAGGCTTCTAAGACTTTTAAAAGCAGACTGTAGGAATTTGGATGGGTTTTGAGTGTCTTAGCTCTTTGTGTTAGCTTGCTAGAAATGCAATGACTGTCTTCAAGTCTTAGAAATGGATTTAAGTTTGGATTGCTTTATTTGCAGAATGAACAGCTGCGTCAGGATGTAGTTGACTATCAAAGGCAAATAGATTCTCAGAAAGAAGCAATTCAATTACGAAGAGGAGAGGTTTCTGATTACACATCACAGTCATCCAAAAGAAGCTCTGAGCTTGTCCAGTATTTGGATGAAATTCAGGTGAAAATCTATGCACTCTGTTGAGTATGTTTTGGAGTTTTACTGACCATAGTGTATTTCACGACACTTTTTCAATTTACAGATAAAATCACGTGGAGTAAGGGAATTCATAATATAGTAGGGTTCTGTCATGCATACAGTCTGCATCTATGAATGTGGCAGAGGTAATGAAGTTACAAGGGGAGATATGTCTTTTATTTGTTCAGAGATGAAATATTTATAGAGGTGAAATACTCTATTCTGTGCTAATTTCATATAAGACTTTCAAGTTCTTATTCAGGTATTAAGATGGGTACTTTCTAAAAACAGCTTTTTCTTTACTTTTGCAGAATTTGACTGAAGCTAATGAGAAGTTAGAAATTCAAAACCAAGAAATGAGGAAAAATCTTGAGGAATCAGTGCAAGAAATGGAGAAGATGACTGATGAATATAGCAAAATGAAACTAATTGTGCAACAATCTGATATTATTATGGATGAGTTAAGAAAAGAGAAAGATCGATACAAATTTCAAGTAAGAACTGACTCATTAAACTTTCGGTTTTTAGGTTTCTACTCTGTTTTCATATTTTAACTTAGATTAAAACATTTTATCTATGCAGTTAAAACACAAAGTAGTGTGATCTTTGAATGTGGTACAGATTTAAAGATTTGACTGCAGATCACAAATTTTTTTTTCTACAAAATGTTAATCATGCACTGTTCTCAAAAGTCATTCCCTTGCTGCTGTAGTGCTTATCTGTTAAAAGTTGTGTGCTCGATACAGTGTGTTTGTACATATACACAAAACCTTTTTCTAATGTGATGTTCATCCAAATGGCATGTATAGGTTCAGGATCTTTCAGACCAGCTGAAAGCAAAGAATGAGGAAGACGATCCACTCATGGCAGCTGTAAACGCTAAAGTTGAAGAATGGAAGGTATTTTTTTAATACTTTTTTTAAAAATAATTTTTAGGAATTACTTCAAGTGTTTTGATGGTATTTTATCTTCTTTTCAGAAAATCTTAGCTTCAAAAGATGATGAACTCCTACAGTATCAGCAAATGTTGTTTAACTTGGAAGAGAAAATGAAAATGCTCCAACTCGATGTAGACAGAAACAGTATCCTATCCCTTCAGCAGGTACAATCCATGTGAGAAACTGCACACATAGAAATCATCATTCACTGAATATGCTAATCACCAAATATATATTTAGTCTCCCATAGTTTGCAAATAACAAGTACTTATGTTTGAGAATTATGAGACAGGTTGATTCATTCCACTGTAAAGTTAGCTTAACAGACAATGTACAAAGGAGACTTCTCTGTATGTATGTATGTATTACCTGAACTCTTGGTAGTTGTTTCTGTTACTTTCATATTTATCTCTTCGAACTATTATGTAGTGTTTCTAAAATATAGCATAATTTCTGTCTCTAAGTTTGTTAGTGAAGGAACAGTTTTACCTAGTGCTTAATTTTCTGTATTCATTTGTCTCATCTGATTAATGCTGTGGTTCATCATATGATAGAGCTAAATGAATTTGTGTATCTCTCATATTTGTGCCAAATTGCATAGTTCTTTATTATTTTGAATGTCTCCACTTCCTTAAAAAAAATAGCCTTCTCCCCTCCCTGCCAAAATAATGTGATCCATTAGGAATCCTGAAATGGTCATTATGGAAAGCATACTCTCTGATTCCAGGATGATTTCCTGCCTTGCTTGAAGTTTCTTAAGTAAATGTGTTACATTTTGGGTTCTTGTAGACAGAGTAGTGTGGTGAGATATATTTATACAGTCTTCCAAACCTAATGACAGATGGCTTCTAAAGAGAAAAAACCTTAAAGTACAAATCAGCCTTAGGTATCAGAAGAGGAAGGCAGCTGAAAGTAACTTTGATAATTAGTTGTTTGGTTTTAGCTGACTAGATGGCTGTAGCAGCTGCTTTTTGGGGGGGTGGGGGGAAGGGGCATTATTAACATTTTGAAATGTTTTGTGGAAATAAGCATATATTTTAAGGAGACACTTAAAAATTAAATCAAGTTACTGATCAAGTTTTTACCCAAAATGGACTGAGCTTGCTATTGTTCACTGTATGTTTATATTCTGAAAGGTTACATTTAGCTCTTTACAACTTTACTAAGCTCTGTGCCTTTAGATTTTAAATGTGGTTATATTTGTAAGAAAGCCTGAGAGTTTGTTTTTCAGAACACTGGTATAAAGTAAGGACAGCAATCTTGAGATTCTTACATTTTTATTGTTATTAATGCCTGTAACTTTTTTTAAGTCTCTTTTTTCTCTTTTCCCACTTTTTTATTAATCACAGAAAACAATAACATTAAGCTTTCTGTGTTGTTTGTAAAGTTCATGTACAAGAACAGAAATAGCACAGTATAAATAGAAGTCACTTTCACAATGTGTGTGCTTATGAATGTATATGCAGGCAAAACAAGGTGTGGTATGAATTTTTAAAAGTTAGATGACTTGCTGAAAGGCTGTCTGCAATTCAGGTGTTATATATGATGGATTGTTAGTCTTTGCAATCTTGAACTTGTATCTCTCAATTCCCAATGGCAATTGTTTATGAGGAAGCTGTGAGAAACCTATATCATCTGAAACTTTTCATCTAACATTGACAAACTCTGAGAGTACTGTTTCCATTTAAAATCATTATGCTGAAATGCTACTTTTTTTCTGAGTTTGAGTGCTTTATTTTTACTTTTTAAAAATTTTTTCCTGCTTTGCATTTATATACCAAACTTCTAGATAATATTTGAACTCTCTGTTGTGAGTATAGTATATTTGATGTTTATAAATTGTTTTGTATTAGCTACATGTAATTTCTTCATTTACCATGTGGTGTTCTCTATTGGTAGTTTGCCTGTCAGTAAAGGAGGATTTTTTAATGGAGTTTCTTTTTATTCTATGTGTAGGGTGTGCAAGAGCGAGATGCTCAGATAAGATTGCTTACTGAGCAAGTTGAACAGTATACCAAAGAAATGGAGAAAAATGCATTTGTTATTGAGAAATTAAAAGATGATCTCCAAAAGGATAAAGGTAACATCACTACTTTGTATTAATGTCTAAATCAGGAAAAGTCAGAAACCACAAATTTACTGTGCATTCTTTACTTTTTAGAAATACAGGAAAAAAATTGCCGTATTTGAGTAATTTTAGTTGCTAATTTGTTTTCTTCTTTTGCTTTTGTTAGACATTCATGAAGACTTTAAATTTATCCGGGTTACCTCAGTGGGTTTTATGGGTAATAAAACTCTATCTGTTCTGTAAAAATTAGAGCATAGCATATAAGGTCTCACCTCCATCAAGAATTGAAAAGGAATAATAGCATGCAATTCCAAATCAATTCTGACGTTCTTTCTGTGCACTCACTTATGATAAATATTGTTTGAAGGAGCTATTGGGGGGAAGAAAACACAACCTCTTACATATAGTCTCTTGTAATTTCCTCATTAAAAAGAGCAGAAAATTAAGATCTCCTTTATTGTGTTTTCTGGAGTGTTTCTTAATGGCAGACAGCAAGAATCCTAGTTGAATTGTAAACATCAAGGTTTTTGTTTCCAGGTCACTCACCGCTTTCTCAGCAGAATCAAATTGGGGATATACAAGAGAAGTTAGAAATGCTAGAGGAGAGAACTATGGAGGCTGAGAAATCAGCAGAATTGGCAGAAGCACATGCTAGAGAAAAGGACAAAGAGCTTGTTGAGACTTTGAAAAGAATGAGAGACTATGAACAGGTAAATAGTTTGTCAGAGTGGGTGGGGTATTCGTCATTTTTTTAGGAGAGTGTTTTGTCCTTCCATATTTATTGTTGACTGTCTTCTAATTAAAAATTAAATAAATTACTTTGATGCCCTTCCCCTTCTTCTTCCCTTCCCTATTGAACAGTAATTGAACACACAAAATACGATTCCTCAAAAGATCATACAGTTGGAGGACTCACTTTTGAAATATGCAGACTCCTCCATAGTGATGGACAGATTTAAAGGATCTGCTTTTTATTCATTAACCTTTTTCACTAAGCATAGTGTAGAAGAGTGATTGATAGAGGATGAAAAACATGTTTACTTGTCTGTATAATGATGAAAGAAAGATTCATAATCTATTTTACTAAGTCTTCTGTTGGTTGTTTTGTTTTTACATCCCATGTGGGGTTTTTACAGGGAATATATGGTTTGGAAGAAGCTGTTGCTGAAATCAGAGATTTAAGAAAGCAAGTCAAAATACGAGAACATGAGATTGAATCATTAATTAAGGAAGTCAATAAACTTGAACTTAAAATAAATGACTTTCTTGATGAAAATGAAGAACTCAGAGAGCGCTTAGGTATGCTGTATCCAGTACATGTTCAATTTTTTGTTGTGTAAAAATTGAAATAGGATTTTATAATGGAAATTTTTTACTATACCACGTCACTGGAAATAATTTGGCATATTCTGATTGTATTTCCAAGTAGTTTTAATTAGTTTGGACAAACTGCATGAATGAACTTGGCTTACAGGTTCCTTTGACTGAAGAAGGTAGGAGAATAGGTTCTCTAGTCTTTTTTGGTTTTGATTCCTCTTTGACAGCACACTGTGAAATAAACTTAATGATATGGTATTTGGAAACCATAACATCCTGCAGTTGTAATGCTAGATGAGAAACAGGGAGAAAACTTCAGATGGGCTTCTTTTGAAGTAGAAGAATTTAAATGTAAATAAAGCTAATTTTAGGTGCCATTTTATTGCATTTTAGGTTTTGAGTAACTGAGGTAAAACTGAGCTTTCTTCTGGTCTTAATATGTGGAGTATAAGATGTGTGTATACATTATATAGATAGTTATATATTTTTGTGGGTAGTTGAAATTATTCAACTATCAACAAATTACTTTTATAATTCTACTTGGCTAGTTATTTTCTTACATACATTAACTTCATTAACTAACATTAATGTCCCTCCTTAATGAGCAACTGTCATATGCTTTGTTTTAGGTCTTGACCCGAAGACAATGATTGATTTGAATGAATTCAGAAACAGCAAAGCACTGAAGCAACAGCAATATAGAGCTGAAAACCAGATTCTTTTGCAGGAAGTAAGTGATAAATCCTATTTTTGTGTTAGAGCTACATAATAAAAATGTATTTGAGCAAAATGGAATACTGATCTGTGAATAATAATACCTAGATCGAAAGACTAGAAGAGGAAAGAATTGAACTGAAAAAACAGATTCGTAAGTTGGCTCAGGAGAAAGGAAGAAGAGTTGGAACAATAGGTAGGATGATTTTATTGTAATCTGTTCTTTCAAAAACATTCTGTTTATACTTATTAATGTAGCTATGTTATGTTTACTCATTTGCTTAAATTAAAGGGCTAAATACATTGCATTGAATGTGTAGGAAGAGGTGAGTGGTTTTGGATTTCCTATTCTTACAGCCCAGTATCTCTTTGAGTTGTGATGACTTGCCATGCATCACTGAGACTTCTGTCATTGCCTTGCAATGGGTGCAGGATGATCTCCCCAAAATTTCCAGTAAATCTACTTAATTCAGGTGTTTCAAAAATCTTCAATTCCACTATCCAAAGTAGCCGAATGTGCTCAGATGAAGAGGTAGAAAACTGGAACTCAGATATAATAAATGGAGTATATTCTTCTGCGTGGAGACGAATTAAAATTTCATAGTAATTTATTACTTGTACATCTACTTGCACTTAGGATTGGATGGTGATAATACGCAGGTGACAGATAGCTTTACTGAAGAAAAAGGAAAGAATACGAGGAGGTTGGATTTCTTGAGCAGACATGACATTGCTGAAGTAAAAGCAAAGGTAGGTTCATAAAGCAAGTTTATAAACGTTTCTTGTATTTCTCTTTCAAAAATGAAAACCCCCTATTTTGTAAATATTTATTAAAATATTTGTCTAGGGGCTTTTATTAACTGCTTTAAAAATAATTTGTAATAATAATTACAAACAAATAAATAAATAGTAATATTTTTTAGAAGACAGTGAATATTCTATATTTTTTGTAAATACAGCCTAGCAGCTCATATAGTGTGGAATGGAGAAGCACCAGTTGAGTAGCACCAGTTGAAATTCTGAAGTCAGAAAAAAAGTCAGTCAGCTGAAAATAAAAAGGCTGTGGGAAATCTACCTAGAAGAATTTCTAGCATACATGAAAAAGAGATCACTTGGAAAAAAACAAAAATACTTTTTCAGTTCATTGAGGTTCTAAACGTGGCAGAGTGGCAACTAGTTAAACACAAGTGTCATTCTGAAGCTCTTAGTGTTTTCCTATCACCAGAGCTACAACTTACACAGCCTCACAGGACCACCATTCCAAGTGCTGCATGACCCAAGAACACATATTTCGCTATGGACAGTGCTATGGGATACACCTTGTGTAATTATTCCAGTGAATCCATTTCTGTTCCTATTTTAGGCAAGAAATCAGTATGTGGACTGGTAAGTTTTCATGAATGCGTACTTCAAATTTGAAAAAGTCCTGGACTAAAATAATAAATTGCTAAAATTAGATTCTGCATTTTTTTTTGGTTAGGAGAAACTTTATGTTTTTTCTTTAGAATGAATATCTCGCAACTGAATTACGTGAAAGGGAGAGAGATTTGGAAAAGAACAGGACTGTAATGGCCAAATTTCAATCTAAATGTAAGTTGCAACCTGTTTTAAAACTAGGGAATACTATTAGGTACCTGTAGATAGTTTGCTTGTTTATTTGTTCTGTTTCTATAATGTTAGCCTAACTATCTGACTTGTAAAAAAAAATTGTGTATATATTAGTGTATATCTTTGTATGTGTGTGTAAATATACACATTACACATGTAATGTAGCATTACTAAATCAGTGATAGTACATGAAATATAGTTTATTCACTCTAAATACAGTAAAATATTACCTCTCATGTTTTTCTTTCTTGATTCAGATCTACTAAGGTCTTTAAGGGTGTGAGTAATCCCAGTTGTAATAATTATACAACTTGTGTAAATGTAGAGCTTTTCTGGCTCAAAGGAAGTGTTGGGGAATTAGAGCCACTTGCTGCTTACTTACATATGTAAGTAAGCATACATACTTACTTACATATGTTTTCACTGCTTGAAAACTCTGAAATAAAAATAATTCTGATTTCTCTGGACAAGAAGCTTATTTTTTACCCCCAGAGAATGTGAATTATTAAAATTCTTTCTGACTTTCCAAAATAGACTTGGTGAAACTGCTCAAGTTTTTGCAGTTCACTCCTGAGTGTTCAGGATGGTTAGCCATATTGTTTGAATGCAGAGAATGTCCTGACAGGTGTAGGATTTGGCTCTCCAGGATTGTTGTCTGAGGTGTAGGTGCGGTTCAGACGGCCAGGACGGAGATGAGAGACTTCTGGATTTTGGTTTTAGAGCATGAGGTTTATTGTGAAAAAGAGCGTGGGGGTAAGAGACCTGCCAGGAGCTGCAAGACGCAGCTTGAAGCAGGTCAGAGAGGTAAGAGAAGAGAGAGAAGTACAGGATACAGAATACGGAATACCGTGGTTCTCGCTTACAATACAATAAATCAACTTCTGTGCTGAATATTCTAATTTTCAGTAACCAATCTAGAACAAGATACAAATTCTATAGCATTTACATACAGCCTATGAGCATCCTTGTATTACCATATGGCATTATATTTTAAACCCTAAAAACTGCTTTTTTGGACCTTATGCTAAGTTGGTAGGGTCTGCTCTGACCCTTGGACCTGTGTGCTAGCAGGAGGTATTGTCTTATCAGTAAAGGGGTATTGTTCAATCAGAGAGGGTGGTGAGCCTTCGGTGGCCATGCCATTGTTTTCCAGTTATTTAGTAACTGAGGTTTGGTATCTCAAAAGTTGTCTTCATTTCAACTTCGCTTATAGTTTCTATATTCTCAGCATCTTTTGCCAGGTAATAATTTTTATAAGGCTTTCCTATTTCATCCTCCCCAACAGACAGGTTTGTTGGATTTTTAGTTTTCAGACTTGCTTTGTGCTGGAAATTGGAATTTTCATTGAGAAGCTACTGGTGGTAGGAGTCTTGAGAGTCCTTGGCAGCCACATAATTTAAATGCTCTGTCTTCTCAGTCTGCAGAAGAAATTCGGGCAATTCCTAGATACTTCATTGTTACATCCAGGCATTTCCAAGATAGCCATATTTCTGGACTGATGAGACTAAAACAGGCTACTAAAGAAGTTTAAAGTAGAAGTAAACTTTGAAGACTGGAAGGTTCAATAAAGTCTATTGTGTTCCCATGAAGCATTTAGGTTTTTTTGTTTTTTTGTTTTTTTGTTTTTTTTAATTTCATCAATAAGATACAATGCTCAGATATTCCTAGCAGCTCTGCTTTTAATTTCCTAATTGGTTATACCTATGTATATATAATATGAACATTCTTTTAATTTATCAAATCAATAAGATAAAATGTCTTAGGAAACTTAACTCATTTTTTAGTGTTTTTTAACACATTTGCAACTTTTATTACAGTAAAAGAATTATCAGAAGAGAATAAACAACTTGAACAAGGAATGAAAGAAATATTGCAAGCCATCAAGGAAATGCAGAAAGATTCAAGTATGAAGGGAGGAGAAACAGCCTTAATAATCCCTAGTCTGGATCGTTTAGTTCATGTAAGCTTGCTTTGTAAAGTATTATTTAGCTTTATAGGATTTGCAGAGTATTCTTCTCCTCAGTTCTTGGGTTATGGTGTAATTTCATAGTAGTTTCTTTGTACATGTGCTTTCTTAGTGTGATTCCTTTTAGCAAGGGAAACTAAAATATACAGGAGAAGGGATTGCCAATAAAATTTTAAAAGCTCCTACCTTCAGGTGGGTGTTATAAAACTGTCCGTGGCAAATTTGTTGTCTTATTCACAAAGCTTAAGTAAAAGTTCATTTGCCTTTTATCTCTATGGGACCTGCCAGAAATGTTTTTTTAAAATTCTTTATTCATGCATCTTACAAAACATTAGGAGTTTTCCAGGAAAATGTAACCCTGTAAGTCATAGTCTATGGCAAATATACCCTCAGGAAACTGATAAATAGATTTTACAATGTTAAAATTGTCATAATTTTTACCATTTTATGTAGTCTAAACTTGAGGGCTCCAGTTTACTATGAAAAAAGTTAAAGCATTTCTGCACTTTTTCTCTGTTTTGTTAATTAACTGTTTACTGCATTAGGCAATGGAGTCAAAGAATTCAGAGGGGATCTTTGATGCCAGTGTGCACCTGAAAGCTCAGGTTGATCAGCTTACAGGACGAAATGAGGAATTGAGACAGGAGCTAAAAGAGACTCAGAAGGAGGCAACAAGTTTGTCTAATCAGCTGGCAAGTGCCAATGAAAAGGTATGTAATTTATTTTATATAATTCATTTTGTATTTCAAAAGTGGCTGTTCTGATAATTTAGAACAATCCACAGAATCTATAAGACACTGAATTTAGCTTATGTGAACAGTGTAATTGTACAAATCTTACTGAAATTTATGTAGTGGACCTACTAATTCATCCATTTTAAGTTCAGATCTTACTCTTCTTGTTACTTTATCCTTGGAATATTCTATCCTGTTAAACACCAAGGATTCCTATCTTCTGGGGAGAGCTGTGCCCAGAAAATCTCACATATCTATTTCTTCAAAGAGGCTAGGAGTCTTGTATTTGTTATTTATAAATAAGTAACAGAAATTAGGTGTTTGCAATGACAAATCGTTCTAATTGTCCTATATCTTAAGTTGTACAGTTCATTCTGTGGAATGCTTCTTCCAGGGAAGCAATGAGGAATGGAATATTGTCATACAAGAAGCCAAATTTAAAATTGCCTTTTATGACAGCTTTGGTGATGCAAAAAGATTTGCCAGAAACGAATCTTCTAAAATAGTATTTTATGTACTGTTAGAGAACCAGAGAGCTTTTAAATTAAATGAAAAGGCAAAGACTTGTTTCGAAAACGCTGTCAAATAACCACTGCAATAATTCTTTCCAAACTTAATCTTACTAAAGGAGTAGGAATGCACTGTGTTTTAAAGAATTGGGAATAAAACTGTGGTGATATGTGTATTTGCCCTGATTGCTGGGGTAATTTGATAAATTTGGATGAATTTATTATGCATTTAATGATTTATGAAATCATAGCATTTTTAAAAGGCTATTTTAAGGAGTATTAGAATGTTTCAGAATGTACATGAAAATTAATTAGGTTGTCAATAACAACTGATGTAGCAATGTATTTTCCATCATTTCTTTTAATCTAAGAGCAAGAGCTATTTCTTTATGGTTTTGTATCCTTTCTTTAGATTGAACAAATGAAAAATGAAATTTGCTTACTACATCAGTCAGAAGGTGCCAACATTGTCTTCCAAACAGTAAATCTTCCAGAAGGAATGGCTCCTTCAAGTGTTAATACGATTAATTCTCTGAATGAATATTTAATACATCTTACACAGGTAACATATATTCCTTGAAATAAAGAGTATTCATACCATGTATCTAATTTCTCTGAAATCCAGTAGTATGCCATGTATGGACACAAGAGATGTCTTGAGAATTATTTTGGTGTTCTAACATCCACTAAACTCTTTGGCCTATTCTGTTATTTAAAGCTGTAAGTATTTTGCTGTGCTGTAAGTCTGAAAGGTAATAGTTAACTAAATTTGGGACAGCAATTCAGATTTTTTTTGTTTCAAATCTGAATTTTGATCTAAATATTTGCCCACTCTTCCTTCTACTTCCACAGTTGCACTCTTTCTATGAGAAATTCTCTCTTACTGCTGTCTGGATTCCACATCTGAGTCTGCATGTGCAAATCCTACTTGAACAGTTTTTCCCTATAGAGCCAAGGTCTCTATTAATTTACTACATAAATTTTCATTCCATTATTTGTCAAAAATACATCAACAATTGTAAATAGAGGCATAAATACATTGAAACAGATGCTAGTGATTCTTCTGGGAAGCATATCAAACAGGCATATAGTAATGAAGAAGTGACTTTTCCAGAACTGGAGTAAGAAAAAAAAGTTACCTTTTTATTATTATTAAATTATCTTTTTCTGTCTTTGATAACTTTTTAAAATTTTTTCATTAGAGAATATTTTTTCAACTCTATATGCTTATAAAGTAGAAATGTATTTGGGAACATGAGAAGAAAATGTCATTTCCCAGTTAGACATTCAGTTAGTGTTTTTTGTGGGCTAGCTACAGGTCATGGTGTTTTGAACTTTGTGCACTATTTCACACCTATTAATGTAAATGCCAAAGCTCATTGGACTTTTTTCATTCGTTGCTTCTAAAGAAAACACATATTTCATATCTGTAGTTCACACAGTTCATGACAGAAGCATCTATCATGAAAACACAAAGGACTACCATTTTGATTAAATTGATAGTTTCATGTTTAAAACCTATATTAATAATTCCTATATTTTTATTTGAAAAATAATAATTAGGAACTGGAAAACAAAGAAAAGTTACTTAAACAATTAGAAGATGCAGTAGAGGACTACAAGCGAAAATTTGCAGTAATTCGTCATCAACAAGGCTTGCTGTATAAAGAATATCAAAGGTATTCCTCTCTTTCCGGAATTATGGAAATTCAGTTATCTAAATATTTAACAATCTTGAAACAAGATTTGCTGCTCTGTTAAAGTAGTTCTTTGGTTAATGTCATAAGTGCTACCATGTTTGGATATGGACTCCATACGTTTTCTTTAGCCCTGTAAAGATCTGGAAAACTCCTAAAAAAATGTTTTCTGCTGGACTCTTTACATGTTGCATATTTTATCATGAGGATTGCATTGTTCTTTCTGCATCTGATACCTTGCATTTTATTAGAACCTAATATGATGGACTCTTCAGCCTCATTTTCTTTTGTTTTCAAGTATAGGTTCTAATAGTTTTTTGAGAGTGGAAAAGATGGGAGGAAAAAAGCAAATCCAAATGCAGAGTTCTCTAAAAATTTCAGGTTGTCAGGATTTTGTGATTGGTTTTTCTTTTAGACTCTTAGTTCTTTTGTATGCTTCAGTGAACCTAAATTCTATAAAATTATTTTTTATGGTCAAAAAAATGAAGTGTTTTCATCTGTTAGGAGAATATGATGTAGGATGAATATGATGGTTTGGATTTTTCTAATAACAAACTGTTAGCTGAATACAGTCTGTCTTTGGATTGGAATGAACGGTCACCTGGATGGCTTCTGGAATAAGGGCTCAACCTTTGAGAAACCTTTGTTTGTTCTTTGAATCAGTTAAGATTTCCAGACAATGTTATCTCTTTTTAAGGCATTGAAGATAGAGCTGTTTCATTGAAGGCTGTGATATACTGCCTCATTTACTACTAGGTGAGGTATCTCCAATGACAGGGATAAGATGATGATTCAAGGCTCCTTCCTCTAAACCTGGTACCGATTGAAGTTACAGGAGGAGAGTCTTTGACTTGGCATTCCATAAAAAGTATCTTTCAGGGAATTTTCTTCTACTCCATTTTACTCCATTATGTAAGAAACTGAGATACCTTCTTTGAAGAGGAGACACTATTTCTGGAATAGTCTTGATTACACGTTGTTAAAACTAGCCTAAACTATGCTATACAGTTTGTAGGAACTTCCTTATTAGACATGTGTGAGAGTTCATAATCTTTTTTTTCTCCCAAATAAATAAATAAAAATGGATAGAGGAGAGTAGTTTGGGCCAAAGTGAAGCTGAATAAGCTGAATCTTTTTATGTTTTGGATGTATTTTTCACTGAAATAAAACAAGGGTGGGGAATTATGTCATTTATGCATCTGAGATAAAACAAATGGTAATAGAAGGAAAAATTTGCAGGCAAAGAAGTAGGAAAGTAAGGCATATGTATCTCTGCATTATAATATACATTTGAAGAAGAAAGGAGACACTGAAGAATTATTTTCATCATTAAATCAGTTTCAGCCTAAAAAGAGGTTATTTTTTTTTCAGTAATCCATCTACAATTTATCATGTATTTTTCAAATTATATTACTACTAAAAGTAAGTACCTCAGTTTGCAATATTTCAGAGTTGCTGTTGAAGTTAGAGTTGTCAAAATCATCAGTACTTTCATCATAATAAATGAAAATTCCTTACTGTTTCAGTCAAAAGGAAAGCTGGCAAAAAGAATCAGAAAACATTAAAGAGGAACTGAAAAAACTAGAAGAGCAAAAAGAACAGGATGCTACAAAAATAAAGGCATATTCTGTAAGTAATTCTGTTGTTTTCATTTTTAAAAAAATATTTTAGGACATAGAGGTTTTAATACACTATTCTCATTTGTTTGCTGGGGAAAATCAATACACACACCTCTTGTGCGTGCTCGGGGGGCTGTGTATGTATGGGGGTGCCCCACGGTTGTGTGTGCCCATGGCCTTCCTGCAGGGTGCTAATCCATGCACTGGGGAGAAACCACCCCAGGAGGTCACATCACACACCTGAGGTGTGGGTCCCTACCTCCAGACCATTATCTGGAGTGCTGAGGGGTGGTGTGCAGCAAGGAAGAATCACTCACTTCCAGAGAAGATTCAGGGACAGAGGAGAAGCTTCTGAAGCTGAACTAAGTTATTAGTGCTGCATTATAACCTTTTCTGCCTCTGCTGTTAGAAGTTTTTATGCTTTCTTTACACTAATTTTCAAGCTGACAACTTCTTTATTTCAAGTCTTTAATTTTATGGTTACTGTTCAGTTTGGTTAATGGTGGTCTTTAAGATTATCCGTTTTGAGCAAATACCTTCTCAGGCAGTCTCAGGTATTCTGTTCACGCATGCTATTTACAATCACACTGCTCTCTTAACAGCAGTTGTTACCCAGGCTCTTTGATTTGGGAGGAGGAGCATGCAAACAACCCCTTGGTAAACACATTTGTTTATAAGGTTTTTACCTTTACTTGCATCTTATTATATATAACTGTTAATGTAAATGAATCAGTGTTTCAGAAAAACAGGAAACAGAATTTATCTTTCTATTTCGATTTACTTCCACCAAGTCTGAATTCAATATTACATTAAGAAAACTGAAAGGTATTGGTGGTATTTAAATGTTCCTGGAATTGATGCAGGTGTCTAATCATAGACATAGTGCAATTTTAGATGGCTATGGGTGTCTTCGGGCACCAAACTTTGCAAAATTTAACTGAAGACATATAGGCCACATGTGTCCTTTTAGAGAAGCAGACACAGAGCAAGGATATCACAGGGCGTTGAAAGCAATTGTGGATGTTTGGACAGTGGAGTTTTAACAGCTCTAATTTCTACTACTTGTCTCCTTGGCAAGCTGATGTGTGTGACAGCAAATCTAAAGCTCACATGACTTCTGTGACCTGAGTTGCCATAGTTTGCTCACCCCACTGCTGCCCCGCCTGAGATTTACACATGCATACAAACACACAAATGTTTCTGTAGGAGGGATCCTGTGGTTCCTTTACAAATACGGGTTTGGTCTTCAAAGTAGGACATCATTAGGGTTTGTTTGGAACTACAGGACTTCTATTTTGTTTAAACAATTGTTCCAATGTTTTTTTTATTGTAGCATAAAAGGGAAGACTGATGACAGTGAATGCAGAGAACCATTCTTGTTCTAAATTTTGAAAATGTCAGCATTGATTAAAATTCCAGTTACTCAGTCAAGTGTACTTAGCTTCTGAAGATTCATCTTTTTCTTAGAATATTGTGTGCTTGAGCATGTGTTGAGTGTGTTTATGTACTTTATAAGCAAAAAAATTTCAAAGAGATTAATGGAATTTTCCCACCTAGATTAAAAAATATACAAGAAAGCTTGTGTATGTAGTTGTGCTTTACTGTATTTCTGCACAATGTTCTTGTTCAAAAATGTTTTACAGAATTTACTCGATGCACTTCAGATGGATCCTGATGAAACAAAGAAAGTACTTGCAGAAAATAATAGAAAAATAACTGTTTTACGAATAAATGAAAAATCACTAACAAGGCAATGTACCACTTTACTTGAAATGGAGAGGCACCTCAGAAAAGAAAATGAGAAACTAAAGGGTGAAATAACACTTATGGAGACTGCAGTTACAGGGAAGATTGGAAACTTGCAACGATTCAAGGTATAGTTAATAGTAGTAATAGCACCCATTTTTATTTTTACAATTTGGAAATAAATACCCTTTGTTTTTAAATGGAGTTAGTACTAGCTTCTTGAATGCATTACCCAAAAGTTTGCTAATTGCTGTTACAAATCTTGTAGAAATATTCTTTTTATTGAAGTAAACATTGTGTCCTGGACAAGCTTGAGAAGTGGGTCCATGGAAATCTCATGTGGTTTAACAAGGCCGACTGTATGATGCTGCACCTGGCTGGGGATGGACAGATGGAGAAGCAGCCCTGAGAGAAGGATTTGGGGGTGCTGGTGGGGGAGAGGCTGGACACGACCCCACAATGTGCACTCAGAGTCCAGAAAGCCAAAAGTGTCCTGGGCTGCATCCAAAGCAGTATGGCTGCTATGAGGAAAGGCTGAGAAAATGGGGATTGTTCAGATCAGAAAAGCGGAAGGCTTTGGGGTGTCCTAATTCTGGCATTCCACTATCTGAAGAGAGCCTACAAGAAATATGGAGAGAGACTTTTGACAAAGGGATGTATGACAGGACAAGAGGGACTGGCTTCAAACTGAAAGAGAGTAGATTTAGATTAGATATTAGGAAGAAATTCTTTACTGTGAGGGTGGTGGGGCACTGGAACAGGTTGCCCAAAGAAGTTGTGGATGCCCTGTCCCTGAAAGTGTTCAAGGCTAGGTTGGTTGGGGCTCTGAACAACGTGGTCTAGTGGAAGGTGTCCTTACCCATGGCAGAGTGGTTTGGAATTCGGTGATTTTCAAGGCGCCCTCCTAACCCAACCATTCTATGATTCCATGATCATCATATGAAACCAAATCTTACCTTTTGGCCTTGCAGGTTGCTAGGGCCTGTATTAATTTTATAAAATAGGTTTTGACAGTGCCTTGAGAGGCAACTGTTGATAAAATTACCCAGAGAGCTGGAATATCAGAGTAATTTTGTCAGTGTTTATTGCAGGTGATTTTTGAAGACGATTGGTAATTTAGGAACGTAAACCAATGTCTAGAGCACTATATTAAGTAGTATTCTTTTCACGTGTTGTAATTTTATATTTAGATTTCTAGCTGACCTTAGTAACCTATTATGTTGATTATTTTTATAGGAAATGGCTTGCTTTAAGATTGCAGCTCTGCAAAAAGTGCTGGACGGTAGTGTGCCATTGTCTGAGCTAGAAGTGGCCAATAAGCAGTACAATGCATTAACTGCTAAATACAGAGAGATGTTACAAAAAGATAATTTGCTGGTCCAACGGACTACAAACATGGAACACATGGAGGTAATGTTTGTGTTACATTTTAACCCTAAGGGGAAAAAAGTTATTATATATTCATTTTGCTTTGCTTTTTTCCTCACTTAAAAGAATGATAGAACAGAAGTCCCAGCACTGAAATTGCTGGTTAGAACAGGTTCATAGTGGGTATGAGATGTTTGAGCAAGTGTGACTTTTGCTATTGAATTCTAATTTGCTTTCCTTGTATTGTTCAGTGGATTAAGACATGTACACAGAGTTCCAGATTTTATTTCAATGGGCAGACATAAAAGCATTTTGTTTTGGTTCTTTGGTTTTTTGTTTGGTCGCTCTTTAAATTAAGCTTTGGATATGTTTGCTCAGAAATTATTTTTAGTTCTTTGATTACTAAAACAAGGCTGGCAAAAGGAATATTTGCTATCATCTTCAGTTTTGGAGGTCATAAGGAAAGTAGAATGAATGTAAACACTTTCAAAGCTTTCTCTCAAAGTATGTGTTCTTACTAATTCCCAGCTTTTACAGGAATGAAATGTTTAGTTCCAAAAAGAGTAAATCTCTGGAATTTTACTTCTGTAAAAGAACCCAAACCCCCCAAAGATTGTTCATAATGTGTTTGCAAAATATTGTAGGGACTGCAAATATTTAACTCTTCCTGTGAATTTTTATTCTGAAGTAGAAGGGAGTTGTTTTCAAGAACTGTGAAGTTGGCTTCTAAGCTACATTACTACCCCCCTCTTTTCATGGATGGTAAAGAATGAAACTCCTATGAGACTCCTATGTCTATTTTATGGAATTTTGCATGTATGAAAAATTGCATTGTCTATTTCAGCAACTTCATAGAGCTAGAGAACCATTTATCAACTAAAAACGTGTCCAGAAAACTAAAAATAGAAAATTAATATGAAGTATTCATTGTTTTATTGGTTACTGTAGAAATTTGTGTTTCTATTTGGAGTGAAGGAACATTTACAGAAGTAATGTTTGGCATCATATTAGATGCCTAAGAGAACTAAAAGAAATGTGTGATCTGTCTCAAACAGGTATTTATGTGCAAGATGAAGCACCCAGTGTGGGATGAAATATCCTCCAGAAGTACTTTCCCACTGTTAATGAGGTGCTTAGGATGGCAAACAAAGATTTTTTATCTAATTCTAGACACTGCAGGAATCACAGTCACTGATATTAAATATTCACAGTATTTCTAGCTGTGACAGTAAGATACAGAGAGCAAAGACGTTTTTACACTTAGGAGGAAACTTACACTCCTCTGTTGCCATATATGTAGGTTATGGGTAAAGTCTGCTAATCTGAAAGATTTCATAGACACTAAACAAGAAATGTGCTACAATTAAATAGTTTGCTGTTGTGTTGCAACTTTTCTGTCATACAGCGTGAGAATGAATCCTTGAAAGCACAGATAAATGCATTGAATAAGGAACTGGAGATCACGAAAGAGAAACTTCACACTGTAGAACAGGCTTGGGAGCAGGTGGCTAAACCGGGCAAGTATGAAAGTTATATTGTAATATTAAAAACCAAATGGTATATCCTATCTAAAAGAAATATTTGAAAATATTTTAAAATTTATGTATCTTAACCTAAATAAAAAATGTGAACTATTTTATGTCTTTCAGTAATGGTCTTAATTTTCTTGCTGAATTTTTTTGTTTGTGTATTTCATTTGACTAAAACCAAGTTTGGTATTTTTCTCTTTGACTCTTTTTCGGTTACTGAGTCAGGGGTTTAAAAGCTTTTAAAGCAACGTCACCTGAATTTTTTTTTCTTAATACATTCGAACTTAATTGTCAGTCATAGTGCTTCAGAGGTTGTCAAGAAAGTGATTTTTTTTTTGCTGGTTTCATGCCTTATAACGATGTATTCTTTCTTGATGGCGGGGGTTTCTTTGTATAGCTTACATTCCCATTATTCAAGAAGAACTCATTCACCTGTTTCTTTTACAGATTTTAAATTAACTTTCCTGAAGATTTAGCAGTTATATTAAGGATAAAGTGAAAGGCTAGACTGAAAATAGTTATCAGTCTCAATAACCATGGTTGCAGATATATGCCGTTATAATTAATGGTAGTATTTTATTCAAATTACATACTTTTCAAACATGTAATAAGGCAAGATAACCATGTGTTCAGTTTGAAAAAATTAATACAGATGTTCTGATAGTTTATCCAACATATAAAGAGCAAAACTCATTTTCAGTTTCATCGTGGAAATAATTTTCATAGTTGAATCTGCTTGTATATTCCCTAATTTAAAATTTTTCTCGTAGGGGATGACAGTGCCATGGACAAAGCCACAAAAGCAATAACCAACAGTGAGATTTTGTCCATTTCTAAGAAAATCACAATGTTGGAAATGAAGGAACTAAATGAAAGACAGAGAGCAGAACATTCACAACGAATGTATGAACATTTAAGGAATACTGTAAGACAAATAGAAGAACGTAATTTTGAATTGGAAACAAAATTTGCTGAGGTAAATCTGATGAGATTTAACAATCTGATAAATCTTAAAAGCATATTTTTGAGCTTTTTCAAAAATTATTTGTATCAATAATATCACTTTGTATCAATAAATGTATAAATGAGCGAAGTATAGTTGCCTTTAAGAGCTGCAATTTTGCATGTGCAGGACATTGTAAAATATAACTAATTATTTGTCAGTAGTATATTTTAAATGTTAGCTAATATCTGTAGAATACACAATGAGCATCTTGACAGATAGTTTCCTAGTTTTGTCACCAGACTGCAAGAAAAAAGTCTGTTCCTGACTTGTTATTTCTTTTGCCTAATTCATATGATCTCTTTTCAATTACTTTTTCCTTATAATTAGTAATTATTAAAAAATGGTTAGAATTTTACATCCCTTGTGAAATGATAGTGTTGTGATTCTATTACAGACTGACTATGCCCTGTGCCACACATTGTCTATAGTACAGGAATAGAAGTCATATATTCATTTCCTAAAGTACTCACAGTAATTTTAAAAATTCATTTTTATTTTTCATTTTAGTTTAAGAGCAAGTTATTGCAGTAATGGTTTTAAGAAAATTCACTAACAAAAATTGTGTTTAGTTTAGAATCCTTTTCTGCGCCAACTCGTGTATCTGTTCCTATGTGTATGCAACCCTGCAAACAAAAAGATGTTTAAGCAGAGAGTAAAGGAAGTTGGTTTTTGAACACAACCTTAACACAGATGAACTGTGTGTTGTAATGACTGAAAAAGAAAAAATACTTTTGGCAGTGCTATTTCATTGCAGAGCTCGAGCAATTATAGGCTTAGGATGGTAATTTTGTTTGTTTGTTTCTGGTTTTGATTTTTTTAAGCTCACCAAAATCAATCTTGAGGCACAAAAAGTGGAACAGGAATTAAGAGATGAACTGTCAAAGAGTGTAAGTAAGGCAGTAAGTGATGCAGATAGACGACAAATCATGGACCTAGAGAAGCGTGAAATGGATCTCAAGATTGAAGTATCAAAGTAAGTGTTGACATAACACATTTTGAAAGCAGTATGTTTGGAAACGTGTGAAAATTTAGGCATATTAGTCTTACATAATACACTAGTTATCCAGTTTTCAATGCCTGGTTTTTTTAGCATTTATATATGCCAAATTTGGCATTGAAAATGAAGCATTTAATTCCTGACTATAAAGAATGCAATTGTTTAATTTTAATTTGAACAAGGGATTAAGTTCTGGCCTGGATAGATAGGGTAAGAGTGCAATTAGATACTTTAATAGTATTTTTAAACTAATAAAAGTTGATTTGGTTTCTGTGCCACAACCCCCGTTATATGTATGAAAATCTCATAGAATTAATTGGAAAGCAATTTTTACATTGAAAGACTCATATCTCAAAAATTAAGCAACAGTAGGAGGGAGGTTTGCCTTTACTTAAAAGAGATTAACTTTGCATAAATTGAAAAACTGAGCTATTTAGGTATGTTGATATGGACATTTGTCTTTGAGTAATTAATATAATCCTGTTATATTCCTAAACTAACAAAGTGTGTAGGGATACTTGCAGTGATTTTTGGCACTGCAAATAAGTGACTAGACTTGGGCAAGCAGAGAAAGGAATTGAGAATGAAACTTTTTGAGCATTTAGAACAAGTTGAGTATATCCTGAAGTGGGAGAGAAAAATAGAGAACAGAGGTGCTTAGTTCAGGTAAATAAAAAAACATGGCATTGTTTTTCTGGAGCAGGGTACTGCTAGCAAACTTTTGTATAATGTATAGGAAAATGTTTTGTAAAACGTTGAGGCAATACAGAAGAAGAATTTTCTTCAGTAGAACTCTGAGTAATAGAGACAAGTATGCTGAAGAGAATGAAATCCAAATATTTTGATATGAGGAAACATACTAAGTATCTTTTCTTAGCATTTTTTATGTAGAAAAATGTAATAGGTTATTCAATAGTTTCACGTGACACAATATTCCTGTTTTCCCTGGAAGGTTAAGAGAACTCTCTGATGTAGCAAAAGCACAAGTTGAAGCTCTGGAGGCACGCCAGAAATACAGAGATAAAGAAGTGGAATCTCTAAGAATGCAAATTTTAGATTATCAGGTAAAATTCAGCCTCTATTAAAACTGCAGTTTGGATTTTCTTTTCCTGGAGTGAGAAGAAATTAAGTAATTTTGCAGTGAATTACAAAACTGCAAAAGTATTTCAGAAGGATCTTAGCAAGCTAGTCCTTGTAGTGCCCACACCCTTTCAAAAGTTCTATTTTACGTTAGTGATTCCCTTCTCCATTTAGTCCGTTTCTAGCTGTGCAGCTATAATAGATCCTGACATTTTTCCATATTGTTTAGGTAATATTTGTTCCTGTACCATTAACAGCTCACAAGCAAGAAAAAACTCATGGTCAGGAAAGTTTGGCAATTTTTAACATGACAAGAAATTACTTGTAAATATTGAAGATTTGCAATAGACTTACTATTTTATTTTGTTACTGGCTAAAACAATTCATTGGGATTTGGTTTCATGTTTTAGAAGGGTTTGAGTCCTTAAATCCAACACTTGTGTCAGCTTCTACATTACCATAGTTTCTAAGTTTAGGTATACATTTCTTCCTCAGTTTCTAGTATGTTGGAAAGAGACCATTTTTAAGATCAGTATCTGAAAAGGTGTACTTCTAAAATGTGGCTGTAGAAACAATAGTGAAAAAACAAAAAGCCTGTTAAGATGCTAGTTCTTGCTCTTCTCTGTGGAATAAAATATAAGCAGTATATAAAAGAAAAAGTGCTTGTTTGTATTTACATATAAACTGCATTAGCATATTCAAAATGAAAAATAAATCTGTTCTATCAATTTTGTTCTTAGGCACAGTCAGATGAAAAAGCAGTTATTGCAAAACTACATCAAGATATCATAGCCCTTCAAGGTCGTGAATCTGTTGCTGTAGGCAAATTGGAGATGTTTAAAGTGAAACTACAGAAAATGGAGATCCATAATCTACGTTTAGAGCAGAAGCTTGATGAGAGAGATCAAGCCTTATATTTTGCCCGACTTGAAGGAAGAAATAAAACCAAACATCTCCAACAGACAGTTCAGTCTTTGCGGCGACAGTTCAGTGGTGCTCTGCCTTTAGCACAGCAAGAAAAGTTCTCTAAAACAATGATTCAGCTACAGAATGACAAACTGAAAATTCTGGAAGAAGTTCAGCAGGCGCAGCAGGAACGTCGAAATGCAGAAAACAGAGCATTAGAGCTGGAATTAAAACTGAAAAGTTTAGAAGAATTAGTAAGTGCTTTGAAGGATACAAGAGGAGCTCAAAAGGTTTGTGATTTTCCGGCTTTGAATAGCTTTGCTTATCTGATCTGCATTTAAATTACATTTAAGTAATGTTTCAGTTTGTTCTCTGAATATATGTTTTGATGTAAAACTTACTGATTTCAAAATGCAGTTAGAATATGACAGTTATCATATTTTGTTTTCTGTAAAAATCAGTGCAGTTATATTTACTAATTATCTTTTGTGCCAAATTAAGTCACATAGGAACTAGAGGCTAACTATAAATGCAGTTATATTAAATAGAATTAAATTATTAATTTAATTAAATAATTAAATTAAATACAGAGTAGCATTCTGAAGTTCTGTTCCATGAGCTTGCAGTGAAATCTTCACTCCAGATCTATGTCTTTTAAAATAAATGCAGGGGTAGTACATGATCAGAAATGTTACTATGCTCATGTAATTCTGCTTGAGCATATTTTGCAACTGTAAGCAATGTTGCCATGAAATCTTAAGAAGGCTTTCTCACTTCTCTTCAAGATCACTGTATATTATGTAATATGATTGTATCTGTTGCGACTAAAGTTGTCTGCATGTAAGCAATCAATGGTTGTAAGGCTCTGGGCATGTTTTAGTTTTAAGTCAGTTTTCAAATATTTTTCTAGAGCATTTTGACATATGTCTGCTATTCTTAGCACACGTGCTTTATTATTTTTTTTTTTAAATGCATACAGGTTTTAATGGTTTTGAATCCTTTTGCTCTTTTAGAAAAGACAAATCAAACTTCTTGCATACTTTTTTGTTCTGTCTGGACAGATACGTAGGGTATAAGTTGAGTCATTTGAAAATTGTTTGCAATGCGCTTTTGTCCGTGTAAGGGAAACCTGTTGCCACTCCAGTTGTCTGCTGCGCTTATCAGTCATTCCCCTTGCAGTTTCATACTCTTGTCATGCTTTCTCACTCAAGAAAAGTGAAGAAGCTTAAAAAGGCAGAGTATCTGTCTTCCAGTTAGTTTGAGAAGTTCCATCCTGCCTCAAAGTTATAGAATGAAGCTGCATCTAGTAGTCTGTGGTAAATTATAATATACTGTGTGTTATTCATTGCAAGGTAATTGAGTGGCATACGAAAATGGAGGAACTCCATCTGCAGGAACTTAAACTCAGTCGAGAATTAGTCAAGCAAAAGGAAGAGGTGAAGTATTTGCGTAATATAATTTCTGAATATGAATGCACAATCAGTAACCTGGAAGAAGAAAATGTACAGCAGAATAAGGTATGTATTTCTTCATGCTATTAAAAAAATATTCTATTCCTTATTTTACTAAGTAATTTTCTAATAATTTAACATAGGTGTTTGTATCTTCATTTCATAATTCTTTTTAATAGCTCGTTTGAGTGTTTTACTCTTTGATAACTATTTTTCTGTTGAAGTTGGCCATAAAATTTCCATTGCCTTCAATAAATACACTACTTTTATGAAACGTGTTACAGTTTCATGAAGAACGGCAAATGGCTTGGGACCAGAGAGAAGTAGAACTGCAGCGCCAGTTAGACCAGTATGATCATCAACAAAATGAAATACTCAGCACAGCTTTAAAGGTACATGCACTAAAAATAGACTCATAAGCATGTTTTTCAGAGCTGTCAGATCACATGAATATGAATCTTTCTGTGCAGTTAGAAGAGGCCACAGGCTCAGTTCCAGACCCTAGTTTGCCAATCCCACAGCAACTTGAGTTGGCTTTGAGAAAGATTCAGGAGCAGATTCGAACAATCCTGGAAACTAGGGCAACCTGCAGATCTCTGGAGGAGGTAATTAAATGTGTAAATTGTACTTTTAAAGTGATAAAGTTTGTATTTCCATGCCCTTCTTTTTCTATGAAAAAATACCCTTTTTAAAATGTCATTTAGACATACTTAACTCAGAGAAAATGTAAGTAATATAATCATACTATGAATAAAAAGAAATATTTTTTCTATTGGAACAAATAATAGAGGAGAATTTTCTAATGTTTTTATTCATCCGTTTAGTAGCATAAGATGCTCTTGCTGCACAAGATTCAGTTGACTGTAGGTGGTTAAATTTAGCAAGTGTTACAAAATATTTTGGGTTGTTAAATTGCTACTCTGTTACAGAAGATACTTAGTGGTTCTTAAATAATTTGTATAACACTGGTTTCTTAATTTGGTAGTACAAAATGAATTGTTAAATTGTCTTGTGCCAAGCAAAAAATAAATAAAGACACAGTAGTGATATTCTGGGACATTTTCGTCTAATAGTAGTTCCATACAGACAGAACCCAATGCAAAACTTTTTGTGTTTGTAAGTCCATTTAGACAAACCTTTCTGGTACATTTCTTGAAAAGTAAGATCTTCTTTCAGTATTTGAATTCTGAAAATGCAGAAATTCCGTTTTGTTGTAGAAATTAAAAGAAAAGGAAACCGCTCTGTGGAAAGCTGAACAAAATGTTATATCAAGAGACAAAGTTATAAATGAATTAAGACTTCGATTACCTGCAACATCGGGAGAGAAAATTAGAGCTGAATTAAGCAAACAAGAAGATGATTCAGAGTACCATCACGCCATTAAAATTGCTCATCAAACCATTGCAAATATGCAAGCAAGATTAAATCAAAAGGAGGAAGTGTTAAAAAGATACCAACATATGCTTGCTAAAGCAAGAGAGGTAGTTAAACTTTTTGTCTGAAATTTCTTCCATTCTCAAGTTGTTTTAGTTGATTCTTTGTTTTTTTCATTGCTAGGGAAATCTAAAAAAAGTTTCTGAACTCACATATACCAGAACAGAGACAATTACTTCTTTTATATGTGGAAGGTTCATGTAGAATTTTTTAGCTTTTTGAATAGCAGGTTTGCTTAGTTAAGAGGTTATGTATGTAATGTCTGTCTAGGAATTAAAGTAGTGTGACAAGAAGAAAATTAAAATTCTGCTGAAGTCATCTCAGTATACTTTGCATATTTCTTTGGGATTTTTCAGTATTCGCGACAGAGATCTCTGGAGTGCATCTGGTAGTGAATTTGGAAGGTACAAGAAAGACATATTTACGGATAACATTCTTCTTAAAGCACTTTTCACTTTTTAAACTAAAGCATTTTTTAAAGCATAAACAGTATATTTGAGCATAACTCATATTCTATTTTCTTTATATCCATGAAGTATATTTTAAAGCATAAACAGTATATTTGAGCATAACTCATATTCTATTTTCTTTATATCCATGAAGCATATTTTAAAGTATAAACCTTTTGTCAAAGAGGTACTTCAAGACCAAACATGCATTGGTTTTTGTGTGTTTGAATCAGAAGCACACTTCCAAAGCAGACTTTCTATCATCTTCACTTAGTGTGCTTTGGTTAACAGGTGTAGCTATTTCTTTTGGGAGAAATCGAGTTTTTTCATTTAGAAAAAAACGCAGAAGATGCAGTCTTAAAATGAGCCTATTGTGCTCTGCGTGCTAGCATTCAATCCACGGGATCACACCACAGTCCGAAGTAAATAAACTTGAAGTGTACCTAGTATGGATATCACTGTCCATGCTGATGGTGAGAGTTGAAGACCAACAGCAACTGTTTTGTTCTCCAGCTTCTGTTCTGTTACACCTTACTGCTAGCTACATAGCTTAAAACTGCAACAGTTGATATTTTTCTAATAGTGTTAAAAAGGAGAAAGAAGAAAAGAATTTTTAAAAACTTCCAGAATTAGAGGGAAATCTGGGGAGTAATACTGAGCAATGACTGAATAAACAACTTGAAGGCATTGTAGTTTCGTGACTTTCTGTGATAGTTTGCATCACTAGAGTTTTATTTTGAACTAACAGGAACAAGAGGAAATAGCAAAGAAGCATGCAGAAGACATAAGAGTTCTACACCAGAAGTTAGATTTGCACACTGACAATTCCCTTAAAAAATTCAAAGAGACTGCTTTGGTGAGTCATGTGTATTTGTGGAATTAGTGAAGTTGTTAATGTATTTTTTTTTACTGTGTTGCTGAAAAGAACAGCTTTGAAGTCAAAAGTAAATAATAAGTGATGACACGAAAAATAAATGGGTGATTGATGTACAGTTTTTATATTGTTCTTGAGAGAAGTCAAAAGAGATGGATTAGAAGTCAAGTGTAAAAAACCAAAGTCACCACCTCAGTATATATGAGCATTTTGCATATCATCCTTATTTATGGAGACTTCTAGGGGAGAGTTAGATATTGTTTTCTGTTCTTCTCATTCAGTGTATGGTTATATTAGGCGAACCCATTTCAACACAAAATTTCTCTCTGCACTTTATCATAAGATGAAACTTGTAATTAACTGTATTCTGTTGATCATTAGATGTACAAAGCTCTTTTCAAACCAGCCTGGCTGGTTTCTCTGTGAACTAGGAATCACCTCTCAGTAAGTAAATGGTATCTATTAATGCTTGATTGTATTTAGGATTGAGTTAAAAGTGCATCAGTAATGCTTATCTTAAAGCTTAAAATGTTTATCACATGCATTTGTTCTGTTTTACAGGAGTTAGGGAAAAAGACTTCTATATCCCTGTCCAACAGCAAATATTTTCACCACTTAGAGCAAACTGTAGCAGAACAGGATAATTCTCTTGCTTCACTTGTTGGAAAATTAAAGAAAACGACATCTGATTTGGAGAAACAAAAACAAATTACTGCAATGAAAATCAATGAGTTTGAGACTATCAGAGCCCAGTAAGTTTTTAGACTATTAATATAAATCACAACTGGAGGGGTTCAAGTCAATTATGTATTGGTGCTACAGGATTGATCTATCAAATTGAACATGTTTTTGCTGAATTTAAGATTTGTAGCCTAAAAAAAAATCTCAAAAAGCCTTAGTGTAGTTGGCAATTACAAATTATTTTTAATCTGTAGCCCTTTCCTGGGGCTAATACAGAAAAACTGTGGCTTGGAAAAAAGCCTTTTAATGGTTAGCTTTGTGCCATTTAGTGAAAAAGAATGTTGTTTTTAAGTTACTGTAGTACTTGCTGGCTTGTGTTTTGTCATTTTTCTCCCCATGATACATCCATTTGGGTTTGCTGCTGAACAAGTTTAAACTCATGAAAGTTTAACCCATGCTTGAAAGGAAAAAAGTATGATGCTTTCTTTACCTGTAAGGGCTAAGAATGAAAATGATCAATGCTCTAATCTTATTTTGCTGACCTTCAGGAGTAACTCTTATTAACTGGAGGCTGCCTTTGTTGAGTCAGTCTTTGCTGTTTCCAAATCTAAGTGTCATTTTCTGTAATAATAATATAAAATAAAACATTGTATCTTTTGTGATTTATTTGAAGTTTGCTAACTTAATTATTCCACTGCACACTATTAATGCTTATTTTTTATTAGGCTTCAAGAAAAGCACACAGTTGATGTGGAACAAATGAAAGAAGAAGCAAATGAATTGAGGAACAATTTATCTCAGAAGGAGAAGGAATTAGCAAATGTAAAAGCTGAACTAGCGGTCCAAAAAGAAGCAAATAATAGAGCACCCACAGCAACACTGAAAAACCTGGTGGAGCAGCTGAAGAGCCAGTTAGCCATAAAAGAGAACCAGCAAAAAGTTAGTCAACAAAAATTAATCTCTATTTCACTTAAATATTAAATGTTTCTTAATGCTTAACTATTCTTTGTATAGCTGGGCAGGAAGTACAATATAACATGCCATAGTAAAATATAATTGCCTTTTCTTGTTTAGTAGCAGCATCTTCACATACAAAAACAATTAAATTAATTATTTTCAGGCTTTGAGTAAAGCACTTCTAGAACTCCGAGCAGAAATGACTGCTAATGCTGAACAGCAAATTATTGCTGCTGCATCACAGAAAGAGGCATATATGAATGTCCAGGAGATTGTTGACAGACAAACAAAGGGGCTTACGGTGAGTACTAGGTAATATCATTGTATTGCTTTGTTGTGTTGTTGACCAACCTGATTTGGGGGCTTTGCTGACTTTTTTGTTTTCTTCTAGACACAGATAGAGGAATTGAACAATCAGATTGCAAAACTTACAGATAACCTTAAAATAAGTAAAAACAAGGAAACTTCTTTGTCTGATGAAAGGGATGAATTAAACCAAGAACTTCAGAAAAAAGAAAAAGCATTTGCTAAAATATCGAGGGAAAAAAATGAAATGGAAAAAGAAAATGAAGAACTGAAGAACCGGATTAGGAGGCTAAGCAGTAACATTCAGGTAGAAGTGACTTTTCAGTCTATGTTTGATCTTGGTCAGGTTTCTGTATGGATGTGCTGGTTTGCGGGGGGTGAAAGATTTAAGTATCTTACACTTGATTAAAAAAATTATTTTTTTCCACATCAGCTGGGTTACATGCAAGCTATTAGCTTTTTTCCTTGCCTCAGCTAAAAAGAATTACTTGCTTCTTGAAAGAGTTGGAGGCATTTAATAACCACTTTCATAGCTTTTTGGAAAAATGGTATTTTGTCTTCCCCCATGCTGTCCTTATTTCCCCTTTTAGAAGACAATTAAAGGATTTACAGAAGAATCTTCTATCTGTTTTTTAAAATTCAGCTACTTGCTGCTGTTCTGTTCCAAGTGAAAAGCTACATTCCAACACTATAATAATTTAAAGATAATTTTAGAAGATCATTTGGGTTCTAAACTAATTTTACCAATTTGGAATTAAAATCCTTATTTTTTGACTCAAGAAAAAATTTTAGTTGTCACTGAACTTGAAGTTTGTAAAAATTTCTAATTTTTCAGAGCAAAGCCGATGAACAAAATCTGATAGACGTGCTTCAGAAAAAAATTAAAAAGTTGGAAAGCGAACTTGAGAAAAAGTGTGAAGAAACAGAAAAAAAGGGTGTAAGAGAAGACAAGGTATGTGATATTTATATAATGGTTTTGAAAGACCTCATCAGTCTCAGCCAAGGCAGTTCACCTCTCCGTTTCTTTTCAAACCTTCCAGCCAAAGTTGATAAAAAAAAAGCAGTTTCACAGCTGCAACTTCTCATTGTTACTGCTCTGGTTACTTTGTACTGATACCTTAATGTTTTTCTGCCTTTTTCTAATGGATCTTAATTCTACAAAATCTTAGAAAACTAAGATTTTTTAGGTTTCGGTGAAATTGATTACGTAAGTTCTGCCAAATGTGCTTTTGTGAAGTCAATGCAATAATAAAAACACAAAGTACTGAGGAGCAAAAGAGTGAATCCTAAAAGGGATTTTGTCTCTATAAGTGATTATTTTTTGCAATTGTGATCTCCACATACAAGAGGTTTTGAGCGATTGGAGTTGTGTTAATTTGCAAGTTGTTTCTTGGTTTCTTGCTTATTACTATGTCAGTAACTAATTAGTGGCTTCTCATATTAATTAGAAAGTATACTGGAACATTATAACATACTTGTGTAATGACATTCAGACCATTTATGTATGATATTAAATATTATTCTAGGACTGCACTTATGCTTTCAGTTAATTTGAAATGTTTTAAATATCTGTTGCTTTGTGTCTAGAGGTATTTTTCTCACACTTGGCATGCATTTTTCCTGTTTTCCAAGATTTTAATTTCATTCAGTCTCTTAATAGCAGTAACTATTTAGAGCAAGGACAGAAAATTATGTCCTTCCAGAGAAGGAAAAATTCCAACTAAAAATAAACAAAATCCCAAACCAAAACAAAAATTTCCTACTGGAATATTGACTGTGATTTTTCAGTAGTCATTTGTGATCCTATAGGTACAGGTTTTAACCAATGTATGATTTATAGTTACTGAATTATTAACTCTAAGCAGAGACTCCATTTCTTGTAGAAAAAGAAACTGTGCAGCATGGGCATGCAAGCCCCTGGTGAGTTGCAGAAGACAGATCTGTTTCAATTGCCATACAAAAAACCTACCTTTTCTTAAAGCTGTCTAATGTGTAATTTGAAGTGAAAGGACACATTGCCCTAGCACCTCTAGTTTCATAAAATGCTTCACTCCAGTTTTTGTAAGATGAATATTAAAAGCGAAGGAAGAATTTGGTAGGAGCATTAAACTACATTAGCTTTATACACCAGTCACAGCAGTGTATCCAGCTGAACCTGCTGCTTAGCTATGGCAAATAATGTATGTCTGCTGTGGCTTCCTGGTTTAAATGGATAAATGAAGAATATATCATTCTTAGTTATCTAACGTGTTTGGTTGTTTTGCTTTAAGAGAAGAAATCCAAAGGAAATACATAATCTGTTTATGTTCTTCACAGAGCTCCAAGGAGGAAATAATTAGATGGGATGAAGGTAAAAAATGGCAAATCAGAATGGAAGGACTTCGGAACAAACTAAGGGAAAAGGAAAAAGAAGCAGGTGCTTTATCCAAACAGTTGAATACATTGAAGGAAATTTTTACAAAGTGAGTTGATTCTAATTGATTCAGCTACAACATTATGACATAAGGGAAATCCAGATATGTTTGACATATAATAATTATTGCAGTTTGTTATAAGATTGATGGTGAGAATTTGACATTGCTGTTGAGACTAAAAGTATTAGTTAATTTTCAAGCAGCAGGCTACTAACTCCTCTAGCATCCTTTCCCCTGTAGAAGCCAACAACCTATATTAGAAGGAAGTGTCTCGAAATAAAGTCCTTTATTATGCTTCCTGGTTTAGCATTCTGTCATCCTCATAAAGCAAATAACAGCTTTATGAAGACAGTCTGTTTCTCACAGTGGTGTTATTTAATCAGGTTGTTAGGACTGGATAGTTGGCTACTGTTACATGTAGTGTTTCTGTAGTAATGACAGTTCTAGGATTATGAGATGGAAGCCTTTTCAACAAACAACCATATGGCCATACCCTCTGTAAATGTTATGTTTATTTCAGTAAAGTAATAGCAGGATTTTATTGATGAAAGATGTGATGGTGATTGTAGCTGTTGTTAAAATGTGATTTGAAACTGCTTCAAAACAGCGTTTATTCTTAGCAAGCCTTGCTTGAATTTCACATAGAACAAAGTTAAGATCAACAAGTGGTTTATGATGTGCATGATACTGACTTCATGTCCATTAGTTTTTTTGGGTTTGGATTGGGTTTTTGGTAAAGCTTTACTGTCTCTACACTAACCTTATTAAACAGAAAAGGGGGTGTGGTTCAGTGAGCAAATAAAATGCAAATGTGGATTCTTTAAGACAGAAAATATTTTCTCCTCAAGAAAGCAAGTTAGCAAATAAGCTTTAAAATGTAAATTTACTGGATGTTGCAGGACTGAAAAAGAGAAAATTGCTCTACAGAAGAAACTGAAAAGTACTGGTGTTACTGTTGACCGTGTTGTTGGAGTAAGAGCCACAGAAACTGAAAAAGAAATGGAAGAACTAAGAAAACGGAATCTAGAGTTAGAAAATGAAGTTGCACACATGAGGTGAGAGACTTTTTAAAAAGAATCTGTAAAAAGTGAAAAGTCTAAATTAGCAAAAAAACAGTGGAATGAGATAGTCTCTAATAGGCGAACTATAATTCAAGAAGGAAAGAAAGACAGGAATTTTAAAATTTCTTTTGAGTCTGTGATAAACAAACAAAACTATTTGGGAGCAGTTGTCCATGTTCAGAGAATATGCAGCATTGGTTCATTATTCTGAAAAGCTAAACAATATGAAAAACATACAGCTCCTATTGTGGATAATTTTACCACAATTTAGAGTTGCTGAAAGTTACTGGAACTGCTAAGTGCAGTTAGGAAGTATATTCTCAATCAGTGTATCCACTACCACAGTGGATAATGTACCTTAGTAATAGAAACTGTACGCATCTGAAAGTTCCTTTTTGCCATTCATGGGGATTAGTTGAAATATGGCTAATGTTGATTTAGAATAACTAGCATAGAAACATTGAAAAATCCAGAAGTTCACGGTGTTTTTACCTTAAAGGATGTTCTTCTGCATTAATAGCCATTTGTTTATTTTGGCTTGATTCATTTTTTGATGTAGAACACTACAAGCAATCCCACGAGACTCTGTTGTAGAAGATTTACATTTCAAAAATCAGTACCTTCAGGAAAAGCTTCTTGCATTGCAGAAACAATGTTCAAGAGAGACATTTTTGAGACCCTTGGTAAGTTAAAGAAAGCTACCATATTACGTAGAATACTACTTATGAAAAGTATTTGTGTTCTATTTGGTATTCTATGTCACTTATCTGGTTTAATTCATGAGACAGTATTCTACAGGAGAATATTAAATACTCAGCTTTTAGTGGTTTAAAACAACAGCAACAACAACAAAACAAACAAAAAACCCCAAAAAACAAACAAACAAACAAAACCCCAAACCCCAAATCTCCAAAACTTGAAGTTTTGGTGCCCTGCAGATAGAAGCTGGAATATTCAGCATCCTAGCATATGTGGAGAAATAAGGAAAATATATTTTCAAACATATGAGTCTGCAACTTTTAGAGACACGACTTTTATATTATATATTGATTCAAAATTTAAGATGCAAAGAGTTTGGGGAAATATTGAGCTGCTTTTCAGTTACCTTAGGTGTTTTTGTTGTGCTTTGATTTTTACAAGGTTGATTATATTGCAAATTTTGCATTATTAAGTTATCTTAGTCTTTCAAGAGTAGACTTAACAGTACATTCTAGTTTTCTTTATTTCCTGTTTTCTTTTACTGTGTTCTGCTTTTCTTTCATGCCTCACTCTCTCTTCAACTTGAATCAGGGCACATGTGACCAAACTGAACTGACCAAGTCTGTTCCTATCACTGTCAGTAAACAAAAGTATCTGAATTTCCTTCACAAGCAATCTATTTCAAATAGGGATGAAATCAAACATCAGCCTAATAGTAGCATTACTGATGGCAATGAAGTAGATGAGGATGCAGACATGCAAACATGCAGCCCACCTAACGAAGGCCAGGAGCCTGCTGCGGATGCAAGCGGAGAAGTGTCTTCTGAACAGCATCCTGAAGACAGTGAGAACCACAAGGACACAGATATTTCTAGGGAAGGACTGAAAACTGAAATTATAGCTGAAGCTGGTAAAGAGAGCTGCAGTGAGAAAGAAGAAAATATAACCCAGCTTGATAATGGAAAAGTTAATGAGAAATGTGAAGAAGAGGAGAGGAAGCAAGAAATCTTCAAGCAGTCAAATGTGGATGAAGATGAATGTGTAGAAGAGCCTGATATTGACAGAATGAGCTGCAATCAGTCTGATTCAGGGGAACCTCCTGATCAAGCTAATGACTATGAAGCAGACAAAATAAATATGAATAATGAAATGAATCAACACACTGCAGAGAATAAACAGGAAAATGACCACAGCTGTACAGAAGGGGTTGAAACTACCCTAGAATTTTGTGAAATGCCTGAGGTTTGATACTGTAGTGGCCCTCTAGCATTTCTTCAGTACAAATGATGTAGAAATAGAATAGTTTGATCTTGATAAAGCAATCCTTTCCTATGTATGTGTAGGTGTGTAGGATCCCATGGTGTGTAGGGATACTGACATACTTACCAAGCGGTCCATAAAGCAAACCCTGTATTTTCGTAATTGACATTCATGTCAGCTCACAAATAAGCTACTGTCAATTCTAAAATTTTGATCCGGAGTTTACAAATAACCTCAAAGATACATGGAGCCAATTGATGTCCTTCATTCTTTAAGAGACTTATGTATTTTTTACACTAAGAAAAAAAAGCTTTAATGAAGCAAGTACGTGATTACTGTTATTAGTGAGGAAGTAATGAATCATACAGTTAATTCCCAAATTACATAAGTTAAAACCACTGATCATTATATTATTAGAAGGTTTTACTCTTTACTAGTCAGGCATAATAATTTACCATCTTACTATGATTTGAATTGGCAACATAAGGTATGCAAGGCACTCTTTGTGTAGTAGAAATTACTAGGCTCCGTGAATAAAGACTTAAGATTGTGGGAACTAACAGATCAAATGAGAGTTCTATAATACTCTTCCTGACTTGCTCTCTGATCCATTTGATGTAAATGATATTTCTTATGATGAATGTGCTACTTAAAAAGCTATCAGAGAATGTCCTTAAAATTAGATGCTGTTCCCAGGTACAGTGTCACAGCTTACTACATTCAGTATCTTTTTTGTCTTTTACTCTTTAAGATTTATTTCTACGGAATAGTTTGAGAGTTAATGTTGGTTTGATGAAATAATGAAATTTTTACTGGTTTATACTGATTTGTAAACTTCCCTTAAAGGGTAAACAAGTTTAAGAAATGCAAGAGAAGGTGTTAAAGCAGATTAGATCAAAACTGGTAATAATACTGTCTTGTTTCATTTCTGTGAAAAACACTAATTCTTTGTGGCTCTTAATCAGCTATAACTGATAGTTGTATTGAATTAGTACATTACCATTTAATAATAATTTTTTCCCCTCTGTTTTCTCAAGACATCAGGAATAGGACCAAATAATCAGTATCAAAGAGAACAAGAAGTTTTAAAGGAAAATTTAAGATTGTCATCTGAAAACATTGAGTTGAGATTCCAACTAGAGCAGGCCAATAAAGATTTGCCAAGACTAAAGGTAACATCTTTTTACTTTAGTCCCCTTTACCCTCACACAGGTCAGGGAATTGCTTTAAAAGAAATGGATATTTTTTCTGTACATACTGTAAGTTTGTCATGTTTTTACTGAAGATGAGAAGGTTGAATGGTTGGTAACAATGATGGAAAACATCACTGAGATGGGAAATTGCTTTGTCTTAAATTTTTCAAAGTAAAACAACTGTAATTTTGTTCACCAGATGTTCACCTCAATTTGAGATCTAAGTTGCTTATTGCTTTTTTTTTTTACTTGTAGGACCAAGTAGATGACTTAAAAGAAATGTGTGAACTTCTGAAAAAAGAGAAAGCAGATGCTGAACGAAAGCTGGGCAGCATTAGAGGGGTGAATATTCTAACAGCATTGTTCATCATAATTAAATGAAAATGAAATACAAAAAAACCCAAAGTATTATTGAAGCTAAATTATTTGGAATCAACCAAAAGCAAACGTGAATTGTTCTTGTTTATTTGATTGACAAAATGCTATAATAAATTAATGCCATTAAGTTAACAGGACCATTAGGACTAGAGCTACACTGTTAAATATTTTCAATATCATAGCCTTATTTTGTCATTTGAATTAGTACCTTCAGAAGCATATTTGTACAATAAAGAGTGGTTACAGCCATAATAATGAAAATTATATTCATGTATTTATGTAAATGATTAGATGCAAGTGTAGAAAGGGTAAGTTAACTGTTAGTGAAGGTTTTTGTTTGTTGGACTATGGTGACACAGCTAAATTTTATCCTAGCTACTGTCAACTGCCTTAATAGAACAGCATTTCAGAAGTTAAAGGGAAACAAGTACTCAGCAGTGCCCAGTATGTCTCTTACTGCTAACTTATCAAACTATTTGTGTGACCTTCCAAAGAAAGCTGAATTAATAAAAACTCCTAAGTGTCTTCGTAGCTCTTTGTAACTCTATACGCGGAGAATGAGTTCTGTTTCTGGGTACCTGGAAAAGATCATGTATTTTTCATTCTTTTACTCATGCCTTGCGTGGACTACTTGTGCATCTGTCTCTCTCTTATGTAGTGGTATTTTTGGACAAGGGAATTAAGTTTATAAAACTGTTTCCTGAAAAGGTTCTGAGGAGACAGCAAATTCTGCATCTTTCGCCATTCACGGGCAGCAAGATGTGACAGGTTTTTCTTTAACTCTGCTGTGTACCAACACAAACCTCCTAATCCCTCCAGTTATTTTAGGGAAGAAAAATAAGTAATTTTTACTTCTGAAACTTGATCACTATATACATTTATGTAGAACACCAGGGACTACAATACACCCCATTTTCCACTTACTTTCTTTCTACAGAAGTAAGGAGCAAAAGGAGGTACCTTATGGCCCCAGAACTAGAATCAGCAGCAGCTTTAAATTATGATTGCTGAAGAAATTGCTACAAAGATGATGAGAAAATAAATGGATTTGAAGACTCTCCAACAGATTTTCTAGCTAATTAATTAATGTTGTGAAAGAAGAAAAACAGAGAAATAACTATATTTTCCCCCACATTTATTTATTTTGCAAGAAGAATATATGCCTTTGGAAAGGGAGATCTACTTATGCTTTAAAATGTAGTTCTTCTGCCACTTTAATTTAGCAGAAGAAGGGTTACTAAAAAAGGACCTTCTTTTCTTCCCTCAAGCTCCCAGCCATTTCTCACCCATGCCACCAACAGTATTAGCATTTAAGCAGTTGCATGATCTTTTGGATTGGGGACTTTTTCTACAAGAAAAGCTTAATAAATTAAGTAGTTCTTTGATTTATTTTCCTGATGTTTCAGTTTAGTTCATAAAGTACAGCAGATTTTAACTGCAGTTCTTTTGGGTAACTTAGAAAATGAAGGAGTTGATTTGTTGACTTCGGGGGTGAATATATCATTAGATGTTTTGGGGAGGTAAGTATGCAAGGAATTCTAGGTTCAAGTCATATCAAAATAAAGCATCTTTTTTTTAATAAATATGAATTGCAATGGGAAAATAAGGAATAAAATAAGATTTGGAGTATCTCAGAATATTAAGCTGAACTATTTGCTTACTTTTACTTTTTCCCTTCCCCCCACTCTGTAGGCTGGTAGAAGTGGAAAGACAGTCCCAGAACTGGAAAAAACTATTGGCTTGATGAAAAAAGTTGTAGAGAGAGTCCAAAGAGAAAATGAAGAACTGAAAAAAGCTCCAGCTGTGGTTTCTAATGAGAAATTACTTGGTCTTGAGCAGGAAAATGAGAGGCTAAAGGTACAGAGTTATCTCCAGTAACTATATTTAGATAAGTTTATTTGCAAGTTATTAACAAAATGGAATAGCAAACCTGTTGATACTGACTGGCATAAAACTGTTTTGAAAATGCCAGATATGAAATATACAGAACAGAAAGGCAAAACTTCATTTTAGCATAACATACTGCATGATTTAAGGTATTTTGTACCTTAAGGATATATCAAATCTATGTGATGAAATGTTCGCTGTGCTAAGTTGCTAAAATCTGAAATCTTCTACTAAGCAATGTAAATGTGTTTTAACAAACTGTTTGCTATTTAGTCTGAAATGGAAAAAACGAAACTTGATCTGAAAGGCCAGCTGAGTATGCATTATGAATCTAAAACAAAAGGATTGGAAAAACTCATTACTGAAAATGAGAGACTGCGTAAAGAACTGAGGAAGGTATGATCATTTTGTAATGCATCCCTTTATTTCCATTAGGTACTGGTTATAGTAAGGTTTTTTTTTTTTTAAATCATCGATATAGCACTGATATTGCTATGACAGATTTTTTTCACTATATGTGGAGAGGAGATAACCAAGGACTAGCCCAAGATCAAATCTGGAGGTTGTAGTGCTGGTAGTCTTGGATGCATTTTCCCATCTCACCATCGTTTGAGATAATACTGTGCTTCATGTGAGGTTAAGTATTCCATAAACCTCTGCTTTTATTTAACAATAGGAAGCTGACAATGGAGAGAAGCTACGAATAGAGAAGAGTAACTTGGAGATATTAAATGAGAAGTTAAATGTGCAGCTGGAGGAAACGATAAAGAAGCTAAATTTGGCTGAGAGCCAACTTGATGGAGCTGACAGCAGAAGCTGGAAGTCCATCGTAACAAGGTAGGAATTGAGAATGTAATAAAAGGACAGAAAAATGAAACAATGCTTATGCTGTTAAGAGAAATAAAACAACATGTGTCCTGCATAAGGATGGGAGAGAGCAAATTCTAGTAAGAAATACTTCGTCCTGTAACTCCTGGATGACTTCAGGGTGAGATGATGTGCTGCAAAAATACTCTTTAATAGTGGTAAACAGAGATGGAACATATCAGAAACTCTGACAGAAAACTTACTAGGGCAGAAAATCAGGAGGAGAGAGACATGTCTGATTTCATCCTAGGTCAGATCACCATTGATGTCCAAGGTTTTACCCCGTTCTCAGTCGTGCATTCCCACAGAATCCCTTGAGTGGGTCTAGTGCTTCTCTGACATACTGCTAAGCCATTTCACTTCACTCAGACTTCAAAAAGCCATTTGTTTTTTTTTTAACCTTCCCCAGAACTATCCAGTGAGGTAAGATGTCTCTATGCAAGGCCAGATGACAAGCATAATTTGTAGAAGGAAGTAGAGCAAAACTGACTGCAGGACAAAAGTGGCTAATTGCCATAGGAGAAAGAGGGTATGAGCATGCAGTGAAAATGGTAGGCCCTTACCAGCACTGCAGTTTTCATGTATTTATTTAATTCTTCACTTTTGAAAAACATTTCTAGTTGGTGCTAATTAGCTGATAGAAATATGTGGTTGTGTATAGATAGGTACAAAATACATGGTCATATTTAACTGTACTTGCTATTTCAACTCATGCAAATAAAGGCTTCCATTTGCATTTACTTTAACATGAATTAAAAAAAGTTAAAAACATAAAGACCTTACCAAACTAGAGGAGCTGCTTGGGGAACTTAAACATGCAATCCACCTCACCAGCACATCTACTAAAGCATGTATGTGGTAACAGAAAGTGTTTCATAGGGCAGACAAAGGGGTGTCATCCCAGTGACCTTTCAGAAGACTCTTTGGCAAGTAGCAAGATGTCAGACATTGCCTTGCTATCTGAAAATCCAGATGCATTCAGACGGGAGACAGGGCTACCTGATCTCCCGAGGTACCTTCCAACATTTCAGATTCTACACAAACCTTTTCGTAGCCTTGTACAGCCCAAAGCAAAACGGAATCTTCCTCAATCTTCTGTTCCTTCAGGGTAAACAATTTCTTGCAGAAGAGTTTTGGCCTTGGAGTGTTCATCTTCTGCATCTGTATTAGCCCTTTTCTCAGTACATTATTTTCCATAAAATATTAAATCATTAGAAAAATATTTTTCTAAAGGTATAACATTGAAGTAAGATCCACATAGTGCACATACTCCATTGGTAACATGCATCCTTTTAGCAGCAGGTTGTTTGAGTTTATGTGCAATAGCATAAAAAGATTCCTGTCCCCCTTTAATAAAGTGTAGACAAAAAAATCCACAGAAGTGTAATATCTAGAAAAGCCCTTATTCTAAGCTTTAAATGTATTTCTCATAATGCTTCTTTCAGCAAACTGTATTTATAAGGCCAGTGATTATTTCAAAGCCAATGTCTCAAACATATTTTAGGGTGTATTTTACATGACTTACTCTCCTAAAGATGCTTTAATCTCTGTTTCTGCAAAAGTATTAACTTTTGCTCTTATCTTTCTCTAAATAAAAATACTGCCAGAATGCAGGAAGCAAAGTTGAAGGAAATGGAAAAGGATATTACTAAAAAAACCCAAAGCATTGCTAACCTTAAACGGCTGCTTCAGGAAGCAACAGAACGTGAACACAACACTGATAAAAATTTACAAGATCTAAAAGAACAAGTGAGTAAAATTTAGCCAGATAATTCTGAAAATAGAATGCTTAATTTATGTCTTTGTAGTATCTGTAGTGGTAGAGTACTTGTTTTTTCTCTAATCCATTCCTTAATAGGTTTTATCAGTCATAGTTGCTGTATTTACATATTTTAGCCAATTAATGAGGTTGACCAAGACTAGGTCACCCCTAGTCAGTGTACTCTCATTTGGGCTGTCATTGCAAAATCACAGGTTTTTCATACTATCTTTCAAAATAAACTTGGATGCCCAGGTATGTAAATAAGCACATCAGTAATATTTTTAAAGCACTTAAATGATTTAGGCATATCAGTTCCTTAAGCATATGTATACATTATGCCGATGTAGCTATGTATCCAACTTTCTTTGTGAATCTACCCTCTAAATACATTTTTCTTCATCCTTCATGAAATACGTAGCAATGATCTTTACTAATTTGCAAAGGCTGTCAAGAATTAGCTTTGTGTGTGGAAACTGTACATGAACACTTTCTGATAGCCTAGTATTTGCTTACATCCTTAGTATTATTTTCATTCATTTTTTAATCTTGTATCCAAGAGAACTCTGCATTGCCATGGATACTGTTTACAAGAATAAAACTTTATTTTTCTCTTAAGCTTGAGCTTCTCAAACATCTTCCTGAAAGTGCAGGGACAGAGCAAAACCTCATCAAGGAGCTTCAGCTTTTAAGGTAGTGTACTTCTAAATAATAAGTACCTCAGCCAATATATATGAAATAAGAATGATCAGGAAATTGCCAGTGCAATTTTTAGTTAAAGATTTTAATAATTTTTTTAATTACACTAAATAAATTTTTTCATTACACTAAATTAAACTAAAATTGTTTTATATTCCAGATTAACTAATAATCAATTAGAGAAAGAAAAAGCAGAACTATTGCACCAGATGGAGGATTATAAGCACCAAAGACACAGCTGTACAAGTGAAGGTCCTGCAGCTGGTAATAACTTTCAGTACCTAAAATAAAGATCTTCCTGTATTTAGGGTCTAAAACTATTTTTACTTAGTATGTGTGTGCAAAGTAATAATAAATCTGGAGAATTATTTTAATTAGATTAATGCCAAAGTAGTGTAAACTGGAGAAGATTAAGGTCTTGGTTTTTTGAGTACATATACAAGCTTTTTGTAGAGAATTTTTAGTAAAAATCTCGATAATGAATTATTTTGAGAAAGAGGCTGTAAACTTTGTATTTTTCCCGTCACAAGATGGTGTGTAGTTTCTGCCCCCACTTGCTTTATTAACCTCAAAAGACTGTTTGAAAGATGTCAGTCATTCATTGAAATCCTCTTTCCTACACCTTTTGCTTTGGGTTCTGAGCTGCTAGAGAATGCGTATGTATTGCCAGTTACCAGCTTTGTGAATGATTTAAGATCTAGCAGGCATCAGTCCCATGGGAAAAGCAGAGCACTATAGAGCAGCACATTGCCATATGACTGGAAGAAGAAAGCCAAAACAAACCCTCTTGAAATTATGAATACATGCAACAAGGTCCTTATGATATTTCCCAACTTCTGCATTTAATTCAGAGAAAGGGCACGTCATATTTCGCAAAGGTGTGCTAAAAGACTGGCCACTGGGCTACTGCATTCAGTCACAGGAACTAAGACACCACTGCTTAATTTGTACAAGAACTAAGGAAAAGCGCAAGTGACTTGAATGTTTGGTGATCCCAATTGGATTTATACACTCTGTTTCAGCTTTCAGGGGATGCAGAATTATTGAAACAAGATTATTTATGCCATGGGTTTTCACTACTTAAAACCTCATAAAAAATCATTCTTTTTGCAGGACATGAAGAAATTGTAGAGAAAGATAAAATTGACAAGCTAATGACAGAAATGGCTGACCTCCAGTCACAGCTGGAAGCTTCAGAGCTCAAAAACCAGCAATTAGAGGTGAGCTGCAAGGATCATCCTTGCAGGATGATTAAAATGAGCAAAATTATGGTTAGCTATAAAGAGCCATTTAATATCTAAATTAACATTTAATGTCAAAGTAAATTTCTAAACATTGTTTACAAAGCCTAATTTCGTTTTAGGTGTGTTACTTATGGGTAAATGTATTTTGCCTCTAGACAACATCCTTATTCTCTTATCATATAACTTCTCAAGAAAAAGGAAAAAAAAGCTGTTGTGTGGTATTAACAAAGTTCTGGATAAAGGTGGTACTCCTTCATTCTTTTCAATAGGAGGAGACAAAAGAACTGAGAAGAGAACTAGAAACCTATAACCCTTCCTTTTTTGAAGAACTTGAGGATCTAAAATACAACTACAATGAAGAAGTAAAAAAAAATATTATCTTAGAAGAGAGACTGAAGCAGCTTTATGAAGAGCTTGGCATGCAGGAGGATAATCCAGCCAGCATTCCTGTTGATTAGGCTAGTGTTCAGTATCCTTGTCATTGATACAAAAAAAAAATTGTCTGTGTTTATCTTGCAATTATACAAGTTTCTTAAAGTTATGTTAGTTTGCACACACCTAAGAGTGCAGAATTGGGATTATTGAACAGTTCATGGTCAGTATTTATATACAACAGTCAAAATAAAAGTGAGTTTTACCTCTCCAAGATCTTGAGCAATAGTATATTTTAATTCAGACAGTTAATTTAGGTAATAAGGTGTCAGGTGAAGTTGAAACCTTGGGCTTATCCTAAAAGTGAATAAATTGTCAGCATACTAAGTATGCTAAAGCCCAGATCAGTAAGAGTATGTGATTTGCTCTTGTTGTCTTGTGCGACCGTAATGTTTAACTCTGAACTCAGGGGCAGTGTGCTGGATGTCTGTTCTCACCTCCCTGGTTATTTTTACCTCAGTGTTAGAAAATCCAAGAACAAAAACTGAAAATGAAGTTATAGTATTTCAGCCAAACCACTGGTATTTTTGTACATAATTGATTTTTCATTTTGTCTATTTTATGTATACTTTTATAGCAGAGATGAAATAAAGCCAACTCAAATGATCATTCAGTTTCAACTTTATTATTTATATACCTTATCATACTTAATATGCCCTTGATGAAGTTTCCAAATTGAGATGCAGTTGTAAATGGGAATTATTAAGCCAAGTCATGTTTCTCTCCATTTACTAGGATCTCCAAAATAAACCTAGTACATTTTCTATTATTTACTCTTTTTGCCCCAAAATAGTGCAAGTGCCTGTAAGATATAGGTTAATTGGGTTTTTAAATAATAGCATAATGCTGCAGATGAACAGTTAAATTATACCAGGAAGTTTTCCCCCAGAAGAAACTGTTACAACTTTAAAATAAAAAAATAAAGTAAAATTTTAGGACTACTTCTGGTCCCACCTGAAATATGTTCTTTTACTGTTAAGAAACTTGATGCTAAATCTCAAACCTCCATATAATAGTGTCATAATAATTACACATTTGTAGAAGCTCAACCTATGTAACTTTTCCAGTTGATAGCATTCATTAGTAAAGCTTTGAGGACCAACCAGTGTTAGACAACACACTTCCTACACTTAATGCTAACAGTTTCCAGGAATGGGTGCAAAAGTTAAGGATTTTTCAGGAAATAAACATGCTGGAAGCTAGATCTCTGCTCTGGCTGTCAGATCTCTGTTATTTAAAATTAGTCATTTAGGATAAACCTGAAATGATACAGTACTTTGGCTGTTGCCTAAGATAGAATATTATTCATGAAGAAGAATTCTGTAGTAGACACAAGTAAGAGGAATGCAGCACATACAACAGTTAAAAGAAAAAAAAAAAATTCAAGCATCAAACTTGATATCTTTGAGTCTGTCAAATCTTTGTCCATCCAGCTCTGAAAAATGGTGAAACAAACTCTTTGGTTCAAAGTCACAGTCATATTTAGTTCTATTAAAAGAAATTACAACAGGCTGAGAATTCAGGTATGTCTCTGCAAGTGGCCAAGGTAAACCAAGATGATGGCGATGGAGCTAAAATAAAAGGAAAGAAGATCAGTTCAGCCATTTTGACAGAGTAACACAACAGCTCCCAACTTGGGAGGCGTGCAGGTGTTTGCTGATTCTAGGATCCCCTGCATCAGGGCACTTAAAACCATTAATCAGTTATCTGTATAACACGAACAGCAACAAAGCACAAAAGGCAAACTAGAACCAAGGTGTCTGGCACAGTTTCAGAAATAATACAAACTTGCTAATTAATCAGATATCACATTCTTATAAATAATACTTGTTCTAGTAGTCAACATTACAAGAACTTAGTTTTTAAATAAAAGAATTAAGCTTTAAAACTAATGACTCCTACATAGAGAGGCAAGAAAATATGTTCTCAATTACTTTATTAGCATGTTGGGAATGGAAAAGTTCAATATAGTGTCATTGTAGTCATTCAGTGGTTTTACTAATTCTACTGTCATCTCATATGTTGGAGAACATTTACTATTAAAGAACTTGGAAAAAACAAAAAATAAATACAATACTTCACATTTTATGAAATATTATAGTGCTTTCCACATGTCCATTCAAATACTTACCTTGATTAAACACCCATCATGGCAGTGCCACACAATTCCTTCAACTTTACCCTCAGTGCAGCTTTCAAACCAAGACAGTATGTCATTTTGCTTCAACGCAGGTGGGTTCTTTATTTCAAATGCTCCATGTGGTACCAGAAGATGTACAGGGTGTTTCTTGCTTCCTAATCCTGTGTTTAAAGAAACAAATACCTTCCTGCTAGTTAAACTGAGGAAACACATTTGTTATTGCAGGTATCTTAAAAGCATTCTGTAAACTTCTGTTAGATACTACAACATTGTCCTGTATTTAACAGAAGAGTTGATTCTATTTTTAAGTACCAAATGCAGCTGTCTCTCCTCACATTTTAATTTATAATTATTTATTGAAATCTCGTTCTCATTTGTATAAAATATACATGACACAGAGATTTATACAGTTGTCTCCTTTTTCCCTGTGGTCACCTCCTGAGTCACCATAGAGCTACCAGCTAAATCATTCATGCTTCAGATCATGATCCAGGGCACTATCACCTTAATTTCTGAAAATTTAGCATGTCTTCTCATGAATACTTAAAACTGGACTGTTAACAACTGCATTGCCTTTTCATGTTAACATAAATCTTCATTTAAGAATACAGCTATTAGAACTTTTTGCTGCAATTCTTTTACATACTGAGAAAATGCTTAGACCAGGTAGGACTATTTTTCCTATCCATCATTCCAAGTTACCCTAACAGCAAAGTGCAGAAGTTAGAACTCACTTGTGCTCATACATAATTGGTTTCTCATTATAAGGCCTTTAAAGGAAGAAGCCACAACCAAAATTTAGGCTAAGTGTAATTTCCTTTAAAAAATTCCTATTTAATAATTTAAAAATTGCAACTTGTGACTAACTTTAGGGGGTCCAAAAAAAGGTTGAATTAAATTTTCTACTTCAGTTCATCAAAAGAGCAAGTAAAAACAGTGAAGGCAGCAAGAAACAATCTTAAAAGTTTTTAACAGTATTTTAATAGTAATATTTAAAACAGCTTTTCCATTCAAAATATTTTTTAAACACTAAAGCAATGCATTTTTATAGTAACTGAGGTTTAATAATGTAACTAGTCCCATGACAACTCAGCTTTCTAAGGTGAGTATTTTGGGGTGAGAGTTCCTTCAGCCAGCCCTTTCTCACCTTTCTAAGAAGGTGGAAAACTTTTTTAAAAAAAACTTACACAAAGAAAATGCATATTTAACTCAAAAATACCACTAAATAAAAAAGTATTTAAGAACAGACCATATAAACTTACCATATGGATTTGCATTAATATTAGTCCCAATAAGTTCCAATGTTTGTTCTAAAATTTCTGATAATGGCACAGGACTGATTTCCAGAAGCCCTGGGTCAGCATGGTGTTTCAATACCAGTGCTATTCCAGCCTCGTAATTTACAACAGATGAGTGCCAGCAATACTGCTTACTGTTTTTCTCCACAGGCACCCAACCTATGAGAAAACACACATTTTACCAAAGTAAATATCTGAAGTTATTAAATGTGTACTAGAACCTGTTACATGCATTAGAAAAACTCTGCAGGTAACTACAAACAGAAGGAGTAAAAAGATGTATCTCAGAAGAATATAAATGTCACAATTACACCTTCAGCTGAAGGTCTGTAAGTTTTACAGGAAATTGCAATTATTTCTATGTGTCAGAAGAACAAAGCCTTTCTGGATAGTGAATGAATTGCATTCCAATTTTTTCTTTCTGAATATGTTAACTACTATTTTTAACTCTGGAACTAATTCTAATTCACTTCAAAAATTCACACACACCTTTCCCCAGTTTTACCTGTGATGCATCATAGGTACCTGGCATATGTCCATTTTCATCAGGCAAAGGATTGCCATTAGAGAACTCTATGTCCTTTGCTGGAATCCAGGTATCTGGAACAGGCTTGAAATCCTCTTCAATATTCCAAACAAATTCTAGAACATAAATATAACATTTAGTTTTTAGCAAACTGTTAACCAACTTTGCTTTAGTTGTCTTTCAATGCAATTATCAAAATTCATCTAAACACTGTTTTACAGTCAGTAGTCCCAGTTTACTTTGTACAAGCACCAACATCTGTCACACTCAAGTGGTCTACAGTTAGGACGGTGTAAAGAAGCATTTAGCTTTTAAGTAGGTTAAAAGTTCCAAAATTAATATTTCAAAAAAATAGCTACCTATTCCAGTTTAAAACTCTTCACTATAAAGAACAACGTTAAACAAACAGAGCAAGATCAGTGATATTTCCCGTATTAGACTAGTTATTCTTCCAACTGGATAACTTACATTGCCAAAAAGAAGAAAAGAAATCTTCACTAACCTTTGCAATCTTCCAATGAATACAAGAATCGTTTAAACCTTTTTTCACCTTGTTTGGTGGGTTTTCGGTCCAACCTGGCCCATAGGTAGGGTTGTCCTAGGAGTTTCCAGAGATAAAACCAGTGCTTTACTGAGGTAACCATACCCTGCAGAGTACTGAAATCAACTACATAACAGCAAGATATGAGTTCTCATTTGCCACTAGAGAAATTTTATAAGCAAAGCCACTATTTAAATTCAAATTACACTATATGAATTTCTGAATCTATTTTAGATTCTATATACAGTCTTGCCTCCTGTAATACAGAGTTCCATTACAATTTCAGGTGAAGGCATAAACCCCAGTGAGTCAATGCACAGTCTTCTCATTTCCCAAACCTCCATACTTCTATTAATCTCCCGCAAGGAAATTAGACACTCTATTACACATGACCCAGTTTGCAAGGAAGACTTATTAATAGGAAGTTTAAAAACTGGAACAGTTCCTGGATGTTCCTATTCACTTAAACTATACTTCATTTATTTTAGCGAGTAAATTCTAGAACAGCTTTAGAAACACCACCTAAAGTCAATGGTAACTATTACTTTGTGATCAAGATGCTAAATGACAGTTGAATTCACAGCAGCTGTAAATAAATCATACAATAAAAGGGAAAACTAAGTAAAATTACTTCTAGTCAGCATGAGAAATCTGCAAATCTTACCTTTATACGTAGTTACATAACAGCAGGTTCCATCCACCTTTTCAGTAGGAACTGCATTGTGTACGTCTGCCTCTAATGCCTTTCCAGTTATAGTGTCAGTTGCCAAAACTTTGAATGGCTGAGAAGAAGACAAGTGGCTATGTTACTGCCTTGCTCTCAAACACATTCATGCCCCTTACAGTTGGCCTCTATAAATCCAACTCTTTTAAGTACTGCACATTATAGGGCTGATTTTTAATACCATTGCAATACACCCTTGTTTCTTCAAAACTTCATAGTTTGCTTCACAGTACTCTAAGAAAGAAGAACCAGGCTAATCTGTTTGTAAATTCTCTCCCTCTTTCCCATTCTTGATGACTGTTTAGAGATGACTTTGCTTTCCACTTGAAACAGGGCATATAAACTGAAACAGTGTTCCAGTCCAATACTGCAGTATTTTGAGATACGCCCTCCTGCATTAGGGTGGCAATAGAAATTCCTCCTGACTAGCACTCCCCAGCCTTCAGTTTGGATCTGAAAGTCAATAATACCATGTTAGTGCAATACACAGACCTTGCTTTTGCAAGGCGGCAAAACCATCCTGGTATTAAATACTTAGTATCAGTGATGTCAGCTAAACACTTTCATGCTTCAAAAGAGCAAAGAAATACATAATCTGTGGATCTGAAACAAACAAACAGTCCTACAAATTTCTAGGACTTCTGTACAGCTTCTCCATCAGTTTCACTGCAAATATGCAATCAGTTGTGTTTGGATTCAAATCTTTTTCTCTATAATCATACCTCCCTCTTCCCAGCCAACTTTATCTTTTAATCTGGACTATCTCCTTCTGCTAGCAAAACACAAAGCAAGTCCTTGTCTTGCAGAAGTCTTGAAAGAGAATGTGGAATTCATAAAATGAGAACCTTTGTTATATTACCTGACTGTTTCATATTATAGTTATAGAATCTGTAACCATAACAAACAGCAGATATGAAGATTACACGAAAAAGAAAAATTTCAGGGCAGTGAGGAAACATTCCCATCAGTTTTACCATCACTACCACCCCCCTTTCTTCCCTACCAGTCATAATCACATTTTATCCTTGCCTGAACATTAAAAAAGAAAATAAAGACCAAATCAAAGCAACAACCAAAAAAAATCCCCAAAAAATCCCAAACCAAAAACAAATAAAAAACCCCACTATGTGCCAGTTCCAGATCTAATACCCTGTTAGCTTTTTCTGTAAAAAGAAACAACAGTGTAGGGATGTACCCTTACATGACCATTACTGAGATGGTTGAACCCTGAGTTGAACAATTACATTACTGTCGTTTTGGCAACTACTTCAGCTCTTTCATCCAGAAGCCAATCACCAATGGGAGAAAGTCACCCAGAGTTGGATTCAAGTTCACAATCCAGCTGCTACTAAAATCAAGAAACACAACCTGAAGGTCGGTCTGCAGCTAGATAGGTGAGTGCCGCCCAAATCTGCCCACATCTCACAGCCTCAAATTAATTCTTCTGTCATAAGCCTGATATTCCAAAATGAAAACAACAAGAGGGAAAAAAACAAACAAACCAAAAAAGCCTAAAAGGGAGACAAGCTTATTTTTCTTCCTATGAGGCTCACAGGTGGGAATGACAGGAAGGTTTTACACAGGCTCCCCGTGCAGTCATGCTGGAGTGGCCTTCACTTAGAAAAAGCAAACACAGTATCAGGCTGAACACCTGAATGCACCTGCCAGGAAGAGCGTGGGGCTGAGCTGACACGGCGCTCAGACAGCCCTTCTTCCCGGCATTTCAGGGGGACATTCCTATGCAAACCTCTCCCGCGAGTTTCCCTTAAATCCCTAGATCAAAGATTTTTTATGTTTAGCCGAACTTCTCGCCACTCGGTTGTGGCCGAGGGCTCTGACACAGTCCGTGCTGTTGTAACCCGCGGCCCACCGATTTCCCCTGAGCTCGGGCACGGGCCCAGCCCCACCTGCCTGCCCCCCGCCCTCCCGTTCCGGTGCCGCCCCAGCCACCTGTCGCTCCCGCTTGGCCGACGGCTCGTCCTTCACCTCGGTGACGAACAGACACGGCACCTTGCGCTGCACCGCGCCCCGCCGCCTCATGGCCCCGGCCGCCCGCGCCCCCCGCCACCGCGCCTGCGCCGGCCCGCCGCGCTGCACCACGGGAAATGGAGTCCGCCGCCGCCGCCGCTGGGGGCGCTGGTGCTGCGCCGCCTCCCTCCCGCCATCGGGCCCAGCGACGCGGGGCCTCCGCTCGGCCCGGCCCGGCCCCACCCCACCGGGGATAGCTGCGCCTTTCCAGCGCCGGCTCATGTCACAGCGCACTCCTATAGACTCCTGGGTCTATAGGTCCTGCCAGGAACGTGCTCCAGCGCGGGCTTCTCATGGGGTCACAGCGTCCTTTGGGTGCACCCACTAGCTCTGGCGTGGGGCCTCCACGGGCTGCAGGTGCATCGCTGCTGCAGGGCGGATCTTCATCGGCTGCAGGGGCACAGATGCCTCGCCATGGCCTTCACCACCGGCTGCAGGAGACACTCTCTGGAGCACCTTCTCTGCTCCTCCTTCCCTGACCTTGGTGTCCGAGGGCTCTTTCTCTCACTCATAGTCCCATTCCCCTCTCTGACAGTTGTTGCCCAGCAGACTGTGGTATCTTTGTAGTATCAAAGATTTGTTTTTAAGACCACATTTCCATCAGCCAGAAGCTGGGTATTATTTAAGCTTCACTAAATGGGTTTGTTCCATTTCACATTAAAAAAAGCACCAGAATGGGTGACTCTTTGAAACAGTCTGATACTGTGTATTTCACTTGGATGCAACAGAGAGAAAGGAAGATGTTCAGCCTGGATAGGACATGTAGCAGCATCATGCTGGTGTCCCAAGCTGGAGGAGCAGTTGGCAACTGTTAAAGTGTAACATTCCATCCTGGCTAACAACTGCTCTCAGTTCAGTTCAACAGTTCAACCACATGGAGAAGGTACCACATGCTTCACTCATCTATCTTTTCTTTTAGCTACACTATCCACTTGAGTTTTGTTTCATCTGAAGGTCCAGATTTGGAAGAAAGCTGCTTTCAGGATAAGATTATGATTTGTCTGACTGCTGATAGCTTTAATTCAGAGAAGTACTTAACATTCCACCTGGTAAAATTCCAGGGAAGGGTTTAGGGGTCTTGGTGATTGCATCTATTTTTAAGGGTTGGGGAGTTAGGTATTAATGCCTGGGAGATGGGCTCTGTGTCTCAGGGGGTGGCCCTGTTGTACTGATTGCAATCCAAAAGTTTTTGGAGATCCTTTTCCTAGACATAGCTGTTAATGTCTGGAACTGGGAGAAACCTGCCTCCAAATATTCCAGTATTTTCAAGTATGGCCTTGTTTTCATTAAAAAAATTACTCAGAAACTCATTCAGAAATAATCCCCAACCTGGCATTTACAGTTCTCGGGTGGGACGCCATTCGCATCCAGGATATAAACCTGAGTTTACATATTCAGGGTAAAGCCTATAAGCACTTGCCTTTTCGGAATTACAAGTTTCAGAAGTATAAGTTTATCACATGTTTGAGGAAGATACCTCAGGTTATAAGGATAAGTGAATTGCATCATCAGAGATGATGCTAAAAACTGTGAACTCTGGTAAGACAGAGATGCAGAACAATAGTTTTGTATATGACTAACAAAAGTGACTTGTGTTGTGAAAGTGCTATCTCTGCAATATTGTGCAGACTCTTTAGTGAGTGCCTTATTGATCAATAGAGGGAGAGCAGCAGTATGCGTATATGTATGAGTAAAAAAACAATAATTAAACAAATCCATGTAGACAGTCTATTATTCCCATTAGGTTTTTGTTTGTCATCTTTAAAAACAACAGAAAGATAGTGTGAGCAGTGTAATAGCAGCAGTCTCAACATGAAACCTCATTTTTTTTCAGTTTCTGTTAGGAATCTTTCTGGGTTTTGTTTCTTACCTCATGTTTTCTGGTAGATCCATGTCCTTTAATAGTGAGGCAGTACTAGTGTAAGATTTGCATGCACATTTCATTGGAGATTGATCTGATTTTCCCATTGTACAGAAAAGGAAGCTCAGCCACATGTCAGTTAAGTAGCTTAAGTGATTTTTTTTTCTTCCCAGTGTCTCATGAAAAGTCTGCAGTAAACTAAGTAGACTGTCTTACCCCTATTCTAATATAGAAACCATTTTAAAGCACCAAACACCATTGACCTAACTCGATAACTTTAGAGCTCTCTAGAGTTTGAAATGTTATAAACTATAAGAAGGTGGTCCCACAAAATCTTGGTCATATGTTTACAGCAGTGTGAACTGCCGTATATTCAATCCTATCTTCCCACAGCATGTACTAATCCATTTATTCCATTTTGATTGTTACATTTACAACACCTGAAAACTGTTTTCTCCTGCAGCAAAACTACAGCAAGTTCTCCTGTTTCTGGGAGACAGAGCCCGTAGGCTGTAGGAGGATAAGCTGTGACTTCTTTCACAGAAAACCTCGTAATATAAATGGACTTTATTTGCCACCTAGTAACAGTGAGTAAAAATATTTTCTCGACACTTTGTTCATTAGAGTAATGAAATAGATAAGCATGTCCTTCCAAATCTTATGTAATACATATATAATAAGGTCAAGAAATGGACCATGGTGAATCAATCAGGTATGATCTGCTATCCCAGCAAGTTCAAGGGAAAGAAAAGAATTTGAATAAGATTACCCCATTAATTATTTTAGCTGTCATGTTATGAAACTTCATACCTATTAGTGGTATAAAAGATAAAGTCACATTTAGGTTGCTGAGATCCATGGAATAAAAATATTGCTTAACTTGAATTTTTGATAGATTAAATCTCTAGTAATTCAAATGGTTAGTAGGGAGGTAATAATTTAAGAGAAATCAAAAGTTGTGTGTGTGTGTGTGGTGGGAGGAGGAGATTGGTAGGGACACCTCTATCTGTTGATAGAGGACAACATGTTGTATGGATGAGACTCCCCTTGGAAAGATAACATCAGATTACAGAGGTATGTGCAGATATTTTCCCAGTTCATTGTTTTGAATAAAATTTTCAGGCTTGAACGTTGGTTCTCTGTTGCTGAAGTACAGTAATAGCATGTCAGGCAGCACTCTTGTTTGTGGAAAACCCCACCACTACAAGTTCGGTTTTTTTCCTCAGCCCTTTCTAAGAGGAGCTCTTGATTGCCAGGAATCCTGGTCAACAGCTGATACCCAGAACAGGATAAGAGTGCAGGGCAGAGAACCAAGACAGATGTCAGAAGCAGGAGTGAGGAGAGCAAGTCACCATGAAACCTGGTGTTCCTGAAATTGCCCCAGGAAAACGTAGCCTGTCATATCTGGGCATGTGGATTCTAACTAAGCACACAGGGTCAAGACAAGACCTGGAGTGCTGTTTCTCTGAGTGCCCATACTGCCTTTAGCACAGTGCCTGCCCACTTACACAGCACAGGAACGCTTTTGGCTGTGGTGCAAGGCAGAGCCTGTATCCTAGAGACACGGTGGGCAAGGGTATTCTGTGTAAGAGCAATGTCTGACAATCACAACTAGAAAATAGAACAAAGCCCTTTACTTTGTACTGCAATATGTACAAATTCAAAGTCTGTGTGTTCCACAATGGCATTGCAAATACTAAACCTGGTTTGTTTGGGGTTTTTTTTGTTCTAATGCTTAAAAACCTTGTTAAACTAATTTAAGTTTGTTTTGGCTTACTCGGCCTGGAGCTAAAAATAGCCTGTTCTGGACAGTGAAAAAGGCTCTATTAGCATGTTGTATCTTACACATCTCTTACGTGCGATACAACAAATCTGATCTGCAGTCATGTTATGACAGAGGGTTTAACATGATATACGTGTTGCTCATAGGAAGCAAGAGATGCACAAGAATAAAACCAATTGGAATAATAGAAAAATGCCCACATTTCCTCTTAGACTAGAAAATATATCAGACTTCAATATTTTTAATATAATTCCCAGAATACTGTGGTTGCAAATCAGTCAGCTTGAACAATACCATAGACTCACCATTTTTCATCATTTTTCTTAGTTGTTCACACTTCCTGGCTCTTGAAATATGTTATTCCAGTACTAAAGCCATTTGGCTGAAAATGTTATGTCTGGAGATAAATTCCTAAGGAAAATAATATATTTTTCTGATTTTTTTTCTGACTAAGTGTAAATTATTTGCATGAACTTCACATTCCTTCACAAAATCTACATTTTGTACCTAGTAAAGAGAGTTGAGATTCAGTTTGATACGAAAAAGGTCTTCAAATTATAAATGAGCAATCCTGTGCTTAGCCTTGCTCAATTCTTAAAAATGGATGCTGTAGGAAGTGACACAGCATGTTTACAACTTTTTTTAATAGTCCAGCAATGAAAATATTCCTCTTTTCAAAAGTCTATATTCAGTAGTGCCTTGTTTCCATTCAGAGGAGCTAGTACCTGTATTTTTCATACTTACTGGAGTTACAAGGTGCTCTCTCTCCAACCTCTGGACGAGATAATGCCTAATCCTAATAATGATTTCAGAAGTATGCTTGCTGGTGAGAACCTGAATTTCATACTCTAGTTTCCTCCTAACAAAGTAAATCTAATGTTCCTGTCTGCAGATGTCCCTTTGAAACAGGATGTCCAAGGAGGCATTCTGCATCCATCCCATCGTCAAGACTCACTCAGAAATCAGGAGAATGTTTTAGTACCAATTCACCCTCCACTGATTATAAACCTCAGTGATGAAGAGGATGATGAAGAGGACGATGAAGAGGATGATGAAGAGGAAGAGAACTGTAAACAGTTTTCTTTCTTTTAGAAGGAAGTTAAATGGGTTTTATCAGCTCTTGCAATGTACTTCACAACTGATTTATTATAACCATTTCATTTTTAGAAAAGAGTCATAGACAAGTTTTTTAAAATAGTTTTCAGCTAATCTTTAAAATGTTGGAACTGGTAGTCACCAGATGTGAGTAAGGTAATATTTTCTAACTTCTATGATGCACGATTCAGATGGCCATCAAAAACTCTTCAAAATTTTGGGATGAAATTACAAGTTTAGGAGGTACTTCTTTTCTTGGAAACAAATTTTTGAACAAGGAATGTATGCACTCCTCAGTGAAGGTGAAGTCACAGGTTTTTTACAAAAGATAGCTGTGTGACTTAAGTAATTTTTTCAGCTGATTTACCAAACTCAGTAGGCAGTCTTTTTTTTTTAGAGGAAGTTATTCTTAAATCTAACAAAGAGAATCAGTGCAAAACTCTCCACCAGTTGAACCAAATGTTTTTGTGTATATATTTATGTATGCATGTTAGTGCAGTTAAACCATTGGCTGTATCTCACTTAGAGATAAGAGATTCATAGGGATGGAACAAATTACACATTCCTGGGGAGTGAAAAGTGAGAGAATGACCTACTTTCAGGCATGCACTCAGCAAATTACTGTGCTGCCCCAGGCCCCTTTTCACTTTTCCCTAACCCATCAGGTTGGCTGAAAGAGCAGCCTGTTAGTGCTAAGTTGGTTTCAGTCTGACTATGCCACTTAAACAATGTGGAAAGCAGAGCTTTGCTAATCTTCCTAGTCTTAACTGAGAGAGATAAGGAGCACTCACTTTACCAGCTCTGCCAGCAGAGGTCACAGGATAGTGACTTTGGGCAGAGGTTTTGTGACAAGCACTCCCTGGTGACATGTTGAATCAGATTTCCTTGTGGGTATAAATGAAGGATTATTTTGAAAATGAATTTTTGAGATGTTTTTGAATAATTTTGAATCAACAAACATTTGCTTCTTAAAATGCATTTTAACTGCAATTCCATTGCTCTTGAAAATACCTAATATTAAGGAATAATTTTTCAGTCCAGAAGCACAGATTGCAGTCAGAAACAAAAATAACCAATGACAGAAATGGAGGTCATTATCATATTTGATTATTAAGAATTATTGAATGTCTTGTTATAGTTATCTTGTAATCTTTTACAAATATTTTCTACAGATGTTTCTAATGGGATGCCTAAGACTGTTACAGATATTGAAGAGGAAAGAGCAATAAGGGATATATGCTATAAATCTGGTAAATATGAAAGTAGTCACTCTTTCCTAAAGAGCAATGCTTCAAATATGATAAACTTTAGGGCTCTTTTTTTTCCCTCTTGGGGCATGTGTAGGAGAGTATTATGGGATTCAGAACCCTTATAAACACCAATCAACAAAAACTGTGTCTTCACCATGGCAAGATGAGTTCTTACCCTTGGAAGCTACTGAACAAAACTTGCAGAAAGGCAAGTATTTTGATTTCTTTGGACTTTATTTACCACTTTTAAAATTGCTGTAACAGGGAGAAACTATTACATGGTTTGCTCTTCCTCCCCACTTTTAAATTTAGTGAAAATACAATATTACAAAAAACATATTTGTATTTGTAAGCACATTAGAAAAACTGTTCATTCTCTTTTGCCATGTTTATAGTCACACTTGAGGTGATGACCTTCATCAATTATGCATGAAAAAGGTATAAATGCGCTATTAACCCAATGTGTACTTTCCTGACATACACAACATAGGTATTTAATATAATTTCATTATAAAGATTTATGTAGTCTAATTTTAACCATCCTAAGTTTAGGAATGTAGTTTAAATTTCTCATTTAGGCTCTCTGTTTCAAATGGATAGAGACAGGAACTCTTATGGACCTCCTATTCATTGAATTATCAGTGACAAAGAAAGGTGAGATGAGCCAGTTTCCCAGAGGTGCTCGGTGATCTCTGCGGGCTGTCTTGGGTGTCTTGATGTGAAAATGTACTGATACATCAAACTTTTCTGTAGTGTCTTATAAAAGAGAGGAACAAAAGTGTTCCATTTTGTTTTGATTTCTGGGCTTTATCCAACATAATTAAGGTCAAAGGTATACAAATTTATAGATTTACCCCGGTTCTTATGATTCTTCATTCATTATTCTCTACTAATTTCTAAATTTAAAATGTTTGTTATTAAAATAGTTTTGATAACCTCTTTCTAACAAATCCATAGATATATTTAGTCTATAGATAGTGAATCTGTAACAAATGTATGAACATACCTTTGAAGAAATATCACTAGCTGCATTAAGAGAAAAGTATAGATATGTTTCCCCAAAACAGGTTTTCAATTGAGTTCTCCGAGGCTTTGGGTACTATGATTACATGTATCCTGAAAATGCCATAAATTCAATCAGATAGGTTTCATAAATGTAATTCATGGGTAGTGAGAAGCTCATGAATAAGCAGGTAATTTATAGCTGGGTCTTTACTTTGCAGCCATAGCCTTCTTTGATCTATGAATTATGATGTTTTCTTAGAGAGCATGAAAGTTATACATCAGTTACACTAGACAGGATCCAAATAACTAATAAAAGAGGAAGATGGTTATGAAATGAGGGGTTAATAGAAATTGCACTAAACTAATCAATGGCTCATAGGGGTGGGAGGAAGAGAACGTCAGTGCCGTTACCTGTGCTTACACACAGCTAAACATTCTTTCTGATGCCTTTCCAGGTGACGGTAACACAATTCCTACAAGATTTAGTAATACAAGAAAAGAAAAAGAGAGTTCAGAAAGGAGAGTATCAATAGAGAGTATTCCCAGAACAGATCATAAATCCTTTGACAATGGAGGTAATATACTGTAGCATTAGCTTCTCATTGCTGAATATTATGTGGAAAATAAAATAACTGAACATGCATGCTGCTTTACACTTCCATTTTGCATTTGAGTTATTCTATGTTCTTTATGTTCTAGACACTCTTTCTCATGTTGAAACATTAATTATAACAATCAAACTCATTGTATATGATTATGCATTATGCTAATTTTAGGATTGTACTGAAAAAAATCTTTATGCAGATTACAGTTGATTTTGCAAAAGAAAGGGTTCTTTGGAGTTATGAAAAAGCAAGTGTAGAGATGCAGACAAGGTGGTTAGAGCCTCATGCTAGTAACACCAAGGTCATGGGTTTGATTCCTGTATGGGCCATTCATTTAAGAGCTGGTCTTGATGATCTTTGTGAGTCCCTTCTGGCTCAGGATATTCTGTGACTGTGATTCTGTGACTCTCTGAAGTTAAAATACTTTCAGAAACTGTTAGCTTTGTGGGACTATCCATAGTTAAGATGAGTAAGCTTTGTATTTTTCTGTTAACCTACAGAAAAATAACAAAGCTGCAGTCCTGCAGCTTGTGTAACAGGATCTGATCCCTCTGCGTAAACATGGTTGACATTAATGAAGACTCACTGTTTTGGCCAATTCAATTTAGTATTGAATCATGTCATTAAAGTTGAAGAATGCCCCGTGCACCTTGAATTTACTCAATACTTAGTGGTATTCAATCAGTTTTTAAAAATAAATATTTGTTAGTGATAAAAATAGTAATAATTGTAGTATTCTTTTTTCCCCCTTAGTTTGTCAATGCAAAATAGTGCAGTACCATGCTAAGGCTGCTTGCTCTAGTTAGGAGCAAACTGATATGGATCTTCTAGTTCCAGAACTGTATTACACAGTAGAAATGTATCTTACATTCTACATCTTTCCCTGCAACCTTTATGTACAAAAATATATTTTAAAATATTCTTTATGTCTGTAGAAACAGTTACCAGTGAGACACAATTCAATAATTAAACCCCTCTTCACAATTATATGTGTTTAAAACCTTTTAAACAAACTATTTTCTCTAATTTTTGTGGGTTTATTGAGTCAGCTATTTGGTTGCATTGTGTTCATTGTACTTTTTTACCCACTTAAGCTAAAAACAGGCTATATAAAAAGCAGACCCTTTGCATTGTTCATCTTTCTCAGGGTGCTCTCGGGTACAGATAACTTTGTGAGACTCCTTTCCTACAGGAGGTGGTGTTTCTGTGATGCAGAGGAACACATTTGTTGATGTGAACAGATTTGAGGCACTACCTCGAGAAAAAGAACCAATTCCATCAAAGTATTCCAGTGTGAAAGGTACTTCATTATTATATATTTCCAAATTTTTGAATTAGATTACTTTTATTGCTCTGCAGGTGTGGTGAACATTATGTTTTGTGTAAAAGCAATCTGAAGTGAAATTTCCATTAACAGTGTGATTTCTTTCCCTGCAAGATGACAGCAGTATGTTATGGTTTAATTCTGCTCCTTTCAGCCAGTTTGCATCCTCTGATAGATTCAATGTGGGCAGTATGAGTGCCTGAGTTACTAAAGCCTTTGATGCTCGCATGTTAGATCATGTGGAGTGCTGTGCACTTGCCATTTCTGTCAGGTAAAACAGATTTGATTGTAGATGGTATCTCACAGAATGTGGGACTTAATAAACCAAGTAAAAATATTGTCAAGGAAAGAGCATAACACTTGTGAAAAAGTGTGTTTATTAAAAACTACTCACATACAGCAAATTAAAATACCTACACTGAAGTACCTTGATGCTAAGTTTCATCCTTTTGACAAGAGAATTCCAGAACGTATTTGTCAATGTAGAAAATGTCATTGTGGCTACATTGTCATCTAGTTATTTCTTTGAAGTTTTAGAGTAAAAAGGAAAAAAAGGACAGATTTTTGTCTTTAAACTACCCTATAAACTGAAGCAGAAGTAGAGAATTTCTGATGCATTTTGGCCTGAAATCAGGGGAACCGAAAGTGCTTATTTATGTTAGCTGGAGTAAAGGAAGAAAAAAGCCACATCTTCCTGAAGAGTATCAGGGGCCAGAAGAGCGCTGTGGTTACTTTACGATGCAACGTTCCCAGTGAAGTTCTGTTTGTTTGAAGTGAGCTTACCTGTGCAACCAGTGCTGTTGCAAATTTGTCTTCATCATTTGTAGTATGTTGTTATGTTCATGCACTGCCCATGTCCAGGAGGTATCCCGAAGGCAGAAGTCATTCACAGTTCAGCCAGGCATCCTTTAGAGGGCATGGACTGGTCTCCATGGGCTCAACCATGGAGTGACACTTTTAGAATAATTAACATGTGAAACCATGTTCCACCCAAGTGGGAGCATTTTTGGATAAGAGCGTTTTTTGTGCTTTCTAAAAAAGTGAATATGTGTTATTTTAATTCCTCAGAAACAAACCACACTGAATTGGTAAAGAACCACCACGGTAAGGAAGTAAAGGAAAATAAAAGGATTTTTGGAGAACGAAAAAATTCAGCTAAGACAGTAACTGGCAAAGGTATTTTGAAAAAAACTTTGGTTTATTCATTTCTGTTTTCTAAACTGTGAGGTGATTTACCACTATCTAGTTAATTTCTGTTCTTACTATCAAATATGGACAGCCCATACTTGGATTGGATTATGTACAAAGAACATTTTTTTAATCTTGTTATCCAGCCTCCAGTCACCTGCAATACGTGGAATTTTGAATAAAAGCACAACCGTTTTTGCTTGTGTTTTCAATTTTAGGAATTCATACTTTGGACCCCAAAGTAAAACCAAGTTACCAACAAAGGGGTCAAAGTGAGGATGATGAAACTGCTTCTTCCAGTCTTTATGGGAGAGAAACTGGAAGATACAGTAATTTAAATTCTCCAGAACCTCGACGATCAGCATATGTCGTCTACCGGACTGTCGCTCAAAAACCAAAATTCAATGCATCTACAGGTGGGTTCCTGCTTACACAGAATTCTTAACATGCCTGTCTGTATTGTGCTGCATTCACTTGTGTTACCTGCAGGTGCATAATAACTTATTTATGCCAAAATACAGGCATGAGTAAATTTGATCAAGCATAGTTTTCACAAGTAGATTTAAGCTGTATCCTTAGACAGAAATGTAAGGATTTATAAAGCTCTACAATTTGTGAGACAGAATAGTCATGAATAATAATTGAGCTGTCTTTACAGCAGGAAATCATGGATGCAATGAAATGCTGATGTGCCCAAATATAATGGTCCCCCCTTTTTACGGCATGTCTTTCATGACTTATTCTTTTCAAAGATTTAATAAGCCTTTAAAGCTCCACCTTTAATCTCTTCTTTTATTCTGACTACTTATAGTAGTAAGTAGTAGTACTTTTTGTAGTAGAATTTCAGTTGAGTCTCAAAAAATGTTTCTTGTTCAACCTTATTTTTCCCAGTAGGGAATGAAAGAATGACCTTGCTTTTCAGGATGTATTTCCATAACTGGGATTTCACTGGAGTTTTTGTTGTTATGGATTTGTATTTATTTCATTATTTAGGATTAGTTTTTGTCTTGAATAAACAAGGATTTGGATCTTATTTACACTTCTGTTATCAATTTAAGTGCAATATAAATCTTTGTGGTTTATATTAGTATTATTTTTTTGACATTAATTATGTTGGACAGAGGACTGAATCTGCTCTTTCTGCTGTTCATAAAGGATGATACTTCATCTTACTCTACTGTCTTCTTGATGGTACATGCTATGTCATTAATGTGACAAGAAACCTACAGGTGGGATTCTGAGTCTTGCTTCTTCCTTTATGGCAATCTGCTTCAGATTTATTGTATTTTTCGCATTATTTTTGTTTTGCTCATATAGCCTCACCCAATCTAATATATCACTTCAGCTTTATTTGAATTTCCTCTTTCTGTGTCCATGGTTTCTCCGGATAATCATATTTTTTCATTTGTCACTTTGTCAAAGGATTTAGCGGTAAATAATTTAAATAAACAGAAGAAAGTGATTTCATCTTGCCATTATCAATTATCTCTCTTAAGCTGGGTTGATTCTCCATTTTGAGGTGTCTCCCTGTCTTAATTCCTAATAACAGGAACCTCCTTCAGACAGTAATGCCTACTTTAGCACAAATAAAGTTAAGTGAAATGAATTCCAACATCAGTGCTTTGTCTTGAGGACAAATAGTTATGTCTTTTTTCCTTTTTCTTTGAATGTTTGCTTTCATTAAATGTGAACAGGCTGGTATAGCGATTATAGAGAGAACATTCTTTATGTGAAGAGTTTTTTGAAGCATTTTATTAGATTTCCAGGTGAAACAGGATACAACATTTTTGAAAAAATGGTAATCAGCTTTTTTGTTGTAAGACCAATCATTAACATTTTTGCTGCCTTTCTTCCCAGCAGTACCTGAGTCCTATGGTCAGAAAGGCTCCAAACAGAAGAATCAGACTGACACCAATAGGAGATTTTGGACACAAACAGAAAACTATGGTAATATTACACATTGTGTATAAACTGCAAATTTTATGAATATTCTTAAATTAATAATTTGAATTAATCACATTAAGATTGAAATAACAGAAGAATATTAATAATATTCCTTCTTAATAAATTTTTTTAGAAAATTATTTGTGATTAGGCAGCATATTCTGAAGCACAATCAAATGTCTAGTACAGAAACATTATATAGTCTTGCATATAGTGCTTTCACAAGCAGGGATAAAACAGAAACTATTGATGCCTTCGGGAAGGTTTTAAGCACAGGAACATTCCCTTTGTTAAAAACAAGGATGTCCATAGCAGCATCTCCTCATTTGGAAGATCCCATGAGCCTCATGGAAATGCTACAGTATTACAAATTATCTTTACAGTACTTGAGAGAGTCTGCCTTTAATACTAGCTTGTGTTTCAGAGGTGATGTCTGATTCATCTGATGCATTAATTCAGACTTCAGCTAATGTAGTATTTAATTCACATATCATATTAAGGCAGTCTTTCCTGAAATTGTGGCTGAAATTAGGAAACTGTATTTTTTTCCTATAGGCAAGTATACTTCAGGATCATCTAATTCACCAGCTTGGAAGAAACGAAATCCACAAGCAAAACAATTCTCTAAATTTAAAACAACCACTCAGGTAATTGATAGAAATGGTTACAGTTCAGCATTTTTAGGAGAATTGGCATGTCTGTGCCCACCTAGAAAATGTAAAAGTGCTTGTAAAACTTCCTCAGTCAAAACCTGCAGGATTCTAATTGATGCTGAGTAGTCTGAAAGAGAAGTGAATAGTTTTAGTTGTTTGCAGGTATGCACCTTTGCCTGCATAACTAACCTGTGATTTCTAATTCTTTTACAATAATACTTATATGAAAGCAAAATGTGTACCTGCCTTTAAAGTAGGGTGCTGCAAAAAGCAGGTTTTGGATTCTAGCACCAGACAAACACAGTAAAGACCAAATGAGTTTGATCTATTTCTCTGCTGGATTGTTGGTGAAGCATTGGCGATGGCTGAACAATAACCAGCTGAGGTCTGAATTCATGAAAGGACTTAGGCTACAAAACATTTGCAAGATACTCTAAAGAGCATTCATACATTTTACAGCTGTTTTGAAAGCTGAGATTAGAGATTATCTTGTGTTTCATATTGAAATTTTACTTTTTAAAGTGTTTCTGAAAGAGCAGGTAGTTTTACGCTAAGAAATTATGCACAGGATTTTGTGTATATCTATTTTGACAGCAGAGTAAAGAAGACATGGAAGTGAATAGAAAAGGAGAAAAAGAAACTTCTAAAGGCAAATAAGGAAATTATCAACTGGAATATCCAAAGATGAAGAAATTGCAAATTCCAGAAAGAAGGTGCAGGAAGGAAGTACCCTATAGTGTTTCAAAACTGGCTAAAAATTCTTGAAAGTATGCTCTGCATGGTCACATATAAAGATCTATATTCATTAAGTTTAATCTGTTATAAAAATTTAGCAGTTGGAATTATTTTTACAGACTACGGCTCTACACTACAAGACTGATAGGAATAGTCCATAGAGATGAAAAAATCCCTAAGCAGAGTCTTCCCCTATTTTATTTGACAGATGTTTTAAGGCATAATTCCTAATATGAATAAATACTATTAGTTATACATAGCAGTTTCAGAGGACTTTTAATGTAAACAGCAATAGTGTAATGCATTCTAATGTGGATTTCTGGTACAAAAGCCAGATTCCTTGGTGGTTTACCTATTTTGCCAGATGTTTTGGGACTCAGTCTGAATTTGATCTTGAGATTTTGGAATTTTAGCAGAGCAGCCGAACTCTGTTATGAATTAAATGAACTTCACAAGAAAGCTCCCAGAATTAACTGCGATATGTATTTACAAGCACTTTAAACTAAAATACGAAGATTTGTATAAAGACTGAGAGGAAGACCGATAAGAAGGACATTTTAATATTGCTTTCTGGGGAAACAATCCTCATACTGAAGTGTTACATATATGTGAGTTCATATTGTTGTCTCAGATATTTTTTCAGTTGTTTTGCATTTACCTGACCTTTGGTCATTTTTATAATCAGTTTTGAAGAGAGCCCTTCAAACTTCTTTCTGTAACACTAGGGTCAGCAATCATCTCAGTGGCACCTGTAACTGTGAGTATGAAAGCATTTTGCCACCTTGGAGCCTTTTCTTTCTGTGACTGCTTAGAAGATGAGGCTGGATCAGATACCTTCCAGGGTAATGATTCTACTGTTATATGAGAAACATTGTCATACATTTCTCTGCCCTACTTTGTTGAGATTATCTCAATAGTGGTGTAATTTTTATTTTCTTTTGAAATTTAATTTTTTATCATGTAACTTAAAAATGCTGTACTGATTGGACATGTATGCAGTTATGCATCCCTTTTCTTAACTGAGTAAAGAATAGAGAAACCTCAAGGATTTGGTTTAGCTAAGTAAAAATGTACAAAACAAGCAAGAAGCATATTTTTAAAATCAAAGACTGGATGTGTTGGAAATGTTCCCCCACCTCTAACTAGACATTGGTGTTTCAAATTGTAGCACATGATGCCTTGCAGCAACATTGCACATGTTGTCTGCCTGAAGCAATTTAAAAGCTCAATTTGGAGTGCTGTTGTATCAAGTTATTTTTTAGTATTTTGATAAAGGATTTTAATTAATTTTTTCCCCATAAAAGAAATACAAATTTTACATTTGCTATTTGTGCAATGTCTCCACAATTTGGAGTATTGAATTTGATAAGACCATAAATGGGCACAGGCAAATGTTATGCTGATCTGAGTTTAGCATTCTGTCAAAAAGGATTTCAATATTTAATTTGTGCAACTGGTTTGTATTGTTACTGTATGGGTGTATGAGTGCAGGCTGTGCTGTGCTGCATGTGCTGCCTGCTGGCTTGTGCCACATAGATCCCTTACCGCAGGAGTAACTCAGCCAGCTCCTTGGAATAGTGACAGCTCCTGCATGGTACAGGTGATTACACTCCCTGCCTGGCCTCACCTTTATTTAGCAGTGGAGCAAGTTCTCAGGTGGATGTCCTTTCTGTTTGACAGTAGAAATGAGGAATATAGTTGGCTTCTTTGGGAAAATCCTGTAAGAGTTACAGTGACCAAAATGGGGTAACTTTTCCATGAATGGAATCTGCAGGGTATGCTGCACTGTGGTCACAGGCCCATTTGATGCTGCGTGGCTTGGATATGGCTCCCAGCATCTGAAGGGTCATATGATTATCTATACTATTTTCCTTTTCTTTTTAGTGTGGTGTCAAAAAACCGGGATCTTAAGAGGTCTTTTATAGAATCTGAGCACCTTTCTCACTGGGATCATAAAGAACAAGGCACCTCCTGATACAATTTAACTAACCCACATCTCCACCCTGAAAAGGCAACCCAACAAACCAAAGCCAAAAGAAAATAATTTTCTGACAACTGAAGATGTGAATATACCAATAGATGATTGGGCTAAGTGTCAGGCCCAGCTCCAGGGAAAGACAAGGTAATGCAGGAGAAGAAGGATGTGGCCATGAGGGTAATGTTGGGCTGATCTTTGATTGTTGTGGAATCACAGCTTCAGTACGTAATCTCTTTTCACTGGAGCTTCCTCCAGTAAATTATTAATTATATTAATTAGAGAAATTACAAATGCTGTTCTCTTAGTCATCACTTCCTCAACCCAGGAATTCACAGATACTAAAAAACACCTTTGCATTGCGCATTAAATATATGACACAACAAGATATTTACAGTTCCTCTGAGGTGTTAACTGCCCTTGACAGAAATCAGGGAACCAAAAAGGGATCAAGTGCTTTGTGTGATCAAATCCTTAATTAAGATTTCCCTTTCACAGTGTCAAAGACACTAAGATCCTCTAAAATAATAAAAATATCTGTTTGTTTTCCAGATCACATACACTCTCCATGTTACACATTTTAATCTTGCTTGGTTGTCTCTGTCATTTAAAGCTCCAGAGAAAAGCAAAGGAAACTGAGAATATTCAAGATTTCATGCAGTGAGGCCCTAAAGACTGCATTTCTGTAGTTTCACATAATCACTGCATGACAGATCCCCCCACTGATTTACACTTACAGTGCTTGAAAATAAGCCCTGAGATAATGAGGCAAAGATCCGAGGCTGAGGGTCACTGAAGCAGAGTTGAACTTGCCCTGGCATTAATATGCGTGGCCGTAATCTGCTGCTCAGTTGGAAGGCCCAGGGGAAATAAGTGATTTGTTGCTTTCAACCTATACATGTTAAAATATGCTAATATTTTTCCAGATGGTACTTCTAAAAGCACATCCGACATCTAATCTAGGTGAGCCACATACCTTAGTAAACAGAATAACAGTGCTACCACCAGTATTTTGGCAAAAGTTTGCTAAGCTTCCAGTCTGAGATCCTGCATTCCTTAACAAGAGCGTATGACTAAATTAAAACCATGCACTCCCTTCATCTCAGCATCATTGATATTTTAAAAGAACCTGTTTATTAGTTAATATAGGAAAGTCCATCTCAAGTTAACACCTGAAGAGAAAAACGTTGGTTGTTGTAAAATAAAAATGGAACAAAATGTCCCTGGGAATTGTAGATATTGTTTAAAAAATAAAGACTTTGACAGTTTTCCCCTAATAAAGATATTTTCTGATAAAAGCTCCCTTGTACCGCAATACAGTATGTAAATATATAAATTTATTTAAAACCAAAAATAGAGTCTGTCAGTCATTTAACTGTGTCTCACACCACCAGGGTGCGGTGCAGTCCCAGGAATGGGTTTGAACGCCGCCCAGCAAGGACCTTTCCTTCGCATGTGCTTGATTCTGCTCTCCCAAGCTAACGCCTCTCCACGGTGCTCTGCAAAGGTTTTACATTCAGAGAAAAGGCTGCAATAGTCTCACTATGGCCAACTCGGGGAAGAGGTACAACAACCTATATTCAAAATTGCTAAAGAGCCTTCTTCTCCCCCCCCCACCCCCCCCCAAGAAAACACAGCAGTGATATAACCGGACTTCTCTCTCATTCTACACACTTTCCAAAAGGTGTTTGCTGTTATCTCGTCTTCTGGACAGTTGTTTCCACAGCTTCTTCTCAGGGAAACTGAGAAGTCTTTGAAAAGAGATGTTCCCAGACTGAGAGTCTCCTTTAATCTCTCCACTCTGGAAATATATTAGATATTTTTAAATGCCTTTGCTTTTCATATTCTGGGGGTTTTTTACAGGTGGAAATAATGATAGAAACATGCTACTGAGATATGTAATATTTGAGGCACCTGAGAGTACAACTATTATGCTGAAAATCCTGCTCCCTCTTTCCTGTTTCTGGAAAAGGCTGTTAGGCAAGACTACATAGTAGATTGACAGTGGCATTTGAGAAGGTAAGGTGAACATCCAAGATTCCTTAGTTTAAGAACACACACAAAAGACACTTTTGGGGGTTTTATGGCACATTTTGCTTGCTCTGGACAAAACTAATGTCTTCAAAGATTGGTATCCTTGATGTTGCTGTTCATCCATGATCAGAGAATCCTAAATATTGACAAAGACCACCAAGATCATCAAGTCCAAGGTTTATTAATGAATTTCCAATCTAAGGATAGAATGTGCTTCTTACGTCTTCACAACTCATTCTGCCCCCCAGGACGATCTTCGAGCAGCTTTTGAAGTTTATAGTGCCTCACTGAATATGCACAAAGCACAACATACTCTAACATGACCCACGGTAATCCTTATGACTTCAAGACAATTATTGATGTTCTTAAATTCAAGTGTATCTTGATTGATCACAACAGAGTGGCTTCCAAGCTTTTCATTGCAATATGTGTTACAGCCTGCCAAATTGATATTGCTCTTGGAGAATGGATGAGGATGTGAAATGCTGCAAGACTTAAACTTTGGAAGGAAAATTTGCAAACTGGCCAAATATAAGAGAGAATTGTAGGAGGAACAATAAATTATGGAAATGCAACAATCAGTTGCAAGTTATATAAAATGTGATTTGCACCAGCTCTTTCAGTTTTCCAGTGCTAATCAAAACCTCTGTTCTGTTTGGCATTGAGAGTACCTGATGATGAAGGGAAGACAGAAGTCTTAAATACTTCGTGCTCATAAGTACCAGACCATTAACATTCAGAAATTAAATATTTGTTTTTAGGGATTATTAGTTTGATTTCATTATGTTTACATTTGTAGGTCTTTCTCATAGGCCAAAGCGCATCAGCAAGAATAGTACCAGTACAGTTTGGATGGATGGAATGCTGTACTACTTACTGATATGACCAGCTCTCAAGAGAAGCCTTGAGTCTGTTAAAAAGTAAAACGGAATTGTGTGTGGCTGTATTTTTGTGTCCAATATAAGAAATTGAATAAAATGATGATTGAAATATTTTCCTAATTACTTAGAACTGGATCCTTGGGAGAGGGAGTTGTTTACTATTTTGTGAAGTGACAATGATGTATTTCATAGTGAAGATGCCACATGGCAGTAGCACTGAGATTCCTGGTACACTAACAGTAAAATATCCTTCAGGTAAGGCAGCTGCAATGTTTCAAGTCTGGAAGCTGGCATGTGTTTAACATTTCTTAACTTCGGGCCACAGCTACCTGCTGTTTGATTTAAGGCACTAGAAAAACTACCAGCATGGCTTGAACTGAAGTTGCTGTAGAATAAATAGCCACAATAGATGAACTCTTTTGATTTATTATTGTTTTATTTGCCCTAGAGTGCACTGCATTATTTTAAAGTGACGCACCTCGGGGTTTCACAACAGACTCTCCTCCCCTTATTCTAGCATGACTGATCCAACATTTGGTTTGCTGGAAAAAGCTGTTTTAAAGCCATTATTTTAAAATCTCTAAGATGGTACACACTATTTAAAAGCAAAGGAATAGCAGTGCATCAGATTTATTTTAATAGACTAGCAACCTCTTTTTATTAGATTACATCATGGAAATAGGTTTTTTCTTACCAGATCATAGCATTCTTCTGAAGAATTTGAGATGTGTCTCTCTAGAGAACTGGTCTTGAGAAAAGCCCCTTTCCTATGTAAACTTCAGGCAAGTGGTAGCAAAGAGCTAATGTCCAGAAAAGACTGTTTTCCTGATTGTGTGTGTGTGTGTGTGTATATATATATATATATACACACACACACATATATATATATACACACACATGTGGGGTGGGGGAGTTTAGTGCACACAGGTGCTACTGGGGTTTGTTGATAGAGTTCAAAACTGTCTTGGAAGGGAGAAAGAGAAAACCAAGCTTTCCAGTGCTGAGCAATGGGATGGTGTGTCAAAACCTGAGGAACCTGAGGAAACCACTTCTAATGGGATGCCTCAATCTGCTTCAGGAGATATTGACTACAATGTACCACACCTGATACATTTCTACAATAGTGCACAGGGCATGAGGTAAAAAACAGGATGAGCTCAGGGCTTTGACCAGTGCTTGTCAATATCTTCATGAATGACCTGGATGTGGGACTCAAAGGAATATGAGTTGTTTGCCAGTGACACTACATGGGAGGAGTCGTCAACTCCCTCAAGAGCAGAGAGGCCCTGTAGAGAGACCTCAACAAATTAGAGAAGGGCAATCACCAGCTGTGTCAAGTTTAACAAGGGCAAGTGCCGGATTGTGTTCCTGGGATGGGGCAGCCCTGGATGTACAGACAGACTGGGGAATGAGAGGCTGGAGAGCAGCACCACGGACAGGGAGCTGGGGGTCCTGGTTGACAGAAAGCTGAATATGAGTGTCCTGCTTGTGAGGCAACATTTTCCTCAAGACAAGGGATGACCAGCAGTGAATACAGGAAGGTCTTTGGATGTGAAAGGGCGCAGTGGAGGCCTTCTGCCAAAAACTAGCTCCATGACTTTGTCATTGCTCAACAGAAATGCTTTTCAGGAAGGACTGTTTAGGATGGTGGTCCAGTGCCTGCATGCTTTGGTTCCCCTTGGATTACAGTCTGTGTGTTCCTACTCATTTCCTTCATGAAGAGGAGCATACTAAATAAAAAATTAATTATATTGTGTGATCAACTCATACTCATGAAATCCTGAGCGATTTGGCTTGAGGAGATTTTCTGCCTCTATACAAGCTCAGTGTTATTGGACCTAGAGCTCCCAGAGCACTGGAAATGTTGAGTTTGACATCCTTCGTTGTCCCTACAGTGTTTTTGCCCTGGAGTTTTGAAGCTGAATTATCACTTGCTCTGTGTCTGAGGAGGTCTATGACATACATCTGCCACAGAAAGCTGAGATCCCAAATAGCCCAGTTGGAGAAAAAAAACCATTTTTCTAAAGGGAGAAAAGTCCTTGACAAGGAGTAGTAACCTTGGCTGTTATTCCTTTGAAATAGTTTTTTGAAATGGTACAATGTGATCAGAATAGTTCTGTTTTGACAAATTCGTCTTTTCTACTGGTACCAGCTTGTTAGAAAATTTCCAGCATTTCCTAAGTTCAGTTTAGTGAATGTATTATTCATGGCACCCTAAATAGTACCTTTCAAAGCTGAACTGTCCCAGTCATTTAATTCTCTACATAATCAATATTTACACAAGCATCTCTTCATTTTTGTTGTCTGTTTGTAAACTGTTTGCCACCTCCCTTTTTGATGAAGTGGTCGGCACAGAACAGTAGTTCAGAGGAAGCTCTCTCATTGATTTATATGATGGTGTTCACTTTCAATACTGTTTTTAACATCACTCTGTTTGCATCCTAACGTTTGTTCTTTTTTGATCAATGCCATGTATTGAGCAGAGACTCTTATTGACTTGTTCACAGAAGTATCCAAGGCCTTTTTTTCTCCTCTGCAATTGCAGATAATTTAGAGTTCTGTAAGGTGCATTAGTAGGTCGGATTATTCTTCCCAATATCTATCATTAGCTTTTCTTTCTGAGCCCTGCAAGGCCGACAGGCAGTGGCATTGCAATCAGGCTTCCCCCAAGGAGCACAGCTTGAAATTGGTCTGGGACTCTGCAAGCACACTGCACCAGCCGCTGTCCAGCACAGGCGTGGAGAGAATGTCATCCCCACAGAGACCTGTCCTCCTTACCATCATTATGACTCCCCTCTCGCTCTCACAATTGCTCACTCCAGCTGCAGGTTATCGGAGGAGAAAATACTAAGGAGAAAGTGATGTGTCCTTAGTTCTCTCAAAGAATTGTGCCTCAGATGCCTGGGTTTTACTGCAGACTCTATGATGTATGAAGAAATTATTGCCTAGTATTACCCTAAAAATCAGCAGATACATAGCTGCTCAGTACTCTGATTTAGGATGATAACTGGCAAGATGACTGCCTTAATTCAAGTTGCTAATCTCAGTCCTGTAAAATTGTCTATGGCCTTTGCTTAAATATTCTATTTTTAAGGGAATTGAAGGCTTCCTGAAAAACTAACCTCATAGCTATTTTCAAAATGCTCAATGTTTTGGGATTTTGTTGTTCTGTAATATGTGCTTTTAATTGGTGCTCCTGTCTGCAAACTATTCTGTGAGCTGAGCACACCATGCTGAGGAGTTGAGCACCCCAAACAACCAACACAGGCTGTCTGGTACAGGCAAATACAAAGAGCAAATAACATGCAGGGAAAGAAATGCAAAATATATGGTAACATGGAGTTTTTTTGGTTGGGGTTTTTTTTTATTTTTTATTTGTTTGGTTTTTTTGCCACCAAAAAGAAGAGGAAGTTTAATATTAGAATATTTAGCATGGAAAGATATTTAAAAGAATAAATTATCTAGATTTCATGGATGAAGATTTTCTACCTTTAGTAGGCAACTGCTAAGAGATCAGTTAAGCCTCTTGGGCTTTTGTAGTATAACAGTTTGCTGCTTGTAAAACAAATAACAAGGATTAAAATAGATTCCTTTTTTCCTGGCAGATTAAGGACCTGTCTTCTGTCAGGTTCCCTGCTCAATACATTTTGCTAGTACTTGCTCATAAAATAAATTTGTCAGCTACTAATGCATTGAAGTAGGAAGGATTCTTTGCATACGTTTATAACTCAATAGTAACACAAGTAATGTTTGCAATTTAACTTTCAATTGCTTCCTGGAGGAGTACTGTCCAGAAGAGAGTCTACTCATCATAGCTTGCTCAGTCATGCCCTATAAGTACGATTAAAAAGTGTCAGAAGAAACTCTTCTTCCTAAAGGGAGGACATTAAACATCGTATTGACTGCTTTTACAAAAGAATGTAAATACAGTATAACTGTTACCTCTGAATAATCTAATATTAATGCTCAACACATCAAAATACAAACCCAACCCCCCCCCTCCCGCCCCCATCTCATGAGCTGTTGACACTGAAATATCAGCCAGGCTTCCAGTAATATGAAAATCTTGGTTTTATTTTTCTTTCTCAAGGAATGATCAATATTCAAAAATGAGATGGAATCAAATCAATTTCTCTATTACTCCTGTGCAAACTCCACTCTTCTGATGAATTTATTGTCAGCACCATTGGCTAATCCAGGGCATGCAGTCAGGATTGCTGAGGTGTATCTTTGCAGAGTTTAAAAAATAAGCTTGTTAATGAAGCATGGGAACTGGCAGCATCCTGCTCAGCCACTCATCTCTGTTGGGGGAAATGCACAAGACTTCCTTTTTTTGCATAAGGTTTTCTCTATCTGAATGGAATTTAGCTGTAGAAATGTGAAGTTGATAGAGTAAATGGTACCTTCCCTGTAAGGGGATACTTTTTTGCTCTCTGGTTTCTCCTCTATCACCTGGCCCCGGGAATTTCCCTTGGAAGTGTAGAACAGCTCTACCACTCTCAGGGGCATCAGGGAGGACAGTTGCTTTTATCCAGGTCTTAAGGGAAGAGTTTTCTTTGCGGTGTGAGCTGTGAATTAGACAAAGAGAAAACTCTAGGTAGGGCAAAAGGCTTCAGCAGTCTACAGTCACTCTCCCAGGAACGATCCAAGGAAAGCGATGCGGAGGTACCCTGCAGTACTATGTAGGCTGATGGGAAAGAAGTGAGGCCTCAGCGTAACCTCCCACAAACTGAGGAGTGAGAAGTCATGAAAATTCAGCCTCATTTCTGGAAGAAAACCATTAACATAATGTAGTCCTGTTAATCAAAGTATAACCAAGATAACCAAAATGCCAGCTGTGTGCCAGGTAGAGACCAAGCATGAAACACAGAAGCTATTTGGGAAATGCTGGTGTCAAAATAGCTGAGGAAGACTCACCTTGGGGGGAAAAATCCCCAGGATAACTCAAATTGTATTGAGTTATGTACTGCCTGACTATGAAAACATCAGTATCAAGAAATTTGGCAATTGTAGAAATCCCCAACATGAGCAGGCATCTGAGATGTCACATAGATGCAGTGAAAAATATATTGGGGAAGGTCCTCAGGAACAGCTAAATGGGGATCTGGTCAGGCATGAAACATGAGGAAAGCAGCAGAGCTTCTGTACCTGTTACAGAAGCTGGAAGTAAATTCTATTTCTTGGTACTGTGGATTGGCTTTTGTATTCAGCTTTCAGATCAATTTGATGTTTTAAAGAGCTTTTCTGGGAAATGCATTCTGACATTGAGGATGTCTTTGTGTTCTTTGAAAATAATAAGTACTTTTTGTGACTTAGTAATGGGAGACAGAATTAGACAAAAAGGAGTTTGGGTCTTTTTTTCCCTCGTAGTTGGTTGCCTACTTTTTCACAGAATTTATAGGAACTTTGATGTTTTGTCATACTCTTGTTCTTCCTTTGTTCTACAAGTTCCTTGGCAGTCAAAACGTTATTTTGCACAAGATGGCAGCAAAAGCCTAAAATATGTGTCCATTTCTTTTGGGAGCTGGTTTCTTTCTGATAGAAGATTCAATTATAGAGAGTAGCTATAGAATAAAATAGAATATAACTATTTATTTATAATTTTGGGCCACTGAATGCAAATAAATCCTATAATTACTTAATTTGAGAGGCTAAATAAGGGTCAAAGTTTTTCTCACTGTCTGCCCTTGATACTCTGTACTGAAGTAGAGAAAATGTTATTGTACCCCACTTCTTGCAAATTTCTGCTGTCACCATTGCTTCAGAACCTAATAAATGAGAAATAATCTTCATTTTGCTGAAAAAAAGCAGTTCAACAAAAATTAGGACATTTCCTTTGGGCCAGCTCTCTCTGGCCGTGCCTGATCTTCTCCTGTGAGACTCAGCTATATCTTTTATGAGTTTAAAATCTTAGGTCTTGCAAGGTTCTGCCTCTTGAGGTCTCACAGGCAATCATTGCAATTATATTACTTTATGTCCAGCCAGCCTTTGCTCTATGAATGAATCACTTGTGAGCAGAGTGCTGTTATATAATCTCAGCTTCAGAGTTTCAGAGGATTAAGATTCTAATTTTCATTGCATGGTATCCACTGTGGGCAAAGGGATGTGCTGGAAATTAAAGCATTAGCATTGATGAAGTATGGGGAGAGAAAAAAGTAGGATGCTTGTGTTTGTCCAGTTGCAAAATGCAGGTGGCGGGAAAATGGAAGTGTAAATCTGTCAGAGTGAAGAAAACCAAAACTATCTAGTCAATAGGTGATCAACATGAACAGCCTCTTTGGTGAAATGGAGACAGCTGAGGCAAAGGATTCAGTTCACATTATACTAGATAGGCACAACCCACTTATTCCTGTGGACCAGGAAGCAGCTCTGCAACAGAGTGACCTTTTCTCACCAAGAAATAGTAGCCATGGGGGGATTCCAGCAGAAGCTCCACTGTCAAATACTGCCTCTTAAATGCATTGATGCAGTGAACACCTTAATGTGCTCTTTTCTCCATCAGTATGGATGATGAAATAGGGTGGGCCACAAACTGTGGTTTTCCTGAATAATCAAAGTTAGAGCCATGCTGTATTACTGCTCTAATATGACCAGGATTGATTTTTCTTTTTATCCAGCTGCTTTAGTTTAGCTCTATTTTCTCTTCTTCTTCCTAATAAATACCCAGGACGAATCTATGCCAGATACTACAGTTAATTGCATTCACTTCTTAACTAAACATGGCAGACTACAGCATGCAGTCTAAATTATATGTCCATTTATTAACACCTTACAAATTTTGCATGAAGAAATGTAGATAAATCCAAATATTAGGTGTAAATTGAAACTACTGAGGTGTAACAGTATGTGGGAGAGAAAAATGCTTTTACCTTCTCCTCTTGCAAGCAACGTCATATATAATTGCATGCTTTTGTAATGAGATATGTTTTGATAATAAAGAGGTTTTTTGGGAACTGAATAAAGTGACAAATACTCTGAATTGTCCAGGTTAAAATAAATGCCCAGACATCTGTATCTCTACACCTCACTGTGGTATCATGCACTTGTTACCAGCCCCTTTCTGTTCCCTCAACTATTTTAATCCTTTTGAGTACTGCCTGTGGTACTGATTGGGGGTGTTTATAGGCTGGGATGGATATACTTCATAGTTTCTGAGAGATTCTTTATTGCATGCTGAGTATGTCTGATGTTTCAGGTTTGCTAAGTATGCACAGATCAAAGGTGAACTTAACGTTGAACTTACTACCATGTATGATTTATCTGAGGAACCTGTCTTTTCAGAAGTCTCATAGCTTATGCTGTTGGATGTGTGAAATAAAATGCAAGTATTCCAAAAGACCAGGAAAGTTATATCCCTTTGTTTAACTTGGGATGGAGCATTGGATTTTGATGTCTTCTGTGGGATAGTTAATGATAATGCCCTTTTTTCTTCAGGATCTGTTTGTCATCCAGTTCTGGTGCAAATAAATCTGTTATCCATTCCTGCCATTGCAGTTTCACAGGAATTTTTTCATATCTATATTATACAAGAAATGACATACTTGACAATGAACTGGTTATTTGCAATTTGTTCTCTGTCTTCTGCCAATGAGAGGGTAATAGGACTATACATGTTTATTTTTCACGGAAACATGGAATGGTTTGGGTTGGGGACCTTGAAGATAATCTAATTTCAGCTTTTAAAAAAATCATGATGGTTTGGACAAGATTTTCTACTCCAATATTTGGAGATTTTTGTGTTTTTCATTATGAAAACATCAGTATCAAGAACTGTAATAGAAAATGTCATTGAATTTATACTGCAGTGTAATGACTTAAATGAAAACTCCTATTTTTGCATACAGTTAAAAAAATCTCTTCATAGATACACTGCCCTTGCAGGACAACTGTCAGAACCAGGAAATCAATAATATTGTCTAATTTAATTGCCTTTCTTATGCTTTTTTCTTGTTGTTGTTGTTTGTTTTTGTAGTTAGAAGTGGCCAACATTTAATCTAAAATTGAAACAATGGGCTTTTCTTTGAGAATACATGGTGAAGTTTATTGTGGAGGTTTTTTTTTGTCTCCTGGGATGTAGTGGGGAGGGTTTTGTTTTTTTGGGGTTGAAATTAGTTCTCTAGAGTTTTATTCATTTGCTCACATAAAATGGTACTTTGGAAATCATTAATGTGTTTTCTTGTAAGATTCAAAAGCACGTTTACTTTCTAATGGCAACTGCTGGCTTCCTTGCTTTGAAGTGTTACTATTGATACTTGAACTGTGTATGATCGATACTGTGACATTTCTATGGGTCTGGTTCTGGATCATTAAAGCTGTGAAAAGCTTTGTTGTTAATTCCAGTGAGCATCAAAAGATCCATGCTGGATCATGCTTATAGTATTAATCTCCATCATAACAAGGCTACAGCATAAGATCAAAAAGTATTTGATTCATTTTTGATAATTTTTATAGTTCTGAACTTCTTAGCTTGTTTCCACCTCCCACAATGTTTAAAGCCTTCATGATTTTTGCTGATCTGGATTTGTAAAGTAATTATTAAAAGCCTTTGATATTTATAAGATATCTAAAACATTTCTACTAATTAATTATTGATTCCCCAAGTGATTCAATCCTACCAATTTGTAATAAATATTTAAGATTTCTATGAATTAAAGAGACTTGACTTGTTGTTTTTGTTTGCTGGAGGTTTTTTGTTTGTTTGTTTGTTAATTTAACCTTCATGGTTTCGTAATTAGAAACAAGAAGGTTTTTATTGCGACTCAACACATTTTTATCTATGTGTATTTTAATGTATATTACATATATTTGTCTCAGTGTTGATAGATTATCCTTGAAATTTGCAAAACATATCAGTTATTCTATGTCCCAAAGTATCACAGAATCACAGAATATTCTGAGTTGGAAGAGACCCACAAGGATCCTCCAGTCCAGCTCCTGGCCCTGCACAGCACCATCCCAAGAGTCACACCATGTGCCCGAGAGCATTGTCCAAGTGTTTCTTTAACTCAGTCAGGCTTGGTGCTGTGACCACTGCCCTGGGGAGCTGTTCCAGTGCCCAACCACCCTCTGGGTGAAAGACGTCTTCCTGATATCCAACCTAAACCTCCCGTGACACAACTTCAGGCCATTCGCTTGAGTCCTGTCACTGTCACCAGAGAGAAGAGATCAGTGCCTGCCCCTCCTCTTCTGCTCAGAAGAAGTTGTAACTGCAGTGAGGTCTGTCCTCAGTCTCTTCTCCTCCAGGCTGAACAGACCGAGTGACCTCAGCCACTCCTCATACAGATCCCTCTTATGGCCCCATTAAGCCACTCTGCACACGTCTGTGATTTCACACACTCAAGATCCTAAACTATAGGCTGCATGGTCTTGGAGTAGATTATGAAGGCTGATGAGTATCTTTATACCATGTGTAAATTAAGAAAGTAAATTAAAAAAAAAAATCGGAGTTTAGTTGGAGCCCATACCTAGAGCTGGTGAGAAAGAGTAAATACATCTAATCTCTGTTTACTCCATGGAGCTTCAGTGCTGAAGTCAGACCATTCTTTGACAAAAGACATGATTCTGTTGAAAGTTCAGAAAGTAGAATCTTGTCTAGAAAGTAATCCACTCACATTTTTCAGCACTCTCTGAATGGACTGATAAGAGCTAATCAATCAATTTTCAAAGCCTGACTGCTGTAGGAGGATAATGTAGTGACAGTGTGCAACCGCCTTCTTCTCAGATTATTTCCCAACAGCTGAAAAAAAAAGTATGTGGGAAATATGGCTTTGTTATCTCATATGCATTTAAATAATCCAGGGTTAACTTGGTTTGTGAGAAAATAAGTTACAGCCAGGACACTAGCACACTGCTGAGAATTCTCTTTCCACTCTGAGCCACTTTGGGATCTTTTACCAGGCACAGAGAGGATCTGCAGCAATTGCTTTTTGGTGGTTCAGCAAGACAGAGAGCTGGATAGCTAAGATTAATTGGCTAGGAGGCTGAGCATTAATGTCCTCACCACATCCAATGAAGGGAGTCTGCCAAGCCAACAGTTGCCTCTCAAATGGGGGAGGTATAGGCCCTTTTGCATAGGCTAATTCCTCACACTGTTGAGTTGCTGTCTTATTCTCGGCTTTTATTTTTTTCTCCCCTTGAAGATTTTACCCTTTTATCTTAGTATTTTTCTCATAAATCATTGAGTTCCTTGCTGTCCCATCTCTGCACTTCTGAAAATGCCTTCATATGAAATTTTTTCTAGCTACTTCTAAGTCACTTTTTTAATTCAAAGGTTTGAGACTTTGAATTTGTAGGTGGCTCATTTGCACTTTCAAAGCTTCTTGACAAAATCAAATATGTCAACCAGGAAGGTTTTTTGGCCAAAATATTAAATGTTTTGCCCCCTTTCATCCTACCATATGGGGCCACCGAAGCATTGCCTAGCTGTTACTGTTGTGGGATGAAACTTCTGGCATGTTGTTTTTGGAAAATAATATACAGACATATTGGATAAAAAAAATCCTTTTAACTTCAGACAGTTAAAGCATTTTGCAGTGTAATTTTCTTTCATACCACAATTAAGCACAATCCTGTATTTTCGTGGCATCTATTCACAAAGCTGTTCTTTGTCCTCTATGTAGTCCTTGACAGGCTGGGCAAGATGCTGCTTTTAAAATTGAGGCATTCTAATGTTATTAGTGCTTCTCTTTAAAAATCAAAGCTATCCTTTCCTTGAGAGAGAGCTTAAATTTGTGAAACTAAACTCAAAAAGGATGTCTAAATCATGTAGTCGTACCTCCTCAGTATGACAGTATATCAAATTCTACAGTTAGCTTATATCAAACCCAAATGCTTGTTAAGACGTGAAGTCCTACAAGGCTTTTTTAGATTTTATAATGCTATTGTCACCTCTTTTAGAAGATGTTCTGGTGAGTCATGAGAAAATTACTTACAAGATTGTTGAAACCCTTCTGAGTAAACAGACTTGTATCCTAAGCGTGTAACCTCCATCTGAGTTTTTGGACACAGGTCTCCAGTATCTGTCTGTATTGTAACAAACATTGTAGCACTGTGATCATTTATTCAATGATTCATGTTCTTTTTTAACAATAACTTTCTAATTATTTCTTGCTGTCTTGTGAAGTTACAGTGTGATTAACATTTGTTTCTGGGATGGTATTGAATACATTTGCTGTATAATTATTTGTATATACTCTCTTTTTGATCCATACTTTCCATAAAGACATATCCATAATTAATGTCACAGGTCTTTATTTATTTCCAGAGATAAAGAAAGTATTAATTCCCATAGCTCATTTGGACCTGCAGGGGAATAGCAGTTTTTAGATCTATATAAGCTATGCAGCATTCCCCTTTGGTATTATTAATTTTGTTTTTTCAGAGCAACTGCTTGAATGTGTACCAAGTGAACATATTTAGCACTAAAATTAATTACATTCAGATAACTCATGTGTTTAAAAAAACCCTGAGAAACACATGCACATAGATCTTTGCAACTCTGAATATAAGCAAAAACAAGGGAAATACAATCACAGAGTATAATAATGTAATAAAATATCAGAACATGTAAAAACCTCTGTCACGAAGTTATTGGCTTCATATGGACTCATAATTAATTCATAGTCTGCCTCAAATGTGGCTGGGAGAAAGGACATAAACAAGGAATGTAGGGTTTTGTTGTTTTCCCCTCTGTGATTTCTTTTCTGCCAGATTCCAAATGAAATGAAACCAAGGCTGGCCAAAGCTACACAAAATTTAATTCAGATGAAACTTCAGACACTAAAGTCATTAAGCATACATTGCCTAAATAAAAAATGAGATGTTTGCAAGCTGCCTTGACATGGTCTGCAAAGTTTAGTACATAAAAAAGCAGCCCAGTGAATTGTCAAATGCTACTGATGTAAATAAAAAAAAAGCAAACCTCCTCTGCCCCTTTATTCCTCCTTTATTCTCTTACAATTACGGTGCAGATACAATACTCCAGATAAAATAGAAAGTTATAATGCAGGATGCTGAAGCAGAATGATTTCCTATGTCACTAAGTCACTGCAATGCTATTTGAAAAAAAAAAAAAAAAAAAAAAAGAGATGCAATAATTGACTATTTTAGAAGTGTTTACACCGTTTCAGTTTTTCATTCAGCAAATTAAGAACTGTGACTCTTGTCTCTTCCCTGCAGATACTAGTAGTGATCATAACTTCTTAGAGGTTAAGGCTCTTCATTATATCCAAAGTGTCCAAACTATGATACTGAGAAAGTAACAGTGGCTGTTTTGGATGTCTTCCTGTTTGGGCGTTAGTAGTGCTTTCTGACTGGCATCAGAGCCATGTTCAGAGCATATAAAGGGCAACTTACAGAGCAAGACACCTGTCAGTTCATTTCAATTTGACATATTCAGCCTGAATATCTACTGAAAATAATTAGACATATGTAAATAAAATCTCTGGAGAACTACTGATATGACTGAGAATACTGCTACTATGACTATGCTCATCTTGTTGGACTAAATTTCAACAGTTCTTCCCAGCTGTAGTTTTATGCTCAGATCCCACAGTGTGTATGTGGGGCTAGTGATTGAAATAAGCATCTAGGTATTATTATTATGCTGTAGCCTCAACTCGACCAACTCACTGCAACTGTGCAGATTCCTAAAAATTAGCTTAACTGATACTGTCATGAGATCCATTGCAGTGGCTGAGAGTAGTTGCAGTAACATTCACAATTCTGCCTGACTTTCCTCATCTGTAAGTAACCCATAGAGTGTGTTAATAAAACAAATGGCTAGAGAACAGACCTTCTCTTAGAAAGATCTCACTGTCAGAAATGACACTGTTATGATATCTTTTCTGTCTTGAAGAAGATGATGTGTGCCCGAAATCACTCAGTGTGAATGAAATAAAATATAATAGGAAAACAAAAAAATAATAAAATGTATTTATCTAAGTAGAAGGCAAATCCAACTATTTTTGTGGATCTTTAGGGCAGTGTTATTATGATGTAGAAGATGTTTGAATGATGAGAAGATAAGCTACAGAATGATACCTTGAATAGCAAAGAATACAAGAGGTGCTGTACTATAAAATCTGATTTTACTTTCAACTACTTGTATTTTTGTATTGGCCACCTAAAAACTAGACAAGAACAGGTTTCTCAGTACAGAAGTGGTAAATAGTCTTTAAGTAGAACTTCATTTAGAAAGAATTCATGTTCTTGCATTTAAACCTTTATAATTTTGATCTTATACATTTAAAGAGGGAATCTTTTGTCTGTATTTTCTGTTTCATATGAGAAGTTCTGTGTACTATGCATAAAAAATAAGGAATTTACAGGTCAGACCAAGAATTAGGAAAAATTAGAAATTTTGAATCATAGAATATACTGAGTTTAAAAGAATCCATCAGGACCATTGACTCCAGCTCCTGGCCCTCCCCAAGGATCATACCATGTGTCTGAGAGTATTGTTCAAACCCTTATTGAAATCCAATCTTCTTGTAATCCAGTCTTAATTGATTTTACTTAAATTGAACTAAAATCGACTGATTTAATCATAAGGTATATATTACAGATTTATTTAACTTCCATAGATGCTTATCTTACTGCAAAAATGTGGACAAAAATCTTTACGTTTGGTTTTGTGTTTGTTTTATAAATAAGTTAGGAGACTGCATTTTAGGTCTGAGACAGAATGATTAGGCTGCTGAATTTGCTCACAAAGGCATTGTTTAATCCCACAGGTATTGCTAACAGTGTTCTTAGATCATTGTCAGTGTTAGAGAAATTTATTTTTTATTTTTCTGCTACTTCTTTGATTTATATTAGTTCTTCTGGAAATGTTTTAGGGGGAAAAAAAAAAGTGATGCATAGATTTACCCAGCTTCAGAATGGGAAAGATTAATATTGGAGAGAGGCAGAAAAATTTAAAATGTAAGAAGAAGAAGTTTACATTCACACACTGAAATATATATTGTGTGTAGACACAGAAAATCTCGGATATTGAAAAGGTTTATCAAAGTCAATGAGAATAGCCAAATATTGTAACCGTAAGCATGTACATAAATCTTTGCAGGATCCAGGGCTTTGTTAATAAGTTTTGTTTCATGATGAAATGATATATTTGAACAAAATAAACCCCAAGACTCTGAGAATCAATCAATTTCAAAATTAGTTGAAAACAAAAGGAAATAATCTATTTTTTACTGTTTTAAAAAGACTGTAAACCTGGTTGGTTTATATTTCCTTGAAAATGTAATGTTTACTGGAAAAAGTCACCATTTATTTTTCCTCACTTCTTGCTTCCCTCTTCACCTAAATTAATGAAAAATATATTCTTAAGATAAAACCTTTTTTTCCTAAGGCACTTTTAAATTAAGATTATGTGATTCTCTTTTAACATCTATAAAAATATAATTTCAATTAGACTTTAAAGGTTTTAAACAATGGCATAAATTCTAATACTACATGCACATATGCAAGTTTAACTCTATCATTTTTAGTAGTTCTCAGTATTACAGTTAGGACAACATGTAGGTATGGAGTTAAATGTCAGCAAATTAAGGACCTACGGTTCAATATTTTCCCTTTGCTCTCTTGTAGCAAATTATTTCCTTTTTCAGTGGAGCAAGAAAATTTAATGGAAGATTTAGTCAGCAGAAAACGTCACATAAATATTATAAAATGTATCCTTGGAACATGTCAGGTGATTTCAAATTTAGACAACTTCTGCTCTTTTGTCTTCATTTGCAACCCAGTAAGTCTCTATCTGGGTGTTTCAGTTTTTGACAAAAACAGATTATAAGCAAGAAACTGGAAGCATGTTCTTCCTCTGCTTGACCCATACACATCTTCTTAATGGCTGACTGCAGAGTTTTCTCCTCTGAATATGCATATGTGCTTTGGCCAATCTGATATTTCTAATCCTCTTCTAGTAAAATGTGTCCATTGCTTTGCATTTACAAAAACTTTCTTGAGATAGCACCTTTTGTTAGGAGTTTTCACTTTCTGCTCCCAGGTTGAAAACAGTTTTCTGTGATTCTACCTGTTCTCCCACAATGTGCTTAAATCAAAGGAATCTTAGTTCACATTCACTGCTTCTTCCCTAAAAGAATACCCTCTATCTTTGCACATGCACTTTCTGCATCTTGGATGCTAGATTTTTCCATGCCTGCGCACTGGCAGAAGAAAACGTGCTATAAGAAGAAAATGTGTCACACAGGCATGTAGACTTGTAGGCTGGTGGGCTTCAGATATTTATTAATTAAGAAAGGTCTGTATTGATGGGAGAAATTCCACACTTATTTTAAGATCACACAGACAAACCTTGCTGAGTGAACCATGTTAGTCTGAAAGACATTTCAAAATGGGCAGGGCTGGTTGTGGGTGATGCTTAACTCAGCCCAGAAAGGAAGGTATAGAAGCTGAAATGCCAGCTCATCTTCAGGCTGTAGATTGCTTATGTCTCTGTTAATTAGGTTAACTGTTGAATGATAATTAATTTAAATGGCAAAGCTGTGATCAGTTTTTGGCAGATGTTAGGTAAGATGAGTGATAGGTGGAAGTGGGTTCCCCTGTCTGTGAGTTAACGAAGCCTCCAAGGGGAAACATTAAGCTTGTTCAGGCAACGATTAAAAGCCAGCTGAGTGATGATGAAACCAGAGCTGGCCAGGCAGTCTGCACAGCAGCTTGGCTCAGCAGGGACAGAAGGAAGAACTCCTTGAAGTACAGGAGAACTCAGGGTGTATCTACCTTCTGGGAGCACAGGATGATCCTTTGGTCAGTCCTACACTTTGGAAGAGCAGCTGCCAAGTTTGCTAGAGGCAGGTATCTGAAGACTTGATGTGTACCTACTTCTTAAGGCTATGAAAAAAGGATGTGAACAGGTTTAGAAAGACCTGATGAAGCCTTACCATGCCCAGGTGAGAACAAAGGTCAACAAAATGGGCAATATGCAGTGGGAGCATGTATTGCTGAAGTTCCAGAACACCTCAGGTAAGCCTATTCCTTTTGTCTTCATATGCTCAGATATTTCCCATGTATTAGCAGCTAACCTAATGAGTGTAGAGCTGGATAAGAGCATAACATCCTAAGCATAGCTTCAAAAGAGAAATTAAATTAATAAGAAGTTCCATAACCTAATAAATTTTTAGCTCAGTAAGCAGTTAAAAGTCCCCCAGCAGAATGAATGCTGCTAGATTTTTTGTACAAAGTGCTCTAGGTAGTTTGCTGGACAGCCAAATGCTGTGTCAGTGGCAAGGGCTTCAAGTGAGATGTTACAAAACTGAGGGATTGGACAAAAGGTGGCAGCTGAGGTTCACTTTGAACTACTTTAATGTAAGTTATATAAGGAATACATCCAAGTTGACACAATATCAAATTTTGAATTGATGTTTACGATTAAGGAAAGTTATCTCAGAGTAATTTTTGACAATTCTCTGAAATCATTGTCTCAACAGGCGACAGCAACCACAAGGGTCAGTAAGATATTAGGTAGCATCAAGGAAGACCTGAAGAAGAATTGAAGTTCTGTAAGGGGACAAGAACAGTTAGAAAAAGGCAGAGAGGAAAGACAGGGACCTCTCATTTTAGAGAAGGCTGAGGAGGAAGTTGAATTTGGAGCTGCTACTCTCTAAGACAATACAAGAATTAGAGGACATTTAAACTAGAAAAGGTTGATTTGAACAGGTAGAAGAAAGCCATTCTTTATACATGAAGCATTCTTTATACAGAAGGCTGTGGAAGCAGACGGTATAATCAGTTAAAAATAATAAGCTGATTTATAGAAGAGAGTTATTCTAATGGAAAATAAGAGATTAGGTAAGGTTGCACCCTCTAGTATCATAAATAAAATAGTTTCAGGTTCTGGGAAAGTAGAGGGGAAGCAGACATAAGAAAGTTTTCAGGCTTGTCTCCTCTCCTCCTGTTGCCATTGTCTGAGACAGAATACTGTGCTAGGTGGACAAATTGCCTGAACCTCAAGAGTACTTATTATGTTCCGATATGGGTGGACTGTGCTGGACTTTCTGGAATAACAATAAATACAGATGACTATTCATGAGAGAAAAGTGAAGTTCTATCGTCTATTTGAAGCCCTTTTAGGATATGACCTGATCCTTGTGTGAATGAATGCTCCAGAATAACTCCTCAGAGCTGAAAGTAAGTCCTACCAGAATGCCTTCTTGATCTGTGGTCTTCAAAAATCATGGTATCCTAGTTTTGGATGATGAAAGGAAACTTTATCTTGTATGCTTTCTGTATTGAAATGATAAGACCATAGCATGAGGACAATATACAGGGTATATAGGACATACATCACTTAAACAGAGAAAAGATATCTAGATAGGGACAAATAAAGATGAAAAGATGTCAAAGATGACACACTTTTTAGCAATACTGGATAAGGACCCTGTGGATCCATTAGAGATTTCTGTGGTATGTTAGTTTTCTGTTTGTTCATCTGTTTTATACTTTTCATTTCCTGTGGTTTTTCACACTTGCACATCATAATAGGTAAAAGTAAGACTTCCCTTTTCTGTTGCCCTTGTGAAAGGATATCTCTCTGATTCAAATAATCTGGGAAAGAGTTAATTCTAATATTTTAATTGTACAACAAGTATTTTTCAGGTCACTTTGAGAGTAATGCTATCTTTTCAGCACTATAATAGTGATACGATAAAAACAGTTTAATTGTCACAGATGAGGCAATGCAGTGTCTTTATATGTATATATAAACTATAGCAGAATCTTCACACAAATATTTGTATTTTGTGCATTTATGGCCATCCTTCTCTGGTTGAGCATATCTTAGTTATTTCATCCATGCATGGAAATTACTGCCTTACAGCTGTATAAACACTGAAATCAGGTTGACTAATTGACTAATCTCTTCCTGTGTTTGTTTATGTTAATAGGTTTACTCACTTACATTCTCCTAATGTGGGCTGGAAAAGACTGACTTTGTGATTTTAAGTAGCCTTGAGCATAGTTAGATTTTCTAGAAAAGTCCTAGATAAAGTTGCAAGACCTTACACCAGACATTGAGAGGGCAGGTCACTCCTTGCTCTTTTATTCCTACTTTATAATGCTTTATTGTAATGGTGTGAGAGATTTTTGATAGGATAATTTGAACAAAAGAATCCATTTCTGTACTAAAAGGATTTTGCTGGCTTAAGTGAGACATGTCAAATTGTGCAGCTTTATGGAGAGAGAAACCTACAATACAACAATAGAGTTGCACAACGTTCCTCTATCCTCAGAAAAAGATGAACAAGTGATTCCTATCTGCTGTCTATAATGAGTTCAGTGAACTTTCTCTGTAGCTGCTAATGAGATCCAACTGATAAGCATTGTTAGTCTGAACGATGTTGGTGCCTGAGCCGCATGAGGTCGTTGAGGATGGTAGGATCAGTGTTCCTTCTTTCTCGTGAGGAGCAGGTTGAGTGCTCTGAGCTCTCTGGCTGCTGGGAGGCAGTTACTAGGTCCTGGGGAAGCATCTGATTTTTCAAGGTGGACCTTGTGAGGCACCAGTACAGGATGAAAGATAGGTATTTGGATTTAGACTGTAAATTTACCTTGTCTTTTCTGTTCCCTAAGCATGATAAAACCATATTGTAGTCCCATGGCAAAATCTGCTTGCTTTGTTTTTTTTTCTCTGATTCTCTAGAGATGAGCCTCTGTTCAGGATCTGCGCAGCACAGTGGGGATGGCATGGAGATATTGCATGCTGCTGGAAATATCTATTGTGCATATTGGCAAATTAGTGCTGTAACGATAAGGCTAGAGTATGAGGCTTCTGAGTGCTAAAATATCCATAATCAAAATGTTAGTCTCTTTGGCATCCAGAATGCACCATCAAATAAAGTGCAGGACAAAACTTAGTCCCAAAGATTCTGTGAGGAGCAAGTAAAACACCCTTGTCTGGTGCATCTCTGCTAACACTGGGATTTTGCTCTGTAGAATGAAGGCTTAGCCAGACTGCTTGCCTGTTTTGCTTCATATGGGCCTTGGACAGAAACAAGGAAAGGAAAAACAATTTGACAGATGACTCTGCTCAACTGATCAGGGAGAAAGCCTTGAGGAAGACAACTGAGGAAGCTTATTGGAAAGCTGCATGTAGAATTTGAGTAGATGAAACAAACCATAAAACCTCCAGACAGGCTTTCACTGTTGGTATAAAAATTTTGATTTTTGAAATGAAGAAATATTTTAAAATATCTCATTTTTAATTTTTGTTATGACCAAGATATTAAATTTTAGGAAACTTACACAAATGAAGAACTTCTCCTCACCTTTGTACCTATTGCTTATACTGTGTTGCACATCTTGGGATGAAAGAGAGGAAACTGTTTCTTTCAGGTGGTCTCCTCCTGGTATCTGAGCAGGGCTTTGACAAAATTGGCAATGTGTTCTTGTATGGTCCCTTCCTGATGGAGGCAGGGAAAAAGAGATGGTGATGTAACTGACCAGCAATCGTGCCACTGTGGAAGACTGCTCAGACAAGGTGGGTGCAGGCAATTGGCTCATGTGGCTCAGGGAAGAAAGCAAGGAGTGACCAGTGACAGCTGTTTCAAAGAAAGACGATTTTAGGTCAGCACAAGGAGGACTTTGGTTTCGATCAGCTGGCTGTATCTGTTGAGTGGATCAACTGGTTGTGTAATTGATTATTTTATTTTATTTACTTCCCAGGTTAATGAAGAATGTGAGTGTTTTCCTGAGCTAGCCTGACTAGCAAGGAGGAAGGGTATAAGTAGCTCAACAGAGTATAAAAACTGACAGCCAACAGAATGAACTTAGACAGAAACAGGCTTGAGCTTGATTCAATATAAATATTCCCTCCTGGTGTCTGGGGATACCCAGTGCCATGATAACAAACATGTAAGCACCAATAATAGAAATCATATTTGCATGGTGATCCCACTGTATGTTGAATTGCTGTGTTCTGCTTGTATTGTGATTTCACTGCTCTGTCATATCCCTCTGCTAAATCAAAATCCAGTGTAGCATGACATATCTTCAAATAAGTAAGTTTAGCATTAAACATTAAACCCTTCTCATGTGAAATGTCTAGAAGAAGCTGCTCAGAGAGTAATGAATTCTGACAGAGCATACAGGATAAAAAGGGATTTTATTTTCAAAGTCTATTTTTTAGCTCCTATAGACACATATCAGGCAAGAGAGTGGAGGGAGGGGGAGTCAGTGAAATTGCCAGTGTGTTACATACATCTGTTATTTCTTGATGTTACTTTGTGTTGAAGTTAATCTCACACAGAAGAGTGTTTTTTATTCAAGTAAGAGAATAGTTCTCTGAAAATAAAGGAAAACAGGTTTCTGATAATTGAAGATCAGCTAGTTCATATATAAACATGTTTAGTTTGCCACTAGATGCCCCCACAGCCATAGGAATGTTAATTGTAAAAAACTGATACAATCAAATGTTTTGAAGAAAGTGTAGGCAGTTAGAAGCCTTTCTGACAAGTATTATTTATGCTATAGCCTATATGAAAGATCTGATAATATTATAAAATTGTTGTGTTTTACAAGTTATATAGCTTTAAAGTGCTTTCTAAATGCAGTTAAACTAAGTGTTCCTTCCCTATCCCCATTCTGCATCTTGAAATAACCCATTATCACCATATTTCTATATTTTTAAATGAAAATGGAGTAGTGTGTGTAAATGGTTTGCAATTAATTTTATATGTTATCCCTAGCTCTACATGGGGTCAATTACCGAAAAGAATTTTTCTTCTAAAATGGAAACTTCTATCTGAATATTTATTCAAGGTCATATGTGTAATTTTTTGGCTGGGACAGGATAGCTGAAGAACGGGAATATGAAGGTTTTGGCTTCTATACAGCTAGCTGTACTTGTGACAGCTTAGAAGGGTTGAAGTCGCTACTGACTACGTGGTTAGATCTCTAGATGTTGTCCCTAGGTGTTGACTCATGTCTCTCATGTTGACTCACTATAAATGCTTGTTGCATTTTATATTTTGCTGAGTGGTGGACTGTGTCATAGTGTAGCAGAAAAAGGATTTTGAGAAGGAAAAATTATTTGGATTTCTCCCTATGTTTACGTTTTTTCATGCCTCTCATTAGCTGTAGATTATATATATAAAAATAGATATGGATATAAATATAGATATATAAACAATATTTTGCTATTATATTTTCTTAATACAGAAGGGAATAATTAACTTTCACGAGACCATGAGAAGAGAGATTTCAGCAGAAGGATAGAAATGTTTGATTTTGGGCAAGCATCACTTGTAGACTTCAGCAGCGAAGGCTAGAAATCAAAGTAACTGCAAAATAAACATTTCTAATTCCAGAGACAAAGAATAGACTGTTATTCCATGTAGCCCATCAATCAAGAGCACTGCTTAAGAAAACAGCTACTTAACTATTTGTGTTTGAAAATGCGAGTGGTTGCTGCATTTTGATTTGGATACCTTTGATTTTCACTTCATGGTAGCTTAAAAAGCAAAAAAGCTTTTCACTTGGTGCTTAATATAAGAATTGTATGTCAACTAAGGAGTTAATTTGACAACAGGACAGCAGGAATAACACATCTGTAATACTTTCTTGTGTGATTAGTACATTTCTTTCCATAATGAAGTGGCCCTTGATACTGTCTAAATTGTTCTTTGATCTTTCATTCTCCTTGTCTCCAATCCCACTAAGCAGCTCCATCCTTCTTTCATCATCTTGAGATGCTGCTGTAGCCATCTCTGAGGTAGGGGAATCTTACAGGGTGATGGGCAGGAGGAAGGGCTGCGGCATGGAGAGAGATGAACTACAGAAGATGGTATTGCAGTGATGTTGTGGGGCTTGCAGGCTCAGTATACAGTTTTTTCAGAGTGGCTGAACTGTTCCTGGCCTCAAGGAATGGAAAATATTCATGGGGTGAGAGGTCCAGCCTGGTTGACTGTATGGAATAGGCAGACAGCCTGTACATGTCATTAGGTCACTGCCTTTGATCCATTTAGGGGTGAGGTGTTCTGGGTCTCTAAGGAGCAGGGGAAGTAGCAAGTGGAGATGCTGGAGCTAAGCTGAACCTCCTCACTAATGTTGGCAGACTTGTGTTGAAGCCTCTCAACTCACTTTGTTGTTCAACTCCTTTGATATTTCTACTTCGTAATTTTTTTTTTTTTTTTTTTTTTTTTTTTTTTTTTTTGTGTGTGAGTAGAAAATTGAAATTATTAGCCTAGATCCAAGGACAGAAATTGTGAATGCTCTGCCTCTGGAAGTGTTTAAGGTTGGGTGAATGAGCTAAGAGCAACACGGTCAAGTGAAAGGTGTCCCTGCTCATGGTAGGGGTTTTGGAACCAGATGATCTTTAAGGTCTCTTCCAGATCAGGCCATTCTAAAATTCTATGGCACTGGATGCTCTTTTCCTCCTTCAAGAAACATTTCTGTAGAACTTCTCTTGACCATTCAATGTTACTTCTCCTTTTGCAAGTTCTGGAAAACTGGAAGGAACTTTTAAAAGAAAAGATGTAAAATAACAGTTTTGGTTGAAAAGTTGTCCAGTATATGAATTTAAAACTCATAAAAGTTAAAGCTAATATAATTTTCCCAAACATGCTTGTGCATTCTTTAAAGATGTTATGTTAATTTCATGAGAAGGAAAAAAAAAGCAGCTTATTTTGCGTTAGGACTGTGACAGTCAGAAATATTAGAGATTACCATTCAAAAAAATATTCCTCTTTCTGGTGTTTCAGAGATGCAGATTATCTCATTACATGTATTTCATGAATTCTGTCCTTTAACTCATAATATAAAGAAGAAGTGAAAATACCAGAGGAAAGGCAAAGTCTTCCTTGTCATGTATATATTTAACCTTCACGTTAGTGGTGTAAAAAGGTAGAAGGTATATATTGTTGCCTTTGTATTTCCATTCTAATGACATGGAAATTCCACAAGTGAAATGTTTAACATCTGGGTAGTTAGTTCACAACATAAAAATGAGCACAACAAATAATTAACTTATATTTCAAAAGTGTATGTAAATTAACTGATACTAACAGATCTGAGAGAAAAAAAGACAGTTGGATAGCTGAAACAGACAGATGATCATCTGCTGTGTCATTGCAGTTTGAATTTTATGTGTAATATTTCTTCTAATGCAATTCTAGTTGTGGTTTTCTTTTGTGACTTATTTTCTTGCTTGGAGGGTTATGGAAGGTTTTTGATGAGAAGATTGATAAGACAGGACACCTCTGTTAAATTTGTCATTCATATCCTAAAATCACATCTGTTATGCGTTTATAAAGAATTAATGAACTAAGTGTTACCAGTTCAATTTATCATGCTGGTTAGAAATGGATTGTGTTCAGAAATGGCTTGAAATATTTCATGCAGCTATAGTGCAATGACAGTCAAATGTAATGAAATCTGTTTGTACCTCAAGGAGATGGCTTGCTCATTTGCTGTGATGTCTAAAATTGTCTTCTTTAGACTGATTAGTGGGAGGCGTTGTAAGGCAAGAATACCTGACTCCAGAGTCTTTGAAAATGTAGCTATTCCTTGTCCTTTATTTCCCACATCTCCCACACCTATCTCTGTATGAAGAAAGGCATTGGTGCTGTATCCGTACTTGTCTCTCTTTCCTACCACGGAAATGTTTGAACTGGGAATGACTGGAAGCATCAAACATAGTTTTTAAATGTTTTGTACTGGAAATTTAATAAAGGAATCTTCTCTTTAAGGCTGTATTGCAATGATGATTTCTAGATAAGTAATATAAACCTGTGCCCAGTAGAGAGGAAAGTAAAAATGAGGTAAACATGAAAACAAAGAACAGGTGATCTGCTCTGGATCTTAATATTGCTTTTCTAGTAAAACATTCTGTATTTTCCCTGAAAGGTTTTTTGGCCACTTTGCTGGGGTACTAAAATTAAAAAAGAATGTCTTGGTGTGTATGGATCTGCCATCTGACAATATCAGTATGGGTGGATATTATATATCATGATGCTTTGTGCTGTGGAAATGTCAGTATATATTAAGCAGAATAAAATCGTTGCTTTATTGGTCATAGCAAAATATTTATTTATGCAAAATCCATTCAATTCCTCTAAATTATGTGGACAATAGTAAAAGAGAAAAATTTCAAGTCCTCATCCTGCAAGAGCCCTTTCTGGACAAAATGTCCTCTCATGAAGAGTTTCTACTGTATTTCAGGCCTTAGTTCAATTACTTATCTCCCTGAATATAACTAAAATGATGAATATTTTAGAACTGAAAGCCTTTTCTTTATTCCCTTTGCTTTCTTCAGTTTTTAAAGGCTTTGTTCTTTGAGTCACTGCTGACTTGCATGTTAGGACTTCTAAAGAAATCTGCATCTTACCTTGGGAACACAGGTGAGTTAAATTTTATACCTAATGCTACAGGGAAATAAATTACCTTTTACTAAGTATTTCTTGTTTTGATTTCCTTGAAACATCATGGAGAAGTCATGAATACAATTTCTTTTGTGATGGGTCTGACCAATACCCTTAATCAGCAGAAAAAATAGATGGAGTAAAAAGGAGTCTGAGTCCATCAGATTGTGTTGTACTAAATAGCACTAGAGAGAATATATGTTGAGAGCCTGACTGCAGTCTCCTGTGAGCTGTTCTTTTTTGCCCAACATCTTGTAATTTAGACCTGAGGAGCTAAATCAATTTCGCTGGTAGAAGGTCTGCTGATTGCACAAAACAGCAACATCAGTACAAAGTGAATTTTCTCTGTGCTCATCAGTCTGTCATTGGACTGTGGCACTGCAGGATCTTGCACGTTTGAGATTAGAAAAGGAAGGTAGAGAAGCAGGTGACTTTTTTGCAGCTCTTTCAGCTGACTCAGAACCTGCAGCTAAGAGGAGCCCAGACCAGTGTCAGCCCTTCCAGGACTCTGTAAAGAGTCTCTTCTGACTCTGCCTTGTAGCTGTCCAACTCGTAGTCCTTACAGAGAGCACCTGCAGACCTGAGTGGCTGTTCTGAGACTATTCATCCAACAGGGAAAACTACAGAACAAAGTCATAAGCAGTGCAGAAACTATGCAGTGGTGAAATAAGCACTAAGTATGCTTCTCTGGTCATAGCATTTGCCCTGTGAGGGGAGAAGAAGAGATCAATTAATTTCTTGATTATTTCCATTCTTGTTTCAATTAGAGTTTGCACGGTTAGTATCCCTTGCTACCTTTGTCTGATTTCTGTGTGTTCCTGCCAGCCTGATTTGAATTTCATGTGCAGGCTGTTTTATTGGATCATGCATTAAATGAAGATAAACCAATAACTATGGTTTCTGTGGAGCTGCAACTTAAAAATTTAGCTTTCATATCTAAACAGAAATATCTCAGTCTTTAAAGTGACTAGTGTATGTTATTTTTGCCTGACCTAGGGGTGTGTTATGGCTCATAAGGGATATGAAATGCAAAAACTGAATACAGCTTTTTTTTCCTTCTTAGTGTATGAGAGGCATATTGCTTCAGTAACCAGTATACCTGTTGGTAACCTCATATTCATACAGTATCTTGAAGGATTTAGGAGAATGAGTAGTTTGAATCAGTCATTGAAGGGTAAACAGAAATATTGTCAATGGCATATTTATAGCGAACTACCTGAATTTTCTTCTTCTCCTGTGAATTATTGCTGTTTTGGCTAGGATTTGTTTTAATCAGTAAGTTATTATATACATAATGAAAAATGCATTTATAGGAAATTAAATAATCTCTGATCAATTAGCACATTCCTCTTCATGGTGTATTATGGGTTTTGTATGTTCTTGAGTCTGTCTAATGATAATAGAAAGACATATTCAAATACTGGATCTAACTGTTTCTTTTTATACATATAAAAATTTATCTGTGGTAGTGTCGTTAAATGTCAGAGGAAAATAATGATTAAACCTTCTGGTATGTATTTGTTGAAACTTCCTCTAACGGTAGTCCTTGTGTGCAAAGGCAAAATCAAAGATGAAACTAAGGTTTCAGGTCTTGAGGATCCACTAGCAGATTGCATTTTCTAGTATGGCTTCAGACAGAAAGACTACAGTGTATACCCTTCAAGGCCTTTCTGAAATACAAACTGATGTGTTGTGAATAGTGATGATTGGGAGGTCTTCAAAATCTCACTCCTAATCTGAGCTAAAGCACTAAAGTTTGGACACTTGTTTGTCATCTGAGTAAGGCATTAGAGAAAATGAGCAATTCTTCAGTTCTTGCTGTCATCAAATTAAGTGTCAAACCTTTTGGCTAAAATGTTCCCTCTAGAATGGTGAAATACAAAAAAGGTTAATGGAGGGAAACGCAAGATGAAACTTGATGAACATAAAGGACACCAGATCTTTGGAACATATCCAGTCTTTGGAGCAGAGTTGTAGTCTAAGAAAATCAAAATAGTTATAGTAATTCAGATGGCTGCGGAACTTCTTACTGGAGGCCAGCTCCATCCTGGGCTGCATAGAGTGCAGCATGACCAGCAGGGTGAGGGAGGCGATTCTGCCCCTCTGCTCTGCTATTGTGAGATCGTACCTGGAGTGCTGCATCTAGCTCTGGGGTCCTCCACACAAGAAAGACACAAAACTGCCTGCATGAGTCAAAGGAGGACCACTAAGGTGATCACAGGGCTGGAGCACCTCTCCTGTGAAGACAGACTGAGAGAGTTTAGGTTGTTCATCCTGGAGAAGAGAAGGCTTGAGGATGACCTTGTAGCACCTTCCAGTACCTAGAGAGGGCTGCAAGGGAGTTGGAGAGGAACTTTTCACAAGAGCGTGTAGTGGCAGGATAAGGGGGAATGGCCTTCAGCTGAAGGAGAGTAGTTCTAGACTGGTATTAGAAGAAATTATTTACTGTGAGGGTGGTGAAGCACTGGAACAGGTTGCCCAGGGAGGTTGTGGACTTCCTGTCCCTGGAGATGTTCAGGACCAGGCTGGATGGGGGTCTGAGCAACCTGGTCTAGTGGAAAGTGCCCATGACTGGGGGTGGACCTAGATGATTTTTAAGGTGCCCTTCCAAGCCAAATCTTTCTCTGATTCTATGAAATCACCTTGTCAGTGGAGCCAGCTTGACTGGAAAATAGAACTTGCAAGAGTCCCCTTAAGAGTCAGCCTTGAAGGAATGTGGAAGTAGGAAATTGACAGGTTTGAGGGTGTGTTTGTATTTTCATAGGGATTACTTTGTGCTTTTGGGATGTGACTAAAAAATTCACGGGGACATTTTAAAACCCTTTGACAATTACATGCAGTTCTTGACTGTCCAGTAGGCTAAAGTTGTTGTCTATCTTCAGTAAGCAGGAATAATAACACTTTTGAGAGGTTCTGAAGTAATGTTTGATCTTAAGGACAAATCATGTTGTCAGTGTTTTGACTCTTGTTTGGCATTCTGCTTGCCTTGTCTGAAAATTATTGATCTTTAATAGTAGCTAAGAGAGAAAAGATGAACAGTATGAAATAAGTACACATAACTTACTTTTCATTTATATACCGATGTACAGACCAAATAATAGAGTGCTGAAGAAGAACAGAAAATTAATGTGGATTTATGAAAATCTATAGGATGTGACTGGCTTTTAGACACCCTTTAAAAAAAAAAAAATTGCTGCACCCAGTTGCAAGGCTTTAGTTTGCTTTTCTATATAGTATTTTTATTATTTAGAAAAGGCCTAATTATAATTCATCACTCACAGTTAGAGCTGTAATTATTAATTCTGTTGACCCTTTATAGGATAATTCAAAACTCCAGCTGTTCTCAGGGCTGCAAACACAGCTCATATAGTCAATAAATTTTTTTCAGTTAGAAAGTCTTGTGAATTCTAAGTACTGCACAAAATACACTTTTGGTCTCTCTATGTGTATGTATCACATCTGCCCAAACGACTGCATTAAAATTCTGCTCAGCACTATTTTGTAATACCAAGTCATTACTGCTCATAAGAATCAGTTTGTCAAAGTGCTCAGTTGTATGAAGGCTTTCAAAACCAATACAATAATTTGGAGGAGGGTGTAGTTCGGGTAGTTTTCTATATTTAGTTCATGCCATCGTCTTTGAACAAAATCTCACTGTACACCTCTAGAAGCAAGTTCTGGTATACAAGACCCCCTGGCAGGGCTCAGCTGAGCCCCTCAGCAGGTGCTGCCCCTGGGAAAAGGCTTTTAAGAAAGGGCAAAACCACTGGATAGAGGGAGAGGAGTGAGGAAAAAAAATGCCTGATTGCAGTTTCAGTGTTTCCCTTTGGTATTTAGCTTCAAATATTGATCCCAAAGCAAGATTTTTAATATTCCATTAGAACATAATACTGATGGAAATTTCAGTTTAATCATTACCTGCCAGATAATTTGCTAAGGTTAAGTTCTTGCTTGTATTTGTTTTGCAAAAGGAGCACATTAGAGGAACAATTATATAAATTATATGAAACCAAATTTCAGTTCTGTGAAAGAAAAAACACGCTTCTGAATTTTCTTCAATTTTCCTCTTCTATACAGAAATATTTTCTGAGAATACAGTAACTCCAACTAAATGGTTCTTGTCATCATGTGTCTGTCTTTAGAAATAGTGTTTCTTTTCAAATGTATCCTTTTTTCTCATCCTACACTGAGATTTGTTCCGCTCCTGACAGGCAGTGCTGGCAGAGGTTCATTATCTGCTGCCCAGAGGTTGCCCCACTGAACCACTAAGAAAAGGTTCGTCATAATTTGATCGCTCCCTCAGCTAGCCAGAAATCTTGGACTGTAGCTCCTGGCTCTTGTTTTCACTAACATAGCAGGGGAATCTATTATCCCTGTGTGCAGCGAACAGTGAGGTGAAAAGGCTAAATTCAAGACCCGTTTCTGATCTTCTGAGAAAAGACAATCTTCATTTTAGAGACACTGTTATTGTAAGATACCTAATAACAAGAAGAGTCTTTATTCTAAAATGTGTGTGTGGGGGTTTGGTTTGGTTTTGTTTTGTTTAACTTTTACTGTCTAGTCTGGAATAAACCCATCATCAGAAATGCTGGTTCTTTTTTTCTCTTTAATGATATGTTTGATTTGGTGATCAGTACTTCTGAATATTAACATTATTATTTGAACTCAGTATGTCATGAATCACATTAGAGCATTTCTGAACTGAAGTAACTGTGAAATATGAATTCTGGATAATAGTCTTTCTATATGAACATACAAAAGGCAGATAGCTATGCACCTATTATTTTATCTGAAAAGATATGCAAAGGGTTCTGTAGTGAAGGATGAACTCAACGGCTAACTATATATTTTTTTTGCTTGACTATTCAAAAATATCTTCTAGGACTAGTAGGCAAAATAGCTGATGAGGTATTTTTTAAGAAAATAACCAGATGTGTTGCTGATGCTTATCTGTAAATTCTGTTTAAATCAAAGAGCCAAAGGGGGAAAATAAAATTTATTTACAATTTTCATAAAGCTGATTCCTGTAACTACTGTTTCACTAAGAAAAGACGTAATTTTATAGACTAGGCAACATCAAAAAGCACTAAAGAATTAGTTGGAAAAGGGACAGAATAAATTAATCTAGTTGAAAGCAGTTTTGTGTCAGTTGTGGAGTTTCAGAAAGCAAATCAATGAATAACACCTCAGCTATGGTCCATTAACTTAGGTCTATTAAGGGAAAAACTGAACAAGATCAGGTGCGGAGATATTGAACGTTGCTCTTGATTTTTAATATATGATACTAGGCAAAGTTAAATGTCTAACTGCTTGTTGCTAAGAAGCTGATATAAAATACAGGCTTACTAATTGAAGCACTGGAAAAGATGTGTTCACTTGACTGACTGCAGTGTGATCCAAAGGATTTGGAACATGAAAAAAAAACCAAAGAGAAAACAAAACAAAAATCAAGGATTTTGTTGATGAAGATTATTATAGGAATATTCATAGCACAGAGGGTGTGATCATGCTCAATTTTTTCTGATGAGACCTGTAATGAATTATTTTCTTTTAAATCAAATCTTAGATGAGGTGAATATACTAAATGCTAGGATTTAAGAAAAGAAATTATTATTTATTCTTCTTTATTTTTCTGTAGCAGTCTAAACAGAATTTGTAAATATATTACCACTGTTAAAAATTTTATGCTTTAGGATATTTTTATTCTGGAAATTACACAAACAGTATAAGCTTTCTTGTTGTAAATCAAAATAACTTTTAATTATTTGAAATAAAATAAGTCTAGATATCTTGCAATGTCTTTCTTATAATTTAATTTCTAATTTCTAATATTTTATCTGCTTTACATATTTTTATTATTTATTTATGACTGGTGTTTCCCTTCTGACATTCTCTGAAATCAGTGAAGTTCAGTGAATTTCAGAAATACTTGATCCAGAGCTACAAACACTATAGGGCACACAAGTCCTACACACAGAGATTCCTCTTACTTTTAGAATGAGGTACAGATTGAGGGAATTCCCAATGAATGCAACAAGTCAAATGCTGGACTCATTTTTCAAGAAGGAAACTAAGGATAGAGGGAACTACTAGCAGATTGGCTTCACCTTTTATTCATGAAAGTCTTAAAAATTCTTTCGGAGATGTGTAAAGTTCTTTGTAAGAAAAATGGCTATATCTATGAATGCATTTTTTGCTAGCACAATGTTACTGCAGTTTCTTTCCATCTTTAAATAAGTCTTGATGCTTTTTATTTTAACACCCTATATTGAAATATTTAAGAATAGTGGATTTCTGATAAAAGTAGCTTTGATGCAACCATTTGCTTAAAAAAGTTGTGTCAGCTTGGAGTTTTCCACACTTGCCTCATCATAAACTGAATGTCAGGCTATTTGTAGAATTTGCCATACACCATTTTTTTCTTTGAGTGTGGAAAATGTAAGATACTAAAAGAAAGTTGAACAAAAATTGCTTTCATTTTTGCCAGCATATGGAGGAAATATTTTAGCAGAGTCTGTGGAACCTGTTAATTTCTGCACTTCGGTCACTCACATTGCTATGAAATAGGATCAATCATCATACTAATTGTGAAATGCAGTGCATTATATCCATTTACAGTGGCTAATGCAGATTCCACATATAAATGTTTTAACTAACTATTATGTCTTGCCAGGAATTTAAGGATTAGAACATGGACAAATACTGATAAACTGAGGAAAGGAAAGCTCCATCTCAGTAAGAGGTGGGCGAATATAAAACTTTGAATTCAAAGTTCCCTTAGACTCCTTCTGGAACTGGTCTCCCACTTACATGGACAGATATACTTTGAGAGAGAAGTCATGTACACTAGTTTAACCTGATAACAGGTTCTATTTCAGAAAAATGAGAGCTCTGCTGTAGAAGTTTCTTTGAATACACTTTAGTTGTCAGGCATTAAAGATTATATTTGCTGAGAAATGATTACCACTGTTAATAGAAAAAGAGCTGTAATAGCTAATACAAAACTGATAACAATTTATAAGTCTTTAGTAAGTCAAATCTTTTAAGCTGTGATCGTCCTTCATATCAATTGGCTGGTTGGCTGACCCTCTTTTTTAGTGTACAAATTAATAAATAACTAGATATTGAGGCAAGACAAGAACGACTCGTACTTGTAGAACAGCAAACGTAACTTGGGTATTGCAGAGCAAATGCCTCAAAGTAACTGTATATGCTGATTAAAAACATACCTCATAATTATACTTCATTTTTTTCCCCTCATAAACTATGCTTTACTGTTGTTGTCTTTTCCTTGGACAATTACTGTTTTTCTCATATTCCAAGTGATCAGGTTAAGATTTTTTTTCTAACCTCCTTTGATGTTTTTACATTCAACTTAAATTAGTTACAATAAATCAGGTAACACAATGTGACTCTTAGTGTTGGATGAGATGAGTAAGCTTCCATAGGGACTACAAAAAGGTGGTGTGGGAGTGTGATTTAACAGATATGTTGACAGATTATTTTTTTCATATTCATTCAGATAGTTGTTGTCGTCAAAAGAGCGTAGCTAGCTGACATTTGCATATATTATGAAACTACTGTTTATTTGTTTTGTTTCCCCACCTTCACTCCATTCAATCTGTTTCATCAGTCAGGCTGTTTGTGCATTTCCATGCCATGTGTAACAAGAAAGAAAAAGCAAAAGGACAACTTCCATTGTCGCAATCTCAAGAAAGAATGCACTTCTGGAATTATCAGATTTCAGAAGTTAAATAGGGCAGCTAGATATGCTTAACAGACTGATACTAGTAATATAACATAACATTGCAGCCACATGGAAGTCATTTCCAGAGATGAGAAAAACAAGTAAGTGGGAACAGGCCAGCATGGATTTACCAGGAATAAATCAAACCTGACCAATTTGATTGCTTTCTCTGAAGTGATGTCTAGGTGTGTGGACCTAGGGTGAGTAGTGTACACAAGACAGCATCAGTTATTTCAAATATATGCAAAAGTCAATATTTTATCAGACTCAATATGAATTTCTAAATCCATGTTGTTTATCTCTCTCCTCACCTACATCACAGTTACTCTTAAAATTTCTGCTTTACAAGGCTTTCATAGTACAAAAAAGCATGTGTATTTACACACATGAGTATAAATTCACATGACAGTGAATAATGGGTGATTGTATTTTCTGTGCAGTTTATTGTGCTTTCTGTAATGTCAGTCATTATTCTATCTGACATGGATAGCATTTTCAAATTGATGTGTTTAAAATTAATGAGGCATTTCTTTTCCCAGAGAAGAAGTTAATAAAGAACATTTTTCCCCATGAATTAAGTAGGTGAATTAATACAAATCAGCTTAATTTTTAGAGTTTTGTGATTTTCTTCTTTCTAGCAATGCATCTTAACAGTTAGAGCTTGAAGGAGCTGCAGTGACTGGAATACAAAATTTCTTTTTAAAAAGTTATCAGAAAAAAAAGCTATGTCATTCTTCAAGGATGAAAAAGGAAGAGTTTACAGATATGCATCAGCTTTCCAGTGTAGAAAAACAAGTTTTAAAGTCATCCAACCATATATATTTTTCTTTATGTGTATGGCAGTTGTTGATTAGAGAGAATCATATATGAAATGAGTATGACTGAGAATCTGCAGATTCTGGAATTGCTTGGGATGAAACTTGGCATTCACTTTGAACTCTAAATGGCTTCAAATGCAGCTCTTGTTAAATGGATCACATGAGAAGGGGAGAAAAATGTGCGGCAGAAAAACCTAAATATTAAACCCATTGTTTGTAAATAATTTTACCAGCTTACTGTTAATTATAGTAAATTTTGGATATAAAAAGGGGTCAGTCTTCAAATCCTCCCTGTAAATATCAGTCAGAACCAAAATACACCCTATGATTTCCTAGTGAGCTCTATGTATGTAACAGTTACACCAGAATGTTGCAACTTAGTAAAGTCTCAGGACACAAACAGAATATTATATTGCAATTTCACTTATCAGTTATATGCCTTCTTTAATTTATTTTTCTAACAAAATTAGTCTCTGAACATTATTTACTTCATTATATCTGCACTTATGTAAATCTATGCTTTCCATCTTTTGTTGTTTTCAACTGATGATGCTTTTAATGAAGAATCTCTTTTACTGTCCTAGTTTCTTGAGCTCAGGAAAGCAGGGCTGTTTACACCAGCTTAATCTCTAGTTGTTTTTGTGTATTTTGGGGAAGATTTGATTCAATTATATGACAATCTGTGGCACTAATTTTGAGCATAGCATCTTGACTCTTAAAAAGTGCCTGCAAAATTATTTCCAGGAAATAAAAGCTCAGTGTGGCCATGTGTCAAGCAGCTTGCTCTTACCTGCAAGTGCTGCGTGGGCTCATTAGCTTGGAGACAGCTCTATGTTAGCTACAGCTTGAGGTCTCTGCCTCCTGACAGGTGTGTCTTTATTTAACCACACGCATACTTATGCATGCATGTTTTGCAAAAATATTTGGTTAACGAGAGCTCCATTCTTGTAAAATGTTTCATTTGCTATGCACCTGTGTATGTGTATCTATACACACACGCAAGCAGGTGTTGGACTGTTCTGACCTGGTGCTCGTTTCAATGTTTTTGGCAATAATGCCACTCTTCTGAAGTGAGAGGGTGAACTGTTTATTTGCATCTTAAATTACATGCACATGTAAGGGCATGGTATAGACTGAAGTTCCAGCAGTTATGTACAGGGTGCAGTTTAAATGTTTTACACACATAGGTAACTCGGTCTTGCAGGTGATAGCACAAGCTGAATTACTTTGGTTCTCATCTTCTTCCATCACCTTCCAAAGTGTCCAGAAATACTGACAAGTTATATTTCACAGTTTATTGGGAAGTGGAACAAATCATGCAAAAAGAAATCCTAGTATATACTCCTAGAAGAGTCTGCAACAACAAGGTGCAGAATCTGTGTGGAAATGTTTGCTCTCAGCTATGGCTTTTCATTTTGATGGCCTACACTAAATAACCCTGGGCACTCCAATCCTCTGAGCTGACTTTGAAATGAAATGACATCCAAAAAGGTTACGTGCTTAACTTCCATCAGGTGTCTGATTGAATTTCTTTGCAAACTTTAGAAACAGTAATGTTTTAAAGTATTTTTATAATGTTAGTGTCCTTTAGATCTTCCCTTAAATTACTTAAGGTTTTTGAACCCTCATGCTACCTAGAACCTACATATCATCTTCTTTTTTCTCATCTTTCTTGTTCTTTAAAACCTCTCATTCCTTTCTAAATGTCATCTCATACAGCTGCCTGCTATACAAGCATAAGTGCAGAAGAACTCCTCTAACTGTTGCCTATTAAATTTACAATGAATTTAGACAACCCTGTCATTGCAACATCTGGGCTACTATATTCTTATTTTGTTCTGCCAAACAGTTTAGAGCAACAGTGGGAGTAGAGAACACTTTTCTTTTGGATATGCAGTAGTTTATCTTTGTTGCTCTGCATGTGTAATTATGCAGGTATCACCTTTGGAAGCTTATTTCATTGATCATGGAAGAGAACACAGGTGATATGATGTTCTCACTAAAACAAAAAGTTGATGGTGGAAGCAAGCATAGCATTTATGATGTTAATGTTCCTACATATTTGTAAGCTTCCTAGGAATGCGCCAAATTAACAAAGCATAACAGAACCATCTGAGAGCATCTTATACTTTTATTATAAGCATCATCGTTACTTTTTTTGTCTTTTAATATTCTTTAGCTGTTTTGAGTGCAATTTAAGAAAAGCTATCTTGAAAAAGGGGGCTTTTCATCTCCAGATCTGAAATTCTTCCTGTTCAGGATCACCTAAGTCTTTTTAATAAGAAACATAATTTAATATCACATTAAAATTTTCAGCTCCCATAAATTAATTAATCTGTTACAGAAATTATAATATTTAGGAGTTCTGCTCTCATCTAGTACCTTTTCCAGTGATTCTTTGAGTGACCTAAGACATTTATTCCTGACACCTACCTGATAGCTGAGACTTTTGCATGTCCAGCAGGGTTGTGATACCCAACTCTTTTCTTCAATTACATTCTGCCTCCCTTTCCTTGTGCTGCTGATGCACACAACTTTCTTTTTGCTTTTCTTCTTTTCTCTTGTCAGCTTCAGTTTCAGCTGACCTTTGGCTTTCCTGGCTCTGTACCTACACGTGCAGACAATGCCTTTGTGCTCCTGTTTGCACCTCAAGTCACACATGCTCTTCTCTATCCAAGCACAGACAGGCATTCTGTGTTCACCCATGCTGACCTCCTGCCATCCTCGCTTGTCTTCCTGCGCACTGGAAAGGACCATTCCTCTGCTCTGAGGAGACTGACTGTGAAAATCAGTCAGCTCTCCTGCACACCTTCGCCTCCTGAGGCACTTTCCCAGAGGATGCTGCAAAGAAGGTACCTGAAGAAGTTAAAGCTTGATTTTCTAAAGTCCAAGATTGTAATCCTTCTGTCAATCTTGCTTCCTATAAACTCTAGTCTCAGGGTTACTGCAGATTGTATTCCAAGCATATTATGATTGGAAATACCCATAATAATGTTAACTGTTGCTGAGAGCTACAGCTGGGAAAGAAATATTATAGACAGTATAAACTTTCGTACTGAAGAAACATTTCTTACTAGAATATTATGAAAGGTGGTATCCGGACGCACAAGAAGGAAAGCTGTAATGATTGTCCCAGTCTACTTGTTATATCAGCTTCATATATAATGCTGATTTTACTCTCCTGAAATTGCATGAACAGGCCAAATAACTGGGAACTGGGTTTAATCAATGGCAAAACGTTCTCTGCATCCTGAAATGAAAATGCAGGTAGTACACAGGTTAAAATATTTTAAGGTTAAACTGTTTTAAGGGTGTCAGGTCACAGGTTAGAAGCTTAAAGATTAATAAGGATGTTACAGAGACAGTCTTTCGTATGCTAGAGCATTAATTTTAGTTCTGAGTTTTAGAAATTATTTGGATCAACTAAACAACTATTAGGATAGTTGATCCTGGTTTGAGTAATGAAGAGGAAATACCAATTTTTAAAAAAACATTCTTATGACTGATGACTCAGCTTCCCCTTATCACCTCTTCTTTTCTAGTATGCAGTAGAAATGATTGCTTCTTCCTTGTTTTATCCACTATTCCTGATGTGGAATATATTAATGTAGTTATAAGGATTACTGTCTTTTAATATGTGCATTTAAAACACCCTCCTCAGATTCATATGTGATTTGTGCTATTTTCCTCTTGTGTCCCTCTACTTACTTTCTCTGCAATTTGTAGTTCCTGATTTGCATTCATTAAAATTGTTATAATTTCTGCCATTCATTATAAGCTTTTAATTTGGCTGCATTTTTCAGCCAGTGTGACTTTTTTTTTTTTTGTTTTCCTAATCCAGTGTGTTCTCTTCTTTTGAATATCTTGTAAAAAAAAATTTGAAGTGATTTATATGCATTTGTTTCTCTTTTTTTTTTTTTTGAGATGATGCTTAATGACTAACTAAAGCAATAGTTCTTAATGCACCATGTCTCTGTATTTCAGTAAGAGATTTTGGTCTGTTTGTTTCTTTTTTGTTTTTTTTTGGGGGACCAAGCTTAATTTGAGATCACTTGTTTCTGAAATTGCACAAATTATCATATGGGAGGGGTTTTCTCCATTCCCTGTGAAAATAGATAAAAAGGATTTTGATGTTTTACCTCTTGCTGAGTGTCGGGTGTGAGAGCAATACTGTGAATGCTTCACCTATTAAAAAGTTCAGTCAGACTCACATTGCTCTATACTTTAAAGAGCTCTACACGAGACATAAATCTGTAGAAATCCTGGTTTTGGTTCTGTCACTGCAAGATTCACTTGTCAGTGCTGCAATCATTTTCTCTTCTTAGTAAAGAAAGATCTGTGATGTAGAATGCTACATCCAACAAAGGGAAATTTGTAATGAGAAGATCTGCCTGTCAAAGACTCAGTAAATTTTATTCAATAACTAACCTTAACATTGACTAACAAGTGGTAACAAATCCATATTTATGGTAGTGAAGTCACTTGTGGCAGCACTTTTTACGCTTTACAGATAAATGTCAAAGCACAGTGTATTTCCTGACTTCCATCCTGCCCTGCAGCTGCAGAGGACAGCAGCGATTCTGAATTGCACTAACCTTGTGACAGCACTCCAGTGCAAAATGGCACATGTGGTGAGGGAATCAGCTGGCCAGAGAGCTGACACCTGCAGAGCTGATGAGACAGGTCAAGTCAGGTTTAAATTGACTCTGAATGTTACGACAGGCTGAAGTTTTCTTCCCTGCCATATTTCAGATTCTGGCTGCTCAGGTCTGGCATTTTGATTCAAGCACAGATGTGGACTGACAATTGATGTCTGTAGGAAACCTGCTTTTTGGAGGAGGCATATTGTGTCTTCAGTGGGAGCTAGTTATCCTTTGGATAAATTACCAGAAGTGGTTTCAAACCACCAGTTGAGGCCTAAACTCTTTCTGAATTTTCCAAAGAAGGTTCATATTTATAAGCAAATTAAAATATTTTTCATGTATATTTTTCCCATTCCCCTCCCCCATTTTCATTCTCAAACTCTGATAAAATGTGCATCTTTTCAATAAAATATATAGAGAATTTTATGTGCAAGTCTGTGTAATTTGTGCTAAATGTGGAAATTGAATATTATGAAATGCAAACCATATTTGAATGTACATTATCTCTTCACTTCCTTTGGTATTTTAATGCCCTATATTTTTCTCTCAAACATCAAGGTTAACACTTCAATACCCTTTCTCATAATCCAGAGAATTACTGTTGCTGTCAACTTACATATTCCTTCAAAATCCAATGTTAAAAGAAAAAATTATCTTTTTGATATTTGCATACTCTTTTCAATGGTTTCCCTAGTCATTGATAGGACACAAACTTGGGTGAAATTATACTGAATAAACCTTGCTTCTAGAAAAAGCAGTATGAAATAATAATAATAATTAAATATGGTCTCTGCATGTAAAATTAGCTTAAGAAAAAGATCTAAAATGTGCTGATTTTTTTCCTCACTGAGTGGAGAGAGGTATACTCCTATGTATTATTTAAACATGTGTTTTGCTTAGTCTGTCACACAGTATATTTTATTTTTATACCTACCTGTTTAATAAGATTAGTAACATTAAAGGACAAACACCTTTTTTATATAATCCTTGACTTTTCTGTTTTACTGCTCATGTCTCCTTTTTTTTGTGTCATCTCCTTTGCAAAGGAAGTAACACAGATGCAAGTTAGATTTATTATTTTAATAATTATTCTGTGAGATTTAAGAAGAATGCTTTGAGGGGAAGCTTTCTTCCTTCCCCGCATTTGAAAAAGTTATGGGGTTTTCTATTGATTTGTACCAATGTAATTATTTGGAAAGAATTTTAACTGCTATCAAGTAGCCTAAAGATAACAATTGTAGTACTGACAAGGATGAAGCATTTTAAGTTTTTCATCCTTCTGTAAAATTACTTGGGTTCTTTTAAAAATTACTTTGATTCTTTTCAAAATTAACTTTGAAAATAGTTATGAACTATAAGTCCACCATGTATTTCAAGTACATAATCTGATCTGCTAGAAACACAACAAATTTTTATACCTTGTTATTTATTCTTGATGTAAATATGCCTAGATTAAGGCTTAAAATGTGAAACTTCTGTTTGATTTTATTAATATTTTCAATATCGCTTCATAAGTAAATGTGTTGCATTATTGTTTTATAGAAAGATTGATACACACCTTATTTTCTAGAACAAGATTAAGAACATAAAAGACAAAAAAGGTGAACATTTTGCTCACTGGTGGAACATGGGAAATTAAAAAATCCTTGATTTAGGGTGAACACTGCTGACTGACAACTAAAGATCAGTGTGTCACCAGCATTATTCTCATGCTAATTCCAAGCACAGCACTGTACTAGCTACTGGGAAGAATATTAACTCTATGCCAGCTGAAACCAGGACAGCAGTCTGGTACCTCAGCTAGCTTTTGTGCTGACTTAAAGTCTTATAAATGGTGGCAACTTTGTGGCTAGGTATTACCACCAGAGAATGAGGGAGAATTAAAACAGCATTCACTGATGAACTTCCTTAAGATATATGCAAATGTGCTAATTCATCAGACTAGTTTCTTGCTCTGCAGTGCAGTAATAGTGTTCAAAATTATATTGAAAGGGGATTAGTTTTGCCCTGTTTACTCTGACACTTCTGCCAGAACATACCTGTGAAAGAATGTTTCACCACCTAAAATAGACTCTCACCTCTTACTCTCATAAAAAATTGCAAAAGTGGATACCTGTACTGTATAATTCTGGATATTTCTGTTGTGGTCTTTGGGGAAAGCTCTGCTCCATCCATTGCTGAACTTACCATCATGGAATCTGTGAAAACAAAATTTTTGATAGAAAGCAAAACATATTGTTGTGTTTTCCCCTAGAGAGTATTAAGAAAAAAACATTTTGAGTGTGACTGTTCTCAGGCTGTGAATCTTTTAGACATGCGTTCTGCCTTTTTTCTGCCTGATTGCTGAAGAGGTTTAACAGCAATAGACAATTTTGTGCTGGGAACCCCAGATGTTACCATCAGGTCTGCAGAAATGACTGAGCTGTGGGCTATGGGGTGTGACAAACCTCACTCTTATGTGACTGGCCCTCAGTTTTAAGTCTGACCTCTGCTTGGGTTGAGGTGGAGAGAAGTCACAAGAGCCCAGCTTACCATAAGCCTACTTAGATTTTTGTCTTATGGATGAAAAAATCACTCTCTGGATTTCCATGTGGAGCTATGCTTATATTGATGTTGACTCCTACCATACTACTGCAGAAAGAAGCAACTAATATTTATTTTATATGGTCAAGTTGATTAAAAAATGCAAACCTTGAATGTTTTCTTGGGGATATTGATATGTTTGCTAGCTCATTATGAAGAATATGCTACAAATACAGCCTCAGTGTTAGAACTACAGATGTTAATGTTATTAATTAATAGTAGGCCATTTCTCATTCCATTGAAGAACAGTGACAGTTTTCCCAATGGCAGGTTGTTCTGCAGAACTGACAGATTTGCAATCATTCTTGTTTCTAAATATTGAAGACAATTGCAAACCTGTACCAGAAACATGCCAGGGAAATTACCCCAGGCAATATTTCATGTTTAACATTTAAAAGTTATTAGAACAGTGGAAACTCATTATGTATCTTAATATGTATATGTTTCTGCTAGTAACAAAAACAGGTGTCAAGTTGATCTTGCAATTTTGCATGTTTTTAACATTAAAATGGGGGTACACACTGCACGATACTGTTATGTTGGATATTTCAGAACACTGAACTGACAGCAGCTGTCAAGAAAGAATGCCTGGCTGCCATGTGATGTACACAATACCTGCTAGCTGGCTAACCTGGAATTCCAGCTCAGCAATGGACTCAGAACATGTGCTGAACTTTAAATGTCACTGGAATTAATAGGCTTTAGAAATGAGTTTAACTTGAAGCAAATAGTTTTTTACTATATTGAATCATTGTCTACGTAGGTGTTATTTCACTGAGTGAAAAAAATTTGGTAGGAGGCTGATTCTGTGAGTATTTCTGTAATCTCAAGCCCCAGACTTTGCTGGGTGGCAGATAAAGTGGATATCAATGATCACTCCTTCCTGGTCACTGTAGTAAATAATAATGGAGTTTTGAGAATAGTTACGATTTTAGAAATTTTAGGCTGAGATTCTATAAGCTCTGAAACAAGAGTTTGTAGTCCAGCTTTTCCCTTCTGCAAGCATGTCAGTGTTATCTGGTGTTGCTGATTTAACTCAGGTGTCCTTGTTATTAAGTGGTACCACCTTAATAGTTTTTCCTATAGGATATCTAGAATATGTATATTCAGGTTTTTGTGTTGCTCAACAATTTTTCATCTAAAATAAATAAAATTTCATGTACCATTTTTCAGTCATACTAGCAATAGCTTCTTAGAAAAATCTTTGGAACCGTGGAACATAAATGTGTATTTATTAACGTACAAACTGCTCCAAAACTATTGAAGATGCCAGTGACAGGGGGTGCATTGTTTATATTACATCTTTGAATAATATCTCCCAATTTGGAAATGGAAACAATGGTTTCAGCAATTATTCTGAGAGCCTGGCAATGAAGATTCCAAGAATTAAATATTTCTAAGAAACTTCATAGTAATTTCTGCTTATACTACTTGCATTGATTCTAATAGCAAGAAATACATATTGTCAGTTCTAAGGAGGTGGCTGCTTACATTTTATTTGTTATAAGCATTAAATCACAAGAAGTGTTATGGTTGTTCTTTCATCATAAGTCTTAAAGATTATAATTTTCTCATTCTCTCTTGTTGCAGGTTGCTGTTGTTAGGGATTCATCTTCAAATTATCTCAATACTTTTCTCAGATGAATACCTAATTCTGCTTATATATAATACAATTACAGTTTATCACTGACTTTTGAATCTCTGTGCATTCATTAATCCTGCACATTGTTTAGGCAGTGATGTGACTTGAATATTAATAAAAGAAGCTTTCAGGGTTCATTATCTTTGTACACATATTTTGGAGGGTGTTTGTTTCTGATATAAATTATATTTCATAAGTCAAAATTGTCATGTTATTGGTATTTCTGTGTAAGGGATTAATTTTCAAGAGGAGCAATTGGATTCAATGGCAAGCCACAGTTACAAAGGCAGAGATGGAAAACCATCACTATGGTGATGAGGGTGAGTTCTCATATGTCTCATTTTCAGTGTCTCTTGCACTGACATGGTTTTACTGAATGTAGGTGGCTGAAGCCAGCAAGTATTTGATACTAATGACCTTTCACTTAATTGAATGTCTCCTGAGCCACCCACTGGAAGTAGGAAGAGAGACCATGTTGCAGCTCCCCAGCCTTGTCAAATGTGACTGAGAATTTAAGGGCAAAACACTGATGAATAAGGACTACCTAATCTTTCACAGAGGGGAATTATCTAGGGAAGGAATTAATGCAGAAAATTCTTTTAAAGTGTCACAGAAGCATCCTATAGACAGAATCAAGTTTTTTTTACTGATAGATCTTCACTTATCACCTCATTCCTGCCGAAACCTTTCAAACTCAAAGCTTTGGAAAAGCATCATGAATTTTCTTTGCTATGACTAGCGTGTGTTTAATCTAGCAATTATTTTTGGTATTCCTACTAACAGAAAAAAATCATGATTGAATTCAATTGAATCAGCCCCTGCTTCATGTACATTCAGAAGTTAAAATACACAATCAGGTTTTGAAATTAAATACAAAGTAGGTACTCTTGGAAATAAATTTTAATCTTTGTGAACTATAAGATCCTCTGTGGTTGCACATAAATAAGTGCAATTTTGGTACTCACTGGGTATAACATTTCATAACACTGGAGAAATACTGAAAGTTATGAAGATTCTCAGGCCAGGATAATTGGCCTGTCATGTGTTCTTATTTTGGCATTCACCCTTATCTAACAAGCTGGTGTAACAGGGCATGATGTGCTGTCAAGAAGATTTGACAAGCCTGGGAAATTTCAAAGACAGTACCTTGTTGCAGAAGATTTTTTATTTATTAGTACACTTCCAAGGAATATTAAAAATATGCTCGTTACCCTTTTTGCATAGTCCATTTGAGTTAGTGAGCCCAGCAACATCTCAATATTTGTTTCCAGCAGCCTGGAGCTGGCAACATAGAGGGAGCTACTGGGAGCAAACAGCACAGGATCCATGGCTGATTTCTCTTTACTTCCTTAACTCTGTATTTTTAGTTTGCATAATAATGCCTAATGGCCTTGATCTTTATTATGTCATCTGTCTGTTACAATAATATGCTAAAAATACTAATTACAGAGAATTTTTTTCAGTTGGAACTTGATTTTTTTTTTTCAAACTTTGGCAAAGAACTGGGAGCCAGCACCTATGTCTTCCTCATGATAAATCACACATTTGAAAGCACAAATACTTTTATTTACTTCTGAATATCCTCCTTGCAAGATTAAATGACTGTTGCAAATACAGGTAAATATATTCCTCTATTCCTTGAAAGACAGAACTAAAAAAAAAATCCCACTAGACTTGTATTTAATTATAGATCATGATGGAAGGATAGTGCAAGTTCCCATATTATTAGCCAAACAAAAACGCATTATAGAGTTCCCACAATTTCTGCCAAAGCAATCTGTATGTTACTGTTGAATGAGGTATTACTATGACCAGGGAATTATAGGAATGTAGCTATATCTAATCTCAGGCCTTCCTCAGCTACTGATGCAGCAAGGCAGTAGGGCTCCTTGTATGGACTGGGAATCTCCCAGATGACCATAACATGATGTTTATCATGTGTGAAGGAGTCTGATGCTGTCTTGAAGCATCAGATCTAGTCTGTATTCACTAGGCTGGAAAGGACCTCTGAGATCGTTGAGCTCAACCTATGACCCAACACCACCTTGTCAACTAAACCATGGCACTGAGTGCCACATCCAGTCTTTCCTTAAATGCTTCCAGAGACAGTGTCTCCACCGCCTCCCTGGGCAGCCCATTCCAATGCCCATTACCTTTTCTGTGAAGAACTTCTTCCTAATGTCCAACCTAAACCTCCTCTGGCACAGTTTACGACTGTGTCCTCTTGTCCCATTGCTGCTTGCCTGGGAGAAGAGAGAGACCTTCGCCTGTCTGCAGCTTTCTTTCAGGGAGTTGCAGAGAGTGATAAGGATTTCCCTGAGCATTTTTCCTCCAGGCTAAACATGCCCAGCTCTCTCAACTGCTCCCCATAGGACTTGGGCTCCACACCCCTCAGTATGGTCACCACAGGCAGATGCAGTCAGTCTGATGTTGTTTCAGTAGCTGATCTGGGTGGCATTAATTAGACCCATTAAGTAGACTCAAGTTGAAAGAGACCCACAAGAATCACCATAAGCCTAACCTTTGCTCCTCACACAGCTTCCTAAAATTAAATCATATGACTAAAAGCAGGTCCAGGTGCTCCTTGAACTCTAACAGCGTGAGTGCTGTGACCACTCTCCTGGAAGGCTTGTTTTCGTGCTGGACCACCCTATCAGTGAAGAACTTCTTCCTAATGACAAATCTGAACGTCACCTGGTGCAGCATTGTGTGAAGCCATGTTGTGTATCCATTTAGGTTCTGGCAAGTAAGTGCAGGGATGTTTTTAACCTGTATTTTTGACTGGATATGAGCTGAAATGAGCTGATCTCAGCATTGCAGTTACAATAGAGCTGCTCTGAAGATGGCTTTGTCAGAAGTTCTGTCTTTCTCTGAAGTTTTCCCTGAGCTGTGCAGACAAAGAAAGGCCTGCACGTGTCAGAAAATGATTGTCCAAAAACCTAAGTTACAATTAAAGAAAAAATTCTCATCTCTAAGTATCTCTAAGCTTTCCTGTCAGAGTGGCGATAGATTATGCTTGGTAAGGTAGGATTAGGAATTCATGTGTTACGAGTTCTGGATAATTGCATGCTGTGTTTTGAACTCACTTTAAATTCACTTCATGCCAACGCAACTGTGCAAAATGCGACAGAGTGGAACTAATCTGTCCTAGCTAATACCAGATCTCTAGATGTGTATCCATGTTTTAACGCATGTTCTACGACTGCATCTATAGTTATTAGATTTTGGTTTGCCAGTGTAACAGTTCATATAAATTTTCATAATCTGTTGCTTTTGTTTTCATAGGACTCTAAAGTAAGAGAGAGAGGTACCGTCTAATAGAAAAAAAAAGTGTCCTTGTAATAAAAGAATGGAGCTACCTTTAAAAATTCAGAAAATTATTCATTTTCATAGTTGTTTTATTGCTCAATTGGAAAAAAACCCTGAAGCCCGCTGAACTTTTAGTTTCCCCCCCCAGGAACTTTTTATTTCTAATGCAATGTAGTGTCTGTCAATACAGAATCAGATAAATTCCTATGTTTCTTATCAAATGAGACTGAAAAAAGGTCAGCAGGTAACCAAAATGTTTTGTTTTGTTAGATGTTTTCTCATATTGTTACTTTCCATTTCCTTTCATATCTTTTATAAATAGATATTTTTCTTTAATAACACTAGATAACAGCTACTTTGCATATTATAAGTCTCCATAGCAAATGTTGATAATCATATTCACAGTGGTACATAAATACATCAGGACATATTAGTTTTAACACTGATCAAAAATTCTCTGGAATTATCACAAAGTTTGTTTTGCTTTTTTTAATCCTCTTAACTTTAATGGAGATTGTTCAGGCCTAATGATCTCAAATGCTTTGGTCTTTTCAGTTGTGTTGCAGGGAATGGGAAAAATTATTACCCTTATTCCCAATTTTTAATTGTTTGAAAATTTTTTTTTAATCAGTCTTTTCTAAAACTTAGTACCCATCATGACTGAAAACTAGCAGGGATAATGGAAATTTCTGACTACTTGATTTCATTTGTCAAAAATTAACCAAAAGCCGAAGAATTTTGTTCTCCTGATAAATATCTTTGATATCAGTAGTAGCTTAAGCTAATTAGGAAAATATGTTTCCAGAAAAATCAGTTTTCTTTTTTTTTCTTTGCATTGTCTGATTGTACTCTGGTAAAAGCATTTTATGCTATTAAATTTTGAATTTGGTCCCACTGCTCTAGGTGATACTATGTCTATCACTTCATTACTTTTACTGTAGATTTCATTAATGAGGTCAAGGGAGAGTTTTATGTTATTGTTTGAGTGTCTCTTTATATGAATTAATTCTGGTAGGAATCTATTCTAATAATTTTTGCTATTGCTTGTGCGAATATGTTGCAGAGTGAATTAATTAAGAAAATTGGGCTATAATTGCTGCTGTTACCCATATCCTACCAGGTTTCAAAATTACAGAAATAATTATAGTCCTAAGAGAGTCAGGCAACTTCTCAAATGCTGCATTATACATGCTATACTAAATGCCATGGAAGACTTGACTAAAATATTAATGCATCTCAGCTGGAAATCCTAATGTGTCTTTCTGCAAAGAGCTTTGCTTATAGATAGAATTATTTTGCTTGAATTTTCAGGAAAGTCTGCAGTTGTGAAGGCCTGTCAGTTTGTTTTTTGCTGCTAAATTGAACCAGCTGATACCCACATAATACTGTTTTTCATAGTAAATACCTAGTATCAATTTCATTTGTGTTTTATTTTGTACAAGCTTTTTGTACAAGCTTCAAATACTGGAAGGAAAAATCTGTGGAGACATTTAAGTCAGAGGGAAGAGGAGAAAAAAACTGCTTCTTAGGAAATGGCATTACTCAGAACAATACTTTCTTCAGCAATGATGTAAATCTTAAGTATTTGTAACGGTCTGTACTCCATGATATGCATTATCTTTTTTTCACATTTTCTTTCTTTCATTTTAATGCCTATATCAAAAGAAAGAAAAGAACATCTGACAAAATTATATAAAGACCCCTGAGCTACCTTTAGACTTGAAGTGTTTGAACCCTTTGGATGCTCGGTGACTTCTGTGTGGTGCGATCAACTTGTACTGCATTGATGGTGCAGTTTCAGGTCCCACAGTACAGGCTGTTTAGGAAGGAGGATGTGAGGTAGAAGAACGGCTTCTCTCCTGCTTCTGGGGGAAGAAAAGTGGAGAGGGAGAGTGAAAGAAAGCAGCCACAGAAAATGCATTTTCAGCCCCAAGGCGGTTAGGTGGTTCAGGCTGCTAGACTTCTTCCATTTCTGTGGTTTCCAAAGTCAAACATTTTACAGAGCCTATAAGTTCATCTGCTGCAATGATTTTTAGTCTGTAAAACCCAAATATAATCCTGGTGCTTGATTCCTAATTGAGCCCTTTTACCTGAGTGATTGAAAAAGTAGATAATTCAGTAATGATCATCGTGGATCTTTTGCATCTTATGGGAAGCCTGCTAGTGTAATTTTCATCCCCATTTCTTTGCATTGTCAGTCTTCACATGCTATTTTGCATTTGTGTTTCATCTTTACCTGTTCCATTTTCTGAGACTTTGCAATAGAACCTTTTTGCCACCTGGCTCCTGATAAGTGCAGTCACCCACAGCCCGTCTGACAACCCAGTGTCTCAATGCATTTCAGGGGGGAAAGAGGTGGACAAGCTGGAAACAGTTTTTACCCTACTACTTTATAGCAACTTCATATGTCAGTGGTTCAGAAATGAGATGATAGAGGATTTAGTGACAGTTGCGGTGCACAAGGGTCAAACTCTGCACTCTCAAAGCAAGCTAAACCTTCTCTCTGTCTGGCTGTGACACAGTCCTACCTCACAAATAACTGGGGTTGGTGCTGAACATGACTAAACATAGCAAGTGGTCAGAATTTCCTTATCCCCTGTGAACATCTAATTTTTGGAGTCCCCAGAGGCAAGGATCAAGTATCTCTCCAGTCAATAGATGTGAATAAAAAAAGAAAAAAGAAACACAAAGCAACTGACTAAATATCTAAATACTGAGAGGAACCAAAGCAGGAAATATATAGAGAGATCCCATTTCAGACACTCTTTTCCTTCATTTACTTAAAGCTGCGAAGAGAAAGACTGAATATACTATTTATCTCTTATGCTCCTGGATGGATTTACAAGAAGAATGGCTTTTTGGCCTAAGTAATTTTACGTTATTGGTCTGTGTGGGTTACCCAAAGACCAATCTTATTTTCTCCTCTAAGAAGCAATGAAATAACATAATAAACTTTTTTTCCCTATGCATGTGATGCCTTCTAGAATTGTGAGCAATCGTTGTTTTTTCTGCTAATATAAAACATATGTATTTGATATGAGCCTGTTTCCAGACATAATATAGTTTCGTTTATGTACTGACTCAAAGCACTTGGCATTTTTCTGATATAATCTTAGCAAAATGGACATCTTATATTATAATCTGTATTGAAATTTTGAATACTACATTTGGATTCAACTTGCACATTGCTGAAAACCCAGGAGTCCTATTTTCACGTATTTAAAAATGTTTAGGATATGCTGCCAGCAACACCATCAGCTTTGTTTTCCTAGAGTGACTGCATCTGTTTCTGTTCAGTAACCCAGTCCTATGGCTTGGTATGAGACACACTTGGATGTGTCTACCATATGGAGTCTTCCAAATCTTAAGCATTTCTCCACCTAGCTTTTGGTCCTGTTTGGGTGTAGAAATGAAGCTGCTCAGATCTAGAAAATTATGGATTAAAAAGAAAATAAACACTTTCCTCTGAGGTTAGGAGAGAATCATCTTCTTTGTCCTTTTCTGATGCTTTCTCTGGATGGTTTCAAAGGAGATTCTTTGGTTTCAAAATTATACTACCAGGAGACTTCATGGAGAATCACTTTACAGAAACTTCATATTCTGTGAGAATGCACTAAAATTGTTACATAGAACTTCTGGGTGGTAACGTTTAATCTTTCAGAAAATTGTCCCATCATAAAGTTGGTTATCTATTCTCATTCACTTTTTTATTTCCTAGTTTTTCACATTTTTACTGTTTTTTATGTTTCTGACTGTTTTTTTATTTCTTCACAATGATTATTAAGAAGTGGCAGATTTTCCTCTGCTTTTGTTTTTCCTCAAGCATTTTAAAATTATTAGGTGTGCCCCACAATTCTTTTGTGAGTGGGAGTTTTACTACCCACACTGAACACTCATAGGTTTACACTCCAGTCAGGAGATGCTGACGTAAGAGAGCTATAAGATATTAATGACAGAGTTTGCATTATAAAAAGAGAGTTACAATATATAAGCTATCAAATTCATTATATTGCATGAAATATGCTGAATTTGAAGTATGGAAATGTTAAATGATGTATTTTTAATCACTGAAAAGGAAAACAAGTAGGATCTCTTAAACCTCAGAGATTAAGTACTAAGAAAATTAATCAGGGTGGAAAAAGACCCCACATGTTTGCAGTTGCTGTTTTGTCTAGCTAATGACTTGAGTAACCTAAATAATGCTGGCATTATCAAAATGGATTAGCAAATATTTATGCTAGCCTGACTGTTCAGCATGTCTGCACTGATGAATATAAACATCTTGTGGGTAAAGGCTGAATTTGCAAAGGCTTCAACTTGCATTGTGTAATAGGACATAACTTCTTAATTTTTCTGATTGCCTAAGATGAATTCTAATGAGCACATTTTTATAACCTAGATCATTAGATGGACGTAAAATATTCCTCCAGTAAGTGTTTGTGGAAAGGATTCTTAACAAATGAATCGCTAAACCTTTGAGAGCTTCTTCATGCGTTAATTTACATGCCTTTATTATAAAACAACCACAGTTTTCTGGAATGTAAATGTGCAACCTAGAATTCAACCAAATTAAGGAACATTTTCTGCCTTTGTTTACTATTTGAGTAAAGCATCACTTTTCATGGAGTGAGAGAACTGTCTCTAGAACTGACCGAATTCAAAATTGAGGAAGAATTGCAACTTTCATGTATTTATTTCCCACAGCAATGTTCCTAAGTTGGTATTTATGGACCCAGATGAGAGTAAACTATAACCTGTTGGATGGGGCAGGCACCAAAAGTTGGAAAATTGTATGATGGAAAGCTGTTTGATGCACAAGGATTTGTGCATCTGATTCAAAGCTGGATTATGAACAAAGTTCTTACCATCTAAAGCGAATGGTATACATAACAGGATATAGAATTAATATCTGTTGAGCCAAAGGTAAACAATTGATTTGTGTCAGGTAGAACAGCTGTACGAACTCAAAGCTTTGAAAGCTTAATATTTTTCTATATATTGTCATGCACTCCAAAAACTATCAACACTCAGTGATAATGCAGCTCTTATATTTTCTCCCTAAAGCATTCCCAGCACTGACATGTACAATGCAGTGATGTGGTGTTTTGCACCATCTGCAAAGCATTGTAAATCAGTGAAGCCATCAGCTTTGTTCTGTTCAATAGGGCAGTCCCACCACACACAGCACACAGGACTCTCTGTGCTCATCTACTTGGGGTACCTCTACAGAATCTCTACAGTGTAATACAATAAATAGTTTTTCTTTCCTATATCCATCTGTGTTTTCATAATAACCGGAGACCATGATGACTGGATACTTTGCATTACACATTCCAAATTATTCTCTTCTATGCATTCATGTGTGTTTGTGGAATTTATAGTATGACAAAACAAAACAAAAGACGACATAGGGGCTTCAATGTTCTTTGATATTATGGAATAAACATACAGAGGGATCTCTACAAAGTGGGTGAGACAGTGACCAAGAGCTAGGGGTGGCTGATAACAGAAGATGTAATACTGTTTAAGATAAGGCAGACAAAAATTGGGAAACTGAGATGCTACTAAGCAGAAGTACTAGAAAAGAAATGTGGTAAAATGCTGAGCCAAATGGCTGGATTGAGAGCCTGGCCAACAACCAGGCTAAAGATCATTATCTGTATTACAAGACAGAGAAAGAGGAAGAAAGGAAAAGGCTAAGGCCAGTTTGGGGATGGTAAAAAAAAGATAAGAGCCTGGAGTAAGATAACCTTAGGCCAGTCAGACTAGTAAACAAAATCACAGAGAGAGTTCCTGGAGTGGGTATGCAATTGAATGACAATTTTTCATGGATTGTGTCATGTACCTGATGGAATGAAACCATGAGTGTGGCCAAAAGATCAGTCTGAAACCTTCAAATAGACCCAGCAAGTAAAATGTCCAAGAGGAAAGAATACATGGAGAAAGAGATGAAATTAAGTAGATATACTTTTCATTTGTAGACACCTAGAAAAACCTGGGGCTAAAAAAAATCTATTAACTGTAGAATGAGCACGTGATGACAGCAGGAGTCCATTTTTCCCCTTTAATGGGTAAGATCCTTAGAAAAATTTTGCTTGAAGATATTAATAAATCTATTCTATGCAAAATCTGTCATGATACAGTACCTTACCTTACCAAGCCAAAGTTTTTCTTTTTTCCTTCACTTATTCATTACTTATCTAGGCTTTAACCTTTCCAACATCCCCTGAGTTAGCTTACAGTACAGGCTTTTCTACAATGATTTATGTATCACCTGATGAAATATTCATAATAAACCACTCTTTTACTCAAATAACCCCCTAAGTCATTTTGATTTGTCCTTTTTTAATATTTTTTTACAGTAGTTGATGCCATTTTATTCACTGATTAAATGAAACCACTTTTGAAGTGCACAATTTTACTAATACCTCTTTTATAAGTATGTTGAACTTAGCTTACAACTATGCATAAGTAAAAAGTTGATAAACTTAGCCATAAGGCAATATATTTTTCATCATTGCAAGAATTGACATTACTGGTATCAAGAAATAACAGCATCTTTTTAGCCATAACCCACAAACTTTCTGAACTGAGACACATATGGCCAAGAATCTGGTAGTAGCTTGTGCCTGGAGGCTGAAGTACCTTAGCTGCACTGGGTCCTGGGAGGTCAAGGTCTCCTTTCTGCCAGCCAGTGTATGATTTCATCTCTGCTTCTGCCTGCTTTCAGACTGGGAGCCTATTTTCTGTATTTTACCAGAAAATCCTGTACACAAATTGAAGTGAAATGGGAAATCAGTCATTTTAAATACAGACCATCTATCTAGTGCTCACTAGTTTGCTTTCAGGGACATACTGTTACTGTGTTACACCTGATCAGGAAAGTTCTCTTAAACTATTTTGTTGCAGTCAGATTTTTGGATAGAAAGAAAATTTTGGTGAGTTCACAGAAAAAAAATGTAATAAATGTGCTGAATAAAAAGAGTTTATGACCTTTTTTTTTTTATATTTGCAGTCTTTAATTATGGCATGACAAAATATTTCCCTAATGAAAGGTGTTGTTTCCTGTCTTTCTAAGTCACCAGAAGAAACTCCTAGAAATAAAAGGGGATATAATTTCATCTGGACACAAAATTCACAAGAAAAAATTGAAAAGGAACTGATAAACTACAAATTTCCAAAACTGTAGTTTCTAACAAAGATTGCTGTAAATTTAGATGGAGTGCATAGAAATATTTATCTTTAACTAGAAAAAATGTAAATGAGACAAGTAGACATATCCAAATTACATTTTATTTCAAACTTTCTTTTTAAGTATTTATGTCGACATTGTCTTGATTAATGGGGAACACCAGTGTCTAAGCATAGCAATCAATCTTGGAGGCAGAATATACAGTTTGTTAGTTTTTTAAAATCTTAGACTACTGGAGATAATTAGAAGTTTGGCAATCATAGAATCACAGAAAGATTTGAGTTGGAAAGGACCTTAAAGATCATCCAGGTCCAGCTCCACTGCCATGGGCAGGGACACCTTCCAGCTAAAGATACATTTAACAGTCATCTTGTCTCGCTGCTTGAGATCTGTTATCCTTGCAGCTAATGTAATCTGACTGTTCTAGTCAGAATTATGATCTTGGAGAAAGAATAGTCCTCTTGTTTGTTGATCTTTTCATTCATGAAGAAACCACATGTGGTATCAATACTTGGAATAAAATAATAACTTGCACTAGAAGCTAAAATTTGAGGGATCAGGTGAAACTCCTTGCTGATGTACAGCATGTTAACTAAAAATTAATTATAATTATTAGCCTAAGAGAACTGTGCTGGAATACTGCAGTTAGGTATCTGAAATATGTTGTGGATTTTTAAGTTTTAATCCAACATACTGTTGTCTGCTATTTTATTTACTGAAAGAAATAATGTCAGGACTGTCATCCACTTGTCATATATTTTCTGGAGATTTATTTTTTGCTTGGGTTTTGTTAGGTTTTTTTTTTGGGGGGGATTGGTTTTTTTTTTTGTTTTTCTTATTTGAAATGTTTTCGCTGATGAATGGGAGAGATTTGATCCTGTTGTTTGCCTTAACTCTCTCCAGTTTAGAATTCTACTTTTAGATCTTTTAAAATACTCTGTTTTGAGCCTTTCTAACGGTGATGCAGGAAAAGCAGAGTTCAATCAGAATTAATTTTAAAAAAAATTAATCGCAGAGCAGACAACTGAATTAAATGTCCACCTCTTAATTACACATTATTTCAGGAAAAGGTGCAGTTAAAACACTTCACCATTTTTACGATATCACGTGAAATGGTTCTTCTGTTTGTCACTGTTATGTTGTTATGGAGATTCCTCCAAACAAGTGAGGGCAGAAGTGTCTAACTGTGTCTCTGGAAATCTATGGGTGCTTTGATATTTAATGAAAAACAATTGTATGATTTGTCATGTTATCTACCGTTCTTCAGTAGATTCTATTTTTAATATAATATTTAGTTGTTAGTGTTTTTCTTGGAGGCCACTCTGTTTCTCTGGCAGTCCAAAAGCACATATTCTAAAGAGCATGTTTCTGGGTAATTGTAATGGTCAGAGTGCAATCAGGTTTAAAATGGGATTCGTGTTTATTTTGTTTTCTCATCCAATATATCTTTTATTTTTCATGTGGAAAGGAAAGACGTTTTCTCTCTCAAGAGAGAGGTGCATTATCATTTGGGATGAAAGAGGGAGGCATCTGAGGTCCAGTTCCTAATCAGTAATCACCACTGAAAAGGAGCTACCCCCTGAAATTTTTCTTTTGGGAAAGTAAGGACACACATGTATGTGCTTGTTCCCTTTAACTTATACATGCAGATCTGTGTTAGACACTGTCTTCTTCCTTTTTAAATTACATTTATTTTCTGTGATACTTTTGAAAACATATCCAATATAGATACAAATTTGAGCTCTTTAAACTATCTTGAAAATTTAGACGTTTTATTTATACATATAAAGCAAAATCCTAAGAAAACTGCATGCTAAATTCTGGTAGTTCCCTAGGCATGCCTGTCATCCACATCCTGTGCCTTCAGAGTTAAGAACCAGGCTATAAACACCAACTCAGCTCATCATCACTCTTCTGACAGGGAAACTTCAAAAAAGGTAATATGATACTGCATCACACTAGCAAGCAGAATCAGATGAGAACATAACCTATGTATTCTGCTAAGGCATTTTACTTGAAGCATGTTCTTCTGCTTTACTTTTTCATGTATACACTAGAATCTTCACGTGCTCAATTTTTTTAATCTTTGTCCTTGTATTAGCTTTCAGAAACTTCTTCAGATGCCATAAGATAAAGCTGAAACTTTTTTTTTTACCATCTAGTCTTTTGGGACAAGAAATATTTCAAAATGTCTTTCTGGAAGCATACTAATTTCTGTAGCAGCGGCAAACCCATCATTGTATTTATAATGCCCCGTAATGTAGGTTCTAGAATATGGTAATTCCTATTGCAATAGGTCTATTAAGTTTTTATATATAAATAAATATTTGGATGAATGTATCATTGCATAAGGCAAGTTAATCATTCAGACCCTCTCCTAGAACAGTTCTGGCCCTCCTTCTGTTTGAGCTGGGAAAATGCTACTTCAGGATGAAAACACAATTGATCATAAAACACATTTTACATATTTGAAACTGCTGAATTGACTGTAGAATCTTTAAGAGACAAGAAAATGTTCTCCAAAATGTGCTTACACATTCAATGTAATTATTACTCATCCCTAGTCTGATTGCTATAGCATAGGTTTTTCCCCAGTGGTTAATTTTATAGCAAAGATTTGTCAAGTAGAAGGTCTTTGTATAGAAGGAAACTTTAATCCAATAACTTACCATTTCTTTGGAGTTTGTTTTGGGGGTTTACTTTAATGTTTCTGTTGAAAAAGTCTTTGGTTTGCTTGCTTGGACTATTGCTTTTGCCTCTATGCTGGACTGCTTGAAACATAGCCTGTAGAAATGCATTTGAAAATGAAGCTATTTCATTGCTGTTCTTCTTCATGTACACTTTCATATTTCTTCACATGCAAAACTGTCAATCATTTGAATATGAATTGCAATTTTCTATGTAAGAGTATCGTTTTGGGCAGAGAAATTCATGAATCTACAAATAATAGGAGTTCCAGCTTAGACAAAAAATCAAATGCTTTTTTGAAGTAAATATTCTTTTCCTTAGTGAAATTGTAATCAAGAACAAAATACCTGTATTTAGTGGTCCAAAGATGAGCAGTAAAGAACAATTCAGCTTATATTACAGGTCACTCATGGCAGAATTCAGTTGCTTTAACATGACCGCCAAATGCTGTTTTAAATGTCCTTGAGTGCTGATACCTCCCATTTTTAGCAGTTTTTACCAAAGGCTGTAGGTTTCTTGAACATCCTGTGCCATGGCAATTGTACCTAATATTACCTTCCAGAAAGTTGTTTTGCTGACTTGTCAGTAGAGAGAGCCTTTAGTTGCCTAAATCTAAGTATCAGGTGCCATTTGAGAGAGACTTAATTGCCATGACTGCAAGACATGACACGGGCAGGACTGTTGAGTTCTCACAGATTTGTAATTATGGAGAGAAATTAAATCCTCTTTTATACTTTGACATTTTTTTTTTTTCTTTTTGGTAATTATCTCCTTAGGGAAATAGTCTGCTAACTAGTTTAGCCTGAGTATAAATATTTATTTTGAGTTTTCAGTGTATCCATTGCTTTTGTTTTCAATAAAGGAATCAATTTCTTTGTTCTTGTTTCTAATTAGATATTGCTAATTGTCCATAAATCTCTACCTAGGAATCTGTCATGATGCAGTACTACAGAGTTAATTTGTCCTTGTATTTCCACGTTTCTGTAGCGGGTGCTCCAAGGAGTTGCCAGCACTGGGAGGTCTTCACTTGGTTCATGTTGATGTCTTCTTTCTCGGTCTAGAATCCACTTCTATGTTTTCTAAAACTCTCTTATAACTTTGCTCTTTTATTTGTTGGCCTGTGTCTGCAATTTGCATCTAAACTTACCATGTGTAGTGCCATCTACATTGGTCAGTAATTATTTCTTTTTCTTTTAATTAATCTAAAGATCTGTTTAGTCTAGCTTAAGGTTTTGAAGTCATTAACTGGCCATGGGGGAGCATTTACAGCCATGATACCTCAACTCATCATCCTGCGAAGGCGCACCTCTGTCCCACATCCTGCCTCCCTTTCCCAAGGTCTCTGCTGTGATACCAGGCCTATATTTCTCAATACAGCATCATTATGTTAGTCATGAAACCATTGTGGTATTGCCATATAAATATGAGCAGAATAAAATAGATTAACCACAGCCACATGGCCAGTTATTAAAAAAAAGAAATCTACTAAAAAACCAACCTGCCACATCAGGCAATTCTGCTAAAGTTAAGAGAGAAAAAGTCTGTCAAACCTCAGTCCCAAGGGTATAATTCTTGCAACTTCTTTATTAACAGTGTCAACAGTGTAAAGTTATGATACATATCTAATTAATACTGATGAAAGATGACTTTTTACAAACCTTACCTTCCTCTGCATTCTGCAGGCAAATGCAATAGAAGCAACATCCAGGCTGACTCAGCAGAAGTCATTCTGGTTAGTACATTGGATAATGCAAGGGGCTGAGAACTCCAGATAGTATTTACTAAAGACGGATGACGTACTTGTGCTGGGAAAACAGCACCATCTGCTTTAAACTTGTTCAAAAAATTCTGACCCAACATTTCATGCTCTAGAGGAGATGAATAGGAGAAAGGTTTCAGTGCATTTGTGAGAAGCCAGATGACTTATAGAGGAAATTTTTCTTACAGTAGCACTTTTACTTCTGCTTTACTTCTTTGTATTCCTTCTCTCTAATCTGCTACAGATAACTGCTTTTCAGGAGTAATTCAGCAGTTACTTTAGTCTGCCTTATATGTCTTTTCCTTTCAGGAAAAAACTATGAACCTCATTGTTCAATTGCAAAGCTGCTGAAGAGGGTTTGAAAGTACTGAAAAAAAGTGTTCCCTTATTCTATATTATTAAATAGAAGAATCTAATTATACTCTATCTTTTGCAGAAGAGTACTGTGTCGGAAGATACTCCTCGTTGCCTTAGAACTCAGAAACGAATATGACCAAGAACGGTTTTCAGGAAAAAAGTTAAATAAGTTTTGTTTGGCAATCATAATTATCCCTTAAAGTACTTACTGACCTTTTATTATTCCCAAGACTGTAGTCTAGGGGATACCAGTGCATTCACAGTTAGATATTCCCATCTGTGGGAATCCTCTTTATTTTTCCATAGTTTTGTGGTTTTGTTCCATGACTTTGGTGTCTTCTACAAGGATTCTTGGCAAGTACAATGATAACATTCTGAGAATGAGCATAATCACCTCTTAATACATTTGTCGTTACACTGTGTTTCCTACTTCAAATCGACTTTGGGTTTTAATCTTTACTTTATGTGTACTCTAAACACTCAGGCTTAGGAAGTGCTGAAAGGGGAATATATATTCAAGGAACAAAATTCACTTACTTTTAATAAGAATGAGATGTGGATATGTTTCCATGTCTGCTGTTCGCTGTACATTCTGGCACATGCACAGACACATTTTTGAACCCAACTTCCATGATTTGGGTGCAAAAGGACTAAGATGGGAATGGGCCCTCATCTTTAATCCTTTTCATGAATGAGATGCTTCAATGACTGCTGTCCGATGACTTCCTGAATACTTTATTAAACCTAATAAACACCTGCGTGTATAAATAAAGTAGAAATCTACACTCACACAAAGAAAGCATGTTTTCTACAAGAAATAGTTCCTAGAAAATTAACTGTAAAAAATACTGAAAACATGCCTTACTGAATCCTTCTGAGTGACAGGATTATCCCCAGGGATTTTGTAGAGTTATGTTTTCAGGATTGGCAGTCAAGAAACAAAAATTTTATTCAAGATAAGTCATTGTAAAATTATGTTAGCTTTTTTCCCCCCCCCCACTGGAACATCATTTAGAAACCCAGACTGAAATCCTACCAAAGCTTTCAAATTCAAGGAAAACTGGTAAAGTGGTAATCTGACAAGTGATTTCTAATACGTTTCTATTGACATGTTCAAAGTATAAGGCCCTAACAGATTTTAAAACCTTGAAAATAGAATGCCATACAAATGATATTAGGAAGCACTTGATGCTTCTGTGAAGCCATACATTTCATATACATAGACAGGATGGACATAATGTGAGTATTACCACCAGGCAGTTTTAGAGTTGTCATTTTAAACGAGTGCAGCTCTTATGAAGATGCCATTAATTTTTATTTAATTAATGCCTTGGTTTTAAAGACTGGGATCATTCTGAAGCCACATTATTATTCTATGCAGCAGCTTACTCCAGGCTAATTTGTTTTCATGTCTGCATTCTTTGGGAACGTCAGATTTGTTTATTCGGAGCAGATAAATCTGCCATGTGGTAAATGATAAGAAGGAGATGGTCAAGTATGTTATGTTTCTAAACCTCTGAGTTCTGTCAAAATTATTGTAAAAATGTGTGATGTATTTTGAAAGGAAAAGAATAATGTGTTGTTTTATTCTCTGGAACACTTCTGAATTCTATATAGAATACTATTAGTCTGGAAATTGGATGTGCCAGTGTACTATAGAGAAATGAGTTTTTGAATATAATGTTCTGCATAAAATGAAAAATGCTATTTATCATAATATTTGGCATTTAAATAGAACTTTTCTGAGACTCTAAGCATTTTATTAACATTTATTAAGTGAGGCACATGACACATTCTTTGAGGTAAGCAATTCTCCCATTGAATTAAGAAAAAAAGATAACAGCATAAAGATTTGGTGGTTAGTCAGAACCACCATCATCTGCCTTTCCTAGGCTTCTCACTTCTATGAGACCACAGTCCTTCATTCCTTGAAAAGGAATAGCATACCAAGAAGCCAAAGAAAATTTAAGATTAAGTTTATATTGGCTCATTTCAATAAGTAAAATACTAGGGTATATTAGTTTGTATCAGGTGTTTGTTTGTTGTTTTGTTATTGCTGTTTTAAGATATGGAATAAAATTCTCTAGTAACTTTTGATAAGCCAGTGGGTGATGATCATTTAAACTTATATTACTACTACTAAGGAAACATTCAAAAGTAGTCTTCTATCTGAAGATATTTCATAGCAAAAGAAATATAGCATCCCATTGTATTTATACATACTTCCATTTGGAAAATACATTTTAGTTAAAAATATTCTTTGCTATAATTTTCTAATAACTCCTTGCTGTTGCAGATACATGTTTTCATAAATTAATGGTAATTATCCCATCGATTTGCTGGATATAAAGGATTTCTTATGGCAGAACATTAAAAATAGGTAAGTGTTTGTTATTTGTGATTTGTTGAGACTGAATCTATTTTTGACCTCTTAAATACTTGTGATTGGCCAAGTGCTAGTGTGCCCATGTTATACTTTTTGTAAAGTACGGATTTACTAACAGCAATGTGTTAATAACAGAAAGCTATTTGCTGCTGTCATAAATCATGGCATATCCCAAACAGCTTTGGAACCACATTATGTTTGGAAGATCAGTAACTAGCTGTATCTCTGCAGTTTGCCCCGAAGTTCTTTCTTGTAATGAGAGTTTAAGAGCCTTCAGGACCCTCAAGGAGAGAAGTAAAATGAAGCCACTAAATTTTATATTGAGGTGAGAAACAAAACCAGATGAACTTGTACAAGTGTCTCATAAATTTGGTGCTTGCACAAAAAAAAATATTTTTTGGTTGACTGATTAAAAATATAAGAATAGTTTAAAGAAGTTTTAACTAGTTTTTAAAAATTTTCAATAGGAACAAAAAGCAGCTAAGGATTTTTTACGCTAAGATAGTAATGTGGGTTTGATCCTTGTATGGGCCATTCACTTAAGAGTTGGACTGGATGATCCTTGTGGGTCCCTTCCCACTCAGAATATTCTGTCCTTCTGCGATTTAAATGCACAGGATTGTAGACTAGAGCACAGAAATAAATTGAACCATGTGTTTCTGTTTTCAAAAGGTATTGCAAAGCCCTAGACAATATGGAATATTTCTGCACAGAAATGCTATGTAGGTATGAACTGAGAAGCTGGTGGTCTTTCCTTGAGAGCACCTTCCATAAAGATTTTGAACAGGAACAACTTAATTATCTGTCTTGCTCTTTCTCATTCATAAGCTTCTTTCTGGCTTCTTTCCCATATAAGGTGGAACACTGTGTATTGAATTTTGCCTTGTGAGTATTGAGATTTGATAGTCTGTGAAGACAGAGTAATCTGTAACATTAGAACAAGGTCTCTTTCCCTCCTTTAGTGGAAATATGCTTCAGGCAATCCTGCTCAAAGTACACATGAATAGTTTATGTTCTCTTATAAAACTTGTAATGAGTAGGAAATCCAACATGGTATTCTTTGCTAGTTGTTCTTTTTCTTACCTACTTCTCCGGGGACTTTTTTTCTCCCCCTTGCTTTTCTTTTAGCTTTGTTTTGTTTTTTTTGGTTTTTTTAGAGACTTTAGGAATCCTCTATCATTTTTCTGGTAACAAATCATAAGGCCAAAGAGCTGGAGGATTCTTCTAAGCCTAAAAGCTTAATGAACACTCATCTAGACTAGGTAGGGTGACACACTTAAACACCAATTCCCCAAGTCAAAAACCAAACAAACAAAAATGCATTTTGACCACTGCCTGTTCTATCTGTTCATTCCTTACAACATTGCAGTTTCATGCTAAAACCCACAAGCTCAAAGTTTTCAACTGAAAAAATTGCTATAGAGTAAAAAAAAAAAAAAAAAAAAAATTTTATGCTTTTCCCATTTAAATAATAAAGAAAAATCTCCTACTTATGTGATTTGACTTTCCCTCAAGTTTCTTTAAATGAAGCATGATGAATGTGTTGTATATAAGATAGGTCCTATCACACATCATGGACCATGAAGGAGATGACTTCATCTGGAATCTGCAGTGCAATAGAATTATCTCTATCATACGTGCAGATGGCAAAAACAAATCCTATCAACTTAAAGAAAAGTATTTTTGTCCTTTAAAAAAAACTTTTATGGAGATGATGAACTAAACTGATTTCAAAAATAAAAGTTTAAAAATTAGATAGTTTTCTTTGTATTATCATGCAAAATGCGGGTTTTGGTTTTTGGGATTTTTTAAGTTCTACAAAGTTATCCTAGTAAAATAGAAAAACATTTTCTCCTCTTTTCATGACAGTGTGATTTAGTATTATTATTCTTTGTTACTTATGTTATTTAATAATGAAATACCATCATCACAGATTCTTCTGAGTTGCAAGGACCCAGAAGGATCATCAAGTACAGCTGTGATTGGCCTGTGATTGGCCTGTACAGAGACTGAGCCCATGACCCTGATGTTAGTAGCACCAGGCCCTAACTGAGTTAATCTCAGGGCCAATGGTAGAATTAACTTCCTTTGAATCATATTTTTCAAAATGAAATAATAAAAACTGATAAATATTTAAAAAATAGTCCTTGACCTCCTCCTTGCCCCTGCTGAACAGATCAGAGGTGGTTGTGGTTGTCCTATAAGTGTTCATCTCTGCCATGGGCCACATGCTTATCACATTACTTATCACAGGACGGTTGAAGTGGGAAGGGTCCTCTGGAGGTCACCTGGTCCACACCTATTACTCAAGCAAAGCCACATAGATATGGTTGTCCAGGCTACGTTTTTTAAATATCTCAAAGGAGGGAGAATCTACAACCTCTGCAGGCAACTTGTGCCGGTGCTCAGCCACTCTCACAGCACAAAAATACTTCCTGATGTTCAGAGTTAACATCCTGTGTTTCAGTTTGTGCCAGTTTGTGCCCATTGCCTCTGGTTCTGTCACTGGGCACTGCAGAAAGGAGCCTGGCTCTGTCCTCTTTGAACCCTCCCTTAGTTGATTTACATACATTAATGAGATCCTTCTGAGCTTTCTCTTCTCCAGGCTGAACAGTCCCAGCTGTCTCAGCTTTTCCCCATAGGAGAAATGCTCCAGCCCCATAATCACCCTCGTGGCGCTTTGTTGGACTCTGCCCAGTATGCCCATATCTCTCTTGTACCAGGGAGTTGAGAACTGCAGGGCTTCTGTTACTGTCCCTCACAGAATTCTTCTGGACATGTTTTCCAGCTGTGGGATGAGCGAGTTCACAGTGTGCTGAGTGAAAATCAGGCCCTGCAGGAAGGGATCTGCTGGCTAATGTGAGTCAGCAGTGAGCTCTGGTAGCCCAGAGGGCAAACTGCATCCTGAGATGCATCAAGCATGGCAAGACTAGCCAGGCAAAAGAGGGGATTGTCCTGCTGTACTCAGCGCTGGTGCACAAGTAAGCTTTATTTAATAAACTGTGCATTTCTACTTTTAGCAGTTTGTACGATTGAAACGGATTAACAATTCTCTAAGGTCAAATGAAATCTATAGAGTTTAGCCAGTTGGACTACTTCTACAGCTTCCTTTTTTTTTTTCTAATTGTTCTGTGTAGTACATTCATTATGCCTAGTTTTCCCAACTACAAAATAAACCACCATGTGTTTCTGAGAGAAGAGAAAAGATTAACTCATCCACTGGAGATTTTTCAAGTGTTTGTTTTCATAAAAGCAATTCTCTCTCCTTTTCCCATGCTAGAAAAAAATCTCATCTAGAATCTCTAATCTTAGCAGTGAAGGTTTGCTTGGCCTTTCTGTTGCCTAAATATTGTGCTGATGGTGGTTAATGTTTTACTTCTGTGAAAGTGTTTTTTGTCTATGTTGGAGAGTAATATCCACCATAAAGGTCACGACTTGTGAAGATACATGAAGCGAAGTGAGTGGCACAAAACAGTAGGTAGCAAAGCATTGTACAATTCTGTGAACAATAAGGTCAATTACTTCATATCTACTTGTAGTTCAGCACAGCTGGACAGAAAGAATTGCAATATCTGACTGGCATTCTGTAGCGGTTTAATGCAGAATAATAATAGAGTTTAAATTGCCGGTTTACCAGAAGTGTCATTCTGAGTGGGCAAGCACAGAAATGAGAAGCAAGCTGTCTGTCAGAAAAGTATTACAAAAAGAACTGAAAAGTATTAGAACAGAAAAGAATGAAAACTGTAGACAGCACATTGCTTGTTAAACTAGGGGTCTGACATCCTAGTTTTCATACACTTTTTTGTCTTAAAACTAACCAGTCAGACTATTGCAGGAATTCTTTACTATTTAAACACTCTGAGTAGCTTTTTATAAAGCCAATTTTATAAAGCCAAAAAGTTCACAAATAATCAACATCTAAGTTCAAAAGTTCATTTGCACTAGTAAAGTTCTTTAAAATAAATGGACGCCGAGATTATATACATCACTTGAAGTACTGCACTCCACTGGAAAATTTGAAACACTACATATTAACTCCCTAAATGCACAAGGAACACGAGGCAGTATTCTAATAAGGAGAAAGGGGATTAAAAAGGAATAGAGGACAGTCAAAGAGGAATTTAGCATATACTGATAAATATACAGAAAAAAAGATAATTTTATGCCCTTAAGTTCATTACAAGAGGATGCACCTGCCAGGTAAAGCCATATATATGCTTTCACAAATTTTGTAATTTAAAAAAGCTGACAGGAAATGTTAAATGGTTTTGATATGATCTTCCTAAATTTTATATCAAGTCCACTGCTACAGACAGTTTAGTGATTGCATACAAATTCAGGAAGAAAGTGATTTTAGAACTTGGAAAATATTTTTATGGGAATATTCTTGTCATTACATGAAATAAACTAACTAAGATGGGCTATCCTCCTTGGTATTAAGATAGCTACTGCATTTGAATTATTATTAGGTTTTCTTACACAGTTTAGGATATTTGGCTGTGGTTTATTTTGTCCAGAAAATAGGTGATAAAATTTTAATGCTTTTCATTGTATCATTTTTATTGTGTAGGTTAAACATGTTTTTAATGGTCACTCAGAAACATAAATGCAGTGATAGGGTTTGTAAAACAACTTTTCCTTTCAGTATTGTTTGTTTCCCTGTTCAGATATTAAGGGGCTGCAAAATTGTAAGAAAAATCTCGATTAGGAAATTTTCTATAGGATTTTTAATTTTCTCCAAGATATATCCCTCACAACATCCTCTGTGGATTATCCTTCCACTGGAGTTTCCAGCCATCCCATATAATGTAGGGGTTTTGTATTGCAAGTTCAAGCTCCATGTTCCATATTAAAAGTCATACAGCATTGTACTGTTTCAGTTTTGCTGAACCTACCAACTTCTGTCTCTTCTGATGTTGCAAGTGAAGTCTCTACATACAAAGGAGTCTTGTCACCCATATTTCTATGTAACTCGTCACATCACTGTCATCCAGCTGTTTCACAGCTGTATCTGCTGTGAAGGGAAAGCAGGAATGCCAGAAGCAGGTGATGGGGAGGATAAAGATGGGAATTAAAAGGGCAGCCGGTGGTAGAGAACTTTTGTTGGTAATTGCTTATCTTGAATTTGAGTGGCAGCATTGTTCACACAGCTTAAAAGGTAATGTTCTGCTATTTTCAGTAAGAAATCTGGCAGCCAGATTTCCAGTTTATGCCTAACCTAGAAGAACACAGTTTTCCCTCAAAACAGTGAAATATGAAATTTCTTTACTCAGGGGAATATAGTCTATGCATCACAGAGAATTCTTGCTTGCAAGGCTTTTCAAATAGAACCGGTATAATTTCACACACTTGTTTTTTCTGAGTTAGAGGTTAGTAAAAGCCTGGTAGATGCCAGTTCATGTTTCTCCTACTAGCACAGCTTTTACTTTCATATTTCTAAACAATGAAATTTGTGTTGGCTGGTTGTTAGGTCAAACACTAATTAGAAGTTAGTTTTACTTGATGGAGAACCAGAGAATTTGTGCCAAAGATATTAAAATCTCCTTCTTTTAGACAGAAGGTAATCATGGACTGGTAATGAAGGAATTGTTTCTCATGTGAATGTAGTAATTCACACTTGACTTTTTGCAGCATGAGAACATTCTTTTACAACAGACATTACCCATTGCTAGAAGCTTGCTGCCAGATTAAATGAATAAATGGTCTAATCTAGTGTGGCAGCATTTCTAAATTGAGTAAAATAAAATTAACTTTAGTGCTGTTATCAGTGTACTTGGCTGTTGTCTATATGACAATTCCCTGAGAAAATTATGATTGACTGCTCTCAAGGCAACAGTTCCAATACAAAGGGTAATGGAGTCAGGAAAATAAGACAAAAGTGAACAAAATTGTGTGGTCTTGTAGTTGCTGAGATGGCAATGTCAGCAAGTTCTGATCTTTTCATTGTCTTGCAACATACATAGTTTTTGACAAGCTGCCAAGCTCTAAATTTGACTGTTTCTAGCTACACTGGCTGTCTCAGATAACATTTTTTTTTTTTCATTTTTACCTGGGTAATGCCCTTTTCTTCCTTGCCATGAGAAAAAAGAAACATCTCTTGCTAACCGAAATTTATAGATCAGGAGCAATCATAATTAAATTCTGTTTAGTCAATGCAGCAGTTCAGGGAGAAAGGTGACTGCTAGAAGTTTTCCCTGTGCAGGGTACATTGACATAAACATCACAAGATAAAACCTGACAACTACACTTTCTTCTGAGTTTCAAATCAGTTTTTAGCTCATTACCTGGGGTACAAATTATGAAGTACATAAACTTCTAATTCTAACAATTAGTTCTCTTTTTTCTTTTCCCCAAATACTTAACAATAGATCATAAAAAGCGTTACAAAGTAAAATATAGCCTCAATTTTCTGAAGTTTCTTCCCCACATATGAGATTTTTTAAGAGTAGAATTTTAATCTCTATTTTGTCCTTCAGTTTCTTCAAAATTGATAGATATTTTGTATACTTATCAATCAGTACTGTTAGAGTCCACCAACTACTTTCCTATATGAAATTGTAGAAAAGGGTGAAGAAAAGAGCAATTATTCAATTACCAGATAATCACATTAATTTACACTTCAACAGTAGGATTATCCAAAATCTCAAATAGCAGCAGAATTTATGTAAAAACAGTGTATTAGTTACCTTATTCTGAAGCTAGGTCAAGAAACTCGTTATCAAACGAGTGAACAAATTTTTTTATTAATAGGAGAAGAATGAGGTAAATTTCAAGGGTTGCTGTGGTCTATGCACTGAAAGGCATTAATGGCTAGAAGTACCTCAGTGGTTTCTCACTACAGTTGCAATTCTGAAGTTGTTCAATCATTTGTGGCATTTTGAGAAAGCAGAAAAATCCTTTTTTTGTCTTCAACATTCATGCCTTTTTCTAAAACCAAGATGAGAAATTTGCTCCAGAGTTTATTTAAAAATTAATTGATGTAATTTTTTTTATATTGCTCTGTTTAGTTTTTGTTTATTTTCAGAAACTAAAAATAAGAATAATGCAATACATTCTCAGATACAACCTGAGGGGAAATATGTACTGCAGATTATCTTTAACAGACAACAACAGACATCCCACACAACAGTGTGCCCCCATAAAATAACCTGCTAGATATAAGTTATTACATAATGACAGCTTAATGAAGAGTGACAGAGAAGCTCTTAAACACACTGTACCTGCAGCTGCTGCCAGTGGTACATCATTCCATGTGTAGTCTCACTGAATCCAATTGTGGACAGAATTGTTTTGTTAAATTTGAAAGAAATGAGTCTAAAACATGCATGCTTGAACATATGCATTTATCTTATATTGAATTTCAGTACAGGACTTTTAATGTCCATGTAAAAGTGGATATGAGTTTTAACTGATCAAAGACTAGGGGATCTATTCACCTAAATGTAAATTTTTGGTGACTGAGAGAAATCAACTGAAATAAAGTGACATGAGAAGGGAAAAGACACATTTCTCTGTCCTTCTGCAAGTAAGGAAGGAGCGCTAGCAAGTTGCTCTTAAATTACACAAACACTCAGGTTATAAAATGAAGGTGTAGCCATTCCACACTACTTTTTCATGTCCTTTTGTGAGGTCAGAATGCCACTAAGTTAGAGTAATGGACCCACTGGGAATCTTTCTAAAGCTTATTGCTCTCTTGCACATACAGTGCTGGCGTTTTCACAGATGTATGGGAAATTACAGCATAGCAGCAGTAGCAAGTTTATAGGTGAGATCAAGGGACTCTGAACTGTGAGGGAACACCTGGCCTTTGTGAAAAACTAGCAGTCAATGCTCAAATTTGTTATCTGCAGCCTCTCCAAAAAGGAGTGGACTCCAGAGTCTACTTAAGTGTATTAGTGTAGCAAGCATATATAACTACTCTTCAGATTGTTAAATGACAAAGATTTTCAGTATTTTGAAAGAATCTGATAACACATTAAATGGAGAGTTTTGCTTTGATTTTTCTTTCTGAAACACAATAGAATTGGATAGACATGACTACAGAAAGACCAAAGGACTTAGTAAAAGGCCTAAATGAATCTTCTCAGTCTGATATGCACGTAATGATCTCCAATATGCTGATATCAATTTGTGAAAAATATGGTCCTCTGTGGTTCTGCAGATCCTCACAGATTTGGAGCCCCAGTCTGTGGCTTAATGACTGACCTGAACGGAGGGCAAACCAAAACTTTACTGTTTGAAAGAGGAGGCAAAAGGCAGTAAAGGCACCTTCCCTATCAGAGTGCAGAAAAGGTGGTGTTAGCTCCATTAATCTTTGTAATGAGTGCCTGCTACCTGCCCCCATAAGCTTCCTCTGGGGCATTGTAAACCTCAGTAGGCACATTGACTGAACAAGAAATCCTTCTCCTTTCTAAGTGAAAAGCCAGAAACTGGACCTGAGGGTTTGCCTCATGATCCTCAAGAAAATGAACTTCCATTAACTTTACTGTAGTCTGTGCTTTATCATGACTTTAATGGTTTAATGATTTAATGGTCCTTGTAATTCTGTTTACAGATAATGTGGCACTTGGCTTCACTGTAGTTTGTATCTGAATATAAAATTTTGCATGTTACAGTTTTCACACATGAGAATTTACATTCATAAAATGGGTTTAGACTATCTATAACTTTTGTCCTTCTACAGATTGCTTATGCATGATGAACAATAACTTTTTTTTAAAATTTGGCTATTAATTTTTTCCCCTCTACTTTCCATCATTTAACAAAGCTTGGTTTCCTGTGAATACATGGAGCAATTTTCAAAGAAAATGTGTGCTAGTCTCAGCAGGAGTGGCACATCCCAGCTCAGTAGTCCTTCCACAAGAATATTGCAGCAAATTATATTTATGATTGTGTGTGGGGGGTTTGGTTTTCTGCTTGTTTATTTGTTGGTGTTTTTTTTAAGAAACCAAAGAAATAGGCCTTTGTTAAAATCTAGGTGTTGGAAGATTTATATCTACATCTACATCTACATGCTCTCTTACGTGATAGGTGGCATATTTCTTTACATTCTACTCACATTTTTTCACCCTAAACATTGCCATATCAATAAGACATCATTTTTTTCTATAATCTAAGGATTGTCTATGGACTGCAATAACTGGTTATCTCTGCAGAGCAAGTATCCAATTGTTTTTCTGCTTGGACAAGAAAGAAGCCCAAGGGCTGTCAAAATGACAAGTGCACACAAATTTTAGCACACCCTTCAGCTAATTCATCATACAGGTCTAATTGTAAATGGAAAAAAACTCCAGTTTTAAATCCTATAGTGAAAGTAGTATTCATTGAGGTGATTTTGGCACCACACGGTGAAAAATTTTCTCATCTCCTTGAAGAGTTCAGCTTTACCACATTGCAATGCCAACATATAACTCCTACTAATACCATCATTGGAATGTCTCATATTTTTGGACTTACAAGTATCTTTGCCACTCAGTTTAGAAAAAAATCTTAACTTTTAAACAAGCCAGTGAATGGAGGACCTTATTTGAGCAAACACTCCACAGACAGGCTGGAACACAAACCTAAACCCCCTGATTCCTCAGTAGCTACTAGCAGAGAAAGGCTGAAACCTTTCAATCTCCTTTCCACCAAAAAAATCCCACTTAAGCCTGGGCTGCTCATTCGATGAAACCATTTGTGGGTGATGGTGGGAGCTGGGGAATTTCTCTGTGGAGGACTCTGTACATAAAAATCTTGCAGCAAGAAGTTATCCATATTCTAGGCAATAGTATCCACATCTGCTAGATATTTTTAAAAGAAAACATAATCCGAAAGCAGATCAGATTACTTGCATTGTTTCAATTAAGTCTTGCAGCCATTACGCTTCCTTAATGAACATTTCATCTCCTCTAATTTTACTTAAAAGACCAGATTAAGCATCTTCACTCCATGTGCAGATGCTACTTTATGTAATTAGGTCAAATGGAAGATTTTCTTGAATCGAGTAGCCAAGTTGTGGACTTCCATATGAGATTTTTCCCTTTTACTCATATGTATCTGCAACAAGATTTACAAGGGCAGAAATTCAATTTGAGCATTCATTTTCTGCCATGAAGAACACATAAATCCTAAATTAACTCTGAGAATCTGAAGATACCAGATTTTACAGTTGTAGAACATTAATAATGCCAACTTTTCTTCTTCATTAAGATATCCTAATTTCACCTAAGAGGAGCAAAATTCAGTGAATCTTTTATGATAATTGAGGGTCCATCAAGTTGACAAACAGCATATTATTAATTTAAAGGCAGTCAAACTGATCACACATCTCAGAGACTATAATATGCAGTTACTGACACTGGTGACAGAACACATTTCATTAGTAAGCCCTCTGTCACATGTTGGTGGTTATTCTGTCCTTAAAATAAAAAAAATCCCTTAGTAATGGAATTAGACTTATGTTGTCAGTCTGAACAGCCAATAAATCAACTCTCTCTATAATCCTGACTCAAATTTAATTTTCTTGCCTGACTATATGGGACACTTTAAAATAAGAAAAATAATAAATAGTGAAAATTTCCTGAGGCTCCCAGTTTTGCATCAGCTGTAAGGTCCACTATCCCCTTTTTTTCTTCCTTGTGTATTAAAAAATCACTTTCTCTCTGATTCAAAAGGAACAATGTATTTAAAATTTTGAAGCACCAGCTTAGCAAGTGTTTTAGAACTTAATTACTTGAAATATAGTGCTGGCCATAAGCAGATTCCACCTCCATAGTTCATTCATATCTTGGTATTTTGCATCTCTGTGGACGTCCATATCTTGATGTTTCAAGCACAGATGACATATGATTTATATTGGTTTTGCACCTGACATTTATTTGTTTCTCTTCTCTGACAAGATGAGAAAATAATGTGTCTTCTCTTTTCTCAACACATACCACTCAAATTCTAACTCACAAAAGTGGAGAAACATGCATCTTGTTGTCATATACATGATTCACTGACAATCAGTTTAGATATTTGTGGACAAGAATATACCCACTATATTGTTCAGTATACAGAGTGATTTCCTTTCCACTCAAAGCCTTTAGAGTGTACAGGACAGACACCAAGTTCAGTAGCTATTTTTGTTCCTTAAGGTTTCATAGAAATATCTTGCTTTTGACAGTTCATAGACAAGTTCAGACGATTCAGCCAGGTATTGCCACTAGTGACTTCATATTCCTTAGTTTGACTAGCTACTCACCAGCTCACTGTCTCTCAAGGCTGAGGAGACCGTTTTCATACATTTTGGCAGGAAACACAGGAAATACGGGAAACATACATTTTGGCAGGAAGACGTTTCAGAACAGTCAATGAAGTTTAGGTTAGACTGACAGAGATTTAGAGTAAAATGCTTTTGAAGACTTCAAGAGCAGCTCAGAGAAGAGAACAGAATGAGTTTAGATGATAATACAGGCAAACACAACTGTACACAGACAATATGCAGCAATGTCAGAATTGGCTGCATCCACACAGGATTCGGCAAATATTGTAATTTTACTACTGTAAAAATCAATTATTCTGAGGGTTAAAAGTTGGAATTTCTGCCTGTGGTATTGTTTGTCTCACTAAAGAAGACAATATAGGGCCCAATTAATTCATGTTATCTTTAGTTAGCATCAGGAGATTACTCAAGCAGAAATCATGTAGGTTTTGTGTAGAGCCCAGACTGCTAAACTCAGTTTTTCACCTTGCTCTTCTTAGCGTGTTCAGGCAGGAGTAGGGTATTATGAGCGCTAGGAACAGCAACCTTGGAAAAAATTGAGAAAACCAACTCTTTAAATATATCTTTTACATTTTAATTAAATATTTTATATACATATGTAATTGCATATTTGCAAAATGTCTCAAATGTTCTATTTAATGTGCAAAGATGTTAATTGCTGATAAAGTTGTTATATGCATACCATAATATTATTGTGATTTAATTTAAAATTGCATTATTAATTGACCTTAACTGTCTAATTTCTCTTTCCATCACTAACCTGTATGCTTGCAGAAAAATGGCCTCAGCATTCACTGTCAATGTTTCTAAAATACTATCAATTTCTGTCAAACTCCTAAAGTTGATAATTTATCAACTTCCATTTCTGTGAAGCTGTACTTCAACAAAGGCCAAAAACAGCAAGATTCTTTCAGCCAAGATTTTATCATGCTGGTCTAAGCCAATTTTATTAAAATTTTTCCTTAAACCCAAAAGTCAACAGCAGAAATGGATTGAATCTGCAGAAAGAGATCTGTCTACAAGAATTGTAGAAGAAGGAGAACAAAACTAGAGCCATGTTGCTCCAATTCAGAAGAGTAAAAAAGAGATTTTTCTGACTGCTTTTTGGCAGAACATGGAAGAACACCGGATGGACTCAGTCTCGCCTCCTGTCTCAATATGTGTAGTCTCCAATGTACTGATGTTCTAAATCAAATCTGTTTGGAAAAAATGCCAAATGGACATAGGCTGTTAAAGTGAGTAATTGGCAATCTCACTGTGATTGATACGGTCTATTGGTGAAACTTGCAATTCACATCTTTCTACTGATTTTCAGTCATTTTCACAGCCATCTGGTTTAGGTTACATTTTTAAATATTCAAAGTTAATACAAGTAAGACAGTTTTCAGGTATATTGCTCTGAAGAAGAGAGAAAAGTCTAAATGGTAGCTGAAATGCAATCAATATTTTATATGTTTATACTTTGAGTGCAATTGAAGTTTCATGTAAGCTCAGAATGGTAATATTTAACTTTACCGTATTATATCATACGACACAGCTTTATATGACAACTTAGTTTTATTTTGGAAAAGATGCCAAACTTTAAATTCAATTCTTGAAATACTCTTGAAGCAACAAACTGATGCTTAGCTTGAAAGCTAATATGAAGTTTTTCTCAGACACTGTATAGCCACTGAATTACTATTTTATACAGCAAGAATTTATTCATAGAGATAAATGGAAGTTATATTCAGAAAATATCATGAAGGAAAATAATATATTTTTGCCTAGCAAAATTTTAAAAAATACATTACAGCTTAATTTGGAAGGCAGATCCGTGTGTCCTGCACTTCCTCAAAAGAGTTTTGATTATTTTATCTGTTTCTTGTGTAAAAAAATAATTTTTGCTACTGAAAATCTTTATAAAATAAAAAATTACCTGGATGGTTCAGTGATAATTTTATTAATATTGCTTTATACTTTAAATTACAAGGTTAAGGTTATAAATATTTTCTTAACTCTAACAATTTGAGATAAAATATTACATTGTAAGTATATAATTAGTAATAATAATCTGGAGTACTGTTTTCTTATGTTCAACTGGGTGATTTGTCAGAATAATCTTAAGGAAAGTAGAACACATTTTTGGTAAGAGAAACAAAAAGAAGTAAGACATTATTACATTTCCATCTAGAAGTTTTCTACTGAAACCACGAAAAATCTCCTCAATTTGGTCCACTTGGAAAGAACATTGTGATTTAAACATTAATAATAGGGACCTGTATGTATCTCAGAGGAGATATCTGTTCCAGGTGTACTGTAAGTATTCAGTGCCTCATAGCTGGCTGGGTTTGCTCTGAAAACAAGGATGAAGCATGGGAACTGAAAGTGGAATTTTTATTTCTTTTAAAAAGAATAATAAATTTGATCCACAAATAAGATTTAGATCTTCTCACACATGCACACACACAATCTTTATTTTCTTGTTGGACTGAAAAGCAGTCTGTTTCCTTATAGAACTGCTGTACATTACGTTCATGTCTGTCACCAATGGAAAATTGATTCATGCGCTTGAATATCATTCAGGTAGATGCTTGTACCACACAGGAGAACTAATGAGAAAAAGTGAAAAATAAATTATGGGAAGTACATTCAAGTTTGAGGCAAAATTGTGATTAAAAAACTTTTTTCAGATCTCTGTGCATGGCTAGAGATATTTTCTCTCTTATTCGAATCTACCATGACAGTCTGCTAGTAGTTATTCTGAAATATTTGAATAGATTTTTTTCTAAATTAAATTATTAAGAGCAAGGTAAAGAAGAAATTAAAAATATTTATATGTATACAAATAAATAATTTTGAATTGGTAAGAAAAGTTTTACAAAATAATGCAGAAATATTTTAGAAAGTTACCTGTAATTACAAAGTTAAATGCAAAACAACACTAGAAATTTTAGAAAAATAAATTTTAAAGCTTTCTCCACAGATGTGTGTACTTGTGGAATTCTAGCAAAAATCCTTGTTTTCTAAGCAAAGAGCCATCTGGTAGTCTGACTGGGTTTAGATTAAATCTAGGATTTTAAAATTTATAACTTTTACTGTTTGTGTTCAGACCTGCCATTCTGCCTAACTCATTTTACATCCGAAGAGGAGAGTGCCTTGTTTTCTGTTAACCTTAGTGGAACATCTGTTTTTTTCCCAACTGTTTGGTATTTAATGAAATACTTCCTAACATATGTTACCACCTGCCCCCACGATGGCAAGAGTAACCCAGGTTTTGTTAATAGATCCCTTGGGGCTGATTAGAGTGAAATGACACTGAATGAGTGGTGTTTGTAAATATGTATCTATATATAGATGTAGGGTTTTTTCTAGAAAAAAATGTTTGCAATTGAGAAGAGGTATTTAGCCATTTTGGTTATCGTTGTCTATAGAAATACAGCAATATGAAAACATAAAAATATTACTTGAGAAAATATATAAGAGGAAAGAAAGAAAAGAATAGAAATAGGTAAGTATGCTAATTACAAGATGACATGTAGGAATATGGGATAATTCAGAAGTATTTATTCACATATCTGGCAAATGACAACAAAGAACATGAAGAGCCATCCAGTCCAACCACTGCTACAATGGGTGTCTAATTTATGGGATTGTTCATAAACTTAAGAATTGCCATGATAAAACTAGAAAAATTGTCGGTGGACAACACTGCTAGAAAATAAGTAAAAGCCTTCATGTTCTACTGCATAGAAATCTTCTGATTTGCATCTTGTACCTGTTCATGGTAAGTTTCCATCCACTTGTTCTTTTGCCAACCAGTGCCCTTCAGTTTAAGTGTGCTTCGAGATAGCAGTCATATTTTCTTTCACTGTTTGCTTTTTTTAGACAAAACAAGCGTTTTTCATTTGTTCTCCACTTACGAGACAGACTGTCACTCTCCTGCTGGGAGGCAGTGTACAATTAGCTCAAGGACAGTGCTGCTGAAGCTGCACAGCTTCCAAGCAACACAGGTCGAATCTGCCTGGCTGGAAGTGTCTGAATATTTATGTCCAGCAATGTGGGCTAAGCTTTCTTAGGCTTTTCTGTATCTTGATTTAAAATGTTCTTTAATGAAGATACACAGTCAGAATTTCAGACCATAGGTGGGAAAGAAGGAGTGTTGAAAGGATGACTGGAACGTATGACAAAGTACTGAATTAAGTCTGCTGAAAGAGTGGTTTGTCACAGTATTTGCCTAGTTCACATAGGCAGTTAGAACATTTTCTGACTGCACAGAATTTTGAAATTTGCAAAGAATCAGCAATAACTTGGTTTCATGTTAAGAATTTATGAAATGGATTAAACTAAAAAAGAAGAAATATACTTCTGAAATAAATTTTACTATAATCTGAGGCTGCAATCTTATCCACACTCTCCCTTCTATTGGAAGGAATGACCGCATGATTTTTAATATATAACATAGCTCTACATATGTAAAAATGTCAAAGCAATTAGAAATTAGAGACAATACTTTTGGCTGGCCCTAATATGTTTTCATTAGAAGTGTATATAGGACTCATGTCTTGTTTTCAAGATTTGGAGTAGAAAGGGCCCAAATAATATAATTTGAGTCTCCCCCTTCCAACACCTGACTGCTCAGCATGTCAAGGTAGATATAATCTATTACCTAATTAACCACGGTTTCAGAAAATGTGTCTTACTAATGTTTTGTCTTAACCGGTTTTTGATGCAGCGAATAAGGTCAGGAACAATTAAGAAATGCTTGAAGAATCAGGATGGTTAATGGCACTCTGTCATTCAGATTTTATGTAAAGTAGACTTTTGGATAAAAAGAAATAACTTTTTTGAACTAGACTGATCTCATTTCTGGGCAGGTGGTCATAAAAGAAGATTGCCACCTCAGGCAAATTGTCCATGCTTCCATCAGATATGATATATTTGTACTTCTTTTAGCACAGCTCATGCAAGTGTAAAGGTAATGGTGAGTGGGATGCCCCTAAAAAAGAATGACCTGCTTGGAAATGTTAGTCCCGTGAGGAAGCTCCTGTCCTATGTGTTCCACTGTCACTAAAATTAAGACACTGATCTCTGCATTTCTGTGCTGGAGTTTTAGAAACACTTCCATGGATACATATGTGATCACTTGGAAATTTTTTTTTTTTGGGGTGATTAGGGGATAATAATCCCTGAAGCCTTGAATTTTTATACTTACATACTGTTAGGATTCTCTTGAAGCAGCATTTCTGGTAATGTCTCTCTTTTTTAATTGGGAGCCATTGGTTTAATCTAAATGTGCATATTTAGAAGAAGGGTAGAAAAGAAAGAGGAACAGCAAGGAGTGGAAAATATGAGAGTGCAACATCTTGCTCCATTAAGTACAGCTCCACTTTTCACTACTCACTCACTCAGAAACGGTCTGTGACACAGAGGGTTATTCCTGTACAAATTGCCATTCAGTCAGCAGAGCTTTATGACAAGATGTTCTAATAGCAGTGCATTGTCACAATGTCACCGCAAAGCTTGAAGATTGATTTGGCAGATGTAATTTCTTTTTGGAGATATATGATAATAAGAACAGCCTACGTGTTACGCAGTGTAAAAAAATCACAGTAACCAGGGTCTTCAGTTGACTCAGTGATACTGCCAGAAATACAGCATGTATTTGTATGGAGATAGTAAATGGGACAAAGCTTACTATGTTCTACCTGTGCATGAATTTGCCAAGCAAGTCAAAGATACTTGCTTCGTCTTTTATATCATGCCTTAATATCTAAAAGAGTGTTAGAATTCTGTGTATCTGATGAATTATTTAAAGTTGTGACAGAAATTTTAACCATTGGCAAATGAGTAAAGGGCTTCTCTAAATCTGCAACAACAAAGTATGCAAAATGGCCCTGGATTTACAGTCTATGATAGAACTGAGACTGTAGAAACAAATAGGTGATCTTCAGTTTCTTCAGGTTGGAAATAGGATACTCATCTAACAAAAAAGTTAAACAACTCCTTTTCGGCTAAAACAAACCATTGTGTTATCAAAAGTACACTGAGAACAAATAGAAGAGTATTTCTAGGAAGTGGATATGAGTAATTCAGAGAGTTTTCAGTAAAAGCATACTGTGAATCAAAATGAAGATATAAAAGAAGTGTTTGGAGAATTCATTTATATTAAATAGATTTATAAAAACAACATTTTTTTCTGATTTGTCTGTTAATCTACGTTGGAGTTACAAGTCTAACTACTGAAATGCTATTTTAAAATGTACACAATTACTTATTTTTTTTCAACCATAACACATATGCAGTGGCAATACTATAGAAATTACAACAAACCATTATGTCAAAATCAACATGACCATGGACAGCTGACTTGTATGATAGAGCTGTTGTTAGTGGATGGTTTACCTACATTTTAAGTGTGAATTAAGTGCTGTCAAAGACATTGTTGTAGGTTACTCCGTATAATTTAATTAGTTTTTAATTTATATTTTATTAATTTTTTTTTCTGCTATTAAAAAGAACTGACCTTTTGTTTGGCAGACAGATCTTTGTGGACATTTTCAAAGAGTGTATTTGTCTGAGACAGAGAGGCATTTATTATTATATTCTTGGCTCATGAATATAATATTGTGTTGCAAACTGTTCCTGTTAATTCACCTTGTAACAGTAATGACATCTGGATTTTTTGAAGGTGTAGCTTGATTGCTTTCAAGGAGACACAGAGATTTTAACATTGATTAACATTGTTCTTTCTGCTTCATTCTTTGGGAAGTTAAAACAAACTTAATTGAACTGCCTGGGAAATATGAAAAATATAATGAAATTTTTTAATAGTGTGGCAAAATGACACTTCTCTCTGTAAAGAGAACCTTCTTGAATGATTTAACATTGTTTCCTTTATTCAAAGCAGTGCTAGGATTTTTTGAGTAAAAATTCCAGGACTTTTAAAGAAGAGAACAAATTTTTTGCGTCACCTTAGGATAATGCTAAAACTGTAAAACTCAAAGACATAAATAAAAATGTGTACCTAAGACATTAGCTGCTGTGAAAAATTCCATGTAAAGTGCTGCAAGTTTGGCAAAGTTGGAAATACAATCTTACGTCTGTGATGCCTCAAATAATTTTTAATCATAGTGAGGCTATCAGCCTCAGGTCTTCTGGTCTACTTATTGTAGTGCTTTATATGTTCTAGGTTTACCAGTTTCTAACCAGAAAAACAATTTCTAACCAAAAATTGGTAAAGTATTATTGGTTCCAATAGAAAAGGTTAACATTTTAATAAAATTTTTGTAGTTTTCAAAATTTTAAACATCAGCTGGCTGAGGAGCCAATGAGCTAAACGTTAAAATTTTAAAATTCATGGGCAGCATGCATGATGCAAAAATATGTGAAAAGGTAAGCCATGGATACAATGCTTTTGTAATGAATCATGCACACATACAGAAAGAAAAGATTTTGTTAAAAACTTTCTTCTTTTTTTTTAAAAAACTTTCTTCTAGTTTTAACATAATTTCTTTAGTGGTGTTTTAGAGCAGGAGATAGAGGAAATTATTGTGTTGAGAGACAAACTACCAAACTCATTTTATGTCCTTAACCTATTCAAAGTCAGCTTTCTCATTAGCTTAAAAGTTTTGGTCAAATTCTACTTTTAGCATACAAATGTGATTTTATGTATGTGCTTGTTTAGGGCTTTGTCTGTCTGGTTCTAGACACATTAAGGAGAGTAATTTATGAGCTCCTTATGAATAAGACTTGATTTTTGTTCTTTCTATAACTAGAAAGTTATAGAAAGTTTTCAGTAAGTTTATATAAGTTTTCAGTATATAGTTTGCATAAGAAATAATTCCACTTCATCTCTAGAAGTTCTCACAGTGCTATGTCTTTTTGGCTGGATTCGATTAGTATGTCCAAAGATACCCAGAGGAACATCAGCCGTGATGAATAAGACCAGACTTCCACTGACTGCGTTCCTCTGAATTGTGCTTTTGGTTTGACTGAGGGATACTGCTGGGAGTCAGCAAAGATTGGAAAATACTGAGGCAGTAGTATGCAGCAGAATCATGTTTTCACAGCTGGGAATGGTCAAGTATATGCACTGGTGTCAATGTCTTTTTTTTCCTTACGAACAAAAATGAATGGAAATATCTCACTAGATGGCCAACAACTCAAAATCTGTAGCTGTATCAAAGGTGTCAGCACTAATCTGCATTCTCTGAGGCTAAAAGTCAAAGAAAAGGAAAACATATCAGAAAAGTTTCTTTTTCTCATTCATGCAATATTCTCTCTACAGTATTGTATTTCTTCTCAAGCGTTCTGCTTGACTGCTGATTTGAAGTGCTGAACGAGAAGTTTTTAATGCTGCCAACTTTCCTCTTGTTGAACCACCAGGCAATTCACTACATGTTTTCTCTTGTATGGGCTTTTAGTGTAAATGGTGTTCTGTTCTGAAAGGACTGATGTTCAGACACTCAGACTGTGTGAGTCAGACTCTGTAGAATGCATTTGTGTGGTCTGCAGCACATAGGAAATTCACCTAAAAATGTGTTGTGCAGAGAACTCTGGAAGAAAATTCGGGCAATCAGGATATGAACCCAGAAATTAATACTTAATTGTTTAAAACATCCTGCATCTGGTAAAATTTGTCTAATTTGGTCAACACAATGACAATATATCTGTTCTTATTTTGTCCTATGGCCATTCTCCCTGCACAGTAGCCATAGTTGTTTCTTATTTTAGTTTTTATGTCTGAGGAACCATTTTTTATCCTCTTGAAATATTATAAAATGCCTCATTAAGCCTGACTTCCAACAAGTCTTATGCATTTAAATTTCTATTTTTAAAAAATAATTTTTTCATATGCTTAATTTTCAATAGCTTTGTAGTACTAATCAAACTGTTACCTATCCACAAACCAGGAGCACCTGTAAGCCTTTCTCAGTATATTGTGTAATGCAGTGTATTTTTAAATTTGATGCCACTGTGTGAAATATCTCATGGATTTAATGACTATAACATACAACACATTTAATAATAACCAGAGTTTCTGTCACTTCCCTGTGTTACAAATACAGTGTTCTATTTATAAAGCATATAAAACAGAAATGTCATGTGGGGAAAATGTGGGAAATGTCAATGTGGGGAAAAACTATGCATTTCAGTAATAAAAAATGCACCACACCTAAGAGATTTATACATTAAACGAGTTTTATCATTTGCTTAAATTTTTACCTTTAAAGTAATTGTTTTTGAGTGCAAGCTAAGAGCCTAAGTTTAGGCATTCTAACATCTTAAACAGTTCTCAACGCAAGTCATGTGCTTGTTTAATCTTAGACTACCCTCTGGAACAGGAGTGGAACTAGACTACATGATTTCCATGACACTTCAAAATATCAGTTTTTTAATTTCCAAAGCATACAAAATACCATCAAGTGTTAACTTGCTCTGTCACTTTCCTAAACTTTATTCATAGACAAAATAATTTTGCATTAAAAGCAGTGGCATCATAAACCTCTGAAGTAAACAAAACATTTTTATATTTTTAGAGATGTATAAATTCAGGATTATAAATGGCATTCCGTCTTTACTGTTCTCCTTTGACAATTTATCTCTCACCCTTGACTTCTCTCTGTGACGATTCTTGATTGTATATACCTCTGTGAGACTTGAATCTTTGTGATTATATAAATACTTTATTTAAAAGGTAAAATCTCCCTTAATCAAAATTACAAGTATGAATATCCAGCAGCCAAGGAAATGCTATTTATTGTTCAAATTTATTTTCAAATTTATTTATTTTTCAAACATATTAAATTTAAACATACCTTATAGATTCTAGTATATACTAATATGGAATAAATAACTTGTAAAATTTTAGTAAGAAAAAGAAATTATATACTTCCAAAATCAATAAATGACACTAGATGCATTTATGTTTTTGAAAACCTGCTGCAAATATTGATATGTCTCTTAGAAACTAAATGCAGTTTAGTCAGATTTTGCAGTTAGAGAACAGTTGATTTTCAAACCTGTTTTTCTGGTCATAGTAATTAATCTGTTCCAACTGTCAAATCAAATAAAAAAATCAAAATTTTTACGTCACATATACTTCAACTGAAATAATTCCAACAAGGTAATGTTTCAGTGCTGACATGCAGATAATAATGTTTAAAAATATCTTAAGGCTGTGAGTGCCTTCCCTGTACATTGCTGTTTATGTGGCAAAAAACACAACAGCCATTAGAGGACTGATATTTCTAAAACAGAGCAGTCCTTTAAAGTACCATATTAAAATGAACTCCTAAAGCCATTTCTGGTGTTATGCTTTTAAGGGCCAAAATAGGTTTCACAAAAGAGTAAAAATCAGGAAAAGATTCTTGAGCTTTCTTGATGGTAATAACAGACCCCTATCATCTGTTACCTGCATCACTAAAATGTAAGGGCGAGGCATACAGTGTTATTTCTATCCAGGTAATATGCTAAAACAAATTGGATATTTTTATCAAGTACTTTGTTATCAACTCAATTGAAATGTTAAAGGACTCTGGTTTTGCATTTATCTGAATTCTGATAAAGTAAAACTTTGACTAAACGCTTGGCTTATCTTTAAGAATTACATTACTCTGCTCCTCTGTTTCTCTGAAGGCTACAAATGGATCTAAATCCGTTTTGATCATGACAATTTTCCTGTGTACAATTGCACACACATTTGTACAAAAATGACATTTGCATATGTTTATAAGAATTACGTATTAGCAACCATCACATTAGTAGTTTAGTATCCTACATTCTTCTTTCAAAAGGAATCTAACTTTTAACAAAAACAAATTTAGGAAACCTGGGGGAAAGAGATTTGAATTACTATATTGTAGAGGTAAGTTGTTAGGAGGTTTTATTTTATGTTTGAGTAATGTTGCACTTTCTACCTCCAGTAAGATGCTATCCTATCTCATATTTCATATTGTCATTCTACATGTAGGTCAGGACTTTCTTGTCATTTGGTTGGAAGACAGTGTTAATTAAAATGAAGATAAATTTTGCCAAGATCTAATGTATTTTTCTTATCCAAACATGAGGAACTTGCAAAAAAAATTAATAACATATTCCATTAAATAACACATGGAATCTAGCCCAACCCCTTTCCAAGCTGCCTTTGCTTTCTTTTTTACACCTGCTTTAAAATAAAGCTCCTTGTCCTCCACGTTCCTTAACGTAGCTTCTAGAAAGATCTGTTTCATGCACTTCTCCATAAATTAGTTGTTGTGATGATCTCAATAGGATTGGAATCACATGTTGACGCGTTAAAGTCAGTCAGGTGTTCATGATATCTTGGATCTCTGTGGATAATTTATAAATTGCAGCTGTTCAGTTTCTTACTGATTAGATCATGTTAGGGACTGAGATGGAGGTACTGGTTTTGACTGGGACGATTTTCCTTGTAGTTACTCTGACTTGGATTTGTGCTGAAAACAGCATTGATGTCGCAGGGATGTTTTAGCTCTTGCTGAGCAGTACTTGCACACTGTTAAGGCCTTTTGTACCCCTCAGACTGCCCCACCAGCGAGGAGGCTGGGGGTGCACGGGGAGTTGGGAACGGGTGCGCTAAGGACAGCTGACCCCACCGACCAAAGGGCTATTCCAGACCATATGATGCTTTGTTCAGCAACAAAAACTAGGGAAAGAGGAAGGTAGTGAGGGGATCTTTGAATTCGCTTCCCAAGTCATCATAAGATGTGATGCACTATTGTTTTCCTGAAGATGGCTGAACACTGGCCTTCTGGTCGGAAGTGGTGAGTGAATTCCTTATTTTGCGTTTCTTGCTTGTGGAGATTTTGTCTTGCCTGTTAAATTGTCTCTATTTCAACTCAAAAGTTTTCTCACTTCTGTCGTTCCCATTCTTTCGCCTAATCTGAAGTGGGGCAGTGAGTGAGTGGCTGTGTGGAGCTTGGCTTCCCACTGGGGTTCAGATCACAACAATGGAATATTGCATCTGAGAAAATTAAAAACTGAGTGTAAATGGTTTGAGAGCACAAATTTTCAGTGCTACTTGCTTTAATTTTCAAGGCCAGTGGGTTGACATACTTGAGTACTGGATAGCAGTCAGGTATTTTAAACCTTAATTGTTGAGATTAATTGACTACATTAATTGACATTCATTTTGGTGAATTTCTATACCAATTTGAAGTATTTGCCACTTACAGTTATGGAGAGGCTGGTATGAGTTGTAGAAGTACATATCTGATGACAACATCAGAAAATAGGTACGTCAGTACCAGAAATGGCTAGGAGCTTAATAAGGTTAAGTAAAGGGAATACAGAGAATGCTGGAATCAGTAGGCTTTTCTGAGTCACCAAATAGTTTACAAATTAGATGCAGATTTTTGACTCCTTGTATGTCTTATTCTCCAAGTTTACAGAAAGCTGTTTTGTAAGATTAGAGTATAAAAAAGACAGAAGAATAATGTGATACACCATTGGAATTCTAAAAATATCACTGAGTGGGTCTATTGTTTTGATTAACGTGTAACAGATCTGGGATTATCTTGTATTTATTCCATTACCTTCATATATTATATTTGGCTTTAATTACACCATCAGAGAAATAAAAATGCTTTCAGTAGGCTTTTTTTTTTTCTTAGCTTCCTTTAAATCCACCATATATTTATTTGTGTATGTAAATAAAGCAAATGTTGGCATACATATAAAATATCAGTTTTTAAAAGTGTGTATAAAATTTGGGGTGTGTAGTGACAACATCTATATAACCACTCTTGTTATCTATCATGCTTTCAAAAGCTGGACACAATTGTGAATGGGTATATCCCAGATTTATTGGAGGCTCTTGAACAGCTGTAATCTCCCCATCTTCGCTGTCTGGGATGCGTAGTATTTTACATTATAGAAACAACATCAATATTGTGACTAATCTCACCCTGAATCTCAGCATAAATGTGTAAGAAAATATGGTACACTGCAGATTCCTTCCTATTCCTTAGGATGGATGACAAAGAACAAGATTGACCGGAGCTTCTGTATTTACACCACTGGAATACAAATAGTAATTCTCAGTGGCTTTTTGTTCACTTTCATGTTTGTTAAATAATCTAATTCTTCCCAGGTCCCTCTAGACTGGCTATTGATTTAAATGCTTTAATAAAGAGATGGCAAACATAGTAGGTAATAATATATTTTAAAGCAGACAGTATTTTGCATAAAGAAATTTCATTCCATGGTCAAACAGATTTGTAAAATGATTTTAGGCTGCAAAACCCAACATTTTCAAGGCTTTTCTCTTCTTGTTTAATAATCATGCCAGTTCGGTCTTACTCATTGTCTTACTTCCAAAGATGATATACTGCAAATAATAATATAAATATTATTCAGGTATTGTATCTTTAAAAATACAAAGCTCTGTTCTGATCTGAAAACCTTTTTTTAGTGCATTAATATTTTCTCAATATTTGTGGATTGTCATTCTTCCTCTTGTCCCTTATAATAAAACTGGCCAGACATAAACCCTGGAATTTTGATTTCTTCTCTATTTCTTTTGCAGTAAACATTGTTGACTGGATTGATTTTTTTTTTTTTTTTAAATGCATTTCAAATTATTCCACCAGCTATGATTTTTTTTTTATTTTTGCACTATAGCTATTTCACATTGCTGACAGACAAATCTTCCTTTTAAAACTTAAAAAGGAAACTTTGCACAGTGTGGACAAATTAATTTTCTTAATTCTTATTAAAGAGTTTACTTGAGAAAATATTTTAAAAAACCTTCTCACATGCTAATAATCATTGAACACTGTTGGGATTTTTTATGAAACCAGACAGCATTTATTAAATGGGTTTATTTGGCTTGAGTTTTCTGGAATAACTATATTGAGCTCTCCTAGTGTTAATATCTAACATATACATATGTATATATAAGATACCCCTGTTAAAGAAAATCTATGTGATCCTCACTTTAAAATTGGGGAGAATATTGAGGCCATGGGAAGATATTTACTTAAGGTCAGTCACCCACTGTCTGCAGCAATTTGCCTTTTTCCTGCAGGCATGTCGTAAGAAGTTAGGCTTAAAATTAATGAATTAATAGAAATTTTGCAGTTGGGACTTTGCAAGGTATAGACAAATTTTCATAACTGATGCAACAGTGCCTTTGCCTTGTGCAGCCTTTACTACACACATTTAAGGAGCAATCACTTCGCAATATCTTTTTTTTACTTTAAGAAATCATCCCTCCCAAGCAGACAGAAACAAGCAATATCATACCTTTATATGACAAAATCTATTAAATAAAATGTCCTTGCAAGAATGATGGCAAGTCACAGTGTTTAGAATCTCAAACCTTTGACACAATGGGGCTTGTTTTCTTACTGGTTATTTCCAGTTCACTTCGATGCTGTGTCTAAGTGCAGCAAAAATTATTGCATTTCTAAAACTCCTGTTTCAATTCATGTTTTATTGAAGAGTTTGAATATACTCTATTGGTAAAAATGGATAAAATTTCATGTAAACTTCATCTCTAGAGGATGCTGTTACTAAAGTGGCTCAGTTATCTCAGTGTGAAGTGATAGGGAAGTGACCTGAGGTTCCCAGCATCTTACAGTAGATTATCATAACTATGAAATAATACCTATGTATACAAGTGTCTCAGAAGAAGCTGAGATTCTTAGGTGGTTTTTAGGAATGAATATTGTAGATATGATTGCAGATAAATTTCAGTTTATTCTTATAAAATAAAAGAAAGTTATGTGCATTTTCATGACTGCAGTGTATCTCTTCCTGAATATTCAATAACTTGGTACCTTGCCAGGTATGCACCCATATTACTTTTTCATCCTTCAATATTTAAGCATTTTAAACAGGAAAGATGTTGCAAAGTATTTTAACATGTGAATAGCAATAACCAATTGGAATTGGATTGTAAGTTACAAATATAACCTGTGTCTTATTATAAGTCAAACTTTGTTGGTTTTTGTTCTATTAAAATCTACCATCTTCCTTACATTAAGCAATTTTGTTTCCTTCTCTATAGAAAGTTGCAGTTACTTCAATGCCCTTTAAAATACATCTCTAATTTGGAGTCATAGAAGAAGATCAACATTTTTTCTTTACATGGAAGTCAGTGTGCTCTCTGAGAGACAAACTATTTCATTTCTTGGTATTTTTGCAGCAGCTCCTAAATAATTTCTTGCCATAACTGCTAAGTGAGAAAAAATTTTTCCAGGATCTGCTCTTAGGCTAAGCAATAAAATGAAAATTAAAAAAAAGAAAATCTATTAAGTGTTAGTATAATAGATATTCTGCTGCCAATTATTATCACTGACCTGTTTTACAAATTTTTAGTGAGGTCTTCCTTCATATTTTGTTATATAGTTAATTTGGAATTTGAAAAACTATGGAAATTTGACTTTATATTATTTTTTTTGTAAACCCAGAGGCACTATGGCAGTTCAACTTTATGGGTAGATTTACTAGAGGATTTGGGCAATAACATCTAAAATGTAGATCCTCAGAATCCTTGTCTGGCATGAAAGAGGCTCAATTCCTTGGGCATGTAAATTTCTCTTAGCAAAATCCTATAGATATCTAATTTTCTGCTGAAGGGTATGAACAGATAGTTGAAATTCTGACAACACTAATCTGTTTGGAAGCTCTCTCCTGTCTAAACTGCAGTGGGAGTCATAAATTATGGGTTTCTGTACCTGTCTCTGTGCAGAGCCTATTTCTGAAGGCATGGTAAGCAGGAAATAAAATGGTAGCTTTCAGTCTTTATTGTGTAGCAGCTGCCTGTAGCATTTTAATAAATATAAAATGAAAAAAATATGATGGAAGAGTTTTACGCAAGACATGGTATATGTAGCATGCTACTGAGATACATGGAGTGATTTCACAATACTAATAGAAAACAAGACTTCATAAACCTTGAAGTGTTGTCCACTTATTATCTTTTCAAACCCTATGAGAAAAAGTTTTAATCCAATATCTCATATAGGAAAGCATAACTCAGGGCAACCATTCCCCTGAGCTGGTAGATAGGAACTTAAAGCAGAATAGCTTCCGCTATCAAACAGGAAAAGAAGTTAGTGACCTGCTGAGCCACCCAGACATTCCCAAGTCTATGGGACTGGATGGGATTTATCCAAGAGTACTGAGGGAACTGGTGAAGAGCTCACCAAGCTGCTCTCCATTGGTTATCATCATCCCTGATTAATTGGGGATGTCTCTTTCAGAGGACTGGAGGTTGGGCAATGTGATGTCCACCCATAAGAACAGTTGGCAGGAGAATCTGGAGAGCTCCAGGCCTGTCAGCCTGACCTTGGTGCTTGGGAAGGTTATGGAACAGATCATCTTGAGTGCCATCACACGGCACACACAGAACAGGCAGGGGATCAGGCCCAACCAGCATGGGTTTAGGAATGGCACATCCTGCTTGAGCAGCCTGAACTTTTATGACTTTCTTTTCCCTCAAATTTTCTTAGAGAAAATAGTTTTCTGTCCAATGCAACCTCCTTCCATATGTGTGGTTAAATACGTTATGTACAGAATACTTTTTCCAGGAAAATGCATAAGTTTTAACAACGGCATTAAAAATGCTAGCATGGAATTTTTCATGACTGCTAATGTTTTATTCTTATTTTTTGTTTCTCTGACCCTGTGATTTCTGATTACATCTTGTAATTCTTTGTCCATTTCTGTGACGGACAATTCCTAAACTTTCTGTCTGGGCTATGAATTAAGGAAGAACTATGTAACAAAACTGGAACAATATTTTCATATAGAAGGATGCATAGAAAGTGGTGTGATTACACAGAGGAAAACAACAGATCAATAGATCGTGCTGTAAGGCATTTTCTTTAACTTCTCAAGTAGTAACATAATGATTTGTCTTAATAAATGGAAGACAGAAAGCTCATATGAGTAACACAGAATGAAGGGTCAGTCTTATTCACCCTTGTCCTTCCTGAGATTTCTGAACTTCTATCACATATGCTGTAAATCATATCTTTTTCTAAGCCGAAAGCACTTGACCACCACACTTTTCGATATATGGAGGCGGTTTGACCATCTCTGTCACCTTTCTTTGAACAATTTATGTTTATCTGTGCTATATTCTTCCTTTGGGTGAGAATAACTGCACATAGTGCTCAAGTTGTGAGCAAGTCATGGGTCTGTGCAGTGGAATAAGGGTTTTTTTGGCTTCTCATTCTTTTCTAATAGAAAAGCAAACCAAATGCTAGAAATGGGTCTCTAATACTGAGCTGGCGGTTTCATGGAGCTGCCTGTCACCAAAATCACTCCTCCACCTCCCCCCTGCCAAGATTCTTTGTTTGGTTGATATGTAATTTCAGTATCTCTTGTGAATATAAAATGTGAAGCTGTGATTATTCCATACAAGTCACTTTATATTTGTCTACCTTAACCTTCATATGACATTTTACTGATCAATCAGTTAATCTTACAAGATGCTTCTAAAATTCCTCCATGTCAAACTTCATCTTTTATGTGAGATAGACTCACCAGCAGACTTAACTCCTAATTTTGTTTTGCTGCTACATATGGCTGTGGATTAGTGCAGATCCCAACTCAGATCCCTGCAGACTTCTTCTAGTGACATTTGTTTGGTGACTGTAGGGAGACTCAAAATGTGTTCCTACTCACCTGTTTCCTGCCTGTAAGTAAAATATTTAGGTATGCAGGACCTTCACACTTCTGATGTGCTCTGCTCATACGCTAGGGCTGATTAGTTTTTTTGAAAACCATGGAAATGATATCATTCAATTTTCCATTAATCTTGTGTGCTTAAGAACTTTACCTGCATGGCAGACTTAGTTAAATAACCTAGAGCACAACTGTCTGTAAATAAATTGCATGGTTTCAAATAAATTAATGTAAGAACCGAAATGGATAGCATAAGTGTGCTGAAGTTAGTCGGTGTGGGGACTTGGGTGGAGACTTGTCACTGCTTCATTTCTTTATTCTCTGTATTTGCTTGGGAGAGATACGAAAGGCTGCACAGGAAATTCAGGAAGAAGAGGAAATAACGTATGTCAGGGAAGTACTTCAGGAACAGATTTTTTTTTAGAATATGAAAATGCTGTAAGTACTTCCTTAAAGAGTTTGCAGCAATGACTCATCTGTCATAAGTGTAGAAGTGCTGAATTTTTATTCAGCCGTTGTATGTTGAGTACTTCATTGCGATGACAAATGCTTTACAATTATATTATTTTGTCGTTGCGAACAGGACTTGGAGAACAAAGTGATAGCATGTCTGGTTTCTGTTCTAGGAATACAGAATAACTGATGATATGCAGAAACATGACAGCAGTTGGTTTGTTTTGCTCCTTCTCACTTCAATAATGACTATTTGAAACACAACACCATTCAACCAATATGCATCTCTTGAGTGCTGCTTCCTTCAAAAACATAATCTGTTAAAACAGAAAACTGAAAGTGGGAGGAGAGAAAGAGGACTCAAAATCACTGATAAATCTTATAAAATCACTTTTCACTGAAATAAGACTGATTTCTTAGCTTGTTTATTCCTTGGGTATCACAACATGTATTTCAGGGAAGTGGAAAACAAACAAACTCAATACAAATGAGAAAAACCAACAAAACTCCTCTCAGAAATATCTTTTGAACCTTTGTATTTTATTTTTTAATTGACTTTGGCTAAATATTTTTTATTGCACTGAAATAATCAGTTTGGCTGATTAAAATATCAGCTCTTCTTGGATTGCTTTAACCTGTCCCTCGTGAGGCATGGCAGAAAACACATGTAAAAACTGAGAGGTGTGTGCTTTCCAAGGGTTGCACACCTTGGAATGACCTGTACCATTACCTTTTGACTCCTGTATTTCAGGTAATTTACGTGGATAAATTTCTACAGAATACATAGGTAAACTGATTTGTTGCTTTTGTCACCAAATATTGAGTCCTATAGAGGTCAAAGATTTTTACAGTACATATTTTGGTGAGAATTTGCACATATTAAAAAGCCAACTGATAGGATGAGTAGTAGTTGAAATTAAGACTGTAGGGAAAATCATGTAAGGAAAAAGGAAAATTATGTGCTCCACTGATGTATTAATTACTAAGGCTAAAATAATGATTTATACTAATAAAATAGTTGTTCACAGGATTGTTCCATTTTGAGTGATAAATCATATATAGCTGCAATGGAGAATATTTTTAAGCAGATATAATAATCAGGAAATTTATTTAATTTTGAAGATTCTTAGATATCCAGGTCTTGAAATTCTGTAAGTGAATTTTATTTCAAAGCATTGCCTACAAAACAAGTAAAGAAGGAACTGTGTCTGGATTTCAGAGCTCGATCCTGAAGAAATCCAAATAACATTTTAATTAAATGAGGATCTCATAATGGAATGAGTTTTCTAGCAAGATCTTTGACCATTGGGGGTCTGTGACCGAGCAGGGTTTATTAGCACGAGAGTGACTCTATGCTGACTCAGTGGTACTGCCCTGAAGAGTACCTGTGCTAGATTCTTTTCGCTGTGGTACAAAGCTGTGCTGCACTACTTTTTGCACAGACCTTCTCTTCAGTTATCCTTGTGTGGCACAACATTTTCTATTATGATGGAGTCCCTTGGAATCTAAACTGCCTCTGAAGGCAGTGGGCAAAAGCTCAGAAATTGGTCTCCTGTTGTTTACTAGCTATTTATTCTCCCAATGAAAAGAAGATCATCACCTGTTTCAGACAAGATAGTTTTTTCCACTGTACTACCAGCCTATTTCTGAAACTTCTTTAGTGATTGAGAAGGAAACAACAGTTTCACAAAAGGAGATCTTTTCTTATTTCATTTCCTGTTGCACATAAGCTATTTTTTCTTCCAAGACCATCAATTTGACCGTACTGAAAACTGCAATTTGTTTTGTATTTCCCAGGTCTTTTGAACTTCTACTTGCATTGGGCGTTTTGTTGTTGTTTAGGTGGAGGTTTCTTTGTTTGTTTGTTTTTCTTGGGTTTGTTTTGTTTGGGTTTTTTTTGGTTGTTGTTTGGGTTTTTTCCTTGGGGTTTTTTTTTTTTTTTTTGTGGTGGGTTTGTTTTTTTTTTAAATGAAACTTAGAAATTGAATGGAATTTCAAGTAGCAGATGATGAAAACAATTCCAAAAGATCATTCTCTCTGATTTTAAGGTCATCTTCATACACTTTTTCCAGCAAGAAAATACCTTTAGTATTTTTACCAGTTACAGGTATAAATCTCTTCTGTGTTTTCTGAAAGATAAAAATAGCCTCTTCATTTTGTGAGAGATTTTTTTTGCTCTTCTTTTCTTACCTTTCTCTCCAATTCCTCCTACATCAGTAGCTTACATTAAATACTAAATTTTAGGGGCAAATAATTTGATATTAAGTCAAGTTAAAAAAAATCCATAATTAATAATTTTGCATTTATATCTTCAGAGTACATCTTTAGAGTAGAAAAATATTTGGCCTCTCATATTTTAAAATAATACCATTAATGAGGGAAAAATTAGGAGAAGTTAGGCTAGAAATATAGGATGTGTCTGTGTTGATGAGTTGGGTCAGATTTTGATTGCATCATTTGCTAGCCCTGCCTGCATTTTCTGCTGAATAAAGTCCTTTTATTGACCCACTGTTTGTCACATAGATACGAATTTAAAAAGACCTTGCAAAGTTTTCAACTTGGAACCATTGGAAGCATAATTGGAAGACAAGTGAATGTGCTTCTCTTCAGCAGTATGAAAAGCAGGAGAAAGGCAAGCATTTCTCTGTTCAAAGGCAGGCTCAGTTATGAGATCTCACAGTGAATTTGTCTTTTCCAAAGGATGTAGCAGTGAATCTGGCTTTTTTTGGCCTTTCTAGCTGACTAAAAAGGTCAGGCTGCATCGTTAGGTCAGGCTATCTGTGATAGACAGAGCCACCACAATGGTCTAAGTGATTAAGCAAAGAGATGTCAGTTCTATCTCACTGTCCTGAAAAGCAATTATTGAATGAAACCTTAAATTTCAGATAAAGACTTTTTGCTGTTCATTTAACAGGTATATTTTAAAAGCTAACAGACATTTGAGTGGATTTTTTCCCACCACTAATGGCCTATCCTATAATTCTTTCAGGTCAATCTATGATTAGAAGGGAATTGTTCAGACACATAAAAGGAGAGTTCCTTTAGGCTTCAAGAAACTTCAAGATATTGTAAGCCTATAAAAATGGAGACTGCATAAGCTCTTTGGGCAGCCTGTAGAGACACTACATTTAAAATACTTTATGGAGATGCAGAAATACCTGTTGCAAAACCAAGAAAGATTTGGGTGAAAGATGTCTTGAATAAAAAAATCTTTTTCACAGAGAAAATCTTATATTTTCATTGAAATCAAAATTAAGGCCTGTATTTTCCCCCTCTACAAAACCTTTATACCTTTATAAGGCAATATCCTTTTTGTTTGTTTGTTTATACTGAGAGGTTTCAAGAGTGTTAGTTATACTTTACATTTCTCTCTTTGAAATAATTTTAATTTCAACTCAGTTTCTCAATTTCCAAGCAAAGTTTTGGATTATGACTCAGCATAGCAGGTGGCATTTGGCAAGTAAAATACCTGTAATGGAAATGGTCCACAGTACTCAGTGTCTCTTTTAGTTGTCATTCATGTAGTGACTCACCACCTTGAGTATTAACCTAGTGTACTTATGCTACTTGCTTGAGATATCAAGTTGCAGTTATACTTCCTGCAGTTAATTCCTTGGAAAAAAAAGAGATGAGATGATCTTCATCAGGTTAGTAACAGTGTCTGGCATGCCAAATATTGACGCACGTTCAAGGAAAAATAGTAAAAATGCTTCCTCCCCAGTTCTTAGTGTAATAAAAGAAATTATCTTAATTCTAAGGGATTAAAATGGTCCAGTAAAAATTTTGAATGATTCAGCTGTCTCTTTATAATTGCCAAATATAAGACTGCAAATCTAGTGGGATCTATGTAAGCACTAACAAGTTTATTTAAAAATATTTTTACTTAAAGTGTTATTTCTCATGCTGTTCATATGTTATAATATGATCTGCAACGATGTTTTTAACAAGTGTTTTCCAAAGCAAGTCACAGGAACACCAAGTAAGATCAGTATTTTCAACAGTTTAAATTCGATTTCTCTGTATCTTTTCCTGAATGGGAAACACCTCTTAAATCGATTTATGCCTCTTTGGTTGCATCTGCTTAGAAAAAAAGTCTCCAATTAAAGTCTAAAATCTTCCTGTTTTTTCCTGACACACTAAAGAGTACACTTATAAATCTTGTTGTATCCGATTATGTGGTTAAAATAATGTTTATGACCCATTAAAATAGTTTTAGAGGGACATGGTGCAAACATTACTCAAACTTTCTTTGAAAAGTGGTTGCTGGTTGTGCAGGATGCAACCTCCTGCTTCTCTAGGATTAACCGCAGACAACACTTTACTTGAGCTCATTGCTTAGAAGGTAGGCTGGCAAAGATCAGCACCTTATCCATTAAGCCATCAAGGTTCTTCTTTTTAAATAGCAGATGTGAAGCTTAAACTCAAACCACAAGTGTAAAGTTCAGGAGTCTTAGGTGCAGTGTATATTGGTATTCAGTGTTCTAAATGTCAGTACACAATGACAGACTATCAAACACGTTGAATCATATCACTGAAAGCCAGGAGACAGAGCAATTTTCAGCTAAGTCCAATTTATGTTTATAAATGGAAAGCTCAGTTTGAGCCCTACTTAACTGAACAGACAATGCCTGCATGAGGTTAGATTTTTATATGAGCCTGCTTATCTCTAATTATATGCTAATCAATTTCATTTCTCATTTAAACTCAAACTGGGAGGCTTCCTTGTAATAACCAACTCACATTGAAGCAGCAAAGCGGCTTTGTATTTACCACATCAGCAGGGTTTAATTGCACATTTGGACAATGAAAATTAAGATGGATTCATTTTCATTGTCCTTGCAATGTAGCAGTGTACAATGCACTTTTAGTTTGAGCTGACACATTTATGGTAGAGGTATTAAACTATAATATCCAAATATTTGCTAACACATTGCCAAGCTATTTTGTTCATATTGTTTTCTAAATGATGCAGATTGGATGCGCACTGTTGTATTTTCCACCACTTAAAAATACTGACGCTAATTGTATTACTTTGGTATGGCATAGGTCAAAAGAATAAAATTAGGACAAGGTTGCTTTCTATAAAAAAGAGACATAGTCCAAATTACATATGAGGAGCACAGACATATTTCCTAGTGCAAGTCCCCAAGGAAGCTATGAAAAGCATGCTATATTGCTAAACCTGTGTGCAAATACCAGGTAAAAATCAAATTCATTTTTGGGCACTGCAGGAAAAAAAATTGGAGACATGGCAGTATCTTTTTCTGCTCCTACAGATGATGATTTGAAGCGCTCTTCAATCATTGCAGTTAAAAGTTTTATTTCTTAATCATGGATTTTAATTATGCAAGCCTTTAAGTAGTTTCTACATCCATGACTGTGAATATACCCAAGGACTTTACTGAGTCCAGTACAAGATAAATTCAATATCCAAATATTTGTGTGAGCTACTCTTTTAAAATGCACAAATTAATATCTTCATGAAATATGTCTAATTTATCTGATTTCCATTTGAACCTTTTGACACATATTGAAGTTGCATTTGTATGAAAATTCTATCCCAACAGAAAATATAATAATACTGTAATATTCAGTAATACTGAATAAATCAGGTTTCTGAAAAGACAAAATTAAATCTTGTATTGATTCTTATAGCTAGGTTCTTTAGTTAGACATTAACAGTTAATGTAATAAGATGTAAAAAGTAATATTGCATTAATTGCTCTGAATTCATAATAATTTATTGTCACTCTTAGTATAAACAGTTCCATAGAGAGTTTGTGGGATACTGTGCAGTTCTTTACTGCATTCTTCAGATACACTGAATGGCACGCCAAAGCCATTCTTGTACAATTGCTGTTCAGCATGGCAAGACAAAAATACTTTTATTTATAGTACTATTTCTACCAACTAGACATTTTGAAAACACCCAGAACCGCTGGTCTTTGATCCAAGGCAATCACACTGTGAGAAAAATAAAGCCCTTGTAAGTAAATTTTGACTGTGAGGAAGTGTTTTATATTGTTCTGGTGTTGAATGTTGTGTTTAGAGTGATCCTCTTTGCACTCACATTGTGACTGAACTGGTAATACATAGATATCAAAACTCACTGTTTTTCAGCTAGAACATTGTAAAAACCCAGTTCATTCACCATTTTTGCAGAAGACCATATAAAATCATTTCATCTCCTCTTAAACTGGAGATTTAATTTACCTCTGGCAAATTAATCAGTTTTAATTTACAAATAACTTATTTCTGTAATTTCTTAAGAGGAGTATTTTTTGTTTTGGTTTGTTTTGTTTGTTTTGTTTTGTTTGTTTGTTTGGAGCAGTGGCCATCTGTGTTGCTGCTGCATGAATTGAAGCACGTGGCACTTCAATCTCTCCACTCATTTTCAAAGTAGTGTATGGTAGAAAATGGTCATTATCAGATGACTGCCATAGCCAATGCTTCTCTCATGCAGAGAAAAAAGTAAATAATAAGAATTGAATCTGTGCAGTTTCAAACAGGGATGTGAGTGAACATAACAAAGCATCTCTTTTGGCTGATGAACTTGTGGAGCTCATATGTTGTGCCAACATGAAGAATTGCATCTAGCAAAGGCAGTCTGAGGCTCTTTGAATAATACTTACAATTCAAAACTGGTGATCACATGGGATATGAAATATAAATATTTATTCAGACTTTTAGGAAGTGGCCAAATAGCATTTGGTGAAATTCAGAAGTTTTGGATTTTTTTTTACATACTCTTTCCCAAAACTTAAATGATACAGCTGAAGTGTAAAATAATTTCCATCACGCTAGAAAGGATTTTGAGAGTTAATCAGTCTGTCAAGTGAAAAAGATTCAGTACCTGGGCAGCAAAACCTCCAGTTTTCCCTGCCTTTACTGAACTACCAGCCACACTGAAGTAAATTGCAAGCTAAATATAGATCATGTGTAGTTAGGTTTTCCCTTCAAATCAGAATTGAACAGAAACATGGATAATTTTTTAAATGTTGACACACCTTTTCTTTATAAACTGGTTGAAGAGATGTTCAGGAAGTATAACTGCATGTTTCAGAAAAGGCAAATGTAACAGAAATTTGTTGGAAATCTTGAATGAAAAATGCAGAATATTATACTAATGTTATCCAAGCGGTGCACAAGACAAATCATGTAAGCAGCACAATGACTACAAAAGTGGCAGAAAAACCTTAGATCTAAATTTTCTATCTTTTGATGTTCCAAGAAAACAAATAGGCAATAAATTTTCTAAGGAGGAAATTTATTTTCATTTTAAAGGTTACTTTTTACAGTTTCATACCTACAGGTTAAAAGTTCAGATTTAATAAAAAGTCAGCTATAAACATATGAATATTATTCTGTAATAATTAAAATACAGTCATCTAAGCAAGTACAAGTATTCTGCAACCATTTATTCTTGTCATTTGTCCACAGTTTTACTATAGCTCTGTATTTGTTGCTGCTGAGTTGTGCTAGCTATTGTCAATTCCTCTGGTCATGTTTCCCCTATCATTACTTGGCAAAATTTATAATGACTTGTTATATCTAATTTAGTGGTTGCAGTTGGTATCTCTGTATGGAGAAAAAAAATTACAGCACATACCTGGATGCTTTAGCTACTTTACAAGGGAGTCTACCAGTTCAGATTTGTATTAGCCCATGTGGGTGCTGTCATTAATTAGGATTTTCCTTTTTGTGGATGTGAGTAAGCTCTCAACCAATTCCAAATGAAAAACTATGACACTGTACTAATGTGGCAGTGAATTAGTACAACACCATACTGAAGTGACTAAGGCCCCTTTTGGTTTGGCATTCAGCCACCTACGACAAGGGACAGAGCTTTAACGTGCTTTCAGAAACAAAGTGAGGATGGAATCCCTGTAAGGTTCAGTTATTGAAAATTTCATCTAATTGTCTCCATTTTAGTACTTTTTAAGATGTAGCACTTTAATGATACTGCTTAATGATACTGAAATTTTGGCCCAAAGTGGCCAAGGCAATCATTCTTTGTTTCAACTGGATGGATTTTAATCAAGTGTCTGAGTGTGGTTGTGTTAGTGTTTCGCAAAACATGATGGTGATAATATTTAGCAAAATGTGCAAGCAGCTTCTACTTGATCTTTTAAAAGTTATAACAACCCTGTATTATGTACTGAAAAGGAAGAAAGAAGCTTTTAGTCGCTCTTGTTATATGGTCACTGCGGCTCTTATAACAGACTGTAAAAGAAAGCCCTCTTGATTCTGTCTTGGGAAATAATGTCTTCAAGTCTCATCAGCTTCTGTTCCTGTGCCATCCACCATTTCATTCCCAGCAGCTTCAATTCTGTTCTGTTTCAGTTGACACAGTCATTTGGTTCTACTTCATCCTTGAACAAGTCTGCTGTATTTTATCTTCTCTGCTTGTCTGAACACATTCTTCTTCTCTATTAGTTCAGGCAGCAGTAGGAATTCACCCATCAGGACCTTCCCTTGTGGACTCTCTTTTGCATTATATCCTCTGCTCAGCACAGGAATAGATTGTTTGACTCCTATCTTGGTAAGAAAACAGAGACCAAGTAAAATGTGTGCGATAAAAAAATCAGTTGAGCAGAACCCTGGGGAAATAGTGTGGAAAATAGGTAGGAAGAATGGAAACACCAGTTGAACAAGAGGAATCTATATGAACAGAGAAGGCTAAGCAGAGCATCTATATTTACAGTTTGATAACATTGGGTGAGAAACTATTATATGATTGCTTTGCAAAGGTATAATATAGGGAAGAAAAATGAATAGGAAGGTATTCTTAGATGAAATGTGTATATATGGAAGCATTCAGCAAAGAAATAAAGATAAAAGAATCCTGTGGATAATACATATATATATATATCTATATATATAGTGAACTCTTTCACTATGTCACATAGAAAAAGAAGTTAAATGAACTCAATATTATAATGCTACTCTTTCATTTATTTTATGTGCATTATTAAGCTGAACGAGGACCATGAACCAATTAAAGTTCATGTCTAAAGAGCATTTAGGACTATCTAAAAGAGCTATGATTCCACTTTCTAAAAATAAAACGTTGTATTTCAGATGAAAAAATATCTAATTTAGTTCCATCTCTCTTTCTGAAAAGTACTTGAGAACAGAAAGAAAAAAAAACCTTGAAACAAATTTGCAGTGAAAAAACCATGAGCAATCTCAGACTAACAGAAAGGGAAAGAAAAGGATGAAAGAGCAGAGTCAAACAGAATTTTAAGAGTCAAATGGAATGTGTATGAGATGAGTTCTCTCTATAATTAACGAAGGACATTCATAGCTGCTTTAGTGTTGTTAAATAGTAATGTGAATATTACACAACAGGAATTTTGTAGATAAATAGTAAAATTGCAGGGATCTGGTTTTTACTTTTTATCACAATTAATAAAGTGTTCAGAAAAACTGGCAAGATAATTTCCAGTGTATTACCTCACATGCTGTATTTCAGATTTGTCAGAATATGTTATTTATGGTGCAAGCTTCCAAATCATCACAGAATGGCTGTAGTGGGAAGGCACCAGAGCAGGAATGGATGTCATGAGCAAGATCACCCAGAGCTAGTTGTCCAGAACTGTGTCTAGATGGCTTTTGAATTTCTGCATAGATGGAGACTCCATAACTGCTCTGGGAAACTTTTGCAAGAGTAAAAAGCTTTTTCTGATTTTCAGAGGGTCTCTCTGTTGTTTTATTTCATGCCCATTGCATCTTCTGCTAACACTGGAGACCACTGAAAGGAACCTGGCTGAGTCCTCTCTACACCCTCCTTTCAGATATTTGTGTGCACTGATGAGATCCCTGAGCTTCTCTTCTCGCTACTGAACTGTATCAGCTCCTTCAGCCCCTTACGAAGAGACGTTCTAGACTTTGAACCACATTCAAGGTCTTTTGCTGGGTTTTCTCATTATGTCCATGTCTCTGTTGTACTGTGGAGTCCAGAACTGGTGCTGGCACTCCAAATAAGGCATAACCAGTTCTGTAATCCTGGAACATGTTTCTCTCATTGATGAAGAGGATTTAATTTGTTGTTTAATATTGGGAAAATATTGTACCTAAGATGTTTAGTTTATTGCATCTAGAAGATGGCTCATCTTAGTGTGGGACACAGAACTGAGTAGAAGAGTGACATTCTTGAAGGGGCAAAAGAACTCTTAAAGAGGAAAATATAAATACATTGATCGTCTGTTTTGATGTTTAATTCAATCTCCTTCACCAGACTTTTTTATACTCTGATTACCAACAATCAAAGATTTCAAATAACAAAAAAAAAAATTTAAAATGCTTTCCTGGAACCAGAGCAATTGGGTAAGTTTATGTTCACCTGTATCTTTGTTAACATGACATATTGCAGAGAAAATAGGAAAACCAGAAAAGTCAGAAATCAGAATTTATTTTACATTTTAATATACTTTAAGCTTTTTTCATCTTTTAATAAGTAAGAAAACACATTTTAGAAGACAGTCTGAACATAGTTAACAAGATGTTTTTGAAAGTAAAGCCTTTCTTTTTCTAATGATAACAATTTTATGCTGTACATCTAAAACATTGTCTTTCAGAGAAATCCCTAAGCACTCCCTGTAAAACACTTCCATTTAGAACTCATTCTGTTTACTCAGACATGGCATTGGGATATAATGAGTTTGATATTTGAACAGTAGGAAGCAGCAATATGTTACATTTAGGGAAGAAGGGAGGAGGGACTTTTCCCCATGAAATTTCTAAGATCATTTAAGTGGACAGAATGTAATTAATTGCTACACTGGAATTCAACCAAGGCAGTGGAACTATTTCTTACTTGCCAAAACAAACTAAAAAGTCAAACAGTAACACCGTGGTGTCTTTCATGACAAGTGGTGAGGATTTGAAACGTAAATCACGTTCAATTGATTTAGTGACCAGAATTTAAAATGCTAATCCTTGATACTTGTTATTTTGGGTTTTCTTTTATTCTAAATGTAATGGAAACCAGTTGCTTTCATGACTGGAACAGCCACAAATGCAATTGATCTTGGCTGCCTGAGAAAGCATCTTTGTCAACAGTCAGGGCTGCTGCATTTCTGTCAAAAAAAAAAAAAAAAGACATTTTTCTATGTTGTGCACAGAAATCCCTCTATGGCTTAGAAATCTGGGGTCAGTAATAACAAAATATCTTAAAAAAAACCCAGAAACAACCCTCTGCCAATCTTGGTCCTATAATCAGCGTCAATAATTTGGTAGGTCTCTCCCTTCTGTTTTTACCAGTGAATTGCTCTAATACGTTCCCAAGTTGATTATTTCTTAAACAAAAAAAAAAAAAAAAAAAAAAAAAAAAAACCAAAAAAACACAAACAAAAAAATATTTTTGCTTTGTAGCTCTAAGCATTGCTCTTCTGACAGTATTACTGGTTTTTAGACTATACTAATGATTAATCCATAGCGATATTGTCTTTGTTGGTTTTACAAATTATTTTGAACATTTAGTTTATATGAACTACAACTCTTTTCCATCTGAAATTGCAAGGCTTGCCTCTGTTGGAAACATAACAGCGTGTTAAACAGTTGAAAATAATGCCTTTAAGATTTGGAAATCCAATTAAATTTCTCTTAGAATTGTCAGAGTGTGGGATAGGAAAAGCTTTTGAGAGGGAGTTTAGATAGTGAAAAGCTATGTTGGCTATTAGCAGAATAGGGTGAAAATAACAAAAAGAGTACAAAAAGTTTCTTGAGTGACAAAAATGGTAACATTTCTTTGAAGTAATTTGAAATACCAAAAATATCCAGGAAACAGTCATTCTGTGAAAGTTTAAGAAAATTGTTCACTCGTTCACCTTCATTTACTCTGAGGGTGGCTAAACACTTGAACAGGTTGCCAAGGGAGGTTGTGAAGTCTCCCTCCTTGAAAATACTCAAAAGCCATCTGGACACAGTCTAACTGTCTCTAGGTGTCCCTGCTTGAACAGGGAAGTTGGAGCAGACGACCCGCAGAGGTCTCTTCCACCCTGAAGTGTTCAGTGATTCTGTGATTCCTAGTTCTAGCAATTCCAAGAATTACATTATTCAGTTTTCTTCTGGAAAAACAGAGGTTTTCTACCTGTTCACCTACTCTTCAGCACAGGGTTACTGATAGTTTTTGGTATTTCATTGACTTGTAAGTGATAAAAGAGGAGGAAAGTAAGGTGAAATCTAAGTAACAACCAGTCTTTGAATAAAGACAGGGCACATCTGAAAGTTTATTGACTAGTTCTTTATTCTGTACTTGTCAATGTTCTCCTGCGTTCATAATCAAATCCTTCAAATTTAAGGGCACTGCAGTTTCCCGAACTGAGAGATAGTTCAAATGTCATGTAGTAATAATCTTATCCATTCATGTAATTTCAGTTTAAATTTGAAATTTTAATTTCCATTTAGGGGTGAGTAATGTAATTTAACTACTAATAGAAAATGCAGTGGAAGAAAAAAGTCTTTTTTCTAAACGTTGTGTGCTGATGGACTGTATTATGTGCAATGGCTTTTGAGGATATTATGGAGGATACATTTTCTTATTGATAGAAATCCAGCATGAGTTTGCTAATAAAATTAAATAAATAACTAACAGCAGAAGACTAAATTGTTAATTGAAAAGCTAGGGAACTGTGGGAATTAGGAAATACAAGAGTAGTGGTGTATTTTATATTGATAAAAGTGATTAATGCTTTGGTTATGACAAAACCTTGTTAAGTATACTAAAGAAGGCTTAATATATATTTAGCTGATAATAACACAGAAACATAGAATTACAGAATAACAGACTTTTGAGTTTTGAAGGGACTATCAAGGTCATCCCCTTGTTAGGCAAGGTCACCCAGAGGTAGTCGCCCAGAACTGCGTCCAGATGGTTTTTGAATACCTCCAAGGAGAAAGAGTTCATACTCTCCCTGGGCAGCCTGTGCCAGTGCTCAGTCACCCTCACAATGAAAAAAAGTGTTTCCTGATGTTCAGGCGGAACCTCCTGGTGTTGTGATTTAACCTGGCAGGCAGCTGGAACACCACACATCTGCTCATTCACTCCTCCATGCAGTAGGATGGGGGAGAGAATTAAAAGGGAAAAAATGTGAAATTCATGGGATGAGATATATACAGTTTAATAGGACAGAAAAGAAAAAGATAATAGTGATAAAAAAATTAGAATATAAAAAACAAATGGTGCACAATGTAATTGCTCACCACCTCTGGCTGGTACCCAGCCAGTCCCTGAGTAGCAGCCCCATGGGCAACTTTTCACTAGTTTAGGTAATGGGTATGATGCCATATGGTATGGAATGTCCTTCTGGTCAGTTGGGTTCAGCTGTTCCAGCTGTGTCTCCTCCCAGCAGCTTCTTCTGCTCCCTGGTGCACTGGCTGGTGGGGCGGGTGAGGAGCTGAGAAGCCTTTGACACAGAGCGAGCGCAGCTTAGCAACAGCTAAAACTTTAGTGTAATATCAAGATTATTCTCATCCTAAATTCAAAATGCAGCACTGTCACAGCGACTAAGAAAATTAACTCTAACTTAGATGAAACCAGGACACTGTTTCAGTTTGGGTTCATTGTCCCTTGTTCTGTCACTGCGCAACAGTGACAGTCCTCAGTGCATCTTCCCTCCATTCTTTTATGCATTGATAGGATTTCCCAAAGCCTTTTCTTCGCCAACCTGAGCAGCCACAGATAAACTTTCCTTACAGGAGAGATGCTTTAATGTCTTAATAATTTTCATGGTCATTTGCTGGAATCTCTCCAGTATCTCCGTGTCTCCAACAGAGCTATTTAAGTAGTACATTTTTTTTCCTAAATATACTAATCCTTACTCCAAGAGCATTAACCCTTTACTCCTTATTGCCTGTGCCAGCAATTTTTCAAGATAATTTTGAATTAAGCAATGAATAATCCATATGACCCTAAAATTTAATAAGATTATTAAAACAGGTGGTGTGCATTTATCTGAATCATCCCATGTCAACCAAACTAATATTCTTTTTTAGAGGATAACAAATCCTGAAAATTGGAAAGCATCAGATAGTAAGAACATATTCCAGCAGCTTTTTAGTACTATCAAAGTTACAATGATTAAGATATACTCTGAGCCCATTTTTTTCTAACAATGTCTCTGATAGCCTTCCAGCTCTTTGGAGTCCTCAAGGCTTTGTTTGTACAGGTATTCTCTATAAACTACCCAGCATGATAGGACAGGAAATCTCTCCCAAGAGCTGAGGTATCACAAAGACTCTCTCTAAAATGCCAACCCTTAAAAAAAGTCTTCTTCTATCTGAGAATGTTAATAGAGTTCCCCACAGAATCCCCACCAGATCTTTTATAAGACTGAATATATAACCATGGAGAAAACTTACAGGAGGTACCCAAATTGTTGCAATTACTTTTTTCTTAAGGATGTGTGCTTTTACAGAAGAGTTCAATGAAATATTGAGTAAGTTTTTAACAAATTGCTGAGTTTCAAAGCAATGTGTCATATCTCGCAAGCAGAGGGAAGTACCAGACACAACACTTGAATACAGAAGACAGCAAAATGAGGACATTGAAAGTATATCAACAAGCTTGCTTATTTGTTTAGAGAGATTTGTATAACTTCTGCTAAAACTGGACTGGTTTGTTTTCATGTGTTTTCATTTACCGAAGTTATCTGCCCTACTGTTTAGATTTTACATTTGCAGTTTACTTTTTTTTACATTTTTCTCCTTTAACACAATCTTTTGTGTTACCTGAAGCTGTATACTATTTCAATTTTAAGGTTGGTGGGTTTTTTTGGGTTTTTTTGCACTAAGTAATGCAGATTTTGTCTCTTTTTTTAGTGTATTGGCAGACTATTCAATTTAATTCATTCCCTCTGGGCAGCTTTCTAGAAGAGCATTATCAAAAATTATTGTTACAAAAATAATCCTGGTGTAAACTTCCTGGCTCTTTCTTCTGGCTAATAATGATGATGCTTCCTTATGCTATACTGAACACAAACTATTTAATTTTTAAGTTTTTTTAAAATGGTGTACATTTCTGAAGCCAGACATTAGCTTTTTTCCCATCTCAGAAAGCTTCAGCATTCCATATCCAGCAACAGAGAGATTGTTTTAGATACTTAACATTTTTCTAGCTTTAGATTATTTTTCTTTAAGTACTTGGCTCATTTCCAGTACTTAGTCAGGAGCTTGTTTGAAAACTGCTTCATGGTTAAATTGCCTAAGGTAGTAATGCTGTTCTGAAAGTACTTTCTTTGTCAGTGCCATATCACTGAGGAAGAGAAAAAAAGGAACATGGTAACATAAAACTTTGATTCTGTATTTGCTATTGTTCTCTCCAGTTTTCCTGACTGGATCTTATAGAAACCAATTTAATATATTTGATGAATCTTCTGTTGTTCTTTATACCTGGTTAGAAAATATACAGAATCATTAAAAAACCAGCTTTTTCTCTTCATTTACACCACTTTTTAATATAGTATTCTCCTCTGTGTTGTTTCTTTTTTTTGCCATTGACAGCTTTGTATCTGCTCCTTTCTGAGATATTCTACATATAGAATGAGTTTCATGTTTGTTTATAGTATTTCTGTTACTTTCTTTATTCTATACTCACAAATCAACACCTTTTGCTTAATATACATTCTTTATTGGATACAAGAACATTATTTGAATTATCATGTCATTCCCAAATAGAGGGTTCATCTGAGCTATGCTGTGGAACAGCCTTTAAGTGCTCAGGTCAGAAGCAGGAATCTATTTATTGTTTCTCACAAAATAAATCTGATGCTGAAGACTCATGTAACATATCACAGGGTAAGGAAGAGTCCCTGTTTCTGTGATCAAGAAATCTTACTGATGGCTCTCCTTCATGCTGTGCTTTTGTTGTTAATATTAGAATCTTTGCAAAATGCGTGTGGAGATATTATTCGTAGCATCTTGTCGAAAACATTGCAGGAAGAGAGGAAGGGAGTTAAATCTGGAGCAAAATTATGATATTCCATGCTAAACCTGGAAGTTGGCTTGCCTTCCATCGCAGTTGGGAGGTACTGTGACCGCTTTGGCTTGCTTCCCTTGGACTATCTTTGTATAGTGTGCTTTTCAACTTGAAATAGTCTGAAATGGTCAGAATGGCCCTACTTTAGTGATCCAAAAGAATTGTAAGGGTACTGAAGTCAACAACGTGTTTTGGACTTTTTTCTATCATAGACTCAGTTTTAGAAAAGATTAAAGGGATAGCTTCTGGCACTGCTGTGCAATACCTGTAAAAGACCTTCACTGATACCTTATCTATAATGAGAGGAAAACTAGTGATTTTTTGAGGTGATGCCTAAATGTTGTGTCTACTTTGATCTATAAAAATTTTTAGGAACCTTTCAGGCTGGTTCATATGGCACCATGGAAAAGAAAGGGTTATTTACAAGCAGACTCTGTATCATTCTAACACTGTTGTTTGGAAAGTTTAATATAATTGCTAATTATTTTCATCTATAAACAAAAGTGGATTAGTATACTACATGCAGTCAAAATAGATGAAACAGCAGGACACATTTCAATTAGTAGTTTTTTTATGTCAAAATATGTGAGTTTTTCTTTGATTCTAGCATTTCTTGCTGAGATAGAGATAATATCACATTTTGGAATAGTCTTTAATAGCAGTCCTTCACTTACTTACTTTGCACATAAATGAAAAGTAAATAGGAAATAGATCTTGCTTGTATAGTGGTAATTTAAAATTGTCTCCTAATTGAGCTTCTGATATTGTAATCTCAGTTTTCACTTATAACTGTGGTGGTTCTAGCAAAATCATTCATGTCTGAATGAAAATTTAACTTTTAAGAGAGGAAAATAATCCCTAAAATAATATGAAGCTGAGTCAGGGGAGGTTTATATGAAATATCAGTAAAACATTTTTTACCCACAGGATGTTTGGGAACAGGCTCCCCAGGGAAGTGGTCACAACACCAGCCTGACAGAGTTCAAGAAGCATTTGGCAACATTCCCAGGCACATGGTGTGATTTTTGGGGTGTCCTGTGCAGGCCACGTGTTGGACTCTATGATCCTGATGGGTCCCTTCCAAGTCAGGATATTCTCTGACTCCATGATTTGAAATTTCAAGTTAACACAGTTTATCACTTAATTAAAAAGTGAAATGAAGGTTTTTAATTTTTTTTAGCATCAATGTAAAATAACTGCTAAATAAGTTTTGTCAGTACTTAAAGTTGCAAACATTTTTCACGTCTTTAAGTCAGTCATTATAGACCTGTACTTTTAGAAAAACATAGAGTTTTTTTTTTTTTAGAAAGAATTTTTGGAATTCAAATACATTCTTAAGATTTTCTTTCCACTTCTGTACTCAGTAAATTTTTTCCATTAACTTGCACTAGCCAAATGTTGAAACAGAATAAGCTTATATAAAAAAAGTTTTTCTTAATGAAATTATGCTTTACATGTAATCACTCTTTGTATGAAAAAAAATCTTGACTTTTTTGAATTGATTTTTCTTACAGCAGGGGGAAAAAAAGGAATGAGAGAGACATCTTTAAATAACAAAATTTAAATCTTGAATTATACAGGTAGAGGCATATTTATGTGTGTGACAAGCATAAATACAAAATCAAGAGTAATGGAAGCCCCATGCTAAATAGGAGCCTATGTTCAGTTACTTAATAGTTAATTCTTTTGAAGCAAAGCACCCTTTTTAAAAAACCCAATAGCAAAATTTTAAATAAATTATATTTCCTTATTTTCCATTATGCCTACTGCTATTGTGACCCTTGTCACCAAAATACAATTTGAAAAGTAATTTCATGATATTTATTTATTAAAATTTCAGGATGTTATTTGATTATTGTTAGGATGGAAAGAAACTAAGGACAGGGGTTTTTAAAAATAATTCTCTTTCCTTTTCACTTACAGTTTTGATGGTTATTATGAGCATAGATTAATACTTAGCTCCAAGGTAGAATTTATTCCCATAAGAAATGATACGGGTCATAAAAATACACCAATTTTTGCTTAGCTCCAACTAACCTAGCGCTTTAGAAACACTCATCATGGAATCTATTCTCTTGAATGCTGTGTGTCAGGAAATGTATCACTGTTATACGTATAACCATTAAACCTTAGCTTTCCCTCAGGGCCTGTTTCCAATACTTTATTCATGTAGAGTTTTAAGTAACTTGCTCGGCACTCGTTTCAGTGTTATAAGGAATAGATTACACTTTAGCTTACTGCTGCTCTTGTGGTTTTTTTGTGCTGAATAGCAAACCTAACAGAAATATTCCTTTTGTAATGGACACTGGTAATATATTATTGAACTCAGGCCAAGGTGGTATGAAAACACAGAAGCAGTGAGTCAAGAAACGAGGGATAAGCTGAATGGAAAACAAAAGTTACTATGCACTTATTTTTAGATAGACATACATATATACATGTGTGTAAGTGAAAATCTGATGGTTATTTTCTATTCAGAAATAACAAATACAGTGTAGCAGTTCAGCACTAGTAGAAATCAAATGCAACCCTTTCCATGTATTTCCAAAGCATGGTAAATCAACACAATGGAATATTTTGTAGGAAAGCAGGATGGCAAATGTATAATTCAAGGACTATGAACTAAAATGCAGCATCAAAAAATGCAATTTCTGTAAAAACTACCATGATTAGTGCTGTACAGCAACGATACATCTCCAAGGTTTTCATTAACCCTTCTTTCTGCATGCAACCGGAAATATTTAGAATTCAAATTCCCACGTATTTACCTGAAAAAATCATTCTGAACTTCCCAACACATTGCTCCTGCTTGTCTGTGCTCATAGCTTTCAGAGATTTACCACCTAGTACTCTGTAGAAGCATACCTAGTACCCTGTAGAAGCATGCCTAGCATTGATATTTTCTTTTTGTTACTAGCTGTATCTCAGTATCTATATCAAACTGTAGCCTTGGCCTTTTGTACTTCAGTCCCTTCTTGTTCTTCCCTGCAAGAAGTCCTCTTGATCCTTCACTGGACAGAGGTTCCTTCTCTCTCCTCAGCTTTCTCTTTGGCCTGTATTTTCCTATCTCCTCGCAGCTTTGGTAAAACAGTAGCACATACCAACAAAATTTCCATAATGACTCTCAAAGTCCTGTCCCCTTATAAGAGAAGCCAGCAGGCAGTGTCATTATGTTGGCCTTTTCAAAACTTTTCCGTTCCTTCTGGTTAATGTGTTTGATGGGAAATATGTGGTTGACCTTCCTGTCCATCTTTCTCATTTCAACATCCTTTAAGTTCTTCCTGTACATAAACTTCCTCAGAAAAATAAAAGTTTGAAGTCTACTTAGAAGTAGTGTTCCCCAGGTCCTATTTCAGGGAACTTGTACAGATACCTCAGTCTGTTTCTGCTTCCTTTCTTTCTTACGAGAAATTATCCAGTTTTTCATCTCTTCAGTTATTGGTCTGTTATTTGGTAATTTAAAATCAGATTGACTAGATTGCCTTCATAAAAAATTAGAAAATGTTTCCCTGAGATATCTTTATACTAGTTATCATGGGCACCAATGGTTTGACAGCAGAGTGTTTGCTGCTTCCCCCTGCCGGAGAGGCATGCTAAGGGTTGGAGGAACTCTCCTATGAGGAAAGGCTAAGAAAATTTGGCTTGTTCAGTCAGGAAAATGAAGGCTTCAGGGTGACCTAATTGTGGCCTTTGAGTACCTGAAGCAACCCTACAAGAAAGATGAAGAGAGACTATTTACAAGGGTGTGTGGTGAGGACAGGGGAGAATGGCTTCAAACTGAAAGAGCACAGATTTAGATTAGATATTAGGAAGAAATTCTTTGCTGTGAGGTTTATGGAATATGTTTCCTAGAGACGTTGTGAATGCCCCAGCCCTGGAAGTGTTCAAGATCAGGTTGGATGGGGCTCTGAGCAACCTGGGCTAGTGAAAGTGTTGGAATTATGTGATCTTTAAGGTTCCTTCCAACCCAGGCCATTCTATGATTCTGTATTATAATGTTAAAACTTGAATGTCCTAGAATGCATAGGGATAATTTCTACAGTGGTTGGGATGACAAAAACTGTTCATAACCGAAGTGTTTTGCATCTAATAATACCTGAAACAAACAAAAAAAAAAGAAAACAAACCCCCCCTAAAATACTGCTTAAAAACCCCCTTAAAATATTGCTAAGAGCTAATCAGCTCCACGTCTACATGGATTTTCACATACAGGTGGATCCATAAAATATTCAATTGGACTGAGGAATTGTGTAACTCAATCAGTAAAATATCTAAGTTCTCAAATACTAAAATAAGCAACACAAAAAAGTGTGCTGGTTGATTAGTGAAATATGCAGCTTGAGCAGTAAATCACATAATGTGACTAGATGACTAGATGTGTAACAGAACCAGGAAGAAAAACTGACTAATTTGTAAACTGTCCTTTATATTTAAGTAAATAGGAGAATAAAATTGTCTCTTTGAAAGCTTTGATACATTGTTTTGCAATAATTTCAAAGACTGTAATGTCATGGGCATCTTAGTATTGGTTTGAATTGAACTGTTGATCTAAGTAGATCATATAGAAAACAGAAAAAAATATGAAAATACAGTAAAAATGAAAATGTTTCTCTTAGTATGAAAATATTTTTCCTTTTAATTCTCTTTCTGTATACTAGACTTTCAAGGTCCAGTGGAATCAAAAGTGTAGTGGGCAAAAGAAAAAATTAACAAAATTGCTAGAAATTATCCCTATTTTCCAGGGAAATCTTCTAAAATCAAGCAATCAGTTTAATTTTTAATATTTTTAAGCAGAAGGGTTTTTGGCTTTGCACCTTTTGTTCCCTTGATCTAGTCAAACACACTGTAATGAAGTCAATATTTCTTAAAATCTCTTAATAGTAAGAATATTAATTAATTGCTTAATAATACCAATATTGATTACAAGAAATAAGACTGCTTTCTTTAAATGTTGGTCCTGTTCAGCTCCTTGCATTTCAATATCTGCGGAGAAGGGAGAGGAAGATGGTCTGAATTGGGACTTCTTTCTACTTCTGAAGGAGTTGTAGATGGTAACAACTCTCATATTTCTCAGGAATGTAAAGTGGAGGAGCAGTGGTCACTGCTTTTCGAAGTGATTAGTCAAAGCCTCAAGACTGAAAGTATATTCCTCAGTCTTGACCTTTTTCTGACACTAGTGTTAATTACAGATTTAGTGTCTTGTTTCTGTAGTCTCACTAATATAATAATCCCCACCAATATATTTTTAGGCATAAAATACTCACAAAAAGTCTAACAGACTTAGAAACTTCAGTATTAGGAAAAAGAAACAACTTTCAAAAAAATATGAAGCACACTTCCCTTTCAAAATACTTTCAAAAGAAACACAGTTCAAGTTGCTTTCCAATATATATAAATATTTTATAGCAGCTTTTGAACTTATGAGCCAGGAAAACTTTTTTAATAATGTGGCTATAGGCCCTATGACACATGCATGCCTTACTGAGGGATACCTTTTCTACCTGATTACATAATCAAATATACAATGTATGAAAAAAAAAAATGACAAACACATTGTCAAATTTGCTTAAATAACAAGCATTTTTCTAGTTTGGAATACTCACTGTCACCCAGCAGAAACTTGCCTTGGCAGACTGCCATCTTCTTTTCCCTCCCTTGCTCTAGTGGCACACAATTTCTTTGAAGTAAACAGGCTTCATGCAGTTAGATTTCAATGTCACTAGCTCTAATTATTTGTCTTTTCTACACCTATCCCTATGTACCACTAAATTACTGTCCTCATTTTAAGGAGGAATTTGTTAGACATAACCTTTACAACTCTTTCGGTAAACAGAAAGAATGATCTAAGAATAATTCAGAGCTATATTGTTAATGAGCTCAAAATGTCTTGCTGAGAAATAAAAACAAATCATGTCCTTTGATTTTTTTGTTAAATTTCGTGTTGTACAGCTTCAAAGGTCCTTTGTAGGCGTAAACAAAATGCTACTCTTCCAGAAAATGCTAAAAAATCACCATTCTCCTCTTTATTCCATGATACCACACAATAGTGCTAATGATCATTATGAATGTTTAACAGTAACTATCGTTTATAAATGTCACCCATGTATTTATGCTGCTTGTATTTATTTTGAAGACATTTGGATTTGTAGGCAAGAATTTTTCCAAACAGTCAACACGTGTAAAATAGCAATACATTGGTTTTTATTCTAAAATATTTCTTTTTTTTTTCCATAAACAGTGGGTTACGTTTACTGAGTACTTTCCCAAGGAAAAGAAATGAGTGGAACATAATTCTAACAGTCTGAATTATGTCATTAGTCAGCATGTACACGTTAAATGTATATGTTCATAAACATATATGTTTCAAAGCCCTTGAAAAACCAAAGGGATTTCAGGGCACTAAGGCATTTGGTCAAAGGAACAGGTACATGAGATCTGTTTTCAATTCCTTTGGTAACAGGCAGGAATATTTTGAAGCCCACCACCCCAACAGAAGAGAAATATTAGCACACGTTGAGAGAGTTAAAGCCTTCAGAAGCTGCTGCTGAAGCAGAGCTCCTCTTGGTATATCATAATTGTTTGTGCTGAACTGGATGTGCAAGGAAATATCCTCTCTGTCTTCCAAAGTAAACATTCTGCTGACTGAGGGCCTGCTTCCTAGGAACTGGTTGGACATTGCCACCTGATATGGGAAGTAAGAGAATAAATCTCCTTTGGTTTTGCTTTGCTTCAGCCTTTGCTTTATTTTTTTTGCTCTACTTCACCCCCCGCCCCCCCGTTTCCCTATTAAACTTCCTCTATCTTGACCCACATGAGTTTTTTTAATCTTTAGTCCTGCTGGGAAGGTATGGAAGAGCAGCATGGTAGGCACTTGGCAGCCAGACAAGGTTAATGCACCATGATAACTGTTGAATGAAGTGAAGGACAGATGGTAGTCCTTGTCTAGGGACATGTAGACTCCTGTAGACTGCAGAAATAAATCTTGGAGAGGTCCCAGTCTTTCAAAGCTCTGTGGTAAAAGAAATCTTCCAAAAAACCCAAAAAAACCCCTGCCTTGCAAAGACCATATAAGTTTGCTCCAAATCTGTTTAAAATTTGCTGCAGAGAAATATTTAACAAAAAGAATTCTTTCCATTTTCCTTTTTTCCCCCCTACATTACACACTCGTACAATGCCATGAATCTTTGGTCAGATCTCCCATATATCAAGGTTTCTAAAACATACTAGTGACAGCGCTGTAAGACAAACTGTTTCAAAATGGCAGCACTTTCCCTTTTTCTGTATTTGAGCTATGACCTGAGTGAATGGTTGCCTGTCTTCACAGGATCAGTTACCTTGAATGTGTAAATAATGATGATGATAACAATAATAATAATTTATAATAATAGTAGTAATAGTAATGCAATCACTGACCTGAGTTTACCAGCCAGCTACTTATTGTATGTTTAGTAGTGATGTAAGTAAATGGATATAAATTAATTAAATTTTTAAAATGTTAAGAGCAAGAATATTAACAAAATTCAAAGAAAAGTAATTAAATAAAGAAATGTGAGTGATGACATTGTTCAACTTAGCTTTTTCTAAAGCTCTTTGGTTGGTTTAAAAGAGCATTTGTAAAAAAAATTACAAGCTTAGGTAAAGAATAATACATTGTGCTAAGTGTAGGAAGGTCTAAATTAAAATTCATTACATTCAAATAGTGATTGTTGTAAATATTCATGTTTTAAAATCAAATGCTTTCTCTTCTTCATTTTTCATCTCTTTGGCCATATGTGCATTAAAGATGTTGAGTAATTCATCCATCACTTGGCAAGTTTAACAAACCTGTGTTTGCAAAATGTAGATTGCAAGGCAAAAATATCAGCTGGGAGAAAAACATAGTCTTAATCATGCATTTGGTCATATTTTTTCATTCTTTATTGGCTTATTTTTAATTTTGTGTTAAAGATTTCTGCTGGAAAAAATCAAGTGTAGCATGATGATTTGATAAATGTTCTGTGTTGAAGCTCAAAACATGGGATAAGCAATACTTTAAAAACCTGAGTCTGTTTTTGACAACAACCCCCTTGTGTCCTGAAGCCTATGATGCCAATCTTTCAGAGTAATTGAAAATGCAAGATGGCAGTTTTCTTTTTGACATATTTCATTAAATAATCCAAAGTACTTAGAATCTGTGTGTTAATTATAAAGTTATGGTATGGAGCTAACAGCCCTCATGTGCATTTTTCAAGAGAAAAAATTAAAGACTATGTTGCTTTTATTCACTTTATTCAAGTTACTTGAAATTTAAAGAATAAGTCAGCTAGAACTCTCTAATTTTGGTGATGGCATACACTCAAAGTTCTGCAGCATCTGAAGAAATGAGGCAATGATTATGCTATGAAATATTTTAGTCAACTTACCAAAAAACAATTTACATTGTTATGTCAAGATTTCTGAATTAGACTGGAGGAGAAGTAAAAAGCAGTAAAGAAATAAAAAGAAGCAAAAATCCTCTGGTCTAGTGAAACTGGATGTAAATATTTCTAAGAAATGCAGAAAATAATGATCCTTTTTAAATAAAAATTAGTATGTGCACAAGATAGGACACAAGCAGGATGTTTCACACAGAGCATGGCAGAGGATGTTTTTTTCCCCAAAGATACCAACAAGTATGCTTTTGGAGACCATAGTGGTCATATTGTACTGCTAAAACAATACATGTCAGTTTGCCTGTATGTGTATAGATACACATAAATACATGTAAGAATAGTTTCAAAAGCTTTTTCTTTCTCAGGAAATCAGAGGTTTGTTAGTAAATGTAACTTTAGGCTTAGGGGGTTGCTGGTTCTTTTGTTTCATAGAACAACACAAAACATATGCTTATTTACTGACCTCCCTCATCTATGGCGTTTGGTGTATTCATTGCTTTAATACTGTCAAATGCCCTTAATGTGTAAAATTAGATTTCAATACCTATGAAAAATCTTATAGTTTGACTTTCTTCATCAAGCATTGAGCTCGGTTGCATAGAAACGGAGTCAGGACCTTAAGATATCAGAAATTGATATGCTAGTGATGATTGGGCATTGTGTCTGAAGAGCTTAGCTAGAGAAAAAACAGTTCAGCCTTTGACCTGCTTCACTAATGGAGTAGTTGTTTATATGCATTTCATGTTCAGCACATTTTTACAGTGATTCTGAGATCTGTTTGTTAATATGGAGAAAAATACTCTGCTTTGATTTAGCACTGTACTCTATGAGGAAGTAAAAATTATGTTCAGTTATTCTTACCCTCTGTTAAGGCCAAAGCAGTTACTTATATCTTGTTCTTGAGGAAAAAACAGCTACACAGTTTATGGTTAAACTTAAGGAGTCTTTGTCATCTTCTTTGTGGTCCTTTAAAATACAAAATTTGTTCTACAATTATTTCTTGTGAATGCTAATTATAACAATATACAAATACATCCCTCATAGTTAGTAGACTTCAGTGTGGTAAGTCTAGATCTTGCTCTTTAACTTTATTAATGATTGTAAAACCAATGTTGCTACTTATTTGTAGTAGGATCTCCCTCACCTTCTGTAGATAGAAAACCTCCTTGTTTTTAATTTGCTACCAACCACATTTTATTACTGCAGACTCATTAGTAAAATTAAAAGTGCTATATTTTGCTATTAAGTAAATTAGTGCTAAATTATTTATAGGTTAAGTAAATTAGGACTCAAAGAGTGTGCCTTTGTATGTGTATTTTGCTCCAAACTCCCTCACAGCAGTAGGATTGATACCAAATCACAAAGTAAAGAGCAAACCAGGACACATTAGCAAAGCACTTCTTTGTCTTGGGTGGCAGCTAACTAATGCTCGAGTATTTCTTGCACAAATCTGAACTCACATTTCCAACCTGAAAAAAAATTTAGATTAAATGACACAATACTTCAAATCTCACTTCTATGCCTCTATTCTTATTCAGTATAAGAAATAAATGTTGTGGACACTTGGTTAAAATTCTGAAAATATAATCCATGTTATTTCTCTAAACTGGAGAGGGAATATAGTTTGATTTGTGTTCAAACTTTCTGAAATATCTAAAAGCAATGAAAGGAAAATTAATTGTGGATGATCCATGGTATTCTGTCACATATACGTAAATAACTACCACCAGAAAGTGTCCGTCTGAAGTAAGGGTTCTCTGTATGTGTTAATGTATTTAGTTTGAGAACTTTTATTTGGGTTTGATAGTAGATTACTCTTCAGACCATTATGCTGTTTAGTCTCCCTGAGACTAGAAAAGTAACATCAAAACAAGGCTGTGCAACTAATTGGTTTTCTTGGTTCATTGGCTGAATGAAACAGTTGTGGAAACAATCAGGTTTAATGGTTTGGGTTTTCATGCTGAAAACAAACAAAAAAAAAAAATTAAATGTATTGAATATATTCTTTTCTTGAAGTAATTACTGAGTACTGCACTTATGCCCTAAAAATTGCTATTTTAACAAGTAGACTTTCTATGAATATAATGCAGATATTGGTTCCTCCGTCTTTTTACTGCAGTGGCAATAGTAGGACAGTTATTACTGTTTAGTGCATGAAGTACAGCTTTTCAAAAGTATGTGATTCAGCTCTATTTCCATAAAGTATATTTTCTACATGCGTCTACTATTGCAAAATATTTGATGATACAATACCCTTATCATGACACTGTCATTGTAATAATGAACATGATTTTCTTCTCTTATGGACCTTTTTCTCTTTTGTTGAAATGCAATTCTATTAATCACAACTTTAATACTTGGATTTCAGCATTAAAATATAATTCATTAAAATTTGTTCCAGACAGCATGAGTCATGCAGTAAAATATTTATTACTGTTTTCAGCACTTTTGGCAGAAAACTGAATTTTGTAAAATAAGGAATTATTATGTATACCTTATATTGATGATATCAGTCTCTAAAACGTTACTGGGTTGTGTGATGCATTCTGTAATATGGCAGTCTTGTTCCACCATCCTTGCATGTGTTCAGCACCAAGATTTTACCAGAATCATCTGGTCTATCTACTCCTCTTTTTAATGCACTCACAGGTACTGTCTGAGGTCTAAAACCATATCAGCAGTCAACGTTAAAATTCTCATTTCAGTCAAACATGCCTTTCAGTGATGTTTTCAGCCAGAGAGAAAACACACCAGAGCATGAGCATTTCAGGAGGTTTTAGGAATGCCTTGATGGGAATTTCCTAACACAGGTGCCTGAGGAACCAACAGAGACAGATTTTACTGGATCTCTTACTTACAAACAGGAAAGGATTATGTGTCTTGTGAAGGCCAGGGCAGCCCTGCAATGACCATGCAGGAGTGCAGGATCCAGAATAGAAGGAGCAGGACTGAAGTCAGGATCACACACTTCAGAGGCTCAGCCTTTAGTCCCTTCTGTGATGTGCTTGAACGAACCTCATGGGACACTGTTTTGGAGAGAACAGAGCTCCAGAACTCAACACATTTCACAACCACTGGAAGCAGGTACTTGTTCTTAAATTTCACAGCATTTCAACTAGCTTAGTATTACTTGCAAAACAGTTTGGATCAGTCTGAGCTGCTTCTTACTTTCACTCCCCAGAGCAATTTCAACTCCAGCTGCAACTGCCTTCTCTTTTTTTGTGCTAGTATTAGTGCTTATTTATCCTTTAGTAAATGGATTCAAAATGCCAAACTGGAAGAAATCTAATCCAACAGAAAAAAATTAGTCTCATATCAAGAAACAGAAATGGATGACTTCTGCGTGAAAGACAAGGCTTTATATTATAATTTTGTATTTATAAGACAGTGACTTATAAATACAGAGCTGATCTGTCCCACAGAGCTTGAAGTTTAAAGTCCTCTCCTGGATTAACATCAATGTAGAGATCTTCCCTCCTTCCCACCTGACGCTGACTGTATAATAACTTCATTCCTTTACCTCTTCAGAAATCTACACACCCCCTAAACTTTCAAGTCTGCTAGCTTCTCTAATACCTGACATCACTAACTTCTAGTGAAGACCTACTCTCAAAACTTGTCCATGTTTCTTGCCTTGCTACTTGTCACTTGATCTGAGTCAGTCCTCTAAACTGAATGAGGAAAAAACAAAACTGTTTTAAAGAGGATACACTGTTTTCTTAGTGATAATTCAAGGCTTTATTTCTAGACAAAAAATTTTCTTCACTTGTGGATTTAGTAGTCTATCTTCACAAAAATTACAATATTGTTTAGATAAACAGAACACCAGTCTTATAGTCTCCAAAATTATTTTTCTTCTGAGAGGTGCATTTTAAAGGACAGTAAAGCATCAGTTCTAGTGATGCATTTAAAATTTTTGTGCACTGCAGAAAAATTTTTGTCAGAAGGAAAAGGAGGAATGCTGTTACTGCTTTTTGCATGGAGTAAGTCTTGCTCTGTGAAACATTATTTACAGTTCCAAAGATAAATCAACTGGGCTATGCTCTTGCAGACCACCTTCTCTTTCAAACAAGATACTACTAAGTTGGTTTTATTAATGAGATATCCCATTTGATGTGTTGCATGTTTTATTCATGCTGTTTATATTTTTAAGCAGAGTACCTAATAATTATAAAATAGGAAATAAAGTTTTTTTATTAATTTTTGGCAATGTTAGAAAGGTTTACATGCATAACAATTGCACATATCTTATTTATTTCACAATCTTTGCTGTTAGAAATGCAGATTATGTTCTACAGGCACTCTACACTATTCAAAACCATAGAGATGTATTATTTCTCGAAGACTTTATGATCTAAATTTAAAAGGAGAAAACTATTGTTAAACTCACCAAATTGTGTGTGTTGGGTTATCTGACTAGGGAAGAGAATAGGAAGATCATGGAGTAGAAGATAATAAAACCTTACATAGCGTTTAGGACCCTTTTCTTCTACCTAGTCTAAAAAACCTTCTGTTTCAAGCAGAAGGGGTTTTTTCCCAAAGTACATGATATTTTTAAATGAAAGACCTTTAGTTCTGGATATTTCTTTCAGGAGAAATATCAGAAGTCTTTCCAAAGATTGTTTGTTAACCTTCAGAAGACAATATGAAGCCCCAGTTCTTTCTGTCTGCACTGTGAAGTGTGTGATTTAAACTACAGTGGAAAGTGAACAGGAAGAAAATTTTTTTTGTAAAGATAGATTTGAAAATGCCATAATCACTTTATAGAAGTGGATTGATGTGCATTTCTGCAAATCATCTCATGAAATGTGTATTAAAGCAGAATTTTAGATTTAGTATGTGCCCATTGAATTCAAATGTGTTATAAAAATTCTTGCAGTGAGACTGATTTACATAGTTCAGTGCATTTCTAACTGTTCACACAATAGAATGTGTTATACATTGCTGTCAAATGCAATGTGATAACACTGAGCACAGATTATGGCTCTACTGGGTAAACTTTGATGGCACAAAAAAAAAAATGACAAGATGTACTCTGGCCAATTCTGCATGGTTGAAAGTAATGTAAATAATACGTTTGACTTTACTGGAAAGATGATTAGATTCTGGTGTGTGGTAGTCCTATAGCTAGAAGAATAGAATATTCCTGTGGGGGCAAGGAAAGTCAGATCTGTACAGCAAATACCAGCATTTAGCTACACAGCCAGGTCATGCTGTAGTTAGAGAGAGATTTGATAGGCTGTTGAATTACACAAAAACCTTCCATCTGAATCTTTTATCACTAGAAATTACCTGAAAATTAGGTAAATAGTTTGTGAAAACTATTATAAACTAAAGTATAAATAAAGGGCTATGTGTATCTAAATATGTTTTATGGTTTCTCATTAATAAATGAAGAAGTAATGCGTTTTTTGAAAGAGTAGTTGTTAAGAAAAACTGCCCATTTTTTCTTACATTTATGCTAAAATGGCTATAATATTCCAAGTGAAAAATTTTAAGAGAACAGGTAGTAGTTTCCGTCATTTGAAATCATCTTGCTGGAGGATTTAGTTATCATTTTTGTCTGGTTTTCTTTTCATGTAAGAATTAAGATATAATCTCAGGTAAGATTATTGCAGACATTGTAGTATTTAGTGGATTTATGCAATTTGCTAAATAAAAAAAGATTCTAAGAAATTGAAAGCCCAGCCAAGCCTGTGATTTATATGTAGACTCTCTGGAAAAACAAATCTATGTGAGCAAAATTCTTATTCCTAATAAATGAGAATGAAGTTTTTCACATTGATGTATAACTTGTTTTATGGGTTACAAGGATTTAACACTGTGATAAGGATGTTGCTGACATTGGAACAACTGTATTGTTATCTTACAAATACCACTTCTCTGTTTCAGAGGTTCTGTAACAGAATATTTCTCTAAAAGATTTAACAATTCATATCAAAACTGAGACTGCATTTTCAGAGATTGAGTAAAATGGCAGCTAGTCATCTAGTTTATTTACTGTGTTCACTAATGTTGCTGTTGTTTATGGAATTAATAATGGTTTCTTCAGCTCCCAAAATATGAGAATTAAATTTTTCTTCATTTCTTAAATACCAACTAATACAAAATTTCGAGTCTTCCCCCATAAAATCCCATATCTTATAATGTTCTTGTGGGCACAAAGAACAATGAAAACAATCCGTCTGGTTCTGACTGAGGTTTAATATCCTTCAAACAGGACTAGGAGTAAAATAGGTTTTGCTTAGTTGTGCAGTTCTACAGCACAGATATTTGTATATTTTTATGGATATAAGTTATTTTAAGTGTTCTTTATGACATTTAATCTTGACTGATCAATAATGATCTGCATAATTCAAATATATGTTTCCAAGGAAAATGAAAAGAAACTAGATTAGGTAAAATATTTAAAAACTGATGATAACTTCTACAGGAAGGTAAGAATGTTAAAAAATAAAGATTTAATGTGGAGTAGCCCATATCATCTTTTCCTCAAGGAGTTTTGCTTTGGAAAAAAAAAGTGATATTCTTACATTCTTTGGGCTATGGCTAAATAGGTCGATTTTAACTCAGCATCTCATCCTATAGCTTTGGGCAGTAGTGAACATGTGAATAGCACACATAATCTCTTTGTAATAAAAATGCCACCTTCTCTGAATTCTGCTACTTATGTTTCTTTTCAGAAACCCCTGCTTTTATTTACAGAAAAGAAGATGTTATTAACCAACTTTCTTTTCAGGTTTTATTCTTAATTTTTTTTAAAAAAGCAACCTCAGGCTGGAATCACCTTTGCACATGATTTAATGTCAATATTCTAACAGTATATTCTATACAGTCTCAAAAAATTAAGCTGTAAAGAATTAATAATGTCCACTGGCAACACAAATACAAAAGCATAACAAAACTGCATGTGTGAGAATCATTACTTTAACAAATATGTGCTGGAACACAGCATTCCCTAAATACATAAAAGCAAACAAATGCTGTGAAGCAAAAAAATTTATTAATTCAATCTAATCTTTAAGTTGTATAAGAACAAATTATTCCAGTTCTGAATATCCATCATGCAGAGCAATGCTATCATTCTTTATACACAGAATGTCTGTATAGCCAGCGTGACATGCTGTACTGGGGCACAGGGTACTGGGCTGGGGGGAACTGGAGTGGGGAGGAGACATACATATGCCTGGCACCTTCTTGATTCCTTCTCTGGAGACTCATCCACCACTGGATAGGACGACAGGCTCAGCTAGAACATTAGGTAGCGTGCATCATTCTGCCTGAGGTCAGGCTCTGAAATTTCTAGTCACAATTTCAGATGATTTTTCCTGGGAGGCCATATTTCCTCTTCAAAAATCTGAATTCCCTTTGAGTCCAGCATTTCTTAAGAGCTTTTCTTTCTGTTTCCTTCTCTAAATCTCCTATACTCAGACTAACTAGTTTTTTTGAGGAGGATAACCACTCAGAGGGCTGATGGACGAAAATTATTGTTCCCCAGCAAAACTTGGACTTCTTTTAGTATCCTGCAGTGTCTGTAAAAACCTTCATCTCCTGGATCCCTTGATGCTGACACTAAGGATGGCTGTTAAGCCTTTACTTTCAGCCTCTATCAGTCTACATACTCTTGTATCCACCTAAGAAAGTGTTGTTCCTGTCTTAAGCAATTTTTGGCAAGAAAGTAGGATACTTATGAAGGTTTCCAAATTCCACTTAAGAGATCACAAAAAAAAAAATCTCATCCCTAAGGTATATTTTTGTGACTGGACTCTGCAAATGTGAGGAGCCCCTTTATTTTTAGGAGTGATCCTGAAGAGCCTCAAATTCATGGTTTTGATATTTAATGCCCACAGCATAAATATCTTCATGCAAAGGTGTTGAACTGCATTCCGAGCTGTGTTTGCACTTTTGATGAAATGGTAGAACTTTCCCATCTCAGGGTATTGGGTATGAAACAACTTCTTATGGTACTTGAGTGGCCTCTTGCTTAAAAGTCCCCTGAAATTCTAACCACAGTTACAGGGAGCAAAACTATCTAAAAGTTTGTCAACCCTGCACAAAGGCTTTTAGAGAAAATACACATTTTGATGAATTTCTGCTCAGTGTTTTTGTGGTTTTTTTTTTTTTTTTACCTTTTCTTGTTGGTTTGTTGGGTTTTTTTCCAAATGAGATTACTTGAGATCTACATTCAGCAAATCATGAATATTGTGGAGTTACTGCTTGTAATGTATATATTGCCTGAGCACAGAAAGATTTGCCAACTTTACTTTTTATAAATTCATTTGTTCTTATTGTCAGTTCAATGCATCATTATTGATGTATGTATACATACAATACATATCTATATATATACTCACAATAACTTTAACCTTTAGTATTTCTATTCTAATTTAGCTGTGACTGTACAATACCATAGACTAGAGGCTGTATTTTAACAGTGATGTCTACTGTCACTGTTATTTTTAGCAATTTAACAAGAGACGTCATTACAGAAGTGGGCTTTCTGATGCATAAAATGGGTTTTTGGTGCCTATATCAAACTAATTTAGTGACCAGGATATTTCCACCCAAATCTTGAAGGACTGGATATTCAGCTGTTTTCCAATTATCTTACGCAGTGACCCGGCTGTGGTGTTTAGTGGTGTCTAATGTTTTACAGAAGTGGATCACTGTAAGAAGTTAGTAGTATTGTTTTTGCTCAAACTTAGTTGCATTTCAGATAAATGGTGAGCAGACACCCAGCATCTTAGAGAGGGACAGTGTTTTTCTTCACAGAAGTAGCATCTAGATAATGTAGGTTTTGGGCTAGTGAGTTCTTTCCAAGGATTTACTTTTTTATTTAGCGTTTGATCCAACGCAGAAACCAAAAAAGAACCTGGGGTATGGACCAGAAAAATAAACCTTTCCTTCCATGCATAATGTTCTACCTAAAAGCTTGAAGAGTTGGCTAAATATTTGACTTCTGGGGACTTGCTTCTTGGGGGTTTTGCCTATGCAGAAATCCTACTTCCACAAGAATTGTGGACAATGATTGTAGTCCTGTCTATGTTATAATTTAGAAGATAAGACTTGGGAATAGGGTAAAATAAATTGAATTCCTCTCATATTCAGGAAGGAAATGACCCATGAACACTGATTTCCTACATGTGTTCTCTATTTCTAGTGGCTATCATTATGCAAAAAGTGGACACTGTGGACGTCATAATTTTAAAAAGAGTGACAGCTGCCTGCTATAAGTAATGATAGTTGTATGTCTATCCACAGTACAGAATCCAGTGCTCTGAATTCAGAGTAAACGCGCTTGATAGCAGCCCCTTTTTCTGCTGTCTAAATTCATGAGGGAACCCTTCCTCCTCCATCAATATGTCTCACTGGCAAATTCAAGGAGGCTCAGTGCTTAAAATTCAGGGGTACTCTTTGGTGATGGATAGCTTTCACTAGAGACAATAATGGTTATGTTCCTAAGGGAGGTGTCTGAACTAGCCATCCAAATCTAAGGAGGATGAGCAAGATAGATGCTCTGATTCTGAACATGTGCCTCTGTGACACATGGAGAATATTTGGCAGCTTATTCAACTTACTTTGCAGTGCAATGCAAAATTCCTCCCACTACGGCCAAACGCCATAAAGCGCAAAGCTCCAAACTGGAGTCGATCCTGCAGTCTCAGTATCCCTCATCTTTGCTCATACTAGGCCTTAATACCAGCTCCATTTAGCAGAGAATAAAAACATTTAGGTTTGGTTGTCATTGAGTGTAAGCCTTCACACTCCCTCCTTTTGACCACTTCCCACATGCAGGCAAAGCATTTGCTCAAGAATAACCTATAAGCTTTCTGTAAGCACTCCATTTTAATATTTATTGCAGTGACACTCAGCATTTACATAACTATTATATGTATTATGCAGCACTTCAGTAAGAATGACCTGTGAGGTCAGTATTTCTTGACAATTAATGATTATCCTGAGGAGTTTGCCCCCAAAGTGATGTAGTCATTAACTGTGAGAAAATATTAATCTCAGAGGCCATTATTTATAAATCATGCAAAATTAAGACTATATGAAGTACTATTTCTCTACATCTGCTGCATCTCATGCTCTCTATGTGATGCTGTTTAGGTAATTTTCTAGCAGTTAATGATTGATGCTGTAACAATAGGAAATCAGGCCTCCTTTTTTTACCATCCCATTACCCCAATAATAAAGTCTGAAGTTCACCTTCTTTCCTTCTTTCTTTCTTCATTTTACAAAATCTTTGTCAGTCACTGATTGAAAAGCCTAAATAATTGGCATTTTAGGTGCCATCTTAATGAGGTATCTTGAGTTTCTTTGTTAAAGTTAAGAAGGATGAATAAGCAAGATTATTCTTTTCCTTTTCTTTTTTAAAATTTTTTTTAAAAAAAGAAAGATACCCAATTTTCGTGTAGCACATCTTAGTTCAGTTCCATATCACACAATTCTAGCTCCAGTTTAAGTCTGCAGAAAATGTCTTTCTTAGATATCTTTACTATCACCTATGTAGCAATTTGACATTTTTTTTCTTTTCCTGAAATTTTTGTAACTTGATGTTTAGGTAGCGTACTGTTCTTACAGTGACTTCTTTAGGATGAATTTCAGCTTGTATATAGGACAGCACTAAATCAGAATGTAGTTTAGTTGTGTGACTATGTGTATTCTTTAATATCTTTCTTTTTCCTTTAGAAGTATTTTAAATATTTTAGATTTCCTTGAATTATGTGTTATGAATTTCCCATACTAACCAGATACATCCTGAATTTTGTCCTTGACAAAGTTAGCTATTCCTGGACAAAACCATTGTACAGGAAGCTTTAATATATTGTATCACTGAAGGAACATTTTTGCTATTCCAACTTTTGTCATTTCTTGACAGTATTCTTAGATCTGTATCTAACTGTGAAGTTTTTGTTACACAGAAACTTCAGGGATTTACATTTTACGTGGCAATACAAACCATTTTATTTCTTCAGTAATTGATGGAATGTCTCTGCCTGGATATTTTAGTAGCTGAAGATCCTGTTATTTATTATTCTGAGGAGTGTTTTGAAGATGGAGATCTGTCAATATAGTTCTGCAATTTTTCTTGGTGCATTATTCAGTTACTTTTGTAAATTGCCTACAGTCTTGTGTTTAGTATTCCAATACAACAGTATAGTAAAACCAATTCAAACTAAATTCTTTTCAGTGCACTAGAGCAGTGAACATGCTTCACTATACCTTTTTTAATAGATCTGTTCCATTTCATTCCTCCTTATTCAGTGATTTATTTGATGTGTGTGTTTGCAGGGTATTACTGACTAGAAAAAAACACAGGTAGTTAAAAATAATCCCTTGCACAGTGACAGAAAGATGTATTTCACTGTTTCTCAGCATTCTTGCAGTCATGTCCTATTCTTCAAGAAAATGTACTTCCCTCTTGGTAATCTGAATTGAAATATGGTAAAATTCTTCAGAGAAAAATTAGTATGACTAACACTGAAGCAGACATTACAAAGAAAATGTTTTTTTTTTTTCCTTATTTGAAGTATGTATTATTGAAAATAGCTACTTATCTGAAATAATTTAAACACAGTAGAGATTGGTTTAAACTTTAAACTTGTAGAAAAATCCTCATAAGCTTAATATTAAAAGCATTAAATGTGTGCAGGATGAATGGAAATGGGGAAATGCTTTGAGCATGATATAAAATGGAATAATATGGAGTGTTTCATGACAAATAAGCATAAAACTAACTCATGCAGGAAAAGAAGAAAATACCATGACATCTGATTCCGAGATGAATTGTAGCCAGGTGATTTCATAATTTCAGGATTTAAAAAATAGAGAAAAGGAGCTTAATGATGAGGGTAGTTAGTTATTTTCATGCTATCCACATACCATGTGGGTGGAAAAGGGCCAGGAAAATTGGAAATCTGTTATCCTCAGAGTTTATCTGGAGTGCCTGTTGAAGGAATGCCTTTGGAATTTAAACATTATTTCTTCATGAAGCTGAAGAACAGAACATTAAAAACACTTAACAGAAGTAGCAGGGTATAAGAGGCAAAAACTCACCAGGGATATACTTAAAAAAGGTATTTTGATGATTGATAATTTCAAGCTATCAGTGAACCTATCTGGGTGAATTTTTTAGGTTGTGCTAAGAAGACATAGAGCACCTATATTGCTCTATTAATTTATGATAAACTGAAGGAAGAAATGTTTGAGCATGCTTGTGAAGAGAGAAAGCCTGGGAATCATATAGCGCATCCCTAAAAATGAAGCGGATTTCTATTGATGACTTCCAAGCAAGAAAAAATTACATTTTGAAAACTCATTTAAACAAACACAGTGCAAGGCAAAATTCAATGACCAACCGGTACAAAGATTATGAACATCCAACCCAAATGGAACTTTCTGGCTAATAGTGACTGAAGTTACTGAAATCCTCTTATACAATAGCTAGACTATCATTTTCATATTCCTTCAATTGTTGCTAAAACTTCAGGAAAATTCCTATTTGCTTACTGGCTGTCTCTAGAGGGAGTATATTAGGATGTAGGATGCTTCATATGAAAATCAACTTGTGTGGAGATAGGATGTCTTGAGAACACCCCTCAAGAACCAACTGTTTTTAAAATATATTCCTTGATTTTCCTGAAGATAGGTCTTTTCCCAAGTTGACACTTTTCCTGCTTGGATGGAAAAAACCTGAAAAAGCCAAAATACAAACAAATAAACAAGCAAACAAACAAACAAAAAAGTGTCTCATTGTTTGATTTAATGCAAAGGGTTGTAACAGAATGAATGGTTTGGAACAGTAATCTTCAGACTTTTAGCTGAGTATACATTACTTTTAAGAAACAAAATGTATCATGATTTTAATGAGTTCTTATCACAGTGTTTACTGGGAAACATTTTGAAAGTGATATATTCTGCAGATTAGCTAGGAGCTGCAAGCTTTGGGTTGCAGTCCTTTGAATGTAAACTACAAATATTGAAAGATGATGTTCTGTGCAGGAAAGGAGGCATAGGAACTCTTAGGGAAAAAGAAACCAAAAACCATTCTAGTAAGTAAATCCAAGTCCCAGAAAATGTTGCAAGTGAATACTACTATCTGAATTCTGCTTATCAAATAGATTGGGAGATTTGCTTTGAAACAAATTCAAAAGAGGTTCAAAGCAAATTAGTCCTGGATTGAAAGTTCAGAATAAACTGATGTTTGCTTCATTAAGAACTCGCCATATTGATATTTCGGTAGTAAACTGATAGCATAGTTAAGATAGGTTGCTACAGCCAAAGAATGCCTGGATGTGAAGGAATGCATTTTGTTTTACTGGTGTCTCATTTTCAACTGTAGAGCAAGTTTGCTAGAAGCAGGAGAATCCACTTAAGAGTCATGTTAAATTACAGTGCTGTTCTGTCTCTCAGCAACTGGTTAATTCAATCAGAATACAAAGATTTTTCATCATTCTTTAATTTGCTTAATTTCAGTGAGCTGTTGTCTCAGAAATTTTCCCATCTTTCAGCTCTGTGACTGTTGCATTGATGCCTTGTGCTATTCTTTCTCTGCTATTTCCATTTCAATATAGATTTTATAGTTCATTACCTGTCAATCAGTTTTAAATGGTGTAGTGTTCATTTTATCATGTTCTGTAAAAGTTGCATGCTTTTTTTAATGTGTGACATTTATTTCAGTTTGAGCTCTATTTATTTCTCCAAGCACTGTAGCTATCTATAGTTATATTCATTTTAATGAGTATTTATTTTTGTAAATGCAGTATTTTGTTATACATTGCATTTATCTGGCATGTTGAACCAAACAAGTGAATTCTGACTCAACTCTGAAAATCTATATCAAACAATTTTTCCTATGATCTTTTTATTTGTCATAGAGCTCCCAGTCTTCATCATAGTTTCTCTAAAATTAAAACAGCAAATTAACACAGAAATAGATAGCTCTGTACAAGTTCCTGCTTTTTGTTCTTCTGAACCTGTGGGGCATGTCGTACCTCACAAAAGAGCCTCTGCAATTTCCTGGCCAGATAAAGTGGCTTTAATTATTTAGTAACAGATTCCCCAGTTGACATTTTCTGCCCACACTAGGCTACTCATAGTATGCCATTATGCTGTGGAGACACAAAAAAGTTTTTTATGTCTATTGATGCATGAAAATCTGAAGTTGAAAGGTTTTGTGTTTGTTTGTTTGTTTGTTATTTGGGTTGCTAGTAACTTTCTGAATTCTCTGATAAATTTACAAGCTGAGATTGCGGACAATGCAAATAGTATTCAAATTAGAAGAATCATGAAAATACTTTTAATTAGTTAGAGTCAATAGCTATTGTCAGTAGTTAAGAATATATATTCAGTCTAGGTCTGCTCAACGCCAGTAGTGTGACCGAAAACTATTGTATAATTCGGGATGGTTGCATGTTATTGTTTTATTTGTGTCCCAAGTCCAGCATGCTATATTTGTTGTCCAGTGGTAGAGTTTATATTTTTTAAAACTTATAACTTCCCTTTTGCAATTGTGAATGCTTGGAGAAGAGGATGGCATGGACAGTTACGGGGGAAGACAGAACTATAGATCAGCTTTTGGGGGATGTGTCAGCTCCTCTCCACTCAATTGCACAAATCAGGTGGAAATGGAAGCTTGTATGTGATATATATATATATATATATATATATTCATACTTTTAATGAACAGTCATTCAGAAACAGCTGTTGTCCCCTTCATAATGCACTGCAGCATAGTAACTATTAAAAGAGCAGTTCTACTACTGTTACTTGCAGTAGTGAGTCAATATAACTCCATTTCCTTGTTTTCATCAAGACCTCTTTCTTAGGAGAAAAATGAAATTTAGTTTGTCCCAGGGTCAACTGTTGGATGACTTTGACTTGGAGCATATCTGCTCTCTAGAGACGAACACACTTATAGGCAGTAGAAGAAATTTTATCCATCTGCTTGCCACATTAAATAGTTGAATTTGTATATTAGTATTATCATAAGTCATGTTTCCCAGCCTCAGTGATTCTTGCAGTCCAAAACTAAAGACGTGCAGTCTGTAATTTTCTTCTGTTGCAGCCAGTTTAGCAGTCATTGGGGCTTTATGTCCTCAGGTAAAAGATCAATCAGCATTCTCACTCCCCAGGAGAAATTTTTGAAGAGTCTAATAAGCTTTCCCTAGAGTTAAAGATCTGCTTTCCAGTATATCAAAAGACTCTTTCAGTTCAAAAATGCAGGCTCTGCTAACCTTAAATATTATGGTATCTTCTAATTTATCTATCAAAAGAATTTTCAGTGTCTATCATTTCCACAGGAAAGCTTAGATCAGATACAGGGTCTTAAGGCTGATTCTGCTTGTGTCATTTCCGTAAGAAAAAAACAACCCTTAACAGGCTTTTCAAGGCTTTACCATAGGAATTTTCTGACTGCCAAGCCTCTCCTGAATCTCATGATTTCTCAGTAAATACATCTGTCTCCACACTAGAGCAGAAATTCTCCTCGTCCTTTTACACTGAGAAACCTCCTTCAGGAGGTTTCTCAATGTCCTTGTGTGAAAGCTGAAAGACCTCAGAGGTGTCAGTGTGCTCACAAAAATTACCACCCTGGTTATCATAACATGCAAATGAATGCTATCAAACTGCTGGCAGAGAACCTCCCTTCTTGCAAGGGCTCATTTGGCCATTTGATGCAGTGGCAGTGGCTTTGCTGTGGAACACTGCACACTTGGCATTTGCAGAAAGGCCCCCTGGAGCTCTGTTCATATTTACACGGAGTATTCCGCACTTGCTGAAGCATCCAGTGATCATGCTGCCTTTGGGAGATCTTCCTTCAATCTTTGTTTAATTAAGAACGCTAAGGGTCCTCCTCCAGGTAATTGTTGGTTGCTCCTCCTCTGAGTCACCCACAGAGTGAGTGAGCATATAGGCAATTACTTCAAAGATGTTTACAATATTTCCTTGTCTCTCTCTCTCTCTTTCTCAAAGTCTTACGTAATTTGCTGTGTATTAAGAGGACCTGAAAAGAAGGACAAGCTATGCTACGTCTTTATGGCAAAAATTCAAGGAGGGGAGCACCAGGGAGGACAATACTAATACAGATGTTTTCCAGTAGTACTAACTGGAGCACACTGACATTGTGACTGCACATAGATAACACATCTCAATGAAGAAAAGCTATAGTTGTGTATATCCAAACATTCTAGTTACAAGAAAATTGGTATCTTAATTCTGCAGGGGGAAAAAAACTAGATGTCTTCTGAGTTCAGAGTGTTTTTTTAAATTCCAGTATAAATATTGAGGTGAATTCCTGCTGACACTGTTTCCCTAAACACATCTTTAGGTAGATTTTTATTTTTTATGAATGCTGGTGTAAATATTCTTACACATTTAGAGATAATCAGACCAGTATAGCAAATACATTAGCTTCATTTGCACATATCTAATGAGAACTTTTGCTTATTATTCATTTAGTACCTTCTTTTAAGATGACAAACATACCAACTCAAATACAATAAAACATTCTTGTTAAGCTAAACCATAAACCTTGAAAAACATGGAATCAGTTAAATGCTAAAGTAGGATAAAAAAAGTGATTGACAGGAAAAAAAGAAGCAATCTACATATTTTGTAAGTGTGCCACATTTGGAATCAACATATAAGTTCAATTTCTTTTTTTAGGAATACAGTACAAATACTTGAAAGGAAGCATCTAAAACAGAGCTTAGTGCCTAAATGCAGTGATGTCATAACCTTAAGTCTGCTTCATAGGGCAACTAAATTCACTTTAGTTGTGGTTTTTCCTCTGCTGTTGAGTGCAGGGTTGCTCTTCTAGAATTACAAATCTCCTTCTCACTTCTGGTCAATATTATTTGCTGTCAACCTAAATTCGTTTGTTGTTATGACAACTTTGTCCTTGAACTTGAATATCAATTCTCCCTCCCTAATATTCAAGTTCTTGAGTATTTGTTAAGAACAAGTATATTTTCAAACAGTCTTCATTTTGGTTGGCTAAATATTTTAAGCCTTTATCGTAGGATCCACTTCTAGCTTCTTTATTATTTTATCAGCCTTCCAGTTTAAGTTCACTAAATTCTTTGATCTATTTCCATACATGCATTCTCTTTAATTTTCACACAGTTCCACTTATATTTCACTATGCTCTGGACAAAATCTAAGAAAAAGAATACAATTAATAATATGTAGCCTTATCCTCAGTGCAAAACTGATATATGCCTGTTTTTTCTCCTTTATTTCTGTAGTTATAGAATCCTTTAGTATTAGTTTCCTATCTTTTTTCCTTTTTTTAAATCTAAATCAGTCCCTTTTTATAAATTGTCATCTGTTCTCTTTTGGCTATCTTTTATTAAATGACATTCACAAAGAATTCCTTTTTCTTTCTTAGCTCCTAATGATTAGTTTCCTTCTTTATCATTGTCTTTGCTGACAAGGTCTTCTATTTTTTGTTTTAGTCTCCATATTTCATCATAATATGTTTAATTACTACTGAATTCTGAATACTAATTGAAAATATTTCTTACTTAAAAAAACCCCTAAATTATTGTCAGTCTGCAGTGAGACTTGTTGGTTTGTTGTTAGTTTCCATTAATTCTTGCCAGGAAAGCATGAATCTAAATTACTAATAGTCTAATACCATATTTCACTTATTATAAATAACAGTTATTAAAATGTACTGAACCATGACATGAATATTTATTTATAAACTATAGCTATTTCCAGTTTTAGAACCTTAAAAAGGCTGTAAATATCTCACAATTCTTTTTTCTTAATCTCAATTTGCAGATGATGGTGGAGCTTGAAGCACAGGACAAAAATTACTAACAAAAATCTTTCCATGTTCCTTTGTCATGGACAAATATAAAAAGTATTATATAAGGGTGTTTACAGAACTGGAATCATTGATTTACTAATACCACACTATCATTCTTGAAAATACAACTTGAAATGCTTCAGCTTTGAAGATTAATGCATAGCTTGGAGCACCGCAGCAGTTCAGATAGGAGTTGTTATGAAGCCCTCTTTATTGTGTCAATAGGGCAGAAAAGATTAAAACAATAAAAAAAGAGTGATGATTCTGAATTCTTCCATTCTTCTCGTAGCTCAGTCAACACAGCTTAGTTACCTTTGAAGTTTTTAATATTCCAAAATCATCCTTAGTTATGCTTTATTATAAACAGTAAGAGAAAGGTTGTGAAGGGGACCCTATGAAATATAACCATTATCTTGAGGCAATTGTAAACAGCAGACAATAATAAGTAAGGGTCCGTGTCTTTGATGGAACTCAAACTAAGAAATATTACCAGAGTTTTTGTGACTAGCTTTCAGATAATGGCATTGCTGCTTCAAGTATTTGCAGCCTATTGCTATAAATAACTAGAGAACATAAAACAAATGCAGCCAAGTCGCTCAAACAAGGTATAATGTCTTTGGGCTGTTTTAATTATTTGAGTTTATTTTGAGGAATAAAAAAAAAAAAAGGGTATGAATGAGAAAAGAAAAGGGAATTAGAATTGTGTGTCTGCTGAAAACTTATAAAGAAGTTTTATTGTTCAGGCTGTGAATTAGTTCCTGATCATAAAACTGAGGTCATATAACATCGCTTGTATATGAGAGTGCCTTTTGATGTTATTTGTTTGCCTATGGAAATTTTTATGGTACTATCTAAGTTGGTATCTGAGCATTTAACACTAAGCAAACTGTAAAAAGGTTCTTTTTGTGCTTCTATTTTATAGCAAAAACTGAGCACTGAAAAATAATAATGATACTTCTTTTTCATATTCGAAGTTGGCTGAACTAGAAAAGGATTGCTGTTTGCCCAGTTTTCAACCATGGTCTAAATGCACCCTCTAAAAAATCAGATGAAGTTAATTTTTATCATACTCACTCATCTTCCCAGGTACTTGGTCTGATAGTGAATGTGGGATGAACATGATGCCATGATGAGGCATAGTGGTTTTCTTAAATTGCATGGTTAATATGTATGCTGGGAAGTGTGAGGACATAATGTGGCCTTTTAGAGCAGATTAAGTTTCTGAGTTTTTCAAGATGTGAACAAGATGATCTGGAATACGTCAGAATTAGTCTTGCCATATGTTCAACCCTTTTAATCATACTTTTGTTTCTAATTTCCAAATTACATTCAATTTTTTCACATTTTTTCCTCCTTGAACTTTTTTTTTTTTTTAATTGGTGTTTGTAAAATACATCAGAAATTGGCTAGGATTTTGAGAATGTTTTCTCTTAAGTGAGCCTATGCAAAATACCAGGAGAACATGAAACTTATAAAGCTGAGCTTTCTTAGAATACTGAGCCAAACAGATATTTTTTAATTGTAAAACCTCAGACCTACTGTCTAAAAGAGAGTGAATGTAGGGAGATTTGTATACAATCTCTACTTTTTTCACTCTGTTTTTTCAGGATGAGTATTTGGTCCATTGTTTTTGTCCTGTACAACAATACAAGACAATATTTGAGTGCCATCACACTTCACCTGATGCACTCTGAATTTCTATTCTCCTTATTACCTTACACACTTGGCTGGTCACCTCTGTCCTGTTCTTTTCAGTGGTTTCCCAGCCTCTGCTTGCCCATGGTATTCTTCGGCTCATTTGCTATATGCCCATCAGAAGACTCACCCTGAAAAGTTTAGACATTTGCAAGAAAAGCAAATTTTCATCTTTCCAGAAGTTTCTATCTGACTGAATTACAGCAGCCAGGTAAGCAAACAAACCAAGGCAAAACAAAAAACCCATCATGATTGTATTTCAACTGAGCTTTATAAAACATTCCTATTCTACTGTGTTCAGTGAAATAGATGACTTAAGGTTTTGCAAAAAGGAGGAGGCAAACTATGGAAACCGACCACTCCAGTGGTCACTCTTATCTATCTTTGCACAGCTTTTCAGTAGTGCAGATTCTTACCATCTAAGAAGAAGACTGTGTGCTCTTCCAGATTCACACATCAGAAAAAGAATCAAGGTTTTACTCAGGACATTCACTCTTTTTCTCCTGAAAGAGCAACCTTATCAGCATATTCTCAGCTGCACTTTAAGAAGGGTGCAAAGAATACTAGAAATGGCTTTATTTTTATTATTAGTCCTAGGATAAGTTGAAGCAATTGAGGAGCAGAGAGAAGATGTTATACTTTGCTGGATTTGCTTTGATCAGCTCCTTCAGTCTATACAGTGTGATAGGACCCATTTCAGTTTTTAAATGATAAATACAGTGCTTGAATGTTCTGGCTGTCAGTAACCTAAGTTTCACTGCAGACTTTGGTTTCACACTTTTGTAGTTAACCCAAACAAAAAACCAGTTTGAATGATTCATATCTTTTTTTGTAACCTGCAAGCAAATATAAGTCATTATGTTAAGGTACGTCCTAATCTGTGGCTGAACTAGATAACTTCAGCTACAGATGAACCTGAAGTGGAACAGAAATGTGGAGACCAAACAATAATTTCAGATATTTATTCTTTAAATTCTTTTAATGCAGTCATCAGGGGCATCAGGAGGAGTATGATGCTGGTGGAAGGAGGTTTTCTCCCTATTTGTGAATCTACTTGGATTTGTTCTTTTTCTTTTTTTAGACACAATCCCCTTGTTCTTCATTAATTCACATTATCATTTTATATTCAAATTTTACTATACTCATGGTATTTTGTATATCTTTGATACCAGATGACTTCTCTGTTTGATCCATAAGAGCAGTTTTACCCTGGCCAAAAAGTTACAATCTTTAATGACAATTACTCATTTGTGATGATGATTATAGTCTTGTGGCCTCTATAGTTTTCTGTGTTTTTATTTTGAAGAACTCTGTTAATATCCTGTACTTACTCTTTTGGGAATTTTGTATTAAAATCCGATTAGTGAGAGAGGCTTCTGCCAAAATTAAGGTGCACACCAGACCATATGCTGAAGTCAATAATAAAAATATTATTTAACAGAGAATAGAAATAAATAGAAAAGAGGTGGGAGGGGAGAGAAGGGAGAGAGACATCAAGCCAGGAGATAGTCACCACCCATGGATTCTGTGTTGTCCTGCGGGTCCCTCACCCTGGACTTATCAGTGGTGAGGGTCCCTATGTTCAAAACTTTTCACTAGTTGTACATTTTAGCAAACAAAGGAATTAATGCTCACCTATGAAGTTCTCTTATTCTGTTGGTTAAACGTTCCCCTCTCTTCTAAAGCTAATTAGCCCCATGCCCATTCTTTCTCTTGAGTCCGTGAGTTTCTTGGGTCAGTGGGCTGTGAGTTGGTCACTATCTCCCCTTGCTGGAGTTCCCTCTTACCCAGTCTGAGCTGTTTTCAGCACAGTTGCTGAGTTGGCTCTCCTTGTGACCCACAAATTCTGAGTTGTTTATGTCCATTATCAGTGATAGATTCTTCTTCCCGAGCTTGTTAACCTCGCCCTAGGTCTGAGATAACACCTGGGCAATAGTACCATCTTTTTCTTATCTCGAGTTCCCATTAAGTTGGCTCAGTTTGCAGTCTAGGTTTGAGATATCCACAGAGGTATATTCAGGAGAGCTTCAGTGGTCTGTCCCATAACCTGGGAATTTTTGTCTGGATGCATTTCCCAGAATGTGTTAACCAGATCTTACCACTGCCAGGCTTGGAGTTAATGCTATCCTGTTACTTCAGTCTGTGCTTATTTCATGACAAATTCCTTCTGTGGCCTTAACAGTTTGTGACAGGCAATTTTGCTTTTTGAGCTCTTACACCTGGTTAAAATCTCATATTTTTCTTTAATATATTTATCAGCCTTCACATTTTTATGTTTGTTTGTTCATTTGTTTTTGTTGATAAGACAACAGTATTTTATTAGGTTAGGCTAGTCATGCATATGTCCTTGCTCTGGGATCTTTTAGTAACACACTCAACAGAAATAATTTATTATTAGAAGCTACATAGAAGTGAAATATCTACTTGGTACAAGAATCTACTGTTTTAATCACTGGTATGGTATCAAGCTTGCTGTGCTACAAGTTTTTTTTGTGGGACTAAACTACAGCCCATTGGTGGAAAGCTGTGATGGAATGCTTTGGTTTTGGGGTTTTTTTTGGGTTGTGGAGTAGAGGCAGAAGGCTCACATCCTCAATGAAAAAAACAAAGAATATGTGTTTTGATCAATAGTGCTGCTGGACTTGTAGAGAGAAAGCGTATGCTGTATGATATTATGTGTATTAATTTGTCATCTAGAGCCCCAAAGTAAGACCCTAACTCCAAAATAAAATTTTCCCTTCCACAAAAAAACCCCAAACAAACTGAAAACCAAAAAACCAATCCCCCCAAACCCCCTCCAAAAAACCCACCCCCTAAAAAACCCAGCAAAACAAACCAAAAAAGAGAAGGGAAAAAAATTTTAAAAGAAAAAAAAAAAAAAAAAAGAGAGGTTTTGAAGAGGTTTTGTTTCTTTCCTGCATAGTATCTATCTTGTATTTTACTTAACTTTTACTTCTAAGGGAACCAAAAGAAATGCCAAAAACTTTTCAATATCTGTTGCTGTATTTTATTATATTATGCATCAGAATGAAGTGACACTGCTTACAGAGAAGACAGAGATCTTTTGCAGAGGACAAAAAAAAAGATGTCTGAAAACCTGCCTATATTCTGCCATTTTATTATTGTAGAATGGATTCATCTCTCCAGCAATTGTCTATGTAATTTCAGCTTTCACCAACTGCACATTTTATCTTCTAAGAAAAAATTGCTTTTCATTCACCCCCAAAGATTTTTTTTTCTATATTATCATTTTAGTTTGGATCGGGACTACGTTTTTGGAGCAGCTCTCCTCAGTGCCACTATTTATTGTGCTTTGGTTTATTCACAGAGTGCTCTCAGCAAGCACACAAACCAGTTTGTTCAGTTTGTTGTTTTGTTTTTTTTTTTTTCCCTTTAATAGCATTAAATTGGAAAATGCATTTCAGAAGCACATACTCCTATTGCTAATGTACTTTCAGTCCATGAACCAGACTAAATTTAAGCTGAAGTAAATCCTGATGAATATATACTGCAGTCACCACGTCCTTAGCACCAGTTTTCTCCTCAGGTCTGCTGTTCCTGGGCCATGCTAGCTGCTACTGGAGGCATAGCCCAGGGTGTTTCCAACAGGAAACTCAGCTTACTGTTCCTTTTGCACTGCAGGTTTCTTACTCATTTCTCACACTCAGAGCCTCAGTTCAGGAGCTTATTCTATCCATCCATGCTCAATTACTGTAGGGACGCAAGACATCATTCCCTCACACCAGCCCCACAGTCAATAGCCAGAAGGAGCAAATTTATCCAGTCTCAGCCTTTTGATGTAAAATTTAACATGCTAAAAATAACAGATAATGAGCAACTAAGTGAAAGATAAAAGGTATTGTCTGAGTGAAGTTCTTGCTGGAAACAAAAATGTGAACATTACAATTTGCTTGATTGAAATATTTGACATGATATTGTAAATGACTTAGAAGTCCTAGCCTCACTTAAGAGCTTCGGATGAGTTGGATATTTAGAGTCAATTGTGAATTGCTGTCATGCTGTGTATATTATGTATGTTTTTACACACAAATAGCCAAATTTCAAATTATATTTATAATTCTCCATAGAAAATGAAAGCACATACAATGTGTTTATATGTGCTTGCAACTTAATGCACAACTCATAAGCTATCAAATAATTTGTATCAAACCCATAAAATGTGTTTCAAGTCTCTTGTGAAGCTTTTTTGTGTTTACAAACGCTTTGCTTTCCACTAGTCTTCCTATGCAAGGGGAAATGAACATGGAATGCTAGTAACATCATTTATTATCTGGTGGTCTCTATCCATACATTCCTTATACAAACATTTAGACAACAAACTTGAAAATGTTCATTACTTGAAAATGAAGGTTGTTTACAATAGAAGCGCTATTACCTCCCTAAGTACTCTATCAAAACACATTTGGAATTTTCTCACAAGGCTCTTATTTTTTGGGTGAGTCAGATTTCTTATATAACAGAGGGCTGAATGGTGATTCAGGATGATAATTAGTCTTTTCAATAATGATAATTAGTCATTTTCCATCGACTGTAGGTAGACACATTCCTTTGAGACTATACTATTAATTTTTAAAGACTAGCAGATAATCATGATTTTTTTATTTATAGAGGGTTCATTACAGAAGTATTTCAGAGAGTAACTCTGGTAAAGGAAACACATGACACCAGCAAGAGCGATAACAGCACTGTGGTATTTTCAAGGAGTTATTTACATATTTCAACATCCTCTTTCTGTGTGGACTCCTTAAATAGATGTAGGAAATACCTGCAAAAGTTCAGGAGAAGCTGCTAGTTTGATGGACTTGTCTAATTTACTTTGGGATGTGGTCATTTATCAAGAGATGAAGTAGAAGAGAGACAAAGTGGTTAAAAAGAGAATTCATGTGTATCATTGCACTTTTTATTCCTCCTATTTTCATGAGAAATTCCAGTTTGGTTTCAGAGACTCTTTGTCAGTAAGTCAGTTTTCATAACTGATATATATATTTTTTACAGCAAAATTTAGCCTTGATGAATTAACAAATTGTGACTACCGCTCCTCCTCCTAAAAAAGCAAAAAAAGGAAAAGGTTGCTGAATGCTGAAATATTAGAATTGTTCTAAAACCAGTTCTAAGAATGTCTGTCCAATTCCAGATATTTAATTAGGCAAAGATTTTTGTCTAGATTGAAATAGATATATAATAGTGGTATGTAGGTAATTGTTACTCAAGGGAAGGAAAGAAAGTTGAGTACCTTGATATTCATATCTTTACTGCAGATATTCGTGATTTTTAGCATTGATAAACTTGATAAGAATGAAAGAATCACTCTGAGAAGGTAAATAGCAATACTTATGTTTTAAGTAGCCTTCATCCTACTATTTCCTGCAATACTAGAAAATGTTTCTTAAAGAGAATAATAGATGTTTGGAACCTGGTCTAAAACGCATATTTGAGATGAGCTCACATTTGGGTTAAGTATACAGATCAAATGTTATTTTTTAAAGATAATGAGCATGGGGAGAAATGGTTCTGAGAGGTTAAAGAGGCTGAGCTAGAGGGAATGTATAAATTGGAGATTGATGCAGAGCAAAGTATGATTTGAACCTTTGCTTTATCCTTTCAACACTGCAGGGAGAGTCAAATAATTGACAATTTCATGGATGGCTTCTAGTCTTTTTAATTTTAGAAATTTAATGCCATGTTTATTATTTAGTTATTAAATATAAATATTGTGGCTAGAGTCAGTAATACACTGATTTCCTGGCATGCTTGTATGTGTTCTGAGGTTATTTCAGCATAAGACTTATTATACGCGTTGCTCACAGGAGGTGATTTTTAAAGGATAAGGGTCAGAGGTAGCAGCTAATAGGAAAGCATCTGTGTGAAAGGAAGGTTATTTCTCTGCAAGAAATATTTTCAGTTTTGTTCTCATCCTGACTCTCTCTATTCCAGTCTTTTTTACATTTCAAAAGATACCTGGCAAATATTTTAAATGAACATATGAATACCTTATCATTCTGTACATTGGCCAGATTCTCAAATGTGAACATCTAAAATTGTGCTTGTATATTTAAACATCACTCTTGCAACAATTTCCTTTTCAAAGGTGCCAAAATGAGCCAAAATTTGTGTTCCTGTTTTGAAATTGCTTACCTACCTGAGTCATTCAGAGGAGGTCACTTGATTTTGTGGTTCTGTATGTGTATGGAAGACATTTGAAAAGTGAAACAACGTTGCTATAAAATACTGCATTGCAGCAGTGTCTAGGTCTATTTTAATTAACACCAGGTTCGAAGACTGTCTATGGGTTCATTTGTTTAGGGCTTTTTTCCTCCATGATGCTCAGAAATTGAACAGGTATTTAGTCATTCAGGAAGATCATTCCTTCACTATTTAGTCAGTACAGCAGTTATTAATGAATTACAGACATACTGTGTCCTTAGTTACAGTTGCTTTTGTCACATGTATCGTTGCAATATGCAGTATATAAGAAAGGATGATCATATCACAGTTTTGCCAAATTACACTAATGAAACACTGGCCTTTTACTCTAGACACTGTAATTCACATGGTCCAGCCAACATGGACTTTATGATAAATTTTGAGCCCTGAAGTGACACGCTTTGATATTTATCTATCATGAAATTCACTAGATCCACTTCTTGGCAATTTCAGTGTGCACATCTAGATCTCAATTAATTATCCTAAAGTCTGTTTCTCTAAAGAGTTTGACTAATCCCAGTGTAGAAGTGACTCTTTCTTTTTACTGGGTATAGAAGTTGTTAAATGTCTGCTTTTAGTGACAAACCTTTATTAGAGTGATCATATTTCTTATCTTTTGTTTGTGTTTCCTTTCCTAGGTTTTTCAAAGTATTTCTGCATATCTGGCTATCATATGACCAGAAATCTCATACAGTGTCAATAAATCATGTTTAGAACATGTTTAACATAAGTCAAATTGCACCTACATCCACTCTCCTAATACTCTCTAAGCCTGAAGAGTGTCAGTGTGCTTGACACAGAGCAACTATCACAGGCAGAAACCTCATATAGCTGTTACCATGATTGATTTTTTTCTAAACCTAAAACTACAATGCACTGGACTGGAAGGGACTTTACGGGTCATTTAATCTAATCCCTTCTTTGAAAGGCATCTATATAGCAATAGCACATAATTTCTGGAAAAATCTGGCAATAAAAGCCAAAATGAGGCACAGTGAAAGAATAAAAGATTTCCAATTTGATAAGCATCAATTAGACTGTAACAGCAGTATAGAGTAAGTAATAGGAACGTAAAATTAAAAGAAGGACCGATGAAAAATGCAGAATAACAATAGCATCCTGTATACCTGAGATTAATCAAAGTGTGTATGAACCATTGCTGGTCAAAAATTTCTGCTCTTCATACCACTTTAAAATTGCCTGCAGTTGCTTTGACATTAGGCATAAAATATTACTATCATAATCTATATTATAATGTAGAAGGAGAAAGGAAGTACTCTAAAACAACGGCAAAAATAAAATATTGTTATCTATTTACAATGCAGAAATCATCTGCTGTTTCTTCAAGTATATTATCTTGGCTTTCTAAAATGTTAATAATGCAATTTTTTAAAGTCTGATGTCTTTTGTGACAAGGTTTAAGGTGGTCAGGGGGACTCCTGGTGTGGCTTGGAGAGATGAGAAGACGTCAGAAACTCCCCCCCTGTCTGATAGAGCCATTTGCAGCAGACTCCAAGATGGACTCACTGTGGGCTGAGCGATTAATAATGGTGGTAGCTCTTCCCGGATAACATATTTAATGAGAAAAAACTGCTGGGCAACAGCAGCTGGAGAGAGGAGGGAGAATGTGTAAGAGAAAGAGCTCTGCAGGCAGCAAGGTAGGGGAAGAAGGAGGAGAAGGATGTGCTTCAGGTGCCAGGGCTGAGATTCCCCTGCAGCCTGTGGGGAAGGCCATGGTGAAGCAGCTGTGACCCTGCAGCTCACGGAGGTCCACAGGGGAGCAGAGATACACCTGCAGCCTGTGCAAACGCCACACTGCAGCAGGTCGATGTGTCTGGAAGGAAGCTATGACTTTGTGGGGAGCCCATACACATTCCTGAAGGGCTGCAGCCCATGGAAAGCACGCACAGTGGAGCAGCTGGTGAGGCGCTGCAGCCCATGGGAGGATCCAGGCTGGAATAAAGGACTGGTTCCTGTGGGAGGGACCCCATGCTGGAGCAGCGAAAGAACATGAAAGGAAAGAACAACAGAGACAAAGCAATAGGAAATGGCTGCAACCCCCATTCCCTCTCCTACTCCAGGATGAGGTTGGAAATGAAGTAGGGAATGAAGTTGAGCTTGGGAATAAGGGAGGGGTGGGAGGAAGGTGTTTTGTAGTGCTTTTTTTCTTGTTTCTTGTTATCCTACTGTCTTAGTTTTGCAATAAACTAAATTAATTGCCACAAGTCAAATCCATTATTTTATAAGACTAGTTCCATAAACATTCTTGAATGTTCATGAAACAAATAAGGTCTCCTTTTTGTTTCAGGAATTTCTGGAAATACAAAGGCCTGTCATATATTTATCGACATCAAAAGGGCTTTGGATCAGAGCAAAGGCATAGGAAGTATACAACACATTATATTTGAATTTTTTCTTCAGGCAAAGATATATATTGTTGTTACTGTGAATGTGTACTAGTAAATAAATTCAAAGAACAGTCTTTTTGAAGTTGAGTAAAATATATTCCACTTACCTATGTCTTTTTATACTCTGAACTGTATCCATTAGGGTAACACATCAGAAGGTACTGATCTTGAATAAAGCTTTATTCAAGATCAGTACCTTCTGATGTGTGTAGTGAGAAACTATTCCTATGCTGAAGAACTAGCAATCCAAACAGATAAATGGAATAGGAAATAGAATGTTTTTACCCTCATCATACTGATAGGAAGCCAGAACATAAAGATAAAGGGTTATATTCTGGGTTCCTTAAGGTTAACAGCAAATTCTTTTGATTTCACTGAGACAAAATTATCAGTTGATCTCTTTGTTCAGAAGTCATTAAGAAAATTCAGCCAAAAATTCTTTAATTTCCGTACACTTTATTTTATTTTTTTGCAGAAAAATCAGTCAATTTCAGACCTTGTAATTTTACATGCATATTTATGAAGAATTCTAGATTCCTTTTCACTGTGTATTACTAATTTTATAGTTGTTGAAACTCTTCAAGGACATACAATAATGCTGCTAAATAGTCTCTAAAATCTTTTAAGAAGAAACAAAGTTCACACACCCATATGAATGATAGATTGCAGGCCCATCTTGTGGGATCAAAGTGAAAGTTATGTAGAGACAATAAAAACATAGATAATTGGGCATCTATCACAGAATGATTGTAGGAAAAGATTATTATGATTTACTAAAATTGCTGACAACATATATGACTAATATCTATCTTTAAGCAATTTAGACAGGCATAGTGACTTGTCATATAGTTACAGACAAATAATTTGAATATTTTTAATGTTAATTAACCTGTCTCCAGAAATGTTTGTTGGAATACAATTGTCAAGGACATTTGCTAAGACGTTCACATCCTGGTAGGACATGCAGTGCTATTATTTCTCTCTGTTATTTTTCCAAATGGTAGAGCCGAAACAGGCAAGTTTATATTTAAAGAGACAATTTTTCTGCTGAAGAATGAAAGTGTCAAGACAACAGCAATATTTGTGTGAAATTTAACCATTAATCCTGTGCATTCAAAAGTCCAGTTGATGGACTATTTTGGAGGAGTGTATATTTTGATTTTCAATGGGATAATCTCAGTAAATACAGAAAAAATAGCACTGTTATCATATCTAGGTATTGATTGTTTCCAAACAATTGGCATACCTAAGTGCTGCAATATTGCTGCAAATACATCAAGTAGTACACTTTAGAGTATAAATGCATCTTCTTAAATAAGAGATCTTCCATCTTTTAACACTATTACAGCACATGGTGTAGGCTTATATACTTGAAGTTGACCAGACTAGCTGGGAAATAACAATGTGTCAGTCCATTGTATCTGATGAATAATAGGGGGATCCAGAAATTAGTACAAACTATTCACACAGAATATATTCTGAAATAGTTCTCTTTTGTGTGTGGTTTGAATGTTTGTTTTTTCTTCTACTGAGTCTTTATAAAAATTTGTGAGAAATTTGTGCGGTTTAATTCATAATTTATTATTATTATAATGTAAATAAAAGACAAATTTATCCAAACTAGACTGCTATTAAAATAGCATTAGGAGAATATTGTTAGCTAGAAAATTTAAGCAAAACATGAAAACTACTTTGTAAGCATAAGAAGAAACGTTCTACAAGTATCAAAATTTATACCAAATGTGAATACATACTATGCATGAAAATTTAAGGATAAAACCATCCTAATTATGCTGTTAAAATAACAATGACAGCATTAAGTGATTGTTTGTATGGGGTTTTTTTTTGTTTTGTTTTTGGTTTTTTTTGTTGTTGTTGGTTTTTTTTTTGTTTGGTTTTTTTTGTTTTGTTTTGTTTTGGTTTTTTTTCTGTAAGAGGTTTGCATGCTAGGCTTAACTCAGCCTAAAAAAGCTGCAGGTCTTTTTGTGATTTCCTTTAGTAGTTTTATTTTTAATATGTTGGAGTTTACAAAGTATGATAATACTTTCAAGGGAATTAAAATTTCAGTGGAAATGCAGAGGTAAAAATATATATCACTACCGGTGAATTTTGTCAAATTAGTCTAGATATACTTCTTTGATGTTTTATTAGAAATGTGGGGCTACTTGCTCCTGAGAGAGAGCTTATGGATAGGACAATAGAGTAACGTGTTCTGCATATCCAGCCAGGGATGGCTGGTAAATTTTCAGTACTTGCGTAGTTAGAACTGGTGTTGCTTTATGCCATCTTTCCATTTGCTGTATTTTCAGTATATATGAGATTTAGATTTATTACACTCTACTCAATTACAGCTGTAGGCTGATAAGAAGATAACAGTGATCTTTCATCAAGATATAAACTTCAGAAATGAAAATCTGAAAATCTGAAATTACAGAATTGTCACAGTAAATTGACCTTAATTACAGCCCAAAGAGCAGCGCTGGCGACAACTCATTGCAAAGTGCAGAAATGAAATCAATGGTGAGTGCCCAGTGGTAGTGCTCGACATTACAGAAATTACACAAATGATCTTCCTTTCTAATTATAATCTTCAAAGCCCTGCTGCTTTTCTTAAATTGCTGTCAAGTATGTTCTAGATGAGGTCACAATGAAAATTTGTCTTCTCAGTGTACAGTGCAGTCCTGACTGTCTGCAGCAGAACATGACCAGAGCTGCTCAGACATAATGTTCTGAACAAAGAGTCACAATGATTAAAACTGCATTAATTCATTGAGTTAATTTCAGCTTTGATAATTTAATTCAAAATAAAAGGCTGCTACATTTTTCAGAGATTACCTACAAGTATTACTGAATACATGGTTTTAACATGGTGGGATTTCATCCATGAAATCTATTAACATGTACATATCAAATAAATAAAATAGCTAAACAAAATTTATTGGTAGCTATTTTCATCCATGGGTTCATTTTTCAAGAGGCTGTCATCATCTTTTTAGTGACTCCAAGCAGTGAAAGCTGAGCCAACATTAGCTGTGTTCCTGTAGGGTAAATGTACAAGACTGAGAGCTGTGGAATTTTCTGACACAACTTTGAGAAATATTCTCAAATCCAGGAGAGAAGAACTTTTGTCTGATACCATTATATGATAATATTTAATCACTTTGTGGACACACAGACTCTTTATGTTCAAAGATAATTTTCTTAGATCTTTGGATTAGTTTTCTAATCTTGCTCCAGTATCCCTGTGGTAGGTATATCTTGCTAAGACTGATGCTATTTGCATTGGAAATTGAAACAAACAAGAAGATTTCTCTCTGTAAACATATTTACAAATTATTTTCTATTTCCCCTCATATATCTGGTTTCCCTGAAGAATAGGACTCTACGAGAAAACTGGCTGAAAATTATTTGAACCAAAATCCTTGGAAGCAAATTATGGGCTCAGATGCTTTCTCCTTGACAATACTCTATAGCCAAATCTTTTTCTTCAAATCAAAGGGTAATCAGTATGCCAGGCTAAGAATACTGCTTCTGATAAGTATTTTTGCCTTGTATGAGGTAAATGAGAATATTGACATTCAAAAGTTATTTACAACTTGAAATGAGTATGCTAATTTTGGATTGTAAAATGGTTTTTGTTTTTAAATTATTTTATTTATGATGTCGGGTTTTTTTCCTAGTGATGGTGATGTGTTTTGTTTGGTTAGTGTTAAGCTTAAGCTTGGGTTAAGGATCTGTTCTTTGTTTCTGATGTTAAAGAGTCAGAATTTTAAGCAGTTCTGTGTAAGGTGTTTTTAAGATGGAGTGGTGAAAAGAAGCAAAAACGAATTGCCAGACTTCTGATAACACTATGGGAGTCCTAATGCTGTGTAATGTGCCTCTGTTATCTCATATATTGTCTCTATTCCAACCTGAATATGAATATTTTGAGGAGATCAAACAGTGAAAACTACTAAAAATTCAGTATGAGTTCTTGAACAAAATGGCAAAGTTTTTTTTCTTGGTTTTGATTCTAAAATAATGAGCCTTATTCTTCTGTTCAGTGGTATTTCTCTCTGATATTCTCTTTGGCAAAGTGCATAGGCCATCAATCTTGCATTTAGCAGTGTGTCACAGCTTTATGCAGCACAGTTCAGTACAAATGTTATCTCCCTCATACCAGATACCATGAACCAAGTGACTGCACCTCTGCAACCCCTTATTTACAAGTGGAGAAAGAGCAAAGTAACTAACTATTTATCACAGAATATATCTTTATTGCCATCTGTCCTAATAGCTTCTACTTCTGTTGACTGATTATGAAAATTGTCATTGGGAACTTTGCTTTACATCTAAATTCAGCTCTCGATCGTGCTAAAAAAGGGAGACTGATATTTTGGTGGTTTAATTATGATAAATGAGGATAAAAGGCCTTGGCCTGTCTTCAATGTGCATGTGGAGGCCAAGGTGCTTAATGTTGGAGGAAAGAAATGAAGGGGAAGTCACAGTCCCTGTATAGCATACAAAATTTAATAAAGCAAAAGCACCTATATCCCCACTTGTTTGTGTATTCCTTTTCCCTTTTGCAAGAGTAATATTTCCTTAACTTAGAAGGACAATAGCTGCTGATTTCCCCTTATATTTTGAGAATATATAACTCATGGACTTCATTCTGGTCTTTTATCATGGCAAAAGGAATGAAGTTCATGAACAAATGTTCATTTCACCTGTAGTGTGTAAACAGCCTTTAAGATTCTTCAAAATAATGTATCATCAGGGACAAACTTGTGTTATAGGAGGTCAGGGCTTCATTGAAAATGTAAAGGTGTAATGGATAATGATTAGCCTGATATTACTTAGAAACCTGCCTCTTTTTTTGATGAGCTAAGTACCAGCATCAATAATAAATGTTGCTATTGCAAGGACACAACTTTGTTACCAAAGGAAGCCTTTACTGTGAGTGTATGACTGAAATATAAACATTGCATACTGTTATCTACCAAATGGTCTTGAATATCATGAGGCATACATTGATGTATTTCGCATTCTTTTTCCACAGCTTGTTATTGTTTTTCTTGATGCAGAGCACATTTTTTAGGATAAAGATGTAGAATGGAAGAAATTTTTTTTTCTTTTTGTTTTAATTAGATGTCTGTTTGAAATATGAAACATAGTCAAACCTGAGTAAACAAAAAGTGGTAAACTTTCATGTAATCATCAAAGAGAACATCATTGAGGGTCTTATGTAAGAGAACTGAAAAATCTGACAATTACCTATCGAAATTCTTAAATGGCTGAAAATGTATTAAGGTACTTGTAAGGCTGATTTCTAGAGATGTTGTGCATGAGTTAGGCAGAAATTATAGATCCATGCATACCTATGCCTAAACTCACCCTGGTGTGCCTAAATCCAAGCAAGAAAAAGTACTTCAGTCCTATATATCTCATTTTATTATTTCTTCTTGCTGGCATAGTTTGGTATCCCAGTGCTCATACAGCTGAATTTTTTGGCACTCGAGTACAGAGTGAAGCTTTTCTGTTCGATGGCACAATATTGATACTGTGAATTGCTTTCTTGAAGCTGAAGGTTTACTTTTGTTATGGTTCAGTCCCAAATTTCCCAGTGTCATTCACTTGCATAAAAATGGTTTAGAGAGGAAAACTGATCGAATCTAGAGTAGGCTTTCTGATGTTTTTCTTTTTTTATTGTAATGCACGATGCTGTAAATTTTTAGTACTTCCTTTCATACCATAATTTTGAGAACATAACACTATGAAGCATGTTTTAATTAATGCTGAATTTGTTAAGGATTCACACTGCAATTACATTAATCTTACCCAACAAACAACAAAATGACAAGGACTTTTAATAGGAATTGGACAAAATAATTCTAAAATATTGCTTCTTGGACAGATGTTTTCACATAATCTTCAGTTATTTTTAACATATTCAGTTTAAAATTTCTCCTTTAAAAAAATTTGCAAAGAAAACTATGTAGAATTAAAATTTCTATATTTGTTCCTGGCAAAATTCTAGAGGTAGAAGATATTATGTGATCTATAAAGTTATTTTCTTTTTTGTGATGTTTGTTTAGGTTTTTTTTTTAAGTTTTACTATAATGCCAAAATATGTATGACTATGCTTATTAGCAGAGAAAATATCATAATGGAGCTCTTATTAAAGAATGCGGGAAAGATCTGAAAGACATTGGAATATTTAAAATATTGACTCTATGGAGCTAAATATACTTCACGTTAATATCTTTTTTCTTTTCCTGCACTTCCCTTTAATATTACTGAGCACCTTCTTATTTATCAGCGTTTTAACCAAACAAATATGTTTGCAGGTCCAAAAGGAAGTATTGCTTTTATGATCTTACCCCTTTCAGAAACTGCTTGTATCATTACTTTTCCCATCCCTTATGTCAGGATGTCTTGGGGGGACCAACACTGAAATGTGAAAAGATGCTGCCTAAGGACTTTAATAGCTATCAACAGAAACACCGCAACTATAAAATAGAATTATGCACATTTGGTTTATCAGGTCCTAGAAGAATATTGAAGAATTGTGAAACTTTCATAGTAATTACAATATTTTAAAATATAATGCTTGTTGTATTGTCTCACTGGTTTCATCATGTTCACCTGGGAGAAATAATTCAAAAATAGCTGTCTTGTAAAGAAACAAAGTGGAAATTGGTGCCTCCACTTCTGAAAAGCTAAAAGATTAAATGAGGGTACAATGAGCAGTACTTGAGCAAAGACATCTGTGTAATGCCCTTAAATACTACATAAGTATGTAGTCCTGATTGAAATTTTTTGCTTTAGTAGAATATCTTTTAAATTCATAATTATAAGATCTTAAGGAAGCATTTATGAAAAATAATAAAAGGAAATTAATACTTTAGACTTTTAGAGAATACTGTAATCTAACACACATGGGAAAAGGATTTTCCTCATATCTATGTTCTGTATTATGATTTCTAGACTGAACAGAAACTCTTCCTGTCTCTTTCAATACCAGCAAAATCAAAAGGGTTGAGTTACTGCAAAAATGGTACAATTGTTCCCACATATAAACATTTTGAAAGGGTAGCGAAGCTTTCATTTGCAGAAAAAAAAGGTTTTTTGATATAAAATTCATCTTTTCCTATTACTATGCTAGGATTGTGCTATGCAAATATTATTTATTTGATGCTGTGTACTACAAAACAAAATTCATTATTTCTTCTCATGCAGCTTTGTCATTGCCTCAAAAATGTTAATTAGACAGTTAATGACAGCTTCTTATTAAAGACAGTTTACAGGAATGGAAGATTCAAGATGGAACTTTTTCAGTGATCTCATTGTCCTGGTCATATTTTTAAAGGGGAAATTGGACCTGCCTCAATGGGTATTTTGTTATCCTAGATTTTCATGACTGACAGTACACATTGAATAATTAGGGGTTAGGGACATAGTTTTCTTGTGTTTGAGCTCTGGAAATAGTGAGGATGAATTCTTATACTATTCTTTCATTATAATTCTGTGGATTCTGCATTTCCTAGAAGCAACATAATAATATATTGTTTGAAAGAATAAAAAAGTAAATCAGAACCTCAATTTGAATACTGTGACTTTCCAAACATAGAGTTTAGACTGGAAAAATATTGTGATAGAGAACACACATTCATAGAATCTGAGCATCTGGACTAAAACTTATTTTCTTGATCTTAAGTGGTATTCAATTGTTAGCAGACAAGAAATTTTGGATTCTTTTTCAGAATATTAATTTCAGATGAATATGTATTTCCATTATACAGTGATAAAACATTGACCTAATTATAGCCTCAACTCTGAACTCCAATATCAAATACAAGTTTTTAGCTCAGAAAGTTTTCTGTCACAGAAAATAGTCATATAGAACTTCATCTGGGGAACGTAAAGCATTGCAAAGAATGCAGGCTAAATCACATTTTCTGCCAGTTGTGTCACAAAATATTCTCAGGGAAAAAAAAAAAAAAGAAATCAGATTCAAATATATTGCCTGAAGCCAGCTGGAGGAGAGCAGAAGAGTCTGAAACTGTTGCAATTTATAACACAGCATAACACAAAGATGAGAAGGAAAGATATGGTTCCACGTCTCACTGCAAAGCTCTGATCTATTGCTTTTGGCAATAGGGTATCTCATTACAAGTACCTTAAAAACCCCCCAGTGCTGTGAAGGATACATGATAGTTTTCTAATGGGAGGTAAAAATAATCAGGAAATAAATTTCTGATTTTCCCTTTTCTTGTCTCTTTTTAAAGTCTTCAGAGGGGATTAAAGATATGAACTCTATTATAAAAGAAGCAGAAGTTCAACCACAGGTATTCCAATTGGACATCACTTTAAAACAACCTATTTTTCTAAAATAGGCATTTGTGATTCCTAATTTTCTTTGGATGCTTTTGAAATCTTAAACATTGATAGACTGTGGGGTGCTAGTTGCCTGACTAGGTATGGAAGCTTTTATTTTCTGGTAATGAGCACCAATTGACAAAGAATACTCACAGTATCATATCTGGGCCCACTGATAATCCTTACTGTATCGTCTTATTCTTTGTTTGAAAATTTGCTCCTATGCAGGTATTTTCATATGACTTTACTGGTTTTCCATCTAAGGTGCTGTGTTCTGTACTAGGCTTCTACACAAGTTGCCATGCATTTCTTCTAGTGAAATTCATGAAAATACCTAAAGACCACATTGTCTCCTGATGTGCAGAGCATATGGAAAATTCATTTCCTTCTTTTGACTCTATCCATGCTACAATTATTATGGGACAATGATGAGAAGTCTTTTTGTACCCCTTTGATGTTACTCAGGTGCCTTAAATAGGTAGAGCCAATGGGAGCAAGTTATAATAAAGCAGGGAAAGATAAATTTTAAAAAGGGTTATAATTAAGTAAATTAATCACTCTATATGGAGTGGGGGGATTCTTTTTTACCTCTGTCACAAATGCACTGAGCAGGGCTGTCAAAGTGCTGCAGATTCCATGGCATACTTCCCTTTGTATTACAAATATTAGTGCCTCTTCCTATCTTTTTTTTGTTTTTCTTTCTTGTCAGTTTAAGTGTAGTATTTCGGTATAACTATATTACCTTAATAACATCAAAATAAATGCGTATGCTCAAAAGTCATGACAAAATATACAGTTGTTTTCATTTTCTTGATAGTCAATATTAATGAAGAATATTTTATGAGAGGTGAGTTTCTTTTAAAGAGTCACCAGGAGGCAGAGCTGGCGAGTGTTTTTCATTCATGACATATTTCATAAGCAATTTTTCCACCAGATAGTGTTAAGCCTGAATACATATATTTGGTAAATAGCAGCAATAACCTAACAGCAGGTGGTGAATTTGCACATCCCTTTGTCTACCTATCATCAAACCTATAAATTCTTTTGTGGGTCTTGGGCTCCCTGCAGTAGGGGTTGTAACCATAGGTCTTATTTCTGCTCCTTGGAGCAATTCCAGTTTGGGCAGGGTCAAGTGCATGTGCTTTGTCAAGTTCTGTAGTGTTTACTGGAATTCCGTTAGCTAAACCTTCATTGCCAAAGCCTTTCATTTCAGTACAATGTTTCATTATCAGTACATTTTTCCTCATGATGCTTTAGCTTATTTCATTTTGCAGTTTTGTCTGTGCTATACAGTATTATTTTATTTTTATAAAGATGGATCTAAATCATGCAGAGGAAGTTAATTAGAAATCTAGATATTAGTATTTTTCCCACGTTTGTCTGTTGATTCACTTTTGAGATGTCTTTGTTCCCTGATATACTTCAAAATAGATGTGAACCACTTGTAAGAAGTATCAGATCTTCATGTAAATAAGCATTCAGTTGGATTTGAAGAAAAACATACTTCAAGTTTGCTGAAAAGTGAGAAATTTTATACTGATATATGTATTGAGCTGGAGTAGGAAAATTCCTGCAAATAGGACTTTCCATTCCTATTATTATTTGAATTATGTGGCAGACGGAGGGCTTATCAGGTAAATGCATTATGCTTTCCACAATTGCTAATTTCAGAGCTCTGAATGAAGATGCAAATTTATCTCTGATAACTTATGAGAATAAATACTCTGTATTGAGTCGTACCATGCAGTGGTAAAGGACAAAATCACCTTTTGCACGGTTGCAGTTATAGGTGCAGATTACTTCCATTTACCAAAATGGAAAAAGAAAAGAGGAGTGGGAGGGAAAGGAAAAAAAAAGGAAAAAAAGCTACTACAATTCAGGTAGCTGGGATATAAAAGATGAAAATTCAGTCTTATGTGTGCTTCTATAAACTCTTTACATATTAAGGTAAACTCATTATTCCTTGGTGTGAATTCATGGGTTATTCAGAAGAATATTTCTTTACTGCTACTCTAATGGTGTATTAGAGAAAAAAAAAAAAAGAAAACAAACCAAATTTCCTTCATTTGCTTTCTTCTTTCAAGGGTCTGTGTCTGAAAAAACATGTACAATAATGCCCTGAACAGCATCTCTCACCACTATTCTATCTATTAAGCAATAAGTTCCGTAACCAGCAGAGTGGAAAATAGAACTAATTCATTCTAAAGATAGTATTTCCATAAGGCAGAAAAGACAATGTAAAGCATCACTGCAATTAAAGAGGATCCAGCTTTCTTTATCTTCCTTTCCAGTGAAATAGCTTTACCGGTATTTCTCCTTTAATATACTTACTACCCTATTGCAACATAAACATCAGGACATAAATTCCACTTTATACAGAAAGAATTCTTAAGAAGTATTTTAAACAGTTCTGCCTTCAGGGTGTATCCAAGTTGCCATCATCCTTTTACTGATGTGAACAATGACACTTTACAGTTCAAAAGTGCAGGAGGAGAAAATTGCTCTTCAGAACCTTTTCTTCACATTTAGTATCACTATCAAAATATAAAAAAAGATACAGTAAAAGAAATTCCATTCTCTCAGAAGGACCAAACTGCAAAAAAACACTATAGAAGGTCCATAATTCTCCATTCAGTGTGTAAATTTTACATGAATAGAATGTTTTTTTTTACTCTTGCCTGTGAATTCTGCTGATAATCTGAGCACGATTAGAGTATGGTTTATATAGAAGACCTTGTTTCCTATAAGAGTAGCATGAGTCTGAAAACTGAATTGTTTTTAAATGGTTTGGTTCTCATTAGTGATAAGCTCAGAAAAGAAACTTTCATGCAATAGTTTTGCAATAAAAGATTAATAAAACTATCTTAAAATCTTTTATTTTCCAAATTACCAATGTGCAAATAAACCCCCAATTTCTTCTGATGTCTCACCACAGACTTGCTTCAGAGTAATTCGATAACTTTCATTCCAATGAATTCCAATTAGACATGCACAAAGGCATTTAGCAGCGAAACAGGATTCTAGTAAATAGAAGTATCCTGGTTGTCTAAAACAATGTCTCCAGGCTATCTCTTTCTCCTCTTCTCAGAACAGTAGAGGCTAGATAGGAATATAAAGTACTTTTCCTGAAAATACTTCTATTTTTGAAGGACTTTTCATAGTCAATTTTGATATGTTTGTCGAATATCAAAATAATATTTTGATAAAAATTTTTAATATATTTGTTAGTAAGGGACCTAGAATTAGAGCGATAAGAGAAGGCAAAACATTTGTGTTATATTAGATGGCTATAAGTTTCAAAAGATGTGTTTACACTGTGAGTTTTCTGGAAACCTGAGGAGTGAAGGAAAGAGGAGGGGCAGGCATTGATCTCTCCTCTGTGGTGACAGTGACAGGACCTGAGGGAACAGCATGAAGTTGTCTCAGGGGAGGTTTAGGGTGGATGTCAGGAGAAGGTTCTACAGCCAGAGGGTGGCTGGGCACTGGAGCAGCTCCCCAGGGAAGTGGTCACAGCACCAAATCTGACAGAGTTCAAGAAACATTTGTACAATACTCTCAGGCACATGGTGTGACTTTTGGGGTGTCCTGTGCAGGGCCAGGAGTAGGACTTGATCCTTGTGTGTCTCTTCCAACTCAACTGTTTCTTTCATTCAGTGTGGAAAAAAAGCCTGTAATTTCTAAGTGCAGGCAAGCTGTACTTATATATACGTATGTTAGAATCATCTCATGTACTACTAATTTTTACTGTGCTGGGGGGAAAGGGGGGAGTTAGCTTTCGTGTGGGGGCAGATTTTATTTTTTAAATTTTATTGATATTTTTGACACTTTAAACTGTGCCTCTGCTGGGGAACTTCATTCATTTACTCTCAACGCCTTTGTGGTATTGGTCTAAACTATGACTGAAAGAGATTGGTCTCTGGTAAAACTGGAAAAACTAGAGGAAAAAATGTGTTCTTGGAAGGTCTTAGAAATGACAAGGCTGAGCTAGCTTCCATGAATTTAAATTAGTGATGGAGAGATAGCAATCCGGCAATAGCATGTTAATAAAATTGGTGATAGGACATGTAGCATTAGTTAAACAAAAAGTGCCTGAAATGAGAGAAGTTTCAAGGCTCCCAACAACAAAAGCAGTAGCACAGAGCTCTGTGAGAAATTGTCAACTGCTTTAATAACAGTGTTCTTGAGGACATTGTGTCTGACTCTGTTGTTGGCTACCATCAGTGCTGCAGCATGCAGCCCTTTGTAAGTTCCATAGTTTCAGCTTTATCTTTTGTATTTTATATTCTCTAAACCCAAAATAATGTACCGATACTAGATAAGTGTTTTAATTACTTTTTAATTTAATATCAGAGGCATAAATCCCTACAGCAATCAGGTTATAGAAATAACTTTAAGTCAATTAAAAGAACACAAGCTTTGAACTTCTGTATAATACCATTTTTACTTCTTGTAATTAGACTTACTTTTGTTCTTCTGTTATCAAAATTAATTTGTAAGTCCTTATGGGCATTGATATATCCCATTCCAGAAAAAAAAAAAATACTGTTTTTGACTGCCAAGTGAATTATTTGAACAGTCTAGTAATATTTTAGTAACATGGGTTAAATTACAGATATTTCAGAGAAGTTTATTTATAGTATTTGTTTTGTAAACATGTGCAATTTTGATGAACACTAAATAAATCATATTATGTGATTTTTTTTAGTGCATCACCACAGATCAAAATCTTGCAGACTTAAATAAAATATTTTGTCTTTACAGATTACATTTTTCCCATATGATTTAGGTACACCAGCCTATAGCTTATGTCGATTAGCAGAGGGTTGTAGATAATATTTATATTATCCGTGACAGAGCTTAAGACAGAACAGTCTTTCAGCTTCATAAATTGAAGACATCAGCTTGGACTGTACCTCAACTGCCAATTTGGCATCAGTGGTATTGGCAGGGTAACATCTGTGATCCAAAGCTATTGGAATGACTTGGGCAGTTTGCACAGCAATGCTAGCACGCAGTTCAGTGAGCATGATAAATAGGTTATCTTGAGCTAAGCAAAAGGATGCTTTTTTTTTTCTTTTATATTTGTCTTGAGATTGTTTATTTCACATGGTACATAGGAGAAATAGCATTTTGACTAATCTATGAAGTAAGTTGTTGTTACGGGAATTGCATATATTCAAGTGGCTGGTTTAGTAAATAGTGAGATTCTCTACATCAAGTATGGCAGTGCCCCAGAAAGGGGAGTTTAAGTCTATACATCATTTTCTCTATCCATCTGAACTGCAAGTACCAGAAATAAATATTCAAGTGTCACTGGAACTTTTTCCAGAAGACATACAGAAGCTCTTGTTGATACTTGAAAAATACAAGGAAAAAAATATATATCAATGATAGTAATTACAAAGTTGTTACAAGCTTTCAGGTGCTATAGATTACAGATTCAGCTTTTTCAGATCTTTTCCCTACCACATCAATATATTCTAGCCCCAAATGTTTATCACTCTTTAATTGTATGTCAAAATTGGCACTGATTTTTTCTCTCCAATCTCAGACTAGATCAGCACACTGAGAAGTATCTTGTGCTTTTATATCTTTTGCTGTTAACTGCAGATGTTCTTCCGAAGTTATTTAAAAGCAAAGGAAGAACTGAGTGTGATGAAAAGTAGATGATATCTAGATGAATATTATAATCTTAAGCAAAATAAGTCTAAATTATAGAAAATAATTTAGTCAAAGATTTTTTTAAAATAAAAAAATCTGCAAGAGTATAACAAAATAAACTTTATTATATACTTGTGTATGTGATTCTGTGTGTTTCAACAGCTGCTCTGCTGCTGAAATTTAGATTATAAGGCACTGAGGAGCCTAAAAAACTTCAAAGAGAGCAATATTATTCTAGAAAGTATTTACAGATTACTAGTAATCTTACAAGCAATTTTTGTTTGGGTTTTTTTTTCTTTTTTGAGTCTTTGTTTTTCTTTTTTAGTATTTTTTTTCTTTTTTATTAAACCCTTTTCAAAAAGACTGGGTTTTTTCACCTTATAAGTCCAGTTTTACTGTAGAAGTTCACTCGTATATTAACTATCCATTCCCAGACAGCCTTTTTTTCAGATCAAACCATGAATTTGTGACCTGTATACTCAGAATAAAAGGCAAGTCTTAAGATCCTGTCTGAACAGAAAATACCAAGTGCAACCCATTTGAAACAGAAAACACCAAGTCCAACCCACCAAATATAAATTTACAACCCATGGCTGTGAAAAGTTGTGTATTTTTTTCACTTGCACTGTCCGGATCCCCTGTCTATGTCAGACCTACCAAAAGGAAAAGAAAAGCCCCAGTGGAAAAATGGATGCAGCATCACTCACTGGATGGGATAGCGAAGTATCATACGGCACAGAACTTCAAAGGGTCTTATAGTACAGGATCTTGAAAGCAGGTTGGCTTTCGAGAATAATAATGAGAAAAAAATCAAAGCTGATGCTGAGATGCACCTATACTGATACAGAAATTTTAAGCTATGTATATGAAAATTCTAATTAAAGTGAAACCTGTGGATGCATGCCAAATTAGCTACACTTATGAAATTGAAACTTAAGCGAGAAGACCTAGTTTATATAAATATAGAACTGTGGAATAAAATGTAGTGCCATTTTTACATACAAGTGGTTAGATGTCTTAAACCACACTCCCAAAAATTCCTGCTGTCTTCACTTGTGCTACCTCTAATATGAAAACTAAGGTTGTCATTTTTTGTATGTATATACACCAGAGAGGTAACATAATATGGTGATTATCTGGATGCAATTCCTGGAGCCATGTGATCTAGGAAGGCCATGCTTGAGCAGGGAGCTTGGACCAGACAACCCCAACTGTGCTTCTGTCCAAACTTAACCATTCTGTGATTTTGTGTTTCTACATATTGCCAGCTAAGAGAGCAACTCAAAAGATGCCGGTGCCCACAGTCTGTGGGCTAATAGAGGTAAGCAGTGATTTCTGAGTGGAGAATGCAGACGATGCAAGCCACTGTTCAACACTAAAAGGTCCAAAGTACTCTGAATGTCTAATTGTCTTCAGCAGACTCAAATTTCAACTTGTCTAAACCAACAAGGGCCAAAAAATTCAGTATGTCTGAATCCTCTGTGCACTGAATACTTCCTGTGGGTTCTGAAACCTGTGCATATTTTAGAGTTCTGGATCCTTGGTTTTGGTACATAGAGACAAATCTTGAAAGAATGAAAAGCTACTGAAAGCAGTTTTTGTTGAATTCTTAAAAATTCATCTGAAGAATCAAGTTTTTCCTTTAACTTTCACATGTATTTATATATGAATAGGGAATTAAACCTTTTATCTTAAATTATAGAGAACTCTAAATTTTGCATTTGAACTTTCACAAACTAGCATGAATGGTTAAGAATTCAAAGAATCTCTTTCTAAACACTTGATTCCCATTATTAAAATGATCACCATATAATTGTTCTAATTGTCATGCCCACAAAGTATTTCAAGTATTCTCATTTGGAACTCTGGTTTTGTAGGCTTCTGTGTACCATGAAAAACTAACAGCTCAATTTTACTTCTTTTCAAACAGAGTAATTAAGAAGGGCACCAAAGAATTATGTGATCTGCAGACACTCTTATGCCTTTAACTCTTGTAATGTTCTTTGTGCAAGAGGACCTTAAATAATTCTTCGAAAATATAATTAGTATATTTTTCAAGGGTCTCCTGTTGTTGCATAAATTAGGAGTACAGTTCTTTTCAGAGAGGACCTGCAGAGACAACCTAGCTTTTTCTTAAATGAAAGCATTTGCTTCTCCTCAGAATTCATAAATCCAACATCCATCGCTACTCAGAAAGTAATTTTTGCCTTCCACTATCAAGCAACAACCAGAGACGTAAAGTATGGATTTTCTTCTTATCACAGTTCAGAGGATACTGCAATCACACAACATACAATTTTTCCATTGAACTTTTTTTAATTGATATAAGCCTTTATGTTTTATCCATAAGGATGACCACTACTAGGTCAACAGAGAGACAGCTAAAACTGTTTTATTTCTATACTTAATTAGAATTGCTTTTAAGAGGGAAAGAAAGCATAAGAGAGAAGGTGAATAAGAGAAGGTATATAACATGAGAAAAAACGAAGCAGCTTCTACTCTTTGAATTTTTGTTTTGTTTTCCTGAACAGCTACTAGTTAATGTAAAAACTGAAGCACTGTCTCAGGTACAAGAGCAGCCTGGGTAAACATCCTGATCACTAGGATGGAGAGCTGTGATAATTCACATGATGTTTTTTATTCTGTTGGTCTCTATTTAAGAAGAGTCTGGAATTTTTACTGCCAATCCCTGCTCCTAGCAATACACTCTTGCAGAGCACATCATTCTGGAGTGCTAAGAGATTTACCAGAGAGGAGCGGGAAGCCTGCATCATTTCAGGCAAAGAAAATAATTGAGCCCTCATTTTCTACCCCTAAAAACCCCTGTGGTCTGTTTTAACAGGAAACGTGATCTTCTACATCTGTTCTGAACACACCAGATTGCCTCAAGAAACTCTGGCTGATGAATAACTGTTCTATTCATTTTAACTGGATTTATAGAAGAGACAGGTGCAAAACTGTGAACACTAAGGAATGCCTGTGCATGTTCAGAATAGCGATGTCTTAGGCATCTGGGAATCTCTGGACATTACATGTGTCTGTAAACAGATAAAACAGCGTGCAGAGTGAGAATGCATTCATTTTATGCAGTGCAAAGTCCTCTGAACGTTTGCAGCCAGCTACTCAGCATTTGTGCAGCAGAAAATACCCAGGGCATTCTGCTCTTTAGTAAGAGGGGGGATGAGCCCCTTTCATTCCTGATGTTCTGAAATCCAGCCACATGTGAGGAGGTGGATCTGGAGCTGAAGCAGAACTTTAACAGTTCCAGAAACTTGAGTACAAAGCCTTAGATTCAGCACTTCTGATGTGCTTATCAGCTAAGGGCACTTAGAAATCTCAAGAACATTAGGCACACAAAATTAGCTAGGTAGGGCCCTTTTGCCTTTTATTCTGGGAGACTGAATTACCTTTTGATGGAACAGTGGGTGTAAGTCAGTCCAAAATTAGTGTAATAACAAATTACATGCAGTGAATGACTGTACACTGATTAAGTTTTTATGTCAATAATTCAAATTCGCATGTCTGGATTAGAAATTTTTTAGAATTAGTTTGTGTTGAAGATTTGCCAGACTTTTTGTTAGACTGGACATAGATCATATAATATGACAGCGTTAAACACAATATATGAATAGATATGAAATTCAATCAGATGTTTGTAGTTGGTTGGTTGATTGGGGCTTTTTCTTTCATTGGTTGGGGCTTTTGGTTTTTGTGGTTTTTTAGTACAAATGTTTTTAAAAGGTTATAAAAGACTAGTCTACCATTCTTTGTAGGTGGTGCAGAAATTTTAAATGGTAACAATGATTTCAGAAGTACTTTGTGTCTGTGATGCTCTAATGACAAGTGATGGTGTTTTGTTTCTTTTCCTCAAATAGAATATTTTCTAGTTTTATTAGCCCCATTTATGTATCTGGAACTCCCCACCTCTCCCGTGTTCTTATACAGTTCCTGAAAAGGGTTATTTAGCTTAATTAAAAATCAAAGAAGAAGCTATAATATCTTTCCAGTTAGTTTTAATTAATGAGAGTATTTCAGTAACAGGATCCAGAAACTGTTGAGGGGTTTCTATATCCAACTTAATGGCTTAGTTCTTTCAAGTGCTTGTTTTTCCCCCCCTATATTATTGCGAAGCATACATAATTAAATGATTCTCTCTTCCTAGGTGTCTAATATCAAAGAAGATGGTTGGAGCTTTTTTAATGCAAATTATATTAATTACTGCACTTTGATAAGTATCTGAGCTAGCAGATAAACTTAATTAATTTATGTGTTTTTCCTTTGTTCTGCACAGTGAACAAATTTGGTTCCTACATTTTCCACTCCCAAAGTAAAGCCTTTCCACCAGTTCTTGTTGGGGCTTTTTTGTTTGTTTAAGTGTCTTAAATAATCTTAATGCATTTAATTATTAGAGATTCATTCTCCATTTTCCAAAAGGCTAGTGAACATCTGAATTGTATGGTTGGAGCTAATAGTTTTACTTGTATAGAATTTGAAATTTTTTAAGATCAGTGTAAATATTAACCAGCTCTAACTAATACGTAAAGATTAAAAACACCAGTTTGATTAGATTATCAATTATTATCTATAAGTAATCAAAGATAACAGATAATAGAGGGATAAAAACAAGCTGGGAAAAGAATAAAAAATTCATATGTTTGAAAACTTTGAATATTGTTAAACTTATTTAATTATTCCATAATTTATTTATCTAAATTCAGAAAGAAGTCTTATGTTCAATTCATATAAATTGCTCCATTGTTCAGAAATACTAAAGGAATTAGCACAGTTGAGAGCTTCTACTTCATGGTATTTCAAAGAGTTTTTGGAGGAAATTAACAAATCGAGAGTAATTATCCTACATGAAATATGAGTGAGCATGCAAAGACCACGACATGTTATTGAAGGGAAAGCTTGGATCTATTTGGAGTCTGCAAGTTAGTCTGGATTTTATTGTGTAATTGCCATTTTTCTCCAGACTGAACTGTTCTTTTGAGGCTGATAGACTCTTCTATGTCATTGACATCAAAGTCAGTTGGTTGAGTTAATGGAAAAATTGTGTTTGAAGAAACAAAAATTATAGGGAGGAAGGGTCATGCAGTTATACTTTTGTATTTATTACACTTAAATGACGTAAGTCATACATACATATGTTTTCACCATACACAGTACCATGGGGCAAAGATATAGACCTGAATATTAATGCCAAATATCTCATTGTATATTCTTTCCATTAAAATGTGAATATAATGTCCCAGTAATTGCAAATGTGTCAACAGGTCAAAAGTTTCTCCTTTCCCTATAGTCTTTTGCATTTCCTTCAGCCAACAAGTTCCAAAACTCTGATCCCAAGAGACGGAATTAATGAATCAATTCTTACGATAAATTTTGCATTTAAATTATGAATAAGCTTTTAACTATTCTTAATTTACTTGTTATGCATCACAGTCAAAGTACGTGGCTACATATGCAGCAGTTGCCACAGTTTATGTGTTTGTTCATTGTATAAACACTGCATATCCATTTACTTTTGCTAGGTTATGAACCAAGAGAAAAAGAAGAGGCTGGAAACTATTCTCTCTCTCTCACTTCTCAGGAACGCTGTCCCTAAACCAATATGAATAAATGTTATAACTTTTTACCTCAGTCAGTCACTTCTGCTCTTAATATCAAGGGTACTGCAAAAACAAACAAGAACAAAAAAATAGACTATTCAAACAAAAAACAAACAAACAAAAAAAAATCCTTAAAGAAGTAAATGCGATAGTAATGAACTTTTCCTTTGCAGAGGATTTGGTAAGGACAAAGTTGCCTTAAATATATTGTTATTTAATAATAGAAGGGTGATTAAATAACCTGATATTAATTATTGTTAATAATTGACTGCTATTCAGATTGTAGCTAAAACGCATATATAACTGTGCATGAGGAGTTGGTTCAAACAGTTATACAGGAATTCATTTATCTGAAGACTTGTTACATGAAAGGAGAAACGGAGTTGTAATTTATATTGTCTTTCTTAGAAACTGAAGGGTTTCTATGGTTTTTTTTTTCCTTTTTCTTTTTTTCTTTGGACAGAATGAATTATTCGATAGAGGTCTCTGTCATTTGCCTTTATCTCCTGGTAAGTTACATACAGCTTTCTTTGTTGAAGTCCAGTGATGCTAGAACCTGGTTTTTGAGGTTTGATCTGACCTGGAATTTGTATATATTTTGTTCTATATTTTGTTTAGTCATAAAGTGTCTTTGGAAGCTGATATATTGTCTCAGTTGTTCTGAATTTAGTGTTCTGAATTGTGAATGAACGACTCTATAGAAAAAAATTGAGATCATGGTACTAAATTTAGAAATTAAAAGATTGTGTTTTATGTAAATGTATATATGTGAACAAAATGTTTTATTTTTATCATGAGCTCTATTAATTGTAGGTGAGCTGTGCATATGATGGTATATAATTTTTAAAACTATTGATACTTTACAATTGTATTTTATCTCTTTGTGTGACAAATTCTTTTGGTCCTTTTGAACGCTTCAAAAAGTGCCTGAATAACAATATTAACATTTTTAAAAAGCCACAGAACTACCTCTCATTCACCTAAACCCTAAAATCTCTCTTTTTTTATTCTTCTTAACGTTCTAATTAAATTAATATATAGCTAGTGAACACATTTCATTAGCTTCACCTGATTTTTAATTTTTTTTTTAACTTTTAATTTCTTCCACTGGTGAGTGTATGTCAAGTTCGAGCAGAGCTGGTGACTGGAACATCTGCACAGGAACAGATCATTTACAATTCCAGTTTCTACCAGAATGGAGTAATTGCTTAAAATACTACAGCAGTTTTTGGAACAGAAAACGGACTTTCCCTCCCATATGAATATTCCAATAAGTGGCTGAAAAACAATTCCTATTCTCGAACTTTGGCTTAATAAATGTGTAATTATGTTCTACTTAATGATATGCTTTCAACAAGCCAGAGTGAGGGTGCCTAGCGCAGTGATACATCAGTTACTCTGCTTAATATGGGTTTAATTCATCTGAGGTCAAATGAGGAACTGAACTTGATAATTACAGATCCTGAGCTTTGGGTAAATGTGGCCACTCAGAGATGCAGGGAGTGTTTCCTCTGTGAGGACTAAGAATAATGCGAAATAGTCACAGGTTTGGACAGGGTGCTTGGATCTTTTCACACCGAGAACTAAATGCTTGCAAGGACTTTTTCAAAGACAAAGTTGTAAGCTGCAGGGAAACTGCAATGCTCATAATTTGCTCAAGGATAAAAGGCGAGATTTTGGATCGGCACTAGGAAAATATTTAATTAGGACATATGCAGACAGAACAAAGACACTAATATCTTTTGCTGACCTTGATACCTGGTTATACCTGAACAAACATATTCTTTTTTGTTGTTGTTTGTGTGAGTTTTTTTGTTTGGTTTTGTTTTGATTTGGTACGGGGCTTTATTTTCTATCTTTTATGTTAGTTCTCATTTTCCTTTGCTTATTCTTTTCTATTTTTTTAATATGTTTGTTTAGGGTAAGTTACCACAAGTGACAGGATTTTAAGAAGTCATCATATAAAAAATTGCAATAGGTTTATAACAGGCGAGACTGACTGTTACTAAGCCATGTGCTAAATGGACACTGCTCTATAAAGGATTGAAAATAAAAGTTTAGCCACATTACAGAAGCAGACCTGCATTTTAACATCTTACCATTGTAACTAGTACTTATGCTGAGCAAAGGGCCTTTTTGTTGAAAATGTCTTGTGAGAGAAAATTGAGGATAGGAGGTGAAAGTTCCAAGGTGACCGTGGCATTTAAGAGTTTAAAGCCAGAGAGCTGTCATTCCTGCTTAAATGCCTTATCTAAGTCTGATCATCTCTGTATGTTGGGGGCATATTCATCCCTCAAGCAGAGTCACAAGCAGTAGATGAACTTGATTTTTTTCATACTCATCCAGTTGACCTTGATAAACAACCCCATTTCTTAAAAATATTCTTTCAATGTAAACTGCTTCATTTTGGTGGAAGTTATTACATAAAAACAAATTATTCCTACAAAGACTAGCTGTAACATAAATATGAAATAAAATATGTTGAAAAGCCTGTTGTTGAAATATAGAAAGTCCTCACAGATTTCCATTTTTAATTCACAGCAATTAGATAATTTTTCTTTCCTCAGTAAAGTTTGCTTTGCTCTGTAAAGCCCATGTAAATGGTGTCTCTTCAGTTTCTACAGCACTATATAGTTTCATATTTCAATCTACAAGTCTTGAAAATATAACACAAAAAGAGATAATGAAGAACATTAGAATAACATTAGGAGCATGCACTTGACTCCGAATCATGCAATTGTATCAAACTACAAGAATAGATACATTATCCTGTAACATAAGAATATGGAATGCCAAAAATAAAAGAAAAGAGTAATATTGACTTTCAGTAGTGTATAATTTTTTAGGAGATTGATAGAAGATTGTACTCAAAAAGCACTAAAATCAGTAGGAAACCAGTATTAAATACTTCAATCTAATATTTCAATAACTCATTGGCAAAATAGGAGTTTTCATTTTCATGCTTTCTTGCACCTGCTGCTCTCTCTTGAATGTTAGTGATGGTATGAGTGGTTACTAAGGAAACAGAGATCCTTGGATTTAATTAAGACTTGTCAGGTAAAGCTCTTTAGGTTGTTTGGCTGTTTTTTTTTTTAAGGCAAAAACCAACTTTCAAAATAATGTAGCTCAAAATCAATCTGCACATATCTTACTACTGATAAAAGCTCCCAAACAGATTTAAAATAGCCTGTAGCACTTCTGTCTCATTCGTTTACTTAGCAATGAAAATGGCCACTTCTAATTTATTCCTCATTCTGCACTATCCTTTTAAAGTGAAAATAAACTATACATAAAATAGCATTTGAGGTCCATTTAAAGCCCTCGTGTGTTGTAGCGTCTATCACAGTAGGAAATAATATCTGCTTATAGCTCAGTGTGATAGCACTGTTTCACTGATAGCTCTGGTTCCATGATTTCGTGTTGAATGAGTTTGTCATATTGAATAAAATTTCCAAGGGGACAATTACATGGCAGCAGAATTCTTATCTGTCAGAGGTATCCATTTCCTCCTCTCCATGGTAGGTACGGGTTTATATGATAAAATAAATGTGGCCTGAATGAGTGCTCAGTAACTGTGGAGCTATTGAAAACTTCTTAGACTGTAAAGTTGACTGAAAAATCACAGACAAGGAATTTTAGGCAGGCACCTGTCCTGTAGAAAATCATTAATAATGTACTGGAAAATATGGGCAGAACAATGTTCTTATAGGGAATATTTTAAAATTAATTAAGGGTTTTTTCACTTGGGTGTAATATGCATGTCTTAGATTTGTATCATGAGACAAGCTGGAAAATTAGTCCATTTTCCTGTTATTTGACCTTGTAGTCTTTTTGACACCATTCTTTTGTTGATATTAACTTTCCAGACAATATGAAAAAATGTAATCAGAAAAAGGAAAAAGGTGTTTGCATTTTAGGGGTTTCTGTTTGCTTGTTTCTTTGGGATTTGCATGTGTGGGTGTGTGTGTATTTTTTGTTTCTTCCCCTGGTAATTTCTTCTTGATATTTTTCCTTTGTTATATCCTTATTAGTTACTACTGTTCCCAGGCTTTTACAGTTCTCTGAAATTTTCTTAGGCTAATCTTATGTTTCTTTAAACAGATGCTGTTTTTTCAATGCCTTGACACCCTCTTTTTCTACCTTCCTCTGCATTCGCGGCAAAGCTTACTTTGACCTCAACACCCTCTTCACTCTGATGTCTTTTTCTAATTGCATGCAATAATGAGCATCAGTATCTTAGGAAAACCCAGGAATTCAGCAACATCATGAATGGTTCTATCCAAGGAACAGATAGGGAATCTAACATGCTGCCATGCTAAACATCTGCATAGTCCTGTTTTATCTTTTTTCTTTTTTCTTTGATTTTTCCTGCTTTGATTTTTCTTTGAGTTTTGCCACATTGAAAAAAAGCCACAAATGAAAATAGAAGTGATTTCTTGGGAAGGAAGAGAACACAGTAATACTGTTAATGTAGGCCACCATTTTGTTCAGATTAAGCTGGATTTGGATATTTATTTGCATCATCCAGAGATCCATATATTCTACCAAGTCTACATACTTGAATGCAATTTACCTTGTTCCTTGGATTAATGCACTGCTAGAGTTAGATTGTATGTGACATCATAAGCTTACATAGATAGCATTTCCAATGACAGTCATTACCATTTCTCAAGGTATTTTGAAAGAGTTGCTTTAGGATTTGATGCCATCACTATATGACAGTATACTGCTCAGAAAGCAAGGAATATCACATCAGTTCCAAATAAACTGGATCTTAATTAAAACAGGATATTGAAAAGTAAAGAGAATATAGATACATCAAGTCCTGCATGATTTATGTCTTTAATTTTAGCTGAGGGTTTAATTTTAAATGAGGATTCTAAGCTAAATGCAAATGGTTATGTTTAGGTATGCATTAACTCAAAGGTCTCCAGCCACACAGAAACAGAGTCATTCAGGTTAGAAATATCTTCTAAGATCATGAAATCCAAACTAACAGTGTCAAGTCCACCATTAAATCATGTCCCATCTAGTAGTGTATCCTGATTTTGTGAGTGATTTAACACCACCAGTAAAAGCTGAACCGATACTAGTATTGAGGAATAAGTTGTCCACAATAATCACCATTAATGTTGTTCTGTGCAACAAATGAATAATTTCTGACTCTATCCTCTGCAAGTTCCACCAACAACATTATTAATTAATATTTAAATAGAACCTTGACTTTATAAAATGTGCAATAGGAATGTATCATTACTTGGACATATTGACATCACTCATGGTGCAGCAGTCATGAAAATATATATTAATTTTGAGAAACAAAGACAACTTTAGAATGTAACTAAATTGTGGTTAGAAGCACAGTTTTGGGTTTTTTTTCAGAGGCTAATGATTGGTACCGATAGTTTTAAAACTGTTAATTCTGTTAGAAATTGTAATACAGCTTCAAATATGTAGCATTCTTATTTTAATACTTATTAAAACATTATTTAAAGCAACTCATATGTCAAAGTGTCCTGGTTAGATGGGTACATCAAGATTGTTAGTAGAAATCTGGCATTTTCAGTAAATTATTAGGACTTAACACTTTTGTTATGATTTGTTATGATTTTGTAATAATGGAATATAATTAGACTTGCATGTATGACTTTTGAGCTGATGAATGGATACTTCAGTGATGCCAAACACATAAACCTTAAAACCCACAAAAGACACATCTCTTAATTTAGTTTAAATTGCTTTTATTTGTAACACAGTGTTATTCATTTTCTCTTCATCTCTCAAAAATGTTTCCCAAACAGCCGGAAATAAAATTCACTTGTAAAGGTTTTCTTGAAGGCATCTGTGATCACATGCAATTTAATTACTCCTCCCTTTGAACAGTAAAGGGCTAATGATAAACAAGCAAACAAAAAACCAACAAACATTTAAAATAAATTGCAGTACCTTTTATTATAAGTTGAAGGACAAAATAATTTCCCTCATGTATCTATAAGATTGGCATAATGAAATATAAAGCTTCTTATATGGTGTAGTTTTACAATGGTTTGTACAACTTTTAAATGCTGCTTAAAGATTGTTAGTATGTAATTTATATTCTGTTTAATGACTGCACTGCAATGTAAGTGGAATGAAATATTATCTGCACATTTTATCCAATGGCTTGTCAGGGATCAGGATGCATGTACATATTTCAATCCTGCTACTCTTTATCAAAGATGGACTGCTCCATATATCTTTCAGAAGGGAAGTCTGCAAGATTCTTTAATAACTTCTTGAGTAGGGCAAGACCTTATCATGTAAATAATCCTGTAACACTCCATACCAGATGCACAGCATAATTCAGTTTGCTGCGTAATAAAAGTGTGTATGAGATACAGGAGGAATAATCTAATTGCTCTCTTTCTTGTAAGCACAGTAATTACCTGGGTTGTAACCTTGATCCTTGCTGTTTGCTGCTCTTTGAAAATGACAGTGACTGGGTAACATTTCTCTTGCAATTAAAGGTAACCTATGGTTTAATAATCTTTCCTGTTGTCAAGCAACACATTCTCCAGCAATTTTTAATCTTCTGCAAATCAGAGTAATAGAAGTGATCGAAAATATTCCAGAGGTTGGTGGCAAATATCTCCTTTTCAGACTGGCATCCTGTCACACATGGGATCCCCCCGGGATTGATATGGGGCCCAGTGCTGTTCAATACCTTCATAAGTGATCTGGACAGCAGGACTGAGGGTACCCTGATAAAGTTTGCTGATGATACCAACTGAGTGGGCAAGAGGACACTTTGGAAGGGAGAGCTACTCTGCATACAGATCTGGATAGGCTGAAAGGGTCTTATGAAATTCAGCGAGGACAAAACTATCATGGTTTTGCAGGTGCAGATGTTATTAAAATGTCTAAACCCACAAACACCTCTCCCCTCTCCATATTTAGTCACATCCTTTATTATTTTGCTTTGGACAATTCTTTTTATTCCCATGACAAGTCAAGTAATCAGGTGGTCTAACACCTAGGAAAACAAAATAGATAATGAGAAAAAAATAGTAATTTTAATATCCAATATATATTAAACAATAATAAATGTGTTTAGGATCTTGCAACCATGTTATACACAACAATTGTACCTAGTTAAACATCAGTCCCACTTGTGCCATGAAACAGAGACCAATAGAAAACTTGAGTGTCAGCAGAAGGTACTGCATGGAGGAAAAATGCCAGGGTGTTTCTTGTTTGGATTGGATGCTATTCCAATTCCAATTTTCTTGCTGTAGAGGAGGGGAAACCCAGGAGAAGCTTCTTATTGGAAGGTCTTTGCTACTTTCCGTATGACCTCTTCCTATCTCTGTTATTTTGCAACATGACCTTGAAGTGAGTACATCCCATTAACAGAGGACTGTGGAAATACAGCTTAGTGTATATCGGCCTTCATTCACTTTCCCTAACCAACAAGATTATTTGTATATTGATCTATACAAGGAGAAATGAAATTAATGGAGTAGAAATATGAAACTGTCTCACTTCCGCAAGGGCTGGTGAAGCAGAAATAATAAAACTGGCTATTCTCTTATTTTGACAATAACACTTACTCTTTTCTAAATGAGCTCAGAAGACTGTGTTATTTAAATTTATGTCAAAGAAGACATGGTACTAAGGTTTTTAACTATGACTTTCAGTGAAGGGAAATGATCAGTCAGTGATATTGTTCTGAGAATGCATATTCTAAGCAATATGTTGTGAAAATATTTTAGATTGATAAAACTTGTTGCTGGGTGAGGTGAATGAACAACTTTTTACTAGGTAAGTATGTAACAAAAAAAATATGTTTGACATATTTCATAATTCAGGAGAAAATTATCATTCTCTCTATATAGACAATTATCTATAACATTTTACCTCCACAGAGGTTTGCAAAGTCTAAATTTTTTCTCTCCAAATGTTTATATTGTGCATGCATTTTGTTTTTACCTCAGGATCTCAATGTAGTTTTAAGACACAGAATCCATGTACAGACTTACAGCCCTACAGCCTTCCGTTTTTGTGTGATTCTGGTATGAATCTGGGATGAATGAATTCTGTAGAGAGAGTTTGGTATTTTATTTATACAGCTCTCATAACAGGAAATTTTTGTTTTGCTCTTAAATTCTTGGTGTCTGAAAGTTTCCAGACTTACAGAGTAAACATTGTGCATTTTGTCTCCAAAGTGGTTTGCAAGCATCTAATACACATTTGTAATTTATTTCTTTGTAAAGTCTTTATCAGGATTAAATTCCTTTTTCTTACGTGATTTTAGATACATGCACACCAGCACTGACCTGTGTATATAGACTTCACCATTATGCTCAAAATAAGCAGTGCTGTATTTTTAATTTGAGGATTTAGAAGCTTGAGTACATAATTTCATTTTAAATGTCAGGTGTTCCCTATTTAAATGTAATCTTAGTCAGCTTCCTCAGCTTCTTCCTTTAATTTGTTATTAAATTTATTGTTGAGACTGTATAAAAAGGAAAGCCTTGGGAGTGATCATGAGTGTGCTGGCTACCTGTATCAGTTTCCTGATCTGTTTATGCCTGAAACTGGCTATTGAATCTAGAGGAAGTTTAAAATTGACCTCATAGTTATTGCTTCCTCTAAATTTACATTTTGACTTACAAAAAAAATATTAACATGATTAGGCAGCTTCTCACATTGTTGTAGTCTCTGATAATCCCATGTCCAAATGACAGGGAGCAACTTTGGAAAATTTGTAACGCAATCTTTGAAGAGAAGAATTAGTTGTGCGTTTCATTATATCCTCACGGAGAGTGTGAAGGCATCATCTTATAATATTGTCTATACAAGACTTCTGCTCAAAATAACATAATTTGAAATTGATTATGTGAGCAGCTATCTCCATAACATGTGTGTTCTGCTAACATCATGGAGAATTACACAGCAAAAGAACTCTTTTGGTGTAAAGATGCCTCAGTTTCACCTCTTTTTTGTACTGTTTTCTATAACACAAAGAAAAGTCAATACCAAATGTATTTTAAGGAAAAAAGTAGAAAAAAGTACAAAGTCAATCTTACACTGAGTTTTCAAAAGATAGTTATGTAGACTAAACCCTTTTTTTCTCCCTCAGCCATCACATTCCAGTGGGAATAAAAACTGCATTAAAGAGTTTTATGTAAAATAACTTCATTTCTTCTACTTTGCAAATCAAATTTTTGCATTCAAAGTCATTACTAGATATAATGTATGCAACAGACAAAACATCTATTTCTCTCTGAAATAATTTAGTATCTCCTACATTTTTTTCCTTCCTCTTTTTTTTCCTTGTTGTAGACATTAAAAAAAACCAGCCATTAATTGAATAGACTGAAAATTTTGTCTTGAGTTTGGAAATTTTCCACTGGAATACAATCACCCTGACTGTGACAATCATGACTATGTTTGTGCCACCTCTTGCTCTCTCTTGGAATAAAATGAAATAGAAAGTGTTTTCCCTCAAGAGATGAATTCAAATCTAAGGACTCAAGTACACTCATCTATTCTTTCTTAGGTTTAGAGAGTTCAAATTTGGACTCTGTAAGCAGAGCCGCAGATTCTAGGTATTGAAGAGGGGAAAGGGAAGAGAGGTAAACACCAAATGGTTACATCTTGCTGAATGCTGAAGTTTAAATTACTGTATATCAAACTGGCATCTTTTTGCTATGTTAAGTGAGGCAAATTTACTGTAGAAGGGCAAACCCACAAGTGAAACTGATGGAATCCAATCATTTGTCACATCAGTAAAGTTCTTAATTGAACCAGCAAAGGCCTCAGATGCCTACTGACTATGAAGAGCTGATGATAAGGGAAATTTATTCTCTATTTCTTGCTGTTATCCTAAAAGAGCATACAAAAAACCTGTTACAGTGATGCAGGGACCTAGCAGACCAGTTACACAGTAAATGAGTTTTGAATTGAGTCTTGTCCTTTGGATATGTCACTATTTATATATTCACTGCTTGATGGTGAAATCACTGACATTACAGATTTGTGTACCCAAGATACATTTTTGTCTGTTTGTTTTTTTCTGGTTTTTTTTTTGTTGTTTGTTTGTTTGTTTTGTTTTGTTTTGTTTTGTTTTTGTTTTGTTTTGTTTTGTTTTGTTTTGTTTTGTTTTGTTTTTAATCTGAAGCATTGTATCACTTGGGATAAGATACCTCTGCTAAATTCTGTTAAACACAACTAAGACGGCTGTGTGTACAAAACCTGCAACAGACACAAGTTGTATGTGAAGCCTGTCCTACAGCATGGTATTTGTGCTGATTTTTGTCACAGGAACAAAGAGGTAAGGATTGTAACTTCTCTCGAGGACGCTTGTTTGGCTGAAAGTTTTTTTCACACTGTAATTCAAATGTAGATTGAAGTTCAATTAGTCATGAGATTTGTTTTTAACTAGAAAACTGGCAGTTACTCTGTTCAACTCTGAACAGAACTAAATGCAAACAAAATGTTCTAGTGCCTAGGCTGAATTTTCAGCCCACTAGTCATTATATCATCATTAGTCCCTAGGATGCCACTTCTACAGATGTAATCAAAGATCTGAACTGTTAGATAAACATGTCGTTAGTCACATTGACCTGTAATAGATGTAATTATTGTGAAGCTAAATTTATGATCAGTTTCTGAATATGCTTTTCTTGGAACATGGAAAAGTATAATAAAGCTTATATAAATGGTGTACTGCATGCATGTGTAAAAATAAAGTCACTTGATGAATTTCTGAAGGAACTAAAGCTAATACAGTGCGGATTGAAAAAGAATGAAGAAATTGTTAAATGACAATAAAACCAAAGCTCTTGTTGTGTACAGATATCGTTTACAAATGTTTGCTGTAATGATGAACAAAGTTTATAACTTATGATTGGTTTGGTTCAGATAAGGAGTGAACTATTTTGGTACTATTCATAAACATTTTGATGTGTTGCAATATGAAACTTGTACTGAAATTGCATAAATCAGTACAGAATGCACAGGAATCAGCACACCTCCCAATGTCTTTGACAGTGATGCAGAGCTATGCAAATAACAGGTTATAGCAGAGCAGGATAAATTTGTGAAAAAGTAAAAAATAGTTTGCATTCAAAGACTTTCTTTTTTTAAATTATGGGAAAGACTGCTTCTCAGGATTGTTTCCCTCAACAATTTTATTGTTTTTCTTAAACATGGCTGAAGAGTGGCTTTTAGCCTTTATTGTTAGGAATAAAGTACAGAAGCATAAGTATGAAGGAACTGTGATTATTTCGTTTTGATTAAAATGTCATGGTCATGGTTAAGATGAAAATAAGAACCTGTGCTCCAGTTTCTCTGATCAGCTTTTTTTAGGTATTACTTTCTTCCAATAACTTTCATTTCTTTCAAAGGCAGAATAATCTTTGCTAGATAAACTAGGTGGTGTTTAGATGCTGCATAAAAAAGTGTCAGTCAATTACTAGTCATTTTTTTAATATACTCTTTGCAATATTGTTGCAGTTTATTTAATTAATGAGTTTGCATTTCGTTGGCATTTGAGTGTTTCACTGATTTCTATAATGAAGGTATCTGAATCTTCCCCATCTCCTGAGACAATGTGAATTTCACTGTATCTTGAAAAGGAACAAAAATTATTCCCTTCAGATTTGTCTTTATAATCACCAAGGCTCTTTCAGCAATCCTGTCTTCATCCTGTTGCATGTACAATCCTGTCATGTACAGGTCTTCAAAAATAGTGACAGCCTTTTCATATTTCTATAAGAAACAAAGAGAGCAGCTATGTTCTGAGCTATTCTGTCATGGTTCTTCTAACAGTAGAGAAGAAAAACATTTAAATGTTCAAAACAACCATTCCCTTCTCTCTCACTGCTTTCCACTTTTTCCCTTCCCATCTCCCTCAGTAAAATCTAACAATGTCAGTCATGGCCTTTTTAGCTGGAGTTTAGAGGCTGTCTGTTAGCCATAGGTGAAATATGAGCTAAAGAAAATCTTTTCGTCCAGTTTTACAGCCTTTCATGACTACCAGTCATGATAAATGGCACCACAATAATTTGTTTCAAAATATAGTCGTGATTGTACAGAGTTGATATTATTTTCAGTTGCTGTGAAAATCTTTGCCATGATAACAGGTTTATGACATTTCACACTTGCTGTGATAACTGTCAAAACTGTTATATAGTCCTTGAAAGATAATAATAAACAGAATTACCTTTGATTTTTTTTAGGTTTTTGAAATTTCATTTGCTAGTGACAATTTTTCATGATTACAGCTTTAGTAATCTGTAAGCAAACACAAAAACAAACAGGCCACAAAATGCAGCTATTGAAAAGGCTAAAGAAATACATGCAGACTGAAGATACTGTACTGTGCCTTCAATTTTAAAATTTAAGTTTCAATTCTCATGACTGAGGCTACACTGCTGTGAATGCTCTATCTGTATCTAACATCATGTATCAGGATACCTTATCTGAGAAAAATATTATCATTTTTGTGTCTTGATGCTCTTTTTCTTTGCTTTCTTTCCTGTGCACATGGCATTTTGAGAAGCAACAATGGATGATAAATTCATAGTGTGGTTATAGAGCCATTCAATAGAGCCAGAGGGGACTTAATGAATTCCTTGTAGGCCTTTTGCTTCCAGCATATACTCGCATATGAGTGATAATCTCAATTTGCCAGGGCTCCAATACAGAAAACTGTGTGGCTCCATTCCTGTAAAGAATAATTATGACTTCTGTGAATTGTTAGGATATGACTGAGTATAGTCCAATATCAAAGGAAAAACAGATTGTAACTTTTTTACAATCTTCTTACTAATTCTGTTGAAGAAAAAACTGCCCTTCTTTGGAATATCAAATTGCTGCTGCTTCTTGTATGGTTTTTTTTCATTTTCTCTTTTTTTCCCTCTTATATTTCAAGATTTCTTTCTGTTCTGTTGCAAGATCTAGTAATATAGTCAGAATTCTGGAATTTTAAGTGGCTGTGTATATCATTAATGGAATTATAGCCTACTAAATTGATATTGGCTATAATTTTCCATGCTTCCATAACATCAGACCTTCATGTCTGGTACTTGTTGGCACAGTCTTTCACAGAAGGGACCCAGGGATTTCAGAAGAGAATTTAGCTCACCACTCACCATTGTTAAAGTGAGATTTTAGTTAGCGGTGTGATATGAGGTCTGCTTTAACAAAAGGCAACGATGCTCTGCTGAAGGCATAATTAATGTCTGTGCTAAAATCCCTAGGGGATGAGTGTCTCTCTCTGGGTACTAGATGCTGGCTTGTTCATGATATTTATTGGTCTTCTGTCTTTCATTTGCTTTTGGTAACTAAGACTTCTATTCTGCAGCTGCGAGATACTTTAGAGAGTTGTTGATTTACCTTGGTCTTTTGTAACAGAAATTTATTGTGAGCCGTTTTATGGCTTTTGCTTGTTCAAGTGGAATACAGATAATGCAATCTTGTCAAGCACTTGGTTTCAATTCCTAATCTTTGTCATAAGTCACTAGAACTATGAGGCTTTGTGGGGTTTTTATTGGCTGGGGTTTTTTTAAGGATTTGTTCAGCCTTCTATATTACAAGTGTAATGTCATCCAAATAAATAATTTTGATGATGGTGTTGATATATGGTAAAGATTTAATGGGAATGAGGGGCGGAAAAAAAGAGTATTCGAGTGTGGGATCTTGAAAATCCATTGTCTGTCATGTCCCTGGTTGGGTTGCCAGGATAAATTTTCTGTTTTCTATTGCTGAGTTTTTTAATTATGAAATAAAAAGTGAATAATAGGGATTTCAAATCCAGATAAGAAATCAATAAATATATTTCTTATCTTTTTACTTCTCTTTGTCTGTAGTTGATCAATGCCAGCACATGATCACACGAACTGCAACATGATTTAAAGCAAGTTTGCAGAACTGGACACCATCCTGAAAGATCGAAAAATTGCATGGGGAAAAAAAAAGGATCAAAATGAAGCAAAAAGATGAGAAAAGAAAGTAAGAGATTTCTCAGGCTTCATACTTTGAACTGAAAAGTCAATATTCTCTATTTAATTTTGTTTGGGCAGGCCAAGGGGTATTAGTCAATGACTTGCTATTCTTCTCATTAAAACAATACTGTATTTTCAATTGATCAACAGTGTGAATATTTCCCTAAAAAGTAAACAGATATTGCAATAATTTACTTTTTGTTGGCTTTCCAAAAGATTGACAAATTGAATATCATAAGATAGTAGGAATAGCTAGAACCCCAATGCTGGTTTTAATGATATTCCTAATGATTTTCAGATACCAGATCTTTTACTAAACATGTGCAAACTGTTGAGCATTTTAAAAGGTCAAGGTTGATGCCAAAGAAGTTACCTACATCAATACTTTGAGTAGCTGTCCGGTTTTATTCTGCAATGCAAATTAGACATTAGGCATATATAAACTGTCCTGCATGCAAAAGAAAATACTCATTGTTAGCATCACAAAATGAATACTAATTTGTACCTGAAATTAAGAATTCTAGTAGACATTTCTAGAATTTAATCCAAAATTGTATTTGGGATATGGAAGAGCATCACGGTCTATTTCTTATTTGGGGTAAATCTTCATGGCTTTATATCTCCACTGGAGCTGTGTTGGATGATTGGATGATATCTACTTCAGTAAGAAACTTACTGTGTCTTATCATGAATTCGTCTGAGAGGCTGTTAGCAGGACTGTGACACTCCTTACATTCATCACAACACCAAGTCTCAAAGCATTAAGAAACTATCTTTGTTAGGGAGAGTATCTCTGTGATGGATGACAGCACCTTGTTCTTGATGCTCATAAAATTACAAGAAAAGTATTTTGAGTCACAAGATTTATCATTTAGTTCACAAGATTTATCATTTGCCTGTGTGTAAAAAAAGACAGGAGCATAAAAATTACTTTATTAAGGTCATAGTCCAGCAGAGTTGGTAAACAGACATTTAACTTAAAGCAGATGGATAGATCTACTGCTGTTAATTGGGCTTCCTTACATAACCAGGTGTTTATGTACTTAGGCGAAGAACTTAACTGCACTGCTATACCTTTTATCTATTTCCCTTGCCCAATTTCTGCATTGAAATGAGCATGTAATTAGAAAGTCAGTCATGTTCTTGTCAATTAAGAATTCAGATGAGTTAGAGTCATAGGAATGCAAGAGGTGGTCCTTGGTACAGCAACTACTATAGTTGCACATGCAAAATGCTCACTACAGAGCCTGATCCAACCCGACCTCAGCCGCGCTGCCTCAGAGATCAGTGGATCTCTTCCTTTGCCCTGGAAGAGATCACTCCCGTCCTCACTGCCTCCACCACCAGCAAATGATGTGATGTGGTATGGAATAATCTCTGGGTCCTGGCCATGTCGACTCCTGGCTACTGTAAAAATTAACTCTGTTCTGGCCATAACCAGGACAGTCACATCCTTTGTTCACAGTGATTGAATAAATAAAATTCCCTTGTATCTACTCTGCATAACTTTGGTCAGAGATGTAAATTAATAAGAAAGTTATAAACCTTTATTACTAACTGCAAAGATTACTCTTTGCTTTCATTTTGGTCATATTTCTGGTGATTGTTTAGTTGCAGGATGGAATACCTTGATGGCAGTTACCTGCTAAGAACCAGAGGCATTTTTACTTCAGTGCACATGAATTATCTCATAGCTTTATCATTTTACATAATTTTAACTCTCAACATAACTGTGGTTTTTTTGAAGATGCTTTGATAATGAAAACAATTAATTTCTAAGTATTTAAAATAATATCCCAATCCCTTTTGCATGGAATCACTCTGAAAACTCATAATTAGTTCCCATATAGTTTAATATGACTTATTCAACAGTTGTGGGTACTAATACAGCTATTAGTCAGATTTTAATTTTATCCATGTCAGTGAAATTTTACAGAAAATAATGAGGCAAAATTGTTGAATGTTAACATCCATGGATTAATTTTATTCTGGTTTTACAGTTTTGTTTATTTTAAAATAAATTAAACAGTATTACAATGCAAAGAAGAACTGCAGTACTTTTAACTGTTTTGAAGAGATCAAAATCTGGATTTGCCTTGATTATGGCTGAGGACTGTGATTTCTGCATTGTCACTAGCATCCTTTTCCTCTGCATTTGCTACCCATGGAGAAGGCTGCAGGGCTAGACTGAACTAGCAGCAGGAGTGCAGAAAAGGCCATAACTGATTAGAAATATGGAAACAGATTTATATGACAAAAGGTCCTTTCCCACCTCCCGCCCCAAGTGGCCCAGAATTTGTGAGAAGGGATGTAAGAGATGTAAGAGCCCTGTTTTTACACTCATCCGAAATAGCAAAAACAAACAGATTTTTAAGTATGTCTTAACTAGTACATTTGAAGTTTCAGCAACATCCTTTCAGGTTTATAGATTCCTTAACAAAGTAGTGTAACATTTCAAAATAAATAATGAGAGTATTAAATATACAGAAATCTTCCTGTGCTGTCTGTAAGAATCTACTGGAAAACAAATGGGAATAAAAAAGAGCCTTTGGTTTTTCAACCTTTCCTTTGAACTGCCATTATTGATTATTTCCTACTGGAATTATTCAAGACAGTGCTCTTTATTGTCCCTCAGGTATACACGTGTTTAATTGTTTCGATTATATTTACAAACTAACGTTTGGAATTTTTTTCCAGGATTCACCCCTGTTTTTTCAGGTACTTGTCTCACATACCTCTGATGACATAGTTGTTTTTTTTGAACCATTCTTGCCCCCAATAAACCAAATTTATATTTTGTCTATTAAAAGTCAACAGTAAAAAGACTAAAATATAAATGTTAATAAGAATTTAACTCTCAATTGGTACATCCTTCACTAAATCCAGGATCCTTAAAGCCTTAATGCACATTTCTTTGAAAAATTGCTCTTCTATGAACTATCTTTGCTCAAAGCAAGTGTTTTTCATTGCCGAAAAGTTGTTTTAATAGTGCTGAGACTGCCCTTTCCTAAGTAGTCAGTAAAATGACATGAGCTGGTAAAGTACCTCTCAGCAGCAGATTCCCTGAAATCTTCCATTTAAATTAATCCCAGTGCAACTTTCAACATTCTTGATCATTCTGTCTTTTAGGGCAAGTCTATTCTACAGTTAGAATAGTTCTGCTAATTAATGGTGTGAATTTAAAGAGCATTTAATTCGTCTACGGAAGTCTCTTCCTTCAAAGAGATCAGGCCAAAGCAGATTAACACTACCTGTCTTTTGAATGAGATAATCAAGGAGGTATTTAGTGCATTTTATATTCAAATCTTTAGTTACCACAGATTAAATTTCTTTAGAACAGAAAACAATGTACTTGTAAATTCTAAACTTTTAATAGCTAATCATTTTTCTATTACTTTGAATTAGAAAGCGTTCCTAAACTGCATTCTCTATTTTATCAATTTTGTTCCCAAGGGATATCAAGATGCTACCAGCAACTTTGCTTTATGTGAACAATGAACTATTCAATTTTTCTTTCCTGAACTCATTTGCTTGTTCCTAAAATGTTTCATATCAAAAAGAAATAAAATTCAGACAGTGATGAGATTAGAGAAATGCAGATGAAGAGTGCAGAATAATGGCAAGAAGAAAATTTGCAGCAGCCCAAAGGGTGAATGGAACCAGTATTACAAATAAGAGGAAAGGAAATGGAGGTAATTTTAATTAAAGTGAAAAGTACAGATAATGTCAAGACAAAGATTATATTCAATATCACTTTTATTATGTTAACCTTGTAATGCAGGATTTTATTACAGAATAATGCATTTAACATAGGATGTATATAACGTCACTTAGGTCTGAAAGCAAACTAACAGAAAATATTATAGTGATGCATTGAATTAAAAAAAAAACAACTTCCTTATTTCTTTTAAAAATGTTGGGTCTCTCACTCAGACATATTTCTCACTGGTGGCAGGAGATTTTTTTATGTGCACACAGACCTGAAAAATATAACAAAATCGAAGAGTAAATGAAGATGCAAGCACTGTTTCAAATGAAAATGGAAGAATGGAAGAAGGGCCTGAGATGGGATAGGGAAAGAACAAGAAGAAAGCCACAATACCAACATGATTTTTCAGAGGTGTTTGTGATTGGATAGAAAGTTCTAAAGATGTGCTGCCTCATATTAGTGTTGGAAAGAGGTTTCTTTCTATGGAAAGAATAAATCATTGTGAATTTAAACTGACATTTCTATGTTTCTTCCTTTTTCTTTATTTTTTCTCTTTTTTTTTTTTTCTCTCTTTCTCTGGTTCCTTTAATTCCTTACTCATCCAGAAAATGAATGATTTAATTTAAATCTTGTTGCTCTTTCAGAAATAGGTAACTAAATTTTGTATATATTTTAGAAGCTAAAACAGCTTTAGGAGAAGAGATAAAATGTGATTAAAACTAATGTACTTTTTCTGGTCAGGCTTCAGAGTACAGGGACTATTTGGATTATAAAGTACATTGGTAATTTTCCTCAAAATAATTTCATGGATCCCTTTAAAAGGTGAAAGATGACAGATGGACATGGTATCAGAGTGATTTCAGAAGTTTCCACTGCAATGGCTTTCCTGGAATAGTAGGACCATGTTTTGTGAATTGTTCACAAGGTGCTGTCTCTGTGGGGGTTTTTGTGCTCTCACTCTTCTTGTTCTTCCTTTCCAGATGAAGCCAGCATTCCTTTTTCTAAATTCTTGATAGGATTTTGTGTAATTCAGAGTTGTAGCTTTATACAGAGAACTGGGGGAATAATGCTTCTAAGAATCCCCAGCTTTCTCAGTCTGATCAAGCATGGACAATCTAAGTTTCATTGAAATTCAAGGGGGAAGGAGAAGTAAGAAGATACTACAGAATCAGTTTCCAGGAACGAGAGTAGTGCTTTGCACAACTAATAATTTACATAACTAGCTAAATTTTGTGGCTAAGATAATAATAACAATTGTAAGCAGAAATCTTTAGTTAATTTAATTAAATTGAAATAATACTACTTTATGTCTGTATAGAACCAATGTCATTTGGTAAAAATAAGTTATCCAGCACTTATAGCTTATTCATATATTGGTGCTAAATTTAGAATGTACTGATTGTGAAAGCTTTAAAGCTGAATAGAATCAAAGAAACTCATTTTATTCCAAAACTCTTCTATAATTGTTCAGGTTAGAATGCTGAATGAAATCTCTTTCCTTTCCTATCTATGTATTATTCATGAAGGCCTAAAACTGGCCCTCTGTGACCATGAAGACTGTTCTTTTTAAATTCTAATGTAGTCCTATTCTTATGTACTGAATTATGGAGCCATCAGATCAGCACCCATGGAGTGAGGAATTTAAGATGATTAGAATTCTTAATGATTAGCTCCACAGTGTAAGTTCTACTTTGGCTCATTTGTATGGAAAAATGCTTCTGATGCTCAGCAAATGCCCTGCTGTTGTATTTTAATGAACTGAATTTTAACTTCATATAGTTTTAAAAAGACTGCCACACCTCCCCTCCAGAATTTTTAATGGGAAAAGGAAGGAATGGGGATTAAAATTTCAACATTCTTGTCTGAATTCAAGGAGAATTGCTTCTTCTTGAATCTTGAAGGGGGCGAAATATTAAGGACACATTTCACTTATTTACAGTTGGTAAAAAAGTACATTTCCAAGTGTTTTGAACACTTCCAGCAAGCTAGTTTTCTATCATAAAATGCACATTGATGACTTGCTTTATTTAAAAAGTATTAATTTTACAGTGTTTGACTTTGCTCTTTTTCAAATAAAATGCAGGGTAATGCTTCATTTGAAGAGCAAAAATAGCTTTTTTTTTAATCAATTATTTTTTCTTTAAAAATTCCTTACATTTGTTTGTATTTAATGTAAGGTGATTATATATATGTACATGAGGTTTTCTATGTATAAATATATAAATATATATCCAAGTAATAGATATAATTTACTTCAAATTTAATATGTCTATTATGTAATTATAATATATGTCATGGAATATTCGAAGTACTCTAAATGGCATAAAATTTTCTTTTTTCATCCATTTCTGTTTTCCTATATTAATTAAATTATTTTTTTCTCTAGGCTAAGGTTTGTACTAAAAAAAGTAAAACAAAAAAAAAGTTTTCCTTTAAAGAAAGGTCATTCTCTGAATGACTGAATCTACTTACCCTCATTTATGCCAATGCAATGCTAGAGTTAGCTGATTTGCATCAATGAATAGAATAATTGACTAAGGCAATTGAGAACAAAATTTCTTACCCTAACCTTCCTAGAAGTCAGTTTAATTTTCCAGTGTTAGTAATTTTATGCCCCACATATACTTAACAGTTAGAAATATTCAATTAAGTGTATTCCACTGACTGGGATTTTACTTCTCAGTCTTATTCGATTATCTTTCCCTACACAGTTTCCCCCCCGCCCACTCCACTTTAAGATTTAATCTATCCAGAAGGTACTGCTGCACCTATTGACTCACAGATCATGCAGGCTGTCAAATGTTGGGTTCATAACCAAGTCAGGTGTTCAATGCTTGCAGGAGAAGCAATCATTTGCTGCTATAAATAAATGCTGAATTAGGCATTCCTTTCTGCCCATGAGACTTATGCTTTTGTCCAGCCTATGCACTGTTTTCAGAGATCAGATCATGCAATAACAGCATTAAGAGTGTGTAAAAATAAATGTGATGTGTTTTGTGTAACTTGATTTTTGCTGTTCAGCACTGTGTAGTGCTGTTGGGAAGATAAATATTCAATGGGAAGAATTGAACTAGCACTACTAAAAGTGAAATAGGGGAAAATTACAACCTTGAGAAAATCAGTTGAGCCCTTGGAGTTCTTGAATTTCTTGTTTCAAAACTGAATAAGGAAATGGTTTCTATGCAGAAAGTCCAGTATGGGTCCTGAAAGTAAAGAATATTTTATCAGTCATTGGTGTGTCTTTGTGTAGATATTTTTATATGAACAAAGGGCTTTATTCAGGTTTTTATTGAGGTGGGTTGACCCCAACCAGCACCTATGGAACCACCCAGTCAGTCCCCACTGCTGCCCCAGCAGGACGGAGAGGAGAATCATAAGGGGAAAAGCTGAAAACGTGGGTTGCCATAAAGACCATTTAACAGGTGAAGCAAAGCTGTGAATGCAAGCAAAACAAAACAAGAATTTCCTCCCTCCTTCCCACCAGCAGGCAAAAGTTTAGACATTTTCTGGAAATCATGGCCTCAGCATGGGCCAGTGTTACTTGGGAAGAATAGTGCCATGATTACTAACGTGCACTGCACTGGGTTTTGTTGAAATACCTATAAATCCACCTACTTCAGCATGAGACCAAAGAGCTGATTTACACACAGCTGAAATCTGGATCCCTAAATTTCAGATTTTTAACCTAGATGTGAGTCCTCTTAAAGAAGTTTAATAGCTGCTTCTAGAAATTGCATCCGTGAGAAATTACATTGACCATAAAAAGAATATGTCACCGTATAATTTACAGAAGAAAGGAGCAGAAATAAGAGAAGGGGAATATTGTACTTGAATGAATGAAAGCTCTAAAAAGTTTCAGCTTGTAAACAAAAATATTAGACATATATTTTCCTCATTTTATTTGCAAGATGTAAAACACATCTCATAAGATCTATTGCTTTTTTCCCCCATTTTCTCAAATCTTTTCAAACTACTTGACCACTCCAAACACAGTTCACACCCAAAAATGCCATGTATTAGTGGGATTTTTTTAAAAAATGTGTTTCTTTTCAGAGGAATGGACTATGTAAACTACACAATTGAAATTTTTTGATGCCCACACATAGAAAAATACCCTAAAATAATAACCTTAAGTGATTATTAGTCTATATTTTTTTAAAAAATTGTTTCAGAAGTCTGGATTTTATTTTACCTTTTTTGTACTGTCTTCCTTTTTTTATTAATATAATTTTATCTCCTTCTGTTTCCTAAAAACCTCTCATTATAAATGATTTGCTGTTTCTATCAATTTTTTTTTATTCTTTTTTGTTTCTGTTAAGTGTGTATTAGTTTCCTGTATCTATTTTTGTTTTCATGTTTATTAAAATTGTTTCTAATTTTTTTGTTCCCAATTTATGCTGTCTGTAGATATTTTTCCTTTTAATCTCTTCTCCCTCTAATATCTTTCTTTGGTTGTCTTTCTTCATTTCTGTGTCTTTCCTTCTTCATTCCACATACAGTTCACATACACATTTATACAGATAATATCTCTTTTTTTCTGCCAGGTACTGTCTGTTTTTCCTGCTTTGTTTTACTTCAGATGTGTTTTCCTGTGATTGTTCTTTTCACTAATGAATAGATCATGAGATTGTGCATTGAAAGAATTCAAATTCCAGTGATCCTTTTTCAGTCTTGTGCACACTGAATACTAAATTGATTCAGGTCTTGCTCCCAAATTCAAGCTCCAGTGGGATTCTTCAGCTGCAAAATAAAGAACAGAACCTGATGGAACAGCTAGCTGAGATCTGAAATATAAGGAGGTAATGTTTGCAGACAGCCCATTTTAATAGACATTTTGAAATATTTTTTTGTGATTTTTTAAAAAGAATGGCATGCTCATCACAGTTCTACAGCTTAGTATCTTGGTGCAGCTAGACACAGGATGGCCAGCTATCTATTACTTTGTCAAAGGGAACTTTTCAAAAAGATGAAATGTCTGAACTCTGTGGAAGTCTACGTTCAGTTTTACTTTTAAAAGATAAGATCAAGCATCTGCCAAAATACATTATTCACAGTGAAACATTTCACTGGTTCTGTACTGGAGATACCTTGAGGCCCATATCTTCTGGCAGTATTACTGCAGCAGCAGAACTGACAAGAGGAAAGGGTTATTTACAGTCATTGGGAACAGCTCTTCCCTGACGATGGGCAAGCTTTTGAGACTGAACTTCTATATTGGAAAATGGAGAGAATTTCCTATGTATGTTTTATCTCAAAGGACAGCAGGGAGCTGCAGTGAATATTTTTCTTTCTCTGATTTTGCTGTCTGGTGACATGACCTATTTAGTTTATTGTTCTTTCTTAAAAAATAAAAAAAACAAACCCAAAGAGAAAAGCAAATCCCAAAAATCCCATCTAAAACCAAAACCCCTTTCCCAACGAAATTAAAAAAAAAAAATCATTTAAAAAATAAATCACTCTCTTCTACATCTTAAAATCTTTTAAATAAGCATAAATTTACCTTTTTGCTTTTCAGTGCAGCAAAAATTCAGTGAGACAGAGTAGACCTCCAACTGTGTCTAAAGTTGAATTTAACTCTTGGCTGTGGTGGATTTTCAAAATTTAAGGAACAGGTAACCTCTATACATACTATTAAAAAAATAGAAGTTTCCTCCTGCTCTTATCCCCTGTGTGAGGTGTCATCTAAAACCCTAAACCTGCCAGGAATTTGTAGGGAAACCTATGTGGAGAGACTGAAAAGAAATGACTACCCCAAATCCTTTACCATTTGGGGAAGAGTTAGCCATTGAATGCTGCCCAGGCTCTTCTTGGAAGGTCTGGCAGTTCTAGAATGGTCAGTCCTAGGCTGGCCAGACAGCTGAGATCATTCCCCTTAAATTTGAATGCTCTGAAATCTGTTTTCTGGTACTTTGGTCTCACTTGCTATCATCGGACTTTGTTTTTTCAAGAGGCAGGGCCTCTGTGTAGTTGTTATTTCAACATAGGCTACAGAGAGGACAGAATACTTGATATTTCTTAGAAACACCAATTAGAGTTCTTATGGAAATGAGGCTCTGGACGAAAAATATGCTATATTTTTCCAATTAAAAATTACCCAAGGAGATGTGCTAGATGGGGGAAATGATAATTTGAAAGGAATTTGTATAAAATAGGCAAGATAATAAATGCCAATTGCTCCTAACTAATTAACAAAATAATTTTATTTTCAGTCATTACTAATTAAATTACATAGTGCTTATAATACTTGTTTGCAGAAGTAACAAAGCTGTAGAATAGTTATAAGTCTTACCTGAGATAAAATATGAAATTTTGTTGTGCCTAGTTTGAGCTAATATTCCCTCTTCTCTTTGTAGCCAGCAGAGATACACAAGCATGAAATGACTTATTCCAGCCTAAAATAATTTAAGGTAAGAAAAACACTTTAAGTGATTCTTTTTTGAAGGTTTACGCCTAAATTATAGAGGAGTCTAAATAGATTAGATTATGGTTAAACGTAGTCCTTACATTTTAAATAGCTAGAGCTAAGTGGAGTCTCATTACTACCAAGAAATCAGTGGTGTTATCAAAGGAAGAAATTTTAAATAGCTATCTTTTGACTATGATATACTTTTATAAATGTGAAAGATGTGTCATTAAATACTGCTGTTCACATGGATTTACAGGAAGCCAATAGAAAAATTTAGAGCACCTCTCCTGCTTCTTTTTTTTGCAACAATTAGTTATAAAAGAAGCACTGATTCCTTTCTGACAAATCAGAAAACAAATTAGCCAGCATAACTAAATAGTATCTTGTTGTTATCCTGATGTGTCTAACAAGTCTGAAGTCACATTGTTTGTGTCATTCAATTACTATAAAGGGATGACAAAGTGATTCAGGGGAAGTGACAAATTTCATCTAGCATTGCATATGTAAATTATCAAAGTTTAATTAAGAAGATTTAAATATTTACCAAATAGAATCCAAATATTTCCATTGTTATGTGATCACAAAATGTGTTTCACAAGCCTGTTACACATAAAAATTGATAATTCAGATAAGTTTTCAGAATTATCACTATCTTTAGTTAATGGTTTCTCATGTACATAGCAGTTGTAGGCTTAATTCAAAATATTGTCTCACAGAAAGCACTACAGTCAGTATTTTATAGATCTGTTTTAAACCTCAATTAGCATGAACTTTAGTAACAGACAAAGTGTTTTGATAGGTATATTTTTTCTTAATCATGATGGAATAGCATGATTAATAGAAAGCATTGTTTGAATATTGCTGCTTTGTGTTGAATTGACATTCACTGGAGTGTTGAACTTGGTTAGGTACTCAGTATATGTTTATTATACATGAGGACAAAGTCAACTTTTGTGCCACTTTCCATACCAAGATTCTTCAAAATATGGACAATTTCTATCCTAATTATTTTTATTTGATGTGGAATAGAAGATGAAACAAGCCTTGGCACAGAGCAAGCACAGTCAACATTCTGATGGAGCCGTCCTATGAACATGTGTAGCTGGCCAAATTCATCCCATAAGTAGCAGTAATATTATTGAAACATGTACACATAATTTTTTTCCACACATTGATGCACTTCTTTAGCAAAATAATCTTTTTCTTTAAGATAGCAACATTTGTCATTACTTTAGAAAAATCCCAAGCACCATGGCATAGTTTTTGGGATAAGAGCTCACTGTTAATGATGGACTTGAGTGTGTTTTTCCTAGTGACTAATGATATGATTCTTTGCATTTTTTCCCAGATTAATTAGTATTTATATATCTTGCCTTTTTTTTTTTTTTTTTTTTTTTTTTTGTAAACAAATAATACTCTTAGTAAGAACTGAAATTGACAGCCTGTATCCTGTAGGATGTTGTGTTCATTTTATAGAAGCAACATCATAGCTTTCAACATTTTATAGGTATCCAAGAATCATATATTAGAGTGTAGATTGTGCTCAGGAATATAATTTTCCTCACAGGAAGGTTGCTAGGCAACAGCACTCCCAATATTTTTGTTGACCACAAACTTAGCTCTGTGTGGTCGCTGAAAGAAGAATGCATTTTCATTTCTCTCTTTAAGGGAAGGTAAATATTAACTTTAATCTCCTTGGAAGCAGATATAATAGTAATAAGACAAAATGAATAGATATTTATTCAAATTTTGCCACTTAAGATACACTTTACTCCATAACCATGCTGCAAGATCATTATTAATGCAGGAAGGGCTTGGTATCAGGCAAATGCTCCTTAAGTTTATGAGCAAAAATTTATTATTTCTTTGACTGTTCATACAATTTGATCTTTCTAAAATGTTTTGGTTATCTAGAGTGGAGGAAGAGAAAAAGCAATTTTGGATTAGAGTATGTCTATCCGTTATTGAAAAACATGTTGAAAAATGTGTAGGTAAAATCACCCAGGCACACACAGCTTTTACAATTAACTCCACCCAGTCTCCCTGAACTTGAAAATTCTGTGGATCACCAAATCCAGAACTGACCCCAAACTCCACCCTGGCTCTGCATGTGATCTTTAATAAGAGTGAGATCTGGTCTCAGCATGGAACTGACCTTTACCTTCATCAGCATCTCATTGCTCTTTGCTGATACCTTGTTACACCATATTCCAGGACAGCATATTTAGCGACTAGCTGACACTTGATCTATTTTAAGATACATCATTTAATGTGTAAAAGATAATATTTTTAGTATATAAAATGATTTTAAGTAAGTTTTTTTTCTTAGCAATAGGAGTAACTACCAATTTTGAGGGGTTTTTTTTAAGTATACGTTGAAAACACTGCAGTTTAGACATTTTGAAGCATAATTTTGTTTGATACTTTCTGGATGTATAGTTTTAGACTAACACATGTGGGAGTATTATGATATTGTTGTCAGTGGATGATTTATAAGTAGATATGTTAATGTACTGTTAATACCATGAAATATTCATACCGAGTTACTAAATAAAGTATAAAGGAATAAAATACGCTAAAATATATTAATATTATAGGGAACTTAAATACAAATAGTACTCCCTAGGTTATAAGAAACTACTCATTTAATCAAATCATGAATTCATCATGTATTGTTATCTAAGCACAGCATGAAAATGTTTTTCACCAGTTTAGTTCTACGATAACTAAAATGTTTTTAGTTTTTAAGGTTTTTTTGTTGGATATAAGGAATATTAGATACTGGTGTATACCAAGTTTATTACCTCTTCAATAAAGCATTTATGTTTAATGCATATGTAATTAATAGGCTATATAATTTTTGAATATGTGTGCTTACACACCGTAACACATAAGATTTATGGCATGTGTGAAGCAATGGAAAAAATCATATTCAGAATCCTTTGAGAAGGGTAGAATGAAGCACACATATTCTGCTTTATTGAAATGTCCAGAAAAACAACGTTAGGTTTCGTAAAAAGTTCACACAATATTGCATGAGTGGACAGGTATTTCAAATTAATTTGAAAAATATTAGCTCGAATGAGGCAAAGGAATAAAGTGGGAAATTGAGGGAACTTTACAGTGAGTGGAAGTAAGAAATTAACACTAATATTTCTGGAAAAGTAAAGAAATTACACTTAAGGTACTGCTTGTTATTGGAGATGAAAATAAAACAAATATGATAAATATAAGGCAAACTTTTGCATCTGGTTAGATAAAAATAATTATTAATGCATTAGAGCCACAGATGACTTGCAAGAGTAAATTTTACATTTCTGTATGGGTATTTCAAAGGTTGCATGAAATGAAGTTTCTCTTCTGATCCATATCAATTTGTAAAGGTAGGCAATTCAGCTTGCTTTATGAAATATATTCTTATGAAGCATGACAAAATCCAATTTACCAGTAAAATCCATTTAAATTAAAATCAAAGTGTAATCTTCACACGATTCAGTACTTGTACCATAATGATGAAATGAGATCAGATACCTATGCTCTACATTTTTGTACCCTGATTATTTTCAGCCATATTCAGAAGAAATTATCCTCATTGCAAAAATGAAAAGAAGGTCACAGTACTTGATTTTTTACTCTGTCAAATTATTCAATCATGAAACTATACTAGTGGTCATTTGACAGATTTGCCTGAAAACTGCTGGTGTTTGTGTATCTGACCCATGATATGATTATATTTTCCTCCCATGAAGAGGGAATTCACCTTTCTTTCTTCTCTCAAATTTCACTTTAAAATAATTTTAGAGAAAGTTCACATTACTATAAGAAGGTACTCTGGGATGCTTTAAAATCTCTTTTTTTTTTATAAGTATCTTCTCATATTATCATAGAATGATTGGAAAAGATCATCTAGTTAATGATCATGTAGTCCTAACCCCCTGCCATGGGTAGAGACACCTTACACTAGACCAGGTTGCTCTGAGTCCCATCCAACTTGGCCTTGAGCACTGCCAGGGGTGGGGCATCCACAGCTTTTTCTGGACAGCCTCTTCCAGTGACCCAATACCCTCACAGTAAAGAATTTCTTCCTTATATCTTATCTAAACTTTGAGCTCCTTGCCAACTAACACCACCAAGTCTTTCCTGACAGGACTGCTCTCAATCTGCTGTTTTCCCAGCCTGCATTTGTGCTTCGCGTTTCACCAGACCCCTTACTGGACCTGGCACTTGACCTCGTTGAAACTTTTGAGGTTCATACAAGCCCACATCCCAAGGCTGTGAAGGTCCCTCTGGATGGCATCCCTTGCCCTCCAGTATGTCAACTGCCCCACACAGCCTGGTGTCATCAGCAGCTTGCTGAGGATGTACTCAGTCACACTGTCCATGCTGCCAGCAAAGAAGTTAAACAGTGCCGGTCCCAGTCTTGACCTCTGAAAAATACCTTTATATTAAGTATTTGATGTAGTATTATCCAGTAGAAATAATTTCATCCCCTAGTATGACCTGATATTTCAGAGGTGCTGGGGACACAATTTCAAGTAAAATAAGATGAGCTGAAAATCCTTCTGTAAATCAGCACAGATCCACCACTGCATCTGGTCAGTTATTTTTTTATTATGTGATATTTTCTGCAAAGATTCATATTTGATCAAAGTTTTAACAAAATTTCAGTTCAGATTCATCAAAATGTTTAACTTAGTATTGAAATCTGTAGTCAAGGAAAACACTCACAAGATTGGTTTTATATGCATATATTTAAGTTTTTGGTAAGAAATTTTAACTAGCATTTGAAACTATCATCATTTGCCTACTCAAACTGAAGTAAAAATAGGACAAATTGCTTTCATTTAAGTAGGATATTTCTAGATGACTAAGAACATATTGAAATAAAAACTGTTCATGCTTAGAATGTTCCTTGAAATTTCTACTGAAATAAAATTCAATGATGGAGATTTCAAAAGGTTTTCAAAACCACTAATTCCCATCAGACATTCATTACTGAATTCCTATGAGCAACTTTAAAAATTTGCTCTGATCATGGTCAATCAGTAAGAGGGATTTACAGTAATTATCTACAGTGAGAACATACTTAGTTACTAAAGACATCAAAAACTTCCTGAATAAAGCTGTTAGAGCATATTAGATTTAAGAGTGCAATTTTTTTAAGAAGACAGAACTACTCATTTTGCTTTATAATAAGAGAGTAAAAGCAATATAAAGAACTTGGTAATGTAATGCTTGAAACTGTAAGATATTGAAGTTTGTTCGATGAAAAATGGGGGTGTGGGTGTTTCCCCACAATAAAATGTCTTTATTAAATTTTAGAACTTCTGTATCATTTAAGACAGTATTAAAAAAAACCAAAACAAAACAAAGGCAAGCAGATGTTACCATATTTATCGTGGTTTAAGTTATAAAGAGCAGTGATGTTTTCTAAACTTCAATATTTTAAAAAATTGTAAAGGAAAGAAGAATCATGCCAGTTGTCAAAAACATGGCATGCCCCTGCAAATGTATTAACATAATAATTCCCCAATAATTCCCTTTTTTAGGAATTGCTAAGCAGTGTAAAATCTGAATCTGCATGTAAAATAAATTCAGGAGGGTAAACTAGCTGAAAAAAAGAAAAAAAAAAAGAAAGGAACTCTGATTGATTTTCATATGCCTGCCCTTTGGTATAGATTTCTTGTTGGGTACATCATTGAAAAGGATCTTAATTGTTTATAGATTTAATTTAGGAAGTCAATTACCTGTTTTGATAGAATCAAATTAAAGAGTTCAATCAACAACTGGTCTAGATCTAGTTATTCAGTTAGAGTGTCTTGTAAGCATGAGACAGTTTCTGACAAGGGTTAATCCATCATGAGATAACTTTTCAGTAGCAGAAGTTCTCTTAAAACTGAGACTTTAAAAAAAGCTAGCTTTTCATCTTGGACTGCTCACGAAATAGATTCATATGAGATTGGACTGAATTGATATCTCTTCTTATGGAAGTAATAGATTAATATTGTTCTTTAAATCATCTCAAGGATTTCAATACTAGGATAAAAAGCATATTTTAGATCTGGAAAAGTCACATGAATTGAATGAAAAATTAATAAGAGTTATTAGAATGTCAAAATAGACTCACTTTGAATTTTCACTAATTTTTTTTTACCTAAACCATGAAAATTCTTAGGTCTGCATTAGATTCTGGCTAAATTCTTAGCCAGGATTGTACAATCCTGGCTAAGTTAACCCTTTTGGTAGGTTACGTATTGGTTTAGGAGCTTGTTTTAAAACATCATTTTAGGTGGACAAATGAGTTGTACATCTCCAAAAAATTTATTTCTCCTTAGCGCATGTCTACTTGTACAGGGTTGAGAAATAAATTCCTTTTATCTACAGCTACCCATTTGTGTATGACTGGAGTCATATTTTAATTGAAAATAATGAGGATGGAGACAAATTTTCTCCAACTCTGTTCATCATTAGCAAAAGAATAACTGATTTGGTGATTTAATTGTGTTTTCTTGTAGGCAGAGTCTCCATTTTTAACAATCATACAGTGATCAAGTATTTGATTAGCCAGCCACCACGTGAGGAAAAGCAGAGCTGATGGGAACAACCAAGGTGAAGTGCAGATTATTTACATTTCTCTTACAAAAAATTCTACATTGGAGAAAATTGTATTCATTTGCATTTGAAAACTCAAGGAGAAAATCAATTTTGTTTGTGCCTTGTCTGAATGGGATCACACAACCCCAATGGTTAAGTAGCCAGATGTAAGTTTAATAAGGGAACCATTTAATTACTCCTTAAATGCACACTGAATTGTATTTTGAAGATTCTAAACCAGACTAATTTAAATCACCTCTCAGCAGTTTGCGTCAGAAGAATAACAAAGAACTATGTTTCTTCAATGAATGATAAATCAGAGGATCTGGTAGGGCCTTTCATTTAATGTCCCATCCAATACTTCTTTCCATCAGTCAACTGAATAAATCCTCCTTTTCAGTTTGCTAGCACTTAAAATCTATTGCTTGTCCTAGCAAAGAGTGGTAACCTGCTAAAAGGGAATACATAGTTTGTTCTTAGCTATTTTTTTATCCTAACTTTGTTTTATTTTGTGGGTGTTAACTTATCCAAAGAGCATGCAAAACAAGAACATTATTGTTTTGTCTGTTTAACTCTATTCCTTGTGGTAAGTACAATCTCACCTGTTTTAATGGAGAGATTAGTTTATTTTTAAGTGTATTTAGGAAAGGGGGAAACCCCAAAAATACTAAGACATTATAAGCCCACTTTTATTGTTTCACATTGAATATGAATTTAAAAATGAAAATTTCTGAAAGATGAGTAAATCCTATGGCTGTTTTATACGTCTATATGTATGTTCCTCTCATGACTGTAGGAGGGAGTTATTTGACTAATGATTTAACCCTAGGTAGGAAGAATTACAGTTTTTGTTCTCCCTCTAAAGGTAATTTTATTGTAAAATTTATTGTTAGTTCTAGATTTAACATCATCAGACTATGTTGTATTTTGAAAAACTGATAACAAATTTTAAAGCAAATGCAAGAGAATATCTGTTCCTCTCTCTTCATGTTGCCTCAAGGGAAAAATACTGGAGTCAAGATATTTTATATAAAGAAGCCTGGGAATAGTTGAGGTGAGATTAAAATTATATTTACGTAGCTGTGTCTTTAAGTCATTGAACTCCCATTCCTAGTCAGGCAAGCAAGTCAGCATCTAAAGCATGCTGTCTGAAATGAATTAAGTTAATCTAACCAGCAGGAAATAATTCTGGAGTTAACCTAATTCTCTCATCCTTCTTACACAAACTGAATTGCTGACTTTAGAAGTGTAAGAAAAGCAATGCATGCAGGGAATTTTAAAATATTTATTCATTATAGAGGCATGATAATCTACTGTGCTGTTCCAGACATGGAATATTTCAGTTTCTAAACAGCTCTTCCCTCCAAAGGCTCACCAGGGTGACATTGGCTTTTCAGCATTTTATTATTTCAAGAGTGGATTGTAGTTGGAGTATAAAAACCTCTTACTGTCCTGTTTTATTTAAACACTGCCGTACATCAGTCTGTCTGTGAATTGTGTCAACTATGCTTAGGCAAATTTCTGATGTGTGGAAAAGTAGGTGTAGTGAAATACAGAGACTTCATAGCTTTGTAGACCTTAAGATTCCAGGAAAACTGGTCATCCTGGGGAAGGAAGAAACATTGAAGCTATTACCCCCATAGGGATTTATTCTTTGTCATATTTTAGTATGATGGAATAATATAGGTTAGAATGGACGTCTAGTGTTCTGTCTTTGGCAATATGAAGAATTCTGGCTTACTTTCTTATTCATTGTTGGAAGCCTTTTCACGCCTGTCAATGAACTGATGCTGTCTAGGCCTTTTTGAGTGCTATTTTTGCCTTTTTGAAATAAAGGGACCAGAACTGCACACAGTGTTTAAGGTATGGGTAAACCATAGATTGACACAATTATTATTTGCATTTGTTTTATTTTTCATTCCTTTCCTGCTAATTCGTAACACTTGTTTTGCTTTAATTGGTCCTCACTAAGATGATGTAATCACAGTGGTATCTTCGCTACCAAAACTCCAGGTAGTGGTAAATTAGAGAAGACTATTAGTAGAAGACTGAAGATCTACAGAAATCAAGGGTTTATTAGTTCTGTTGCTTGTGAACTTGATGTCTAGAGCGAGGCAGAACTTCTGCAAGTCTGTAATATAAAATATCCAAGAAAATAAACCAAGTGAGCTAGTCAGATGAGAAATCCACATTTTTAAAGGACTAAGGTTTGAGAGAGATGGTTTTTCTTTAACAGCGAATTGCCCATGTCTTCATTCCTATGTCTACAGAGATTGGTGAACTAAAATTCATACAAAAAACCCCCAAAAAAACCAAGACAACAAGGCCTGCAGATGTTTTTGTTTTGTAAATGGACATCATGTGACGGTTTTTGTTACTTCCTTTAAAGCTTTATGGAAGGAAAAAATGGATCCAGTATTTTACATTTTAAATATTCTGAAACATTAATTTGAATTGAAATCACATTTTCTGCATAACCACAGAAGCAGAAGATCAATATTTCAAAACATCCTTTGAAGACTTAGGAGTAAGGTAGTACTTCATAGGCAGTTCCAGCAGGCTTTTATGCACACATTTCATCATTGACCAAAAAAAATCCCAGATGAATTATGCCAGGCAAATCCTGCTGTTCAAACTTCTTTTCATTAATCCTAACCTGCAGATAAATATACAAGGGGGCTGAGATTTGGAGACTGCATAAAAGATTACCTTTGACAGTTGCCCTTATCTTTTGAGGTGTTTGCATATGCTGGAAAGGGCTTTTCACTCTGCTCCTAAACAGACAACTTTCCTGAGAATTCATTTCTCAAGCTCTCAGATTCTCTCAGGAGCAAAATATATTGCAGGGAAATAAGTGTATGCAACTTCTAGAATATCTTTAAAGCACATAGCAGAAAACGAGGCAGAGGGGAATACAGGGATATTATAGCAGTTTTGCAATGAAACAAAGATGGTGTAAGAATAATAAATGTCAGTTTTTCCAATTAAAAAAAAATCTTTTTATTAGATTGAGAACAACATCTTATGAAATTCAAATTTCCAACAGACATCTGCCTCCACAGTCTTCAACATCTCACCTGCTCAGATTTGTGACTGAGAATGAACTATAGTGACTCATAACTTTCTTCTGCACATCAGCACAGCAGAAAAGTTTCTGTAATTTGGTTTTATAGAGTTGCTCAGGACAAATGAAAATGTCCTTGATAGGCTCCCTAACCAGGTGAACTGCCTATTTCCTGAGTAATGACAAAGAGTTGCAAAGTGCAGTCCTTTCATAAGATGTGATCCTCCTTCAGCTATGTAGCAGCTGAAAACTGATTTTCAAAAATGCTTCTTCTTTGAGTTTGATGTTAGGTGTGGTTTTTCCCAGGCTCAAGAAATCTAAAGAAGGTAGAAAGGAAATATTTGGATCATGAAACATGTGATTTTGAATAAGTTTTCACTTGAAGAAGGCTCTGAGTTCTCTTAGAGTTTAAAATTCTGATCATTTGTATTGAAGAATGAAATGCCTGCATTTTCTTTTAAAATTAGTCCTGCTGAAGATCTATGCTAATATAGGACCAGTACATTGACTTGATGAGTTTAAAATTACCTTGGCATGTAAGTATATAGTACATACATGAAAACTTAGTAGAATAGTGGAACATTTATCAGAACAATTGATAACATGTATAAAAACTAAGCAAAGAATCGGCCAAAATTATTCTCCCAACAAATATGTGAGATTTCATTCTGCTGAAATGTACATGGAAATTGGTGTTTACAAGGGGAATAAACATCTTCTTTTGCTAGGAGTAATCAAAAACTGAAAAATCTGACATTTTCATGATTGCAAGTATAGTATACTCAGTATCTTCTCCATTAATGTGGGATAGCAGAAGAGCACAAAGAGTATCGAAAAAGTTATCTATAGATTTATTTTAAAATTAATCTTGCCCAACATTTCAGTGCAACTTCACAGAAAAAGGAAAAAATTCTTTTGACCCTTCTGGTAAAAAGTAAATAAACTAAATTAATTTCTGAACAAAACAGATGTGTGATTTATTTTGATTTCTTCTTTCACTTAAGCACATGACAGTGTAAAATAATGTTTTACCAGTTTGAAGAGATCAACATGAACAGCCCACAACCCCCTCATTTATTTGTAGAGAATTGTATTGTTACAATGTTAAATACTTATTTAGCAAGCATTCCCTTATTTTAGTTGCAGATACAAACACTATCTGATATCACAATGCAATGCTTATTTTTGATAGATTCTTGCTGAGCTTTGTGTTTGTGTGTATCTGTGTGTGTTTTGTATGAAAAGGGCTTCCTGAAGCTGTGAGGAACACTGCCTAATTCTAGTGAAGCCCATAAAACAGTCTGTATGGTCCTGGGGCACTGATATCTATGCTTCATAAGAGGCCAAATTTTGAATACATGCTTTTTCCTTAGATGTATTTCCTCTTATTTTTGTCTTTGATGGGCTGATATTTCTGACATCCTTTAGTCTTCCAGCAAAGCCCTGATAAACAAGAATTGTCACAAAACAAAAACTATTTAACTATTGGTATTCTTACTCCATTTTTTCATGTTACAATATAATATAATTAATATAATATAATATAATATAATATAATATAATATAATATAATATAATATAATATAATATAATAAATATAATTTGACTAATATAATACAATATTTTTTCTTATTCACCTAGGATGTGAACTGCAGCCCATTGTTATGTGGGATACTATTTTAATATGTTACAATCCAGCAGCAGAGAGAGGATGATAACTTTTTGTAACAGATCAGAACAGGATGGCAGATTTCCAGAAAGAAGATGCAGGTCTGATTGCATTTCAACTGTATGTCATGGCCTTTGACTTTGAAAGATAGAAAATCACCTCAACTGAACCAGTTTCCCATTCTGGAAGTGGAAATCTGCCATTATCCATGTACTACCCATCAGAGAGTTAGCTAGGCTGCCAAATTGTAATTAAATGCAAATATAATCATTCAAATCCTTTTCCCTGTTTTTATCCAGTGTCTGTGACTATGTTGGAAAGCAATTTTATTGACCCTGGTCCTTACTTTACACTTACAGAAAATAAATTAGATTTTCCTTGTGGCTATGGTTGGAGGACACGAAAAGCTTTGAGATGAGAAAAATCTGAACTCATGGTTTATTCTGGCACACTCAATTCTAGTGAAACAAATTATAAACTACTTATATATAATTTTGAAGCAGTTCCATTCCATCCCAGGAAAACAGGGTCGGGAAATCTTCTATAATTATATGATAAGATCAATATTGATATAGTATTAAAAGAAGCTTATAAAATAATAATCCTTTTATATAGCTTTAGAGGTGTCTGGGAGATTAAAACCAATATATTTTTCCATGCTTACTCAGGATTTTTTCTACGTTAGGCAGCTTTAAATAGATAACAGCCCCCAAGGATAAAACCGAATGATGCTTCTCTTTTGCTTTGCAATGTCAGTTCTGGGAGGAAAGCTTTCAATAAAATAAATTTTCTGAGTGATGTACAGTTCTTCCAACAAAAACTTTAAATACATACATAGATTTATATGTATTTCTGTTTGCGGTTATCATATACGTATATATGTGTGTGTGTGTATATTATCTATTATATATATATGTATATAGATTCTATATTCTATATTCTATAATCTATATTCTGTATTCTATATTATGTATTATGTATTATTATATATCTTATATATATAAGCTGAAAGGTAAAGATAGTAATTTGGAGATTTTATAAGAAAAATCTAAAATATAGTGTCCCCTTTTTGAAACTATTATAGGCTATTTACAGAACTTTAAGTGGACATTTTCTCAAATGACATGATTTACGATCAGCTTCCATACATATTTAAGCAAGGTACAAAATTTAGACTTACACTAGAAAAAAACTCTGAAGTAACACTGGTTATATTTATAGATTTCAGAAGTGCTGTGCAAAATTTCTTATAAGTAGATCCTAAACTCTTGTCAAGGGTACTCTTTCTTCTTTTACTCAAAATGTAGTAGAATAAAAAGAATAGTATTATATAAGTACCCTTAAAACAAAATCCATATATGCAAAGTTTGGCACTGGAGTCGGATTTCAGCCCTATTGGCTATGAAAGGTTATGCAATCTCTAATAGCTCCTGCATGCCTAATCCAGCTACAGTCATTTAAAAATCTTTAAAAGCATTCACCTTATTAGTTTGATCCAGATTCTAGTCATAGTACTGAGCATGTTACTGATACAGGGCATAGAAATATCCTTATAGAAGCAAAACCCCAAAAATTATGAAATGAACAACAAACAGGCAGTTTGAAAAAAGGCTACCAAAAATCACTAGAAATATTTCATTTTGATAAAATCAGTATTTTATCTGTGAAAAACCTGACACATTGTTTACTCTTGGGGTTTGTTGGTAGTCTTATGAGAAAAGCTTAACATTAGGAAACTTGTTTGAATTTAGAATTAAATCTTTCATAAATTCCAGCTCAATGCATATTATTTCTCCATGGAGTGAGCATCACCTTCTTGTCAATATTACATAATATACTAAGTTCTGAAATTCCTTTGACATTCATCATATTCTTTCATGGATGCCACTGAAGCTGTGTGGATTTATGTTGGCCATCATTTCTTTTTTAAAATACAGATTAGGTATGTAAGTGAAACACAGAGATGGCGAACAGGACACTGAAATCAAGAGTAGCTGAATTTGGTTAGTAAGAATGTCATCTCATCACTGAGAGAAAGTCTATATTCATTTACTAAAACATTAAAGCATCCCCCCCTTCTCTCCTTTGGTCTGTACTCTTTAGTTGTCCTGTGTTCTTACATGGCCTATTTGTACTCGGAGGAATGCAGCAAGTTTATACATCTTTTTATAGGCTGAACAAAAACGGCACGGTCAAGGTCTATGGATACTGGTCACAGAACTCATTAAGTTCAGTAACTTCAATGCTTTTTGGCCAATTTATTTTTTACTTCTCAGTTTTCCAATGAGGTGCACATGGAGATGGAAGATACCATTGAAGTTTTCTTCAAAATTTTCCCTTTCACATCACGAGCCATTTCCAAAGTTGCATATTTAAACTGTGTTATCTTCTTTTTAAAATCTCTTTATGATCATTAAATAATGGTTCTTCCAAATTTTCCAAGAAATCAGTAACTGAAAACTATGTGCAACAGAGCAAAAGATTTGAGGATCCATAATCAAAACAGTAGCATTTCAGACAGCTGAATAGAAGTGAAGTTTCACTATATTAAATTAGTTCTCTTCCATGAAGAAACACTCTCTTAGAGAGAAGTAGGATTTTCTTGTTTAATAAGAATGACAAATGAAGACAAATGAATATTAAATATAGTAACTTTCTATACAATTGAAAGTACAAATTGGATGCATATTTAAGCAAATAACGTGTTCCTAGGATGCCGCTGTTACTATCCCCGAAAAGGATAGAGCTCAAGTATATCTGGGTTTTGTGCATAAGTAGTCTGCTTATATTACATGTTCAGAATTTACTGGAATGTAAATTCCTAAGGAATGTAGGAGTTTATTGGTAGAATAATTTTATTTGTGGCATCTTTCCCAGACTTAGAAAAAAACCAGAACTTTTATGATAATTTCGTTTGACCTATTGCATAATGTCACAAGAAATTCCATTTGAAGAAAAAATTATATAAGGCTGTGTTCTCTGCAAAAAAATGACCATGTAATTTCAAACAACATTTAATTTCTCTCAAGAGTTGTAGTAGCAGAAAATTTATGACATTCCTTCATAAATTATTCCACTTCTGTGATTAGTCCTACTCTTTATAAGTTGCCACATTATTGTTAACCTGAGTGTAAATTTTTCCAGTGTACATTTTAAACATTATTTTTCTGATGCTCTTTTTCCTAGGTTAAAAATCTGCATAGTCTCATAAACAAAGATCGTAAATTACCTCTACATTTTAACTTCTCAACTGAGAGAGAAGATTTTGACAATTTTATTCCATTTTCACCTTGATCAGAGAAGATTAAGAGACAGTACATTCCAGGTAATACACGCAAAGAAGAAAGTGGTATTTGTCTTTCATGTCTAAGATTTTTAGATGTGTCTAAATTTTCTCAGATGCATTCCTTACGGGAAAAAAGAAAAGAATTTAAAAAAAATAAACAATGTCATTTATATGTCAATTCCATTCAGGAATATAGCCTAATTGCTTGTAATCTGCTACAGAGTTAGAGCAGCCCCGGTCTGTGATTGATTTCATTGAGATTTACACACCAAAACTTTGTTTTGTTATAGTCTAAACATAGACTTAAAACTCCTGATTGTTTTCAGGGGAATTGGGGAAAATTAAGCAAAAAAAGCCTTAGCTATTTGCTGTGCAATTATATGCATGCTAGCAATGGCCAAAATCAGACATTTTAGAAAAAGAAGGAAAAGATTCATAGACTTTATGTACTGGTGTGTTATATATATTTGCATGAAAAGAAGAAGTTAGGAAGAAAAAGGAAAAAAAAATGGATGATTGAAGATTTATGAACCTGTGAAGAAATCAAATGTGGGAAGATTATTTCACCAGCAGAAAGAGGTAACATTTATGCTGGAAGTGTACTTTGTGGTGTGTACTGGCCTGGAGTGAAAACTTGTCCCACTAGTTCTTCTGGCAAAAATCCTATTAACTTCAGTCTGTGCGCAAAATTTTTTCAACTCTTTCACAGAATTCAAAGATTGGAGTCAAGTAACATAACTCACCTTCCCCAAAGGTAAGCTTACTCTGCATTAATAGCTGCAGAGTAACCTGGAAACAGGTGGTACAATGCAGTATCTCATCGTTAAAAGACATTTTTATAGTACATATGTCCAGCTGCAGCTCTGCATAGTTGTCATGAGCCATGAATTCCACAAGGTATCAGTACTGGTTGAATTGTACCATTCTCTCAAAAATTTTGTGATGCCTTCAAAATACTTTACTAGTACCAAACCTCCTCATCTCCATATTGCAAAATAGAATATAATTTTCCAAATAAGACAAAGATGGACTTCCCTTCCTTAGCTACACAAAGGCATGAAAATGCAGGCATACAAATAATTAAGAACAGCAATGGTAAAAAAGAGAAACACAGAAACATAGAAAAAGAACAGGAAAAAAAAAGAATATATCTCTTAATATTTTTCTGCTTCTGGTCTGTTGATACCAAATTGTTGTTCCTTGTTTAAGTGACATCCTGCAACTCATAGTCTGATCATCCTAGTTCTCCAATAACCATTTCTTAGAGATCACATAATTCTTTTTGTTTTTAATGAAGCCTATAATTAATGAAATTCCTGAGTATATTAGTCAATATGCAAACCAAAACTTAAGCTGAATTGAGTCCAAAAGGTGAAGAATATATGTTAAAGACTTTGGGCTAAACTTACTAGTTCTGGGGAAGAGACCAAACACCATGCCTCCGTTAAGACCAAGCAAATGAAATTTGTAGGACAATCTCTTCTGACCCAAGAGCATCTCTCCACTCACAACTTCAAAATGCTAGCATTTTTCATAATAGGTTAGTTTCCTTTACATTATCCTTTCTACTCCACCAGCAACTTTAGATTATATGATGCTGATTGTTAGCCACAGTGGCAAACCTCCCCAACCAAGTGAGTTTCACTCCTAGTCTCTTAGTTGTGACTCTCTACAATTCAGAATTTATTTCAGATTATGTTGTGCTTCAATTGTGCTATGTAACTGAATGGGATTCAAAGTTATGATAAAACATAGAAATATTCTCAGCAATCAAATCCTGGATTATTTTTAGAGATAATTTTTTAAAAGTGTCACATATATATTTAAGGTGTTAACAGAGACATCGCTGTGCACAGATGAGAATTCCATGCCTAATATTATACCCCTCTTCAAAGCAAGGATTTAGTGCATTTCAGCCTAAAATATATTGTCAAAATGAAAGTCTAAGAGAGTGCTTTTTTAGAAAAATTTTTGGTTTTTAATTTTTATCAGTTTGAATGAACTTAGGATATTACTATTTTTGTTGTTTTAAGGTAAGAGTTAGATTCCAATAAAGGTCAGAGTAAACATTAAAAAAAAAAAAAATCTCCATTCACTATAGCTAACCATATATGAAAAAAACAGTGTTAACAGACAGCCTGCACACAGACTGGGTTCAGGCCATATTGGATAGCTCTTTCCTGAGCTGCAACACTTCATATTCCATGGGCATGGATGGGCAGAACTGAATTAGCTCCCTGTCTAATCTTTGAGCAGAAGTGTAATAAAATAAGGACAACCAGGAAAATAAATTGCACCTTACCCAATTTCCTACAAGACATCAGAAATCTTTTTCTTCAAAGCATAGCTAACTGGGCTACATAAAAACTATCCAGATATACAGTTCAGAGCCTTATTGTTTGGTCAGTTATAACTGAAAAAAAAAAAATTTACATTTCTTTCCAGTGTAAGGATAACAGTACAAAAAGCTAGATAATACTTTTTGTAATGTGACCTCTCTTTTGCAAAAGCAATTTATTTACTCATCCACAATTAAACTATGCCAACAGATGGAGAAGAGAAAACCTATTAAATCTGTAGAATTTTATAAAGTTTTACCTACTGAGGTTACCTTCTTCCAGCATTGTCTTTATATGACTGAAAAAATTGAGACCATGATTGACAAATAAATTTAGAAGCATGAAAATACACACTCTACAGCCAAAAAGACTAGTCAAAATAATCTATAAATCTGAACTTCCTTCCCTTTTCTTCATAAAACATCTCCCTAAAGAAAAAAGCCTTTAAGCAGATGTATAGAAGGGTGTAAATATATTACCGTAAAATTTGTTTAAAATGGTTAACAAAGATCTTTGAGGATGTTTTCTGCTGGTTTTTGTTCCCCCCTGAGAAGCATGTATTTCTTTCTGTTTGTATGGAATGTTCAAAGAAGCCAACTAGCTTCATGAAATGCTAGCTAGCAGACTTTTAGTCCCCGAGTGATCATCTGTGTCATCTGTAATGAAAAGAGTGAGGTTTATTAGACTGGAAATTATATACTTTACATACATTTTTTTTTTCTCCTTAACTTATCTCCTTTTAAAAATTCATAGCACATTAACAAATGCATGCTTTCTTTTTTTCATTTATGGAGCCAATTATATTGCATGAGTACATTAGGAATGTGTCTTGCCAAGAAAGGATGTAAACCTGATGACATTAAGGAAAAATACATTTCTTCACCATTAGTAATATATTCTATTCTTTTTTTTTTCTTTTTTTTTTTTTTTTTTTTTTTTTTGTAAATACATACGCTTGAAATACTCCATTGAATTATCACGCTATTTGTTTTTTTGCCAATTTGTCTTTGCTGTTCAGGAACTAACTTCTCCATCCTTGCTCTTGGCTTGAAGACTACTTGTAAGGCAATGGAGCTGTGACGCACAAAAGTAGGAATCAAAAGCATTCTGGTAAACCAATTGAGCATATATATATAGTCAAGAAAAGCATAAAAAAACCCAGTACTTAATTATTCTCTGCTCTCTGTAACTTAATAACATAATAAAATTACGTGAAATAGCTTTTCTATTACTATAAAAATAAGAAATTTTGATATGAAGTGCCAATTAAAAAAAAATTAGTCAATTCCCAGGAATCTTGCAAAATTAACAAAAAATATTCACTAAGTTCTAAAAAATTTCTATGCGTGTTATGGAAAACATATGAAACAAATTGTCTCTCTATACTAAAATGTTACTTTAGAAAGCCTAATTTGTTGCAAATCAGACTGAATTACAGCTGAAAATGAGAACATTGCTACCTTGCACTTCACATTACAATGCTGCATCCTAACAACGTGTAAGCCATCACAAGATTTAGAGCTCTGCTCAATCAGGGACAACAAAATTAGAAATAAATAGAGAGGGATCAATACAAAGTGTTGTCTGGCATAATGAAACAGCCCTTGGGTAGAAAATCTATTTTATTTCTCTCTCAGCAGCTGTACTCTTTGACAATCTCTGACCCAGTTCAGTAAACAGTCAGGTTATTTATTTCATTGAGAAAAAACATGGAGTTGCATGTCTTATATTACACAAATACTATTATGTCGATCAATAAAGTGGTTAAACAATTTCGTTTTTATTGCTAAAGATACTTGTGTTAACACTGCTTTTATTTAATAGAAGATTAAGAATGACCTTGCATTTTATGCTGTTATGCCAATCAATCCTTAACAGGTAATGCCATCCACTGTGTTTTTCTGCAACATCAGATTTTGTGCCAGATGTTGTTGAGTAATGACAGAAATAAAAATATTCCTTATATGGCTGAATACTCAGTATTGAGTGTGGAATGCTCAGAGCTTATTTCTTTCTTTTCTTCTATGTTTATGTCAAGGTCTAGGGAAAGGCTAGCCTGTATATATTGAAATTTTTAATATAGAAAATTATGTCCCTCATGCCTCTTTGTGTCTTTTTTATTCAAAGCCTTCCTGAATGCTGAAAATTCCGCTTCTGTCCATGCTCATGAGTGGTTCAGTCTATAGGGATACAGACCATGATTTCAAATCTATTTTTGTGGGAATTCAGAAGTTCTTAACACTTTCAGTTGTTTTCAAGTGGATGACCTTGTCAGTCTTTCCAGAGTGCTATTGACAGGCCCTGTTACTGCACTATCAACAACAGAAAGAACAAAAGCAAAACCAAGCAAAAAACGGATGAGCACCATGTAAGTGTCCAAGTACACAAAAGCGCTCTATGTTTATAATGGAGGCATAATGCCACTGAGTTCAGAGCTTGAAATACATTCCATCTCCTTTTGATAGGCTCAAGAAGCTTCATGGTATATTCTATATCTTGTTGCAAGTGTGAACTAATCTAGATTCTGCTCAAAGCTGTCACAACTCCAGAGATTTCATTGCTCATTTACGCAGGTAATACTAAGTAAATAATAATGTTTTAAATGAAATGCCAAGGGGAAGATAAAAAAGGGAGAAAAAATAGGTTGTTGCATCACTCCCACATTGATACTTTTTTTCTTAGAATTACTACATAGAACTTAAACAAATCATTAAATTCTTGGCATTTATAGCTCAGAGCTGCCATAATATCCATAATATGAAATCTGCTTGCACAGGGAAAAGGCCTTCTTTATTTTTAATTCGTTGTTCCAGTAAAGTTATGAATGTCTCGAGCTATCCACAAAAAAACATCAGTCAGTCAAAATCCCCTTACTACCACTAATATCTGAAACAAAACCACAGAACTATATATTCTGTAAAATTTTGTAAGGTCTTGATAGTAAACAAGCTTCCTCCTGATAGAGGAGTTTGAATATTTTATTGCTTTACATGTGTTATTTCTGTATTGAGGCTGCTGCTATTCAGAAGTCTAGAATATGGTCAAGTTACATGTATATGTTAGATTAGCAGCATTAAAGAGTCTATCTAGCAAATCAGAAAATGTGAATTTTCTTAAAGAGAACTGAGTATGATTGCTATAGGTGTTGATTACTTAGCATACAATAGTGTAACCCTGAACATTGTAAGTATGAACTTTTAGATTTCAAACTACCGAAACAGATGACAAATTTTCATCCAAGACTACAAAAAACCAGTTTTCATATGCTTGTTCAAACTTTTTGAGCTGTGTTTCAATAAAATTACTTGGTCTATGTAGTTCATATTCAATACCAACTAAAAAATTACTTTTTAGAAAATGTACTAGGCAAAAAACCCCACAATCACGTTCAGTTAAATATCTGATTTGGTCTAATAGTTGGCAATGTTTTTTTTTTTTTTTTTTAAATTAAATTCCTTATAAATTCCATATCATTCACTACGCAATCTAATGTAGGGAACGAGAGGCCAAAGAGCAACACTTGGAAAGGGGACCTCGGGGTCCTGGCTGATGGCAAGTTGAACACGTGTCAGCAATGCCCTGGCAGCAGCCAGGAGGGCCAACCCTGTCCTGGGGGGCATCAGGCACAGCATCGCCAGCCGGGCAAGGGAGGGATTGTCCTGCTCTGCTCTGCACTGGGGCAGCCTCACCTCAAGTGCTGGGGGCAGCTTTGGGTGCCACAAGTTAAAAAAGACATGAAACTCTCAGAGAGCATCCAAAAGAGGGCCATGAGGATGGTGAAGAGCCTTGAGGGAAAGCCATGTGAGGAGCAGCTGAGATAAATTCTCTTCAGTCTGGAGAAGATGAGGCTGAGGGGAGATCTCATTGCAGTCTGCAACTTCCTCATGAGAGGAAGAGGAGGAGCAGGCACTGATCTCTTCACTCTCATGACCAGAGACAGGACTTGAGGAAACAGCATGAAGCTGAGTGGAGGGAGGTTTAGATTAAATATCAGGAAAAGATTTTTCACCCAGAGGATGTTTGGACACTGGAACAGGCTCCCCAAGGAAGTGGTCACAGCACCAGCCTGACAGAGTTCAAGAAGTGTTTGGACAATGTTCTCAGGCACATGGTGTGACTCTTGGGGTGTCCTGTGCAGGGCCAGGAGTTGGACTCAATGATCCTTGTGGGTCCCTTCCGATTCAGCATATTCCATGATTCTAACAAATTTGGATGAATTTTAGTACTTACTGCAAATACGAAGACTAGAAAGCAACAATATCTGATACTTCTGGTATCAGATATTAAGAGCAAAATATAATATGGTCAGACACATTGAATTTATTTTATTCTGCTCTTCCCAGAATCTCTAAAAGGAGTAGAAAAGGTGCATAAATCCTGTTTCAGCTGTACATTTGTGATGACATAATATTGCTTTAACACCTCAGCTGTGAGTGAGAATGGACACCATCTGCCTAGTTTTAATTCTCTTAAAAGAAGCCCCGTGAGCTATCACCTCTTCCTCAGCTGTTTAGAAACAGGTCATTACTTTATCTGACATCTCAGCCACCATCTGCTAAGAAATTTTATCTCTTCGTCAGTCTACTTGTTTATATATCTTCTTGCCATAGAAATGGAAAGATAGGGAAAAAACCAGGAAAAAAATATTTTTCAGAGGTAACTCAAAAATCTCTTATCAGAAATTAGAAATCTAAATGGCTAAGACACTGCATTTTTTCTTTATTTTATAGCTCAGAAATATGTATCGGGATTTAATATTAGTTCTGCATGATTAAAATTTATTGTTAAAGCAGTATATTTCTACTGTATTCTATTTGATCACCTTATACATTGCTCATTGGTCATCTCTCCCATGTGAAGAAGTTGTGTTTTCTATTCTCTGACAATAGCAAGGTTTTAGGTGAGCTTGGCGTGCTCTTGTCTTTAATATGACAAAGTTCTAACATTCAGTTTTAATTTTTCATTGTTGAAAATTTACTCATTTTGATTTCTGTATAATTTTAATTTTGTTTTAATGTTAGTATTTGATAGGAATGGGGTCCTGTATTTCCCACTTGAATCAGAATTTACATCTATTTAATTGGGGAATGTGACTTAGTATATTCTGGCTATGAAATTTCGAATTTTTTTTCCCCAGTATGTTTTCACATGAAAAATTTTTCAGAAATGGAGCAACTGAAGAAAATCAATGAAGTGTGTTCTGAATACGAAAAGACATTTGGGAGAAACAAAACAAGGCAAAGCTCAAACTAAAATCCAATAAAAGGACTGAAAATGCTAGGAATAATTTTGAAAAGCTACGCAGTAAATTACAGTTCTGTAAACAAGAGCTAGATTGGAATCCTTTCTCTCAAGTGAATGAGAACATCATCTGTCAAAAGAAAACAATAAGTAATTGTTGAGTAAGCACCAAAACTTGCTTATGGAAAAAGCACTTTTCATTGGTATGTACCTAAATATGTTTGAAAGCTGACTTCACAAAGGGATTGGTAGTACATGAGTGCATAGAGATAACCCAGAGTAGTTAAAAACAGTGTCCAACTAAACAGACATTGAAAAAAAATGTATTTGGAATTAATATGAATTCTGCTTGCTCTAATATTAATGCCCTTTAAATGAATGTAAATCTTCTTTAGATAAGACCTTTGATAAGCATTTTCCAGGGTATTTTTTACATGCTCTCCTAATAAAGAGGCACAGGCTCTTGATGGAGACAAATAACTGGACTAGACAGATGGGTAACCTTGCTCTGCATCAGTAATTATACATTCCTCACCAGAACAATTTTCTATATTAACACACATTTTTCAAAGCATTTTTTTTCTTTCTGAAATTTTTATTTGCCCCTTTATTCAATAAAAAATGACAATGCTACACACAGACCAGTTCTCTAACTATGTTGTGCTATTTTTCTTTTTTTTTTAGCCTTGAATGATAGAAATAGCTGGGTCATCTACAGACATTATTTGGTACCTTTCTCTCTTTCATCTTGATTCTTAACAGAAGAAAAATTTTAGTCTATGAAAAATATAGTACTAATAGGTAGAAATTAATCTCTCAGATTCATCTTTCCCTATTTGCCTCTCCATCAACTTCTGTGTATTCTCCACTCTGCACATACAAATTTTCACCATAATCTGTGGAAACTTGTCTTTTTATAGAGTTCAGAATGATGCTTAATATATTTATGTACATTTTGTAGTGACCGGCAGTCTTAAAGACTTTATGGAAATTTTTGCCTTATCCTTCAAAATCAAAATTGCCTTGATACTTCTTTTGGGATTTTTAATTCTCAAGTGGGTTACATTTGTATATATATTTTTAGAAGAACATGACCTTCCTGGGATAGTAATTCATAAGAAAGAAATTAATAGAAAGTTCATAACTTTCTTCTTTCTCCTTTGATGATATTTTTGTTATGTCATATTCTAAACTTCAGACTTTGCTTAGTCCTGCCTCTCCCTAAGTATTTTTAAAACTCTTAGTAGTTTTCTTTTTCAATACAATGGCTCAACACTATTAATTTTGATATCTTTTGCTTATTTTTTAAAACAAAAATTTTTGTTATTTAGAGATTTCTAAAGCTCTCTTGACCCTGCAGCTCACTTTCTTTTTGCTTTTTTGTGCAAACTTCATCTGCATTTCACAACATGCAGACAAGTACTATGAATGTTTTTATTATTTTTTAAAAATTTTTCTTAGTTTGCAATTTCAATATGTTATATCTTCTAATTTTTTAACCTTCATTGTTTTGGAAGTATTGCCATAAAATAACACTGTTTACAAAAGCTGTAATTCTATTAATTTCTTATTTTATTTTCAAGATGAACACATATCTGCCTCAGTAAAGCATTTGAATTAGGTATTTATAATACACTCAGTGACATCACTGAGATCATAAGGTTTTTTCAGCTGGTTCACTAGAGTGAAAAAACACCAGAGCAGAACCTTTTTCATGATGGTGTGAATTTCACTTCCTCCTCTTTTTATGATAATTTTTGATTAAAAGCTCATGCCAGAAAATTCATAAGCCAGGTGTGAATATTTGTAAAGACACAGCATGTTGTTTATCACCTCCCATCTTTCCATTGAGGATAGATTATTCTCTACAACTTAAAAATCAGGCTGCAGATTCATGCATAAATTGTTATGTAAGGTTTATACTTTTGATACCAATCAGGATTGACAGAAAAAAGCCATCTTGCTGAATAGATTCTGGCTTTACAGTCCATTTAATTTAATAATGAAAGTAGGGCTCTGGACGAGACAGCTAAACCACAGGACTTTACATACCCAAAAGATATGTCATCCTATGGGAACGTAATCCAATTGTGTAAAGGCAATGTTGGGCTTGGTTTGGAAACTGAAAATAGCTTTGAAGGGTATATGTTCTTTGATGTACAATGTTTTCGTTGTGGAATTGTGCAAATTGGTTTGTTCTGATGAACAAAACAAGAAATTACCAGTTTGTTTACAATTTGAATGCCATATGGAGACAGGGCAGTAGTAGTTGAAAATTGGGTGGTGTCCACCTACCTTTCAACATTGTCACAGGAGACTTCATTTGCAAGTTTTATAACTATAATAATGTTGTATCTGTCTGACCACAACTTAATGCCTGTATCCATACCTTTGGATCATTGACACTTACAAAAAATACTTGTCCTTCACATTTCAAATGTACTTGATGAAAAACTCCTTTATTTTTTCTTTCTGAATGAATACATTAAATTTTTGCTCGTTGCTCACATTTATAGGTGTTCCAATGAAGGACGGAACAATGGAAGCTATCAAATTAATGATGTGTTATCACCTGGTAACATAGGAAAGGTGTAACATTTTTAATAGCAGAGACTAGATTAATGTCATTTCAGCCACCAGGAGCTGGGAATCAATTTCAATGCTAATCAGTGGTTTAAAGAATAGATTAGCAATGCAGTAACTGCCATTAACCTTTCAAGTACTGCCTCTACATGAAGCTTCCTGCAGAGGAATAAAGCAGTGTGCAGCTGTGACACAAACAGAGCAAATAAAATACAAAAAGGTATTGAAGATTCTCTTGATCTATTTTATAACAAAACTATGCTCCAAACAAGTCTAGCTCAAAAAATAGAAAAGCCCTACCTTGAAGCAAAAAAATCCAAACCAAATAAAAACAAGACAAAAAAAAAAGCCCCAAAACCCAAACTAAACCCCAATCAACCTTTTTTAAATAAAATATTTCTTTTTGAGCTTTTGAGTTTCCTGAAATATGAAGCACCAGCTTTGTGAAGTGAATATATGCAGGTAACACCAAGATGGTCAACGATCCGCAGCTGAAGTATGAAGAAAATATTTATTCCATTATTTCACTGGCAGCCATGGACATTTCACTGCTAAGTTAACCCAATCTTAAAAAGGGGGCAAAAAGCACACGTAACTGGCCAATGCCCTCCTTTGATATAAGGCCTGGCACATGCACATTCCTCTGCAAGGCTGTGATTTTACATCTCTGAGCCTCTCATCTCTCTGTTCCCCTCCTCCCGCACCAGGAGCTCTAGCCTTATGGAGAATGCTTTTTGGGTCTTTTGCTGCATTCTATTATCTTCTACAGAAATTCCACTTCTCAAGACAGAAAGAAAACAATGAGAAATTTTCCAGACTGAATATTATTACCATCCCTCACCCACAAGATCATCTTGAGTAAGGGCAATTCTGAAAAAACTCTTTCTCCTCATCAATCTGCCATTTTTAACCCTTTAATCCCAACACCACCTAAAGTAAAGGTTTTGTGCGGATTATATAATATTCACTAGTATGAAGCCTGATTTCCAAAACATGTGTTTTTTACATATTGAAATAATGTACAAGAAAATGTGTATGTGGCTTTTAAAACTGCTGTGCACACATGATCATTGAGAGATATTCTAATATTATTTACAAGTTTTCTAATCTGTTTTAATGGAAATGGTGAAGTCAGTACTGACAGGTACCATGGTAAGAGTGTTCCCCTCAATGATCTCAGCAAGAAGGAAAACTACATTATGCAACACTACAAAGGTCAAGAAAAAACAGTGTCCTCTTGCATGAGACTACAACTCCACTGGTACTGAAGAATTTGGTTTCTATTTGCAATGAACTCCAAGACTGATATGAATGATATCTGAACTTGGCAGTGCACTAGAAGATAATTAATGAAGTATTTTCCCTTTATGCCCATTAAACATTGTTCTCTAAGTAGTTAAAATATGATACTGATATCAACATTTTAATATCATCTTATTTCTAATCCTCAAGGGTTTAAATTACAAATGTATTTCACAACAACACATATTCTATATGTAAGAAAGTTCTGTGACCTTGTAGAATGAAGTAGAAACTAATTCCCCTTGGATAAGAGTAGAGACCTTGAGAATCTAAACTTTAATTTCTGCTATTCTCTTGTTCACTTTTTAATGTTCAATCAGAATGGTGAGATAATACATGTTCCCCAAGCTTTCTAATACTGGTATTCCATCATTTTGAAAGCATTGTTGATACAATCAATGATGATAAATGATTCATCTCAATTAGGCTGAGAAAAAAGTGAAATACTTCAAACAAAACTATTTTTAAAAGAGTTAGCTCTTAGAATTTCCTAGACTCCTTCATTTTTATATATGATAATATTTCTTTATATTCCTATTAAGATAGACATATCAGTATTTCATATGTCACAGATTTTGACAAATTAGCTTCTCAAGTGTAAATTATTTCCAACAACAGTCTATCTTTTGTTGGTTGGGGTTTATTTGTTTTGCTGTGGCTTGTTTTTTTTTCTGTGATGTAACTGAAAAAAAATGGTTGATTTGTTTTACTGCTCCAACCAAATGGTCATCATAAATACCAACTTCAAAAATCAGTCAATATATTTGTTTGGGGAAGATTTCAAGTCAGCACCATTAAACAACAAAATAAATGGTTAATGATGCATTGACAGCTAGGCTTAGGTTTATAAAATGTAGGCAACTCCTTAAGTGGACAAAGGTTACCTTGTATGGCTATATGAATTATTAGTCTTTAAAAGACAGGACTGAAAATCAGTCATAAAAAACTACATGACATCTCTTGAAAAACACCTCTTGGAACAGAAAACAACATACTATAAGCCACTGCTAAAACCATTCCTATCGTGGTTTCCAATGGTAAAACAGGCTATATTTAGTTAAGAAAGTCTGGAAAACATTGAATCATTAAAGAATAGTAATTAAAAGGAGAGAAAAATAAAACCCAAGAGAAAAAAATTATGCACAATACCACTGCTCACAGTCCACTGACAGATGCAGTGAACAGCCCCTCCTGACCAGCTCCTCTCAGTTTATATACTGAGCATGCCATATTCTGACATGGAATATCCCTTTGTATAGTCTGGGTCAGCTGTCCTGGCCACGGTTCCTCCCAGCTTCTTGTGTAACTCCTCACTGACATCATGTTAGGTGCTGTTATTTGTATTACATGAGGTTCTCCAGGTGAAAAGTAGATACTGTAAGGTGCAGTTCCATGGATTTGAGACAGTACGAGTTGAAGTCTTGATGGATGGTGTTTACCTTCTGAACCTTCATTGTTGCAATGCCAACAATTTCATTCACTTATCATGTTTATCAACAGAAGAGAATGACATTTAACATTAAAACTAAATTAAGGCACACTGGTTTAAAAAATACTGGAATGGTTTGGGGCTGACTCAAAAAGATGACGTAAGAGTTGATGCTTATTAAAAGAAATACAACTCCCCCAAGCTCTCCCATCTTCCTATCTCACTGTAAACTGAGTTTAGAAATTTAGAATTATGAGAAGGTATTTGGCAAACATAACTTAAAATCTAGGGTCTGAAGGGGATTGCTTCAAAGTGTCAGTGCCTGGCAACAGAGAAAGGATGATCTTGTTTTTATGGCATCAAATTGGACTTTGAGGGGATTGTGTTTCATTTTGTCCTTACCATAAACGTCCCTAAAGAACAACTGTCATCATCTGAGCTTGTGGTGTCTTAGATCGCTTGAACCAAACATGTGAAATAATCAAAAACTAAACAGAAATACAGTCTAAAGGAAAAAGCAAAATATTCATTAACTCTTAAAAAATGTTTTTCATACCTCGTGTTTCAATGCACATCATCCAGCACAGTGAGGATTTAATTCAAAGTCTGTCTACCTCACTTAGTAGCATTAGTGCATTTTGAATTATATTCTAGGATATCGTTTCACCAGAAGCAGCATCAAAGGGAAGCTCCTCACTGAAATCTCAGATCTAACTTTAAGTAGAACAGAAGTATGTAATGCTGGCAAAACATTGGATTCTACAATTGTATTGATATAAAAATGTGAGGTGCAAAATGTAGAGAAACACTTCATATACCAGAGGCAGGAATGACTGAAAGTGAGTGGCAATTTGCACCATCTGAGGCTCTGTCCATTTTTGTTTTTGAAGGTGAGTACCAGAAGTTGAGGTTTATGTAACACTGAGCATGTGCATTCTGAGGTTAATACTAGTTTTTAATAAGAACCTTGTAATAGTTCTGCTAAAGAGTGGGACACCAGAACATTTATATTTTAGTATTCTCCTAAGTAGTGTTTGTAGTCTGTTCACGAGTCTGATCATTCTTACACTCTTAATACACTTTTAATCAGTAACATTGAAATTATTCTTGTAATTTCTATTGATGGAAACCAGTTTCTCAGAAAATATTCCACCATGAAAAATTGTGGACAATTGATTTTAAGCACAACCTTTCAAACTTTTACAGTTTAACTTGATAGCTGCAGGGAGGAAAAACTTTATAAAGCATGCTGGCAATGATCCTATTGTTATGTATAGTCAGTGTTGAACATAACTCATATTCTGCAAGTATAGGTTTATCACTGGCATATCCCGAAATTTTCTGAATATTAAATTGAAAAACTGTTACTTATAAAAAATTCTGTACCTCATGATTCCCAGCTATACCGGTTACCCATTTCTTCCCTTTATGTTTATAAACATGTAATAATCTGATAATTATAATCTGTGATAATTTGTCTGAAAGAGAAAACAAAGAAAACCTACCATATGTTCATATGTTTAGTTGACTCCTCAACTGGGGAAAGTTTTACCAAAGAGTAAAAAAAAAAAAAAAAAAAGGGGCTATAGCTATTTTTATATGAATTCAAATATGGGACAGTAAAAGAGACATTTTCATAGAACAGACCACTTACTACTCTTCATTTTTTCACACAGATTCTTGTTCAGGTTCTTCTAATAAAACCCAATGAAATCACACATAGAGATCTTTTTAAACAGTGACAAAATCTTCTTATCAGTTGCCACCTCCATCAAAATCATCAGCTTGATTCTTGTATAAGTGACTCTGACATAGCTCAAAGGATTTTTACATTTCCCTTATCCTTTATGGAAACTATTCATTATTTCTAGAAGACTGGAAAAACATTAACAATGACAGAAGAGCCATAAAAAGAACATTTTGTTCACTTCCAAGATATCCCTTACCTCTGGTAACCTTTCCTGCTTCTGAGCAGAGATTCCTTTCATGAGAGCTTATTTCAACAGTCTTTTGGATCCTATTAACATTCATAGAATTAGAAAAAAAGATCTTGTATGGTTTTATAGGAAAGGATTTAACTCCTGGCACTTTGATTCCAGAGAAACTGTGTCATGGACTTTTAGTGAGAGAACTCAGAAAATCAAATTCTTTCATTTCACTAGTGCAAAGTTTATAAAATAATTCTATTTTTTTCCTTAGATTTTTCAAAAGGCAAGGCGTGGAATGAGGAAGGTATGAAGATAATTCTTCATGTACACTGCACAATATGTAAAACTGCATTTACAACACAGAAAGTTCACATGGCTCGCAGCTTCCATTGGTGAGTGTCTGTCCAAATTAGTGTCATGCCTCAGACAACTGGACTCTCTTGTAGGACTCAGTAGGTTTGCCTGCTGCCTCTCACTCAGGGGATAAGTGAGGTGACGGCTGAGGATAAGAGCTGATGGCTCTGCTTCACAGCTGAGGTGAGACAGAGATAGAAGGGGGCTAACGTCATAATGAGTAGCTGCAAACGACAGTTACTCCTTCACTTCTAAACCTTAGGAAATGTAGTGTACCATGGGTTTGTTTTACATTTAGGTCAAAGGATTTATAAGCAAATGTTAAGACTACCACCACTGTTTTTGTTAACACAATAAAAGGATTCAAGGTCTATTCACAGCAGATGAACAGGTAATTTGCTTGTGAAACTGATGACAGTAGTCAGATAAGATTTAAATAAGATAGGACCAAACATCTATTAGTTCCTGTAGTTTTGTTTCAGCAAACAGTCTCAGACATAAAACACAATAGTTTTATGACAACATAAAGTCCAGCATTCACTAATTAATAATTAATTTATTAAGTCCAGCATAACACCTCCATATTTGCATTTTATATCCTTCTCTACTGTCTAGTCACTTGGAATCACTTCCATATTCACGTTGTTAGCATATAAGGTAACTAGTGCTTATAAGTTATTTAAATCATTAAATTCCATTATGTCAAATTATCAACACTTACTATATTATCATAATTATGGAGTCATGCTGTCGTCCTTAATAAACAGAATCTTTTTTTTTTCTAATAGTTGAGATGTCCTAACCTCAGCCAAATGACTTCTGTTTTTCTTCCATAATCAACAGCAAAAATTCAGCACAGCCTCTGATTCAGTCAAATCTATCTTATATGTGAGGATACCTAAAAGCATGGTAGCATTTGCTTTCAAATTGTATTCCCAGGCCAGCTTCCACAGATAATTCTCTCAGATCAAGAAGGTTTTATAAAATTATCACAAGAGCATTATATTGACTTGGTAGACCAATTTTATCTTTTCATAACAGAACAAGAAATGGAATGTCCTTTTTTTAAAAAAGAAAAAATCTGAATTATTTTTCATAATACTTTTTAATTTCTTGTGTTTGCAGTTTATTTTATCCCATTTTCCTAATCCTTCTATAATTTACTGTTTTAAAGAATACTAAGCAACTAAAAGTCAGGGATACTTCAGAAATGAAATAGTGATAAGTCTTAAAAACACTTTTTCTCTCAACTTGATCATTCAGACATTTTCTTCCAGATCCCCCTGCAGTTAAAATATACAAAATGAAAACTGACTATTAAGATGCTGATTTCGTTTAAAGAGAATTTATTTCACATGCTTGGTGGCTCTATGTTCATGCCACAAAGTAGACTGCAGTTTTTAATTTCTAGTAGGCTGCAGAACATAGATTTCTCTCCTATGGTTATCCCTATAATTTTCTCATAGTTTCAAAATTTAAACTCCCAATTAAACAGAAGTTGATTTTTAAAATTTATTTATTAAGTTAAATACATATGCACTTGAGTCTTCCTACATTTCCTCTCTGTTTATAAGCATACAAGGATACATTTTTATAGTGATTGAGTTTCTAAGTAGATTTAGAAGAAACATTTTATAAGACAGCAACTGCACTGTTATGAGTTCTGTTACGTTATGAGTTCTGGCAAGAAGGTTATTCTTTTAAAGTAAAGTAACCTCTCTGGTTTATGAAAGCAACTACTTCAGTTCTCCAAGACAGTAGTTTACTGGTTTTTGATGGAAACTTTTGGGTTGTGTTCTTGTCTTTCATTTACAGATGACAAATCTATTAAGAATTGCTGCACTTAATACAGCTAGTAAATTGCACCCAATCTGATGAGTTGCAATGGAGTGTCCATGCTTGAATATTCCAGACATTCAAGCCCCTTCTGATGGTTCCATAAGGAATATGTTTTTAGATTGTATATTTACTGAATTAAACACAAAGCTTTGTGCTGGAGATCATATATTCGGATATCTCCCCTAGGTTATTATTTTGGCTAAGAAGTATTACATGACTTTTTTACTAGATTAAAATGATTTTCCTTTATTTCTGAAGGAGAGAGAATTTGAGAGTCATGAGAATTAGTTATATGTCAGCAAATATTTGAAGAGGAAAGAAAATTCCTAGTTTATAGCACAATTATTTTTTTCCAAAATGTATGTTCTACAGACATTGTCTGAATTCTTTCTATTGATAAAAATGTTAATATTATTGTCTTAGTATTTGAGGTTTTTTGGGGGTTTTGGGATTTTTTTTTTTTTTTCATTTAATAAGGATTGAGAATTTAAATATGGAAGTACAACTAAATAAAAGGAATTAAACTATTTATTCTCTCTCCAACACTCTGGGCTAATAGTATTCATATGGTTAATACATGTTGAAGACTTTCAGTTACACACAGTTTAGTTAGTATCCCTTTTCCACAGCCTAATTCCTGAACACAGCAGTCAGCAGTAAAACTTGCAGTGTCATGCATTTTAGAAGTAATGAAAAATCTTCTAGGGTTCACTTTGAATTCATTTTTGACATACACCTACTAGAGATTTACAATAATTTATCTTGGGTGCTGAATAAGCCTCCTATTTTTCACACCTCACCACACCACTATTGTGAGGCTTAATTACAATGCTGTCTCTTTTCCATTTAAAAGTGTCAGAATTTATATTATAACTTTCATACTTAAACCAGTTAGCACTAAATAGTCATGTCATCCAAAACCGTGTTCCACTGAAGCTGAAAAAATTAATTTTTGTTGCAGTTAAGTCCAATCTCCTGCTGGTTTCCCTTTCCCCCAGGAAGGATATGTTACTATAACTTAACAACCAAATTATTGCTAAAACATGTAGGTTTGAAGGATTGAGATAAATGTATTTTAGTATTTTGTGCCAATTAAACTTAATAAACAGTACCTTCAGCTTCTTGAAAACACATTCTGAACAGTTTGGTGTAAGCTGACTGGTATTTAGGAATTTTGCAGCAAGAAACCAAATGGTTTTCTTATAACGGGAAAATTAGTTTTATGATATTTTTATTAAATTATTAATTCACGCTGCTTTTGCTTCACACTAATTTTAATGTGATATATTCAAATGAAATGGGTGCTTACTCAGAATTGAAAAGTTGTTCTATATTTAAGAAATATATATAAACCATATTAATTTCTGTAGTGTATGCTTTATTCCTTGGAGAATATCAAGTTCATGAATTCCAGCACCCACACAGGTCCCTGAAGACACTATGGTTTAGAATGTATTTCTCATTTTAATTAATTACTGAAAAATTCTCCAGGAAAACAGATCAAAACAACATTCTTATCAGCTCTAAAAAATCTGTCCTTAGTGGAATAAACCCACATATTTTTAATGGAGAAATATATAACTTTAGGTAACATTTTTGTGGCATTTGTGATTTTGTGTTAATCTTTTTCATCATGGAATATGCAACAATTTCATTGAGATATACCCAGGTGTAAAAAAGTTGTTTTTCTCTGATTATTCTTTGAGAAAAGCATTCCTGTGCATAAATATTTTACTGACAATACTAAAGATTATATCAGCTGAGTTACTGACACACATCACAGCTCAAGATACTTTCCCCTGCCACTCCTGTGACAATTCTGCACTGAACACTAAAGCTATTATCTCCAAGGGATCAGCAAAGGAGGTAACACATACTGGGATCGAAGACCCTTGGTTTGCTTAACTACTCTATTCTATCCAGTCTGCATCAAATACGGTGATTTTTTCATATTTATTTGGTAGTATGCACTTTCATTCTAAATAATTCTGGATTCTTAGTAAATTTTGCTGTATGGAGTACACTTGTAAGAAGTAAGGAGAACACACTCTGGAATGTCCCCGGGAAAGCACTGGCAGGGTTTGCATTTGTGTAATTTAACCTTTAAAACAGACTTCAGTGAAATTAAACAAGATTTCATTTTTCAAACTCTATTTTCAGTTTGGTCAGCAACCTCAGATTTACAATATCTCAGTATCTTGCCCAAAGGCTTTTGCTATGGACAGAAGGAATATTGCATCTGATATAAAGTGAACTTCCTGGTGTCTGTATGAGGATACTTCAAGAGACACAGCTGAAATTCCTGTACTCTTCAAACCCACCCAAAACATACAAGTACTCCACACAGGATTTTTTTCTCCAATGTTCTAACACAATATAATCCAATGGAGCTCTCACCAATGACAAAGTTTAAGTTAGGTCAGCTTCCATTCCTTTCCACCTTGCTGCAGATGATGTTAGAGAAGATCTCTGTATTTTGAGAGGTTTGGAAAAGGAAGATTTATATAAAAAGCCTGAAATATTTCCTTACAATATGAAGTGCATGTTTAAAGTAGTATTAGAGACAAACACTTCTGTCTGAAGTGCTCTGACCTTATAACTGGCAGAGCATCTCATTAGTCTTCTAAATTGCATCTGCCAAGTTCAACTGACTTAGTACTGAGGACTGTGTTTCAAGTCACAGGAAATCTTTGATTGCACTTGAAGAATGTTAACAACAACAATATGGAAAATGGACCAATAAACATTGGCTGTGCATCTTTGCCAATGTGCAGTTGCCTCTTTCCTTTCAAATAGATTAGAAGCTCAGAGAATATCTGGTCTTGATTCAGTGAAGAAGACAGAAGGTTTATTTATTTTCTCTTGCCTCCTGTCCTAAACATGAACACAACAACTACACAGAACACAACGTGGTATACATCACAATATTATGATTCCAAGAGAACCCACTCACTGATGGATGTGAGAGCAGTAAAAGGTACCAGTTCAGAAAAAGGAAAAATTTATTTAAAATATGCAAATTTTTCACATAGAAACATGCTGCTATTTTATACTGTATCTGTGTTAGATCATTATATTTTCCAAACTGAAAGCTGGAATTGTAGTCTTTAATGTGTTAATCTGTTTTCCTGAATATCCACATAACTTAGTTGGCTAAGTAATAAGTAGTTTAAAAACCTGTTACCTTTTGTTAAAGAAAAAGCTGTGCTTATTAAAAATTCTGAATAAGTTCTTCCTTGATTTTCTAAATTTTCTTTTTAAGATATAAATGACTAACTCAACTATAACGCGTGTTTGACAGAAATAATTTGAAAGTAATTATACAGAGCCAAGCATTTAAACTCATGGGTAATTTGAATTCAGCTTCTTTCACCCTTTATAATTATGTATTTCTGGTGTTGTGCTGTTGAGTGAACATTACCCTTTAAAAATGCAGAGAAAGATGTTAAGTGTTCAAAATTCACTCTGCAGTATGAGACTTCAAGATATGGTACAGTAAAAGAATGTAGAACAAAGAAAGCCTTTCTGTGAAGTACAGATGTATTTCCAGCAGGGACTTGGAACTCTCAAAATAGGTATGAGAGACTTTTTTACTGTTATAAAAACACATTTACTACATTGAAAAAAGAACTGCACAGATTGTGTGTCTACAGACAGAGACCAGTCATCTATAACCCAAAGATAAATAATCTTATGTAGTCTGATTTTGATTTTGCCTCTAGTTGTTACTAAATAGATTGGGTGAGATGGCTAACACTTTAATGGATTTTAAACCTATGTATATAAGTTAAAATGCAGAGATGTTTTACAATCAGTAGAATTGTTTTGAATTTATCTCAGTTAAATGAGAACACAATTTTACAGTAATGGCTCTTCAGTGTGTTTGAATTCTAATTGATAAAGGTCATGTGTCCTCCCTGATCTTGTTAACCAGAACAACATAAAATCCCCTGGTCCAGCTCATTTTTTAGTGATCATCCACTGAAACAATGGAAAAAGTAATAAATACCAACATTTCAAGAAGAACACGGTTTTACTGACCTTTAGTTCCATAACATATTGGAAGTTATTATAAAGCAGTGAGATTTCCTCATTACCAGTCTGTAGTGTTGCCACAGCACAGGCTACATATAATTTTTTATTTAATTCTGAAGAGGTTGCGACTTTTTTTCAAGTGTTGACACAAAATTTGATACAGCTGGAGATTATTGTTTTACAGGAATTAGGTGGTCAATGAAGAAAAGAAATGCAAGTGTGACCAACAAAGGGAGAGTGCTTTATAATGTATGAAACTACATTTCAGCAGAAGTAGCAAGGTAGAAATATCATACTGGAATTAGGAAAATTCAGAAAACTGTCTCTTGCAGTTAGAAAGAAGACACATGTTGATTCACCTTATTGAAACCACTCAAAACTTGTTGATAGTTGAGTTTTTCAGTACAATTTTAAAGATAAACTCCCAATTTTGCAAGAAGCATTCAGCTGTTTGGTCTCACTGAGTTTAAGACCAAACTTGTTGCTTTAAGAAAAGAATAACTTAATTTATTCAGGTAAATTATGGATTAGACACTGACTTTAAGTCAAAATGAAATTAGACATAGATACTTGAAAACCAGAGGTCTAACAATTTGTTATTTTATCAGCTGTTCTCCATATTTGCTGTGGATGAATCTAACCTGTCTTTGGCAAGATACTTTTGTTAGATGTCCGACTTCTTGTTGTGGCCAATGTAAATTATTTTACCTTTATTTATTTATTTATTTATTTAAATTTTGCAACTATTTTACTATTACTGTTCATCTAATCCAAATGAAGTTGAAATTCAATATTTAAACTCTGTGGGCTCACTTGTTGACTGATTTGAGACTAGTACTATATATTCATTTCATATTAGTGACCTTCTGTGTTTTCCCATCAGAAAATAGACAATGGGGAATTACTGAAGTTTAAATTTGCATTGCGATTATGTTCAGTCTTTCAGAATGCAAATAATGACTCTCTCATCTTGGAGAATTTATTCTACATTAATCATTTTACATTGTTTTTATTAATGATAGTGCTTTCTCAGTCCATTGTGAATTCTACTGTGCTTTCTGCAGTACCTGTGAGGGCCTCAGACTAGCATGATCATAACATGTTTTGTAGGAAATAATTTCTGAGAAAACTGTGTTTTGAGTTTGACACTGCAGAACATTTAGAGAAACTGCTGGAATCCTTATGGTTAATAATATTCTCTAGTAGTGAAGGAGAAACTGGACCATTGAAAGTTCATGGGAAAACAAAAAATGCTACTCTATTCAGAGACTCACAGAATGAACAGAATTCATTGGAGACTGGCATCATGTACTACAAAATTATAGGAACAATATATAATAAGGTGTTAATAAATTGGGTGTTAATTGCAAGGTGATTATTACATTCACCCACCTCAGTAATAAAATTATACCATCTAGTAAATAGATATAATTTTGAAGTTAGAAATAGGTAACATTTCCATCTCTTGCATGGGATAAATTACAGGTCATCCTTCTACCTATTCAAGTCTATGTTACAACGTCACACCATACTGCTTATGCTGTTGAACAAGTGTGCTATTATAGTTACTGCCATAGGGAGAAGAAGGCATTTTTGGCCATTGTTTCATGTTTCTGCAGTAAAAATGGAATGGCTTAGGTATTTAAATGTTTGAAAAAAACCCAACGGGTCAGAGACATGTAATGTATCTCAATTTTTTTTCTGGAACGTCCTGATCATACATTTATCAATCTTCTTTAATATAAATTAATGTCCTAATCATTACTGTTTCTGAAGCAGACAGATGTTCATGGTAATGCAAAAGTTTAAATTACACTTGGTTTTCTTTTACTCTTGTTTATTCAATGATTTGAAAGCATTCTACCAATTTAAAATGTGGAATTAATTGCCCATAAGGCACATGATGAATTGAATCAATTTTAATAATGGTGCCTATGACTGAGTAGCAACCAGAAATCAAGTGGTTTGCTGATGTTTCCTATGTCAGTGAAGATATGCAGAACAGATTGTCACACTCCTACTGTCATTTTTTTCAAAGGAGAAATACTGTTGCTTCCCAGGAGTTTGTTATTTTTAGTGACTACTTACAAGCTGATGGCTTTTTCTTTACTTTCTTTTTTTGATACTTCTTTTTGAATTTTACTTAGAAGCTGGAGTAAGTGCTACATTGAAGGTCTAAGTGGAGCATACAAGGCTGATAGATCCGTCATATCTTTTGGCTCCAGCTAAAAGCGTAATAGAAAAATTCCCAGCTCAGTTCTCTCTGTGGGCTCCCAAGTACACCAAATATCTATTTACTTAGCAGTAATCTTGTCTTTGATCTCATTTAAGACAGTGCTAAGTTCTTACTTGGTGCTCTGTTCTAAAATGAGAAATAGGTAAACATAAAATACATAATCTTATTGTTAATCACATTTTTAAATTGTTTTATGGGGTTTACAAAAATGTTATGTTATTCACATCTATGTCCTAGTACTTGTTAACACAGTTCTCAAAACTTTGGGGAATGAATGGACCAAAATTCCTTTATTGCTCTGTGATGGCCTTGGCAAACAGACAAAATCCCACCCACCGGCTCATTCACTCCCCATCTTTAGGTGAGAGAAAGCTCCTAGATTGAGATAAAGACAGGAAGATTGTTTACCAAATACAATTGCAGAGAAAATGGTTTCGACATTGGAAAAATTAATTTAATTACTTTCCAATTAGAATAGATTTGGGTAATAAAGACATTAAAACATTTTCCACCCTCCTCTCCCAGGCTCTACCGTACTCCTCTACTCCCAACCCTCCTACCTGCCCACTCTCTGTGAGAGCAGGGATGGAAGGCTTTATGGTCAGTTAGAATGATTTATGCCTGATACTCCCTCACTTTCACACACTTACCCCGCTCTGGTGCAGGCTCTCTCCACAGCTTGCATTTTCCTCAGGAAATATCCACATGCTCTGGTCTAGGACCTCCATGGGCTTTTGCTTCTGCTCCTGTGACACCTCCTCCCTGTCAGACCTTGGTGTTCCCTATGCTGCCTCTCTCTATTTTGTTTCCTCACTCCTGTCTCTTTTAATTTTTTTACTCTTTCTTATGTGCATTATTCCAAAGGTGCCACCATCTTGGCTGAGGGGTTCAGCAATGTCCTGTGGGGAGTTTGTTGGAACTAGCTGGAAGTGTCCGTGTAGAACATGGGGCAGCCCCAGCCACTCCTCACAGAGGTCCTTGCAGCCAATACCTGGGCACCTGCACAAATGCTTCTATAAACATAAATTCAATGGTGTACACAGTACAGTGAGGCCTTTAGCATCTCAGGCAACAGCTAAAAAAGTTTGTAGGAATATAGTTATAATATTAACTTCATTTTTTTACTTCTACAGTAAATTTATTTCACTGATGCACATGACAAGGAAATTTGGGCCTATTTTTTCCATTTCCCATCATCTTTTGGTTCTTTAAATGGTGAAACAAAATATTAGCTTTTAGGCTATCTTTTTGGCAACAGTGAAATAACTCTACTGGTAAAAGCATTAAACATCAAAACATTGTCATCATCATTTAAGATAAACAAGAGATTTATGTGGAATCATTTAGATTGGAAAAGGCCTGTAAGATCATGGAGTCCAGTAGTAAACACAACATTCCTTGTCCACCACTAAACCATGCTATATAGCTATATAGCTATATAGATATATAGATATAGATACAGATATGTGTATGGATGTATATATATGTGTATATATCTATGTGAGTGTATATATGTATATGTGTGTGCTTATATACACATGCATATGTCTAGACATACATATATATGCATATATATAGACAAATGTGTGTATATATAAAAATAAATATACTTACATATATAAGTATACATATATAAAAATGCATATACATACATACATATATGTGCATATACATATATATGTGTACATATACATATATGTGAATGTATATACATCTATGTATATATATGTGTATATATGGAAATAAATACATATACATTCATATATATGTGTGTATATATATACATATATATGTATATATACATATATGTGTGTGTACATACCAATATGTGTGTGCATATATAGATATGTATATATATATGTACATGTCTATACATACCTATATATACACACACACATACATATATATAAAACGTGTGTGTATATATATGTAGTATATATGTATGTGTATATATAAAAATAAATACATATACATACATATATATAGGTATATATGAAAATGCATATGCATACATATATGTGTATATAAATATATAGGTGTATATATACATATATCTGTGTCTATACATCTATGTATATATCTGTATATTTATAAATATATGTGTAAATATGTATATATAAATATGCATGTGTATGTGCATATATACATACATATGTGTATGTATTTGTGTGCGTATATATAAATAAATACATGTACATACATATATATGTGTATATATACATACATATGTGTATATATATAAATACATATACCTACATATATTTGTGTATGTATACATATATGTGTATATGTATGTGTGTATATGTGTGTGTGCATATATATATATGTCTGTGTCTATATACAGATCTATCTATATATCCGTGTATATACTGATCTATCGATATCCATGTATGTCTATATATATTATATATATCTATGTATGAATATATGTGTGTATATATGTTATTTGATAGAGAATTTGGAAGCACCTGCAAAATTCATCAGCAATAAAAAACCTTCAAGATGACCAGATGCGCAGGATGCACAAAAAAACAACCTTATCACTTCTTCAGATGTCCAACACGAGCATTATCTGACTGCAGCAATTTTTACCGTGATTCACTCTGGCACTGAAGTATCCTTACTGAAGTATGCCTTACCTTCTGTTATCTTGATATCTTGGAGGTCTAGAATACTATTTGGAAGTTTTTCCAGTAATTTGCATTTAGTCATGTTTGGTTTCTTCCAAAAATCTTGCTCAAGTTCAATACTAATTTCACTGAAAAATGAAAACAATGTAAATTGTTACAAGAAAAAATACGTAATAATGACGTTCCTCACGCTTCCCACTCGGGTGGCGAAGAATGTACTTCATCAACCCAACTTTAAATGGACTTGCAAGTCAGATCTGACTTAGCACTCACCCAGCAGAGTGGGGACAGAGCCCAAACGCCAGAGCCATGTGAAGTGCACCTTGAGGTACGGGAGGGCAGAAGCCATGAAGGGAAGATACAAAATGCTACAGGGCAAGGTTTCCCCTTCTTGCCCAAGCAGAAAGTCAGGTCCCTGCAGCCCCAGTGGGTTCTCCCTGCAGGCGATGGGAATGATGCCACGCACTTTTCCTGCGTCCTGTGCAGGACCAGCCCTGGATTTCTTTGCTGTTTCCTTGGCACGGCACTGCTGTGTGCCATGGCAGACTGCCATCTGATTTGCCATCACAAAACCTGCTGTTTCCATGGAAGAACCAAAACAAGATGCCTCGTCTCTCACTAGCTCCTCTGAGCAGACTGCAGAGGGTTTTTCCTGCAGCTGACCTGCACCACGGAGGCTGCATTTGTTAGAGGCCAGAAAAAAATTCCCCTTGTAAACTGTGTATGGGAAAAGCTTTCTGGACAAGCCATTAGTGCTGAGAAGGAGGAAATAAATAAAAGGTCTTTCAAAAGACTCAACAGTTGAAAAGAAGACCGCCCGCCCCCTCCTCCTGACACCAGGGACCCAGCTATTCTGTGGACCTGGTTTCCTGATGGGTATGAGTTTTAATTTGAAGACTGAACAGAAGCGTTTTACAGGTTTATCATCTGTAAGAAAACATTTTGTTTAAGTATACCATCTCTGCTTCTACAACTTTTTCTCTCGACTCTCGCTACTCCCGGGACTACCCGAGTCCGGCTACTCCCGCGACTACCCGAGTCCGGCTACTCTCGCGACTACCCGAGTCCGGCTACTCTCGCGACTACCCGAGTCCGGCTACTCTCGCGACTACCCGAGTCCCGCTACTCCCGGGACTACCCGAGTCCCGCTACTCCCGGGACTACCCGAGTCGGGCTACTCTCGGGACTACCCGAGTCCGGCTACTCCCGCGACTACCCGAGGCGCCGCTGCCCGGCGCCGTCCGAGACACCTCCTCGCCGCCGCCCGATGGGCCGCTGTTCGCTGCCGCCCGAGGCGCCGCTTCCTGCCGCCGCTGGCCGCCGCGCCCGAGCCGCCGCTGCCCGCCGGTCCCCGAGGCAGCGCTGCCCGCCGCCGTCCGAGGCGCCGCGCTCTTAACATCGGAGTTATTCCCCCCCTGCAGCCGTTCCAGCTGTTGTCTTGCCATCCCAGGGAGCGAATTTCGAAATGCTCCCGGGCTCGAGCCATTCCCCATTGCACCGGTTTCCTGCACGGTACAGGTCTCCCGGCTGTCGGTCCCCTCCCTGCAGGTCAGCGAGCACGACAAGACGCAGAGTACAGCTTAGGACATTCCAGCACCGGGCACAGATCCCCGCGTCCCAGCCAGCCCCGGCTTGGCCTTCGGGAGAGGCCGGTGCCGCTCCTGATCACCGCTGCTCACTCGGGATCCGGGTCCCAGGGCTTTGCACGGTGCCCAGCCGTGGGACCGTCATCTCTCGGGGAGATCCCCTCTCCGGAACATGGCACGGACAGAGCAGTCGATGGTGTTGGGATGGGACTGGATACAGTACAGTGTATGGAGCCGCTTGCCAGAATTACCAGAGATTTTCGTGCAGCATTCCTGCTCATCTGCTGCCCAGCTGGGAACTTAAACGGAGTCAAATACCAACAACTTATATAAAAATGCATGTATATTTATATATATCTATAGGTAGATAGACAGAACGTATAGATATGCCCCTAAGGGAATCATATACCTCCAGGGATGCCGATACCTCCACTTCCCTGGTCAAGCACTGTTCCAGTGCTTGACAAGTCTTTCAGTGAAGAATTTTTTCCTCTTATCCCATTTCAATCTCCCCTTGAAAAATTTGAGGCCGTTTCCTCTTATCTAATTATTGTCAGTTGCCAGTTTATTGGCAAAGGGGATCAACCCCACCTGGCTACAACCTGCTTTGAGGTCATTGTGGAGAGGGATAAGGTCTTTCTTCATCTACTCCTAACAAGACTTGTGCTCCAGATCGTTCACCAGCTTTGCTGCTCTTCGCTGGACTCTCTCCAGCAATTCAATGTCGTTCTTGAAGTGAGGTGCCCAACACTGAACCCAGGATTTGATGTGTTGCCTCACCCGTGCTGAGTACAGGGGGAAAATCACTTCATTTCCCTAGTCATGCTGGCGACTGAGACAATTGTGTTATTCAGGATGCCATTGACTTCTGGACACACTGCTGGCTCATGTTCAATTACATTTATATATAACACCGTGACAGTCTTTGCATATTGCTTCTACTCTTGTACAGAAAACTAGTATATATGGATCATGTAGAAACTGGAATTTCTGCCTCTCTGAAACTTGTGATTTGTGATCATGCACAACGATCTACTTACAGTTATTTCCTGTCTTCTTTCATACAAGAGGATTAATGATAATTTCAGAAGTTTTCTAAGAGCAACCCTCAGCTCTGTTGGTGGTGATTGTTTCCTCCTTGTGTGGAACAATCCCCCATCCCTTCAGCAAGAGCTGTACATTCTGCTTGCAGAGACACCTCTATGCTGTGTGAGCAGCTTTAACGCACAGCCAATCTGTCTCTGTCTCTAATATAGCGCTGCCTTTTCCCTTCACTTAGCAGGCAAATCAAACCGAACAGAATGCAGTGTTCCCTTCTGACTCCAGCATTTTGTCACATTTGGGAAGTTATGGATTTTTTTCCACTAGGAGGAAAAGGTAAACATGCTGTTTCTTTCATGCAATCCTGTTTACAAAGATGACACAAAATGCTATTTCTATAAACACAATGGAAAGAAGAGGGGAATCAGCAGGAATGTTTTAGTGCCAAAGTGTTTTTCAGAGCACTTAGTCCACATGTCCTTTCAGATGTTGCCATTCCCTGAGCTAATGGTGCTTGTGGTTTGTTTCATTGCTTCACTTCTTTAAGAGCGTGGGTCTTTTTTTCTTCCCCTCTCTGCATGAAATAGGAAATATGCACACATCTGCACTCAGTGAAATTTCCTATACCATCGTTTGTGTGCTACATATATTTTGTTTGGCAAAGGGGAATAAACAATTGCCTCTGTTTAAGGACACTATTTATTTCAGCTATTTGGTCAGTCTCACAATAGTTTAAAATAACTGAGGTTCTGTTTTTCAAACAGTAATGCAGTTTAAAGATGTGGAGTTTAAAATGGACTGAAAACTTAATCTGAATCCTTCAAATTGTTTTTCTCTAATCTGTAATGTATTCTTCCTTAGTAATGAAATTTTCTTTCATCTGAAAGATGAACTTTTATGAATATGATATTTTGGAACTTTGTAAAAGAAATTGTACCTTTATAAAAATTAATTGCAATTACATTTATTTTCAAATTACAATCTAATTAAAGTCACATAATCTTACACTATTGACACTTTTAGTTATGTCCCTTTTCAATAGAAGCAGTATAATTTCACAGCTTCAGACTACTAATTGTACAGTAATGTTTAGACTGCAGATACAAAAGCTTTTATTCAACGGGTATGTAAATTAATTAGGAGGATTAATGTGTGACTTTATGCCACCAAACATACAATATGACCTTAAACTTTGCCATTAATGACCTTAGAGTTTGCAAGTAAAAGGATGCTAAAGTACTGATTGTGTTGGCAAAATAACACTGGGTAAAATGAAAGCACATTTCAGGTTCCAATTTTTTTAAAGTTTTCAGGGAAAGTGGTGTTCTGTAAAAGAATACTGCATGTTTTATACTGAGATTTTTATCAGAGCCTTTAAGAAAGGCTAATTTTTTTTTTTACTCTTTTGGACTTGCTCCAACAGGACAATTATTTCAGGCCATAATTTCTCATCTGATAAATGAGAATTTTGTGGGATACAGTGTCAGAAGACCAGGAGAGGTCAGTGCATAGACCTTTCACCCCTCCACTTTATCCATATTACCAATCTTGTTGTAAAAAACTATCAGTTCATTCAGCATAATTTGCCGCTGCTAAATCTATGTTAACTATTCCCGATTACTCACTTGCCTGCGCATGACTGGACATATATTCCAAAGAGACATGCTCTCTTCCAAAGAGAAAGAAGAGATTGGCCAACCCACAGTAATTTAGATTGTCCTTCTGTTATGTCTTAATGATGGGAATAACATGAAGTTTTTTCTCAGTCATAGATCCCTCCTCCTGCTGTCACCCTTTTTCCCTGAAGACATACAGGCACCCTACAATGATGATCCACCAACTCTTTCAGCACTTTCAAGCTGAAATAACTGGTGAAATGTTCCTGCTCTTCAAGCTGATGAATTTAAATATATCCAGTTTCTCTAGGTAATTCTAGGGTGTTCTCCCAGATGTTAGCTGTCTCACTCCTTCTCAGACTATGCTGTTTCACACAGAGGTGTGAAAACAATGTCTATGAAGATCAAGGCATAAAGGCACTGAGCTCTTAACCTGCTCCATGCCATCTCTCATTTGTTAATTCCCCTACCCATCAGCAAATCCACCTTTTCCCTGAACTTCTTTTTGCAATTAGTTTTACTGCAAGAGCCTTTTTTTCTTATCTCTAATATTCCTTGCTACGTTTAGCTCCAGCTGGTCTCTGTTCTTGAAGTTTTCCCTAAGTATCTGAGAAATGCTGCGCTACTCTTTTGTTGTCTGTCATTTCCATCTCTCGTGTACTGCTTTTTGCATTCTAGTTCAAAAATTATTAACATATGTGCAAAAAAAGTAGGTCATACTCAGGATGAATAAGTATTAGACTAGGATAAAAACTTACCAAGTTTAAAGTTTCAGTGATGTGAATATTCTGGTGAGATAGAAATTCTGGACTACAGAAGCGATACTTTGAAAAGGAAATATGTTACAGATACATCAATGTCTTTTATAGCCCTATAGTTTTTGGCAGCTTTCAATTAACACAACAAAACAAACCAACCAACCAACCAGATACACAAAACCCCCCAAATGACAGTCTACAGAAAGGTGTGGTCAAAATGGACACTGCATGCAGATGACTTTAAAAAAATAATCAGATCACTGTTTATTTCAAGCATAGATCTCTTTCATCAATTCTGTGTGAGAACAAGGAGGCTGCCCCTTTGCCTTCCTGCATTGTTACAAAAAGTGCTCTCCTGTGTTGCCAAGCTCAATGTGATGCCTCAATCTGGCACTAAAAAGCCATTTTTGCTGCCATGCAACCTGTGCTATGTGATAAAGTGTAGTTCCTTGCCTTGCTGATTATTAGCTGCGTTATAGATGGTGTTACCTTGTGCTGCAGTATTTCAGTTTGGAGTGCCATCCTCTCCTAATTGTCTCCCTTCTGAAATGCCCATTGTAATATCTTTCAGTTACAGTTTTTGTGTGGTATGCAGTCTATAAAGGCATCATTGGTTTTAATTTTGCCTTTGAGTAATGGGATATTGGGAGTCCTAAGACTGTAAGACTGCACTTTAATTTTATTTACAGAATTGAAAATAAGCGTGTCACAAAAAGTTGTATCAGAAGACAGGGAGAGAATAGAAAGAATATTTAATTGATCTGATCCATTCCAACTTGAATAGATAATCTCGAGAGAGGCCTGTCAATCACAAAGATTCTTTAATATCACAATAGTCAGAGAGTAAGCTGGTACTCCTTCAGAGGAATTTAAAAATGCTTCAGAGAAGGCAAATCTTAAGTCGTCTCCTTGTTTTCTGTAGAGAAATAAACTGCTTCAGAAGTCAGTGAATTCCATAGTCCCAAACCTCCAAAATTTCAAAATATTTTTTCAAAATGCAAATTTTTATCTCTCTTTGCCCTTTCCCATTGATTTTAATGAGTCCTTAAAATCCTTAAAGAAAACAAAAGTATCATCTATTTCAGAAATAAACAGCAAACTCTGTTGAGTTAATTCTGAAAAAAAACAAAACACAGTTTCAAAAGAGAAACAAATCTAACAACACCAGCCCAGCTTCCTGGGAGAATTTGCTTCCTCAGTGAATGCACTAATAATTACACTAGTACATCTTCATCAACATGTTACTTGAACATAATATTAGGTTTTGATACCATTATTTTAACCTCATTACTTGTAGTTGAAAAGAATGTCAGGCTCCTAGAATAAGGTAGGGAGGGATCAAACAAGGCATCGTATGTGGATTCATCCAGAGGAAAGGTGCCAACAGAAAAGTAGCAAGATTTGTTTTGAGACGTTATAGAGACCATAACTCACTCAATATATGTATTTATTCTGTATCTGTATCCCAGGGTACAGAAGGGACACAGCTTTTACTTTTTGCCTGTGATTTCTTCTGAATTAGTGTTCTATTCTGTATAGGCTGTGTTATATCTATGGGCAAAACATAGAAAAAAGATTACCACACCTGTCAACTGGAAAAGCTGGCCAAGCACACACTGCTAGAGGTGAGAGTGCAGGAAGTAGCAGGTCTGGCAGAAAGAAACTTCATCTTGAGCCAGGTGGTACTTAACAGTTTACCCAGATTAATTTCAAATTGTTTGAACAACAAATGTGTCCTTGAAGAAAAGACTTCTTAAAAAATTCACGTTAACAGGCCATTGATGTAATAGCTGGCAGGCTGGCTGTCCTTATGGAGAAAAGGAACTGAAGTAGGGAAAGGATCTGAGGATGGCTTTGGAAAGAACTTGCAATCAGGTAAAATCCAGGCCACTGAATCAAAGCAAAATTAATCACCTCACATGACTGAGAACTGTTTCAATACTGCTTTTATTTTCTTTCTTTCTTTCTTTCTTTCTTTCTTTCTTTCTTTCTTTCTTTCTTTCTTAAAGCTATAACTCTAAATAGCAAAGAAAATAAAATGTGGGCTATTAATCATTAAGTAGGATTTATATTTCCTTTAAATTTGAAAGAAAAGCAAGTTTTATTTTTTTTATTTTCTCTCAAACTGCCTAATTTATAGAATTAAATTTAAACAAGAGACTATATTACTGGGGGAAAAAAGCAAAAATAAAACAAAATAAAAGCAAACAAACAAAAAAATACAAGCGAAATGCCTACTGGTTTCTCACTTAAAGACTCAAATAAGTTTTGAATCACTTATTTTGTGTATGTAAAAAACCAAACCCTTCTCCCAGGTCTATTCTTTATCCTCTGCCAAGCAGTCTTACACTAGAAGTACTCTGCTTTTGTAAGGGTTCAGCTCCCCTGCACTGAAGGTATGAAGTGGACATCAGCTCTCCAAGCAACTACGTGAGTAATTCTAGAGATAAACAATTTTAATGAACTACTCACCTGTTACAAGGCAAACACTAAAGAATAACAATGTCCTTCACACCCAGTTCGCCCTGCCAGTTCAGTCTTTGTGAAATATGGATGCTTTTCACTGTGCTGTGGAGAATATGTTCGCTTCTTTTAGGTAAGATGGCTGGTTTTTGTTTTCTCTCTTCTGTGACCCTTGGGGGTGGGGTCTGGACAGATTGCCCGATTAGTGAAAATTAGTGCCTAATGTTGGAGACCTTTATATGTATTATGTGCGTGTGTCTATTTTACTTCTCTCTTTGAAAGTTCACAGTCCAGATTTGCCAAAAGTATTTCTGCTTTTTGTTAGTCTGATACAGATTTTGATGATGAATTCTGATTAATAAAATGGCAGTTAATTAAACTTCTCTGACTTGAAATAATTTATGTAATTTCAAGGCTGCACAAGGCTCTTATCATAATATTCTTCTGTGAAAACCCATAGCTGAATAATAAAATTTTTAGTTCAGATTTGAGAATATCTCTGTTGGTAGAAGGAGGCATAATCTTTTTTAATTAGGGCAAAACTTGTTTAATCTGTCAGTTGATTAATCTTTCCAATGCCTAAGTGGCATTGCTATTTAATAACTGTTCTAGTTTTGCTAAGATCTACACTGTAGAAGTTTCTGGAGGGAGAACTGGATGAACAACTGCTTTACTTCTGACTCACTAATTTAAATAAATTATAGTCTTCTTAATTAGTCATATCTCTTTTATATCTCCTATGGCCTCGCTCTTCCAGGTGGCAAAGTCTGCAGTACTTAGAAATATTAACACTGAAATTAATATAAAATACTATCTTGTAGAGTTACACATTACAGCTTCATGCAACTAAACAAAGATTTTAGTCTCAGTTGTTTGTGTCAGCAAAACATGGGAAATTAGTGATGCATGATATTACAAATAAATGTCTAAAAATCTGTAAGTTTATTCCATTGTGACTCTTCAAATGACTCTCACAGTGGAGTTCATTTAAAGGTAGAATACCACGTGTGAGATCAAGTTCTATATATAATTATCTTGTACAGCCAGCTGGAGAACTTCGCAGAAACTTTCTCACATCGTTTCCTATTTGGGAGTAGTGTTCATAGCTTTTTGCTTATGAAAGTATACAAATTATATTATAAATGGAAAGAAAAAATTGTAGCAGCTCAGCTCACTTTTACTTCACCCCAGGTACAAATTCTTGCTAATCAGAGCAGCTCTCAGCTGCATTTCTTCAACATTATCTGAACTGAAAAAGTCCAAAATCAAAATATATTGAATAGCAGCATCTGGGCTTTATTGCTGAGCCAGATTTTTCCAGAGTTTTAGTAGTACAAACAAATTATTTTTAGTGGTATATTATAGCCTAATTAGTTTAGCACACTCAAAGTGGGCTATTCCAGATACCTCTCTCAGTTTTTTTGTGCATAAGGCACCATTCAGTGTAATAGTATTCCCCAAAGATTGATGTTCCTTCTCCTTGGTTTAAATCCTCAGAGCTCTGGTCAGTTTGTTCTTGCAGAAAGTCAGGCAGGATTAAAACCTTCCTACTTACATGAAACATAAAGTATGGTACATGAGATGTCAGCCACTGAATATCACAATTGTTCCCTACTCCCTTTCCGCTCCCCATAAGCCAATTTTTAATTGTTAGTGGAGGAAGAAATAGAAGTGTAAAGTCCTTGTAAGAAACAGGTCGTATCTGAAAACTAATATTGGATATTAGTTAATAATAGTTAATATTAGTTAATAATAATTAGTCAATATTGGATATTAGCAATATAAATTGGCTAATTCCAGTGATAAGCTATAAATACAAGCCTTTAAGGTATGCTTACTGCTCTAGCAGCTGATCTTCCTGTCTCTGATAAATGGTAGCTCTGTTCAGTGAAAATAAACAGAATATATGGTATCGATTTTACCATGGCTCATTGAAAGGTCTGTTGTATAGGTAATATTGTGGAATTGTAATATGATAAAGTGATTACTGGGCAGGAACATTCTTTGTCACTTCTATCTCCTCAGTTTTCTCCTATTTATCTCTGCTTCATGGGAATATGCAATCGGTTAGAAACAATATATATGTACTACTTAAAATTTTCTGCAGTCAGGAAAAAAAAGTGGAATCAACTTTACACATAATCATAAATATGTTCAGCTTATATAATTTATGTTCCTAGAGCTCCTTTTATATATCAATTTAATCATCAGCCTAAATATTTCCACGTTCAAGTTTCGAATTTCCATTACACCTGAATATCTTATTTGAAAATGCATTTTTAAAAAATTACATTTCAGAGCTGCCTTTAGTGTCTTAGTATAATACAGATGTGGATGCATGCCCTGGCATGATTTCAGAGCTTTGACAAATATAAGGTTTGTCATATAGATACAGTTATATGCCTACCTTGGTTTAGCACTGAGAGGAACTACAGAAAATGAAGAATGAGGAGTTACTTCCTGTTATTTTCTGTCACTAGTAGTATTTTTTTCTTCTTAAATATTTATTTCAAGGACAGAGCAGAATAATAAACTAGAAATGGTCAGAACTAAGGAGCAGTGAGCTTAACTGACATGCTTCAGAGCAACCGTTGAATACATCAACAAAACTTGTGCTAAACCTTCATTTGCTTTTGCTCCCAATAGACAGTGCATAGTTATGGGTGAAATTTCTAAAACAAAAATTACTTTACTAGCATTAATTTCCTGTTGACAACAGTGGGGACTCGGCCAGTATATTCAGGATTTTATAATGACAAAATCTTGCCAAGGACTACCGAATCACATTATCTTCCCAAGCTCAGAGTGCATATAAAATAATTGGTGGTTTACCGTTCTTGATAAATTGGATATAACTTTTAGTTAGCATCAGACTTCTTGTTATAGAAGACGTAATGGAACTGTGGTAGCTATGAGAAATAATGGGAAGAGGAAATTGATATAAAATTAAAATGGCAGAGTAATGGATCGTGTGTGTTGAGAGGAAAAAGGGAAAAAAGATGACAAATTGTTCATCACGGTGTGTGTTGCCACATGATGCTTGAGCCCTAGGACAATTTCTTGTTTTTATTCACCCTGCTGTAGGTACTGTTACATTTTCAAGCAGAAGTATGAGTGAGATCCCAAGTAAATCACACACAAGTGCTGGTGTAAATACTGTGATACTGGTGTTACCTTCTGAGGCACTAAAGCTAACTTCAGTTAGAGCTACACAGATGGGGAATTTCTAAAATAGGTATAGACATAGCAATTAGTGATCGTAAGTCCTTCCGACTCTGTGTTTCTAGTACTACTCTTTTCCTTCAGTCTTGCTTTTCATACAGGAACCTTCACTGACTTTTGCAGCTGCAACGACTTCCATGCAGATACCTTTGAGTATCCAAGAAAAGTCTTTTCAGCCCCCTGTGAAGTCTTCCTGTGTATCTATTCACTGCTCTACTCAGGATCCCCTGATTTCTTCTTCCTACCCATATAATTTCTCATTCTTTTTGACATCACTTTTTGCAGTCGGGAAGCATCCCCAAACTGAGTAATATCCCCTGATCCTATGATCATGAAGTTGCACCTTTTTGTTATAAACTCCCTTCTTCTCTCTCTTAAGCCTGCTTCATAAATATATCTAATGGTTTATGTTTCATAAAAGGATCAGCTCGAAGTACTTTTTTGTTTCTACTACTGCGAATTATATTTTTATATTCAGAAGTGGGTTTGAGGGAAAGGTTTTGTGTATGTGGGTTCATAGATTAAAATTTTTCTCAAATGTTACAAAACTTTTGCAAAGCAGATTACTTATGAAAAAAGAATTGCAGGCCTCAGAAGTCTCAGCATGCAATGGAAGTACCAAAGTTATAAGAATTCTGACAGTCATGATATGCTCAGTTGTCATCTGCAACTTCAATGGGTGGATAGAATATTTCTACTTCCCTCTTCATGGGTTTGAACTTCCAGAGAGCACAGAAAGAGTACCAAAGTTAAGTGATTAATTTTCACTCTATGCACACCTTCTTTTTGGGATAATTAATTAGAAACATTTAACAATCTAATAAATTAACCACAGACTAGATTTCTGTCCCGAAGGGTCAGATAGCAGTGAAATACTGTTTGAAGATGGAACTTTTTGAAGAGATTTATTTGAATGAGCCTTTTTGTACCAGTTGTCAGAGATGTCATAAGTGTCCTCAGCAAATCCAAGACAGACACCATAGCAGAGCAAAGGATTTAAATATACTTCTGTGCTTTATTGTATATGATCATGGTCTGGCTGAATTCTGCACAACATAAAATAATCTTAAAGTAAGTCCAAATGCAATAATTAACAATATTTTCAAAAGAACTTAAACATTAGGTGAGAATACGATCTCTTAGAACTGCTTTGACCTTGCTGCACAGCCCCAGAGCAAGCCTGATCAGATAAAAAGAGTAAAATGTCACATCAATCAGTCAGGTAACTATTTTCTTATTCTAGATTTTTTTTTACTTTTAAATGAGGTACTCCTAGCATAGCAAATGCTAAGTTTAGATAATGCACTGGTAGAATTTCTGTGATGAGCAATATGATGTGTTCCAAACTTGCAATATGTTTTTTGAACAGTCTTCTATAGTACATACATAACTAAAGTATTTTCAAAAACAATGTGCTCTTTTTTTGTTTATTATACTGAAAGGCTTACACTGACTTTAATCTACAGTAAATATTTCTAATTGCTGTTAATCAAATGCAATACAGTATGTATCATAGCATACATATATTGTATTAATAATCTTCTTCTGAGTCACAGGCATATGGACTGGCCAAAAAAAACTTGAAACTGAAACTCAGTACCAACTGAAAATTTATTTCATATATTTCTCTTCACAAAATCAATTTCTAAATTTAATGACCTATATGTATGTGCTGGTAATGAAATATCAAATATTTTGTGGAATAAATTACAGCCAAAAATATATGCTCCAAGGGGATTTTTACCCCTAGAAATTTTTGCTGAGTAACTGAGTAGGAACAAATTTTAGTAAAGAGAAGCAGAATAATAAAAACAAATTCCTCAGTGGTCAGTTAAATCTGGTGTAAACTCTGCTGTCCACTGTGTTTCATGTTGTAATTAACCACTTAACAACTGTTAATTACCCGGAATACTGTATTTTCACTTTCAATCAAAGTGCATTTTACCTAATTTAGAAGCTAATTCTAAGGTACCACTGCACTGTAAGTTTCCTTCTGGTGAAAAGTATTGGCAACAAGAGGTGTTTTCAAATGTATATTGTCTAGTTACAGAAATTTGAATATGCAGCTGTTTTTAAGGAAGAATGTGGAATGGAGAAAGCAACCATAGAATCTTTTTCTTTATTTGTGGTTGCACATGATCCAGTTAGATGCATTTGCACCTAAGTAACAAAATTAATAGGATATTCAATGTCAAACACTTATTGTAGCTCTTCACTGCTCAAAGCAGTCAGTTGCAACATACTCAATTCCACAAATACATGTTCATATCTACCTATAACAAACGTTTGGTTCAAAATGTTTTACATTTTTATTTATTTCAGGGACATAATCTGGATATTATCTGGAATGTGTTATTAGGTGAATAGATTTGGTTAAGAAATATCATGTGGGCTGGAATATGATTAGCAGCTTTAATGGCATTTGATATATCAGATGCATTAGCACTCAGGTGAAAAAAGTAGATCTCCCACACAAAGCATGCTATGTTAACCATAACTAAATGGGGGGCGGGGGAAGTTGCGTTAAAATAATAATAATCTAAGCTATTAAATGCATCAAGAATAAAATTACTCCACTTGCTGTGTCTTATTGTGTAAAAATGCATTGCATGAAATGTTTCAGAATAATAAAAGCTAGTAAAATGAATATAATCACATATGTAACTTCATTGAAATTTATGGTAAATACAGTATATTTGTTCTTAAATATTTTAAATAGACTATTATAATAAATGTAGCATTAAAAGCTCGGGTTCTTTTGGTTTGTTTGTTTGTTTGTTTTTTAATAATACTGATAAGAAGGTACTCCAGAGTTGAAAAATAAGGATAATTTCTTCTTTGTTTAAAAGGGGATGGTCAGACTTCAGATAAGGTTGATTAATATTAGTTGCTTTCATTTATGCATTCTGTGCGGGCCTTCAGAATCGTACTAGAAATTGTCTATGTGGAGACTCAAGGAATAAGACAGGGAAAAGAGAGGTGCCTGAAAGAGAAAGGAAAATGTGAAAGAATAGATTCATCTGTAATGTTGCTGCCCCTAGCCTATTGGCAAATAAAGCAGCTGCTTCCAGGACACAGAAGATGCATGCTGAAGGGAAAAAGCACAGCTTACACAGGACCTTCATACAGTTTTGCTTCCTACACTGCTGATGGGTGTTAGTGTTGCATATGATTCAGAAAGGTGAAAGCTGTTTGGCTGGAACACCAATCTGTAGTTAGACCTCAGAGGAAATGTACTTTGGAAAATACGAAAAGGAGCACACGGTGTGCTGGGGTCTGAGAATGCCATGGGGTGGAGTTTGGAAGAGACCATAGTCTCTGGTACTGCATTAGGATCCACACCCTGGGCTTTGCAAAAAAGCCTTGAAAGGGAGTATATGTATCAGGAAGACCTTTGCTCAGTTCTCATCTGCCTGCCCCACAGACAACAGCAAGTATGAAAATGCTTCTAAAGAGAGGTTGCTGTCACAGTGCTTACAGCTGTTTGCTTAAAAACAAATTCTTTTATAAGGAAAATTTTCTAAAAAAAAAATCAAGACCATGATATTAAAACAGCCCAGTAAAAAACTGTGATATTTAGAGTGGGGAAGGGCAGGGCAGTGAGCAAAAAGACCTGCAGAATATATATGGTGGGGAGGTATTTTTAAAAATCTGTGGAAGTACAAACAAAATTTATGTGTGAGGAATTAGTTCTGTTTTAAATATGCAGGCAATTTATTTGCGAAAGAACTAATATTGTTTTCACCACTGAGAAGGAAACTGCCACAGTTACTTATTTCACAGTAGAAAAAGCACTAGGAGAGTAAAATAAGCTTTGCTTTATGCTGGATTTAAATGAATATGTGTTCATGTTTCACTGGAGTATGTATACATTTTGTTGTTATTCTCCTTCTCTCATGTTCCCCCAGATTTTTCAAAGAGAGTTCCATTAAGGCTAAACTTGGTACACAAAAATGTAGTTGGTGTGGGGAAAAAAGTTATATAGTCAAGCTGACATTTGGAGGGAAATAAAGTGCAACAAAAATTTAAAATCAGTGATTAGGCAGGTTTTTCTCATTTTACCTCCCAAAGAGGGAGGGAACTTCTCATCAATGAACTCTTTTTATACTGAGGTAGACCATATGTATTGCAAATTATTTTAAATGCAGTCACTGCATTCTTGTAAGATTGCATGAGTGTCCACAAAATAATAAAGAGTATGTCAAACTTGCAGTTCAATTTACAGGAGGCTTTTAAAATACTGAATTCTCTAAGTACTAAGTATTTCAGATGATGACATACTCTAGCAGAACAACTAAAACATGTGTGAATTAGATATCTGGGAGATTTTTAGTGGTACTGCAATGGTGAGAGGTCTGTTTTTTATGCAAAATGAAAAGTATGTAAGTGCAGCAGTAGTCACGTCATCAGCTGTCAGAATGAGTAAAGGAAATCCTAGCAGCTGTTTAAACAGAGATGTGCCAGTCTCAGAAGGAGACTGATCAGTAAGTAATTAATTGGTTGCTTGCTAAAATCCATAAAGTACAACTGGAATAATCGAGTGAATTTCCTGAATAAATATGGACAACAGGCCTGCCTCAATTATTACTGTTTGAAATCTTAAATATTTAGCCAAACATTAAAGGGCTTGACCACCTCATTCGTTTAAAAGACATAGTCTGTCACCACAAGAAAGGACTTTGCTATGAACTGACAACAAGAGATAAATCACTAAGATTTACTTTATGGCTGCTCAGTTTTTCAAGATCCATTTTAGTCTGTGTGCTACAATTTTTAGGAAAATAAAAAAATAATCAGATTACATTTAATATTTCTATTAAAGAAAAATGTTATGCTCCCCACTGTGTGCATTCTGTTGAATCACATACACTATGATTCCCCTTTTCCAGTAACATCTTGGAACACAAAAACTAATTTTAAGAAATATTATTTGTTTGTTTGGTGGGTTTGGTTTTCCTTTATCAAAAATATATATGCCATTGTATTAGAAAAAGGACAGTCCAGGAGTCAAAGGCTGAATTCCAACTGGTTGCTCTTCTAAGGCAGAGATGATTTTAGGAATACCATTTATGAGATTTTAGACTAAATGCTCCATTTTATGCAATACGAGGTTTGAGCTTTTTTTTTTGAAGTTTTAATCGATGTCCTTGTAACCATTAATCTTGTTTTGTGCAGATTTTGAAATGTGAGTGATGGGACCCATATAGTCAATTTCAATGGCTTTGTTTTTTTGAGGGTTTGCCTTTTGCTTTTGGGTGCATTTATTCATTCCTTTGGACTGACATTCTTGTGTGGTATACCACTCACATATATTCTAGCTGATTATTCTCCTCTATAGACTCATATAAGAGGGTTATTTGTTTTGTGATTTTTAAAAATTTGATTACAAATAAATTCATTGCATTCAAAATTTACTTCATTTTCCAAATATGCATGGATTCTCCATGCTAGGTGCATATCTATCAATATACCTTTGTGCAACACAGTTGGTTGTGCTTGTAGAGCTCTCCAATATGAGAATGCATTAGTGCATTAAATAAGGTTCACTAATGCACCTTCATATTCATTACTGGAACAAATGATAATTTCTTTTTGGCATGACAAGTGCCTAGAAATCTGTGCTTTTGTGGCTCTATAAAGTTGCTTTTTCTAATGAAGACAAACCCAAGGAAACTGCAATAAAGCTTGTTTTGAGGTTGTTTCATTTATTCTGATTTGTCTTAAATTATAGGTCTACTGAGAATTCACATGTATTCTATATGAATTCAGTCTGGCACATTGTATTTGAAATGCATGTCTCTGAAACATGTTTCAGTTTCAAATCCAGATACACAGAATATGGAGAATGATGTTCAATGCTAGTAAACATGGTTTATTTGGGAAGATTTCTTTTGAAATACAGCCACCCTCATTCCACTTCCTTTTTATGATGTAGTCTATTGACAAATGTGTATAATAGGAGACAAATTTACATAAGAAATTAGGTTGTATACCCTGAATTCTTGTCCATGAGTGAATTGCTAGACAGCTCTCAGTAATGGCTACATCCAAGGATATCTGGTTACCTGCCCAATATTTTCAATAGAGAGAGTTTCTTTTGTCACAGGATTGTTATCTTCTAGATAAATTTACCATAAATTCAGAATGAAAGCTTTTTTATCAGGATGAACTTTCCTTTTCCTTCATTTTTAAGATTCATATCTGTTTATGTTCTACATGTAAAATGAAACATGAAGAATAATACATTGAAGTTTTGAATAAAGCCTGAAAGGGTCTATTTTTGTGTATAATATATCATCCCTTTTTTATTCTTCTGTTTTGATGAGAGAAGTGGAAACAAGATGTGAACCCTCCTGTTTTCCCTACATTATCCTCAAATAATCTGCTTGTAAAATATTAAGCGATAAAACAAGGTAAAATGAGGATGTTTTACCCCGATATCTTATTTGTAAGGTAATCTTAGGATTAAAGACAATTATTACATTTCAATAGAATAACTAGCAGCCTATGATCCTTTTCATCTTTATTACCATTATTTATTTATTTATAGGTAATCAGGACATTCAGGGAAGGTTTATCTAGTTTTATCACTACAAAACCACTCACCAGAACCCTAGAGCTAAGGAAAAGCTTTCTGAACAAACTAAAAGGCTTGGACATGCTTGAACGTGCTCTGAGTTCTGTAGTGTACTCCCACAGGGCACATGGTGCTTATATTGTGTTTTTCTCCCTCCTTATTTCTTAAGACGTTATTTCTCACATTAACTATTTAATTATATTATAGTAATGTTTAAATGCCCTGCTCTGTTTGTCTGGGATTATGTAACAGGGTTTTTGTTTTGCTCTATTTTCCTCTAGTACCTTAATCTATTTCTCTCTGTTCACATAGACTTTGGGCTGCATTAACACAAGTTCTGCGGCTTTTGGGAGAGACACTTTAAACTTGCCTGGAGAGATGAAAGTTGATGTATGAATTCAAAGTAAGACCCTATTCACTATAATGGAAATGAGAGCTGAAGGAAACAAATATGTAGCTAAAACATTGAAAGCAGGAAATTCGAAGAATCTTTTATTGATTGTTGAAATTTTAAGAACATATATGTGTCCTTACAGTTCACCCAGTGGTGGAAAAAGAAAAATGGAAAACAGATAAAGAAATATTTTGTGTACCATATGAAAACTTTTAGGAGACTTTGAATAATATAAAACACCTATAATTAAACTGACATAAGATCTCTTAATAAGTAAAGTTTTGTTTGTTTGTTTGCTTTCAAGGCAAAATCAAGTTGTGGTTTTGCTGTGGTATTTTTTAACACCAAGCCCAAAAGCTTATTGGTGATACATTTGTTTTGTTTCTTTTTGTTGAATAATTAATTAACTGAAGAAACAGAAGCAAAAAAACTGAAAACCAAAAAACAAAAACAAACAAAAAAAAAAAAAAAAAGAAAAGAAAAAAAAGGAAAACCCTAACCAAAACAAGACCCCAAAGAGCAAAACAGCCTGGAAATGTTTATGAAAATTGAAGTATGAAATTGTAGAATTATAAAATCCTTTGTGTTGGAAGAGACTTTCAAAAATCCTGCAGCCCATTCTCCACTCTCCTGGGCAGGAATATTTTTCACTAGATCTTTACTATGGTTCACTATACTATGTTCACTACAGAGCAATGTCATTTTTAAATTAAATGACTGATTGAAAAACCTCCAAGTAACAAGAAAACTTAGTAATAAACAGCAGTAACAAATGAGTTGAATCAAGGAGGGTAGCATTTTTTTGGTGGTTTGTTGGAAGTTTTTTTGGTTTAACATAGGCATGTCTTTAACTATTTGAATTGTAATGCATTGTAAATCCTTTTTCTTTTCTCATCTTTGTCAGGTGTAGTACAGGGGCATATACATTAGTATTTTGGTGCATGCATCCTATCTATTCCCAGTTTCTATGTTTCTTTATGGAGTGTTGTCAGAGAGCATGATCTGGTTTCTCTTTGGTTGAAACAAGATAAAACACAAAAACCACTCACCCTAGGAGCACCCATGATATGCTCCAGCTGCATATTCAATAAGTGGAACAAATCTAGATACAGTGGAAATAAAATTCTGGTGAAAGATAGTGTGTGATGTCAGGACCCCTCAGTGAACTGTTGCATTTTATAGATCTTATCTTTCCAGTCTTCACATCTTGGTAATAATAGGTAGAGCCAACTTCTGTTACAGTAAGTATAAGTGTTTGTGTGTTCTCCCATTTATAAATTTGTTCAAAGATTATTTACTCTGTACATAGGTTCATAAGATCATGCAGCCTTTAATGGGTATCTTGCAGTAAGCTTTGTGCGTAATTTGGAAGTAAAGGAATTGTCTCACCTTTTGTCGGACAATGACTGATAACTCTGCATAAGGCATAATTAGGGGAAACATATCTTCATGCAGAACTTTAAATGAAGAATTCCTGGATCATGCTGATTTTTTTGTCATACATTTTACTTATCTGTGGCCAGCCAAATACTTAAATGGGGTTGGAATATACTCATTCTGTTTTCTTCCGTTAGTGTAAAAATGTAGTAAGGAAAGATAATCGTGCAATCTACCGGCCTGCCTGTTTTGGGGAGGGCAAAAAAATCTCAAAACAAAACCCCTTATCTGTTTCTGCATATTGTTATTAATTTTCTTTCTATTGTCTTTTTAAAATGAAGGGTGAAGAAGGCAAGAAAGCAGGAAGTTTACAGTAGTCAAAAAGGAGAATAAACATCAGCATATTAAGGCCACGTATTTCCATCCTTCTTCCCCTCACTAAGTCTAAATTGCTTTCTTCTGGGAACCACATAACATGGCAGACTTCTGAAACACAGAAGTTGTTGAGTCAAACCCAAGTAGTACACCTAGGTCTGAATTTCCTCTTCAAAGTTACGTACTTCTATCTTGAATGTCATTTCCCATGTTACAATGGTTTCCATGGTTAGTGTGTCAAAAAAACTGGCAGAAGGGCGTTAAGGTGCACTCATGATAGAAGCCAACACTTTCTACTATTAATTCATAAGACTGGCCAAAATATTTTTATGTGTGTTATATTTTCATCCAGACCTAGTCCTCTATGAATCTAAAAGAGAAAAACTAGCAGCAAGCTATGGCCTAAAAACATACAAGCATTAGCTGCATGTATTCAAAGAGCAAGCAGTGAAGGAATGTAAGCATCTAAAATTATGCAAGAGTTCATTTCACAATAATGAAAAAGAGACTTCAAAAAGTTAACTAAATGTTTATATGCATACATATTGTGGTGGTTTTTTTTCAGTTATTACATATGTATGGAAAATACAATATACAGTAGCAAAAAAGTCTCACTTTCTGTCACTGAAGTTTTCATCTTTGAATTGCATATCTCTAATCCCACTGGAGTTCCCCATTAGAAGTTCTTCTCTGCTATGAAAATCTAATGCAAGACAGGCAGGGTAAAGCTAGGAGAATATATTCTGAATTTATTAACCAGTATTTTGTCTCCAGTGAAGAATGACAGAGAAATAGGAAAGACAAACATTTATCTAAATTGATTTCTTTTAGTTATTGAGAACTACCAGTTGCAGAATACTAGCAATTCTGAAGATTTAGTCAAATATAATTTTTTATGTGCATCCTATTATACAGAATGGGTTTTAATGTTTTGTAGAGATCTGCCTTGTAGCTGCGGAACCACACTACTATTTAAGTTTAAAAATTAAGTAGACCCAGCGTATAACTTCAATTTATAGAAATTGGCTTTCCTAAGGTTAAGAGGTACCCAGGTCAAAGTACTCTTAAAGCAATTGCAGCTTCTGTTACCCAGGCAGGAAACATGCCACAGAGTTACTGTGTGTATCACTCCATGATCACCTTTTTCAACCTCTGCCCATAATGCTGCTGCTGTCTTTTGAGGTATTAGAACATGTTTTCATAACTGGATTACAGCACACCAAAAAATATCTAGCATGCTATGCCAACAGTGTCACCTCTGCTTCCATCTGGGACTGTCCAATTAATGCCAAAAAGATATCAAACTGTACCAGTAGATAACTTGGAATGGAAAAACAGAGCAAACAACAAACAAGCAAACAAAAAAAACCCCACCAAACAAAACTAAACCAAAACAAAAGCCCTACTAATTTTTTCTCCTGGTAATGTCTGAGAAATTCTAGTGAATCTATATCTTGCTCTAATACTCTGTAAACCAAGTGCTTTGCTAGACATTTTGGGCATAATCCCTAACAATCCTCTGGGATTACTAAACCTTTTTTCCTGGAAAAACCCAATTGTTGCATTCTCCCTTTGTCCATTTGATACTAAAAAAGAGGAAGCTGAGAAGAACATGTAGTCAAAGGTCAGAACTTTACTAAGGCATTTTGGCTTACTTTATTTTGGTTGCTAAACTGGTTCTCTATTTCCCTCTGTCACAGCCCAAAATTCAATCAGAAACCTCCTAGAAACTGACATGTCAACATTACTCACTCAAACCAGTGAACACGAATGAATCATACCTTCTAAAATAATGACACCACTAGAAATAGTGAATTGCAATTATTATATTTTTTGAATTTGTTCAAGCTAGTAGATTTTTGCCAATAGAAGCTGAGACACCGATGTGGCTGTTTGACCCAAGTTGCAGGGGCTCCAAGAAAAACAGCAGCTTGTCACTGGTAGCTCTGGCTGAAGCCATAGATGCTGGGAGGGGCAGACATGAGTGATTCTTACTCTAAAATTAATAAATAACGCACAAACCAACACTGTCTTTAAGGCTAGCAGGTGGCTTTCAGCTCTAAAAAGAATCCCATCAAGCCTTTCCTTATTGTGAAGAGAGATAACTTTGGGAAATTTAGGGCTGGGCTGCTGCACAGTGAGGTCTCAGCAGTTTTATTAGTTCCAGCAGCAGATGCTGTAATTGTGTGAGCAGAAAAGACGAATCTAATAATCTAAAATAATTTAAGGAAGATGCTTTGAAAAATAAAGGCTAACAAAATTAAGAAACATTTAAAGAGAAAATAACTGGAACTATGAACTGAGGATTTTGGTGTTTCCTAAACAATAGTGAAAATTGCAGAATTGTTGAGGTGAGAAAGAATTTCTGGAGGTCACCTAGTCAAAACTCCCTGCTCAAACAGGGCCAGCTAGAGCTGGGGGGTTTGGCCGAGATGTTATTGAAGATCTCTTCCAACCAAAACCATTCTGTGATTCTATGACTTGTGATATTATGACTTGTTTATATGGAAAATGTACAAATATTAATGGCAAGGACTGCAGCACAGCCGGTGTCACCTACGAGTGTGTGTTACAACACCATAAATAATCCTAGGGCAAGGCAACATGGGAAAGTTTTTAATCCCCTAGGAAATATGTGTTATTTGGGGCCATGTTTATATGTATTGTATTTACAGAACAATTGGATCTGGTCAAGTGCTTGCATATGTTTCAAGGGGTGGTTGGGAGGCCAAAGGAGCTTCTGTTTAAAAAAATTAGGCTGGACATAATGCCTTCAGTATGAAACACAGAGGTCCTCTGGGGTTGTGGCTTTAGTAACTTAAGCCCCAAGGAAATCTGTTGATGTCGATATTGCCTTTTCACTTCACCTGGTAGAGTTCTGTTAGTGTGAGTGCATGTTTTACCCCAGGGGACAGGGAGCAAAAGAGACCTCTGCAGTCATGTCCTAAATATTTTCAGTCTCCTCATTCCTGTTTATTGAAAGCAGAGTCTATATCACTTTCTTGGCTATATATTTATTTATCATCCTCAAAATGCTCTGGCACTTAGGCCATATTCATATGTATTCAGCTGCATTTCTGTTTACTTACAGTTTAGGGTGGGGGCTGAATTTCCATGATATTGAGAAATCAAGTCTGAGAGAGTCACTGGTGGTAGATATCTAGGACTTCAGGAAACTAGATCAGTTGAAACTAGACAAAGGATTTGCAAAAATCTTGCTTACTAGAGAGCATGAATGATGGCAGCTCTTTGAAGTTACACCCTTTTAAAATTAATTGTATCCAGTGTTTTAGAGGATAAAATATTAAAATTAATTTAATATGTTTAATGTTGAACTCCTGCCCTAGAGTTTTCAATATAACTACTTTCTACACAGCAGCTAGAAATTAGTTACTTTGTCAAATAGCTTTGGCACTAAAGCGGTATTCAGAAAACTTAAATTCTATCTTGTTTGGGTTTTTTTTTTGTAGAATAGTTCAATGAGAGAAATGGTTCATAATTAAGAACAACTTGTTACACAATATATTTTAGAGGCATGGCAAAACATCAATCACTTTTTTTGGAGGATTATCTAGGATTATCTACTAAGGCTAAACATGGTAATTGTCCAGAATTTTAGCTGTCACTTCATTTTTTGTCAACAAGGGGAAAATACTGCCCTTTCCTTTCACAGAATATTGAAAATGAAGATAATTGCAAAGACATGATACTTACTAAAAACAAAAGAGAAAGAGCAGATAGTGGAAAATGAATTGAGTATAAGCAAATAAAGTTTGGGAAGGAGTGACAATTCCCCATATTTATATTGATGAGCATGTTTATATTGTGAAATGTATTGCCATTTATCAACTTTAAAAAGTTTGAGTATTTTCTTAATATAGAAAAATCTACGATGGTGCTTTTTTTGGTTCATGTTTTTTTTTCTTTTCCTTTCTCTTTTTTAACCTGTGGCTTGAAAGAAAGCAGCAGTGAGAATGAATTTCATGCTAGTAGACACTTTTAAGACTAGATTTAGCTGCAGTCACATTAGCTTAGATAATGGGAGAATTTTTCTTCATTGAAAATGCTCCCTGTCGCTTAAGAAGAACTCACTGAGGCAGCCTGCCATCTAGCTTTTTCACAGCAAAATAGGCTTGCAGACTGCAGATGAGAGACTCGGGAGCAGAGACAATTTTAACTTAGCCATCCCTAATTTATCTCAAGCTTTTTCAATTCATCTTCACTGCTCTATGCACACTGGAACACCAGATTGTCAACCCCTGGGAAAAGAATGCAGCCAGGGATCTAGAGAGCTGTCACATCCTGAGAAATATTTAAATTGTGCTGATTTTCTTCTGGAGTGCTGAGCAGAGGGAATGAAACTCTCCATCAAGTCATAGCTTTGCGGGCAATAGATCAGAGGATACTGCCAGTTTTTCTAATGGATTATTGTTATCGGGCAGGTTCTTCCTGAAGGTATGTAGTTACTCTCTCAATTCATTACCCACACTATTTATCAGGTAATGATCTAATGAACTAGTAATCCAGATACATTAAGAGAAATGTTAACTAAGTAGCCTGTATTGATTGAATGATGGCACTTTATTGCAGCATGTTTGCAGGTAAAATACTCTGATCTACTTACTGTAGATGTGCTGTACCTACTGCCAAGTGCTTTGTCAGCAATCCCCCCAAGCAAAAAACAATCCCTAACCTTTAAACAAAAAAGCAAAAATCTATTGTGCTGCATTGCCACAAGTTGATGCTGACTGTCCAGAGAATGTTGTTTTTTGAAACAATGAATAATCAATAGCAAAATAATACTTCTGATTTTAAAATTGTTATAGATGAGTATTAATTTTGCAAAATATTTTCCAAACCTGGATATGTGCAGAACTCCCCTTAAAGTGCTACAAATTAATTCTGGAGTTAGATATTTGTTTGTTTACTATGATGTTCCACCCTTTCACCTGGGGAGTTACAATAATTCATTCTGAAAATCTCTGATAGATATGTGACAGAAGTCTGTTGTTGCATCTGTGCTGCCACACTCCAGGAGCTTCTTAGTAAAGCATAAGGATTATAAACCACAACAGGAGGTTTAAAAATAAAATCTGTCAAGAATTTCTTGCCTTTTAAACTTCTCTGTTTATATAGGAGTTAAAGCATGTGCCTCCTAATCTGAATTGCTTGCTGCATGCCTGTAGCTTGTCAGGCAGCCTGACCTAAAAATGAAAGATCTCTAAATTGCAGAAGCAGCCAGACATTTTTGAATTATTCCAAGCGCGGGAGCTGTTGCAGAGATAGAAAAAGCACTGCCACATTTAAGTTAAACTCCTGGCCTTGTTTCATTTCCAAGTTGGCACTGTACCTGAGTACAATCTCTGAGACTTGAACGCAAATTGGCAGGTGCAGGGCTAAGCAAGAGTTAAGCCCTGAGAAAAATAAAAATTCTTATCTTTAGCTTCTTGTCCAGCACACTGGCTGGGCTGCTGTCATGCTACCAAGAGTAAATGATGTATGAGCTTGTCTGTGGTGTACTTGATAGTGCAGTGGATATGCTGAACTGGATTTTTAGTCACAAGTGACAGATATTTGTCATATTTTTTAATATACTGCTGAAAGAAAGCAATAAGATAGAAATAGGTAACAAAACTGGGGGAGGAAGGAGGTCTCAAAAGCACATATTGGTTAAAAGCAGTAAGTCTGAGATAAGAGCACTTCCTACTATGTTTATCTTTCTCTGTTTAAGGAATATAATATTTTCAAGACATTAATAACAAATGGCAGTGGTACATGTTGTTCCTGTATGCAACACCTGGAAGTTCCTTTCCTCTACTGCCTTGGAAAGGCTGAAGAGAGAGATTGATTCTATCCCATTTCCAATGAACTCTCTTAAAGCACTTCCTTTCCTATGGACCTCAGAAGGACTCAGGCAAAGAGGCTTTCATTAAGCTCTCCCTAGAGGCTCCTACCATCAGCAAGATATTTTTTAAAGGAAATGTGCACACTAGTTGTGTTTTCCCCAATCTCCCAAACTTCTCATTTAAATGTATAGAGGCATCATAACATTCTTCTAGATACCCATGGATATTTCAGCATTTTGTGCAATCAGTTACAAATGTAATAGAGGCATTTCTTATAATATGTTGTTCGTATGAAAACCTAACTTTTCCACATCACACTCAACTTTGTCTCCTTTGGGTCTGATCATATGTTTCCTTTTAAATGTTTGGCTACTTTAGCCACTAGCTATTTAAATATAATTGTTTCTGATGTATGGGGTTGGGGAGTAACCAAGAGCAACACAAAAGTATCTTGATTTTCTCTCCAAAGTAAGATGAAACAAAATACATTAAAACTAGATTTAAATGGAGGGGTGATATTAAATAATAGAAAATAAATTAAGATTAATAGCCTTATGTTCTATCTTTACCTTCATGTTGTGTTATGTTTTTTATTTTTCTCTATCATGATGTGCAGTAATAGCTCTGCCCCATTCTCTTGATAGAGAATTCTGATGTACCCACATATTATGACATTTTCATGTGGAACTTTCTGCTGCATTCTGATATCCTTTTAGGCCATTTGTGCAAAGAGTTGTATTGTGAAAATGTGATATAGCATAAATAGATGAAAACAGCCTGGGAAGAAAGCTGAAGCACAAATTCTTTGTTAAGGTGCTAAATTTATAACCTGTTGTCTTCTGGCTGTCATGGTTCCACTGGTATTTCTGTTTCATGTTTATTTTATTATTCTTTCTTCTTTGCTATATTAACAATTTCCTAAAAAAAAAAAAAAAAAAAAAAAAATTCAAAAAAAATTCATGGTAATTTACAGCAATACAACAAATGTACCCATTTTGTTTACAATCTTCAGAAGTCTTTAGTCAACACTACTTATCTCCTGTGCCCAATTTCACTGAAGCAAGCTTAAGTGTTGACTGTATTCTTTCCTTGGTACCTTAGGTTCTACTCCTTCCTATTCTGCCGTGTGCTAGACAAATCATAAAACCAAAAAAAGAGTTTGGACCTTTTCATGCAATGCTCCTGGTTTTCCCTTGTGCTTATTTAACAGCTGTTTGAGTTTAGAGTTTGTTCTTCTCCCAGAGCAAGCCTCTAGAAGGTAAAGATATTTCACTGAATTGATACAAAAAGGACAGCTTCTTACTTGGGTTATTCTTCTTCTTTGTTTTAGATTTGGGAATGTATTTGTGATAACACATAATTCTATGAAATGGATAAAAATAATATCTCTAGGAACATCTCTTTTTAAAAAAAGTGATTCATGACTTTAACATTATAGGTTCTTTGAACTCTACCAGGTAACTAGTGGGAAGAGTGCTTAGAAGGAGAAAGACCTAGGGGCTTGGATAATGATAAAATGAATGTTCTCAGGCAAAACCTGGGTATTTCTAAGATCAGGATGTGCTATAACCTTATTTGTTTTTTCCCTTTATATGTCTTTCTAGATTTCAGGACTGATTTGTTGCTATTTAAGCATTTATTAAATGAATTATTTTGTTTCATGTGGTTCATTTACACAGACCATTAGCTAGACAACACATTCAATTATGTGCTAATTTTGCTAAGATTTAAGTAGGTCTAATGATATACAGCAAATCTGTGTTTTCACACACATAATTTCACAGTTTTGAGTGAACAAGAGTGAAAAGATGGTTTCCCCTGAGAATCACATCTGATTATTGTAAAGCACATTCAAGAAATAGTGGTGGAAAAAACATACAAATATAGTTCGCATTTTAAAAGCTGTCTTATTTTGGTTGAAATGATTCAGCACTCTCTCCAAATGTGATCCAGCTCCTTAAATTCTGGGATACCTTGCCTAGCTACAGGTACAAGTCCAAGGCCTTACATAAGTCTTGTGTTGTATCTCTTAGCCCATTATTTTAGTTATGCAAAATATCTGAAATTAACCTAAAAACTAATATATAAGTGAGTAGATATATGTTCATTTCTTAATAATTAAAATAAAGATACTCCTCCTTCACTCCTCCTTCTTTAATTTGTCCCCATCTCTTAAGAAAATTCAGATCAAATTGCAGCACAGTTTTGGTGACTCTACATTGTCCTAATAGACAAAGCGTAAAGCAGCTGGTATTCATGTTGCAAGGGACATTCCTCACTAAAAATATTGACAAGTCCATGATTAAGTGAATTAATATTGAATTTAAGGTAATATCTTTCAGATTATGCATTTTTAAATTAATTTTTTTAAAGTGGACTTAATTCTTTTGTTATAGGATTACTCTAGTTTGATATATTTTAAGTAAAGCGTTTTGTTTTGAAACACTTCCAAACATTTGGGTTTTTCTGCTTGTGCCCCCCATGCACTACCCACCCACCAAATGATATGAAACCACCTTTGAAAATCTGTAATAACTACCCCTATTGCCCTCCTGGAAAGCCCTAATTTTAGAATAAGAAAACCTGATAGTGTATGGTTCAAAGATTATTTTGAATAAACTTTTCGCTGTAAATTTAAACCTTTCTCCAGTTGCTATGCAGTCCAAAGTAAATATGCCTCCAAAAGTGAGAATGTTACATACCCTTAGTATTTTCTTACACTTTTTCTTTCTTTTATACATTGCTGAGAATAGAAGTTATTCTGCAATATCCTGGGCTGGTCTCTTCTTCTTGTCAATAGACATGCAGAATTTTCTGCAGTAGGTATTTTCACGTGCAATTAAAAATTTGGTTTGTTCAAGGAGATTCGATATTGCTTTTCTAATTTAATGCTGTCATTACAATTACTGTCTGACGTAGAGAGATAAATAACATTACTGAAGAAATTATAGTAATGTATCTTGTTATGAATGCCATTTAATATCCAGTTTGCCTCTTTCTCGTACTGCTGGAAGTCACTACACTGAAGCCAATTGAATAAATGAGAGTGGAACCAGGCTCAGTATGTTTAAGTATCCCAGTTCGCCCCTACACATCCATCAGCATGAGATTTCTTTCTTAAATTGTGTCTATTAATAAGGCTTTGAAAGTTATACTACTTGTTTGGACATGAAACTGCTTATGCTTTGCTTTTCAGCTGCTGACAAAAACTGGCAACACTTTTCAACTGTCCACAGCTTCTCAGATTTTGAAAACTACTTAATCAGAATTTAAGGCCGATGAACATATTACATTTCAAACATTTTAAATAATTTCTTGACTGGTTCTTATTAACTTTGGTGCCCCAAATTGTCATTATTTTAAGTGGGTGAAATGTGTACTTCATGTGGATATTCTTTGAAAGCGCTTCTGAGATGTGTTGTCATTACAGGAATTTCTATTGAAACACATTTCATGTTCTAATTTGACTACTTTTGGAGCAGCAATTAACTTTAAAAAACCTTGGCAAGCATGTAAATTTTTGCATGAACCAAGAAGCATTTCTAATTTGTGCTTTTAAATGTGTCAAACATTATATGCAAGGGTAGAAGAGTTCTCTGTAAAATCAAACTACACTATTAATAATGGAGGAGTTGATAACTGTGACTAGTGAAGCTTTACCTCCTTTCTCCAGTATTTCCTCTAATCCTATTTGATCAGCTTTCTTGTATCAGGTTAAACTTCTCTGATAATATATGACAAAAGTAAGAGAAACTCAAATTTAAGAGGTTCTACTTTATAAGGTTATTATTTTTGAATATAGGGACCAGTAGGCTTTCCCTAGCTATTTGTTCATATATAGTATAAGAACAAAAGAAGTTAATAAAATATTTTATCTATCCTCTGCTTGAAGGTCATTAAGAACACAGAACAAATAAAATGAACAAAATGAAATTTAAAAACATTTAAAAAAAAAAACAAAACTAAAAAACCAACCAAAACCCAAAAACCCAGAAAACCCCATATTCATAAAATATTTTAATGCTCTAGAAAAAAACATTTTATTCTATTTTCTGTGTTCTGTACTCCCAGGAGCATAACTAGATCTGTTGCAAATAATGTAGCACAGTCTCTGGAACTTAGGGATGAATTTTAGCACTTTGAATTTACTGAAATATCACTCCCATAGATGGCCTTCCATGTTCAGCAGTTGATCCACACCCTCCTATGCTATAATCTAAGTTGACCATCATATGGAATGCTTTCCTATGGATCCTTATAGGAAGTGACTGTGTGCATCAGTATGATGCAACAGCAGCCACTTCAGCATCTTGCCAACACCAAAAGGAATGCCATGCTAGGCCTTCCCTCTTCTGGAAAGGCTTTAACTGTGAAGCTTTCCAAGCCCCTCCATAAGCCACTAAGAACAAGTCTGATAAAATGCTGGCTTAGTAGAAAAAAATGAATAGTTTTTCAAGAGTTTGGTAATTTGAATCATGCTAGCTAAGAATCTGATGAATATGAGACCTGAATCACATCATCAAAATACCAGGGAGACTGAGGCTGTGAGAATAAAGAGGTGGAAGGAGGAATTTTGTCCTTTTTGCAGCAAAGTGTTAAATTACAACAGCTATAACATCTAACCTCACCTTAAAACTGCCTTGCACTCTTTGCATCTCTCCTCTACCTCCTGTCAAAAAGTGTCAGTGGAGGAAAAGCCAGATCTCTGCTCACTTTCAGAAAAGAACTTACTGCTCTGGTGTATGCCTCCTTGGGGAAAAGCAGACTGGCAGCCAGACAGTGAGGCTGAAATCACCTAGGCTCTGAAACTTCCCTTGCCATCAAAACACTTGCTGCAACACTAGTCAAAGGGCTAAGTCAATAAGGATCTTTAAGAAGTATCTGTACAGTTTACCTGATCTAGTTAAACAAATCCCAGATCTGATCAGATTTATAAAAGTACTTCACTAAATACTCAACAGTGATATAATTTGTTCTTGAGTTTTGCAGGTTTTGGGGTTTTTGGAGTTTTTTTGTTGGTTTTTGTTTTGTTTTGTTTTGTTTTAAGAAAGTTGTTCCAGAAACATCTTTGCTTGTTTTTTGTAGTTCTAGATCTATCGGTCCTCTGTAAAACCTGTCCCCCCCCACACACTCCCTTTAAAGTTTGGGGATTTGTTTGTTTGGTTGGTTGGTTGGTTGGTTTTTGTTTCTGGCTTCCACTACTGTGCTGGGGATTAGAGGGACTGGCCACGCTAAGCTAAACCTCCTCCTAAATCTTTAAATGGGCAATGCTATAAGAGTTCCCAAGATTGTACAGTGTGTGTTGCTGCATCTTAATCTTCAGCTTGATCAGGACTGCCTTTTTTTTCATTTATCTAGACTAAAGGATATCTACTCACTATCTTGAGTGGAACTCCTACCTAAAACAGTAAAATCGAATCACAGAATCACACAATGGATGCGATAGAAAAAGATCTTTGGAGGTCAATGGGTCCAGCCTCTCTGGGGCCACCTATAATTGATAGTCCAACACCATGTGCTGTCAGCTTCTGAATACCTCCAAGAGTGGAATCAGGCTCCATATGTTTAAGCATCGCAGCTCAGAATATTTAAATATGTATGCCAGCCTGTGCAAGTGCTCAGTCACACTCATAGTAAGGAAGTGACTCCCAGTGCCCAGGGGATACCTGCTGTGTTTTGATTTGTGTTCATTGCCTCTGGTCCTGATTCTAGACACCAATGGAAAGGGCCTGGCTCCATCTTACTCATACCATCTCTTTGAGCATTTAAACACATTGGTAAAATCTGCCCAGAAGCTTCTCTTTGCCAGACTGAACAGTCCTATCTCTTTCAGACTTTTCTCATACAAAGAAATGGTCCAGGCCCTTCATCATCTTTGCAGCCCTTCAATGAACGGCCTCCAACTTGTCAGCATCTCTTTTGTACTGGGGAGCCTAGAACTGAACACAGTGCTCCAGAGGTGGCCACATCAGCGTCAGGTAGAGGGGAGGTATTACCTACCTCAGTGTGTTGACGGTACTTTACCTCATGCAATCTGGGAGCCTTCTTTATGGCAAAGACACATTGCTGGCCCATGATCAGTTTGGTGTCTGCCAAGACCCCTGGTATTTTTCTACCAAGCTACTTTCCTGCTGTGTGTCTCCTGGCATGTGTTGTTGCTCTTCTTCTATGGGGTTGCTCTTCCCATATATGTGACTTTGCACTTCCCTTGTTGAAATAAAATGATGCATTCATTTAAAAGACTATAATATTTGCTTTCTTTATATATACAGTTCAAACTGTTTTGAGGACCCTGGGCAATATTATTTAGTTTATTTTCTTAAATAAATTTAAAAATTTAGAAATTTAGAGCTATGATTTTAGTCAGAAAATCAAGCTGTTATTTTCCTTTCTTCAGTCTTATTTCATCTTAATGACTCCCAGCTACTCTGTAGAAGTATGTTGTCACCAGTGATCACCAGCAGTGTTCCTCAGGGCTCAGTTTTAGGGATGGTTCTATTTGATGTATTTTTAACAGCATACAAGCAGAAGTTCAATGTTCTATTAGCAAGTTTGCTGATGATACCAAACTGGGAGGTGCTGATGACTTGGCCTTGCAGAGGGATCTAGATAGATTACAGCATTGAACTATGAATATTGGCATGAAAGTTAACAAGTCAAAATGCCAGATTCTGTGATTTTGCACCTGGGACAGAGTATTGCCAGGCTCTAGTATAAATTGTGAGAGGAGTGGCCGGAGAGCAGCCCTGCAGGAGATGATATGGGGATGCTGCTCAGCAGCAGGTTCTACACGGATCAGCATGAGCCCTGGCAGCCCAGAGGGCAAAACACATTGTGGGGTGCATCAAACACTGCATGACCAGCTGGGAAAAAGAGGGGATCGTCCTGCTGTACTCAGTGTGGGCTTATCTTGAGCACTGTGTGCAATCCAGGACCCCACGATTTGAGAAGGAATGAGAGTCCTTCAGTGCTTCTAGAGGATGCTGATGAAAGAGCTGGAGGGAATGTCTTGTGAGGAGCAGCTGTGTACTTTGGCTTTGTCTGCTTTGGAGTAAGAGAATCTGAGGGATGATAACAAAAATATTTAACAGGACTGACCCTAATACTAAGCCATGTGGAACCTCACCAGTGACCATCTGCCAACCTGATGCAACATCATTCACCACTATGAAGATACCAAGTGGAACTTTACCATACACAAATCCATATCATTCTCTTATTTGCTTTACTATTATTAGAATAAATTTTAAAAAACAAACAAAAAACAAACAAACAAACAAACAAAAAAAAAAAAACAAACAAAAAAACCCCAAACCCAAAAACAACAACAACAAAAAAAAAACAAAACAGGAATGAAAGACAAATTCTTACTTAAAATTGAAATAACCTGGCCACATAAAAGCAACACTGACATATTTTCCTCATACTGATTTTTTGAGTAAATATTGGTAGACAATTGTATTAACAGAAAGAATTCAAATTCCATACTGAAAACATCTCCACACATATGAAATGAGGGAGTATAAAAGACAAGGTGGATAGAAACCCAGAAAAACATGTGAGCAGAAATATTGAACACATGGCAACATTCACTATAGTGCATTGTTTCATAATGATCTTGGTAGAGAAAACTTTCAGGGCGTATGGATTGAACCATAAAGAGCAAGCAATTACGTTTTGAGACAATAAAGATCACTTACTGGATGTGGTGCATTTATTTAAAATAGAAGTACTTTAAACAGTATCTCTAATGATATAAGAATGGCAGACTTCCAGGTAATTTTGGAGAAATACTTGGTGTCTGTATGCAATAGCAGTGTTGTAAGTAAATGCAGGTGAAACCTATTAGTTCTTTCCTAAAAATTAATGTGGAAAAAAAAAAAGTATTGATAAACAGTAAACAAGTGCTACTCAGTGCCCAGGAAAAATAAAAGTAATGCTCAAAAATTTAATCCTCAATTCCTTGCAGGTAACTGACTTTACTCCTGAACAAAATCTGCAGGTTATCTTTTCCAATCCAGTATTTTTATAAACACATAAGGGCAAACTCTTTATTTCTAACAGCCTTAGGGATATTTTAACAGAGGGAATGAATCTTTTCTTGTGAGTATCCCTCCTACCTATACACAAGATTTGTGCAAAAGACATTCATTAACACTAGATCTTCTTTATGTTAGTTTTATTCCATAGCCAGGGATTCCTGTTGAGATTTCCTGTAGTTCCTCTACCTGCTTTATGATGAGGATTTAAATATTTCAGTATTTTCAAATGGTGTAACAGAATGTCAAGAATGCACAGCCCATTCCCAGCCACAGATACAAGACCCACAAGTAAACAGACTTGGTTCAATGCCAGTACTGCATGTCAAAATTCTTGGCTTCAAATGAAACCCATCTTACCCAAGTAAAACATACACAAGGGCTCATACAGAGCATAATGTGAGGCTTCAAAAAGCCTTAAACAGGATTTTATTTTTTAGTTCAGTAGATTCTGTTTGTTTGTTTTTAATGTGGATTTAGTTAGATGCAATATAATGCACTAATTAATCATGAAGTGAAAATTTGTTTGGCAAAGAAGTAGAAAAGTATAATTTCTGAAATTTACTGGTATATCATGCCAAATTGAAGTAACCTATCAACCTGAAATTTTATTCTTAGTCACTGAGTTATTAATAAAAAAAAAAAAGTTTCACTTTTTAGAAAACATATTGCAAATTTACCATATGGAACTGGTGTGTTCAGTACTATGACTTTATTTTAAAGTATATTATTTTCAGCATCTACAACAAAGAATGATGTATCTTTTATAAACTGTTAGAGTTTGTGTCCTCTGCCTTCTTACTTCATCTAAGACTCCATTGTTATTTAAAAAGGAAACAAAAAGATGATCAAAATGGACTTGTTTTAGTGTTAGATAGCGAGGTTTTTTTGTATGTATGTTTGTCCTAGATATGAATGATAATGAAAAATAATATCTTGTGACTTTGGAATGTAAATGGAACATTTTAATTTCTTTTGAAAGTTAGTTTCAACTTCTATAACATTCTTACATATACAATTACACAATCCTCTTTCTTCTTTAATCTTTGCATATAAACATTAAAAAACCTATCTGAAACATAAGACACTCTACTTAGCAATTAAAATACTGGTTAGCCATGTTCTGATTAGCATTCTTAGATTGAGAGATAATTGTTTTATGTAATAGACTGTTAAAAAACTATTTCTTTTGCAGAGATTTCTAGTATGATATACAAAAAAGTTTAATCAGAATATTTAGTAAAAACACAAATTATGCTTATTTGTCTGAATAATTATTTTTCTCAGAAGTGGAAATACATTTCACTGTGTATTTTTGGGAGTCAAGAACAAGACCCAGATATAACTTTCTGGATAACAATGTTTGCTTTTTCCCTAGAAGCCCTCTTTTGCAAAAGACACGATGAAATAATTTCTTACATGGAGAAGTATCTATGCCTTTTAGCGCAAAATTACTAAAATTCTAACTGCTCTATTTCATTTAACACTTGTCTGTTTTCCTTTCTTCTCCATATACTCCCATTTCTTCATTGAATCATAATTCAACCACCAACATGATGTCTAAGATGCTGGGCTAGGCAGCCTTCTGCTTCTCAACATTTTCTCCCAACATTGCTTCTCTTATCAATATGGCAGAAAGGGATGCACAGATGGCTACATGGCTAACTAAACCGGAAAATATCAAAGAAAAAGTGCCTTTCTAAAATATTTTTCCTTCCCATTTAAGCCATCTAATTGGAGAAACTCATGGGATAAATGGCTTTTGAAACAGGCTGCTTTATTAGCATTCTGTCTATTCTTCACTCTTTCTTTCACTATAGCAGATGTTTAAAGGGGCACTGACTGAAAACCCTGTAAACTTTGTAAGGGTTTCTCCTGTTGAGTGCAAGGGTTAGTTGAGAGAAACAATTTCAGTTTTTAATGCAGTAAAGTGCAACCTCATTTTAGTAGCACAGAGGTTAGTTTGGACACTCTTCAGAAACTGAGTAGATACCATTCAAATTCATATGGATTTCCACATCACAGCTCAAATTTCTCCCTGTTACCAAAACTAGTTAAAGTCCCTGTGTTTTGAATGGCAATCTCACTGTAAACGTATATTGTACCTCCTTGATGCTGCAATGTTGTCATCAGGCTATTGCTGTGCAGGTGAATCCTTTCCTTAGAACAGGAGTGGAGAGGCAAAGCAAACGTGACTGGCATCTTGTTTATATGGAGATAGAGTCCAGTGTTGCGGTCACTCCTGCCAGATTCGCTGTAGAGATTTCTACTGCAATTGACTGGCCTATCCTTATTGAGAAAAATTAATTTTAAGGTTTCTTTACCCCCTGAAAACACTCTGTTCATAGCACAATCTTGCACAAATACGTCTTATCCGATAGGAGTCAGATTTCTGAAATACAAGGTTCAGTCATGGTTTTAATGAAGACCAGTCCTGCTTAAAACCCAAGCCACATGTTTCAATAGCGCTTATATTTATCAACTGAGATATGTACTGTTCCCAGACTGTTGACATATAAAGTGTTTTAATGAAATGAGTTTGTACAATATGAAGAGAATGCTAGCACAGTACTGTTTAGTCAATTAGCTGAGAAGACAACAAAAATATCCCTTTTCGGTAGATACTTGATCCAATTGCTCCACATGCTGCTGTTGAAGCAGATGAGGGATATTTAATACTAAATAGTTGCTCTGGTTTGTATGCTGATATATTACCTCATTACTTAAAGAATGTGCTCATAGAACTCATATATTGCATTACTGTGTCATATTGTGTCAAGCTGAATTGACTTACAATGTAAACTGTGTAACATGATGTGACATCTTGTAATTTGCCATAATTTGATATAACATAATTTAGCAGGTCAGAAATGTGAAACAATCAAAAATTTGTCCATGATGAAATTCATGCTGCTCATTTAGGCAAATGTGAAAAATATTTTTGCCAGAAAATAAAATAGAAACATATTTCATAAAATCCCTAGAAATATTCCGTATGCAACAGAGTAGGATTGTTTAACCTGAAGAGCCAAACCAAAAGGAATCTTGTAGATAATGAATACTTAGTTTTACTGAAAGTAGGTCTAAGTAATGTCTTACAGAGTTGCCATTTTCCTCGAAAGGCTTCAGAATACAGCACACTAACCTATTATCTGGCTTTCTAGTAATATTTTACTACAGTGAATGACAACTTCTCTTCCCAAGTCATTAGCATAGATGTGTTAACGATCATGCTGAACAGAAAAAATATTTTTGCATGTAGGAGTTGATGGACTCGTAGCTTCGTATCTGATCATTGACTCAAGAGATTTATGTTAACATGAAATCCATGCCAAGCAGAACTGACAGTGCCAGGCAGGTGTCACCCGTAGTATCAAAGAGTGATTGACAGAAAATTCATTACTTGATTAGGGGCTTAATTGTTTTGCTTGCTCAAGGCAACTCCTTCTTATCAGCTTCAGGCATTCACCAGGGCATAAAGCTCTGGGGCTGCAGAGAAAGAAGAAAAAAAAGGTGAATAACACTGAAAAAAGACAAAGCTATTCCATTTGTCATGCAGCAATTTATATTTCTTAGGCTGTCCATATAAATGGGAGAAAAACAATGCTTGAAATAAAGCAGAAGACAATCCTATATGTTATTTCAAGTGATCTTTGGCAAAATTACTTTACTAAGCTGCAGCTATGTGAAATAATCTACAACTGAAATTCATGCTGAGCTTTGCAATGCAGCAATCTTCTAGCCTTACGACAGCACAAATCTTTATAACAGCCAATCAAAGAGTAATACATGAAAAAATACTAAATAATATCAATCCATGGCAAGATTGTGCTTTTAAAGCTGTATTGCAAAAGTTTGTTCTTTATTCACGATGTAAAAGTGAAAAAAATCTAACTTTATTTTAAAAATGTTTTATATTATACTTTGTTAAAAGGTACCAAGAGTCTTGATACACACTGATTTAGTGAAATATCACTGTATTTTCTATACGAAAGTTTCTGGAAGAAGCAAATTGTTTCAGAAACTTTATTTTTCAGATATCAAGTATATTTTGATTCTTTTATCTGTTCAGTTATGTAGTTTCTGATAACGGAATGATTTTTTAAAAAAGAGCATACACAATTTTTTTATATTTTTCTTTATCAGCCCACAGACTTATTTGGAAGGAGCTAAAGTGACACTGGGCAGGAACTAGCAGAACCAGTCCTGTATCCTCCCTTCTCTGGCTGGGGACATTAAGTCAAATGTCTTTTGTATATCCTTCCTCTTTAAATTAATCTATAATCCTGTGAATCTATGTAATAAAATTATTTGAGCTTGTATAGAGTTTTAGAAGAGTATATACACAAAGAAGCAGTGTTGCAGAACTGCAGAATGGCTGTGGTTGGCAAGGGTCCCTGCAGAGAATCTGCTCCAACCCACATGCTCAAAGCATGGCCAGCTAGTGCAGGTTACGCAGGCCTGTGTCCAGTTGGGTTTTGGTCATCTCTATGGATGGGGATGTCACAAAATAAATGGCAGATCTTCTGTGTTTGGTCACCCTCACAGCAAAAATATCATTATTATGTTTTAGAGGAATTTCTTGTATTTCAGCTTGTGTCCATTGCCTCTTGTCCAGTCACTAAATAACACTGAGAAGAGCCTGGCTCTGCTTTCTTTACATCTCTCTTGAGCATGGGTAAGATGACCTCTCTTCTCCAAGCTGAACAGACCCAGGCCTCAGACTCTCTTTATACGAAAGATTCTTCAAGGCCTTAATTATCTTAGTTGTCTTTGTGGTATGTTGATGGACTTGCTTCAATAAGTCCATGTCTCTCCTGGACTGGGGAATCCAGAGCAGGATGCTCCAGGTGTGTCTCATCAGGGCTGTGGAGGGGAAAAGGAGCACCTAAGCTGATGGTAGTACTCTGCAGAATGCATTCCAGGGTGCTCTTGGACTTCTTTGCTGCAAGGCCTCATTGGTATGTCATGGTCAGCTTGTTCACCAGACCTCCAGGACCTTCTCTGGAAAGCTGACTCTTACCCAATTGACCACCAGAGTGTATTAGTGCCTGATGTTGTTCTTTACCAGTCACAGGACATTAGTATTTTCCTTTGAGGAACTTCGTGATGTACTGGTGTGTACATTTCTCCAGATTTTAAGGTCCCTCCATAAGGCAAGGATTCTCTCAGGCATTCTTGACACTCTGCACATTTTTTTAAAATCACCCATGTCATTAATGAAGTAGTAAAAATGCTTTTTCTCTATTATTGGCCAGTAATGACTGAAGGCTCATATAACCAGCAAAGAGAAAAGTGAACAAGACATAGGATACCTCGGCCCTTCCCACTTTGTCACCAGTTCTCCTTCTCTAATCAGCAGAGATGATGGTGAGCCTTAAGTTTCCCTCACCTTCCTTTTGCTGATAATACATTTGGAGGAGTCCTTCCTCTTTCCCTGCATGTACCTCAGCAGATTCACAAGTCCAGGTGGACTTTTTCTTTCCTTACCTTGCATGTGCATTTATATTCCTTCTGGTCACCAGGCACTGGTTTCACTTCTTGTATGCTTGTATGCTTTCCATTTATGTTTAAATTTTGTTAGGTTCTCCTTGTTCACCTGTAAAGGCCTTCTGTCACCTTTTCTTGGCTCTCATTTTTGGCTTGATGTATTTATGGAGTCTGGAAGAGCTGATGTCTGAGAATCACTGACTGCGTGATTTAGATTTATTCTGTGTGTTAGCTGTTAGATAATAGACAGCTTTCTCAAATTTTTTTTCAGATAGTTCGCCTTGACTTAGAATTGTCTTAGAATAATATTAAAGTATCACTAAGTAGGGAAAGGAACTCTTTCAAAAGATGTTGAGTTTCTTGCAAGAGATGATGAATTATAATTAGCTCACATCACATGCAGAGTGGTTACATCTTAGCTAAATAAAAGCTTTCTCTAAGGGCTTCCTTTGTCAATGTTAGGCATGTCCTAAAAGTAATATCTTTTTCTGGTAAATAGAAGATAAATTGCGTGTAACAGAATCAGGAGTGGAAAAGACCCCTGCTACATTTTCCAACAGTAGAAAATATAATTGTTCAATTTTAAGGGTGCGAAGTTACCTTTTTATAGAAATATCTTCATATTTAATACCCTATTTATGAAGGAAAAAAAGAGCCACAACAAATTAAAGCATGTTTCAAGCACCAATAATTTTATTATCTTATCACAAGTGTTTACATATGCACGTAGAATATATTATTTTCAGTATAAAATATTTATGTAGAATTTTCAGTCTTTATTACTGCTTCCCTTATCAAGCAACAAAATAGTTTTTACATAGCTTAATACATCAATATTCCATCTTTCTTTCAGTTACTTTTATCCAAATTCCTACCAAAATGTCCAGTGTTTTCACAGCGAATATGAAAACATGTACAAAATTAGGTGCCAGGGCAAAGAGAATCACTGCAGAGTTTGGCAGGGTTTTGCTCTTTAATGCCCACCTAACTTGGGGCTATGTGCTCAGACACAGACCTCCTTACTGAGTTATTCAGGCACTCTGGGCCAGAGGAGAGCCAGAATCTTCTCAGTGCTATAAACCTGCACATGTACAGCAAGGTCTTTCCTCAAGCAGTCCCCAAATAACAAGGGTCATGTCAATGAGCGTCTCTCTCCATGCCAGCAACTGACAGAGCCTACAAGTGGGGCTTTTATGTGCTGATTACCCACCTTCAGCAATTAGTTCTTAGGCAGGTCATACTCTAGTCAAACTCCAACATTCACAGTCTTATTAGAGTGCAAATTTCCAAGTTGCTTGTTTAAATTCATTGATATACTTATGTATCAACTCATAATGATAGCGGTGGAAAATTTTCACACTTAACAAAAAGGACCCTTGGTTAATTTTTTTATCCTTAACATGGTAAAGTACCGTTGTGTAGTATTTCAGCTTGTACTGAGGGAAAAAAATGGTTTCCATTTAAAATGATATCTATGGTAGAACTGCTTTTAAACTCTTTGTTAGAAATGTACCAGATGAGCACATTTTTTCAGCCTTACTGTACTTCTATGCTGCTAATGTCTATATAAATTAGAAGAGATTTTCTTCCCAGAATGACTTCTATTAATTTGGATACAGCTCAAGAATCTTTGGAATTTAAATTCTTATCAGCTCCTCACTTCACAATAGGTTTTTTTATTATCATTACTGAGCTTTTTAAGAAAATGAGAATCCAATATTAATACTATGCCTAAATTGATGTTATTTGCACAACATTTTCCCTAGTTGCTTCAATAATAGGAATTTCATTATTTTAAGCAATTCCTGTGATTTTAAGGGACAGTATGTCAGTAAACCCATTGGTTTTGGTGATGGATAACTTTTTAGACTTTTTCATAGCTTGTAAGTGCTAACATGATTCACAAACTCAGTTTTCATTAATTAACTGCATGTTATGGCATGAGGTAGAGACAATGATGAATCAAGGCCTGATTAAGGTAAAAGAAAAATGTAGCATTCCTTCAGCCTATAATAATTCTACCAGTATTATACAGATCTGTTGCATTTTTATGCTTCAGTTAAGTCTATAACCAAGTCTATAACATGGAATTATACATAAGGTCTTTGTTCTTACTTAGCAGAATGACAATGATAGTAACACTTAAGGTCTGAAGCATTTTGAATTATTTCTGCTCATTCAATATCCCAAAATGTAAACACTTAATTAGAAAAAGCAAAATGGCATGTAATCAATTATTCTGTGATGCTAACAGATGGTCTAACTGCCTAGCTTGCTCATTCAGTTTGTTGTGTACGTGCTTTTTTTGGTTGAAAGGATGCAGCCAAGTAGCAGAGAGGAAGGTTCCCTGGTTATGATATTGTCACTGATTCCACTTTAAATAGGAGCAATTTTTCATAGAGGGGAAAGTTCTCCTTCCCTGAGAATTCACAACACAGCTCAGGAGAATGTCTGGAGTACAGTGTGAAACAGACAGATGCGTAAAATCCAAGAAGAAGAAAGCCTGCAAAATGGAAACAGCTGGGAGACTGCTGAAAGGAGCAGAGTAGTTGTTCAGCTAGTGAGTCACAGACACAAGAAACTTCATTTGGGACTCACAGGAAGGACATGGAAACTTTTTCCCTTTAAATCAAATAAAGTTACTGAAATGGAAAGAAATAATCAAGAGGATGACGTTTCCTCCAACAAACCATTGGAATGGGTAGAATTGCTTGTCAGATATTTTGTTTAATTTGTTCAATATCTTATTTTCTGTGTTTTGATAAATCCTAATTGCAGCATTTACAAACCTTGTGCTGTCTGTTGTCAAACTCATATGAAGAAAAAAGAGGTAGTAGGATGAAAATGCTCATCACAAGCTTGTGACTGATTCACAACCCCCTTACAAATGTATGCAAAATCGTCATTTATAGACTATTTGTCCAGTGCTTCTCAGGAAAGATGAAACTGAATGCCTCTTTACATGGAATTTTAAACAGTGCGTGAATGGGAAATATTTTCCTGTTCTGTAAAACTCTCTGGAAAATGAAGTAACTGCTTCTACACTTGAATAAAATAAAGGTCTTGGTTACAGTAAGAGAACTCTTTCAACTGTCCTTCAGTTGATTTGTCTGTAATCCAAACCATACAAAGAACGTTCAAACCCTTGCTCCCCTTAGTGCGTCCAGGATTCACACACTACTGTGAACACTGGCTTTGAGAGTAAAGTGTCTCCGGTTCAAAGTAAATAAAAATCCTCTGTTTGTTCTAACTTTAGTCACACTCCAAAAACTGATGAGTTTTTAAAGAATACTTTCTGTTGTTATATTTAAAAGGTAACATAGATGGATGAGGGAACATTAAAATGATTTTGTGGCAAGTGAGTGCACACACTTCAACAAACAGCAGTGACAAAACCTCTGCCAGTGAAAGAAAATGAGAGTTTTGTGGGACCAAAGTGGTACCAAATCAGTATTTTTTTTTTTTTTTCCTTCAGAAGAGTAATATTTTCCTTTATTTCTTCCAAACTAAAATTACCACAGGAAGTGTGCATTTATACTGGGCATATATACGATTCATTCATAAGAGTTGAAAGGTTCAGAGATAGCTCTCATGGCCTTTTGCATGACAGAGTTTGATATTATCTTTAATATTTTTATTTTTAACCATTAATGCATAAGTTCTTAATGCAGAAAGGTACCTATTTAGAGAAGGTGATTCAGCCCATGGATAATGGGTGGAGAATTTCAGAAACTTATTGTTAGACTTGAAAATATGGCAAAACTCCTCACAAAATTAGCATGGTCAAGATTCAGTGAAGCGATTAATTTCAAAGACTCAATTTGAAAAATGCAGTAAAGTTGTTTGGCATAACTTTGTAACCATTACTAGCATAAGAGATAAAGTTTCAGTCTGTAGAACTGCTTTCATTTTAAAATATTTTGATTTAAAGTAAAAATAAGTTTTTATATGTAATCTCTAAAGTGATAATTACAACCAAAAAAGCTGTTGTTCAAAAATAAGGTGTAAGTTTCCCAAAAGAGCTATAGTTCTTCAACGTGGCTTTTAAAAGTATGAGTTCTTATCTGAAATCACTTCCTATTAAGATTTGATTCAAATACATGACTGAATCCTTTTTGAAAGATTTTAAACAATTTGTGGTTCACATGGATGCAGATAGCAAATGCTTCTGATTTACTTTGATAATCTTGAGAAATATTAATATGACTTCAGAGAAGAATGATGAATTGGTGTATTTTCAGAACTTCTGGAGACTAACTGAACTGATGATTAGATAAAAGCTTTTGCCCCGTACAAAAAAATGCAGGTTAGATTTACATTTCTTTAATCTATTGCTTGAATGATGAGTATTTTGTATCTAAATTAAAGTCTTGGATCTAAATTTGTCTTTCTTTCTATTTTGTCCTTGATGCTAAAAATGGAGAAAATTAACATAAAGAATAATTTTAACAGGAAGTAATTAAAATACTTTTTAGTGTATTCATTTTCTCAGTAAATGTCTCAATTATGTGTTTTGAGATTTTTTAAATTTTATATCCTTTTATTAATATCTCTTACTTTTATTGTTGTAATTAATTTAACAAGAGATTTTGCAAATTTCTTTGAGATATGTTTGTGTTGAGCTCTCTCTTAAACAGATATATCCATCTGTTTCACTGCAAGATTTTTCCAGTGTTATTGTTTCATCAGATGATACAACTTCTTGTTTGCTAAGTAAATTATTTTTTCATTAAGGTATACATTATCTTGTCATTTTCACAGTATGTAACTGCTTTATTCCCTTTGTGAATACATTGCAATATGATGTAGAACTACTGAAATAAACATCTGAAAAAAACCCAACTTTTGACATTCTTCTCCACAGACCTGTTCTCACATTAAATTGTAGATTTTACACTATCACTCTGTGATGTTATCTATTTCTAATACACTCTGGCAGTAAAAAAAGTGCTGAAAAGAAAATTTAGGTTCCAAGCTTTGAAGTATCTGGAATATGTTAAAATGAACTCTCCAACTAAAAGTGCTGAAGCGAATCCTCCAAACCTTGGATTTCATAGTTTCTCTGACACTCAAAAAGATTATTGAAGGTATTGTTTCTGCCAGGGGAAATTTGGAAGTGTGAGTTTAATTTCAAAACCAGCAAATATAACTACCCCAGATTTGTGATAGCTAAAGTTCAAGGGGTTTTGGGTTTTGTTTCTTTTAATAACAGCAAATCATGAAGTTATATATGTTATGTTAGAATTCAGTATAGATTTTTTTTTCAATGCTTGTCATGCTTCCTAATATCTCCTTTACAAAAGAAAATTCTGTTCTGTCATAGAATACCAAGGTGGATTCTCATTCAAGAGAAAGATTATCAGAGGTGTATTTTATTTCTATAGTAGCATAACAAAGAAGTCATAATACCTCTAAAGTTTTATTTATCGTATTACCTTGTCTGGCTCTTCTGGTTAAAAAAAAAAAAAAATCAAATTTGTAAGTGTTTTTGACATAACATACTGTTTTCCTTTAATTTCTTCATTTATTTATTAATTTCTTTTGGTAAGATAAAACAAATATCCAATCTTGGTTTATCTTCAGTCTTAAAACTTGTTCACCTGTGTTCACACCTATGATATGCAGTTTTCAAATAAAACAGAGTAGTAAAGATTTTCTTTTTTAAGGTGAATATTACACAATCTCATTTAAGACATCTTAAATTTTCTGACTTTTCCACTTGAGTCTTGCTTTTTCTCTTCTACTCCAAGTCCCCCATAGCTAGCTGAGCTATACAAGGATTTAGGCTCCAGTCTGTACCCTTGAGGGTCATCAGTTTAGTCCTTGATACAGCCTGAAGCCTCTGCTGATTGGCAAATGCACAGGCACCCAAGGTGGCTGGGGTCTGCACTCAGTGCTTTGTTAACAGCTTGAACATCCTATTGGAACCAAAGCTTGGCTTTCCTTACCTCTGAGATGTGCTGTGGAGTGATACAAATTTGTATCTTCTCCTGTCATGGAACTCAGGCTAGAATGAGGATATAGCCAGATATGAGACTTGTAAAGTGCTCCTATTTCCCACACAAGCTAACCATACATCTTTGAAACTAGTACACTGCTGAAGGAATACAGTCAATAATGCTTTCCTAGGTCCTTTTCTGCTGTATTTTAACTTCTGAAGTGATAGCTATCATTGATCGCTCTTCTTGTAATACTATATAAAAAGAATGTATGAAGCAGAGTACTAATTTGGGTCAGATATTAATTATTTATCATTAAAATGTCAATAAAACTAACAGTATTTGAAAGAGGTGAAGGGTATTTCTGCTACAGTTTGCTGCTTTCTTATACCTGAATGCAATTCCTGCAGGAAATGATTGTATAAGTTGCATATCCACCAGTTATCCCTGGCAACACCTGATCCTTCATGTTTTAAGAAAATGTGAGTGGAAAAGAGCTTTTCCAAAAAGGAACAGTTAAGAGGAAATGAGATTCTGACAATAAGATTTTGCATATATTTTTAAATTACGAAACAGTTGCTTTGTAGTGATTTATCACTGTATTGTTAATAAAAAATAAAGCAATTGGAATTGATACCATAACTGAAAATTTTACAGACTCTAGAGACCTTTTTGAACAATTTAATATTTCAAATCAGATCTGTAGAAGTTACCAAGATAAACATAGTACCTATAAGGGATGTTTTCTCTTATCCATGTTAAACCGTGTTTTTACAGAAAAGGCAGAGTCAGATGAAGGTAAAAAAGGACTGGACATTTCAGAAGAGACAAATGAGCAGCGGAACAGGAATGAGTACATTGGAGAAACATTTGAGACACAGATTTTTTTTTTAAATATTCCTAAACCAGTAATACCATTAAAATTAATTATTCTATGATCATTATAATGCTGACTAGTTAAATTATGTCAGAAAATACTATTAAGAAGTCAAAAGTGCTTTTATTGTAGGAGTAAATATCTGCTTTTAGCAAGTGACTTACGACTAGATTCTAAAAATAATTTTAAAAAATCATGATTAAAGTTATGTTCTTTACAGTGAAACACTGGAACAGGGTGCCCAGAGAAATTTTGGATACCCTGTCCCTAGAAGTGCTCAAGGCCAGGTTGGATGGGGTTCTGAGCAACCTGGTCTAGTGGAAGGTTTCCCTGTCCGCAGTAGGGGGGAGAGAATTAGATAGTTTTAAAAGACTCTCTCAACTCAAAATATTCCATGCTTCTATAATTCCATGAAAAATAAACATAATGATTTTACAGAAATGCTTTTATGCTTTGTTTGGTTATTACTAAGTATTTATAGGATGGGTAGGTTTCAGAGCAGGAATGTTCAGTTTGTGTAATTTGGCGGGCTTCTAAAGGCATTTATCCAAATCATGCCAATCCTCACACCTATGCTATCTTGCCTCCTTTATATTTCCTCCTGCCCACTGTAATACTGCCAAATCCCCTACTTTACACTGTTATTTTAGTTCTTGATAGAATAGTGCCACTCAATACTGCTTAAGAGGCCAAAAGTAATTGTATTTACTAAGTAAAAAGTACTGAGGTTCCAGTACTTTAGATAATTTATCTAAAAATTACTCTATGTCCATACATCTTAGATATTGTGCTTATCTCTCCTTCTTTTGATTGATCCCTCTCTGAAAATTTGAATTAGGGTGGCAATCCATTAACTCAATGGTAGGATGATCAGAGTCCCATACCCTTTAGGGTGGTAACCCTAATAATATATGAAATTATGTTTTTGATCTAGGAATAGATTCAGACTTACCATTTAGGATCTAAACAGTTATTAAAATATCCAAAATGCAGATACCTAGAATAGACTCACACCCCTCTACCCAGTCAGTAAAGAGCAATGTGTGACTGCAGGCAAAGAGAGGCTGTGACAGAGATGGACAAGAGAAACTAATTTTGTTAGAAATAGTCATGTAGACAGCATTGTGGGGACTAAAATTTAATCGTTGTAGAAAACCTCATTGCAAGATTTTAAAGGATAGAGAGGTGGTTTTGGGTTTTTTTGTTTTTTTGTTTTTTTTTTTTTTAAACAAACTGATTTCACTTTTCACATTTTCACAGTCAAATGCACAAACTCACAAACGTCACTATAGGTGTGTCTGTTCAGCAGGCAGCCTGGTAAATTTTTAACTGCTCTAGAATGCCAAACATGCATGAGAAATTATAATAGAAAAATAAAATAAAATAAATAAATTCATTCTTGAAGAATACGAGGGGAGAATGATCATATTCAAACTGATAAACAGTTGATACTTCTGTGCTTAAAATCAAACATTATCAGTATTTCTCTTTAAAAGGAAAAGGAAAAAACAAATTATGAGGTGAGCATATTTATAATCCTCAAAGAATCCAGACCCAGCTCTACCGTGAGATAAATAAATTTTTCAAGTAGAATAAGAAATCTGCCCTCATTAGCTTGTTCGATGTAGTTGTATACGGCAGTAAAGTGTATAATTTAAGTAAAAGTCTGTTCCTGGCAAATTGACAAAATAATTTAGAAGTTGTCTTTGTAATTATCTCAGCCATGGTAAGCAGAAATAACACCATGTAGTAGTTAGGGGATAAGAACAGTATATCAGACCTTCAAAAATCTGTACTAATAATGAGTATTATCAATTTCAAGGAACAGATACAAAAAACCCCACAGCTATTAAATTATCTGTCCCAAAAGATTCAGACAAAGCTTCCAGATGATCACCTGCTTTGTGCATGTTCTGAAATTACCACATATGGGTTCTTGTAAATAGGTGGGTGAAAGAAGCTAAAATACATGATCCCTTTGATGTCGAAATGGAGAAAAATATAATTTTTTTTTACACAAATAAACCATTCAATTTAAAGTAATATTAAAAGGGTGAATGAGTCACTACTTAATCTTTAAAAAATTAAATAAGGATCTGGATAAGATTATACTTTATTTCCTTCACTCTACTTTTTTTAATGGTTAAAAGCAGGTTGCCCTGGAGTTTTACTGTGTCTGGACAATTTTTTTCAAATTGACACATACCTCCTACTTGTTTTCACAAAGACTAACAGTGTCCAGTGAGGTTTCACAACATTGCCATCATGATTTATTTCCTGCCAGTCCTGCTCTGTATAAATGGCTGTGTTTAAAAACAACAAAAAACTCAACAAAACCAGAAAAGCAAGGACTAAGATTATGTCTCAGAAATTACACATATGAACAATTTCATTGATTTCCTGGATTTAGGACTCTGCAGTTATTACAGGAGACTATCATCATAGAGTGTTTGAAAAAGATAGGGAAAGGCAATTCATGACAAAAGCAGATATTGATCAACCTGACATGAAAAGGTGAAAAACATGTGAAAGCATCTGGTGTGAAAGATTTTCCCTTCATCAGCATCTCTATTTAACTAAAGGTAGACTGATATGAATCAAGGCTTAAGACGTGGGAAAAAAGAAATAGGAAGAGTGAATCATCTCTTTTCACCTGCAAATACTAGAAGAACTTCTATTTGAGTGCAACATATTTTGTGTGTTTAGTATTGAAGTCCTAAACAGGGTAAAAAACATGATCTTAGATTTTTTATGGTCTTGGGTCAGTTTTTAATCCACTTTTGTATTGTTATTTCTAATTCTATGTATAGAAGAGATTTATAAACCAAAGAAATTAATAAATTTTTTAATGTATACTTATATAAAAGAGCCTCATTACAAAATATTAATTCGGACATTTCTCACAACAGTGAGATTAGTAAAATTTTGTCATTGTTATTTACAGAAATGGATGGGTGGCACTTAACACATAGAGCTTGCATTATGAATTCCTCAAGTTTTCTAATATCCAATATTTCTTCTTCACTTTCAGGAGAGATGATACTTTATCTTAGCTTAAACAGTGCATATGTTGTATCTTTGATATACTGAGTTTATCTCGCTGTTTTCCACTCCAGGTGTCTGTTACTGCATGAGTGGTCACTTGTAATTGACTCATGTGTTCCTTCTGAAGAGAGTTTCTTCCTGACAGTATTTTCTCCCTGCCTAATGTTCCACTCTGTTGCTTATTAAATTACATCTTTTTTTTTCCCAATGTATCCTTTCTTTTCTTTTTTTTCTTTTTTTTTTTTTTTCCCAGTAATTTCAGTCATTTTTCAGTATCTGATTCTAGTTTGGCATTAAAAGGTTATGCATGATATAGAGTTAAAAATATATTTTCTTGTATTGGCTTGAGCAGTGTCTAAATAACCCTTTATTTATCTAGGAATGGAATGTCAATTCTAAATATCTCTGCTTACTGCAGCAGAAATTTTATCTAATATTTGATGCTCAAAGTACAAAAATACATGAAATAGCTTCTAAGTGGAGTAAACTATGTTTAACTATTTTTCCTAAAAAGATTGATGAATAATTTAAGGATGCCTGGGGGAAGGTCCAATTTGTTCTTTGGTAATTTGCTCATGTTTTTCTGACTTTTTGAATCACAAAGTGAATTATTAAATTAAATATGAGCTGGTTCAATGTTACAGGGGATTTTATGTTTCTACTATCCACTAGTGATATGTGAAACTTGACTGATATCCTTAAATGGCTTCCTTGGCTGATATCCCAAAATGTGGCTTTATCATCAAAGTTCAGTAAACATTCTACAAGAGGGAACAAACTGTAGATCCTTTGATACTTGATAGCATAAAACAAACACAAGTGCTTGCTATGTGCACATGAGCTTGCTTTAGGAGGCTCAGAGAAACCTCCCTGGAGACTCCAAAGATGGTTAAAGCTCTAGGAAAGGATCTTCCAGCCTGCCACTTCAGCATCCTGCATATGGGTCACAGCAGGTGAAAACAAGCTCTGTGTCTGTGCACAACAATCACTTGCACCAGCAGTGTAAAACTAAAAGAAATCTGTAACTGGTAAAGGCATTTGTTACTTTGAAGAGTAAATGGTGTTGCAGCATAAAAGTTTGCTGATACAAAAGCCATTTTTCACATTTTATTTTAATACTGTTGAAATTTCATCTTTATCAAACATCCATTATCCAATATAATTTTTAGAGTCCTGAATTTCCAAAAAATAAATATCAAGTGTTTCCTCTTTGGCACTTAGAAAAGTTTTTCAATATCTAAGGATTGCCTATGCCTCTGCATAGTGTAAATAATTCCACACAATCTTTCATTTTGGGCTCTGATAATATTCACTTCAAAGAATATTGACTCTTATCTATCATTAGAAGGAAGAAATCTCCTTAAATAAAGGATAATATTTTCCCCACACTGTAGTTGTTTTGCCTTGATGAATTGACCAGTGCGCTTATTCAAACCAAGGAAAGGGAAGCGGTATTAGGTTTAGCTAGGAATTAAAATTACATTAAAAATGTGGAAATGTTTCTTTAACTCAGAAGAAAAAAAAAGAAAAATAATTAAGAAAGGTATTCTTAAATTTGCTGACTGTAAAGATTAAAAAATAGTATTTTGGGCCATAGAACTAAAGATTTCCTGAAAACATATTTCCTGTAACTCTTTACTGCTACCCTCCAACATTTTCTGTTCACCTTTTTTTTCCCTCCATGGTTTACAAGTAGAGATTAAGTCAGAATATATCTCTTCTGGGTGTTGGCTTTCTTACTTTGCCTCTTACATTTCAATCTAATTTCTACAAATTCTAGGTTTTAAAAAATATCTATTTTTTAGATATTTTAATCACAGATTTTGTTTTTGCTCTATGGTTCGTTTGCTGGATTCTAAATTTAAGAGAGCAAAAAGATGAGTCTGATACACATTTGTGCTCTCACACACAAAGATGGAAGATTTATTCAAAAAGACATGTTGACTGAGTCAGCACCAAACCTCAGAAGAACACCACCATTTTAATTGAAATACTGTTCCTAAACAGTATTTCCAAGAGGTTTCACTTAATCTTTTTACTTAAACAATAATGTTAATATTTATTTCTAATTCTTACGAGTCACACTCAAGGTCTTCCTGTAGAGTTTGCTTTTTTTTTTTTTTTTTTTTTTTTTTTTTTTTTTTTTTGGTAAATGTGTGTATCAGATTCAGAAGAGTGATAGTTTGTCCTGTCTTTTACCTTTTTTTTTTTATGTATCTGTCTCTAAGTCTACATGTGTTATAGTTTCGTAAGTTTTTATAAGTTATAGAAGCCTGAAAATGACTTTTGTTTTTGTCAGACTTCTTCAAAATGTTTTCATTTTATTTGTTGTTATTGCAGTCAGATATGCATGATGTTACCTGATTTCACTCCCTCTTTCAAGTTTCATTGATTAAAAGAGCAGTTTTTTAAAAAAATACCTTGACTCTTTGATTGAACATAGCAGTATGGAGCCATAATAAATGTTGACTCTCAGTACAGTATGAAACAAAGATGTCTATGCATATTTCAATTAAATAGAAGCCCTAAAAGTCACAAAATCTCTCTGTCAGCAGTGTGGTAATACAGTAACAGAATTAAGTTTTCAAATGCCGTTGTGCAGCACCAAGATTCTCTGGCTGGCTGAGGGCTCTGCAGTTACAAAAGCAGTAAGTCGCTGATCAGTCTCATATACAGGTAGATGGAAACTTGCTACTGATGGTTTTTGTGCATTTTGCACCCAGAAAGATGTCTGTTGGTGGTAGCATAGACTCAGTATGCATTATTTTAATAAATAACTAGGTGATTTCTCACAGGAATGCTAAATAGATTTAGGAAACACATATAAAGATGATTTACAACAGAAGATGCATATCAATTCCTCAAGCATGTTAAGAAATGATGAGTGAGAGATGAGTGAGAGCCTCAAGTGTTCACTTTCTCAGCTCCCGTTGGAAAACAGTGTCTTTTTCCTTTATACCCATCATATGGTTCATAGAACAAAATAAGAATTTCAGAAATGCTTATTTCAGAAAACTGAATGTTTCCGTTTCAGTGTATGTCTAGGAGAAACAAAAGAGATATTTTATTTGGCAAGTTATTTCTTTGTGTATTCTTCTGTGACTCATATCTGTGACCTCTGAATGTGTAGGGAAAAAAAAAGAATAATATTATTTTCCTTCCATATATTTCTTTTCTTTCAACTTATCTTACTAGTTTGGATGCTGCCTGGGGTGTCTGATGCCCACTGATGACCACATATTTTCATTTTGTTTGCTATTAGCAAATTTTTCCACAAGTCTTGGCTAACCTTCTGTTGGTCTATACCCACTGAGTATTTCTCTTTGGTTTCGATCCAAACACCCTGAGGAAAATGGGATTCCTTCAGAGAAGGCAGTGCATTATTTCACGCTTGATTTAAACATCATGACCTCTCTAGCTTTCAAAATTTTTCATCTGCACAGTACAAATTTACCCAGGGTTCTGTCTTTAATTGTTAGCACCCTCTCATGTTAAGGAACTACCTAAAATTCTGCAGCTTGTCACCTGGACCAGGTGACCACACTATTACTCCCATATACCTCACCTTAAGCATTTTTGTTTTATTAATTGAAAAAATAATAGGCAGTGCAGAAGATGAATTAATTTGTGGTAGATAGCCTCAGAAAGAAAAGGATGAATTGGCATTATTCATACAAGAATAAAATTAGTATTTTTGTTTGTTTAATCTAGTATGAGTACAAAAAATATTCACAAATGGCAAGAGGTCTTTGGTACCCACTGCATCACAAAAGAGTAGGCAAAGTATTGATGAATATTTGTCTATCTTCTATGTTTGAACTAGAAATACCCAAAAGAGCTAGGCATATATATATAATGGAAATGCAAGTTTTTAGTGGCTTCCTTTGAGTGCTCATCTCTTAATTTTCCAATATTACTTTAATGTCTCCCAAAAGAAATGAATGGTTAAGGGCATACTCTTTCAGCAGGGACAAAGTTATTTTGTACTATTGGATTTTGTAAATGGTCAGAGGCAATTATCCAGTTCAGGTCCCATTTTGCATATGAAATTTTCCCTTTCCTCTAGTGATCAGAGCTACTTGACTTCTTTATATTACTCATATCCCACTTCATTGTAAAAGTGCATGCTCTTCTTGAAATACCTGATATATTAACTATATAACACTATAGTAGATTCCTTTAAGAAGTGGAACCTCTGCATAGCAAAGTTAAATGAAAAAAAAATCCCTATGTGAAGTGTAACTTGTACAGTGGTTACTTTAGTAATTTAACTGTTCTTTAATGGTAATGACATCAAATATATTGTAAACCTTCCTATTAATGATAGCATTATGAGATACCAAGCCCATCAGTTTATATTTCCACATACTTATATCTAGAAAGAAACATGGTTTTAATGTCATGATCCCTCTCTGAGTCCTCTAACCTTTGTGGTGCACATCTGTGATCTCTTAAATTGAATGTAACATTAATTTCTTACCAGGTCTTTTAAAGACTCTTCTCCAGCTAGCTCTGCAAATAAAAGACATCTAGCTGTTTTAATTTTCTCTTCTGACAGCAAAAGACATAGCTGCATGATTAAAATGCCAGATATCTTTATAACTGTTATCAATTACATTAATTAATAGAAAATAGCAGTCGAATTTGCATGGGGAAAAAGTATTACTCTAAATCTTAGTTAATTCACAGTTGTCTGCAGGATGCCATTTCTCCCACAGCCCTCTTATTTTTTACACTTATGTGTATTCATTATTAATAAATACTTCCCTAACAAGTATGATGTATACTTGCTGTTTGTATCAATACAAAGTATGGTCCTATTGGGGTTGTATTTCTAAAGTTAAGAAAAGGAAATTTCTTGCATAAAACGAAAAGGACTTATTAAGAACCTAAATTATGTAACAGCAAGCAGTCTCTATGACAATTATATATTTTTTAATTAACTTAGACTATAGACTGTGGGTTTATAGTGCAATATATTTTTTGAGTCAGACCTTTCCCTAAAATTAGTTTCTCCTCTATTCATAGCTTCTGAGTGGAAGTTCAGGCCTTATATTAAATGTGCTGCTCTCAAAGTGAGCTCTGTTTGTGCGACGTGCAGAAGAAACGAGTCACAGTTTCATGGCTTGACAGCCTGACATGAAGTGGAGTGGAAAAGCAGATCTCAGGGATGATAGGACAAAAAGTTTCAGACTTTGTATTTGGCTGAGGTTTCAAGGGTATCTTTACAATTTCCGCTGTTGGGCCATAATCCTATTTATGTTCATGAAGCTGCTTCCCCCCTGTGAAAACATTACGCCTTGCTGGAAAGGTGTATTCAGTAAGGATTCAAAAACTGTCCCTGTAGGAACAGTGACTTATTTTGCCTGACATTGGGCATAAGGATGTCTTACATCAGTTCTGAGAATGTAGGTTTCTATCGACTTGTATGGGTTTTATAACCACAATCTTCCCCTGGCTCTAGAACTTAGCCATTTTGGTTCCTTCGGCCTCTTATACCTCAGCCAAATGATCTTTTGGTCTGCAGCCTGGAGGTCTCCAAGAGCTCCTGGAATCTTCTTGAGTTTGTCATTTTCTCCATACATGAAGCATATGCTCCATCCATAAGCACAAATCTTGCAAGGATTTTTGAACTCTCTACTATAAAATAAATCCTCCCATTTGTTTAATTCTGTACCATAAGAGTTTGCAAATGTCTGTATAAATTATGGTGGTGACATAATTCTGCAGAAACTGTACTAACCCTTTTGTTTTATTCATTTTTTTCTTGATTTTGGTCTTTTCCTGATGATATTTGGAGTTCACTTTATCATGGCTTTTTTTTTTTTTTTAATTTATTTAATGAGCAGTCATTATATATGTATATATGCATGTATTGACAGATATCTAGCTATTTTAGGTGTAGTTTACTAGGCAGTTTAGGAAGAACACAGTGATTTTTCAAAATTCTTAATTAAAAATCCAGATCTTTATAAGAATCCTCAAATAAATATTGACATACTTTTATTTTCTAGCCGCACATTGTCTTTAGGAAAGCTCCAAAGAAGTGTTTGAGAGAAGGGTACCTGAAGGAAAAAAAACAACCAAAAATACAAATCCTTTCTCCAAAGCATTCTGTATCTAGAAGTGGAGTTCTTTTCATCTTTAATACCTCTACATTTCACGGAATAGATGTTTGTTGCAGATCAAAGCCACAAATTGACAAGGATTAGAAAGAAAACCTAGGACTCTAGCAAGGCTCCTTTCTTCTAGTTTCCATGCCACTGCTGCAATAAGTTACAATAAACGTATTTTCTTCCTTTTTCTTACAGAGGAGAGTGCATGATGCTGCCACACTTCCCCTGTTTACCTGTACTTAAGACAGAAATCAGAGCCTCTCTGAGGGCCTTCTGACAGTACTGAAGAAGCAAAATGCTGTAAAGAGCTTGCCAAGGAGACAGTTTTAAGGAAAGTTAGTACTTTCAAGGGAAATTTTGAGGTAGACAGTAATTTCTAAAATTTTAAATATATTGAATATCTTTTATAGTTAGAATTCAAGGAGAAGGTTTAAAAAATGGTTTTATTTTGTAAAAACCAAGCCAGGCATCTGCAGGTTAATGTATTTGCACAATATTTTATCATAATTGTATTTACCTTAAAAAGATAATCTGTTTTTTGGAGCACACACTCTCTTCAGGAGATTTTAAATGCCAAGGAAATTTAGACCAATGGGGTCCAAGTGACCTCAGAAATACATTGACTCTGCTGCATTTGAAAGGTGTTTGGAATAATACATTAGAGTAATGGATAAGCAACTTAATTTCAAACTTTGTCGCCTAATGATTGTAAAAAGATTTTTAATTTCCTCTGTAAGTGTATACTCACACTATAAAATAATGAAGTTGTAATTTTAAATTTTGATTGTTGAAGTCTGACTCACGTGATTTTATAATGTAGAATATCACAACAAATTAAAGTATATTGGAAGACTAAGAAGATATTATATATATATATATGTGTGTGTATGTGTGTATGTGTGTATGTATGTATAAATATCTCAAAGAAACAAAATCAATATCAGAGAGTTTTAAACTGTGATCACAATTTCTCTTCTGTCTTCCTGTTTTATAACCCAATGTATCATAATGTTCTTGAAGGCACACTACAAAAGTGTGGCTATTGGGCTGTTTATATTGGCTTATTCTCTGAGTAGATTACAGTGCCCATTCAGTCAAGTAAGACTGCATTGTACTTTGCTTTTAAGAAAGTGCTCCAAATAGTTACAAGTAGTTTTATGTTTCTTTCCTTATTTTCTTCCTATAAGCCCTTAATTATGAGTAAGTAAAAGTATGTGTTACCTTCTCAACTGTTAGCTATTAATTTAAAAAAGTTAGACTTTCTTTTTAAAAAATAATTTTAAAATATTTTTAAATTAAAAAATAATAAAATAATACAAAAAATAATGCAAAATAATCTATAGCTATCAGTATTCTGGGTATCTTCTGAAAATAAGTCAGTCAATAAATCAGTTCCACTGTCTGAGTCATTGTTTTGCTAATGGGGTATTCTTTTTTTATGTTGAAGCAATGAAGGCACAACTTTTTTCATGTGTGTGGAATTCTGGTATATGAGTGATCTGCCAAATAAAAGTTTGGTGAAATTAATTTTGTATCAAAGTTTGTATGCTGGATTTTTAAATCCATTAAAAAAAGACGAAGAGAGGCTAGACAATCTTTAGGGGGAAAGTCTTCTCTTGTATACCAAGAAATGCTTCAATCTTCTGTGAAATTTGCATTACTGAAAATCAGACTGTTTTGTTATTAAATTTGACTGTGAAAGTCTGATTTTAACTACTTCCTAAAATAGCTGTATATGCAGTTGTTGGCTTTTTATTTTATTTTGTTTTTAGTTCTAAAATACCTTCTGAGGCTTGTAATAAATAGCAAAGAACAGCAAAATAGCGTGCCTTGATTTTACAATTGATACCTTTAATTAACTTCAGTTAAGCAACCTGGTTAGACTTAGAACCACTCATTCAAATGGTTTCTAGTAATATTTCCAACAGAAAGAGAAAACTCGAAAAGCATCAGCATTCTGCTTTGGTTTTTTTTCTTCTTACTAAGATTAGGGGCATCTACTACACTTTTTATAAAAGTTCAAGGAGCAGCTACATCAAGAAATATTGAATCTGAGTAGCTAGAGCAGAAACAATTCAGTTCAACCTTAAAATAAATTCTCTAGGTAACTGGAAACATTTCTGTCACTAGAAAATCTATATAGTAAATAGCATTTTGTTTTATATCTGTGATGTCATAGGCACTTTCTGGGCCAACTGAATCAAAGTTCTGAAAGGGACCAAAGAACAGTATTTTAAATTAATAAGTTCAGAGCTATTAGAAACTGGAAGGAAAAGTTAATTCAATGCCAATTAAGGGTAATTATTCAGTGATTAATCTGTAATGAAAAAAGCATTATTCTTAACCTTGTGTTTGACTCATTTGATAGCAGTGCAGCTAATATGTGACTTTAAAAATGGGAGAATATTTAGCAAGAATTATCAGTCGTTTCCTTGGAAAACTGTAAATATAATTTTGGTTTTATTGAAATTAATTTCAAAACTCATGGTGGAACTTACTAGGATGAATGTTTCATATGCAACACTTAAATGATTCAGAGATGCAAAAGTTGTTACTGGAAATGGGTGACATACATCCTGGAAAACGTTTTAGAATCAAAAATCTTTTGAACTTCTACAACCGAATGAGCAGATTCTTACAGATGCTTCTTGACATATAACTTAAAACGTCTTGACATCAACTCTGTTCAGCACAAAGATAAGAGCAAAAGAACAACGTAATAAAAATTAGCTGTTTTCCTCTCTTTGGATGAGGAACATTAGTCTGATGGGAGAAATGGCAGCCACTGCTGCTAGTGAAAGGAACTCTCAGGTTCCTTTCCATACATTTATGCTCCCTATTTCATCTCTAGAAAAGGAATCAAGGAGTCCCAAGAATTCAAAGCAGCTTATCAAGGCTGCTAATCATCAGTTGCACAGTAAACTGCTTTGACTTTAGTAGACATTGCTGCCAGAATGCCCACCATATCCACTAATCACTTGGCTGCTATAGCTGAAAAGACAGAACAAAAAAGTACAATTTCAGCACTTTCAGGTGTGGCAGCTTAGTGATTCTTTTGCGTACTTGTCTCCCTTGTCCCATGTACCTTTTTTCATTTGGAAACAATTTCACCATACAGCATATAGATGGGTGTAGTGATTGTGCTCTGTTGTATTTTTTATATGAGCATAATTCTTGTCAGATAATTTTTTAATTCTTAAGTCCTGCATAATTTTCAGTACACCTTATATATCTTCCTCCTAATCTATCTTTGTGCCTTTAGTTTTTAAATTTTACCTACTGAAAAACCAACTTTGACTATTCCAAGATTTTTTCTTACTTTGTGAAATGTTTTGTAGCAGAATATTCTTTTAGGAGATGAAAAAAATAAATTGCTTTCTACTGTGCAGTACCATGTCAATACAACAGCTTTGTAGCTCTTAGATCAAGGTTCTCTGTATACTGTCCCATCAAGTCTTATAAATTTTTTTTTTCCTAAGATACAAAAATAGTCAGTGATGTTCAGCCAAGGTTATTCCAGTGCTTGCAGAGAATATAATGGTTCTCTGGACTGTTTCAGTCAATACACTTGGCTGTCTGAATACTCTCCAATAATACCATCAATCTGTTTATTTGTTCTGCATATTGTGGAGGAAAAAGTCCTTCACTTTTAATGAATTTACTTATTAAAATAATTCAATACTCCAATGTCCTTCATAAAAGGTGTAAAGCTTTTTCTTTCCTCCTGAAGCTTTAAATCACTATTTTTCTTTTCCTTCAAAACTGCCAACAACCATCAGTTAATCACAAACAGACCAGCAATGATGAATTAAGCATGAAGCTTCTTTCTTTGCCTCTGGCCATCCCTCAAGTATCAACCTTTTGAGGACTAGTAGCTTCATACCCTCATGTTTCTTGAACTGAATCTTGGAACTGTATGCTTTCAGTCAGTTTGCATATGTCATGTATTTCAATTTGGGACCCTCAGCGTGGCAACAGAATGGATTTTTAAACTGCCATAGCTTAATAAAATTATTTTCTGAAAATATTATTTTAAGGACATGAAGAGCTGTTGATCAGAAAGAACTCATCAATATTTCATATTGAGCTAATAAAGTTCTATTTTTTTTAAGGCCTTCCCCAGTGCATTAAAGTTTGTCTACAAGAAAGGAGGTTAATTTGATTAGTAACAACCTCAGTTAGATACTGACTAACTTAATGATAAAATCTCTGTTTTGGTTCCTGATGTGTAAAAAAACTTGAATTTAAGGAATTACCTGCAGACTTTTTTCCTGTTGTTCTTTTGCTGAGGCAAGTGTAAACATGACTCTTCAGTTGTAATTAAAATGTTATTGCTTCTTGAATATTTATTTTAAAAGTACTTATATGGTGTACACTATGTGTACTCTATGCCTTGACAATTTTTTTCTGAAGTACCTGCTGTAATTAGGTTTAGGAACTTTATAATTACTTTGATCTTTGGCTAATATGAATATAAATTAACATAAATTAATATTCACCAAGCAATTTGCACATTGTCTTTTTCTTTTTAGTAACTGACTTTATTTTAGTTCCAACACTGCTTTTCCCTCACATTTAAATTGGAACAGAACAACAATGTAGAGAAAAAAGCTATGAAGTGCTGTTTATTTTTTCTCATATTTATAGAGTTTTATCTGGATTGAATACAGAAAGGGTACTGGTGGTAAATATGTGATATATGGCATTTACCTGTTTTGTTTTGTGTTGTTTTGTTTTAATTTAGGTGAATTTCTTAAATTCACCTAAATTGAAACAAAACACCTTGACATTTTTTCTAGTTAGGTAAAAAAAAGAGAAAATTGAGAATACAATTTTCAAATATTGAATAACTTTGTAAAATGAGGGAAGAGTTGATTTTATATTATTGTGCATGTAGTCTAACTGGCTAACAGGAGACAGAAGTGCATAAATCTACACTTATGAACTGTATAGCAGTCAGTAGACTTGACTTTCATCTCAACTTTACATGCTTGCCTAATTCTTAACCTGTCATTAAGAAATCAAATGAAAAAGTGAGTAAATTTGCTTAAAGGAAAGGTAATAAAAAAGAAAACTTCACATCAAAGAACAAATTTTGCAATAGTCTTTACGCTGTACTATGTGGTGACAAAATAAGACGTCTCTTTTCTGCCAAGATTTGTTAATCATATTCCACTGTAATCACACTAATGAGGCACTCCTCTCAGTTGGAATGAAATTGTCTTTTTGCATTAAAAAAGAGTAACTCTGATGTACATTAAAAAATCATTTATATGGTTATTTGAAGTACTGAATCCACATTAAGTCGCCTCAGGACCATACTACGTTATAGGGAGGGTATAAACATTAAACAGCCTACTTTCTACAAGGTTTATGTAAAAAAGACCTTATTAGTTTGGGTTTTTTAAATTGTTATTTCTATCATGGGCAAACAAAAAGACAAAGGAAGTCATACAGATTTGCAGATTTTGTGGCCATGGTTTTTGGGTTTACATAGAGTATAAGCCTCTTCATGATCCTTCAACCTCTGGACAAAATGGAGAAAAAAACCCAAAAATCTGCCCCTGTGTATTTCAGTCAAGTAATTGTTATAGATGTTGTTGTGTGTACATTTGTATATGTATATATATGTGTGTATATATATATATCTGTGCGCACACACACACACATATATATATATATAAAATGGATCAATAGGAGTTACATAATCACTTATGAACTCTTTGGATAGATTTCCTTCAGTTACTTCTACTTTTTTTTTTTTTTTTTGATCTCCCAAACAAATGAGTAACATCTCAAGGGCAAAATCCAGCCTGATGCAAGGATCTAGAGATTGTGCACAGAGAAACAACATTCTATTATGTATTTTTACTTTTGATTGTATCCTTAGGTAATGTCCTTTTAAGAAGCGTGAATCAACTATTCAGAAGGTTGGTGTGACTTAGAAATATTTTCGACAAGCTTTAGAATCCTGTGAGCTAAAGCTGAGTCATTCCACGAGTTGTTGATTTAACATTATAATTATATTTTATGTTTTGAAAATAAATATTCTCTGTAAGTGGGAAAGTTGACTATAGATATTTTGAGTTACTGTTGATACTTGCCATTATACTTGTTAACTGACATAATTTTTGATATATTCCCATTTGAAAATGTCGAAGAAGTGTTACAAATTTATGTCATCTTGATATTCCAATATTTCATATGAGATGTAGGTATTATTTTTCTTCTCTTATTATACTTTTAATATATTTGAGACTTGGTTTCCAGTTTTACCCTTTGTTATGATAATATAATTTTAATTCTTTCTTCCTCATTGCCTGTGAATAGGAGAATTGCATATAAATTCAGTATTTATTAAGAGAAGAAAAAAATATTTCAAACTGCAATTAGGTGACGCATCCTTCATTCTTTTACAAGATTTAGAAATATGTCAAGTTCTATCTATAACAGTCATATAATCTAGGATCGTAAAAGTACTGAAAGACGATGCATCAAGAACAGATTCTGATACTCATAAACTTCTATTCGACTTTCTTGAATTAACTGGAAAATATAGAAAAATGCGGAAATTTAAAAAAAAAAAAAAAGTAAAATTTTGAGATAGAGCTCAGCAGACCAAAAAACCAATGAAAACCTTTTTCTCTGGCAGTTGTCAAGTGTCGTATATGAAAGGTTTTTATTATGATTATGGGATCTTTCATTGAGGAGCTCTAAGAGACTTGCCCAGTCTTCTTGATAGGAGTCTTGCCATTGATTGTAGTGAAAGGTGGATTCAATTCTAGGTCAGTTTTGGACCTTGGTCTTTGCAGTGGCTTTCACGCCTAATGGAGAAGGACAGATAAGGCTTACCAAATCACATTCTTTTCGTACTCCAGAGAAAAAAATATACAGTATCCAGTACACATTTGACACCTGTCATTTCAGTGTGATGAATTTCTGGCTTAAATACTCAATTAAAGTACAATGTACCAACTCTGAGAGTATTAAGAACTATAGGGTAATGGGGGTTTTTTGTGAGGATAAATAATGTGTATCATGGGAGAGCTAGCAAGTGCACAAAGTATCAGTGTCAGTTATTCCAGTAGTGCTTCTCCTCTGCTATGTAAGAGAAAGTATAGCTTGATGGGGAGATCACACTTAACAAATTCTTAATAGTCCAGAGAAGATGTTTTGGCTAAGAGGCAGGAAGTACATATAGTGCAGATCTGAATTTCACCAACCCTCTCCACGCTAAACCCAAAACCATCATTCTCTTACCCTCCCCTCTCCCCTTGCTCCCCTCCAAAAAATACTTTTCATTTTCTCCTAGTGTGCTTATGGAGGCTTCAGTTGTACTCTTATTTCTGTTGGGAAAGTTTTACTTAGAAAATGTATTTTACTGAACACTGTACATACAGCACGGATCCATTTAGTTTTCCATAACAGATGGTTTGATTTTTGTCCATTTTCTTCTCTGCATTTGCTCTTTTCAGTATTATGGTACTTAATACCTACTCTCCAGATCTTTACATTGAAACTTATAGGCTCTAAGTTATAATAGGTAATACTCAAGAATAAGTTTATTAATTCAGTTCCAAATCATAAATGCTGTCCACATGTAACTGTTCAACTGATTTAGAGTGAAATGCTCCTCATCTGCAATATTACAAAAAAAATAGAAAATCATAAAGCAGTAAATTGGATATTAACTACCATCTTATTTTAATACTGTTTACTGAATATCTTTCTAAATAACTCATCTGTTGAAGAATTCTTAACTCAGTTGCATTGGAAGATATTAGCACACTTTTCTCATGGTTTTATATCATCCAGTACTGTATTTTTCTGATGTGATAGCACAAAGTCTGAACTTACCTATACTGAGTAGGGTTTTACCCTATGAATTTTTTTTCAAAATTATCTTCATACACATTTACATATAAGAAACCCCAAAACTTAAAGCCAAATAAAATATTTCAATGCATTTTACATTGTAAAATGTCAACAAGTTAATTTTCTTGCAGTGGGAAAATTAGAAATATTTGTATTTGTAATTTCATTTCCTGTCTTGCCTTACTTTCTTCCCTCCAAAAGTAATTTTTTTCTTGTTTTTGCTGTTAGACAGGACTAAACACACACCCACCCCCCCACACCCACACATGGAAATTAGAAAGAATGTTACATTGATATGAATACTTAAAATGTATCTTTGGCAAGAGTATGTTCTTTGGCTTCTAATGTAAAAAGAAAAAAAAAAGGTTAAAAAAGTAGAGGATGCTAGGGAAGATGAAACACTGGGCTTATGAAAATCAGACAGAAATTCCCAATAATTTCCATGGAAATAGGAATTATATCCAGTTCCACACAATTTTTGTGAGGTTCTTTGTGGTTTGGGGTGTTTTTTTTAATTTTTTGGGTTTTTTTTTTAATAATTGCAATTTACTGGCCTATATAGATCATATTTTGAGTATCTTTATTAAAAAATTATACCTAGATAATATTTTGAACATTATATGTAGTGGAAATTTTGTATTATTTTGTTTCCTTGATTCATCCTGTCTTTTTTACAAATTGTGAGTGCAGCAGTGATTTATAAGAAACACTGTGAAGTGGCATGGGCAGATATCATCGGTATTCACTGTCAGGCAAGTGGCAAAGAACCCTGAATTTCTGCAGTGAACATCTCCATTATGTACTTCCTCCTCTTTGAATTTATTTTCATAAGTTCCCTTGAGAGTAATCATTTCATAAAGTAACATTCCCGCCCTTAAATCCTGGTAGGGGGCAAAATTGCTGCTAATTATTTTAATTGCATGTTTCAATCCATTCTGGAGCACCAGGAATTAATCTTATATGAAATGTGATCTGCAGACAGGTCCCCTAGCTTGTTAATTTGCTGTTAAACTAAATCAGTATTTTGTTTTACTCTTGATGCTTGAATAGATTCATTCCATTCTTGGCTTCACTTAGAGTTTGTTTGAACTGTGTCCTACTAATCTGTCAGACTGAAAAATCAATTGTATAATTCCATTTTGCATTGATAGTAGTTGAAAAGGTATTTACATACTATGATTTATATAAGAATTGCCATTAATTTAATGCAGACACAGTTTTAACAGAACATGATTAATTGTGGAACAAATTGTGACTATCTCCTCTAGGGACTGAATTCATCAATACAAACATGAAAATTCTGAGAACTTTCAGAGACCATATGAATTCAAATGTCAGAGAAAGCTTTTTAAAATCAAGAATTCTTACTTAGTGCAAAATTAATACTACCTTAAAAACTCTATAATAAAATGGCATTTTTGTGCTTCGAGCATCTGGATCAGTACTTAGGTATTGTCAGATGTACAGTACAATTAAAAAGATTTCAAGAATATCTTTATTAAAGGCTGTTAAACAAATGAATATGTTATCTGAAAATGTTCCTTCCATTAATATGAGTTTGTTAGCAGCTTTGATATTGATGGAGATGTATATTCTTATTATATATTTTTTATTCCAATGCTGAAATTAGCATAATAAACATCAGTACATAAAGAACTCAAATTTCTCCCCTAAATTTGTAAAAAGGTGATCTAATTTTGCAGCGCATTGTCAAATGCAATTGTGTGCCCTAAAACACTATGCTAGACAAACCCACTCATAACCACCTAACCTTATTTGTTAAAATTGCTTCCGGCTCAATAGACCAGATATTTTCAAATGCCAGTCCCTCATTTTAGAATAAACTTCCTTAGCCAGTAAACACATTTTCTTAATCCTAACATTTCTAATTTTAAGTCATAGCTGACATGCAGGTGCTGCACTTTGATCAGTGCAACTCTAAATATAAATACAGGTTTAGGGAGGAAAGGATGGAGAGTACTCCTACAGAGAAAGATATAAATTTGAATGCGGCCTGGTGATGAGTACTCATAGCCCAGAAAGCCTACTGCATGCTGAGCTGCATCCAAAGCAGCATGATCAGGTTGGGGGTGGTGATTCTGCTCCTCTGTCCCTGTGAGACCCCACCTGCAGTGCTGCGCACAGTTCTGGTGTCCGCAAGGTAAGAAGGACATGCAAGTGTTGGAGCAAGTCCAGAGGAGGGCCATGAAGTTGATCAGAGATCAGAACACCTCCCTTATGAAAACAGGCTGAGAAAGCTGGGGCTGCTCAGCCTGGAGAAGAGAAGGTTGAGTGGAGACCTCATTTCTTCACTAAAAGCGTTATTGAGCACTGGAACCAGCTGCCCAGGGAAGGGTGCAATCTTCATCTCTAGAAGTGTTAAAAAATCATCTAGATGTGTCACTTGGGGACAAGGTTTAATGGTAAACAGGGCAGTGCTATGATAATGGTTGACGCGATATGTCTTTTCAATCATAAAATTGTTAACGATTCTGTGATTCTATTCTTCTCTGATTCTTCTCAGTTAAGGCATTTGGCATCTTAAGATGAGCTACAAATAAAATACTGTTTTTGTCTACAGATCCTGTAGCTTCTGTTTCTGTCCTTTATAGTTGTTTTCATTTACCAATGAATTTGTTTCCAGAGAGAATGCATGAGTCAGTCATGACTCAATTCATTACACATGCTTTCAAGTGAAAAAAAGGAAATAAAAGGAAAAAGAACAATTTATTTTCTGATTGCAGTTGTCAATGTCACTGCAGGTTCCCTACCTTCAAGTGATGATCACCTCTCACTGAGAGGGCTGCAGATGTGCCCTAATGATGATTTTATCACAATTAATATTTTATCAACACGGAAGTAGGACTTGTTGCATATGCTCATAAGTGTGGCTGTGAAGGTGAAGAGAACCACTCCTGTGAAGAGAAAGAGTAACCTCTGTGGTTTGATTTAACAATAGGTGGAGGATATACAAGGTGGACTATTAGTATGACTAGTAACCAAAGTCATAACTAGTATCTTACAAAAATATGCATGGCATGGTATTCTACAAAATTATGGATTAAAGACTGAAAAAGGAGGCAGTATTCTGGGTAAAAGAGCACTCTTGGAAGCATATTAATAAGTTCTCATTATTCAAGATTTTTTTTTTACCTCATCATTGAAACAACCCAGCCTCTGAGGTAAGTAACTCATTAACTAAAAGATTTGATTTCTTTCCACTTAACTAGCTGCTCCACTCCACTGGTCATTCATGATAAGTGTACTTTTGCCACAGTAGTCGTGTTTGGTGGTTGTTATAAAAACATATTTTTAAAATCAGTTATTTCCATTATTTCATGTTCTTTTCCAATAGTAATGAATGTGAAAAATAAATGCAAACAGAAAAAGCAATCCAGGATGTGTTAAAAAAGAACTTTTTGAAGAGGAGATAATAGGAATCCTAAGTACAGTCTATTTTGTCAGCAGTGTTTTACTTACTTTGCCTTTTCCTGATTTAATTTCAAGTAGATTAACCTACCTGAATAATTGCTCAGAATTCCTTTGTTTGTTTTTTTTGTTTTGATGTATGCAAATATATGTTTAAACAACTAGCAGTTTGCTTTTTAGTTATGAAAATTGAATCATTCTTCATAAACTAAAAGGCTGCTGCTTTTGGGAATATTAAAGATTATTTCCACACACTGTGTAAGAAGAGTAATGAATGTTTTGATGGTGACTTGATATTAAAAAATTCCTACTCTGTATTTCTTATACTACATATGATCTTCTGTTTACAACTTTTAGATGAAAATTTAGTCAAGTCATGCTATTGTGATAATAAAAACTTAGACTATGTTTTCAGTGCCTCAATGTTATTTTATATATGATTTATGTCAGAGATATGGTTGAGAACTATTAAATAAAATGGAAAAATGTCAGGTTACTGAATATTTACCCTTTCATTAAAATAGAGCTGTTTTAATGAAAAAATAATTGTGGAAATTGTGGAACTTTCCTGAGTCTGAGACTGAATGTTTTGTCATATCTGTATGCAAACAACCACAAGGAATCCATTCTGGTCTGCAGTGGCTCTAGACAAAAATATTCCTCTCTCTTTCTCCCCCACTTCCCCTCTGCTTTTTAGAGTGAGTTCACTTTGGTTTCCTTTAGTGATATTCCTGTGCAATACATAAAAGTTTAATGATCTTTTAGCTTTTATATCTCCTCTGGAATATTTGATAAGGAAAATAACATCATAAAAAGTAGATACTTTTACAGCCTGAACATTGCTTCCTTACCTGAAGGGTGAGCAGCAACTGAGTCTCTCTCTTAATAAGATGAGAGAGATCTTTAACTTTTATTCATCCAGAAGAAATTACCCTGTTCAGTACACCATTAGAACAATTGTTGTTTTTATTTTCCTTTCCCACAAAAAAATTATCACCTTTGTTTATTTGCACTGTAATGGTGGATAAAAACTGATATCAAAACTTTGGAAATTTTTTGTTTCTCAACCAGTCTTAAGAGAGAGAGATACCAAAAAATTACAACAGAACATGACTCAATATGTGATGTAAACTGTGAGTTTGCACAAACAGCCTAAAGGCATAAGATGGAACAGTATAGGCTGATTTACTGTGTGTAGAAATTTACTACTGAAGCACAACAAGATCTTAAGAGTAGAATACTTCTGAGAAAAGATATATTCCCAGCTGAGCTGGGAGCAGATTGGAAAGACTTGCTTTCTCTGAGAGGTGGTTCCAAGTCTAAAGATAGGTCTATAAAAGACCATAAAGTTATATGTAATTGAAAAGATGGAAAGAAAGTGGATTAAAAATAGTGAAGGAAGACATCGAATATAAAAAATATAACCTAGGGAAGTCTTTAAAAAAGTAAGTATATTCAGTCAATCTAATATCTATTAATATGTCCTGGGATATATTAAATAGTAATAATTTTTAAAAAGCTTTGTTTTCTCACACAATCATTGCAGTTGAAATAGATTTTTCTCTTTAAAATGTTATAGTGAAGGCTAAGAGTTTAAGTAATTTTATAATAAGGTTTTAAAAATGAGCTAAGATTTCTGTATTTGATGATTATATTCCAGATATTTGCCATAGGCATCAGATGCCTCAGGACTTACTTTACTCTCTATAAGGAGAGAGCAGTTGTGATTACATGTACAGGAAGCACATGTTTCCAGTACACCAATGTCCTTTTAATATCCTGCGTCTATTTGTTTTTCAAACATCACTACTAGACAAAGCCAGTTACTTCTTCAGTAGACAATCATACACAAAGTGTGGGCCATCTCATATGAAATGAGCTTCCTTTGCGTTCTTTTTCCTAATTTCTTTTTCTTCTTTCATCAGTTACCTATCTACAACTACCTACCTGTCACTATTACTTCGTTATTTTTAACCTATAAAGGTCCATTAATGAACTTATCTATGCAAAGATTCTTCTTCTCTTACTAGTATTCCTTCTAACATTTTGCCAGGCTTCTGTTCCACTGCTCCTTATCTTTTGCTTCAAGACTTAAATTACAAGGTGTCTTGTTCAATTTCCTTCCACTTTAAATGCCAATATTATTTTGTCATAAATATTTGGTTGATTATTAATTCCATGTCTCTTGATTCTATTATTTCTCCATGTTGTTAATGTTGTTTCTCTTCAATCCTTACGTTTGTGAGGGCTAACATTTAAGATTAATTTTAAACCTATACCTACGACCATTACTGACATGGTAGCTGCTTAAATTGAAATGTTGTGAGTTTGTATGTTAATTTTTAATCCAAATTCTTGTCTATTTTGGCAAAGAAGAAAAAGTTATCTAATCAAATATCTTCTTCAAAAAATGGAAAGGAAGGCTTAAGAATTTAAGAAACTATCCTTTAGATTTAGAGATACAGTTGCAGAGACTAAAAATATATAGGTACATAGCAGCCGAGGATGACAAAGTGCCAAATGATACTGCATGAAAATATTTATTAGGAAAATGGTAACTTCTCAAAATCTTGCAATACCAAAATATTTTAGATGTGAAGGATGCAGAAATTTCATCCAGGAAATGTGGAAGACTTACAGATGACTATGTATTTTCTTGTTTTTAATTTTCCACCTTTGTAATCAACAAGAGGCTTCTATAGTGCAAGATGAATTCTGGGATTGTTCTTACTGTTCCTTTTTTTTTCCCTCTTATTTTGATACATGTTTGTATCACAGGGTTTTAGAGGCAGAAGTATATTTTAAGATTCAAACATCTTGTGTACTATTCAGGTTTTCTCAGGAACAGTATCAATATTATTTAATTTTTTAACACATTTATTTATTATTTCAGTTGAAGAGCTTAAATGTCTTCATGGTCATCTAATCTTTAAACATGTAATTTAAGGCAAATAGCTTAACCTTAAATTGATTTGCTTCCAGTTTGAAACAGGCCTAAGGTGTTAATCAAGTTTATAGTCAAAGTCAGAAACAAAAATGTATTCCTTGAAAGACTGGGAAAATATATATTGCCTTTGAAATATGATTCTGCTTTATATGTTAAGGTATTTTGTCTTCTTTCCATTTGATATCCTGGTTAGAAAGCATTTGTTCTGCTGCCTTTTTCAGCAAAGTTCTATCCTGTAATTGCATCATCTAATGTGATTCAACATTTCACTTTTTTTCCTTACCGTGTCTTCTTTTTGTTTATGATGATGATCCTGTTTTTACACATCATTTTCTTTCCTTATATGGTGAAATTGATGAGTGTTTGTAATAAATCCAACCTCAATGAGCATAAGTATTAAAGAGTAGTGGAGGAGCCTTATGTGAAATTGATTAATAAGTTAGGGTAAGGCCAGTGCTGTTACCAATCCATTTAAAAGAAAAGACAATTGAAAGTATTATCATATTTAGACTATAAGTAAGTTAAAGAAGTACCATATTTAAACAATATTTAAGTTCTAGGTTAGCATCAGCATGTGAAAGCCCATCTTGAATATCCAGATGGCATTAACAAAGGAAAATAAAATCCAATAAAACCCCAACTCCTGTCTGGTATTTTGAGAATGCCATATAATGTGTAGATAGTGCACAAAACAAACTTCCCAACTTCAGAGTGTTTTTCTCCCCTGACTGTAGAATTGCAAGTGCTCTAAATTCTCTTATTATTCATCAGTCTTAAAATGGTGATGTAAAAATAAGAACAGCTTTTACATGGAAATTTTAGGCAGCTGGTTGTACATTTTGCCAGGTGAGGAGACAGCTGACCAGAAGTAACTCAAGTGATGGAATAACTTTACTTTTCTCATTCAGTTGATGGAAGAGCTGCACTGTTCTCATTCATTTGATGTTTGAAATGCAAGGTGAAAAGACTATGAAAAAGCCAATGCTCAGTTGGTTTAACAGTTGCACAATGGAACTGGTTATATCAAAGTTATTCCCGAGGAATTTACCAGATAGTGCAGAGATAGCCATTCTATTATTTGTTGGACAGGAAAAGATGTACAAGCGTATTTCATAGAAAAGTGACCAGCAATACAACGAACTGATATTTTTCAACAGGGTGGCCAATTCAATTTCTAATTCTTTGGACTTTTCTTGAAGCTTCTTTCTGATCTAACAGTCGCATATCAGTCAGTAATGCACTTTTAAAACTATTTACTGAGATTTAGCCACCTGAACCTGGCTTCATTTTTATATTTCTGAATTTTTATAACATTTTATAATAGAATATTTTTATATTATATTTTTCATAACTATTCCATACCCTTTTGGGAACCTATGTTCAAGTCAATCAGAAACAATGAGAAAAAAGTAGATCTAGGCTCTTTATACATATAGGTAGATAGATAGATAGATAGATAGATAGATAGATAGATAGATAGAAAGATAGATAGATAGATGAGATAGATAGATGTATAACATTTTTTAAATCTACTTTAAAAGTAGATCTGATCCTAACCTTTATTTCTGTAAAACATGTGATTTACAAAGAATCACATCTTTGTATAACATAGATTTCTCATCAACACTTTTTCTGAGATTACTCACATAATTTGCAAGTGACAAAATCTGCAAATTGCTTATGCTTACCTCCCTTTTTTAGATCTGTAGAAGCTTTCTCACATGACTACATAGTCACATAGTCATGTAGCTTTTAGTCATTTTGAACAAATTATTTTAATCCTTTTTAACATCTTTATTATTACCATTCTATCTCAGTCATACACTCTCAACTTTGTTTTCTTCCCCCTACTTTTCCACATATATACCACTCCTCTCTTTATCTCATTTCTTCCTATGCTTGCTCTACTTCATATCTGACTTCTCATATGTCCTGCCCAGTTGTCCGATATTTATCAAAATTTCTGGCTACTTTGCCAAGAGAACTTGTCTTTTTAAAATTTTTTGTTTCAAATTTATTTCTGTATGCTTTTCCTGAATTTGAGTTGTTCCAGTCTGCTATCTAAATAAGTACTTCCATCACAAGTATATATTCAAAAGAGAAAGAATTCTGTGGCATATAACAGTAAGGTGAAGACAATGTTCTGTTCATTTCATCTGGCAGTGTATGCTTTCCTTGAAACTTATTCCTATGACCTAGCCACAAAATTATGTGCAATTCTGTCCTCCAGTTAAAAACTAGAAATTTAATTAACCATTTATTTTCAAGAGAGGAGAAAAGTTGTTTAATTTCCCCTTGAGATATTCAAGAGGGGTAGTTTGGGTTTTTTCAGATGAAACAGTTTGATAATTTCAGGCTTGTCTTGTTTTTCTCAGTTTTTCACAGAACTTTACTTCATTAGTTGTCCCTGTTATTCTTGTGCTGCTTCAATAGAGGGATTTGCTGGACCCACAAATTTAAATGAGCAAGACACTCTGTTATTTGAGTTTTAAAAAAAATAGAAATTTAATGGTATTTTTTCTGGAGCCTAAATAAATATCTATTAAGAATTTTTGGAGTTGGAATAAAACTCTCCTGAGTATGAAGATGACCTTATAGCTATAATTGAGATGGATTAAACCCCTAGCCTTGAACATCAATATGTTGGTTCAAAATCACGACAGAGATCTGAATAGTAAAAATTAAATGTAGGCTTGCAGATAGCAAAACAACATTTAAGTAGAACTCAGTATCTGCATGCATAACAACCTCAGTAACAAAATAAGAGAAATTATATAAAAACCATGGATTCAAACTGCAGTCTCTCTCTTCTTGCAGTATACTTTTTCTCCTCACTGTAATTTCTGGAAGTGTTTGAAATGTAATATGTAGTTAATAAGTGTGTCAAAGGATGCTCTAATTAGAGACAAGATTTAGTATTCCAGTAGGGTTTCAGCTGAATATGTAAATTTTAGTTATGCTTTTATAAAGCTAACTTAAACCACATTTCTAACACAGATTGAAAAATTCATATCAATTTTAACAAAACACTTTTAAGCAGAATAGCACATTACATGTATCTGTCAGTATGTTTATCACTTTTGGAAATGGACAGATCATTTGAGATCTTAAGCATTTAAGTAAACATATTAAAAACATTAAAGACATTAGCTGAACTGCCAGTGAAAATGAAGGCAGGGAGCCACAATTCACATATTCCAACAATGCCCTGAAAAGAGTGCTAAACAAGGCTGCTCCTCCTGGCAGAAAATATACACTAACAGGTGGGTTCAGTAAGTGGCTGCTTTGGCCACTAATTATGTGTGAGTTTGGTCTCATTTTTTATATTCCTCCGTAGATACAGTTTGGCACTATCCATAAATATATTTTTAAAATAACTCATGAGAGAGAAATACTGTACACAATGTCATGACTTTACATAGGCCTGTTTCTGCAGTCATTAAGATTTGCATTAATAATCAATTTTAATTTAAATTTATAACCCGTCATGTTCATTTGGAATACTTTGTGCAGGCGGTAACAGCTGTGCTAATGAATTTTGTGCGATACCTTATGAATAAATAATTTTCCTTTCTAGTCTCACTGAAAGAATTAGCCCTATATTACTGACATTTGTTTAAGAGCATATCAAACTAAAACATAGTTTCTCACAGTATTTAAAAAAGCTGCTGTATTAGATATGATTGATCTAAATGAAATACAAAGGAAACAGTACTATATATGAATTATATAAGTGACATATAGGGCCAACAGTATATTAGAGAGCAAAGAGATGAAATACCAAACAAATCTCCACATCAAAACCATAATTTTCTATGAAATAATAAAAAGAATGATGGCATTTTGTCTTGATAGTCATTTTGAATAATAATAAGAAAAAGTTTAGAAAGTCTTTCATTGTTTGTTTGTATAGAAGTTGTGCCAATTTTTGCTGACTAAAACCAATCTAGAAAACCTTTGAGAATGTGCCTGTAGGATGTCTGCATCCTAGATAAATTGAACAGAATCTCATTCAATCTCTTTTTTTAGTGAAGCCCCTCTTTCTCTATAGTATAGTGCATCCTGGTTTTGGAACTTCTTTTCATATGGGTAGCTTGAAGAGCTTGAAAAGTAATTTTTATGTTTTGCTGCCTGGTTATCATATCTATTTTTGAGGTTTTTATTTTGTTGTGTGTTTATGAAAGAAAGGCATCATTTAGAAATGCATAGAATTGCTGTTGATATGGGATAATGATTTAGGGGGGTTTTTCCTGTTAAATAGGAATGGTCTTCCTTTCCTTTTTCCTGATAATACAATAAGACATCATTGTATCAAACGAAGATCAAATTCTGGAATCATTATTTAAGCAACAGTTCCATTGAAATACTATTTTCTAAGTTACATCAATGTGAATCTGTAATAACAGTACAACTCAAACCTTACAATAAAAGCAGAAACCAATTCACAGTACAGAATACACGAAATAGAGTAGGAGTCATAACAGTTAAGCAGAAAAATAGGATTCTTTTATATAAATATTTATGAAATTATTTTATTTCATACATTGAAAGTTCCACATGTTTAGTGAAAATGGCTTTTTAAACATTTTTGCCAGGAATGTTAGCTGAATTATTGTATTAAGTATTATTTCTTCACAAATTCTATTGAAAATATTATATCGGGTGTGCTAAACCCTGTTAGAGTGAACAACTGCACTTTTGTTTCTCATGGGTAACAGACTAAAGGTCTTCAATGTTTGATAAAATCATAAGGAAGATAATCAGATGCAAAATTCTGGATTAGGAATTAAAAATTTAGAGAAGCTGTTTATTACTATCATATGACAGATTTCTTACATTTCAGAAATGTGGTTGTGCACCAGCAGGTACAGCAAATAGAGTAAAAAAAGTTCTGAAAAAATTTTGTAAATTAAGTTTGCGGTTGAAGTAATTAAATTCAAAGAGCTGTTCAGCTTTTTACTTGTATTATTAGTAAATACCTAAGGGTTCAAATGGTAAGTGTATTCACTTTTTAAACTACTTTTTATTCAGCAAATTATAATTTTGTTAGACTTTAACAAGATACATACATCTAGTTATAAACATATGCGGCATGGGGTGACAATGTTTATGTAGCTATTCCAACTTGTGTTTCAAAGGCCACAGAGAACATAATGTAGTTATAGCAACTCAAACCACAGTCCTTTTCAAGAACATAAATTTACAGATTCTATCTTGGAGTTATACCTGGGACAGCGAATGGCATTTCTGAAGTGATTTCATAACGATATTAATACTTCTAAATGGTAGGGAAGGTAATATAAATGCATTAAGATTTGTCTGGAATCCTAATGCAAGAGGTTCGTTTTCTCATGTCCTCATGATGTGACTTCAGATGTTTCTTTTTGTCTTAATGAACCCAAGTTGTTTATTGGTGACTTAACATATTTTTATTCGTTTACTAACAGCATAACAGTTAGGAACAGGTTGGGTTTGCTTGTTTACTGATTGATTTACTTTATTTAATTACACTTGTCTCATATGGTTGATAGATTTGGAGAAAACAAGTACTGTAAACAAATTATACCTCTCATCTGTGGGGCTCTTATCTCTTTGAAGAGAGTCAGTGCTAGAAAAATTCTGGGAATAGGTGTACTGTGCTTGATCCTGTGAATGCTGAGAATACTTTCAGCTATTTGCAAATGAAGATGCTATTGATTTCCTTGCTGAAGTACCTATAATTAAAGTTTTTTAGATCAGTCCTTTTTGCTATGCTAAAACAGATCAATGCAGTCTCACTCCATACTTTTAGGATATGTTAGAGACTAGTTATGCAGTGCTTGACTTGCTAACTGTTTTCTCCTGAAAATAACATCAGGTATTTTAGGATACCAAAAATGAAAACTTTTTCAAATGTGGTATGCATGTTAAGAAATTATTGAGGGAAGTTGTTAAAAATAGTTTCTCTAAGTTGTTAAATATTCTGTCTTCTTGATTTGATTATTTCAATACCTCACTCTGAATAAAGTATCAAAAGAAACAGGGATTTGAAAAACTAGAAGAGAAAAATGTAGTGTTTCCCTTATATGGTCAGCAACATATGTTTCCCAACTTTTCCTTTTAATTTCCTTTTCTTAACAGGAATCTGCATCTGTGTCTCTCAAATAAAACCTAAAATGTACATTGCTGCGGGGGGGAGGGGGGGGGAAGGTTACAGTCCTTCTTGTCAAAATGTACGTATTCTACCTCTGTAATATTTTTTTGCACTAGAGAGGCAAAAATGCTACAATGTTCACTGAATATGGCAGTCATGTGGAAGAATACCTGAGTCTGAATCCTACTGAAATATTTATTTAAATATTTGTTTAATTCTGTGTGGGTTATTATTTACATTATTGAACAAAACAAACTCAGTGGAATACATCAAAGAGAACTCTGTGTAAAATGGGCATTGTGCATGGGGTTTTGTTAAGCAGAGGGAGAATTCTCACATTCCAACAAATAGGGTCTTCATACAGTACCCTTTTTCCACTGCTGGGTGTCCACCTTTGAGAAAAACTGAAAAATTTAATGGATGGAGCAAGGAGAATTTCCATAAATATAATGAGTAAAACAATTACACATATATGAGTTGATGAATACGCAGACAAGAATTTATAAAGGACAAAACATTGGGAACAATGGAAATTTACAGCAGGTGTTTAAATGTCTTCTTTGTGTTGCTTATATAAGTATCCCAGGTGGCTTGGTGTAGTTATTCTTGGTGTTGTCCTCATTAGCAAGACATAGAATATTAGAAGATGTCTGTAATTGGGTCACTGGATAAAGATGGAAGGAAGGAAGGAAGGAAGGAAGGAAGGAAGGAAGGAAGGAAGGAAGGAAGGAAGGAAGGAAGGAAGGAAGGAAGGAAGGAAGGAAGGAAGGAAGGAAGGAAGGAAGGAAGGAAGGAAGGAAGGAAGGAAGGAAGGAAGGAAGGAAGGAAGGAGCTACTTTGAATTAGCTGATAAGAGCAAGATATTTCAATTTACTGAATTGACTCAGAAAATTCCTTATATGGCTAAACATGTAACAAATAATGAGTGTGGTTTTTTCTTCAAATTTTTTTGCATTAATACACAGTCTTGGTAGGGGGGTATCTAGGCTTTTGGCTTTTAGTGGACTCTTGGATGTTCTGCTCGTTTGTTGTTGCTCTGCTGGAAAAACCTCTACCTGGTTACAGGGAAGTGTGAAACAGAGTCACTCTTCTGAATGTGAGCCCTGATGTGAGCAGCCTAGGGAGAGAATAAAATATAAAGACCTTCTATCTGCATTAATCTGTGAAGGTTTCCTCTGAGAATGGAAATCCTTTATTCCTTTCTGTGTGTGTACACTTCTGTCCTCTAACTGTGGCTTGAAAAACAGTCTGTCCTTGAATGTAAGAAAAGAAATCAGGCTTTCCTGATGCAAAAGGGCTCCCCTGCCTATTAGATATTAAGAAAAACAGAGGCTGTGAGTCAAGCTTGAATACCTGGTATCTTGAAATTCCTGCTGCATAGATGAATGTGATAGTTAATTGCTCCAAAGCAGTCTGAGTCAGAAGCTCTAATGACTACAGACAAATTTAGGAATAAATATTCTAAGTTGCCTGAAATTAAACCTAAGTTTCCTCTGGACTACCAGATATCAGTTTCTCAACGCTCCCAAGATTTAGTGACTTAAGGGAAAAAATTCTTCCTTATTTTTTTTATGATCTTCACATGTTACTATTTGAAGTTTTCGAAGCTTCTAACTAAGAGCCCTAGCCTATAAGTTTACTTCCTCTTCTGCTCATGTCCGTCACTTGCATTCTCAAAATCTGAAAGTTCAAGAGTATTTATGCTGTGTATCTTCTCTTCAATAATAATAAATAATTCTAGGTATCTAGTGTAATTTAACTGTTTCTATATTTCAATATGAAAACTAAATACCTTTTAAGTAAGTAGTTCAAAATTACTATGGTCACAGTATATACATAACTTAGAATTTTGTGTCCAAAGAAAGATCCCACACAAATCTTGAGTCTTGAAGGTCTTTGCAACTCTCCTTCTGTCATTCATGACAGTTAGTGTGTAAATGAGTTTTATGTAGAGTACAATCAGAAACATGAAATATGTTCACCTTCACATAGGTTTCAGTAATCGTCTCCTTTGCAATGAAAATATTCTTGTAACCATGGGTTGGATTTCTTGCAATATGTTTTTAGGATAGAGCAACTAAACATGTCTTCACTGCTGAATTCTCAGAAGTACATAACTTAATGAGAATAAGAGTGAATAGATGTAGGTGTCAGCATTGTGGGTTTATCTGCTTACTAACAGCTCATTTTTCATTGAAAATGTCTTTTAAATGGAATTAGGGTACCTTTCAATAGGAAAAAAACCCACCTCTAAATATTAATTTTTACTTTAAATATGAAATATTATTATAGTTAAAAATAGAAAACATGACTTTGTTGTCCAGAGCCTTTCATATGCAATGCCATCATACCCAGTAACTACAAGCACACTTTCCCACATCCCCTCCCTCCCCCTACTTGTTTTTCTAATCAAGGACATGCTTTCTCCCCTGAGGCATGTGGGAGTTTAACAATTACTTGCAGCTCTAACACCAAGCAATTTCTTCTGGGACTGCAATCTGTTAGAGTTCAATTTTCTCAGCCATAGATGAAATGATCAGAATGAATTTGTTCCTTCAGACTGAAACAGAATGAATAAACTAAATGTGATTGAAATGAACTTCTGCAGCACTCGTACGAGTGCAGACTTCTTTTGCACGTAAGCATACTGTCACATACAAATACAAGTGCTGGAGTTTCAAATAGTTGCTTTCCTTCTTTCCTTCTGCTGCTTTTTATTTCTGTGGCTTTTAAACACATAACTTTTACCAACAGAGATCATTAAGAACGCAATTAGGAATGTTAGAAACAAAGTCATTACTAAACAAGGGGGTGAAGATTGGGACATTTTTGTGAAGAAGCAGAACAATATATTTAAGAAGAAATTGATCTACAGAAAAGAACACAAAACAATCAAACAACAATTCACAACAAAGACATGCACAAACTCCCATCAGAATTATATCTCTGCGTTTACTTGCAAACTAAGCATAGCCCCAAACCCACTTTCAATAGAACTTTTTATTTCATCAAGATTTGCAAATCATGCCAGAATTTGTTTGTTGTAGGAAAATCCAGACGGCTTTCTGTGCAAACTTGGAAGTTGAAACTGTGGTTGTTTTTTTTTTTTTTAAATTTAGTTTGATTAATTTATAATTTGGTTTAATGGGTCTAATAAATTTCATTTGGAAATTACATGAAATAAAGGAGATATTTACCCTTCCAATAGCATTTAGTGTAAGTTTCCTTCCATTCTTTCCAGAACCATATGAAGAAATAAAACTACTTGTGAAGATTTACAAACAAAGCAAACTACATCTTTAGTTTACTACTTTCTTCTTATTCCTCCTTTGTGCTCAAATGTCACCATTTTCTTGTCTCAGATTTCCTTGTAATTCACATCTGAGGTTGATATTGAAGCACTGGAAACAAATGGAAACAGTGTCACTGTAGGTGATTCTCTTTATTCTTTGAAGAAGCTGAAGAGTAATTAATTCAATTGTTTGTGTTTAATCATGTCTTGGTTTTTCCTCTCAAACCAGACACAAATGGAGATAATGAAACCTTCAGAGACTTCATCACAGGCAGATGTAATACATGGCATTATAAACTGTAAAAAAACCCCGAAATTATTACTCTTTTGCAATAGTTCTTGAGATTTAAATCCTGCGAACTATTGAGTTTTCTACACTAGTTACTTGCAGAGTAAAATCCCAAATAGACAAACAATAATCTAAATTTTCTGGAGTCAGTTCCAATGTTCCATCTGACTGTGTGAATGTGGTGTGTGTAGGGAGCCACGGGAGGTACCCATCCCCTCACTGCAGCAGCCCCTTCCTAAAGGACCTTGGTCCTAGTTCAGGTGGTGCAAGTGTCACTGTCAGAGTGGCTCCTGATGGTCAGACAGGAAAGCTTCCTTAACACAAGGCTGGATGATACAGTAGCAGAATGGACCTATGCACTGAATAAATACAAGTATGAATATAAAGATAAATATAAATATATGCAAATATCTATTTCTAAACAATGAACAAATGTTCAAATTGCACCTTATTTTTAGTCTTCTTTATCACACTGTAAAACATTTGTGGTAGGTGATGAGTTACACAGTCTTTTTCTATCTACAGACCTGAGGTGACACACACTTAATTCAGTCTGCATAAAAATTCTAAAAAAATATACAGGTTTATATACTATGAGAAAAACTAAAAAGACAATAAATTAGCTACTTTTCATTTTATATCAAGCATTATTAAATATTAATTACTTCTAAAGTGGTTGGTGTTCAGAGACTGCTTTTTGTAGCACAGCCAAGAAGAGTACCCTTTGAATCACATAAACCAGTTATGCTAGTGCTAATAATTCTTTCTTATGTGTGAAAAATAGACTGAGTGACTTTTAAAGTGGCTGTGGTAATCAACTGTACTAGGACTTCATAAATTCTCTTCAGCACTCTTTCCGTAGGACAGTATATAACTAATAAGCCCAAATCCCTGAAATCTTTAAAATGAAACTGTCAAACATACTGGGAATGCAGAAAACTAGCATGAGATTAAATGGCAAAAAAGACAGGTCCTTTACTAGCTATATGTTTGTCTCTAAATTAGAGTTGTGCTAGTGTTAATATATGAGTGAAAATATTTGCTGTTCATAACTCACAACCCCATATTCTATACGTTGCCAATCTGCTTTCAGGGTAGATGACCAGCTATGGTACTTCTCTGTGCATTAATGGAGCTATTTCTTGAGTGCTTCTGTTTTGGTTTCTAGGTGTGCTTTTAAATAATCCTCTGTGTGTGATTTCTCTGCTGCATAACGTGGGTTTAACCGATGTGGACAACACACATCAGAGCTTGTCTGCTCTCCCTCTCCTCCTCTTTGCTCTGCTAGAACAAGGGTCTCTTCTTAACAGGTCCTTAAATGTGTCTCTGTAACCCACGACAGATCACATACTGTGGAAAGCAAGATTCAGAAGAGCTGCTAAAAGGAAAGAGGGAAAGGCTAAGGCACATCATAACAGATGCCTTTTAAACTACAGGAAGGCTACAGGATAACCTCCTTATTGCTTGCTCATTTATGCATATCCTTGCACTCTTGCTAAATCTCAGCATTATTTTGGAACATACTAAGCATTTGGAACTGTATTAAGCATTAAAATTTCAAGTTGCAGGTAATATATCTAAAAACAATCAATAATCTGAAAATCATGTATTAAAAAAAATAATCATGGAGCAAGTGATTTCTTAATGGCATATTCAACCAATATAATGGTATCATTTCAAGTCTTGTATCAGTAGGATATTTTGAAAGTTAAGAAACATGTATTTCCAATAAAATGTTATTCAACTTCTCTAGAGATTTTGCAGGTCTACAATCCAGCCTTGTTGAACTCACTTCTGTTAATTGTGCCTAGGAATTGATTTTTTTTTTAACTGTGTTGTAATTTGCTTATTAAATGGCTCAGCAACTTGAGACTCACAAGCAAAAGGAAAAAAAATATAGGTTTTTTTGTCATTTTTGCAAGTTAAGATTTTATATCATGGGTAAAAGTTACAGAGCCAGGATGAAAATGCTGAGTTTACCTGAAAACTTTGAAATATTTGCCCACTAAATATTTCTCTGCATCTTCAAAACAATGTTACTTCACCATTTAATATTTGCAATGCTCAAATATTGCAGTGATAGACTTTCATTTAACTGGTAAATGGATCTCAAGTTAAATTAAATATTTTTATTCCACAGAGAGTTCTGTGGGGCATTTGTCAAACATTTCCATTTAAAATGGAAGAAGGTATTTATATTTTCCATTAAGAGAACTGTGAAATTTTGATTTGGAAACGCTGAGACAAAATTTAATTTCTTTGGTATTTGCTGTTGTGGCAATATATAGGACTTATAAATGTAGGAATTCTTTTCATGTACCAGGTGGAATATGTGCATTCATATACATAAATATGGAGAAATAAACCAGAAAAATCTTAATGTTCATGTATGCATGTACCCAGGGACTTAATGATGATATTATAATACAGAGCTCAATGAAGAATTTTCCATCAAGTACTTCGAAAGCTCGTCTGATGACTTGAGAAGAGAGTTCAAGTCACAACGGAAAAAACATTTGGGAAAAAAAGAAATATAAAAGAAAAAAAGTCAATACTGTTCCCCTTGGCCAGCTGAACTGGGCTGCAGTCATGTAAATTCCATATACAATGCAAGAAAGGACAATCACATGGTGAATTATAGTGAAAAATAGTGAAAACACACATTTGTAGAGATTCTAAAGTATGTACAGTACTGTTTAAAATATCATCATATATTCCAGTATTCATTGCTTAGCTTTGTGTCTATTAAATGTATAGTGTTTCGATTCCATAGTGGTTACAGAAAAAATACTTGTAAGGATAATTACCTTCTGAGAGAAATTTTAGCGATACAAAGCAAGTATGATTTTAAGTTCGAGATTGAACATAAAACCAAAATACAACATTCCATGAAAACTGTCTATCCTGTACTTCAGTTGGGAAAGGTGTGCTGGAGAGGGAAAAAGAAAGAAATCTTGTAACTAGTACTTAAGGACCAGTCATCATACATAGTCAAGGGACAATATTATGGTTTGCATAATTTTGACTTCGACGTTTACAGATTTTGAATTTGACTTTGTTGCCTTTTTGAATTATTAGATATAGATCTAATATCGATATCCACCTGAGACGGACAAAGACTCTCTAACTCGTTAAGGTTACAAAGTGTATGTTTATTTCAGCGCCGGAGAGCTGCAGGGATAGCTCCCAAAGGTACAGCTCCCAGGTAACAATGCAACACAGAACTTATTTATCCATCACAAAATACATGTTTAACATAAGCCCTTCCCATTCTCCCGCTTCATATGGAAATTACCAAAAAGTCATTAGGCATGTGCAGTTCCTGCAATGGAATTGAGTCGGTGGTCGTTAATTTGAGTCTGAGGGCTGCTTTGGATGAAGGAATATGGGTCTTCCTCGCTGTGACCTTCTTACTTTGTTAGTTTTTGACAATACATTTGACCCTGGAAAACTCCCAATGCTCTTTTCTATTGCTTCTAAGTAGTTGCATCTGGGCAAAATTTGTAACTGTCTAGGCTCTCCTTTGAACCTCTTTTCTTAAGATTATTAATTGTCTACTCTAAGCACAGCTGAGTAAATATCAAATAATCAAAAGGCTACGCTGCATTTAATCATTAATTTCTTTCTAACTAAGTTCTGCATCTTTTTCTATTCTAGTTGATTTTAATAGAACTAACTTTTATCTAAAATCTCTACATTTAAGTGTCTAAAAGAAAACCCTATGTTTCATTTTGACATCATTACATGATACGTTAATTTTTATTAAAAATCTGTTTTTATTAATCCAATTAAATAATTTTTTATTATAAAGCTATTCTCTACATACATAGTCACTGCTTTCTAACCTCTGTATCTGTTTATGTTTGCTTGTGCGTTTTCTTTGTGGCAGTAGAATGCTCAGTTCTCATATTTCACAGCACAATCAGATCATACTGATCATACTGATCATATTGACAACCAGAAGGATTATCCTAAATCTCCAATTTGGATATTTGCTTTGGCACAGGCTTTTTTGTTTTTTCTGTTCCTTGAAAATACAATTTCATGAGGGAAAGACAACCATTACTTTCCAAACAGCTCAGTGGATGTTATCTAGTTCTTGTAAACACAATATTATGATTATATATTCTTCCACTGAAAGATTTTTTAGTCAATATTTTTCTTAATCTGCTATACATTTAACTACTGCTCTTGTACCACAAAGGAAGAGAGAGAATGAACCTTCCTGTTCTTTCATGAAGATACTCTAAAAATGGGGATTTTCTTCATTGCAGAGACCTCCCATGAAATTCAATAGTCATCTTCAATTGATCTGGGCTCAGAGCTTATTCTTTGAAAAATACACACACACACACACACAAAGTTAAAAAACCATAGTTTTCATTCTCATTCAAATTTTCAAATTATTAACTAAATTCCTGGAAAGTTTGCATGGTTTGGCTGACTAGCATTGAAATTTAGACCTTTATACTACAAAGTATCATGTTATTTAAAAATAAAATTGCTGCTGTAGATCCTTCCAAGTTTCATATGGCTTGCAGTGTTCCACAGTATTAACCAATGAAATTTGGAGCTAATCATAAAACTCTGTCTTATGTATTTAAAAAAATATTAGCTGCTTGATATTTGTAGTTTTTGTTTCTGCATGGAAAAGAAAAAAAAGTAAGACAAAACACATCTCAAGTATTTTGAAAGGTTTGGATCAACTGCAGGTCTCAAAAGGACCTCCTCAATACTTTCCTAAATGTTCTTTAATTTCTAGAAACATGAATGAATCATAGATACATATGTGTAAATTTGCAGACACTTATAGACCATCTGCTGCACTGTTCATAGTGACCTAACATGCTGACTGCTATAGCAATTTAATGTATTGACTCAAAATGCAAGGGTTAAAAAGAAAGAAGAAATTAACATAAAACTAAGCCAAAAGTCAAAGTACTGAATTGTTAGCAGAAAGTGAGGTTATTAAAAATGACAATTAATAAAAAAAATTACAAAAACAAAGAGAAGGAATTCTTAGTTACATATGTACATGTGCTCAGAGTCTGGAGTTTATTTGTGAGTATGGAATTTAAAATTAATTGGCATTCCTTAAATTTACTGGAAAACTTGTGTGGCTGGAAATTTAAATTAATGGGTTTTAATTAAGGTAGTGAGAAGGTGGTGTATGCGAATTAGAAGATGGGAATTGAGTTTACATCTATTTCAATAGAATAAAAATGGTGGGGTGACTCCTGTGACTGTATAAAATCTCATCTGTATACATATTTTCCTATTTCATGTTCTTTTTCATTATACACAGCAAAACCTTGTATGTTAACAGTGACACTGCCTTTAGGCAGATAAACAGTACCTGAGAATTTGAGACTCCCAAGTCTTCCTGTGTTAGTGTCCAAATTGCAGAATAACAGAAAAAATCAACAGAAATGAAGCAAAAAGAAATTAATTTTCTAAAAAGGGAGAGAGATAACATGCCTGATATTGAAGCTGAGTAATATATTAATGTGGGAAAAGTAATTATTACCAGATTAAATAAGAGGGAACAATGAACAGATATTTAAAATCATTCATTTTGGTAAATACAGATCTGGGAAGTATAATTTTATCAACTTTCTTTTTTATTAATAAAAACTTGCTACAAGTTTGATCATAGAAATTTATTTAAGCTGCTTTAATGCACTGGAATTCACATGGTAAAGCATTTAAAGAAACAAAATCATATTAAATCCACAATTTGGAGACCATCTGATCCATCTTAAAATGGTTTTCTGTATAGTAGCTGGTGGTTATGTTTCTAGCTTATTTCTGCAGAAATCACTGACAGCTTTGGTGGTATTCACCTAGTTTTTATCTCTTCCTTGATAGAGAACACAGAAGTGTCACTGATGAAATTTGAATGTGGGATGAAGATTGGGATAGGTGTAGGCAATTGAACATGCCAGTGATGTGAATTGCAAAGCAGACAGGATTGATACAAACAGCAAGTGTATCATCAAGCATCCTGGTGTAAACTGACTAGTGCAGAAATTAAGAATTCTAAGGATGCACACAATGCAGGCATCTTCATTTTAGGAAGCAGTGACTGTGAAAAAACTTAGACCATGGAGGATAAGAACTACAAAAGAACTCTGTTACATATATAACATTTGATTCCCAGTGAAGAATATGGACAAAAATAAGTGTTGGTATTTATATAAATACCACTTGGTATTTATATAAATACCATATTTTTTTGTCCAGCTCTGGCACCCAGCATCTAAAAAGAGGATTAAAATATTGGAGTGTTTTTCAGACGAGCCACAGAAAAGATAAAGTTTTAGAAAGTGTACTGCAGTAAAAGATAGCTTAACTTCTTTTTTTTTTTTTTAAAAATGTATATATAAACTATTACCCTTCAGAAGTTATACCAAAAAAAGAGGAATTTTCTCATAAAGCAATGATTAACAAAGTTATGTTAAGCTAGTGATAGGTAATTTAGAATGAAGAACTGGGCCTAGACTGAAAAAAATAATATTCTAAAATAAAATTGCTTAAAGAAATATTCCACGACTAAATTCTGAATTATTTCCTGTAGCTCCAGGTATGTGGAGCATATCCAGTACATCTGCTGTTTAGGAAGCCCATAACCAAAGTAAATAAATTTGATGAACGGAGTTACTTTACTTTTCCCCCTGTAAAATTATTTAAGGATAGTTCAAAAAGATTTTTCAAACAAAATGTTCACTTTTGGTTACATGGTGTCAATTGGTAGATTGAAAGCAATCGTTTGCAGGGTGGCAAAATTTTCCATGAGAAAGGGTTTGTCCCTTAGGGCATTCCCCACCCAGAGCGTCCTGAGGAATGCTGTATCCATAGAGGCATGAGCCATTTTATTCCTACTAGGATTTGAAATAGTAAATAGGCATTTCCTACAGTATAGATCAGTAAACAGGTCATCACTTTCTCTTAATAAAATTATAATGGGCAAACACTTTCAGTTATTAACATAATTTGCTGGCATTTATTAGTCATGAAGTACATGAAATAAAATTATTTTTAATAATTCTAGTTTCATCCCTAGCTTTTGAGGATGGGGGTGCATTACTTTCAGATTTCTTATGGGATGAAAGAATATTTGAATGATCAGTTATTCATGTTTAATATTCTGTAAGAAAAGCTAAATGAAAACTTATGAAAGCTAAATAAATTCTGACTTTATCTAATCAGTATAACTCATTATTTATCTATTCAGTATAATGCAATTTAACATAATTAACTCCTTTTAAGAAAACAGGTATTCTAGGTTTTAGTTATAGATTCTCTTGAAGTGGAAAAAAAAATGACAAGAATATATCTCTGCCCCAGCAAAATGCTTTTAAATAAGCTTAAATTAAATGTACCTTGCTTAATCAAATCCAATGACAAATCACTACTAATCCACTATTGTTATCAATATGACTTGCTATTCTGAAATTGCAAATATCACTTCTGCTGTCAGATATTCTAAAGAAACAAAGATGGAAATTAATAATACAACATCCTTGTCACTCTCACACGAAGCAGAACATGCCTGATGTTCCTGGTAGGGACTTTGGACAGAGAGAGCAATGCTTTCTGCAATTAATTCTGCGTTCTAACATTCCATGTTTTTCTTATACTGGAAGACATTTCTTTAATGAAAAAGAAGAGGTAAACAGAACTATGTGCTTTGGCAGCAGACCAAGTGTCAGGCTAGGGTTCCAAAGTGCCCTGAATTTTCATGCAAATTGAGTGTTAATGTGAGTTGCCTGAAATTTTTCAGCTGCCTAACCAAATAATGTAATGACCTCCTTTATCCTTTTTTAAAAAATATTCTTTAGACAAAGCTCTAATGTATGTAAGGTATTCTGTAATTAGAACTGCTTTCAGAAAAATAAATTATTTAGAATCTTTGGCAAGTAGGGAGAAAAAAAGAATCCACATTTACGCTAAAATTCTTACCTGCATTCACACAGACACAGTCTAGAGAATACTTCAGTTTTGAAGTTCATAGAATGCTAGTATTATGGAAAGATAATCTGAATTATGACTAAAAAATTAATTTAAAATAATTATAGAATTATTTTAATTGCTATTTCAAATAAATTAATTTTGACGTTACCAAAGTAAGCCTGTCCAGTAATCAGCTTTCTCTGTTTTGAAAAGATCACAGCAGTGACAGACCTGTAGTTGCTGAGAGAGACTTCCTAGCTTCTTCAGACATCATATTTTCTTGGATATGCATCTCTCAATTTAGAATTGAGGGTGGTCACTAAATCCTATTAGTTGATTAAGAGGAAACTTTTTGAAAACTCCAATTTTAGGTTCATAGAGGCTTAGAATTCAGATGTGTGATTTGTTGCTGTGATTGTTGGCTTTTGTCTGTGTTTTTTCCGTGCTGTTTTCTGGGGGTTATGTTTTGATTTGGCTTGTTGGTTTTGGTTTTTTTTTTTTTTTTTTAATTTCAGATTAAATAGTTTAATCTTCAGTCCCATTTGCCTGTTTTCCTCTGAAGCAGTCATTCCTAGGAGATATGATATCACTTTTCCCCATAATTCAGGACTTTCAGAGCTTCTTGGCTAGAGTCTCAGTTTGATTATATGAATAGTATTTCATCTGATTGAAGATAGGCCAGCATGAGATGCGCAGCCATTGTTTATCCAATGATTGCTTTAAAAAACCTTTTTGATGTTTTCTCTATATATATATCACCTCTACATGAAGAAAAAGGGATAGCAGAGAGGAAAACAAAGTAGAATTTTAAATTGGATTTGCAGTCTGGATTTGCAAGTGTTGCTAAAAGAGAGAAAAAAAATATAGGTGTACACTGTGATTTTTCCAAGATATCATAAACAGCAGTTAAATATTTTTTTTAATTATTCAATATGCACTTGAAATGTGTGAAGGTTTAATTCCAGATCATTTTAGTAATGAACATATGCTTGAAAATAATTAGATGAGTGCCTTAAAGCTAAAATGGAAATTGATGTTTTAAACAGTTGCCTGGAGGGTAAAATTATTCTAATAAAAATTATAGGTATATCTATATAGTTATATTAATGTTAATAATTATTAGCTTATGTCTACTTCTGAGATATAGTGGGAGAGGGCACTCTTTATTTCCACCAAGTGAAAATAGCTTTTTCTAACATCAAATGGGATGAAAAATATCTCATCTAATTTTATATTTGGGCTATAATTAAACAGCAGTAAAATCTGAATGAAATTCTATTGTTACATATGGTGCTTATATGAATTGATATCAAATATTACTGGCATTTATCATGAATTCCATTAAATATTTCTGTAGTGTTCAGGATCCAACAGTAGGATGATATTACTATTGTTCCAAGGTTACTTGTTTTGTTTTTAGAAGTATGAGAAATGAGAGAATATGAAACTTATATTTTCATACTCTTCCTCCACATGTGTCATTCCAATTTTTAGATAAAATGTAATTTAAAAGCAAAAATGTGTTATTAAGGGAATCCCTCAATATTATAAAATTAACTGACTTTAGAAAAAGTGTTAATACAAGTGCAAATAGGAACACTAAGACGGAAGGAAATGTAGAATCCAGGCAGAAACTGATTGAGGTATTCCCAGAGGGTGTATATATATATGATGGACAAAAGCAAAAATAGGTGTGAATAGAAATAAGTGTGTCAAAATCTTAGCTAAAGTTAGGAGGATTGTTCTGCTGTGGGTCTTGAGGGAAGGGGTGAAATGCCTATTTTCTGTTTTAAAGAAATAGTGGTTAATAGCCAGAATTATCCTGAAATGTTGGGTTTATATATAAGTATAATCAGTGGTGAAATTTTCTGACTTGGCAGAACATTTTTTGAAATGTAAACAAAATTTAAATAAATTCAATATCATATAGCAACTCCTCAGTCAGTTGTTGCTTGTGAGCATCTCTGTATGACATGTCAGTGGAAAAAATAGAGTTTATTACCGTCTAAAAGCTAGCTGTAAAATGACCAGCAAAGTGTTCATAGAACACAGAACTTTTTATTCTTTTTAGCATAGCTATAAAAATTCACCTCTTCTATAGAAATAAGGAGTACAGGTAGCAAGCAAAGCTTTCGTCCACTTCCACCTTAAGGTTACGAAGTAAAATACTGGTATGGCTAACATTACTTTTTCTTTCTCTTTTCCTGGCTCTCCTATAGCATAATTGGAGCTGAAAAGGCATTGATGAGAATAAACAACCATTTAATGCATAGGAGGGAGAATCTTCCAGAACTGCACTGAACTGCAGCAGCCTTGTAAATTTAGTCATATTTCCTACTACATACAAAATTGAATCATTTGAAAGTCAAGTTTTTAGTAATTTTTTTCTCTAACTGGCTAGCAAAATAACTATTGCTATGGTAAACCAGTGCACTGCTAACACCCTGAGATTAACTCAGTTGGTTAGAGCATGGTGTCAAAAATACCGAGGTTGTGGGTTCAATCCTTGTACAGGCCGTTTCTTTAGGGCTAGTCTTGATCTTTGTGGGTCCCGTCCAACTCAGAGCATTCTGTATGTGGGTTGTTTAGGTCCTTATACAACAGTTTGAGTTGTATTTAGTATAAATCCTATGAAAATATTTTCCTGTTTTCATTTATTGGAAAGTTTGCTGTTGTGTCTGACAACTAATGCAAATATACATATATGTTTTCTAATGAATTCTTGTTAAAAATATGTAATATAAATAAAAAGGAAAATAGGTAAGAAGTATGATAAAGAGATTATGAGAAGTTAGTATGGAGGCTGCATTTATTAATGCTGGGTTGATGAATCTTTGTCTATTTTTGAAATTTCTTTTTTTCTCACTGGTTTCACAGAGTCAGAAAAGTTCATGCTGATCATACCCATTTCCTGCATAATGAGACCAAAATCCTGTTATTATGACATATTTGATACTGCCGTTGAGCTATCTAAAAAAATCTTGATCTAAAAATTCCAGTCATGAAGAATTAAGCTCAGCCTCAGTTAATTGTTCTAATGAGAAATGGCCTTCTATTGTTAAAATTTCTTTTAAAAACGTGGATCTTAAAAAATTTACGTTTATTTGCTGTGAATGTAGTTTTACTCCAGCCTGATGCTTTACCATAACTGTATATGCCAGACTGGAAGCTCTCTCTTGGGAAATTTCTGTTCCTTAGAGAGGTATTTAAAGACTGCATAAAATTGCTCCTGATAAACTAAGTTGACTGAGTTCCTTGAAACAGGACTCCAATAGGAAGCAAATATATGAATTCAGTTTTTAATGCTTCTTATAAATGTATTTGAATACTCCTCAGTATTTTGCTGAGTTTTTGCAGTTTTTTTGCTGTCTGGACAGACACTCTGGATGTCACTGCTGAAGAAAGTAACTTCACGTGATAGGTTGACCATGGCTGGACATCATAAGTAATAATTTTACAGTAATATTCATTATGTCTCATTAAAAAATAATACAAGCTGGACAGGATCACTTATAAGTAAGAAATCACTGATTTTAGTTTAGCAGTCAATTTCTGGTTTTCAGCTGGAATGAAGTTTGATATAAATTTTTTTCTGTTGCAGACAAGCAAATATTTATTTGGTTATATTTGTATTTACCAATTCTTAAAAACTTTCAGAGGGTTTTTTAGTGCTGGAGACATCTTGTCCATGGCATCACCCTTCACTCACTCTGAGTCGTACAAACCATCTCACATTTTTTCTTATCCTTTACAGAACACCTGAAGTATGAAATCACATGTTCTCTGCTGTACTTAAGGGGGTTGTAGCTCACAGCACACAAAAATAATGGATAGGTTATTTTATGTGGAAGATTTTTTTCATCAAGGAAGATAAACTATGTTCCTTGAACTGTAGCATGTATTCAATACACCAGATAGACAAGAGAATTTAATTGTCATAATTAATGGCTGATGATGATTCTATGGCATTGCAGGCACATATTTTTTAAGGAGTGGTAAAAGTCCAAGGACAAAGCTGAACTATTTGAATATGTTTCCGCTTAAAGTGACACCAGGAGCCATTGTAGTTCAGTAAATTACGCTGAAAATTAAAAGTTAAATTGCCTATTTCATTGCCTTGTTTTTTTTTTTTACAAATTCACCCCAAACAAATAAATATTTAACCCAATCTTGAAATGATTGCATGTAGTTAGCAATAACGCTCATGTCCCTGTTACAAGTAAGTTACTTCTTTCTTTTTTACCCTGCATAATTAGGCTGAACATGAAAAATAATAATTTATAAGGGTTTTGGGTTTTTATGCTCAGTGAAAACTTTACGTCTGACAGCTTGACTCTCCAAAGGGAGCATTTACCAGGGAATGTGGGAGTTCCAAGGGCTGTGCAGGAACATTGGATTAGCTGATATCACTCTTTTCCAGTAAGCCACTTTCGTCTTTGCCTCATCTAGTGCTCTCTAACCACTGATTCTTTGTCTGATTGGATGTCAGCCGCCTCAGCAGCTGTCTATCCTTGAATTGAGGAAAACATCCACAGTAAGCTCAAAGGAAAAACAGGTGTCTGTTCTAATGAAGATCAATTTACCTCAGGATTAAGACTATGAAAAACAACACCAAGTTCACCTTCCTTCAGTCAAGACCTTTGGAGATATAATAGACGTTTCATCTGACAGGAAGAGGCTTGAGGAAAACAAAAGATTTGCTTTGCAGACAGAAAGTGTTGTCTGTGTACAAAGCTAAAGTAGACCCAGCATTGCACACTATACAAGCCTCATGCACCATGATAGCTTTATTTTGAGCACAAGGTTTACAAGAAAAAGATTAGGTAAGATTTTCTTTGGGGAAAGGAATATATTTGCTACCACTTCTGGGGAAATCAAAATTAAAAACACCCAACAAACAAACAAAACAACACATTTACTCAATTTTTCTTCTATTTCATAAAAATAGGTACTCTAGGGCAAGAGTAAAGAGGACTTTATAAAATTTAACTTCAGAAATTTCTGATAGATTTAAATCACTTTGGTTCTGGAGACTTTTATTGTAGATATAAAGCTTTTTATAAAGGCAAGTAGGTGTTATAATATTTCCTTTTACAAGGTTTTGTAAAATGCAAGCAGGTCAGGGTGCATAATATATTAATACTGGTTGCCTTTATAGGCTTTATATTTTCTGCTTTTTTTAACATTTCACTGTATTGAAGAGAGAATTACTTGCCTAAAATGTAACTCTTGTCACTTTTCTCTCAATATGGCCTCTAACTGAGTTTTAGTTTTCTGACCCCTTTAAACCCACAAACTAAATGGAAAATGTACCTAATTGACTTCTAGGAAAACATCAAGAGCTGATTCAGTTGCTAATATTATACTTCTCAAAAGCCCCTAAATACCCAATGCTTCTTGTAACTCCCTTAGCAAAACACTAGCAATCCACTGAAAATAATTTTTAGAGTTCTCCTGAAGACAGGAGAAACCTACAGTGGCATTAAATCAGCCTTTTTGTTCAAAGTGTCATTAAAGTCTGCTGGCTTTGTTGGCATTTGAACTTTTTTGGAATCAAGTCTTACAGGGATTTTGTTTGAGCTAAAAGGAAAGTCTCAGAGCAGGTTCTAGTATTAGAAATTCATTCAGTTGCAAGCTTGTCAGGCACTAAGGGCCAGGCCATAATTCCATGGAAGCATCAATTTGTATGTGAGTATTTCTACGCAGCCTGGTAGGTCTGAGCCTTGTCTTAGTGGTACTTGTTGAGTTTTTTGCTCCAGAGCTGACAAAGATTGTTATCAATTTAAAATTTGCTTGAAATATTGCAAAGTGTATTCATGAAAGTCCTACAAATATAGTTATACCACCTTTTCTGTTCCAGTAAATCCCTACAGAAATCCCTACAGTTGCTACAGAAATGCATGTTGCCTGGGATTACTAGAAACTCAATCTCTGTCTCTTATTCTTTAAATGGAAAGTGTAGTTATTTAGTATATGCTACAGTGTTAGTGCTTAGTGGTGGGAAATTCTTGCCTTCAACACTGTTGAGAAGATAACTTAAAAATGTGATTTTCATCAGATCTGTGTACAGAATTCTAAAATGCATAACACTAGAAGCATATTTTAAAGCTCAAAAGCATAGTTTAATTAAAATTTTGTCCTCAGATATAGTTCTTATCAGAGCTTGCCTTTTTCAATTTTCCAGTCTGATGACTGAGGAGCAGATGGGCAAGTCTTGTGACACTGTCTTAAAAATATTTTTGGTTTTTAATATATTTCAACAGCTTGTGTGTCTTGTTCTCTTTTAATGTCTTGGAGATCTTCCTCTATGAATCCTGATGAATCTGTGAAAGACACTGGGGTTTGATTTTTGTGATTTGTTGAATACTTTTACCAGCACTAAGAGTATTCCAAAGGAATCCTCAGCTTCTTGCAGAAACTTTTAAATAATGTGGAAGCTGGGTCGAGTAAATAATAATAAAAGTCAAATACACTCTTGGTTATAGTTATTTATTTTTTCAATGGTGATTCTCAGTAATGAGGTGGCAATATGAACATAGATTTTCTTAGTAACCTTCAGATTTCATGCCTTACACTCAATGAAGTTCTACAGAGAGTAGAGGAAAAGAAACTGAGAAATTTCTTGTAGCTTCTCCATTAAACTTTCCTTCCTATAGATGTTCAAAGTTATCTACATGAAAAAGTGCTGAGGGAGATATGATAAAGATATACCTTAAAGTGGAGTTTGTTTGGTGTTGGTTTTCCCCCCTTATTTTCAGGAAATAGACCAATTTGCTTTTCTTGAGCATTTCACTTTGTAACTGGAGTCAATCACTGAAGGCCGTGCGGCTCAAAAATCTGTCAGTCTTTGTGATGATTGACCAGCATTCTACTCCCAAGTCATTGAGAAACAAACAATGTAGACGACAAATCTAACTTTTTTCTTTTTTTTATTTTTTTTTTTTTCACCACAGACTATAGTCTCTGAGAAAATAAATGTTAAAAATAATCCCAAAATCATTCCCAGGTCTGCTGTATTTTTTTCTAGATCATTCTAGTACCTCTGGACTGCTGTTTCAGTGGTTTCACAGATCAAGAACGATGTGAAAGATGTAAGGCAATTTAAGACCATGTTTTAGACAGTTCTGTAATAAGGGTGGTGTGTGTGTCTTTATTTTTATTTTAAAGGAAAAGTAGCATAGTTCTGTAAAAAACACCTCTGTCCTGGGGACATACACTAAAGGGAGATATTAAGTATTTTATTTGTTAATTCTTTATTATTTTTTATTTAATAAATACAGATTTTTAAAATAAATTATTTGTATTCTTTAAAAAATTCTTTGTTTTATGAGTATGGATGAACATGAAAGTCAGTCTTGTTTGACACAATAATGAAAACTTACCTTGAAAGCAAAATAGGATGATCTTGCCCAACTTTTGGGAAAGTGCAGGGTGCACTGCACATTTTTAATCTCCAGATCTTGGTGTAGCACATGATAAGTGAAGATGTGAGCCCAAACCAGGAGTACACAGCTGAAAATGCTTCCCTGATATAAAGCTTCAAAACTTTGGAACTATGTTTCTGGTTTTAGTTTTACGAATAACTTGCACCCCTTCAATTTATGAGCTCTAAGATATTTTACAGAGATCCAGGATTTAATAAACTGTAAGAACTGCTGAAATTTTGATACGGATTTTACCAAAGCTTTAGGGATCAATTCATTCAAACTTCAGATGTGATATGACTTACTTTGTTCACAGTGTGTTCATGACTGACTTTAATTAAAACACCAAAGACACAAAGCATCCAAAAAGTCAACCTACAACAGAGAAATATCCATAAAAGGTGTCAGCTAGAGTTAATGTCAGTAACTTCAGGTTTATAAAACTTCACAGCTTTGAAATCATTCTAAACATGGCAAGAAGAAGTTTTCATTAATAGTAATTTTGGTAGAAAGAAGTCACATATAGATAACAAGAATTTGATGTAAAATCAAGGGTTTTTTGCTTGTTTTCCCAATCTTTTTAAACACAACTCCTTTTATACATTGTTTTTATATGCATATTCTTTTACATATAGAAGTTTAAGATAAATTTATGTAATTACACTTAGATAAAACCTGTAATCATTTTTTATTTTGTCACTTAACACCCCCTCATGCATATTAACATGTTGAAGAACATACTCTTTTATTTTCTTCTTTTTTTTTTTTTTCCCTTACCTACTCTTGGAGTAGTTTAAAATGGGAAATGTTTCCAACAACATGAAAACCTAAAAAATTCAATCCAGCTAGGCCCTGACTTTAAAAAAAAAAAATAGTAAAATTAAGGCTATTACCTTATGTAATTATGGGGATTTGTCAGACAAGAATTTCTCCTTGTCTAGTATATAACTTTTTCTAAAACCAGGAAGACTTGTGATATCATTTAGAGCATGAAATTCAGCACCCTTCCAAAGACTTCCAGATTTGTTTTTATTTCTAATAAATAGAAAATTCTGCCTCTCATATAATTTAGGACATGAAGACAAATGTGTTATGTCATGAAAACTTAACTAGTACTGAAATAATTATTGCAGCTTATCTAAGAATTAAGATACAAAACCTCTATCCTTTAGCAATTTGATATCCTTTTTTCTTTTCCCAGAAATGTCACAAAATCTAGTTTTGTTTTGGTATCATTGTCTCTTGTCATGTCCCATTTTCTCTAATTTCATGTCTCACAGCCTGTGTAGCACAGTGAATGGCATAGATTCTTCAGTCTTTCCTTTTTAGTTATTGTTTTGTTAAATGGTCTGTGATCTGTAATTGATGTTTACAAAAATAACGGCTTAAGGTTTTGTTTGTTTGTTTCATTACACTGCAATATAGATTTCTAGGATAATGGAAATTTTTCAGCATGCTATTTCAGCAATGTATTTTCATTATATGCCAATGTTTATGCATAAAGCATCCTGTTTACTTGTTGTTGGATGACAAGCAGCTTGTCAAGTATGCGTGACTGACTTTCTTCTAAGAATATTTAAAATTCTTTATATGAAGATCCTAACATGACTAGATCTCCTCGAGTAACTCAGTGAAGGGAAAAAACACCTCACTGAATATTTATAGTCTTGATGGCCTAAGTACTTTTTATGGAATTTTGGGCTTTTTAAAATTTTTTTCTGCTGCTCTTTAAGTAGTTAAGTCCTTCTTATATAGTAATGGTGTACTGGTAATATTAAGCCTATATTTAACTCCTGGAAAAGAGGATTTAGACCTTGGAGATGTAATGAAATAGCGATTAAAAAACCTGAAGCATGTGAACTCAAGGTGTTTCCCAGGACTTCGTAAAAGTCAAATTAGTTTGATGCAAAAAGTGTTGTATTAGTGCAATACTTGAATATAATGTATTTAAAGTTGTATTAGTTTATTGTTTTTCTGTTGTTTTTCTTGCCTTAGTCTGAGCTCCATTAGGTACAGGACCATGAAAGAGCTGAAAACACCACTACTAACTATAGACCTTTATAAAAAGATATCTGACACTGAATATGCAATTGTAACAAAGATTTCTGTAGGCTTACTGCGCTCAGTCCCTCAGCAATAGTAGAGAACAACAGAAGCCTGATTTAGCTGACTAAACTCATCTTGTCTGTGAGATGTTTTGTTTATGTTCCTCTAATGGTACCTTTAAGTACCTTCTTTTGTCTGGGTGTATATATATCTCTTTGTGTCACATCGTGCTGGCATCAATGCTAAAATTAAACTGTAGACTTTGTGAGTATCACTGTTATACTTTAGTAGTGTTCACTGTATCAAGTGCAAATAATTAAAGACAGGAAACTCACACTGTATTGACAGTCTTCAGAATTGTGTTTCTTCAGCAAGCCCTTTGCAAGAAAGGGATTTTTGTTTTTGAGTTGCAGTGAAGAGTCATATTGTAAGAACCCTTTTGAACCTTATGTCCAGTTCTAAGACCCTTCCAGAAATAGCAGAGTTTTAGGAAGTAAGATCTCAAATTTTGCTGGTGAGGACCTGCTTACAAAACAAGTCAAACTGTTTAGTAAATGTCAGAATACTAATGCACTGAAGGATTCTTATTTATTACCAAAATCACTCATTTACTGTAATGGGAAATTTTTTCCTAATTATGTTAAACCCCATTTCACTATTTCTTTAATAAATTATATCCTTTAAGTACTCCCTTTCAGTAAAAGATTCTCATATGTTCTTCTAAGGTAAATTTTTGAAGTTTCAAAGCACTTCACGTATACTAAAAGAAAATATTTTTCTATATACATAATTTTTGTTTCCTGTTTTGAATTGCATCTTTATATGATATTTTAACACAAGGTAATTATCTATGACTATCTATAGCTAATCAAGAGTGTGGATCTAGATAAATGTCTTACTTTTGCTGACTGGCACATAGTTTGGTGAAAGATATGTTAGCATTGCTGATGCAATATGGACAACCAATTGACAATGAGGTGACCTTTCTCTTTCCTTACACGATTGTCACTCTGTAGTGCATCTCTAATGAGCATCTAGAGTTCCTGAGAGCCTCTACTAAAAATATTGTCATTTCTGATGAGCATGCTGGTAGCTGAAGTAGAGTTTTTGATAAATGAATACCTTTTATCAGCCTTGCTCTCTGGGACCCATTAGGAAAGGTTTCACATTGTGAGTCATTTAGGGAGCTTAAGGCGTAGAAATACATTGAAATAAAAATGGCAGTGAGGTCCAAGCTTAAACATAGGACCATAATTTTGCATATAAAGGTAATAAGATATAAAGGTAATTTAGGCATGCAAATGTATTATAACTACAGCATCTTTATTTTGGGGATTTCAGGGACTTCTTATTTTAGTGAACCCTCAACATTTTGATACACTTGGCATAATCTATGTGAAAAACTGACAGACTGCTTTTGATGCACAAATATCTATCTGCAAGATTTGCTGGGCTACAGTGTGATAGGAAGAGCTGTAGTTTGTAAAGAATTCAATGGAGGATTTTTACCAATTTTTGTTTGTATGAAATCTGAATATATTCTCTCAGGATTAGAGAGAAGACCTGCATTTAGGAAGAGGCTTACACTCAAAATCTTATGAAAGTTGCAGCGCCAAAAGAGACACAACTTTCACAGTGGGTAAGATACTGGTTGATTTAAAATAATAAACAAAATTTAAATGTTTTGTCTAAAGACTTTTCATGAAACACAAGAATATCTCCGAGATAAGTGAGAATATAAGATAAAGCTGACCTGTAACAGAGTTTGGAAAACAAGTGTCTAAAAAGGAAGATAGTAGGGGTCAGTGGACAGGTGGGAAATGAATAAAGTGTTCATGCAGTCTCTCATCTTTACAGAAGAGTTTTGAGGGAGAAGAATAAGAAAGAAACTGAGAGGAGAATGATAAAAGGCAAGTGATACATATCTTTCCTTAGAGGCCTGACATTAATGAGCCTGTAATGGGCTTATTAGGCTAAGTTATCTTTTGCTGAAATATGTAAAGTTAAGCAGTTATGCTAATAAGAAAAGGAGTATCAGGACAGATTAAAAATGGAAGAGTCAAAAGTAAAATATGGAACTCAGCACTGCTAGTCAGTTACAAGCAGTTTGGCCATGAAACAGGCCATTTAGGATAAGACAACCTTGATATTTTCACTTATCTAGTTTGAAAACTAAATTATCTCCTATGAGATGATGTATTTCTCACACAAACATTACCCGAATAATATTGGTTATATATGAGTGCACACATTCACATAAACTCATGAGAAATATTTCTAATTTTTTTGTAGTGAATATAAAAGATTGTGACACTGTTTTCTTTTTAACAGAGGTTTGCCTTATAATATAGTTGAGAAACTCTTATGCTGGCCATTTGTTTTAGCTCTTGAGACAAGCATGACAGCATAAATCAAACAAATCACTTCACTGATGTATATTATAAAATTCATTTCACTAAGTATACTGAATTTCTCTTTAGTGGGTACTGCAGGTGGTTGGAGGAAGAGGTTTTGGGTATTTAAAAAATATTTTTCGGTTTGACTAGGTTTATAAAAGTATGGTCTAGCTTTATTTTTGCATTGTTGTTATCTGCCAAACCGTACACCAACCTCATTAACTGGTTCAAACTAAAGTGCATCAGTTTAGGGTGTGGTTCGATTTGGGTATTTTTCATCTTTGAAAAGTTTCACTCGAAATGATTTGCGGAGTACTTGAATTCAGGATAGTATTTTGAACAGGCCACAATTTCAAGGCATCACCTTGGGACCACTGGATGCCTTGCCACAAATTGAGGACCCTCTCTCTAGGCAGTGGAGTCCTGATACTATAAATGCCTCCCTGAATAATCCCCTGGGTTACCAGGTCCACAGTTTGGGTGCCTTGACCATGTTGTAGACCTTCCAGGTCTGTTCCAAGAAATCACAGAACAGCTAAGGTTGACAGTGATCTCTGGACCTCGTCTAGTCCAACCCCAGCCATGTCAGGGCCAGCTAGAGCACGTTCTTCATGGCTTCAAATAGCAGGTTTCCAGTACCTCCAAGGACAAAGACACCATAAGCTAAGCGCTCTCAGTAACCTGGTCCAGTGTTTGGCCACTCTCATGGTTAAGTCCCTTCTCACACTTATAATTCTGTTTGTGTCTAATGCTTCCTGTCCTGCCACTGGGTGCTACTGAAGAGAGCATGACTCTGTCCTACACCCTCCCATCATGTGTTCCTACCCTACTGCTGGAAGTGCATGCTTTTGCAACTTGGCCTGGCACCAAACTAAGCACAAGGAAGAATGACAATCCTTTTACTGGTTCTTTCTGTAGAGCTATATTTTAACCTGGAAATCCTGCTGTTTTGGGAAAACCTAGAAGAAAGAGCAACTGGAAAAACCTAGGATATTTTTTATCATGGGAGGTTTGAGAGGAAAATTCATCATTTCATTTGGATGAAAATCGAATAATTAAAAATAAAGAACTTAATACCTGCTGGTGGCTCATAATCTTTACTGGTACTTTATCTGCACTGCCTACACCAATGACATTTCCACATTTCCCCCTCCCCCCCGCCCCGGATGCATAGTTCTGCCTATAATTTTATTAGACTAGTTAACTATATAATTTAAGCACAGCTGAAAATTGTACAAGCTTTTTCAATAAAATTGTTTGGGGGAGCTCCTATTGGTAAGAAGCACTCATGCACTGAATGGGAAATGTGGAATAAGATTTGTGAATGGAATAAGAGACAACAGAGTTGGTTTTTGTACTGCTATTTAGTTCTGGGGTTGCCTTTTCTGATCACTAGGATTGCTATCTCTACCATTTCGTTTGTAATAGATTAATTAATTTTGGCTTGTTGCTTAAGACCATGTTAAGATTTATAGCTGTATTTGTAAAGCGGCTATGGTAATTCAGAGCTTAGTCACATTTTATATTTAAATGCTGATCAGCATGATGTTATATTTTTATTTTACTGCTCTCCTTTCGATTTAATTTTATTGGATATCATTGAAAGTCATAGATATAATATGCTCAAATCCCAAAACTATTGTGAACTCTTAGCATTTAGGATGTTTTGATTTGGCAGTGAAAGTCAGTATGTTTATAGAATAGAATTTATAATAGAACACTTTTATTTACATACTTAAATGAATATTTATCAGGGTTTTTTTTCAAACTTGGAATATGCTCATTGGAATAACTTTGGGTCAGTATTAATAACTGCACCATATGTCTCTATATTTCTGAACCAGGTGGCTGGCAATCATGTCTCTAGATGATCAGTGGTTTAGTGACAGCAGCAAAAAGCCCTCTTGTTCTGTGCACACATTACTGTGAACAATCCTTGTTTTCTTCTTTAACTTCTTGTTTATTTCTGAATACTGTTTTAGTATCAAACATTTTGGGTTTTGATGATCATTTAGTACTGGATAAGTAGAATTTCTTTCATATATCATTGAAAGACAGACATTGCTAAATAACATAAATATTAGCATTAGCTTCTCTGCAGTGTTGGTTAAATTGCTAGTATTGTACACCTCTTGCAAGAGTACTTGGCCTAGTAAGTGTTTTATCATGTATTCTCTAAACTTATATGTTTCTACATAGTCAGAATAAACCTATTTCTACTATTTCCTACTTATTTTGTAGAAAGAAAACTTTTCCAAGTCAATTGATTAGAGGCTGTACTTCACAAACATGATTTTTTCATTCCAACTTACATTTTCTTTCCTTAGACTCCTAGAAATTACTACAGCCAGTGGATAGGGTTCGTCTAATATTTTCAAAGACTTTTCTTCAATGTAATCTAATCTCTGACTTTATATGTACTAATACTTCCCTCACAATATTTCACAGCAAAGAAAGTCATAAGGTGATTTTCAGTGCTTTTTAGTTTGTCTATTGGTTATAACTTTCGAGTTACTTCAAGATATTACTGTGTGTCTTTTTTTTTTTTTTTTTTTTGCCTATCTAGTAAATACTGAGTTTTATGTGAATTTCTAATGCATATGTTTTCCTAGGTGTCTCAAAAAAAAAAAAAGGGGGTGGGAAAATAGCTTGAATCTTTTCACTGGAAGTCTCAAAGCTTGAGAAGATCAAGTGACATATGGACAATCGATCTAAGCTGGCCTTTTTTTTTTGTACAGATATACATAGAGAGAGATACATTTTTAAGAACATGGAGAGTTCTAGTTTTAATGCAACTTCATTCAGGAAAAACATCATAGTTTTGTTTCAGTCATAAATCTTGAGCTTAAATATAATCTGCTGCTCTAGAGGGGAAATCCTTCTTTTATGGATAAACTTGAATTAGTACTGGTGCATGTATGGACTTTTTTTGAGAGACTGTCATATTGTTTTTGTTTTGACTTTGTCTTCACTTTGACCAGTTCACTTTTTTTTCTGTACTTTAACTAAAAACCCCAAACCCCAACACCATGACTGGCTTACTAATACCACATTGTGTTTATCACATTACCTGGTGATCTTTGCCTGTGTTGTATACTTTGGCAAGAAATGTTTAGTGACTTATATGATTTAATAGTGTCATATGAGCCCATGTCTGTTATTTCCAAGGATATTTTCTACATGAAATGTGATGTTCAGAACTAACTGGTGAGTGACTGCTGGACAAATCTGACCTGTTCTGTTGAGACAAAAATAGTAAGGTGCTATTCAAAAAGATGTTAACTGAGCAGGTCAGGAGGAGCACCTTATGTAACTTCTGCCACAGAAGACATGAAAGGCTCAAGTTCTTTGCCTCTTCCACAAGTTCAGGAAGTTCTACATCAGAGATGTCTCAGGGATTTTATATATGTTTAAACAGGAAGCAAACAGCAGAATTATGCACACATTCTATTAGTGTGTTGCAGTAACAAATGTTTGCCTTAGATATCTTCCAAATCAGTTATTTTGCCCTGTCTTCTGGGACTCTGTTCCTATATAAGGTAAGTAACTTAATACTCCCCACAATTTGAGAGAGAGTATAAGAGTCGTCTAAGGACGGGCATACCTAGGCAATAATGGTTCTTGCTAATTTATCAAGGTATTCAGGAGTGTTTGCTATATCTCTTCTATGAGACAGAATATCAAATACACAGGCTGAGCAAGGTACATAAGAGAAGTACTGAAAGCTAACATATAATCTCGGTTGCTTTATTGCATATATAGTGAGATTTCTGAAAGTGCTCCTGTCTGTTGTGTGCATTGTATCGATTGTTAACTCCAACAGGGAATAAGAGCTTTATGTTCTCCACCAAAATTCTTCCTCTTGCCTCCTAAGAGAACTTGTGGGAAATCCAAATTCAAAGTACCTGGGAAACTCTGAATTTATATGTTATCTCTTACTTGTCTTTTACAAGCTTTGAGACATTTTTCTAAAGATTTCACTTGTTATGCATAACAAAAATCTTAACTAGACTTTAAATGCCAACCTAGAGCACTCTGTCACAAAAAATAGGATAGATTGATGGTAATAATAGAACATTCAGTATTTTTTTTTTATGTCACTTATCTTTATATTAGTTTCTGTTTATTTTAGATTTTGTGTTATTATTTGGATGGTAAATTTTTGTGTCCTAAGAAGACATTTCTAGGCACAATGTAAAGGGATATTTCCTCTAAAAATTCTATTTACAGAAATCCTTTTGATACACATTTAGAAGTACACTTTTACAGCTATTAAAAATTTGACACCATAAAGAGTTCCCAAAAGGAAAACTAAAACTACATGTATCCTATCACTGGGGGTAGCAGCCTGAGCTATAATATTTCAGCTAAACATTTCTTGGTGGATTTTCTGACAGAATATAAATGCATTTCTGGCTGAATTGCCTGCCATCTTATGGAATTAATTTTTTTATCATTATGCCCCCATTTTTCAATAAAAATATTTTTTAAACCCTGCAATTTAGAAAACATTTATTAAAGAGAAGATGGTTGCGCTTCATGGCTTCTGTATGCCAATATTTATGGTATGCTTGCATGACATATTTTAACTTAAGCAATCTTGTTTTACTGGAAAGGCAACTACTAATAGATGAGAAGCAATTAAAGGCAGCTTAGTTCATAAGTTTCTGCGATTACTTTGTGATTCCACAATTCAAGTCCGTCCCTGCTATACAGCAGAAGTATTTTTTGTCCACTAAAACCCACCTCAAATTTAATTTCTGTTTTTGAAAACAAACTAGAATTTGACAATTTGCCAAGAAATAACTAGAAGGTTTTTGAAGGTCCCTTCCAACCTAAACCATTCATAATTCAGAATCCTATCATTCTAAATGGACTGTGCGCAAGCATTTGTCCACTTGACCACTGAAACAGTTCACCACCTAGATAAGAAACAGAAAATAATATACAGCCATTGTTCTTCTGTATTCTAGTTTGTAAAAGGGCTCACTCAAATTTTGCCTTGCACTTTTGCATATGGAAATGTCACTGCTCCACTGAGACTATGAGAGGATGTATATGAATTCTCCCAGAACAGTCACCACATGTAAGGAATGTAAATTCTGTGTTTCTGTCCCTAGAATATCTGTTTACTCTCTGAAAAGTTTTTCTCAATTACTCAGTGTGTGGACCAACCCATAAAAGCGACAGGTATGGAATGCTATCCTGAACAAGTTTAGCTATTTTGTACACGATAGGATGACTTGTAACGTGAACCACAGTGTAAAGAGGAAAGGTATTTTGAAAGATTTACATGGATTTCTCTTTTCCCCTGCAGATTCTTTTTATTGAAGCAGCGGTAGCTTGGATTTCGTTGTGTGACCCTGACACTTACTGTCAAGCCTTTCAGGTAGCTGCTAAATTTGGCAAGGTTAAAAGGTAAGTGAAATATTTAATGTTAAAGCAAATTACTATAAGAAAACAGAAGCCTCTGTATTTAGTAGACATTGTTATTAATATTATGTATTAAAATGACTGACATCCACAGTGTGAGGGGCTCTTTGCAATCTGTTTCAAAGTGTATTGCTTTGTTTAATTTGCTCATGGTAGTTTCTAAATTATAAGTTAAAAATAAAACACCTACATGAAGGAAATAGGGAAGTGGAATTGCAAACAAATTGTCCTCTAGCTAACTTGATACCATTAAAACAAGAATTCAAGTTTTCAAATCTAGGTGTGACAGGAGTGTAAATGGAAAAGGGTCTAAAACCTGTGATGTACATATTAAGCAAAGGTAATTATCTTTTGTTTGTTTGTTTGTTTGTTTGTGGATTTTAGTTGGGTTTTTTCCTAAAGAAGAGACCAAAAAAATGGCCAACTATAACTGAAATGATGAAATGGAATGGGAAGAGTTAATTAAACACACAGAAAATAAAGCTGTCTTGTCAAGGTCTTGGTCATTTACATGAAGCTGAAAGTCCTTTCTGAAATAAGCCTCAGTAAAACCAGTGTCATCAAGTATACCTCTTGCTATTTTGCTAGACAGATAGAAAAAGCATATCTATTTAATCAGTCCCTTACATTAAATATAATATGTAAAATGCTCACTTAAAACATTAATTTAAATCAAGGGGAATTAAATGAATGCTATATAAATCAGCATTTCTTTTATCTCTAAGAGAGACATTTTTCATCCTTTACATATTTGTGGGTCAGATATTGCCTCAAGGAGAAAGTAAGTTATGAATAATTTAAAAATCACCATTTTTGCTTCTGATGAAAGCAGTAAGAAGTGCTTTCAAGGCTAGTTACATGAAACACATTTCAGGAAGTATTGCTTATTGAAAGAAGGCTTTTCTCTTGTATTGGGGTCCCCAGTACAAGAAAGACGTGGACCTTTTAGAGAGGGTGCTGAGGAGGGTTGCAAAAATAATCAGAAGACTGGAAGACCTGACCCCTGAAGACAGACTAAGAGAGTTGAAGTTGTTTGGTCTGGAGAAAAAAAGCCTCAGGGGGGGCATTATCACAGCCTTTCAATATATAAAGGGAGAGGTATAAGATGGAGAAAGGCTTTTAACCAGCTCTTGTACTGATAGAACAAGGGGCAATGACTTTTCATTGAAAGAGTGTAGGTTTAGATTGGACATACTGAAAGAAATTTTTATAATGAGGGTAGTGGGACATGGAAGCAAGTTGCCCGGAGAAGGTGCAGATTCCCCATTCTTGGAAGTGTTCAAGGTCAGGTTGGAGAGGCTTTAAGCAATGTGATCTAGTGAAAGATGTCTCTGCCCACGGCAGGTCGATTGATCAGAAGGTCTCTTAAGGTCACTCCCAACACAAATCATTCTATAATTCTATTCCATGTCTGTAATAAATACTTTCTGGAAACAAAGTTCATACTTGGAACCTTAGGGAATATGACTGAACAAATTTTTGTCTTCATCTCATAAGCACAGTAAAAACCATCATAATGAAATACTAAAATCTAGAATAATAAAATACTAATTGTTCATTAATATCAGTGTCAAGAAATTGATAGCAGGGAAAAATCTCTAGAGAAAGAAAAATTACTCCTACTGTATCATACTACTAGGAAATTGTAATGACAGATTGAATATTATAATGATTTTAGTTTTTCTATCCAGAGTACTGTAAATTAATTTTGCACTATACCTTTATATATTTTGAAGTACATGGTAAAAACTCCTGTCAAAACTCAGCCCACAACCTAAGACTCTATGTCATTACGTTCATTTATGGTCCAGATAAATAGAACAAGTGAAGATGTGAAAAATAATTTACTGGATCAAGAAAAGGTAAGGATCTCTTAGGAACCAAGCAAACATTAAGTGTTAATATGTATCATAAATTATTCCACCTCCAGTGCTTGTGACCACCAATGTAGGTAATTTTTTAATGAGGTGATGGAGACATGTTTCTGCTTTGCATTACTTTTCCAAAACATTTCCTTTCTATTAGCTCATTCTTCAGCTAACATTGTTAGCAATACCTTCTTAATATTGCTAAAAATTTCCTTTTTTCAATACTTGAATTAAATAAATCACTATTAGCAATCTGCTGACATGCAGTTTTTTCTAGTTCATTGAATTTCACTTACACTTGATTTAGTATTAGTTTATGAATTTTTTTTTAAAAGTGTTTATAATTCAAGAGAGAAAACAATTTTCCTGAAATAATTGTCAGTATAAGAATATTTTAGCAGTATCAGTCTGGTACTTATTTGTCAGGAGCATGAGACATACTTACTCATGTGACAAATGTTGCAGTTCAGTCCTTGTGCCTGACAAAATTAATTCCAATTTATGCTCCCTCTGGTCACAAGAAGATACATGACAAGTCCTTATTCTCTATACCTTCAAATCATAGTTTTCCTATATATGACTATACATGATGTGTTTTATCTATCTGATGGTGTTGCATTGCACTGCATTTTGCAGAAAATAAAAGGATGTTTCTAATATAACCATAAATTCATCTTTTTTTCGTGAGCTCATGAGTTAAATCCTTAACAAAGGGGATTTGACATATGAAATCACCTTCTGGTTTCTATTTTGATGGGCTTATATATAGCTGCTAATAAGATCATTGACACCTATATCCATGTAATATTGTGTACCCAAGAGAGGAAGGTATAGAAAGTAAAAATGTGCAACATATTTTACTTGATTGACTATAAACTCTCTGATGCATTTCAGGAGGTGAAAATAGTGTTTCTTGATGTATTTCAGAAACAAGTCTTTTGTATCTGATTAAAATGCAGATGAGCATCATAAACTATTGTAATTTGTAAGGGTTGATCTCCTGATGCAATCTTCTTCCATCTGTTTCAGGTGTAGAGTTTAGAGAGAATTTGCTACAATTACTGAATGCAATTTGGGTGCAGATGCAATCCTCAACCGAAAACTCCCGATACAAAAGAAAACTCCTATATAATACTTTTCTTAATAACTGCTATTTCAAAGAATTCTACAACTTTATAATAAAATCGTTGTTAGTGATGAGAAATTATGGAAGTGTTACAGAAAATTTGCATGAGAACACATGGGAAAATGGAATGATTCTGAGATCAGGATGTAATCTCATATTTCAAATCTTAAAGTACTAGTAATGCTAATTTGGTACTTTTTCATTCTTAGGTTGTTTACTTAATATGTAAGAAGCCATCTAACAAGCCAGAAGTTAGTGTACCTTAAAGACTTTAATTTCCGTGTTTTGCAGATAATTTTTAGAGTTTATTGACTACTGCCTAGGGTCTTTTATTAAGGATTTGCATTGCAAAACTTTTTTAGGGAAGGGAAATGATCCCAAAATTTCTTGTCTCTGAACTTGGGTTCTCTGGCTGTAAGAACCCAAGAGTAGTTTGTAGAGACTTCATCACATTAAAACAACCAATAAATGTGAACTTTACCATTCCTACACTTAGAAATTAGTAGAGGGACACAAATTTCTTGGAGTAGTGGTCACTAGACAAGAGAGACTAGGAACTGAAGAATTATGTTCTTCAAATATATCATAGAGAAAGAGGAATGTTACCAAAAAGGTAATTTTCTATTTAACAGATTTTGTATAGAGAGAGCAATTGTTACTTTTATAATATTTTAATTTTTTTGTATTTGGTAGGAAGAATAAGAAATCTGCCCTTCCAATAAAATATTGTATACAGCTTCTGCAAAACAAATAGGCTGCTTTGAAAGCTGGCAAGGAATGCAGGGATCAGCAAAGATTTGACATTGAGAAATTAAGCTGAGTTATTTAGTGGCAGGAAACTGCATTCAGTGAGCAGAGAAAAATATATATAATACTTAGCTTGCAAATAAAAGTAATAATCTTTAAAATTTCTGCCTTTCAACTGGAGCTTTCTTTATAACTTTTTTAAATCAAAAAAAGTAATTGAATATTCAATTCACTCTCAGGCGATTTTTTAATGGGCTGAGCATCATCATATGGTAATTTAAAAAAAAAATTGTTATTTCTTTAAGGATATCTGGATTAGTCCAAATCTGCAATATTTCTTTTTCTCTGTGATACCTGGGGTTATATGGCCATGCTTACGTCCTGATCAAGAACTCTCCTTGCTAGAGTACTACACCCTTGAACACTAGAATGACATATCTTAGACTGCTGGCTTGAAGAGATAAGTAACATGGAAGAACTGACAGTAGATAAAGACACTAACAGAAACATTCTTAAGGGTGAAAGATATTAAAGACTAAGTGATCATAAAAACTTGGGGTTTAGAGTGTATTTCTTAGTGGGTATGTGTGCTTTTATTACAGATAGTAACTAAAAGCTAATGCCTTTCCAAGGGCAGAGAAGAGCATCTATGTAGAAAAGAAACCCCAAAGGTCTGGAAAGTAGATTGTGATTTTTTTTTCTCCTTCTCCTTTTTTCTCCTTTTTCTCCTAAATGTAAAGAATAGCATAGCTCTATTAATTTCTATGACTATGTAGAAAGAACCTGATTTTCCTGATTTTAACTATTACATATGAATAAAAATTGACAGTGGTTGTACAATTAGGTTAGGTTGTGCAATTAGGTTAATGGCTGATACTGTGATGGAAGTTGAAAGGGTGAAATTTAATGTGTAAATTGTAACTGAATAATTTCTGATATATTAGAAAGGCTTTGACCTAAATCAGGCTTAGTTTACCAAATTCTGAATATAGCAAAATAACTGACAGCATAATTGCCTAATGGCAATTTTTTCAGCTTGCTAGTCTGAACAAGAAATAATCTTTCTTCAGTTTGCAGCTTCTTAACGGTCATAAATTTGGTTTCCTACCCTAACTTTTAATATCTTTGTCACCTTTTATCTTTGATGTTCTGTGGCTCTTACTGTTGGCTGTGTGCTCTCATTTTCTATAAAATAGACTGGAATTCTGTGGAACTTTCTATTTCCTAATTCCGTTGTGTGGAGCCGTACAAAGAAGGAAGAAATGAAGACATTAAAGCTCCTCTTAGAAAAGAGATGACTTGTAGATAATCATAAGGTGCTTTTTGCCTACTGAGGAGATGAGAGCTTTCCTGGTGGTGCGTTGGAGAGGTTTCAAAACACACAAGAATAAAACATTCTTTTTTCTTTCTTAACAAAGAAAATTCCCCTTAAAAATGATAAAATATTTTTAAAAGTTCTCTTGGGTTTTTTTAATTCTCTTTCTCACTACCAAGAGTTGCAGATTAAACACCTCTAAAAGCAACAGTATACTAATTATTTTAAAATGCTTATTTTTTAACTTTTTCCACCTTGATGTCATATGCAATTTCCATTAATATGAAGTATAAAAGCAAGCTATGCATTTATATATATGCCCCCAAAATTACTCGATTGCAGAGTGGTGATATAGCTGAGCAAATCTAACAAGTCACTGGATACACCAGTCCCTTTCCCTTTCTATTCCCAGCTGTATATTACTTTGAGCTCTATTGCTCCATAATGTGCTCATCTGATCCCTTCCCAAATTAATTCTGCCGAGTAAGCCTAGCTCGTATCATAAGGGGAAATAAAAGATTTCCTGCATACTCAGGTCTCAGAGGGGTCGCTATAATGACAGAACTGAGGAGGCAACAGCATGTGGCAGGAGTGGAGGAGAAAGAGGAATGGGAAAGTCGTGAGAATTGCTCCTTTTGCAACAACCATTAATACCAAACATGTTTAACACAGGAATACACCACCAATTAGTTGTTTGAAGAGCTTTTTTTGGTTGCTTCTTTGGTTGGCTGGTTTTTGTTGGGGTTTTATTGTTTTGTTTTGTTTTGTTTTGTTTTGTTTTGTTTTGTTTTGTTTTGTTTTGTTTTGCTTTGCTTTGCTTTGCTTTGCTTTGCTTTGCTTTGCTTTGTTTTGTTTTGTTTTGTTTTGTTTTGTTTTGTTTTGTTTTGTTTTGTTTTGTTTTGTGGGGTTTTGTCATTTTTTTTTCTCAAAAGTTTGTCAGAGAAATTTGTTTTGTTTCTGTTAGATTAAGCATCCTTTAGCTTTCCTGAAATTCCAGCTATTCTAATATACTAAGAACAGGCTACATTTTCACAGTTTTATGTCATGACTATTGTTTAAGCCACGATTGTTTTTACAAAAAAAAAAAAAATTACCTACTAATTAAGACAATTAAGACATCTCTTCACATGCTATGGAAATGTGCTACTGGTTCAGAATAGCAAATAATATATTCACTAACTCACTATATACATACATTACTATTATTTCCTGCCTCAGACAATACTACTGTTCTGTTAACTCAAATGCTTACTGAAAGGCTAAAAATTTTGGTTTTATAATCAGTTGTTACCTCTTTCAGTTGCCTTCAAGATCATTTCTATTTTATCAAGATATATTGGTAAAAATGGAATCTGGCAAATGGAGGAGATATTAATTGTGAAACATTCTGTGCAAGTAAACAAGAAATTCAGATGCTAACATGTCTGTAGTTGCATGTTTCTCTGATTAATTAAAAACAAAGATCACCACCATATCATCGACGCTATCACCACTTGTCCGCAATGATTTCAAAGTTCCTGAAGGGTTGGCACTGAGCTAGTTCTCACTATTATTTTAATTTAAATAGAAACTGCTTGTTCAGCAGTAATACTTATTTAGTAAAGTATTACTATATCAAATTCTGTAATTGTCTGACCTTTAAAATGTATTATGTTTATATTATGCTTTCTCATTTCAATTTGCCAAATTTCTGCCTCAGTTATTCTAATTTCTGTAATCCATTTATGCTTAGCTGTGAAAAGGACAAAAAAAATTTATGCAAAGGAATAGATCATTAAAATCTGCATACATTTTCAATAGTTGATAAAAGTGAATCCCACTTAAGTAGTCAGTTTTAATTAATAAGGTATATTTTAGCAATGTTATAGCACTTGATAGAACTCCAGGAGAAAAACAGCATTAGGGTTTTCACAGTTTTTATATTAATATATGTATAGGATTTTCAGTCTTCTTTCCTTGCTGGGAGAAATTTTCTTTTGAAGTCATTGAACTTAGTTTAGAAATGTCATCTTGTATTTAAAATAATAAACCTTAGTAAAGAGCCATGAAAATGGGGCTTCCAAGTGACCTGACACCTGAAGTTGCAAAAATTTCATTTTGATTAGAGCATGGAAACGAACATGCAAATTAGGAAGAAATACAAAGAAACCCAACTAACCAAGCCAAACCAAACCAAATCAAACCAAACCAAAAAATCCACCAAAACAGAGCAAAAAAGTCTGTGAAAAGTTGAGCTGCAGAACACACAATGCTTGTACGCTGACCAAAGTCTAACAGCTGGCTGGGCTTGGTGCATTGTGATTGACAAGTTGTCCTTAAGGTAAAGGTGGCAATTTTCTGGTGTGTTGTACTGGTTACTAACTAGAACTGTTTAAGAGCTGGCTAATAACCATCAAACTGTAAAGGAGAACACAGATTTAATAACTAATGAATCGCTTCAAGATTACAAGAAGATTTTGTCTGCTGGCTTTTGCACCTCCCTGTAGCAGTTTTAAAGAGAAGACTACTTTGAGCAAGGTTTTTCTGGGGTTTTTTTGTTGTTGGTTTGTTGTTGTTGTTGTTGTTGTTGTTGTTGTTGTTGTTGTTGTTTTTTAATAAGAACAGCAGAACATCATCGCATTCTCTCACAGAAAGAAACCATCTCTCAAAAGTTACTTTCGGAGGTGATATAACAATTTTCCCAGCTAAGGCCAGTATTAGCTGAATATCTGTCAGGACTATCCGGCTTCTAATCTGCTCTAAGGAACTGACTGCTAGTATGCTTCAATATGCTTGCTTTTGGTTTTGTTTGGTTATTTTGTGGTTTTTTTTTTTTTTTTTCATTTTCTGAATCTTTTTAATCCATCACATTAGTTTTTGTTCTATTAATCTCAGTTACAGTGAAGGCTATGTTTTTCCCTCATTGGCCTATAATGTGTTTGAAAACTATTTTATCTCCTCACAATTTTCTATTGAGAGGGTAAACCAGACCAGCTTTTCATCACGATTGGTGGGTGAAGGATTTATCTTCTTACTACTTTTTTCTAATCTCTTTCCATTTAGTTTGTATTCTTTCTGACAGTGATTCCTAAAAACTAGGCTTAATGCCTTAATGATTGTTTTTCCTGTGATAACCAAATTACATTATTGTTTTTCCATATTCTCCTGTCCCTCCCCCCATACTGCTCTATATCTTCAGAAACCACTGAAAACAAAGAAGTGATTTAACAGCCTGTATTTATACTGATTATTTTTTCTGCATCAGATACAGAAGTGCACCAACATAATTTCTGTGTAAATGCATGTATTTCTAATAAAAAACATTCTATTGTTCTGGAATTGTTCTGCAAATTTTTGAGGTAATTGTTATTTCTGGGCTTGCCCTGGAGCATGCTTGTTGGCCTCCATTGTTTTGAGTTGTTCTGTTGTACATTTAAACCGTGTTCGACCAATTTAGAATATAAATAAGCATAGCATTTACCAGTTCTCTATTGCTGGCTACCAGTGAAGTAGAGAAATTTTGGGATGGGAAAACCCAAGGTTTTCTTTTGATTTTTTTTTTTTCTTAATGTTATTTTTACACTCTTAAGTCAACTTTGTTCCATGGAAATTGATAGGCTAACCCAGTTAATGAAGTTGTTAATTGGTAAATAATGGCAAAATGGTTGTTAACCCAGTTAATTAGCAGTTCCTTCTTCTCAAATAATCTGAGTTCTTAGTTATAAAATATACAAAAAAGCCTCAAGGTTTTCCCTTGATGCGTAGACTGATTTTGTAAAGAAAAGAAAGCAAATGTTTGATGGAGGAATTATAATGTTTTCAGATATTAAATGAGAGTGGGAAAAAAATACTAGTTTCTCAATTGTAATGCCTCTTTCTCTAAAACTTCTTCTATTTTTCAAAGGAAAAGTTTTTATTCCATTGTTTTAAGATGAAACTGTAGTTGTTGTTTCTCTGTACATGTAGTTGTGTATATTTAGGGAAAGAATAATGCTAGTATCAAATATGCTGAGGAAATCTGATTTTCAAAACGCACTATATGAGACCTATGTAAATGAAAACTCATTCTTAAATAATCTTTAAAGTGCACTATAAATAGTTTGTCTCTCTGAAGTTGTAGAATAATACAAAAATATGGAAATATGATGGCTAAGCTTTTATCATTCAAACAGTATTAAATAATGAACATTTTGTGCTCCATTACCTTACAATTTAGAGCACTCTTTCTTTCTTCTCTCTTCTTCACATGAAAGAATACCATTTAATAAGGCTTCAAATGAGGGCAGCTTTAACAGAGAACACAATTTAATATTTAACACACCAAATAAAATGCTCTAAATTGAACGATCACTTTAAAAAATCCCAAAGTTTTTAAACTTCTGTGTGCTTAGAAGCCGGCAAAAGCAAAATGGTTGGATTTTACAATGAAAAGGAGAAACATGGACAGGGAAAGCTTATTTCAGATTCTTACACTTTCACAGATAAGGTCTAGTATAATTCAATGGCTGTATGTTAATATAAGATCTACAAATAAGAGCAGTCAGTAGGAAAGAAAAGCAAAGTTTATAATGCTTCTGTAATCAAATGACTTTATTATAATTTTTTGTTAATGGTCTATTACTGTCTACTAGATACGGAATAAATAGTTGGTTTTTTTTTTAATGACATGAAAAGCAGGTTTCGTGCTTTGAACAGTTTTAAGTCTTTAATATGTATTTGTTCTGCAAAATGAATTAATATTGTATGCTTATTTATGACTGAGAGCAGTCTGCCAATTCATGTAAGAAAACCTTTGATAGCTTTTCTTTGTATGTTGAATGTTTAAAATTAATGCAGTTTAGATTTTGTTTAACATGCTCCATGTGTAGTTGCATCAGTGTTTAGTGGAGGGGAAAGCTTATACATTTTATAAAGGATTCCATTGTTTGCATGACTATTGATTTACCTTAAAGCATCATCTGTTATCAAAGAAGATTTTACAACTTGATGTAACAAAATACAAAATTAAACTCAACCAGTGCAAAAACACCTGTATCATCTGCACAAATTCAAGACTTATAAAAACTTATCCATATAACAATATTTTCTTATTTGTATATAATACATAGATATTTATTTGAAGCATATTTTCACACCTTTTCTTTCCCTAAAAATGTGATTTATTTCCAGATGTTATCCAAGTAGTCAGGATAGTTCATTTAGAAGCCAAGTATTTGTACAGCACTTGAAAATATCTCAAATACTCTTTTTAGCACTCAAGAACAAATTTTTCAAGCTTGACAGCAGGGAATAAACAAGAAAAAATACTCAATTTGTGCTCATTAAAACTGGATTATGTTTGAAGAACAGTCACAAATAATTAAGTAAGAGAAGTCATCTAATTAAAGCTAAAGGTGATGTAGAGATCAATGTATCTATTCTTCAGCACAACATCTCAGTCTACGTAAAATCCCAGCTATGAGAAATCCAAAGACTGTAATACAATTATCTAAAAGATAAGATGTTTGATTTAAACTTTGCCAATCCAATTGTTTCTAAGACTGTGTAAAAAAACTTTATCAAATTGAAAAATTACTTCTACGCCAAGTAACCCCAGTATAATAGGTTTAAATTCAGTTATCTGCTTGAAGCTTCACTTCTTCCTCAAAGCAGAAAAAGAGAGAAAAGGCACCTTTTATATTAACAAGTATTGAAATTGCCCTTCCCAAACAATGAATTACCTTTGTTTCCTTGATTTTAAATGAAAGAAGCACTTGTAAAATATTTCTGCCTTCTAGATTTTAGGTTAATCTACCTTGAAATTCTATTTGACTCACAAAATAGAAAAACCAAAAATTTTCACAGCATGAATGAAACCTATGAACTTTCCAGGATTCTCTTTCCTTTGCACAGTCCCAATAATAACATCAATCACTTAAAACCCTTCTTATAAGCCACTTTCTTTTCCAACATACATGTCATTTTCTACAATATGAACAAGTATGTATGCAAAGACAGTATGTATTTTTTTATATTCTAATAAAGCTTGTGTTTAATAAGACATATTATATCAAGAGGTTTATAATTACTGTCATATTCTTTTATTCCTAACAGTATAATGAACAGCATGGGTTGCAGTTCATGGCAGGATGTGCACTTTTCACATGAGCATTGTACAACATTTTCAGATTGATTCACAGAAAATTTCTCATGTACTTTAGCCACAATTTAGTGCATTTATTACTGTCTAAATTATCTCCTCTGGGGCTAAGGGTTACTTTATAATAGTCTTGACACAGGCATACCCAATGCCAATCTATTCCTAAAAACATCATTATTTTGTACAAAATCTTTGTTTATAGTCTCTGTGAGTGTTACTACATGACAGAAAGGGAAAAGGTTATAAAAGTATAGTGTGTCAACATCAAATATAATTGCCAGATTGGATGAAAGCCATTCAGCCCACTGACAATATACGTAGATATAAGAATATGTTATTATAGTACCAGATGATATTTACACAATTACCAGATGTGCCAAGGATTTGCTCCAGTAAGGCTACAATGTGAACTCTTTCCTTGATACATTGAGATTGTGCCTTTATTTCAGAGTATCTTGAAGTATACATGCAATAGCAGCACAAACCTGAAAATGTTTGTGCAGGCCTAGTAAAAAGGAACTGTAGTGTTATCATTGACTTCAGAATTATTTAAAAAATAAAATTAAAATGAAAATACCAACTTTTAACCATGTGACAGTAGAGTATATAAAGCAAAACACTAATAGATATTGCTACGGTATAGATATTCCAGATCTTTCTTATTACAGATTTTCAGTGTATTTAATTGTAAAATTTCATGTCTTTTATTCTCATGCTATCTAGTACATTTGACTGTCTTCACATAATTTTCTGAATTCCTGAAGAAATTATATTTCTAATAATAATTTATTCATGGAAGATGCTTATGTTTCATAACTATGTTAGTAGAAAAATCGTCAGATAGGGCTAGCATCTCCTCCCTGGTATAAATGTAATATTAAAATTGACAGTGAGTTCAGTAAGCTGAAAAAAAAAAAAAAAGTAAATTAGTTCAGCTTCAACCAGGCAGAATTTCTGGAAGAAAGTACAATTGTAAACTTGTCCTCAAGGTTATAGATTGGAATGAAAAGGTAATGACTACATTTTGAATGTAAGCTTGCAAAAATGAAATTAAATTAATACACTCTTGCATTCAAAGAAATACTTCAATAAAAAGACAATGAAAAAGAATCATAAAGCTTCTTGGAAAATTTATCCAAAGACATTATAAACATCTAAAGTGATTGAAAGCTTTAAAGAAAAATATACATTTTCACCCAGATTTTGTGTATACATGTTGTATGTAGACTATTATCTATACCAATAGGCAGTGTTTGCTTGTGCAATGCGCAAATTTAAAGATAAAAAGCATTAATATCCATTAATGTCTTATGCAAAACTTACATCAAAGGTCTAGTGAATCAAATGTTAAATCATTTCCCCAGTTCTGTGTGGAAAGTAGAAAATGTGTGTGTGAATAAGAAGAGTTTCTGTTTACCTTTCATATGAGTCTTCTTGGTTTATGCATCAAAAAAAAGAGAACAAATTAAAATGGTGGTGAATTGGAAGCAGAGAAGAATGGCAGACTCGTATTTAAAGGAAAAATCATGTCTTTACTGCTCTATATAATCAGAAAACCCAAGTCTGTTTCATAACAGAGGCCTTATCACAAGGTCAGCATTAAGATCAGAATCATTGTCTCCTGCCAGAGACAATGTTAAAAATTAAGAGCTTATTTTTGGAAACGCCATTCAGGCATTCTAGGTTTATCAATTAGAAAATATTGTTTTGCCTTTAAAATTAAATTAAGTGAGTCATGAAGAATAAATGACTGGTAAAATTTAAAAATATTATCTGTATTATGAAGCAGGCCAATAACTTTTTCTACATCAAAATCCTTACTACATCAATCAGTGGCAATTTAAATAGGTATTAGGGCAGAGAGACCAGGAACAGATAAAACATCCTGTATGGTCTGTTTGGGATAAGGTGGGGATGCGAAACATGCACAGTAAAACTTTTTCTTTTTTTATTCAAAGTGATAAATGTTGTGACATGTGGCCCAAAAGGTAAACCATGTCTCTTATTTTTCCCTAGTAGATTGAATTTCTGCTGCAATACCCAGCAGATCATCCTTGCCAAAATGAGTCAACCCCTCTAGGTTACTTCTGATATATGAAAATAATTGACTGCATGCTTTTTTCTTGAGCCCCACATACGGAATTCCTCACAGCAGCCCAAGATGACTCCTTATCTCACAGGCACAATAAAAACTTGAAAGACAGAGTGTCTAAATCAATCCCCACTGAAGGTAAAACTTTTCAGACAGTAGCTCTTTCTCAGCTATAGTATTGGGAGCTCCCTGTATTGGGAGAATGCATTTGTCATTTAACAAGATGGTAAAACAGTTGATTGAGAAAGAAAATACTCCAAATAAATCTTATAAAATATGAAGAAAAATATTACCTTCTGACAGAAAAAGAGTGGTTAAAATAGTCTTGTACAGAAACATAATAACTACTAAATACTTTTCTGCATTTACTGTTTAATACATTCATTTATCCAGTCATATTGGCCCAAAGGACCCACAGATTTCTGGATTTCTCTCCTGAAAAAAAGGTGGAAAGGCTACTCATTACTCCATACACAAAATTGATTTTAAAAATAACAACAAACCCAAAAAACAAAACAAACTAAAAAAACCACCAAAAAAACAAAAAATAAAACAAAACAAAAAACCCAAAAAAACAAACAAACAAAAAAACCACCAGAAAAAAAGGAGAAAAAGGACCAGGATGACATAGCTATTTCACCTTCTTTTTTTTTTAAATTGTGGATCTCCCTTAACTTCCTCATAGCAATAATCCAAATTTAGAGAATTTAGAGTCAGAGCAAAAGTGTTTCTCCCCTTCAAATTTAAACACTTTTATTTCCACTGTTTTCCATCCCACCCCACCCCCCCAACACAGCATGATATATTTCTTTCACAGTAGAATCTGCACATACTCAGATTGTATGCTTGTGGCTATGTAGTACAGAACCTGATGAGATGTCTTTTTTGCTTTTGTTCTATTTAACTCATCACTCTTAAATGCAAACTAACTGATAATATATGAAGAGAGATTTAACCACAACAGCACAGCTCCCTGGTTAAAAATGGTTTAATATTATTTACAAGTTTAGTATGTTGGGAATTTAATTTTGTATGTATCATTCTCTCTAAGAGATGTGTCAAGAAGATTGGTCTCTTAATAAAAACAAAGAGAATAAATATTGACTTTATTAATCATTTGGATAATTAAATGTGTATTAACAGATATTTCATTGAGAGAATACATTATGAATACTCTCAACTTAGTCTCTTTCTCTCTTTTAGTCTAGCTACATTAAATGAATATTTGCAGAAAGAAACAGCTACCCAAAGCAGTTTCCATCTAGGCAGACAGAGGTTGTGTGTTTCACAATTGCACTTAGGCGACCCACAAAGATGCTATACAGCAACATCTCAGCCATTACAAGATATTAATAGAAAGCTGTGCAAAAATGGTAATATTCAAAATAATAAATACAAAGAGGAAGAAGAAGATCCAGAAATCCTAGTGTCACCAAATTTTTCATAAGCCAATAGTATCTATTTTCCATGAGAAAAGCCAGCATTAGCCTGGACTACAAAATCCTCTGTATTAAGCAGTGGTGAAGAGATATCTGGAGTACTGTGGCCAGTTCTGAGTTCCCCAGTACAAGAGAGACGTGCGGACTCTGGAAAAAGTGAAGCAAAAGAGTCACAAAGATGATTAAGGACTGGAGCATCTCTTCTGTGAGATGAGGCTTAGGAAGCTGAAATTATTTAGTGTGGAGAGGAGAAAGCTCAAGAGAGATCTTGACCTGAAGTGTCTGAATCCCAGAATCACAGAATATGCTGAGTTGGAAGGGACCCACAAGGATCATAAAATCCAACTCCTGGCCCTGCACAGCACCATTCCCCAAGAACCACATCATGTGCCTGAGAGCATTGTCCAAACACTTCTTCAACCCTGTCAGGCTTTGTGCTGTGACCACTTCCCTGAAGAGCCTGTTCCAGTGCCCAACCACTCTGGGCAAAGAACCTATTTCTAATATCCAACCTAGGCCTCACCTGACACAACCTCAGGCCATTCCTTCCAGTCTGGTCATCAGAGAGAAGAGATCATGCCTGCCTCTCCCCTTCATCTCATGAGGAAGTTGTAACTGCAGTGAGGTCTCACCTCAGACTCCTCCAGGCTGAACAGACCAAGCAACCTCAGCTGCTCCTCACATGGCTTCCCCTCATGGCCCTTCACCGTCTTCATGGCCCTCCTTTGGATGCTCTCTGATAGTTTAAGATCTTTCTCATATCATGGCACCCAAGCCTGTCCCCAGGACTTGAGGTGAGAGTGCCCCAAGTCAGAGCAGAGCAGGACAATCCCTCCCTTGCCCAGCTGGCGATGCTGTGCCTGATGTCCCCTGCACACCCCAGGTTGGCTCTCCTGGCTGCCAGGGCACTGCTGGCTCAGATTCAAGTTTTCTTTGACTATCTAAAAGTAGGATATAAAGAAGTCAGAGTGACGAGACAGGAAGCAAAAGACAAAGAGAAATTAAAACACTTGAGATTCACCCTGAATATCTGAAAAATTTTACTATGAAGGTAGCTGAACATTGGTATAGGTTGACCAGAGTGGAGTCCTCATCAAAAGCTGACTGGACATGGTCCTGGGCAACTGGGTTTTGACAGAAATGCTTGAGTGGGGTGATTAAATGACCTCTAGAGGTGTCTTCCAACCTCAACCAGTCTGCAATATGATGATTTTGTGATTCAGTGTTTTCAGCAATTTTCACTAAATGTTATTTTTTCTGCTACAGAATCACTTTCTTTGGAGAAAAACAAGTACTCAGTGTTCAGATTCTCCTTTATCAGTCTTCTCAAATACAAGGAAATTCCAATGGTCATGACCAATGTTCTCTTCTAAGTATTTTCATTGTAGTTTTGTTACAACTCTTGCTGTAATGTAATGGAACTGATTGATTTATCCATTGTGTTCTAATTGTTCTTAAGAATCTTCCCATTAATTTAATTTGGATAAACCAGCTCTGGTATTTTTCTTTATTTGAAAGGTATCTTGCAATCGAAGAAAATAGTCTGAAACTGCAAGAAGACAATGATAGACTACTGATACAAACCATACCTGAAAGTGTTTACATTTTAACTTAAAATTGCATTAGTTAGTTAAATCTCACAGTTTATTTTGTTAAAAACACCCCAACAGTTTGATATTCATACCTCTTTTGTGCTAGACATAACAAAAATCTTCCATACTCTAGTGTGATATATACTTCGGTTATCTTTTTTGTTGTTTTATGGGATTCATACTGAAACCAAACATCCAAAGGATTTTCCACTCATCTGATAATAAGATGGAATCTGAACTGTTCTGTGTTTGCAGAGTAAAAAAATTGCTAAACCATTTTCTACTTTCTTTTATGCTTCTGGCCACAGCTTGTAATGTGAACAGGGAATAATTTGGTAGACCTATGAAAAAAAAAGTACTGAAAACACCAATGTACACCATCCTCTCATGTACTAAGACATTGATCTACTTAGCTGCCTGCACACTGAGAAACTGCTTTACAAGACTGTAACTTGAAATAGTGTTTACTGGGAGGATTTTTCCACAACCTTTTGACATTTCACATTTCTTACAAGCTGCAGCATAAATTTTTGCTTACCATTCCCCTTTATTTCCAATGCATTATTAATGCCAGAATATTGCAATCTGCTGTCTCGGTAGCAGAAACAAAAATACCCTTGCTTCACAAGTAAATAAATCAATATCTATTCTCTGAAAATAAAATGCAATGTCTCTGAACATTTAAAATTCTCACATGAAATGATGTATTTTTTCTTTAAGAGATTCTTGCCACTATGAATGACTGTTGATTGTTCCTTTATTAAAATAAAGACAATATTTTAGTGAATAAGAAATTTTATGAAAGAAGTTAACTACAGATGGTTTTGCAAGAAAATGCACTAAGCTAAAGTGGAATATTCCCGAAGGATTTGTTTATGTGTGTGCTTACATTGCTTGATGCCTTAATAAAAACTTCAATGGAAAACTTCCAAAGGATTAATTGCTTGGTTTTGCACAAGTTCCTTATTTATCATCATTAACAGGCTTGTTTGAAAGAGTTTTTTCATGGTGTAATGTATCATATACTGAAATTCTCTTTCTGGCCAGCTGACAAAAGGAGTATATTAGATGTTATGCTGTCTAATTACATGGCTTGATTTTAGCAATCATTTCCAATTTGTTGGTCTCAAGACACAGGAAGAGAGAGGAGTAGAATATTGTAGCTCAAATCTTACAACTCTTCCCATCAAAGCTATATCTTAGATAGAATAAAGCTGTTGCGAGAATGCATTTAGGACAAAACTTGTGCCAAAAATAATTAACTCATTGGAGAGATTTTCTAGATTGCCCAGAGTGGGGGAGAAAATCATTAAAGAAATGAACATACCACAGAATCTTTGCTTTGAATAATAGTTGAACTATATAATAAATTCTAATCTATTCAAAACTGGTATTGAGGGCAATTGAACTGTTCAAAAGCAGATCATTATATTTAGATTATTTTACAGAGTGCATTTATTACCCAGCTTTATATAAAGATTTTCCTGTAAGTAGTAACAACAATATGTTAACTGTAAGATAATTAGAACCAGAATTAGTATACAAAACACAATCATTACACTGAATTTTTCTTATAAATTATGAATGTTGTTACTTTCCTTTATGTTTGGTAGAAATATTGGCTTCCTACATTAATTAAACGTTTTCCATTTTAATAAACTTCTCATGTTGTAATTTATTAAAGTTGCTACTGCATTTAACCCTTTCTGAGGATGTTGCAAAAGAAAAAAACAAAAAGAATAATTTTTTGTTTAATGTGCTTTTCTGTAGAGATAATTATTTCTCACTACCAGTTTTTTTTAGTGTGCAGACATTAAAAAATTAATTAAAAATAATACGCAAATGCAGTTAAAACATCATTTACGCTACTGTCACTTCAGGATTTTTTCACTCTGAAAAAATATATGGCTACCTATTTTCATAAAAATTTACATAGAATGTAGTGAAGAAATTAAGAGAGTTAGTTTTTGTCAAACAAAGAGCAGAAGACTAGGCTTCCTCTTTATTGTAAATATTTTTTTTTTACTCCTAGCCTTCAGAAACAAGAACTTCAGATAAACTATGATATTAGCTCATGTTCTCAATCTTTCAAGCACTTCCATAAACAGAGATCATGTCCGCACACTTTATGTTGGTACAACTTGTTTCCAAATGGCTGTTTCTGATTAATCTCTCCAATTTGCCCCCAACTGGCTTTATTGGAATTTTTAATTTTCCTGTCTTCTCTTGAATCATGGCTACTCTGGATAAAAGAAAAAGGGTGGAGTTTTGATATCTGAAAGCAAGTTCTGAGGGGACAAAAGAACTATTCAAACTAAAGGGCAGAAAGCCTATTACAGGAAAAAATGGCTACTCATTTAGAAGGAAATGGCAAATTCCTTAGAGAAATGGAATTCTTAAAAGTCTTTCCAAAATCAACACTGAAAGGCAACATTTTCCCTGAGGTTATCAAGGCAGCAACTGTACAATAATAAAAGGATCCCTATAGTAGGTTAAAGCAATCTCATTCTCTCCTCTCTGCAACATTTGTGTATAGTGAGAAGATTAGAAAACATTCTAGATATGCACTGATAGTTTTGCAGAATTCATACAGAGCAGCACAGAATGATTTGGGTCGAAAAGGAGTTTCGAAAGTATTGAGACCAACCCACCCACCATGGCAGGGACACCTTCCACTGGAATATCTCCCAGTAGACATCTTCAACAACTTTTTATTAGGCTGTAATTCACTTTTAGCTTGAGCTAAATTAAGATAACAGACATGTAAGAGCACTTACGATATCAAAATATGGATAAGCTGATATATTTATAAAATACATGAAAACATAGGAGGAAAAGCACTCTATATTTACATTTGATTTAAATCCATAAGGTCTCACTCTCTTAAAGTCAACTAAATAATGATAAATACTCTTCCGACACACACCTCGTCATGAATCCTGTCTTTTTATGTATCCCATATCTCAGATGATATCAGATACATTTTTCTTCTACGGGGGAAGTCCGTTTCCACAGCTTACATGCTTTTTGGAGCCCTTTAAAGAAAGGCACAAATATATTTCACACTTTGCTGCCAACCTAGTGTATTTTTTCTTTCTCCCCCAAGCATATCTGCACCTATGTCTTTTGGAAGAAAGAATCAAATTGAGTCCTGTTTTATGATTTAAGTATACATATTAAAAAATATTCCTCTGTCAGAACAGAAGTCAGCTTCTGATCTTGATTTTAGTTTAATAATTTCCAGAGCTGACGAGTGGTCCTTCATTAGTAACTCATGCTGTACCTTTCAGTATAAAGTGTCTCCAATCACTGTATTTTATATCAGTCTATACACTAAGTGCATTTGTAAGGCTTTTAAATGGGCTTCATATAAGTAAGCTCCTAATACACAGCACATAATAGCATCAATACTTGGGATATCTGCTATCCTGATCCTTATCTCTATATTTAAGATGAATTAAAGTAGAAAACTCACTAAGTTCCTAGCAAAAAAATTTAAATATGGGTGCTTTTAAAAGACACTTAGTCATTCTCAATGTTGTAGGTGATAGTTTTTGCTTTCCATCCCTTTCACGGTATGACAGTTGTCTGCTAATATCTGATTTTTTACAAAATTAGAGCCACACAAACAGAATCTAAAAATGTAGGAATCTTATCCTTCGGATAGTTTAGAATGTCAAAATAGCCAAAATTTAAGGAAATAGATCTTTCAAAATGTTAAATTCACCATCAAACTTTTAAAAAACTTCTATTTTAAGTAAAAAAAAAAAAAAAAAAAAAGATTAGTCCTTAAGATTTGAAAGGCACAAATACATAAAATGGACTTTAAACACTTATTTCCCTAGTCTTTTGAGTATGCGTATTAGTTCCTGCTGGAACAGGGAACATTTATTCATTTTCCTTAGGTCAGTACTGATGTTTTCTTTAAAGAGCTTTCTCCCTGAGCATATGGAAAAATAATTTGACAGTCTATTTTTATATTTTGTTATTTCTACCTTCTGGAATGAGCGAATTCAAGTTCTGTTGTCAAAGTATCATAAATGACTGGGAAAAATGTAATGGATATTGTCTAACTAGGTCTTGCAGACTTCTGTGCAATATATGATATTTGGAATTTCTGTGAGTGGTTCAGACCTGCTTGACACCAGTACTGTATCACTGAAGATTTTAGAATGCCATGGACTAGCCTGGATATTGCACAGTTTTAAGTGTATTATTACAGCCCAAAACACTTAAATGCATAATCATATGCATCCCTAAAATGCTACTACTCCTTTTGTGTAACGTTGCAGTGCATTCTATGCAGGAATAATCTTATTCCAAAGAGACTAGTGCAAGGGAGATGGACTGTGCCTACTGAGCCCTCTGACAACCAGCTGCACTGTATCCTCATAATCTTTCCTTTTTCTGTCTCTGACATTTTGTAGGTAATATTTGAAATCATTCATTACAAACGGTGGCAACACAGAATATTGCATCAATTTTTTTTTTCATGGGAAGATAAATAATCTTGTCAACCTTGTATGTTGAGGGGGTAAATTGCAAGATAGGCTGTCTGCTTCTCTAAAAATTTAGAGAAAAATATCTTTGTGAAATGACATATTTAATAAACATGTAAATAAAACATCATTGTGTTCTAAGATAAATCTCTGAGTGCTGTTCTCATGGATATCTCAGTGAAAGAGTGAAGGGTAATTTAACAAACTGAAGGTATCATTTTATTTAAATCTTTACACGTACTTTCATTCCATACACTGTTTAAAATAGAGACTTCTTTCAAAAATTCTGGTACCAAAATGTTCTGATTGATTCTCCTTTTTCTCTAAAATACAGAGGATGTTACAGTATGCAGCAATAATCTCTTTCTTAGGTAGCGGCGTCATAGTAAAGCTCTTGGGTAGAGATCAGACAGGCTTGAGCACTCAGCACTGCCTCCTGTGTGCCTTAGTATTTTGTGAACTCATCTGTTTTTCCCAGGCCTTCAGAAACAAGATCTGGACAGAAACATAAAAGCTGGCAAGGAAATGAATTTTCAAGGTTTTTCTCAGGAAAATAAAACGATTTTGCCAGGTAGTGGCAATTTTAAAAATTTTCTTACTCATTTATTATCTAATCCCCCTAGCCTTATTGTGACAATTCTGAGAAGAAAGAAGAATGCATTGTTACCTTAAATACTCAGTGGGAGCCCAACACGAGAGGAGCTGAAAAATGGTCTGATCAAATCTCAGAAAGAAAACCAGAGATATTTGAAGTTTGATACATTTAACCCTTCTTTTACTCATTAAAAAAAAAACAACAACAACAACAACAAAAAAAAAAAAAAAAAAAAAAAAAAAAACAAAAAAAACCAAAACCAAACAGTTAGATGTTTTCTTCACCCCTATTGTATAATCAGAAATGGACAAGCTCTAGCCCTGATTTACAGGCATATCAGAAAAGAGAAAAGCTAAATAGATTAGATGAAGGGGGAAACAAAAGCCGCTACTTCATGAGAATCTCATGAAGTTCAACAAGTCCAAATATAAGGTGGTTCGCCTAGTTCCAGGCAATCCCAGATATGCACTCAGAATGGGAGAAAAACTCACTGAGAGCAGCCCTGCAGAGAAGGATTTGGGTGTTCTGCTTCAGGTAGCTGCGGTTCAAGAAGCAGATTGAGCTGTAGATTGAGCTCTGGGTGGGAGCTGTGGGCTGCCAACCTTTTGCATGACAAAAGGCACAGTGGTGCCAGTGGGGTGTATGGACCCTGAGAGACACAGGAGGAGCCGAAGACTTGGGAGGAAGAGCAAGACTTGCACCCCGGCAGCCTGTAAGGGTACAAAAGTCCAGGGATTCCCTCCTCAGAGGCACCAGCTCAGGCTGTTTCTGTGTTACTGTACCATGAATAAATGGCTTTATGGAACGAGACATCTCAGATTTTGCTATGGAAAACCTGGGGTTAAACTGGTCACAAAACCAGGTCTGACTGTGCAAGTGCGGTGTGCAGGGAGCCAAGCAGGGCACCCCTGGGCTCACTGGAGCTGCCCCCGGGGAAGGGGCTTTGGTCCCAGCAGTGAAAGTCTCTGGCATTGGGAGTGTGACTGCCAGAGAGTCTCGTGAATGCTCACTGCAGAGTTTCCCTTCAAAGAGCTCCAGCTAGACTCCCCTAGGTTGTTTATAGCCACACTTTTTTCTCATGGTTTGAGGTGTCTGCCACATCTATTTGCCACATCTACAGTCCTTAGACATGGACTATCTTAAATGTGGTTACTCTTAGGTTTTTTCATACAGTGGAATTCTGGAATAAATGATACAACTTGCGTGCATGTTCTGGTGGTTTTCACCTTTCCAGTTACTGATTCCAACTTCATATTTCTATCCTTGTCTTCTCTTCTGCTCTAGTTCCATTTCTTTTGCTTCCTGATGACTAACGGGCGGGGAAATGGGTGTGTGAGCGGGCATGTGCCTTCATGCACATGGATAAGGAAGAAGTAGGTTGAGGTGAGATAAACTGCACTTAGAAACTTTTTTCATTGATTTACAATATATTTTATAAATAGAATAGAGAGAAGGAAGCAAAAATACATGCACATTTTTCTTTTAGTTTTCTTTATAAAGGTAATGTAAAGGGCAGGAATGCAATTTACATAACCAACAATAATTCGGGAACAACTTTCTATTCTGGGTTAAGAAAAGGTGTGACAACTTTGGTGGAGAAAGAGACAAATGTATGCTGTCAGTCTTGCCAAAATACTTTATTGTAATGATAAAATCTGACTGCTTTCTCCATAAGAAACTTCTCTCAGTATGCCCAGTGACCTAATGTAGTTACAGAATGAAGGGATAATATCTAACTCTACTATCCCTTGAGTGTTTTAGAAACAACTGAGGAGCATCATGAGGAAATGAATGAAAAAAAGATGTGTATCTAGGGGACATTTCTGGTGCTGTTGTTTCTCTAATTTGTTTGGGTTTAATTCCTTAAATTGCTCTTTCTGACTTTCACTTACACGGTGGTCTGGTAGCCCTGTTTAGCTCAATGGATTACAACCTCCATGACACAAAAATCCACATCAGCAACTTTTCATGAACTAGATGGCTACAACTAATTTGCATATTATTTTGCATGAAAATACATGATGTTTGCATCAGTTTGTATTCTTCCTTACTCCATATTGGGAATAAATAAGGTTTGATTATGTCAACAGTAGCTTAACTTCTCATGGTGTCTGAAATATTTTTAAATTTTTTAATTTAATTTAGTTTAATTTTTAATTTCTTCAAGGTTGGACTTACGTTTGAGCTTCACATTGGGTCTTAGCCATCATATTTCAAATCCCTGAGCATCCATATCTTGCTCTGATTGACTCAAAAAGAAATTATTTAATACCTCAGAAAATCCATCATGTCTACACTTTATCAGGTATTAGTATTATTATTATTGTAAGTCTTCAATTTTAACATGGTACTTCCAATATGTATTCTTATTTTATTTCACTATCATCCTGAAAGTTTTCTTTTCGATTAAATCCAGTCCATTCAGTGAAACTAATGTGAATAATTTAAATGCACTAAATTAATCTCCCTTAAACTAATGTCTTGTAGTCAAGGATATTTGAAAAGAAAGAATTTGCTGCTCTTATGACACCTTTTTATTACTGATGTATTTTGTACTTAAATATGAAAAGTTTGCAAATAAGAAAATCCTTTCACTTCATTTTGTGGCTTTTTTATTGGAACGTTAAAAATGATATTGTAAAGGCTTCCTTTTATTAATGATGTAATTCTCTTTTTCTTTTCAAAAAGAAGTCAGCTTAAAAAAAGAGACTCTATATGTGTGAATTTTGTAATTTTTTTTTTCAATAGAAGTAAAAATACCCCTAACAAACAAACAACTACTCTTAAATTTTGAAAATTAAGTTTTAAGGGGTGCCAGAACCTTCATTGGGTGGCCAAGAACATGACTTTGATTTGCAAACATAATTTGAACTTTTTTGTGTGTGTGTAATAGGATTGCCTACTACTCTTCTTGTGCCATGCCTTGAAAATGAACAAAATATTTTGGCTTTTTTTCCCAGTTTCTTTTTTCTGATATGAATGCATTTTTGTGTTGGGAGACATTCACATCACAATAGCTTCAACATACTCTACAACAGAAATAAAAATAGAATAGAATAGAATAAAAAACATATTGGGAATACCAATAGAATACTGATATGGGGTGTATGTGACCAGTTATCTTTAAACAAGATAAACTTCAAGATGTAAAGAGCTGAAAGGATAGTCTACAAAATTTTAGAAACATATCTGATCTATTCACAGCTTGATAAGGAGAAATAAGTGTAACATGTTCTTAAGAACACATGCCTGCAGTACAAAAACCTCCTTAGTTCCAGTCCGTTAAAGCTTTTGTTCTTTTCCATCACCTACGTTGCAGTGGGCAGCAGAGTGCACATTACACTTGGATGAAGTCATCTTTGAAAGAAGTACAGTCATGCTCCTTCTATAAATGTATTTGAATAAGCTTTATGATCAGAAAAGGCTTCATAGAAAAAGCTGATTTATAAATGCCACACAAAAAAATCTATTATGTAGATTAAAATATGTACACAATTAAAACACATTCTACTATATTTTTTTCTGTTTATTTCATTTTATTTGGATTACATGAAGAGACAATGAAATCTTGGAACATAATTTCTCTGTGAGGGAGGGTGGGGAAAATAAAGAAGGCAAGGTAGAAATTCATACTTTTTGAATACTGTAACAGGTAGTCTGAACCTTTCTCCTTTGATTTTTTATTCACCTTACACTGGGAATGAATCATAGTGGTTACACATTAACACAAGAGTTGTACTGGATTTTGTCAACTGATGTGGGTCAGCGTCATTTGATTTTATTGTTGTTGTCACACATTACATTACAGTGGAATGCTTAAGGCAAACTAAAGTGCCAAAAGCAAAATAAATACTTACTTTTCTTTTAGCTCTATTTTATACTTATTATGATTTCTACATATTTTAGCATTTTTGATCACTCATCTTTCCTAGAGATCCACTTCTTTGACAGCGTTTATGACTTCCTTTTTTTTTTTTAAATTCTGACCTTTCCTTCACTGTTATCTTCTAGTACTTCACAATTTCTGTTGGTAAAACTGTTTTTTCCTCTGTTTTTCAAATGCTTTCTTTACAATGAACTGGTGTTTCACCAATAACTGGCTGTCTGCCAGTCAGTGACACAATGATTCATGATCCCACTTCATCTCTGTTTCCCTCTTTCTCCTCACAATATGTCTATAACTATGTTTTGATATCTCTACTTTAGAATTTTTCTGAACATTCAAGTTGAATGAAAAATCTCCTGTGCTTTCTTATTCAAAAACAACATAATAGAAAAAATATAATATTCTTCTACTCCTCATTAGTAAAGAAAAACCCCAAAACAACATGCATTTTGAGGTATTTTGACTGATAAAATCAATGATTCACTGTAATTTTATCCTGATGAAGCTTCCTTTATTCCTGTGGGGTAAAGTTTCTAAAAACAAAATAGAATAATGGCACAGCAGTCTATAATACTATTACTGTGGAAAGCCAAAGCAATATCTAACACAGATCAATACATGTGCTTTGAAGAATAAGTAAAATTTAGGAAGACACATTTGTGGCATTCAAAAAATCCTTATTCCTATGCTCTGATCTGGCAACCAGATAAGGCAATATATAATGTCTTTATTAAGTACAGATTATTATATCAAACTCTAATGCACTTTGTTTACAGGGCTTGATAAACTATGATTTACATACACCAAGGCCTGAGTCCTCTTCCTCTTTGGGTGCAGCCAGCTTGGGTTTGGGCCACATTGTACCCATGTTGTTTATGTATATTGTACCTGACCATAAAGATAATGCTAACACATTTACTATTTTCTCCAGTGTTTGAAAACTAAGGCATCATTCTGCCGGTAGTATATTTGAGAAATTTTTTTTCTTAAAGTATTTTCATTGTTGCGAATAAAAAAGACTCACTTAATATAAGGAATAGGTTCTTCCTAATTCCGAGGGGCTTTTTGACAACTTTGACATCTTCCCTACAATATCGCATTTCTAAACCCTTATATTTTCACCTGGATGTCCTTTCTTTGATACAAATCATCCATAATCTCCTACAAAATAGTTAATCCTTCCTCTCTGATATCTTCCAATAAACCTTGAACACCTCCACAGTGGCTTGAATACTACGTTATTTCAACAGTATAAAAATTTTTAGCTTTGGTCCTTGACTATGAAGTTCCTTATCACATTCTGAAGATAAAACTATTTTATACTTTACACATTGCTCCTGTTATATACATCCTACAGATTTTTTCTTTCCTTAGCAAATTTTCTTTCTGTAGTATCAGAAATCAATTAAAATAGTTTGAACATTAAGAATTTAGATCGTGTTTCATACTTTTAAAATTCCTTCCCCTTCACTTTTGAAAATGTCATTATCTCAATTAAAAATGCTTAGTTTTAATTTTCATAGGCTATCTCAGTTTTGCAGGTTATGCGAAATAATTTTGAAAATATCTCAATAGAGCCAACTTCTATATAAGATGCATAGGAAGGATGAAAGTAATGATTTTTTTTCAAGATTTCTGACCTACAGATTCCTTGTATCTAGCTCTGATTTTACTTGATTGCAGTTTCCTATTGACAAGGGACAATTTTTACTTCCTTGACATCTTACTCTATTTTCTTTTCTGAATTTTTGTCTCCTTTTGGCCAAAATACAGTCCCCAAAACTGAACAGGTTGGAGCCTCAGCAGTTCCATATCTTCCTCCTATGATGGCTACAGCTAAAGTCAGCCTTTCTTCCATCTGTTACTCCACAAGGTCACTTCTGTTACCTTAATGACATGGCTCTCCTGAAGAGACTGCTCTCATGTCACTTATTATATATTCATTTCCTATATAACTGCCTTTTCTCTTACCTCTATATTTCAAGCTACCAATCTTTTGTATGATGTCAGCAAATATATCATGGTTGGTCTCTTTCTGGGGACACATTCTATTCCCATTCTCTAATTCAACCTTCATGGGCAGTTACCCGTAAGTATCACACATTTTAAATTGCTCTTCCTGCAATTTGGAAAGAACTTGAAATATTAGACCTATTTAATAAGCTGCCAATTGGGATGCTCAGTAACAACAACCCCCCTATATTTTCAAGGATTGCTTGCATTTTCCAAAAGTTATGTTTTATATCTTTTGGATTGACCAGCTGCTCAGATGATTGAGGTTATATGTTAGTTTGATGCTTGTAATTGAGCATCACTCCAGCGCTTTTTCTTGGTAGGAGCAATAGCACTGCATGAGCTACTCTGTCTTGGCTGCAGTGTGTTCACATACACACATCTGCTGCTAATGTTTTCCTGCTGCTGTTTGAAAGGCTGATTTGGAATCAGGGCTTTTTAGTTCACAGGAGACTAGCAAACCTACTTACCAAAGACTGTTCATTTAAAATACTTTGTGCTATTCAAGGTAAAGAAGTTATACTTCTGGTATAGTTCCTACAGAAGTGAAAAAAATAAAGTACCCCATAAGAAATATATTGAGTGACTCATTGTTTCAGATTTCTTACAGGGAATAAGAAGTGATTCAAAGAGCAAGCAATGTCTGTATCTAAGCTGAAATGCCTTGTCCATCTTTACCTAATGCAACACTTAAATGATGAGGGACAGTAGAATTCTGTGTGTGGACAAGCACTAAATACAGATCAATAACTATCCAAGATTAAACAACTGTCCTGCAGTTTACCTGATGCAAAGACTTACAACCGAATATTCAAAACTATTACCTTATTCTAAGTGCCATTCTTTGAATTGTGTAAGAATAACTTTCCAAAATCAATATGGAGCATTATATATTTTCTCCTGGGTAGAAAAGTATTAAGAAGTTCTTTTGCAAAGTAGGATACTGTCTGTCAAAACTGCTGTTACTAAAGGTTTTTAACCCTCATTTTTCATATAAGACTATTCTGTATTCCTCTTCACAATTTGTGTCTGTGTATACCTACATTATTAATTATATCAGTGGAGCTCTGGGAACAATTCTTGCTAATGAACTTCCTTTCCCTTTGCTGACTAGTTGCCAGTGCAAAATACAGACTACTGAAGAAATTAAACCCTGATTGGTTTTTTGCTCATGCGCTCATCCTTGTTTTAAAGTTTGTAAGTGTCTTGGATTTTAGCAAAATTAAAACTGAAAGTTATATCTACTCTGTTGACATAATTTGATAAGTTATTCTATGTCTTGAAACTATCTAATAGGTGAACTGAGAATTTTTGTCTCTGAATCATCTTAAAATAGTGAGGTGTAAAATAATACTTTGCTTTATATTCCAATATATCATATAAATTATGAAAACATATATTTTTAATGAAGGGAAATACTGCTTTTGCTATAAATCATTCCACAATATCTCTTCAAAGTTCTTGATTTAAAAATCAGTCTGAAATTTTTCTTTTTCCTCAAAGTACTTGCAAGATGGTCTACTTCAGCCCACTAGAATGGCTTTTTAGAAGAATATGGAGGTGAGGTCATCACTACAAACATGTTGGCTGGTTTTAGTTTGTATTGTAGTTTGTTTATGCCACTGGACTAAATGAGAGGTTGGACATCATTAGCTGTGCTCTTAGAAAACATTGTCTGGTTCTGCATTACCAAAACCAAACTCAAACTCCAGTCTTCATGTCCACATCTGACATTTGAACCAAAGTGCACTAAGTGGGCGTAACTACTTCAAGATTTCACCCCTGATAAGAACTAAAACTCTAATATAGACTTCACTTGGGAAGCAAAGCAATTATGATGATCTCTTGTCTAACTTTCTTTCTGACTGTTTGTGGAGGGAAACAGAGTATGGAGATTTCAGATTGGAAAGTTTTCAGAAGATTTTAGTATTTTGAAAGGTCTTACTTTAATGAGTACATCAGAAACAGCTTAAAATTCACATAGTACTTATTAACCTAGTGGAAAATAGAAGTCAGAAAGGTAAGATGAAGGATGATATGAGAGAGAGCTGGCTGAGAAATTTCTGTGATGCAAGGAGCCCTGCAATTCTGCTTTAGTTCTAAGGACCATTTAATCTCTTTCTGTGACTCTTGTCAAAAATTGTTCAGCTGGTTTTATATCATCTTTATTTTGCAATCAGTTTTACATTAAGGAGAAAATTTTTCCTGCAGCTTATGAAAGCTCTCAATGGAATGCCAGAAAGGCAATGGTGCAGTGCTGCCAACAAGGGAGGCAATGCAAGTCTAGATGGAGCCATATGGTGATGGATCAACATGCTCTGATTTATAGATCCAGATCTCTGAATAGTTATGAATACTAAAAGCTAGAATTGTGAATCTCAGAGTTCACAGAACATGGGATTACCTAGTATATGGGAAAAAAAACCAAATTTATAAACCAGAATACTGCATGTCTCATTTTCTATTCATTGAAGAGAATGATTAAATTATTAAACCTGCACGCTTTTAAGTTTAGAAAAATTGTACTGGTATGTGCTTTCTATTGCAAACTAGCTGGAAGCAATTTCTTCATACCTACTTTAATAATTTTCCCAGTAAACAGGTTCTTTGCATAATTTAGACATGAATGAAAGACAAAGTGTAATCACTGATAAATTCAAATCTCAAGCGTTGACATTCTTGGTAATTATATGGTTTGGAAGATGGATTACCTTTGTTTATGTTGCTGTTTTCATTGTCTCTGCATTAGAAGATCCAGTTATTGCTATGTATACATTAACATGGACTTTTTTGATTAAGCAGTGAATTTTAAAATTTTAACATAGTAAGGACTGCAAGTTTCACATCTTTGCTTCATAGATATTTCTTTGCAGTTCAGAGTACCTTATTGTCTGCAAAGTCTTACTTGCAATTGTCTAAAGCTAAGCCATTTAAATGCAGTATTCTCTGTCTGCTAGCCTTTCTAAATTTACAAGTCCATTTATAAACATTTAAAAAACCACTAATGGTCTGGCTTATAAAATGTATGTCAATGAGCTCTTCAAAGAATGTGATAAGCAATCTTGCACTTTCATTTGTAGAGAATTCAGTTCTGGTCCAAGTTAAATACTTGTAATAAAATGGTTATTCAGTACTTTACCTAGCACACCAAATATTAGTTACTTTTTTGCTGTTTTGGAAGAAAAAATTGGCACCCTTCATATTCTTACAGTAGGATCTGTGTTGTACATTGGTTCTTAATTTTCATTCCACTAAAACTCATTAGTACCCTTCCTTCCTTCCTGCTCTTCTTGTATGTGCAAATTTAGATGTTGCAGCTGACATTCTCTGAACGTCACTCATAATGTTGTAGAAAACAGGTTGAGCTGTGTCTTTAATATGTCACAAAATAACTGGAAAGAAAATTTACTTATGTCACAGAAGGAGGAGTCTTGTGAATATTTTTTAATTAGAAGAGTAATTATAAATTAATTTTTTTAAATGAAAAGTACTTTGGAAATATTCTGAAAACTTTATGATGTAGAAATAATATTGGTACAGAACAGTCTATAGGGGGTAGCTCTTCACTTCAGTTAAACATCATCACTGGATCATTGTATCCTGAAATGTAAGTAAAAATCTCATTGAAACTCACAGTTCTATATTTGTTTTTTTATCAGTACAATGCCTAATAATATATTGCAAATACAAGTAAGAAGAACATTTGTAATGTTTTGAATTGCAATCACTCTTCAATTCAATGAAATTGAATGCAAATTAAATATTTAGATTAAAACTTTTAGAGGACAATTAAAATACCATAGAAGGAACAAATCATATGAAAGAGGCTGGTGAGAACCAAGAATTTCATGTAAGACCAAATATGTCTATGGTAATTTTATATAATATTAAAGTGGGTCTTATTCGTTCTTTTATCTAGATAATTTACATAAAATTTTCTGAATAATATGCAATTCTAAAAAAAGACTACTATGATTTTATTACTCTTTGTTTGTAACAAACCCTTTTACTTCTTTCTCTTCTTCCATTTTGGATACCTTGAATATTTTTGCAAGCTGACAATGTACATTATTGCATAAAGTTTTGATTGATCTGTAATTCCATTTTGAATTAGTATTTTTCTTCTTTTCTCCATTTCTCAGAGGCGGTGTTCACTGTGTTATATTCCATTTGTCTTTCCTTTCTTTTATGCTTACTATATTATTTCAGTAAGGATACAGAAACAATAATTGCTCTCTTGCACAACATATAGACTGCAAATATAAATTCAGTCATACACTATAAACTAGAAGGGAGCCTACATGTTGAAGTCATAGTCCCTTAGTTTCTGTGATAGTGTTAGCAAATATGGGCTGTCAGGTTTCCCTATTTTAGGAAACAGGTCTCTGCTTTAGGAAAGTAACATTCTAATAGTAGAAAAAACAAAAGTATTGAATCATCTTCTTTACTTTGATATTATGATGTGTTTACATTACAGCTTAGGTATCTCACAGTCTCCCAGCAGGTCAGTTGGGTTTTTTTGCTACAAGTTGTGCAGATTAGTGGATCAGCAAGATGTAGTTTATACACAAAGCAAATCTAAACAAACAAACAAATGAAATCTAAATGAAAACAATGAAATCTAAACAAACAAGCAAAAAACCTCAAAACACAAAAATGAAAACCCAAACAAACAAAAAAAACAACGCCAACAAAAATATTGTTTCAAATCAATTATGAGAAAAAAAGGAAGTAAAGAAATTATTACAGAAATCCTTTAATAATGTTTTTTTATACACAGACAACACCTTATTTTCTGGTGTTACACTTACATTTTTGCTGGCCTTCTTATTCCCAAGGTCAATAATTTACATGTTAAACTGTACAACAGTTCTTTTAAAATGGTGTTCTTTTAGTTCCAAAGCTCTGTATTCTGGAAGATAGGAATGCTATGCTGCATCACAAAATCTTTACTTTACTTAATTTCACCTGAAATTTTCACTTTATTCTGAGGTTTGCAAGCAAGAACAGTTAACATGATAATATTTTGGCTAGTCCACGATTGTCTTTTATTAAGAATAAGAGATTATTTTTTATTTAGGTTTATCATTTTTAAGACAGCAACTGACAAACAATCCATGCTGAAATGGTATATGAAGAGGATTGATGAATTTTGATCATTTCATAAAGGAAAAAAATCTAGTTTTGATCCAAAATGAGCTTTTACGTGTCTTTTTTTCCCCAGTAGAAATTACTGAAACATTTATTTTTCTTAGCGTACCCTTTGATTTTGAGTCATATGAATATTCATTCGAAGAATTCTTCCTTTTCCTATGCTTTCCTTTACCTTTTTCAATTCTTCAATTTTTTCAATTAAATTTGATACTAAAGTAGACCAAATCAAACCAGGAAAGAGTATATTAATAGTATGCCCTTTCTCTTAAATAGTAGCTTTGTGCCAGGGTAATTACAACTTTATTTCTTTTAAGACATGTAGTTGAGAAAAAATATGCAACCTGTTATGATATGTGGCATAATAAAACAAGATCCATAGTTGTGTAACCACAATTTACTTGTTTCAGGACAGTGTACCCATCTATTTTCTCTTATAATTAGATTGTAAATTTCAACAGGGAAGGCTCTTTGTCATAAATCCATCGAATACCTTGCAGCATACAGTCCAATTCTGCCTGGAATGTCTTAGAATATCTACCATAAAATAAAAGAATAATAAGTATTGAGGACTTCTTTATAAATATTATGTTCCATTTGTCTCTCAGCATTTCCTTAACACAAACCAACAAGAGACATTACAGTACATAATCATTTTCTTTCCTGTTCTCGCTCCATGAATGATATAAACTATCAAATAATGCATGTCTACCTTCTTGTACATGCCAGAGAGAGGACACACTGTAATACACACATTTATACCAAGGATTAAGAAGTATGGGATTTTACATGCTAATCAGAAGGTTCTCTGGAACATGGGAATATGGTCCAATGAGCAACTCTACTGTCCTGGTACAGTTTAAGAGTTTGCATTTTTCTTAGTGATTCTTAACTTAAGCTTTCAGACATGAGCAAATGTGAGCCACAGCAGTATTCACCCTCTCAACGAAGACAGAGAGCTTTTGTCTTTCATGTGACTTGGAAATCAATTTAAATCTCCCAAGAGGAATGTCTGTATATCTATAACTTGGATACTTAATTACTTCTATCCAAGAGGGAAATGCCTTTTTCTCTCTGTCCTGTACTGTTTACCAAAGAAACATATCTAATTATTTCAGTCTGCCCTAAAGTGAACTGGTTTGTGTTAGTAGCTGGCAGGGGCTTTATGAGTTCTTCAGTCAAAAGCACAATTAATTAAAGAGAAAATAGTAATCTTATTTACAGCATTCAGAAAAAAAAAAATGTGATTCCCTCTGTGATTCTGTCAATCTTCCGCAAGTTCATATTTATGTTTTTGATTGTTTCCTATCTCAGAAATACCCACCAATTTACACTGAAAATATTGGCGTTTTGCTTCTTTTGCCCTTGTCTATTTCAGATCTGTCTTTCATTAAGATGACTCACTGTCTACCTGAAAAACTGCTGAGACAGAGTTTAGTTCTGCTATTTCTATAAGGGAACATAAGCAATTCTGTAACTTTCACTAGTTTCATGGGGTATTAATATATATTAAAATTAAATCAAGTTAACCAGTATTTTTGAAAAAGAAGTCCCAACAATCTAGCTAGAAACTACTAAAGTCTCTTCTATGTGCTGAGGATCTCAACAGGCAGATGCAGGAGATTTTCTATTTCAGTTAAAACTTTGTGTTTCAGTGTTGCGGTGACAGGCTTGGTGCCAATATCTGCTGTAGCTATGTTTAGTAGAGGTACAGAATAAGAATTATGTTTGAAGATATAGTGCGTAGGAACCCTACTACTGTCAAATTAAAAACCACCACTCCCAGAAACTATTATTTTGTTAAAGTAAGGTCACTCTGAAATTACTGATACAAGATTCATTCACTTGCAGACCATTTTTTGTTTCTATTTTTATTCATGTGGAGTCTAATACAAAATGCAGAAATAATCTTGGAATTGCCTTTAGGAAGGGACACAAAATCTTGTATCTCCTCCACCTCCACTTGAATCTTATCTCCACACTATAATCATAAATATGGATAGCATTTTTGGATAATTTTTTTTTGCTTGCTTTCAGCCTCCTTATTTGCTTTCCTGGCTAGATAATATTGTTGAGAGGTGAATATCAAGCACCCTTGTGTGGGAAGACAACTAATTAAGAGTACTTGGGGTTCAGTTTTCTGGGTTTGGGCTTTTTTTTCCACCTAGAGAAATATGCTAGTATTATGTGTGGAATGTGTTTTTTCTAGGGTTTTCAAAACAAGTACACAACTGAATTCCATTAAAATCAGACTGAAAAAACCTGTGGAGGCAGTGCTTCTCAGACAGGGAGCAGGGGTTCATAACAGAGACCAAGAGAGGAGCAAGAATGTATTAAGCTGGAACTTTGGCCAATCATTTCATAATGTGGAGCCAAGCTTCAGGCAACAGAATACATTAGTGCCTTTTTCTGAATCACTCTCATTAATTTAGATAGCCAAAATCTTATTTTTTTCACTTAAAGAAAAAAACCTACTGAAAATCTTATCTATTGAGAATATATATCTCTATATATAGATACATATATATATATAAAAATTAATTCAAATCCATCATGAATTCCCTTTCTAATAAACTAAACTGCTATTATACTGAGGTCATTTTAAAGCCAAAATAAGTTTAATCTAAGCTTTTCATCATCTGTTTTACTCAGTCTGAGTGCAAAGGAGCACTGTTATCCAGTAGCCTTAAGGAGTAAGGTATAAATTACTTAAAACCAGATCTATGTTAGACAACTTAGGAATGCAACTGAAAGACTCTTGTGTTACACGAGTTAGACACAGGAAAATGTTTGCACCCAAAGACAGGAGTGATTGAAAGACAACTTGATGTGATCATAAAAGGTTTTTATTCACATCCCTGATATTTTGATTAGAAATAAAAATACCTCTCCATCCCAATAATTTTCATTTCAACAGGGAAATATTTGAAAGTTCATTTTAAAAGTATAACTGCAGTATGTTTTGCTGTGTTACTGTCTCTTTGATTGTTTCTTTAGCTGAGTGACTACCACGTAACTGTATTTTTGATTCCTTCATGAATCACCAGTATCCCATCTTCAGTCTCAGACTTCTAGTCAATATTCCTGTGGGCTGATGACGACTTAAGACTGTAAACCCCTGACAGCTCACTGTGATGACGTTATCAGTTCTGAAATTAAGTTAATATTGCAACATTTGTTCTTTTTCTGGGTAGAGGTGTTAATGAATTCAATTACTAATGTAACATTTTTCACAAAGCATATCATTTGAGATAGTAAGCTTACAAAGTGTAGATGATAAAGTAATGTTTTCAGCCTAGAAAGGTGCTGTCTGTCTGTAATGAAACTTACATATGAAAGCCTAATTTGGCCAGTCTCGTCTTTAATGTCTTTTTTCATTTGCTGTTGTGACAAAACTTTTCTGTAAGTTAAGACTGTGTCTTTGCTTTATTAGGCCTTTTAAGATACAAATAGCATACACTGTCTTATTATTCCAAATGTACATAAAAATCCCTCCTAATTCCATGTACCTTGAAGTCATATTTCTGAAGACCTAGAGTTTATGTTACTCATTTACAGTAACTATCATCCAGGAAATTAATTTTCATCTGGAAATAAAACGTAGGGCCCCATATTCACAATATTCATATTTTATCAGCTTTGAAATTCCCATGCTTCCAAAGGACTATGTCTGTGACAGAATGTGCAAACTTGACATTTTACTTTTATCAGAGGAGTTTTTCTAACTCCTCTGATTTACATATATGGATTTTTAATTAAAATAATATACAGACTTTGAATGCCATCACTGTTGATATTTTTTTGTATATCTCTGCTATTTCCGGTAGATCAACAACAGCCGTAGAGTATGTATACTAGCTTTAAGTTTTTCGAATAGCCTCCTGGATGTGTTCTATAAATCTGTAACTCCAGAATATGCTGAGGACTGTCTGCTTCTGAAACTCATAAATTACAGGCAGAATCATGCAGACCAAAACCATTATTTCCCTGGACAACTGCTAAAGTCAAGTATACACTGTTAATAATTCAAAGTGATTCCTGTGAAATTCTGAACTTTTCAGTGACTTTGACAATGCTGCATAATTAATACTTTAAGTAACTTCATTTAATCTTAACTTCACCACTTATTTTAGATTAGCATTTTAAATGATATGTGCCTAACAAGGCTGTTTAAGTTTGAAAATTTTCTTCATACACATGTATTTATATTTGATTATAGAGTTTTGTTTTTTCTCTGGTGTATTCAAAAATATGAAGGACACAGTATTTGTAATTTTAGGGAATATTAACAACTGATTTAAGGACAGCACAGTACAAAAGGAAGCAGATCAGAATCAGCAGTGGGAAGAAAAGGAGTAGAAAAAGGTGTTTGCATTGCTACATACACTTTTAAAATGTATATATTGTAATATTGCTAATATTGATGGCCCTTTACAGCCTGAGAAAGATACCAGCAAATCCATTATATTTACAGATAGACATTGGAGGCATTCTAATTTCTAACCAGAACGAGAGTGGTTGCGTGATGTGTGTACATAAAAACCAGTAGCTGGTTGTGCAAAATTGAGAGTTCATGCCTTTTTATTGTCACAGGCACGACCAATGAATCAAGTTTTTGTTTCAATTTTGTCATTTTGATTTGGGTTTTTATGTTTTGTTTTTATTTGGGTTTGGGGGGGAGGGGTGTTTTTCCTCTTTTATCTCTTCAGCCGTTGTTACTGCAGAGTTGTGCTGCTTCCTAGACTTTCTAAATCAGCTAACAACTAAGAAATAGTTCTGGTATTGAGTTAATTCTGTGATTAGGTGTTCATAGTGAGCTATGTGTTTGAAAAGCATATCTTAGATGAAAAGCAACCACTGTTGGCTTTTGTACAGTATTTTTAAAGAACTTGAAGACAGTGATTGGCAGACCTACTTTCATATTTCCAACTTTTCAAAGCTGGTTTGTTTTTAGGTTTTTTTTACAGATCCAATTTGGATTTTCTTTCAATTATTTTGGGACCTAATAAATATTCAAATAAATAATTGCATACCTCTCCACAAAGAGTGATGAGGTGGAAATTTAAAAAAACACTAAGCCTTTCTGCTTCCTTAGCAAAGTTTATATAGCACAAATACGTTTTGATTTTATCAGAGACATAATCATTCTTTTAGGGGTGGAGAAACTCTAGCAATTTTATGACAGCTTCATCACAAGAAAAAACCTCTGGAGTCTGAAACCTCTGTCCAGTGTGTCTGTGATAGAATAAATTAGCATATGATTTTCTTTCTCTTTGAAGTCAGGGCAGTATTTTGGCTAGATATGATTGAAAAGAACTTAAGCGTTGCAAAGTAAGATGTCTATATTCTCCAGAGCATGACCTAAAAATGTAGGTGAAGCAATTAGTCTGGAAGATTTTTCTCCTTCTGTCTAGGACATTTTCAAATTCAATTTATAAAAACAGTAGATAAGTAACATAAAACTTTTTCTTAAATAGGAATTTAGTCAAAGTAACTATGGCATTCAGCGATTTTTTTTTTTTTTTTTTTAATTGCTGAAGTTGTTTGCAGGAATATCAGCCTTAGATTTTGGGTAGTGCAATTACCTTTAAGGAAGATTAAAAAATGTATTCCACACTGTGCTTTGCCTCTGCTATCATTTAGTTTCATGTTAGTCCTATACAGCTGCTAATAAGCTCCCAGGTATATCCATGACATTTATGAATCTTAAACTGGAGATCTGTAGTGATTGAAGAAGTTCCTCTGTATTGGGCCAAGATATGTAGAATTCTCTTGTTTCAGAGAAGTATCTCAGTTCCAAAATTCAGTGTCAGCTGAATCACATTTTGGAGTGGGAATAGTTGTTGCATTAAGTTATTTCCTGAAGGTCCTCTTCAAGTCCTCGCCTTCAGAGCTTAAGACAATCCATTCTTGGTTAGTAGGTATAACTCCAAACTCCATGAATTTATGGAAGCACTCCTATTCAAATATCAGCTTCCAAACAATGGAGAAAGGCAACGCTCAGAGTGAACATTGAATGATTTCAGAGAAGAAAGCAACCTTAAAAGTGATGACTTAAATTTATGATAATTTGAAACTTTTACTGGGAGCTTTTATATCAGAAAATTGCGTACTTTGTATCCAAGTTTGGCCTTTGTTGGGTTTATTATCTTTAGTATTGGATTTGAATTCGATTCATTATCTAATTTATATTTTTTTTCTTCAGTTTAACTTAGCAGGAAAAACCACTGAATTTTAACCCCCAAAATCCCAAATTGTAATTCAAAACCAATTCCATGTGTATAAAAATTTTTATAGGTAATGTTCATCTTCCTGTTCTCCTTTTTTACTTTAAAAGGATTTTAAAAGACCCTACTCTCAGAGCAATTTTAGAGAAACCGTCCTTGAATTTCTCAGACAACAAAAATTCATAAAACCAAATTCTGTCCCCTGGGACTGTCTTGTACAGCTTGAAAGAGGGCATTGCTCATTCAGAGATAATTTTAAAAGACATTTTACAAAGTACCTTGGAGTTTGAGTGCTGAAGATACTATTTTGAATGTCCACAAATTGTATTGGTTTTTATCTTTTATTCTCCTTTTTAGCCCAATTTCATAAAAAAGAGTTTGTGCAATCACTTATCCATCTGTCATTCCCTTTTCTCTAATAACCCTTTTTCTGATGGTCAATTTAAACTAAATTTAACACAGGGCTACAAAGCTTAAAACTAGTATATAATTCTGAGTTTTTAAAATCCACAGGTGGGTAGAAAGAGAAGTATATACCATATTGAAAGAAAAGCTGCCTCAGGAGCTCAGTAGTTGTCTAGCTTTCTGAATTCTAGGATGACTTGGGCTGACCTGAACCCTGGCAATTCCTATTCACTCCTGCCAAGACGATAGGTGGGAAAAGGGCATAGAAGGAGCAAGAAATATACACAAGGTAGGCGAGAAGCAAAGTGGTAAACTGAAGATGCCACAAAGCAGATGTGTCGTAGGTAGAAGCCAGACAAATCCCTAGGAAAATAGTTCCGTTTGTTTCATTGTTCACTAAAAACAAGGGTGACAAATCAAGGTTGTTTTTTTTAACATTCCACTCTTCTAAACACTTTTGATAAAATACTGAAAAAAAAAAAATAAAATTAATTGCTTAGACCATGGTAAGGAGTAAATGTTTGTAAATTCAAGAGTGATATGATTATATAAGGTGTTTGGGTACAATACACCGTGATCCAAGGCCATAATCAAACTTTTATGTATGTTTGCAAGAGGTCACTTCGCAGCTGAAATTAGCATCTCTATTTCAGCACTGCATTTAAAACCCTGAATCACACTAGATTTTGTGATTTTAAGAGTTGCCTTAAATACTTACATGCACACATATTTCCTATTTGAAAGATGTTTTCAAATTTTATACCACACTTTGCATCTCTGAGAACATGTCTGGTTCTGGAAGCAGAAATGAATGAATAATTAACACAGTCATTAGGGTTCTAATTTTTCAACAAATTTTTAAGAAACTAGACCTTTTGCATCCTATACCCACACGTCTGTCATGCCTCAGCATATGAAGCATTGTTGGAACCTTTGGAAAAAATCTGGAACTGCAGGCTGCTAAAAAAACACTTTATTGCATAGCAGGTGCAGGTGAACTAAAGGTCAAAATCTGCTTGATGTGCCCTGCACTTTGCTATGATTTGGTGTAGATACAAGCAAACACATTTGAGCAGAATCTAGTATATGATCAAAGTCAAATGCACATGGGCTTAAAGTTTTTGAACCTCATATAAGCTCTTTTGAAGTTCATAAAATCTTAATAAACTTTTTCCCCCCTTTTGAGAATCTGGTGTTTTCATAGTTCTTACCTGTTCTTCTGAACTTACCTTTTTGACTCCAATTTTTGTTATTCCCCAAAGCAGCATTAGTAAATCATTGCAGCAAGTTAATAATTTTGCCAACCTGTCTGACAAAATGCATGAGTTCTGGCTTTATTTGGATTTTTTTTAGGTTAGATGTAATTTGATTAAAATCAAGTTTTCTGAAACAGACAATAGCTTTAAATTTTGAACAAAAATACTACTGAGATAGGATTAACCTCAGCACTGTAGGTCTAGAACCATAAAAATACTATGGCAGGCACATACATCTGGCTGTCGTATTTGGGGGATCATCTAGGCCAACCTCTTGCCCAAAGTAGAGCTGGATTCAAAGCCAGAGCCAGATTTCCCTTTGTCTTTTTGGGCCGAGCTTTGAGTTTCTTGAGGTCAAGATTCCACTGTAGAAGCTGGTTAATGTTTAATCACTCAAAGTGTGAAGAGTTTATTTTTGTATTTAATTATAATTTTCATTCTGTCAGCTCGCACCTATTGCATCTTGTCTTGTGCATGTCAACAAGGAAACTGGCATAAAATAGTTGATTTTCAGGTTTAAACTGCCATCCAATTCTCATGTCTTCAGTTGAATACTGGATTGTCACAGTCATTGTGCCATAGATAAATTATCAGGGATGCACTGATGCTCAGTGAGTGCATTTATGGGATGACAAGTGACTGTATTCACTTAAGCACAATAAGTGTCTCTTATTAGCCATAATAGAAAAATTGTTAGTTTATATTAATTTGATTTTTTCTATTCTCCTATATGTTTTCTTTAAAACTCCTTCTAAGAAAGGAAAAGTGTATTACAAAGTAGGAAATACAAAATATCTGAACTAAATGAAGAAGATTAAAAGAAAAAAGTGACTTTTGATGATTCTTGTCAGACTATAGATTCAATTTTCAAATACTTTTATTTAGTATGTCCTAAATATGTCAGATCCAGACAGTTTATTCAAATTTTGTTTTTTGGTCTGCTGTTTCCCAGTCTTTCTAGTATATTGGCCACGATGTTATAGGAAACATCTAAAATATGTTATAGGAAAACATCTTCAAAATCAGTGTGATTATTATACTAAATGAAGTGATGGAGGATTCTTTGTCACAGTAAACTAATTGGTCTCTCAACACATACTGTACTTCTAGGAAACACCAGTAACTCTTATTAACTTTATTGATCCACTTTCACTTGAAATTGTAATTATTTTTTGAAATAGAACTCTGCATTGCCATACATACATGAAAGGGGCTGCCTCTGTTGATATCCTCTGTAAAGATGTTTCATGATCACAATACAAAATATACACCCTTGCTCTGGAGAAAGGGAAGTTATAATGGATTCTTTTTAGTGAAAAACATATTATGTGGGGCATATGATACTTTAAGTGTGCTAACAATAGATTTTATGTAACCTAAGAACACTTTTTCATAGTAAATTACTAATTCAAGGTAAATTATGGGAAACCAAAGTTAACTTTTTTTAGGGTTTACAGAGGTGTGATGAAAAAGATGCATGATTCTTTACAAAATCTGAATTTAAAGCAGGTTGAAAGCATCTATATGCACTTGGATTATAAGATTGTATTTTTATGTGTGTAAGCATGGGATTAATTTGTGTTTAAATAATACAAGAGGCATGTTTCAGCATTTAATTTTAGCTAACTTCTACATTTTAATTTTTTTTTCTTTTATTCTCCCCCTGAATTTACCTAAAAAAAAAAAAAAAAAAAAAAGGCAAGAGAGAGAAAGAGAGAATGGAAAATTTGCTTCTGATTACAAGAGTAAAATAAATATCTCTTGTTCTAATTTCACTCTGCTGTAGGTTTAGTGAAATATCCAGAGTAAAACAATATAGGAAATGAAAAACAGAAGAATAGGAGATTGCTAGAACTACAATCATTGCTGGTAGAGCCTTTGCCATCTTTCTTATAACTTAGTCATCTAGCATGGGGAAAAACCTGGCTTCAGTTTTCTCTTCCATCATAGAAAATATGAGTTTTTCACATCTTAAACATACATTCTCTTGTCTGATCTCACATTTTCCTCCTGATCTTCCAGTTCAATAATTGTAGCTCTTGTAGCCCCTTGGAAAAAATGAAATTGATTGCAAGAAAACTCTCTGAAGAAAATGATCTGAAGCTGTTAGTAATTTCGATGTTACCTAAGCCGCAATGTTACAGAGTTCCAATTTTCTTCAAAACTTATTTCAAGCTGGGAGAGAAGGAAGATAATATTTTTTCAAGTAGAAGTTTTATTAATAACTTGAGATTAAGCCTTCTCTTCCAATTAAAACAAACAAACATCAAAGCAAGCAAAACCTAATAAAAGGGAGGTAGTTTCAATTAACTGAACTGAGTATATGTAGTGTCAGACCAATGCTTTCTCCCCAGCCTCAAAACCATTCTCCAAACTTGCTGAATACTTTAGGACACGTTGAATACTGAAGTGTTAATGACACTGTCATCCACATATCCTTGGGGGTAACTGAGCAGCAAGCTATGTTATTTCTTCTTGATCTCAGTTCCCTTTTTGATAAAGTTCATCAAACAGCTTAATTCTTTGGTGTCTTAATTGGTTCATGTGTCTGCCTCTAAAACTAAATGTTTGTCAATAATTAGGCAATTGCAATTGCAACTGTGAAATTGTGTTACAAAGCCTTTTATTTTCTTGTAGCTCCACTTGAACTGTTTTGGAGCATTAAAGCAGGATTTCTAGGAGGCGTGTCTTCCTCTGTCTGAAACACTGTTCCTTCTTAGAATACGGTCCAAAAGATTTTTCACTTTCTTTTTCACCAGAAATAATTCTTGGAAGACTTGAAGAGAAAATGTGTGGTTTATTTGCATGGAGGTGAAGGGATACATGTACAAAAAGGGGAAAGAGTAAAGGGTATAAAATAAACTTTTCATTTCAACCTTCAATAAGAGAAAATCCCTTTATTTTCTTATAGAAATTGCAAATAATGTTCATAGCTTCAGTGGCTAAAAAACTGTTAAGACCTTACAGACATGCTAAAACCAGTTTTAATAAAAAATATTATAAAACTATATGCTTAACAGTCCAAGCCTCTTTATGATACCAATAAGATGGTATTACTTTCTTGTCAATCTTTAACAAACACCTGATATTTTAAATTTTTAAAAAAATTAAATTAATAGTGCAATGGTTATAATTAAGATACTGGTGATAGATTTTGTATTTTGGAATATTTATAGCTACTATAATAATATAACGTTTAGCAAATTACACATGAGGTAGAAGAAAGAAGAAAAATATTTTTTAAAAATACACAAATTTGAAATGCATTGCACCACTACCAGTACCAATACAATAAAATAAACATAGTCTTTATGAAAATCTTCTATATTTGAAATATTTTCTTAAAGTTGCTCTTGTGACTATATGTCTACCTTGTTATGAATTTATGTGCCAAATCTTTTGTTGCCCATAAGGCTGTAGCCTCCAGAGAGCTATTACTGTCCCTGGTAACAGAAATTAAGCACTTCTTTCACAAAGTCTTTTCTCCACAGTACTATTGCATTGTTTAACATAACTATGTCATCTATTTGCCTCAGCAATAAAAATTTTAAAAATATCTTACTTCTGTGTAGTTCTTATTGCTATTTCTTACCACAGAAAGAATAAACTTTTTCTTAAGGTACAACTGAAATCCATCTAAAACCAGAAAGCCTAGTTCTAAATTTAAAGGTACAGAAGTTTCAGGTTTTCTGCATTCTTTATTCTATGGATTTTCAGTGCTTAAATTCCAATATTATGATGTGGTATAATTCATGTCAATATTGAAAGCATAAGTATATGTGAATATTCCTCTAATATCTGAACTGTATTGAAACATTTAATTAAGTATGAAAACTACATTTAAAAGACTCTCTAATCACTTCATTTCCAAGTATCTCTTCTTAATTCCTGTTTTACTGGTGAGTTAACCAGCAAAAGAAAGAAGATAGAGCTATTGGTAGATTCTTAGATGATTTGTACTACAACATAATTCAAAATCCCTGACCTTTCTTCTTGATAGTGCCCAGTTAGGTTCCAGTAATAATACTGTGAATCTTAACTTTTAGTATCTCATTGATTATCAAAGCATATTAGAAATAAAAGATTATCATATGATGAAGCCTGCTCCCCATTGTGTGAAATTTTCAACATAAATTTCATCAGCATACATTTTAAGGATAAAGTCAAAAGGATAAGGAAAGCTTGAACAAATGAGTATCACTGAGAAAAATGTATTCCTTCTAGGATTTTTTGTTTGTATTTTATCCAGTGACAATTTAATACAAAATTTGGACTATGTCCAGGATGACAGGACTTCTATTTACAGTTGAAAGTGCTCTTCACTGCATACGAGTGTGTGAACTCTTCATATATGTGCTATATGTGCAATATGTGTATTATTTGAATAATTCCGGTTGGAAGAGACCTATGATGATAATTTAGTCTACCCGCCTGTCCACTACAGCACTGACCAAAATTTAAAGCATGTTTTTAAGGGCATTGTGCAGCACCACGTTGGAGTAAAATGTAGCATGGGAAGTTATGGTTACATTACTGAACACAATTTCAAGCCAGATGCAAAAGAGAAAAAAAAATTACAGAAAAACATAGTGAACCCTATATTTTTCATATTAGAAATGGAAAAAGAAAAAACTTAGCTATTTTAGAGACCCATGTCACAAGGTATAACTTTGTGGGACTTAAGTTACAGGAGGTTCTACATATTCTCCTATCCAGTGTGGGATACAACATTAAACCAACTTTTGTGTAGTGTTCTGTTTTTAAAGTGGTTATAAACCTATTTATTGTTCAGTGGCCTAAATGATGACAAACAATGAATGTAAAAATGAATTGAAAAATAATAATTCTTTGAATGCTTGATCTCAATTTTGGTTTTAAGGTTCTTGACAATGTAATTGCATGTGGTATCGGTTGATCTGGAAGCTACTAAATTAGGATTTTTCCAATTATCTATCTCAGCATTGGCTGTGAAGAAAACTTAAAGTCTGAGTCTGGGTTGTGTAAAATTAAGAAATATATCCCATGCATCTTAAGCATGTTCAATATTTATTATGACTGTCATAGAAGACTGCCTAGAAGACAGTCAGGGCTAGTATCAAACTGCTTGAACTTCTGTACCAAGCACATCGTTGAACTAATTTTAAATTCGCTGTATTTGTTATACTATAGTCAACGCGCTGATGTCTTTCTATAGCTTTATTCTTGTCACCAAGTAGATATGTGAGAATGCAGGAACAAAGTACATTAAAGTAGTTTCTAAAACAAAGAAATCAAAGTGGAATGGAATGCAAAATGGCATTTGCTTTTACTGTAAACACTCTTCATGCTGCTTGGAATGTGCATTAATTGGCGATGTGGTAGCACAACCAAGAAAACATAAGAGAGCAGATTCTTAGAGAAATGATTGTTATGGGATGGGTTTCCAGGCTTTACTGGAATATCGTTAAGCTCTATACACTTCTCTTAATGGTAATTCAATTTTGCTTTGTTAGAAGTAAATCTCAATTATGAAGCTTATGCAGTACTTGTATAGCACTTAAAAAACCTCTGTGTAAAAAGAACAAAGACCTGTTCTATAATAAGAGAAAGAGGATAAAACAGAAAACAAAAATCTGTCATAAATTGGCTGCATACAGAATAAATGGTGAAAGAGCTGAATTCTTTACTCTCATTGTTTGAACTGAGACAAAACACAATTTCATCCACTTACAAAAAATCATGGGCACTGTACCAAGAAAATTGCTACCAACATAAATCCCTGAAGACAGCATCACTATTCAATTAAAAATGCATGATATAACTTTTTACAACTGACCAGCAGCAAGTGACTGTGCTTTCTTATTTGTTTTTATATCCAAAAGCCATAAAAAAAAAGAATTACTATCTTATGTTTAAGAATGCATTAAAATTAATTAGTGAATATAGGTTTGGGGTTTTTTCTGATACTTTACCATGCAGTAGTAATTCAGTGAAAGAGGATATTAGTGTGTGCCCCAGCCTCTCCATCCCCATCTTTTCCTGGCTACATATATGGTAAAGTCATAGGAAATATATGTTTTACACAGGGAGATAAGTTGATGAGTTGCCTGGCAACAACATCTGTGTCATTTTCCCTTCTGTATGTATCACGTATCCATGTCTAGAATGCCATTTATTTTCATTAGACCTAAGCAATTTAGGTTGTCAAGTCTCTGGTAACCATTAGGTACCTGATAACCATATATTTTGGGGTCAACCAGATGCACTTACAAGCAAAATAAAAATAGTACAAATTTTCTACCTTATATTCCCAAATGATGGCATCATTAAGACTGAAATATTGCCTCCCGCTTCTTTGGTACCTATTCTGATTGGTATCCATTAAGTAAGCTGTGACAACAGAAAGTGAAGACCAAGCCTTTATTATCAATTTTCCTTGTAACAGTTGTCATTGTTCTAACAATGGCTGTCTTACCATAGCTGAATTGCTTGGGTTTCAGAAAAAAAATCTTAAGATACTTTGTTTCAGTGTACTACCCAGTTAGACTGACAAACTTTAAAGTCACTAAGCTCTGGTTCACTATGTACACAATTTCACCCCATTTGAAAAAGAAGATAACAAACCAATTAACTAACAAAGAAACAAACAAACAAACACCAAAAAAGAACCCTAAAAAAAAAATCAACAAACTAAACCCAAACCCTCAAAATTTAAAACCCCATAGTACAACAAAATCATATATATATCTCCATATGTCTGTATCGAAACATATGTACATATACCAATATATCTACAGATATGTATACATGTGCATATGTATCTGCATATATACATAAATCCCACTGATGTTTCTGCCTCAAGACTGTGCAGCAGTTGCAGTGCAGAAATTGGCAATTATGTCACAGTCATCTTGCAACAATTTATTCCTCTTCAGAAAAATACTCCAAACCATTGATAAGGTTCCTCAGGTGATGTAGAGAACAGCTAATCTCATAGTCCTAAGATTTAAAAATATTCATATTTAAACGTTTACATTTCAAGGTGTTTCTTATGCTGTCACTACTTATATTCAGCTTACAAAAGCTTAGTGCTTCACATTCTTAAGAAGCAGTGCTTCTAATTAGGACATATGTCAAAGGATATAGGTTAATATTAAGAGACTTAGAGCTTCTTGGATGGGGTCAGAAAAAACAGTTTATTCTAATTTGTCTTGACCCTTTTACCCCTGTGGAATATAATTCTGACAAAGGAAAAAATCTGAATAAAAACATAATATTAAATGCTAGCCATTTAAATGCTGCTATCATTTGTGTGGAAATGAGGTTTTTTTCTTTATGTCTGACAAAGTGTTATGTGGAGTGTCACCACAGGTGAAATGGAAACTGGGAGTTCAGTTCTTTCAAATAATCTCATTTTACTTATTCATACTATGCTTATTGAATTTATTGAACAGCATGGCTGTGTTTAAATTGAATATGTGTGTGTGTGTGTGTGTGTGTATATATTTATATATATATAAAATCTTCTATTTAAGCAGATGGAAATTTAATGTATGCATTTCCTTTATTCTTGTGATTCATCTTTTCTTTCATGACTAGAGAGAATCATTATGCTTATCTGGTAATAAAGCACTATTAGCAAAAGCTGAACATCTTTTATTATTATTACCCAGTTGATATCTTAGGCAAGCAATTGATGGCTGTTATTAACAATGTCAGGATTGTGGAAGGATTAGCCAAACGGATTTTTTCCACATCTTTCATTGTTGTGCTTTTTGTTCATGGATTATTTGTAAATAAAGATCAAAATATTCTTCCAAATCCTTAAACTGAAAACTTAATCCCAACAACCCAACAAACAAATATCAATTAATCAGATTACACAGCAACTATTGTTCCTCAGACGATTACGATTTTAATTCCTGATTGAATATGCAAATAGAATATGGAATTTTGATTCTATAACTTTATATTGTCCTGACAACTAGGAGACCACTTTGTGACATTCAAATTGATAATATTTAGAATTTCCGTGATATGGACCTGTGACAGGTCAAGAACACACTTTTAGAAACACACACTTTTTGTAGTATGAAAAGCTCTAGCCTGAGTCTGAGTTTTGCATTAGTGTGACTTCTGACTTTGATTTAAAACATATTCAAGTTACAAAACAATAAAAAGAGAGATTTAGTGTTTTCATCTGGAAATGGAATTATAGAAAATTAAGGAGTTATATAAAAAATCTGTACTATTTATATTAAACAGTGTGCAACAGTTAAAACAACATGCTTTAGAAAACTACAGTAGTTGGTCTTGTAATGGCTGGCATAATTTTAGAAGGGAAATAAGTAATATTAACAAAATTGTACAATAATTTTATTCTTTTTTTTCTTCAGTCTTTTGACAATTTTGTCAAAGTCTTAGGCAATACCTCCAAATCAGGTATATGATTATTGACTACAGTACTGCTGAGTATACTCTATTCAGTGACTTGAATAATATGTTCCATTGATTAGAATTTTTAATTGTGCATCCTAAATAATATTTATGCACATAAAAATTAGAATATGGAATCAAATAATATACATGATCAGAATGTTCCCTTAGCTTTACTGCTTCACGTCAAAAAATAATAAAATGCAGATCACTTTTTTTTTTCTTAAACTCCATTTTAATTTTTTTTTCCAAAACTCCAATTTTATAGGAACACTTGTGTTCTCACCCATCTGTGGCTATGACCTCTGATCCATGTGACACTGGGTGCAATATCAGTGACTGAATGTAGATATCTAACAACATCTTAGATGCCTTGCCTGGTCTGAAATCCATTAGTTATTGGTGAAGAAAAAAAATCTCTGGTTTTCATGTGTCCAGCACAACATGAGTATCATTAATATTTTAAGGTCCTTAAAACAATAACTAAAGTAATACATGCTTGACTCCCTCAAGATTTTGTTAACAAATGTTTTATAACCTTCTTGTATACATAAAAAATTAATGCTAAGGAGGAAAATACCATTTATGACATTTTTCATCTGAGGACTTAGAGAAGAAAAACCCTAAAACTACAGTCAGCTGCAGGATTTAGGATTATATCTGGCTTTCATTTTACATAAGCTAAATGAATATGTGTTGGCCACCATAGTCACTCTGCAACAAGTCAGCTGTACCCATGGTATACTACTGTTTTACCCTTGGGATGCCATAGAGAGAGAATTTTGGTGTACATTATCCAGCTGCGTGGTGTGTTTGATTAATAGAGGTCTGATGGGGTGAACAAGACCAAGATTGTAGGAAATAAAAAAAAGGATCCAGATAAATATTCTTTCCTTCTCCCAGACCTAGCAATGAGTTAACATTGCTGTTCCACTGAACTATCATTCTTGCGGTAGCTGTTGATGTTAAAATTAAATAAAACAAAAAAGCCCTAGACCTCTTCCTAAGCAAGGATATGGAATTGGGGCATGTCAACAAAAGAAATCCTTGTACAGTAACTTGAGACATGAATTACAAAATACTCTACTCAGGGACATTTTACAATTACAAAATTGACTTTCATGTTAGCTGTACAGTTACTTCCTTATATAAACAGTGTTTCAGTGATTTTGCATTTCTTTTACTATTGTTCATCATGTTGCTTCTATAATGTTATAGCATAAAGAAACTTTCATTTTTTCTTTCAAATGAAGTAATTAAAAACATTCTTTTGAAACTGATTTGTCAAATCAATGAGGAAAATGCTTTATGTAAAATCAGGTTGTGTAAGTGAAAAAGGCAGCATTAACAAAACAAATAGTAGAGTCTACTGAAAGATAACTAAGTCAAGATATTTCTTCTGCAAAATGTATTTTATTACATTAATTCATAGGTTGCATATGGTATTCTCCAAAATTCTTTTTTGTTGGAAGGAAAAAAATGAAGGGCAAGATGATTTGAGAGAGTGTTGGATAAAAATAGTCCAAACAGTGAAGGAAATTTCAAGCAGAAGTCTTGGATCCAGAAAGGTGATATAAAATCTGGGTGAGATAAGGTAAAGGAAGGGTTCATTAAGTGCGCCTATGGTCAACACATGTGAAGGGGAAAAGGCACAAAGGAACTGTAGGCAGAAAACTGAAATTGTTAAAACTGACCCTTTGGCATCCAGTAGGTGTTAGCTCGTAAATGGGATATAAGAAAATACCTGTAGAAATACAGGAAAATGGTGCTGCCTCTGTTTTTTCAAGTAAGTTAGCTAAAGATAAATGTCAGTGTTTGCATGACAGATTGAAATACAGATTATGTGTCTGTATGCTATGAGTACTAAGAAAGCAATAATAAAACGTGGAGAGTTTAGAGAACAGGAACACTAATTGGGTGGATGGTGGTGGGGAAGCTACCCAGTTGTTCTAAAGAGACAGGTGCAACTACCTCCTCTGCTGAACAAAAATTTATTCTCCTTTGGTGGCTTTGTGTTGAGAATTATTGTCAGAGGTGGAAGACAAAACGGAAGATGGGTAATCTGGAATTCAGTAAATATGTCTGTAAGTTATGTTAAAGGTGAAAGCATCTGTGTGGTAAAGTCTGGGGGCTGCCAGCTCTGTGTTGGACTGTCCGGTCACTCGTTTTTTCTATCACTTGTCACCTTCCATCCTTGAAAATTGTTTTCGATAATTGGAAGATTTTCCAAAGGTTTTCTTGTGTATTATTTCTATAAGCCCTATGCAACAATTCTATGCCATATTGTAGTAACGACCTACGCTCAGTTTTTTAGAATTGACTTATTAATAAATCTCTCAGGAGGCTGGAAGTATGCAAACTTTAGGCTTATGCTTGACAGTACACTTGATGCAGTTCTTAATGAATTAATAAGGCACAGTCTCATGTGTCTTGATTCCAATTAAAACATTGGAACTATGTGAGATGAAGCTGATGTCTAGATAGATAATTATATTTAATAATCTGTGTCTATATGCATTAATAAATCCATATAATTCTAGTTGGTTGTGTGAGATGTGCTATTTTCTCTGCATGTCCAGTAAGATTTGAGATCTAAGAATTTCTTCCCTTCTATCTGGGATTTGAATACAGAATCCAGAAAGCTTATTACACAGAATAAAAACTAACAAAATTTGCCTTTAAGTAATTTGGAACATTCACAGTTTTTAAGAAAATGTGCCAGTGATGAACAGAAATACAGCCATCATCTCTGAATTACCTGCACATATTTTCTCTTAATACCTGTAATTCTTGTTTAGATAATTTTTGAGGATTTTGAAAAATTGCTTCTAATATAGACAAATCTGTATATTCCCTCCGTTTGGCTGAAATCCTACAAGTAAATTTGGCTGGGATTAAATGTACATAAATCTTTTCTGTATCCACTACTTTTGCAGAATGAATTTGATGAGCGCGAAAAGACTTTTGATGTTTCTGAAAAGTACAGCCAATTCAATATGAAAATGTTACATTTTCTCAATTTTCAAGATTATAAAGCAATCTCTATTCTATTTTAAGCTTCAAAAGTTGGACTTTAGGGAACTCTATACTCTGTCAGCAAGCAGATGTTCTTTGTAGGCAGGCAATAACCTTGCTCGGTGAAGAGAAGAAGCCTCCTTTGCAAAACAGTTTGAAGACCAAATACTCCACCCTCTCTCTGTTAACTAATGAGATTCTGAGTACCTAACATTCCCACAGGATGTGCCTGTAGTTAATTAAAGAGAAACATTAAGCACAGGAGTTTGTCTAAAGTGGTGGTTAACCCCAGGCAGAAAAGCAGGCATTTCCTTACTTGGAAAGCAAAAGTCATTCTCAAAAACGTGAATATTTCATAAATTCGTTTCAAAGCACCTACTCTGCTTGTGTTTTTACTGAATTTTTGAGGCTAGTTCTGCCTCTATCAATTTGCTGACAGTTTCAGGGAAGAACAGAATAATAGTATGTTTTTGTTTATATATTCGTGATCTAAATATAATGAATGCATTTTAAATATTAAAATTAAATCAAAAATGAAAATTTATTCCAAACATAAGAAAAAGACAGATGTCTAGTTAATTAATGGACAAAGTTAAATTCTTAACATCAGAATGTTTGAAGTGTCTCTAAATTGCATATATATATATATATATATATATATATACACACACATATGTAGTTGAACATTTTTTACTTAACTTGAAGGCTTTCTTGGTATCTATACAAATATGATTATTATTATTCAATTTTTTTACTTCCTCCCCTCTATATAATTGTCTAAAATAATTTGCTCACTAGTATTTCTAAAATTATGCCCTTTGGCAATTGGAAATCTGAATGGAAAAGATAGTACTGCAAACAGACAGGTAATCATATAGCTGTATATAATCCCTGTGTTAAAAAAAATCCCTGCATTTCACAACTAAGCAATAAAGAAAATATTTTATAGATTCAGAAAAATCATTATTTGTTTCAAATTTTACCATTATATGGAAAACACTTTTCCTGACATATAAACTAGGAATATTGTTATTACTTAATCTTACAAAGTTTTTCAAGAAGTAATTAACTGAAGTTAAAATGATAAGACTTTTTAAAGATTCTCAGAGATGCAATAGAAAGCTCCGAGCACTACTATTGTTCCCATCAGGACACCAAGATTTGTCATAAACATTGTGTTCCATCTAAAAATAGATTTTTACATGTATTGGTGGTGAAGTAAAACAAACACCTGTGGATCAGTCTCCAATCAACATTGCATTTTTAAGTTACATTAAGTTTTTGTTAGACTTCACAACTAATAAATGAGGGGATCATTAGAAATAATAAGGGATAATGGAGACAATGATAACATGTTCTGCTTTCTGTTTCTGATTACTAACTACGTAACACCATACCTGATTCACTTGTCCTCCAAAACTCATTTTAGACAATCACATGTGTATTATTTCACATGCTCTAAGCACTTTTCATTGAAAAATATTTTTCAAATGTACATAAAGGGGAGTGTTAATCCAATTCTAAAATGCAGCCATATCTGTAACAAAATATGAAATATACAGTGTGAACTGAATATCTGCAGGTAACCAAGACAGCCAAAATCCACACCTGAAGTGTAAAGAGTAGATTTATTCCATCTCTACACTGGCAGAATGGGGACACATGCACTGCTAAGTTAAACCAAACTTAGCAGGAGCAAAAAGTGCAAGCACCTGGCTTGGCCTCACATTAAAAAAAAAGGCCTGACGCAGGCACAATCCTGAACAGGGCTGTGTTTTACAATCTCCGAACTTCTTATCACTCCTTACGAGGAGGGCCAAGCCTATGGGAAAAATGCTTATAACTCTCTAACAGCATCCTGTTATCTTTGAGAGGCTTCCATTTCTTTTCAGCAGACAGAGAACAAGCCAGAGCAAACACATATATGAGAAATTTCTCACACTGAGTATTTTTAGCATCTCCCAGGTGCAAGATTGGTATTTCAGTGAAAAAATTCCAAAACCAGCTTATTTTTCTTTCTTTTTGCCTATCTTCTGTTTTCAACCCCTTTCTCCCCACATATGCCTAAGTGTTGGGCAGAGGAGCAGAAGAGGTTTTCAGAGAGAAAATGAAGTAACCTCAAAAATTTAAATAGCCAGTGTATGAATTTTCAAGATATAATTTCTCTGAAAGAACTATGAGAATGACATTCAAAAAGCCACTCTGTTATTTATGAGATTTCTCCTATTTTGTTATAAGAATGTATATATCTGCTTGTGGTCTTGTTTTGCTGAGGTCAGAAAATTTAATTTACTGTGAAGGAATAATATGTCTCTACTTTCTTAGATAACTGCTTAATTTTCTGGGGGCAAAGTCTCTCACATTCAGCTAACTACATACTTTCCAGAATTGATATAAAGCATACGGGGGGGATTCTTTTCTTATAATGAATCACTTAGAAACATACTATCTGCAGCTCTGCAAGTGCTAGGCTTATAACTTTGTGGTTCTGGTTTTACTAACTGATATTTTTAAAAATTACTATCCTGGTAGAAGTCTTATTCTGTTAACAGAAAATTGAAAGAAAAGGTAGGGAAAGAGAAACAGTAATTTTTCTTCATTCTTTTATTATCTGGCAATAGAACTAGGTGTGCTGCTCATAATGACATATTCATTAATAATATACTGCTGACATTAAACTGAATAGTAGCAAAGGTGGAGAGTAGGAAGAGTAGGAAAGATATCTCATTATGTGGATAAGTTATTTTATTTTAAAGTTACTGCGCTTTTTGGTGTCGATTTTGCAACTTTCCTATCCGGTTAATCAGTTATTTCTGCTTTAATGTGTTTGAGATAATTTATATTTCTTTACATTCATGTCATTCTGAACAAAAATGATCTAGTTTTATGGTATCTGATAAGACATTAAGGTTTGCTGGGTTTGAAAATGCTTTGTTTGTGTTCTTCAGGTTTCACGACTTTGAGCCAGTATGTGTCGCCAATATTTGAATAGACGGTGGAAGCTCTGTGCTTTTAGAAGGTGAAGAGAATCCATAGTTTCCCTAGGGACTGCCCTACAACAGAAATGCAGGGAAGGGTTATGTTGATGGGAATGTTTGTCTAGTACTAGTTCTAGTTTTCCCCCATTTATATTTGACAGAAGATCAATCTTCATTAACATTTTGGTTCAGAGCAGTAATGCACTTCTGAAATGACCCTCCTGAACCTTCTCATTTACTGTGTTTGGTTTTGACTGCCAAGTCAAAGCAAGATTACTTGCAGATTAAAATTAACTGGAAAACCCACTCCAGCAGAGCACCTTGTTTTTTCATGTAGTGCAGGGAGGAGCATCCAAAATACTGCGGTTGTGCAGCTTACTTCAGTGCTTACCATCACTCATACAAAAAGATAGCTTTCAAACTGAGAACTCTCATCATATTTGAAATTCCCTATATGAAGATAAAACTAATTTGTCAGTCACCAGCTGAGGTTTTACAATTCATTCCTTTGCCTTCCTTGGGTTTTTTTCTTTATGCAATTTCCTGTGCTTGCCTTTTCTTTGGCTACTATCTTGTTACTGAACCCCTTTCAATTTATTTTTTTGGTTTTTTTTTCCTTGTTTCTTTCTTTGCCAGCTTCTCTCTGTTGGGCTTACCAAAGCTTCAAGTGTAGTTTTATCTGTAGTTATGAGAAAAAGTGTTTCATACCAGTCCAGCCTGTGGGCCGATGTGCTGACCCAGCTTCAGCCTGAGTCCATCCCCAGAGACTTGTACAGCTAAATCACTTGTAATCATCCCACTGCTTGTGGGATAGACACAGTACCAGAATTGTGTTTTAAACCTTTAGGGAGAGACTATCTAATCTCTATTGTGCATAATATCAAATAAGAACATTACTGCATAATCGTGAATGTTTGAGAGGGTACATATGAGTTACAATTTCCTGTGAGGTCACTCATATTAGTGAACCATTGGGGAGTTCTCTGATATTTTTAATAAATTCATAGTATCTAAAAGAGTCAAGAGAAAGTATTTTTTACTTACTCAAATTACTTATTTGAGTACGTAAATAATTCCTTACTCATTATATCAAAGAAATTATATCAAAGAAAATAATACATTATATCATTATATCAAAGAAAAGGATACATTTTTTTTACAAGTAGTTCAAGAATTAATTTTTAATTTCTAAAATAAATTACTAAAAGTAATTTCTCTCAACTTTTTTGGACTATCAGGTGTCTTGTCATTGGCTTAGACTGATTAGATCAATCTATCTTCGAACCATGATTTTTGTAAAAATGACAGTCCATTGTTCTGCTCAACATCTTTCAATTTGTAACAATGAAATCAGAAGAGGAAGGCCTATATCTCACCTACTTTCCTGTGTGATAAATGTTATTCTTCAGTCATTCTTCCCAATCTCATATTCAGATGTGTAAGAATAAAAAAGTGATGTGAAAATAAGCTGACCATACCACTTTACCTGAAGGTGAAATATCTTTCTTATAATGTGACAGTAGAGTAAGTTACCTGAGAGTAAAAGTTATGTAGTTTACCTCTTTGCTGCTTTTTGTTTTGATTTCTTGAAATAGACTAATCTATTTTTTGAACTTTGAAATTGAGATGCTTTAAATTTATATTAGAATTCATACGACTGAGAAATCTAGTTAGGCTTCTTCGTAACTTGAAGGCGTCTTTCTGACCTCTTTAGCACTTCCAAGATTTTACAAGATACTTACAAGGGTATGAAAGATAGATGACAGTAATGTTTCTTAACATATACAGATGCAAAAATTTGTGTTGTTGTTTTTGTTCCCTAAGACACATCATCATAGCATTTGAATAACATCATCATAAAGCTTAGATTTCATCTGTCACAACCTTCTAGTATACTTGTCCATAAGAGTCAGACTTTGAATTAGCAGCTGTTTAGGTGATATTAAGAAAAGTTTCATGAATAAACTTCCTCTTACAGATGGATACCTCGTGTATCATAACAAGAATGTTCACTGACACACAGCCATGGATTACTAGCTTATGAAGCTTACTCTACATGATGTTCTTGGTATTCCCCATATTTACCCATGAAAAAATATAATCCAGCCCAAAGGCTTTTTCTCCCACAGATAAAGTACTTCTTACCACAACATTTTTCCAACGACACAGAATCTATTCAGTTCCCTTTAACCCTAGTATTATATTTTCAGGGATATGTTTGTTTCAGTTTTAGTTTTTATTTATGTTTTTCACTTATAAAATTCTGGTTTTATTTTTTAAAAATAAGATAAAGATCTTATTCCTAGTTATGGAATAAAGTTCTGTTAGGCAGAGGGTTCTGTGACTTCCTACAATACCTTAAATTCATCAAAGTTAGATTTCATCTTGGTTTATATATTTTATACATGCTTCATACAACCCTTATCTGAAATGAATTTTTAGCAGCTAGCAGAAAATGGAAAATAACTGTGATAACAGGTACTATTCATCTGTAAATTTACGAAACTGAATCCTTATGATTGATGGCATTGCCACAAATACAGTTAAAGATTTGACAATTATAAAAAACTGGGGTTCCTCTAACAAATTACCAGAATTTATGTATTTTATGATTCTGTCACCTTTCATTTATTCCAAAAATTGTACTAAAGTTTCTTCAAATAGAGTCAAAGGTTCACCACAAATAGTAGTTCTTCAGATAATTGAGGGTTATTTTTTATTGCACTGTATGAGACATGCTAAAATCACTGGAGAATTACCTCACTATGTCTTATTATTTGTTGTCACCTTAATGATGATTTATTCTATAAGTTTTAATTTTTATCTAAATAATATTTCCTAACTGAATTTTAAGTTTGAATTAATTCTTCTCTACAGTATGTATTACAGTTTGTCGTGCTTTCAATATTAATCACAGAAGCATAACATTGTAAACATACTGACTAAGCTTTTTTTTTTTTTAAATAAAAGAAACATTTTCTGTCCTTGAAATGACACTGCTATACAAACTATAAATGCTTCTCTATAGCATAGTAGTGCTCAAATAGAAATTAAGTACATTCTTAGTTATACAGTTTTAGGCATTATTTTCCCTTCACTGGGACTGACAAGGTTCCCAGGCATTTTATTTGTTATGTTCATAATTTTACTTTTTCTTTTGGGGCATATATTGAGAGGGATAATTCATTGCATCTCTGATATAAGACACCTGAAAGGGTTATCTTTAAGATGTGGAGTCCAGATCTCCTTGCATTCAGGCTGGAGTTAGTCATGAACAATTAACTGAAGTTGATAGAAAACAGGCTGTCAGTATGGAAAACTCTACTAATATGGAGTTTGGGGCAATATGAAGGAAGAATTCTATGCAAATTCAGTGAAAACCTGGCTTTAAATGGAAAAGGCACTTTTGAATGTAAAATTATCTGTAGACTCACTTCAGCACTTTCGTTTGAAAATGTTTTCCTGGTTTGGAAGTAACTGGAGACAAGATATTTCTGAAGGCCTCAGATGAGAGACAGTATCCATGTTACTAATCTCTGAGCTCAATTAATGCTTATTACTCAGTTTTATCCTATATGCTGCTGTTGCAGTTCCTCAAATTTGTGAAATCATAAAATCAGCTGTAAAGGAACAACTGGAAATTTGATATATGAAGTGTGAAAGAAATCATAAAAATAGAAGCTAACTATGCAGCAAGAAGAGAAGCAAAGGGTCCACATTTTTTGACATATTAAAGTTCTTTTGGTTATGCTTTATGTAAATCTTGTTAACATAGTTCTCTAAGTACCTATAACACACAATCTAAGTATTTTTACTGAACTGGTGATATACCTAGAAATTCTAAATTATGCTTATGTTTTGCACCTGCAGTTTTCTAAAGGCATCTATTTAAATCACTAGGCCTAATTGTTCAATGTTAGGCTATGGTATGCACTGAAGCAGGCTGAATATTTCTCTGGTTTTGAGCAGACAAAGCAAAAAGGAACAGGTATGGGTGTGGCTTCTGGTATCAAGAAAACTATCACAACAGGCAGTGCCAATGGTGGGTGCCAATGGGCAAGGGTGACTTACATTCCTATTATCAAAATGTACTTCTATTGTGAAAAGGCTATCTGGTGCTATCATGCCCTTATGCTGACCTTTGCAGTAACTTACATTTTTCCTTTCATTTGTGGGTAAGTTAAGAATGAGAGAACAAGGAACCTCCTTTCGCAGGCACTTGAACGGAGAGAACTTTCTTTGCTGCAAAATACACTGCTTCTGAGAATTCCATCTAATAAGAGGTTTATTTTAAACTGTATGTGTCATAAGCACACTGAATTCAATTGCAAAAGTTTCAGTTCATGTTTTTAAGCATTCATTTAATCTTTCCCTACGAAGGTCTATATTGAAGCAGAGAATCTTGCTATACATCAGTTGTGCACTGGTTCTTGAACCAGATAACTGAGAAGTTGATTTTTCAGACATTGATCACAGTTGCACATCTCTTTTCTATGTGTTGTAACCTAGGAAAATGTTTTCCCAGGAGTCTTAGCAGTAGCTGTGCATTACCTATTTGAAAACATTAATTGATCTGCATGGTTATGACTGAAATATGTATAAGCACGATTAAAACGTTTTAACTAATTTTATAGCTGGATTAATATGGACAATGCAAGTAGGTTACCTTTCATATGATTTTGTGCCTTTTTTCAGTATTTTTACAGTTTATCAATATACTGTTGAGTATTTTGAGAAATTCTGTGTGTGAAATCTTCTTTAGCACAAAATGGAACATCTCTCCTTCCTCGATATTCAATAATGCAATGTATAGAAATACTTTCTATTTAGTATGTTATCTCTTCTATATTTACCTCTGGTTATATTTGGTTACTCTGAACACTGCTCTTACATCCTTAGGTAATTCCTGAACACTTTTTTTTCAATCTCTAACACTTCAGATATAACTTATCTAGACTTTCTTTAAAACTGTCTTCATAAGCCTTTACTTTCGTGCTAGTGTTGTATTTCCTTTTTCTTCTGAAGGCTGTTCAGTACATCAGCCTCACTGCTTTCTTTGTGTAAATAATTTGTTACTCTTTTCCTCTGTACCTCCATTGAGGGGATCAGGTTCCATGACAGCTCCTCTCTCTGTTGCCTTTTCCATCACTTTCTCTTTCCAAGAGAACTTCCCTTGCTTCTCATTTTTTGCTTGGCATTGTTTCCATTTTGCTACCTGTGAAGAAAAGTGTTTTGTCCATTGTTTTCTTGTCTTCTTGTAACCTGAGATTTAAGGGGGAATATTCAAATTCTTGTGGCAGTGATACTGTGTGCTATCTATTCTCCACTGATCACATAAAAGAATGACTAGCACATATTAGCTTAATCTGCGTAAGTAATGGGGTCCAAAGAGATCAGCATCAGACATCCCCAAAGCATGCTATAGTGCTTTCAGTGAGCAGGGTAAGTGTGCATATACTGCAGATGAGGACACAGTGTGCCAGACAGAGCTGTGTTAACGATGACAGGAAAAGCAGAGGAATAGATTTCCACTTTTTCCATGTCCTGTTGAAATTAGTTATATATATATACACCTATGTTTCTGCAAACACAAATAAAAAGATAGATTGATAGATAGATAGATAGATAGATAGATAGATAAGCAGAGGTAGAGCTAGTCATAGATACATAAAGGTATGTAATATATAATATTTGCAGGAAAACGTCCTTCTTTTATTAGTGTGGAATACACCCAAAATATTTCTTGACATAGTACTAAGTATCTTGTCTATATAATGTAAGGAGGTGTGTTATGTGACATGCTTGGCAAAGTAAAAATTTTTTAAGGGATATATAAATATCCGTATGAATATGCATATGTACAAACACTAATAAATATAAATGTTTATAATCTTTCTTTAAACATATTTTAGTCTACTCTTAGCATAAAATGTGCCCTGTGAAAATAGATACATGAAATTCAAGGGTAAACAAGCTGCATGATCAATTTTTTATTTTTAGAATACTGAAATGTCTGAAATACATTTCCAGGAATTTCTGAGCATGCATTACAATAGTGTTTTATTCAAGTATATTAGAAAGGATCAGTTCCACAAAAATCTTACAGAGGTGAAAAACATTTCTCTTAAGATATTATAGATGAGATATAGGCACTGAAAGCAACATGCATTTGCAAGAAGTTTTGCAGGTAGATAGACATAATGAATCTGCATGGTGCTATCAGCAATTGTAGAGTCTAAAGCACCTAATTTGTTGATAAGCATTATTTCAGCAACTTCTAACATTAATGGTAACTCTGGTTAAATAATTTCTTATTCTTTTTAACTTTTTCAAAAGTTCCATTTATATTGCACAGATATTGAAGTGTGTGTATATGTATATATATATGTGTGTGTATATATATATATATATATAAAATTAAGGTAACAAATTATAAACACTTTGGCAGACAATGCAGTAGAAGTCAATTCTTGTGAATAAATTTCAAGACGAGTTAATTCAGTTTCTCTCTGCAAAATCAGCTATTTTGCCTGAAACACTTTATGACAATATTTGAAATTTTTAAATATTAATAGTTCACAATTATTATTATTGTGTTCTGAATCTTGAATAGATAGAGACAGAATAATGGCATATACTTCCTTAGATGGTCTCCTTAACTACCAGTCATAACAGTACAGAACAACACAGATGTATATTAAAAATTTAAAATAAAAAAAAAATCATCCAAGGTTCCCAATTTAAACCTCTTACCTATTCTGGAATACATGCATGAAATCTAAGAACGAAAATCAAAAGAACCCCAGGTCTCTAAACATGATGTTATTTATCTCATCCAGCAATATATTTTGTAGGTATCTATATGGGTGGGTACTAGTTAGAAAAATTAATCACATAAAACCAATTTAAAAATAAAAACTATTTATCTCTCTGAGGTCAGTCCACTCATGCTTGAATCGTATGCTTTAATACACAGTCTGAAGAATGCAAAATGTTGATATAACTACACATATATCTAAAACCACTGGTGTTTGGGTCCAACAATTTTTAATGGGTGACTTACTGTAGAGTATGTTTTATGTGATGTGTGCATTATAATGGTAGCCAGATATTGACAATAGGCAGTGTTTGATCTATTGTCAAATTCTATTCTGAATGAATGTGTATGAACAAACTATTTTATGCTTGTTAAATTCTTCTGTTGCTTGCACTCATTGAATATGTGTATGTGTAAAAATGAATACTTGACAGAATAGGAAGCTAAGATACTGCCTTCATCTTCTTTGTTTTAACAGGAATTTGCATTGTGGCTTTTTTAATCAGATACCCAACCTGCTCCTCAACCTGATAAGAGCCTTACTGGACATTGTGACAGGTAATTACACTTCACCTTATTGCTACCACTGATTGCAAATAATTAAAGACATAGCAAACCTCTTAGTTTTAAACTCGAGCATTGTAACATTCAGAACATTGTCTTTATTAAAGGACTGATATATTTTCTGGAGTTTTTTTAATTAAGTATCATGCTGAAGTAAATTAGTCTTTAGTAAAACACACATTTGTATATGAAATAAATTATTTTGTTATAAACAATGTATTATTTTATTAATGTTTTAAATTAATAGTTTGCAACTGTCATAGTTGTTTTTTGTTGTTTTTTTTTTAACACAGAATAATTATTTATGCATATTTAAAGTTGTTCCCAACACAAACGAGGCTTTCCAATACTTATAACAGATATTTTCATATTCCTTAGTTTTATTAGGTTTCAAGGAGTGTGTAAAAGTTCTAAATATTTTTTAAGGTTCTTAATGTTTTTTTCAGAAGGAATGGTAGCTACTTAGACAAATTTGTTGAGATGTGAGCTCTCATCTCATTGTCTTGTGCTCAATAAACTTGTTTGCATTTGGCAGCTTCTTCCCCTGAAAGAGACTTGTTTTATTGTCCTGCTGTTGTGTTCTTGACCTTTGCTGTGACTACAGCCCTGAGGCATTTTAGCTGTCAGATAAAAAAGTCACCAGGAAAGAGCCTGGTGAAAGTTGTAGCATGCAAAAAGCTTTGTAATGCACTGACGAATTTCCTGCCAAAACTTCACCTCCATGGCTGTCATATTTCCTTAAATAATAGGGAGGCTTTACCTCTAATGGACAATGGCAGCTGTTTGCCTAATGAGAGCTTGTGGGGGCAGCCTGCCATGTGTCTCCATCTTTGAACTGAGGTGGAACAATCCTGTCTGGCTGCAGACAAGTGGCTAAGAAGCCATCATATTCAAATGTACCTGTCAGTAATTAATCTGGGCTTTTTTTTTTTTCTTCCTGTATTCATGTATACTGTTCTTAGGGCAGTAGAGCACTAAATTGCTTTCCACTGGGAGTAGGTCACATTTAGGGGTCATCAGAACCATGTTACTGGATGGAACATGCTTGATTCATACAGGCTGTTCCTATCAAGAACGTGGCAGCTGAAATCTCTGACTACTCAGGAGATTTTACACCAGATTATCTTTTCTAATATTCTGGAAAAGCTGATTTTTATTGAACATCATGTAGATAGATAATAGTCATTCAACGGGTAGTTCGTGTCTACCTCTCATGTAGCCACTGAATAACCACAAATTGTTGTGTCAAGATTCCTAATGAATTCTTCAGTATCTGCTAGCAAAGATTTTTGTTGCAATTACTATATATTAAAGATAGACTCAATTTCTTGCTTTGTCACTAGATCCTCTCTTTGGGGTCAGGGGGATGTGCTGTAGAACAACAGAGATAAATATGGGGCTGGTTTTGGTGCAGACTTACTCAAGCTTAAGACTGTTCTAAAATCTTCCTGAAATCCTGGCCCTGAAAGTGAATAATCTTTTAAATTGAAAATACTGCATTTTTCCTGAAAGTCAATCAGCATATTTTCAATGGATAAAGGTCACATTGACTCAAAATATGTTTTTGTGGCAATTTACTGTTTTTCTCCCAGTGTGGGTTTTAGAAAGATGTTTTATTTTACTGCCATTTCCCAACTTGTGATATGAAATTAATGCAATAAAGGACAAGGAAAATATAAGAACAATATTTCTGTTATTTTTTGTTATCGCAGTCTTTACAGCTGCAAAATATGTCCAGAAAATGACTGATTATTTTCAGTTGAGAAGTGAATGCTCTATACAGGGATGAGACACAAACCAAATGGAATTAGTTTCTTTCTGCTTTACAAGAACAGTATATTGTAGACCAAATGGAAAACTTTATACTGCATGGATTAAGAATTATTCCTTCCCCATCCCTTCCACTGTTAAATTATATTTTTATTATATTAGTACTTATTAAGGCCTTATGAAAGACAGGTTATTAGATCAGTAATTTAGAATTCACAGTATTTAAATGAAAAATCTGTAAGTTAAGCTAGGAACTTCAGCCTTGTGTGTCTAATAAGAAGTGGTGACAAATATAGAATTTAAAAACACTTATAGAGACATAATTCTTTTAAAATTGTTAAATTCATAGTTCTTTTTCAGGAACGCAAAACTTAATTTTATGTCTAGTTAAGCATTTTTAAGTCAAATATGAGTTTCAAATACTGAACAGGAAATGGTATCACATGAAAAGCCAATATTTTTCCTCCTTTAGAAACATAATACATTATCTTAGTTTACTTTTGAGCAATGTAGTGCTAAAGATGTCAAATTTACTGAGTACTAAAAACTCTATACACAGTAATTCATACAGTGTTTTTCCTTTTTAGATGAAAATATTTTTGGCTTACTTTTTTATTTGCATTTTGCATTTTTAATCTGGGAAATACCACCTAAATATCACAGACATTATTTCAACGCTCTATCTTTCATTAATGGATTTGAGTTTTTTAATTTTCTTATCCCAGCTGTGTTCATTTCCATGTAATGCATTAAAAGTAAAGGAAACTAGGCACAAGGCAAAGGGAGATAATCTGTTCTAACTACATTATTACTTAAGGAAAAACATGTGCATGATTTTCTCAGGTCTTTAGAACATCAGCAGTACTTTAGGAAAAACCAATTTCAGTCCTAGTTGTAGAAATTAATGTTTCATTGACTAATTTCCATTTTCTCCTTCTGCTCCATAAGCTATCAGTAAGATGGGCTGTCTGGTAATTTCACAGCAATATTTCCATTTTTTTATTTCTTTAAGCCTGACACTTTGTTTTGGTTTGGTTTTTTTTGGTTTTTTTTAAGTAAAGAAAGAAATGAAGGTATAAACCTCCTTCTGAATGGAGTACAATTCCTCCTCCATAATTCTATATTTGAAAATTGATTTTTTTTTCATTTTTGCAACTTGTTTTGTTGGTCTTTGCTGAAAAGAGTATATATCCTGCTGAAAAGCTTCTTTACTATTAATTAACATACCTGGCTGTCCTTTTAAAATACGTTAAAAATTTCTGGTTTTTTTAAATGTGAAACTGAAATGGTCAGCCAATTAAAACAGTATCAAATATTTAAAAGGGGAAAATTTGTCACTGCTCTATTGTAGCAGAATATGATTAGAAATTGTCATATAAATATTCTGAAATTTCAATGAAAGTCTAAAGTAAGTTTCTTGTCATGATAAGATAGGGACAATATGAATATCCAAATGAGGTTTATCTGCAGTTTTGGACTGAAAGTGTCCTCCACACTGCCTAGAAAGAGAAGAGCTAGTAGTCAGGCTCTGTGGTGAAATATTTTTTTCCGTTCATACTTACAGATACTGAGATTGCTTACAGGGATGCAGCAATATAAATATTTTGCAATTTCCTAGAAAAGTCATGTAGTCACGGGACAAAGATTTGCCATGTGACAGTCTCCTACACATTTTGTTCGTTTAGTTTTATAATTTTTGAAACTCACTTGACATTGTAAAAATCAAACTGAATGTTATAACTTCACTTCAGTAGATCTTGCAAGAATTGGTGGATTTCTGAGAATTCAATCGCATCCTTATTCATTGATTTGAATAAAAATGTGTTTTACATTCATCACTCCTCTGTAAAAGCTTATCTAGATCTTAGCTACCTGGAAATCTGCAAGAATCTGATGAAGGAAATTTTCTGGTAATCAGAACTTTGTGCTTAATTTAAGGCAGTAAATTAATTTGCTTTCAAATCTTTCATTGCACTTTCAATCCTCTTCCTTTCTGATTTTCCTTCCTTTTTATGCGATAATCCTGAATGAGTTTTCTTTCAATCAAAAAGACAAAAAGAAAACAAAAAAAACAAACCAAGAAACCCCACAGACCATGCTTACAAGCATTCATGGATATGAAAAACCTTCTTGCTACTCTCAGCGCATTGCTGCCTTTATTCAACTTCCTGAAAAAAACATTGCGTTTTCTCATTTATTGCATTCTATTTACCTTTATGGATGAAATAACTGAAGGGCTTTTGTTGCAATGATTTTTTCCTTTAATTTTATTAGTTTTTATTCAGTTTTGTTTTTTCTAGAACTGTGGCCATTTTTTCGAACTGTAAGAAAAATGTTATTTGTGAAATGGTAGCTACCCCATCTTATATTGATTATAAATAGTCTAGGTGACTTATGAGATTTATTTCTTAGGACTCCGAAAGACTAACACTTCAAATGTAAGACTATTGTCTCAGTAATACACAGGTCATTATAAATATGAGAAAGTCAGAGGCATGTTGCCAGATCCATTTTTTTCTCAAGTATACCCTGACACTATTATACTGGCTAATTGGTTTGTGAGGCATTATTCCAGCATGAAATAACAGACAAAAAACTTTGGTGAACTGCGACTTTCGTGTCATCCTGTTAGTTGAAAATAAGATTGCTGACTATAAGGTGCCTTTTCTGTAATGAGTATCACTGCTGTATCCTATAAGATTTAATTACAAATTGGCTGGTTCAGCTTTATACAAGGCCTTGGAGATGAGGGTTTTGGCATGGCAATAAAGGCAGCTTAAAAAAATTTTCTCCTTTCTGTTTGATTTGAACATCAGGATTTGTATAGACAAAAATATGCTGTGCAATATATATATACCATTTTAAGTATTCTCTGAAGAATTCTGCGTGTAGTATTTTTATATTGCCCAGTATTTTTATATTGCCTTGTCAGGTGTGCATAAGTAAAGACTCCAGAAAGTAAAAGCTGGATTATTTATGGGACATTGTTGAACATATTTATTCCATATATCTGTCTAAATAAGGATTATTGTATTCAACGTCTAAGACCATATTGGGTTTGGTTTTTTTTTTGGTGTGTGAACTTTCTGAAAATTGGCAGAAAACTGGACAGTCTAGGTATAAGGTGAAAACTGCAGAAAATGTCTGTGCCTGAACTCATTAATTATTAACTCTTGTAGACACTCTTAATGCAAACAGCACAGTGCAATGCACATCACTAGGTGACAGGCTATGGCTGTGTTGAAGAGAGATAATAAAGGTAAAGCACAAAAGTTACACTGTCTGTCTCTTAAGTGGGAATTTAGATCCAGAAAAAAATGTATCCAGATCTAATGAGCTACTGTGAATGCCAGAATTAATGTTTAATAACCATATAATCATTAAGATTAGAAGAAAACTCCAAGATCATTGAATCCAAACATTATGCACATATATCTCAATTCAGTGCTATCTTTTGCATGAGTTACAACCATGCAGTTGTCTTCAAATTATATAATTTAGTGACTACTTATTCTGTGACTGCCCTCAATCTTTCTATAACAGTACAGTTAAAAGCATTTCTTTTTATTATTTTGAAGAGACATTATAAAAATATTCTGAATCGTTGTATATGTAATTCTTCCATAACATATTGGTAAATAACTGATCTGTAACTACACGACCCTGTAAAAAGTATTTGTTCTATTGCTGCTCTATGCAAACCAAAACACAGAAATCTTTTTACAGAAAACTCTAAAAGTTTTTTGAGAATTACTTTTCTTGTCTGAGGCACTGCTTGCATCTCGAAGTCCAGAGGTACCAAAGGAAATCTGCAGTAAAATGTATTAAACTAAAATGAAGTTTTATACATTTTTATTGAAGGAAATTTTCATATTCTTGTTACAAAGGAAGATGGGAAAAAATGAGTATTTTGAACATGCACAAAAATATTTGAACTGCAACCTTTGATAAAATTTAACTTTACAGATCTGATGTCAAGCCCAGAAATCCTAAGAAGGTTGTTCACTGAACACTTTACTGCTATTTTACCTTATAAAAGGACCATGACTATCATTCTCTTACGTGCTGCTGGAGGAAATACTGGTTTATTGATTTGTCCCACCTAGATCAGGTCCTCGGGAATCAGGGGCTTACATTATTCTAGATGAATGATTTTCTTTTATTAAATTCTGTCTTGAGCTGTTCATAGGAAAGGAGACCCACACAAGATTATCTTCATTTTACATGAAGCCTACTTTCTCTTGTCAGATCAGCACATGGAAAAGAGCAAGGTGCAATCGGTTAGAATCAGTTAGTGTTCTTCAATCTAGGGAAGATATATCAAGAAGATTGGCATGTAAAAATGTAGCAAAATATGCATCATTTTTTGTTCTTTAGTGCTTTAAAAAACAGAGCAAAACCTTATCCTCCTGTGCCTCTTCAACCAGACTTAATAACAGTAAGATAAATATTATGAGACCTTAACATAAAACTCAATTTCAGAATCCTTTATGTACAAGGAGTGCAAGGAAGATAATGTGGTAAAACTTGTCCTAAAAGCCTAAAAGTTCAGAATTATATAAAGACATTACAAGCAGTTTAATTTATTCTTTTAAATATCCATTGCTATTGTTTTCCTCTAGAATAGCAACCTGCATGGTTTTGATGAACATGCAAGGAGGGATTTCCAAGAAAAATGTGACTGAAATAGTACTGTAAAGTAGGGTGATGCTTTTAATATATATATATATATATATATATATACATATACATATACATATACATATACACACATTTTAACCATAAAATAGTATTCCCTGTAATAAGTAGTACATCAGCTTATCGCTTAGTCTTTCAAGGAAAACTAGTCCAATACCTGGAATACACATCAGGGTATTCTCCTCTGCACTGATGGAACAAATGCCATAGCAATCCTTTAGGTCTTTTACTTCTCTTTTTTCTTACTGCATACCTGAGTCAATACTAGTTTATCTTTCTCAGCTACACAGGCTAAAACATTTCAAACATGCAGGAATACTTTGAATGGAATCACAGGAAACTCTGGAGCTGTACTTTGTCACTCTTCTGCAAGTTTTAGGGAGAAAAAAGATCTGCCACTTCTACAAACTTCTTAGCTCTTGTGTTCAGCTTTGTGATGATCTTAAAATGTAAACTGGACTACAGTACTTACCACTTCAATGTACGCATCTTTTTCAATGGCATATATCAAACAAATCAAGTTTGTGCACTCAGGTTGTAACTTTATGTCAAAGGGAAGGATTTTGCTAATCATTTATGTGGGCCTTGTCTTTCCCTTGCATCTCTATTTATCACTCTCTATAGCACTATGATAATTTAGGATTGTCATCCAATTAACAATAACTAAAACAAGATACATGTCCTTTGCATGTCTGCAGATAGAGCCACCCAAATTTCATGGATTTCAGTTCATTAATTTTACTCATGCACAGGTCCATATGAAAAATGCAACAGTCAAATGTTTAAATTCAAGAAAGGATCAGACTGTGAAATGATCATAAAAGCAATGATAATGGGCAAGATAAAAGACTTGTACTCCAACGTCTTGTGTCAGACAGTGGTCAATTGTGGATGCAAGAATAAATTAATACTTCACTCAGTTTAACCTCACAGCTTCTGACATCCTTTAGCTTAATACCTTCTGAACTGGAGTTTGTCTCCACATCCTTCTGTTTGATACCATTTAATAACTGCAGCAGCAGTTATATTGGCACAGCATGTTGCCAATAAGTTTCACAATTCATTTGCGCATTGACTGAAAAAACCTCCAAATTTCAGTTCAATCTTCTTGAATATTTCTTTTTATTATTTTGGGGTTTTTTATTGGGGGAAATAATGAATAACACTTATCTCTCTCTCTATTGCAATCATATATTCTTCTCAAATAATTCATTTTTCCAGATGAATCCTGTTGATTTAATATATATTCATATACAAGTCTTTTCATATTTCTTTTTCCTTATACTTTTTCGTTTTTGTTGGGGAGACCTGAAAGATCTTCAGCATTCAAGATACAAAGGAATTACACAATTATGAAACCTTGCAGTAAAGCTTTATGATTTTCTTGCATACTTTTTTCCTCTTCTCTAGTATCTCACAATTTTGATTGCTGCTAGGAACTGTTTTCATAACAATAGCCACAAAGACCCTAATGTTTTTTCTAAGATGTTTGTTTAGAGCCCATTTTCATATATATGGACATAGAAACCTTTTCCCATAATTTTTGCTTTATACTGATTATACTGAATTATTTCTGCCATTTTATGTTTCAGTTACTTAGTATCATAAAACACTTCTGCAACTCTTTGTTCCAAACTTTAACTATTCTGAATAATTTTGATATCATCATATATTTGTCACTGGTAATACCTTTTCCATCTCATACACCTAGGAATAAACTAAAAAGCACAGGTTCCCTAAAAGATTACCAAAGAATTTCTCAGTTAATTTTCCATTGTTAAGACAACTATTTATTCTTGTTCTTGGATTGCTGTTCTTTAATCAGGTGCTAACTGTTCAAGGTGAAAGCACAGACTTGTTGTCTGATTTAGAAGATCTCTATTCCAACTGGGCAAGTGTACAACTTATTACAAGAGAACCTCATAAATTAGGTTAGAATGTACTTCCAAAAATACACCTTAACTACAGAGATATTAACACCTTTACTTACATCACTGTATTTAGATATTTAAATATTTTTGAAAGCTATTTTGGGATTTCAGCTGTCTTGGGCAGCAAAACAGTGAGCTAATGAATGTACTGTTGACTTCAAATTTCAGGGTCATTCAAAAAGGGCTTCTTGTAAGGATGAATATGCCCCGAAATGTACTGATATCAAAGTAATCTATTCCCAAAATATATTTTAAGAATTTAAATTTGCCAGTGACTAGAAATGACTCTGTTTCTCGTAATTACTTTTTAAATTATCAAAATTAAGGATTTTACTTTCTACCCACCTAATATAAGAAATTTACAGTCAGTACACACCCTCATATGAAACCAATAATTATAGATTCAACTTAGAAGGTTTTTTTTCAATTCTAATTCAGCTTGTAATACTTTTAAATATATTTGGGGAGATATTGTGAATATTTTTTTAAATTTATTAAAATAGTAATTATATAAATATTAAAAATATATAAAAATAAATAAATATATATATAAGTTTTATAAATGGGGCAACTTCATTGTTTTGTATCATGTGGATGCATGGACTTAATGACTCATACAGGTCACTAACATAAGTAGCATATATATATATATGTGTATATATATGTGGGGGGGCGTGTGGGTATGGGTGTGGGAGTGCATGCAGTTCATAGAAGTAACGATAAAGATGATATATGAAAAAGTTCATATAATGTTATTGAAACCCTAGAAGAAAACTTAGAAAAAACCAATTGAAAAGTATACATTAATTTGATAACACAAGCCCTGCGTGAAAGCTAAGCAAATATTGAAAATCATTGGTATGCAAATTCTATACTATACTTACTGCCAAACCAGCAAAATATATGGTGTTGTCCCATCTTTCATCATCACTGATAAACACTATCTTCTCCAGGGAATCATTTTCAGTACAGGCACTGCAGATATCTATGTAGATTATTAAAATTAGCAACAGTGTTTTGGGCATAGAACATACTTCTTGACAACGTAAAATGCCACAAGAATAATCCAAATAATACAGGGAGGAAGCATTACATTAATGCGTGGATGATGTGAACTACTAATACATTTTAATGTGTGTATTAATTCTTTGTGTGATGAACATTTTTATAATGTGCTAATTCTGCATTATTTTTCCATTCCATCCAGTATGTCAGTTGCCTGTCGATATAGGTTAATAGGCAGATATACTGAAGAGAGGAGTTGCATTTCTAGTGATTTGGATAACACTTAGGTAGAGTTCTGTGTTATTCTACTACCTAGAATAACTGGTCTGATGTGACAATGTGGTCAGTAAAAGCAAGTGATCCATTGTCCTGCTGCTATGAATATGGATTTCTGTGCAACTTCACCCCAGGTTGCTGCAGGTCTCATCTAAAAGTGGCTGTGTTTGGCCACTCTGTGTGAACAAAGCAATCACACTTCAACATCGAGTCCAATGTGCCTGAAGTCTTACTGGCTGTGGAGTGAGTGATTAAATGAAGAGTTTGCTGTGACTGTTTTGATTTTTTGTCAAAGCCCCTCTTATCTAATAAGTAGCTTCCCTAAGCAGTTGTTCCTCCCAACTTATCATGTCTTTTATACTTTCCAATTTCCTAATTCTCGCTACTGATGCCAATCAAATTTCTCATCCATCTCTAGGTTATTGTAATATTGATATGCCTCCAACACACAGTACTACTGACTATAATTCTTTAAATTAATGCTTTCCTGGAAGTTTGTTTCAAGAGGTTGTCTTCTTACTATAAAATAAATTACAGCAATGCTGGCAGGACTTGAAGTAGTCTAGATTGCAATAAAAATGTCTGGTTCTTCCACCCAAAAGAATTCAGGGAAGTACTCACTAAGTATTGATCTCATATTATGGGCTTATTCCTTTTTAAAATGAATAGGTGACACTACAATTTTTGTGTTGCATGCCCTCATCCATCTAAGTTATGTGGCAGATTGCTAAGGAATTTAGAAAAAATAAATGTTTTATGTGATTAATGCCCATTCCAAAAATTTATTTTCTGGGTCTTCTGCTTATCATAAGACTTGGAGAAATTTTACAGAGCTAAAATTAGATAGAAAAGAAAAAGAACATTTGTGGCTAAGGCTACTAAGAGTAATGGATATGTAAGTGGGTATAAGTAAATAATAAACAAATAACCTCACCCTTTCAATCTCTATCTATCCATCTAAAGGTTTCACTCAATGTTCTTGTAATAAAATTCTCTTTTCTACTTATAGCTGTAGAAACCATTGCCCTCAACCAAGCACTCACTCTCAGCAATACACCCATAAAGCAAGACATCTTGGTTTGAAAGATGCCATAACTCAGCCTGGTTCACATCTTTGTTGATGCTACTATCCACTTATTCGTTCTCTCTCTCCTTCTTTGTTGCAACACATAAATACTGAAGAACAATTCAAAGGAGACTCACAGAGCAAAGGTCTCTGGTTATAGACAAGCAATTGGCTAAATCTACACTCTGTAATCTATTGGAAGAGGGAACACAGGACAATTTAAGATATGAATTTCTACCCAAGTCATGGGCAGTTTGGTGAGAAAGAGACCAAAAGCAGTCTGTTTATGTAGCCCTGCAATCAGGGCTATTATATTGACCAGTTAGACTGGTCATCAGTTGAAAGGGACTAAATAAAAATCTTTAGACTCTTTGGTATTCCCTCCAGTTACTTTTCAAGTGTCTTAAGAAAATGTGTCCTGAAGAAAGTCCCAATTGCTATTTGCTTGGCAGGAACTGTGCTTTACCAGAGTGCAGTACGTTTCAGTATTAAGCTGCATATACTATATTTTAATGGCCCTTGATGGATTTTGGTTCAACTCAGAGATCACAGCTGAAATTCTGGGAGTGACAAGATGCTGCTGTATTTGTTGCTTCTTCCTTAACAGTATCTATATGATGTAACATTCAGCATAACTAAAAAAAAATTCATAATTATTTAGATACCTGTTTGAGAAAAAGATTAATAAAAATAGTGTGACAGACATCTTTGTAGTATTATCAGAAATATTTTGAAAAAATACTACGCAATTCTGTAAAACGCTTTTGCTCTTGAAGTACTGAAGTTTAGGAGGTATCATAAACAAGATGGTCATAAATACAAGAAGACCCAGGGTCTAATTTATAAGTGAGAAACTAAGCTTTTCTCATTATTTGCTGTGAAATCTCTTGCATTGAAACTTACAGTATGCATGTAACTTACAGCTGACTGTACTGCAGAGTGACCCTGATCAACACTATTAAATTTGACAATTAATTTGGTTCGTGGAGATGTTTAAGTTTATACCTCCTGACAGGGATGTAAGTTTCCTTTACACATGCTGTCCAATTGAGTGAAGGAAAATTATTTGTATGTTAGAGTTACATAATTTCTGGTAAAAGTGACATTATTGGAAGGAACATGAATTAAAGAGGGTGTGTGCGTGTGTGCTTTTGATTTTGTTTCAGCCCCTTTTGCATAAATTCATATTATTCTATAGTTGTTTTGAAGTTGTAGAAATACATGGGATTCTATGTGCATCTGTTATTCATTATTGAGACATACATCTGAAATTACACTTAGCAATGCTATTTGTGCCACCCCTTGTAGCAGTTATTTTCTCATGACACATGACACATGAGTTTTTTCAAACAGTGGCAATTCCAACCTTACTTAAATCCATAGTATTTTAGTTTGGTATAAAGGGGTATATTAAGTTTGATCATGTCTCTCTCTTATTATTAAAAGTAGCCTTCATCTCCTCTCTTACAAAAACATACAGCAAAAGAAAAACATAGCAGAGAGAAAAAAAGGTGAAGACGTATTTTATAGTGAGGCATTAGGAAACATAAACAAAAATGGAGTGTTAAACATTAAAACTCGCTGCTAAACTGACCATTAAATTTAATTGCAACAAAAATTCAGGGCATATCAACCTTAATTTCATTAAAGAAAACTGTCACAATAAACAAATCCTCAGAGTGGAAGAGCTACTAAGCCTGTCTTTTAAGACAATTTGTCAGCTCCTTCTCAGGCCTCCCAAACACCTTCTGTGTGCATGTCAATATATACATGTATATTCAGTCCGTGATTAAGAACTATGACTCTGCTTACCTTTACCTTGGGATTTTTAAGTTTTTATGCAAAAAGTCTTGTTTCTGTTGGTTATGCCCTCTCACTTAAAACTTTTTTAAACTGTGTTATAATTGTAAAAAAATGAGAGAGTAAAGTTTGTCTTTTTCTCTAGGTTAAGTTCCTTGGCAGACAGGAAGACACTGGGGAGCCAGAGTTTGTCTCTGTTAGTTAAATCAAGGATATCGATCATGACCTGAACATAAATTTCTTAACTTTTCCCTGGTGATAACTTCCAAGTAGGATTCATGTTCTTTAGACCTAGCTCACAAGAGATTAATAACTTTTCTTTTTGGCAACTGTAACTATTAAGTGAGTTGTTAGATATCATCCATGGATACCATACAGAAAATCTTACCAACCTGACTTAATAGAATGGAATAGTCTTTATTGGAACTGAACTTTAGAAAAATAATACACTCAAATTCTGTGGCTATACAATATATAATGTGTTTTCAAATATGAAATCAATATTTCACAATATATTAGCAAGTAAAAAAAGAGGGTCATAATTTACTAGTAAATTTTACTTCTCTTTTAATGTGATTTAAAACTTGTCTCACTATCAGTGCCTGTGCCTGACCTTTGTGACATAACCACCTGAGTGCATTATACTGTGCGAGGTAATCCGTGTGCTCATTTAGGTGACTCATTCCTTTTCTACCTATTAAGTAGCCCTGGACAGTCAGTCTGGCATTGTGATATTACATTGTAAAAAGACATTCACAATTCCTTACAGATATGACTGAAGGGCCAATTGCCCATGTCTTTTCAGCCCTCATTACCAGCTCCCTCAGTGATGCTATTGCCCCAGTCCTGGTGGAATTCATTGAAATTCTTTATCAGAAACCCTAACTTTAACATATTTTTTCACACTCACAATGATTCTTATTCTATGAGATACTCCTACTGTACATATTTCAAGTTATATAACTTATCATCTGTAAGGAAAACTGGGAGGTTTTTTCTTTCTTCTGTGTCATTATGTTTCATCTTGCCATAGTTTAGTTTTGTCACTTTGTATGTACAGAATCAAAATGATTAATAGTTTAATGTTCTTTTATCTCCCTAAATTCTCAAACTCTATGCAGAATAACCCCTCTATATTCGAGGTACCAGATCCTGTTCTCCAAGTTCTTTTACATGTTTTCAATATACAGGTTTGCATTGTACTTTATTAAAAACATGAATAATCCGGTGTTTTTATGTTTGTATTTTTAACTCAGTTCATACTGGCCACAGTAAAACATTGAATTAGATGGCTATTCAAAGGCTTCTCCATACATTTTTCCATGTTTCCATGTATTCTCTGGAACCTTGAAACAATCAGTTCTTCTCATACATAATGCAGTGTTTGACAAATGGCTGAGTATGGCAGGTACGACAATCCTTGCTCTATCAATAACTGCAGGCGCTAAAAGTATCTTATTTTCAGTAATAAATCCAACCCCGAAGCAAACATTTATCTTTTTCAAAACTACATGAAAACACTTCAAAAGTTCTAGTCTTGAGATCAGTTACCCCCTTATTAAATAATATATCACAGCACCACTGACCTGACTATAATCCAAAATCAAACGGGTTTCAAATGGCCTATACCTTCTGTTTAGGTTCCCATAGTCAAATCTATCTGTGCATAATCTGGAATATTGTGATTTCTTTTTCGCATACATTTTTACTGCATTTTATACCATTGAGGTGTTGAAAAATCTTTCAACAATAACCTGAATTTGCACTTTTCTGTATTCAGTCTGCTTATCTTCATTTCAGATACAGTGGAGATATTTCACACATTATATTATGTGAAATATTAAATGTAAAGTCCTATTAGATTACCAATCATTTCCTCTTGTGAACATCCTATAAAAAACCAAATGTAATACTGTATATGACAAAACCAAGTAAGCAGTATTTTGCATTTTTGCTGACTGCTATTCTCCTTTCATTAATTTGCACTGTTAGTTTTCAGATGGATTTATTCTAAGACTCCCAAAATAAACAGGAAATTAAATACTTTGTAGTTAACTACATTATTTTATTCTTTAAATTAGAAAACAATTCTTAGAATATAAATAATATTTTGTAAGTATAGTCACCAAGGAATAAAACCTATCTTTTTTTTCATATTTCTACATGAACTCATTGAAAATATTAAAAATGGAAGCTTCTACTTTAAGCAGTTATATTATTTAATCAAAACACAATTGGTATATGAAATTATAGGACCATATTGACATTTAGTTATGTGTATTACGCCGTTGTGCACATTGCCATGTTTGATTGGGTAGTGCATCTTTAGAGAAAAGTGTTCAAGGACAGAATTCTGAGTAAGGTGGCATAGTAAAAGGTATCCCTGCCCATGGCAGGGAGCTAGAACTAGACGATTTTTGTTGTACCTCCCAACCCAAACCATTCTATGATTCTATGAGATACATATAAATATATTTAAATATATTATAGTATTATATGTACATGTAATTTATATTATACAGTTATATATATGCAGATAATATATATAAGACATACTTTAGCATATTAAGATATATATATGTATACATTAGGAACACTGTTAGAGTACATATTACGTTTAGGTTATGTAACATGTTATACCATTGAATTGTACACACTTTAAACTACAATTGTACATCATAAATATTGCGAAAAAAGAAGGTTTTAAAAGTATGCAATTAGTATTATTCAAAATATTCCCCTATGTTCATGTATCCATAATGCTTATAACTTTAAATAATGAATACATTTACCTAGGTTAAGTGTATGTGTATGAAGGGGGGAGTGGTGAAAAAAATTTGCATCAGAGGAATACACTATCACCATAGAAGGGCAGATTTACCAGAGACAATATTATTTTTTTCCCTTTTGCTTCATTTTATTTGTAATTTATTCAGTTAGGAGCATATAAAAGTGAGCTGCATACGTTTATTCAAATATAACAAAGTCAAATTAGTTGTTTTGTAGAGGGACTACCAGAATTCAACTATTTTTGTTCTGATTTTGGTAGATATTTTATTCTGACCCTCCATCCAAAAAGAATATTTTAAAATTAATTTTTGTAGCTTCAGCTTCATAGTGCAATAATTTGCAGTGAAATTTAGAAGTGATGCTGTTCCCTTGCTTTTCTTTGAAGCTAAAAAAGAAAAAAAACCAACAGGTACTAGTTCTCCAGACATCAAAAGTGAAAACCTGTTGGCAGAGGTTCAGTGTGATTTGATAAGCAACATTCAATTAGTTAGCAACCAATTAAAACCCAGTTCCAGAACCTTCTTCATTACACTACTGTTCATTAATTGCTCCAGTGCCTTGTGTGATGGCACCTCCTTTCCCTGCTGCAACTCTGCAGGTTTGGACCAGGATTCTTGGACAGGGTAAGGTCTAGTCCATGTTAGATCATTACTGTACTTCGGCCCATAATAAAAGTCATAGCTCTATTCAGTGGATATGCTCTACAGGCAATCATTACAAAAATATTCTGACTGTGAATTTGAACCTTATGGGGAAGCAGAAGGTTTAAATTCCCAATGCATACTTATATTTTCTGAAACATTCCTCCAATTTTGGGCTAACAACACGTAAACATGAAATACTTATATTTCAGGGAATAGTAGGAGTCTTTCTGACTTGGTTTAACTTGTTTTAAAATTTCCAAAGAACTCTTTATGTGCCAAAGGTCATTCCAGCTAAAGCTAAAATTAGATATGAACTTCATTATTTTTTAATTATTTTCTGCAAATTAATTCAACTAATTCTAGAATCAACTTTTGTCTTTTACAACACTGAATTATGCATAATGCAAATTAATTTTAAAATACTTTCAGCAAGAATTAGTAGAGCTGTCAGTTCGGTTGCCATTGCTTTTGTTAAATGGAATTGAGATTAGTAGTCTAAAAGATGTGTAGAGTATGATCTGCATCAGGGGTCGTTTTTTCTAGTTGTTTTAAGAACTGACAGGACTTGGCTCCTGGATAAAATGTTTAGCAAGGTCCCAAGACACCCATAGTCAAAGCAATTCAATCTGCATCCTTGTTGTGCTGTGAGCGGTCATTTCCCCAGTGCTATCAGCCAAGTGTCAGCGGTGACAGCTTTAGGAACCATGAAGTCCAGTGGAAAAGTTACAGTTACTTATCTGGCTTCATCACTATACAGAAAACAGGGCTAAGTCAGGCATTTCCAAACTCTCTATATCAAAGTATTCATGGAAAAAAACTCAGTAGTTTTTTTGCCTCTCTTGCACTCCAAATATCTGTTGTGCTGTTCATTACATCAAATGTGCTCTGCTGTAATGACTTGATCTGAAATATCCAGTAATCCTGGTTTAAGATGCTCCCACTTCTATTTCCATTCCATACCACCACTGTTTGATGTTCCATCCATTACTGTTTGTGCCTCCTTAACCAGGCACATTTTGTTGGCAGCAGCTACTGGTGGAGTCATTTGGTGAGTGGGAACAGCAAACTGATTCGGGTTTTAAAATGAGTTATTCCACCTTCTGTCCCCATTGCAAGAAGGGGATGGAATATTTTAAGTTGGTATTTCCACCAAACTCTTCATATCATGAAATCATCTCTTGACGCTAAAGCTCCCAGATTTGTTTTTTTTGTTTCATTAAATAGCCACATTAATTTGGAAAACATGAAGAAGTAATTTTTATTTATTTTTAGCAAAGAAGCTAATGAAACTAAAAGAAATGCTTCATAGTATAAAATTGGTTCAACTATCTTGAGCATTGTAAATGAGCAAGTAAAGAAACAAGTCAGATGGAAAGGTGCAGAAATAAGGATTCAGTGACACATTTCTGAGTCACATACACTAAAGCTGCTCTTTTCTACACATGACATCTTTTGTTGAGCTCTACTGTAGTTTGTGTAAATTGCTGAATTTGCAGCTAATTATTTGATTGCACACAAAGTGTTAATAATGGATGGTACTATAAACACAAAATGTTTTGATTTTTCCTCCTAGGAATAAGTGCAGTCAACAACAGAAATCAAATATTTGTAAAAAAAAAAAATATATAGGAAAGATGGAAATATATTTGTGAATATGACTATGTTGCTACGTTGTATGACACATACATCTTTGGTTTTGCTTACTAATTGTATAAATAATTGTGCAGAACAAAAAATTCCAACAAAACATCACTTTAATCACAGATGAAATCCTTTCCAACAGGAAAAGGAGGTAAGTATATATAAGTATTCCCATTTTATTAGATGCTTCTCATTTTACCCATGATAAGCAAGCTCTAAGAAATTTCCATGTGTAGCAATAACTACATTATAAAGTAGCTATCTTTAAAGACAAGATATCCCCAAGTAGCTTCAATAGCATTGTAAATACAGGAGGAATTTGCACACATGTTGGTAATAGAAACCAAATTTAATATCTCAGGGTGTTTGCATATTAAAATGAAAAAATTCCCAGTAATCTTCACAAAAACAAAACTTTAAAGAATGAAACATTTTTTATAGATTACTTTTATGATTCACTGTAAATGGAGGGTTAATGTTGACTATCACAGTGTTTGTGGAATCAATTTTAATCTCAGATACAATTCCTTCTATTACATAACAGATACAATTCCATTCTATTACGTATATACACATATATGTGTGTATATATATGTATACATATATGTATGTATTTTTTTTTTTTTTTTACTTTCCTCCCAATTTACTAAAGTAGTTTAAAAAAGTTACTTATTAATTTACTGTAAAGAGTAGGAGACAATCTTCTGGTATTAAAAAAGAAGAAGAGATTCCATTCAAATGAACGAATAAATCTGAATCTTCAGGTCAATAGATTGAATCAGGTATAAAAGAAAAAGGACCTAAATAAGAATAATTGAGAGTCTGTTCTGAGGAGCTCGGCCTTGGAGATTGTTCTGAAATTGGAACAATTGACTTTTCAATAGCAAAATCATTTGCTTCTTGAAACTGAACAAAGTCATGATTTTTGCCCCAAGGAATTTGCGAAGATCAAATCATACCATGAATCACTTACTGAAATTACAAATTAATTAATAATATGAGTCAGGCTTCATTGTAATATCTGCTCCCTTGAGGGAGTTTTTAGAGTGCTGGACAGCTCTTATCCAGTTTTTGTGTTGGGAATTTGTTCCCCAGCAATTTTTAAAGACATAATTTTTTCAGGAAAGGCATACACTGATATTCATGAGCATAGTTTGAATTGAAAAGCAATTGAAGTCTTGCCTTTCATCCTGTTTGACCACTTGTTTTGTACTTCTATCTGCATATAATGAAAGCAATTTTCACCTGGAATATGTCTACAATGTCTACCAATGATTTGTAATCAAAAGTCTAATAATATTTGAAGTTGTCATTCAGGTGTAAGACAGCTTTTTTTCTCATATCCATTTTAGCAAGTGCAGATTAGTAGAAAAATTTAATAAAAGTCAATTATGGTATTTTATATTAATTAAAGAAAATATTCTGAAGAGAAGAACAATGCAGTGGAAGGACTTTAGACCATAAACGTGGACATATGTTGCTTACTTTGCTGGTCCCCTAATACAGAATATGTTCTTAAGCTGCATGGTTATTTAGTCTGTGCAGTGACTGGGATATTTGTCATTATAACAGTGTAGACTGGCATGATTTTTAGACTAAGACATGGTAGAAAGGGTAGGAAAAAGTAGAGGGAGCTCAGTGGGGATCTTTGAAACCTTCTGGTTATTTGTGCTTCACAAAGTTACTATAAAAATAACAATAGATTATTGTTAGATTTGAGGTCTTATGGACATAATGCAGCTCCCTGGTTACTCTAGATTCATAAACTCATAGTTTTTGGAGGACACAGTACACATATCATGCTCCTGTTGGTGTAAAGTTAACAACACTTTGCATCTACAACACTGCCCTGCTCTTCTGCGGGTACACAACTATGTGTATATAGCTATTTATTTCTTAATATATGTTATTCAATACATGTGTATAAAAGATACATTTGAGACATATAAGATTATTTCCATTTACAATAAAAGCCATTTTAAATCATTGCATATCATATTTTAAATGAGATAATGTAATTTGTAATTGAACATGTATATAAGAAAGTTTGTTTATTTGTTTAATGTATACCAAATAACTAATGTAATATCTAAGTGGTCTATTCCCTCCTTCAAAAGGAGGCAGTAGTTATTCAAAAGAGAATATATTTCTCTCAACTCTATATAATTTAAACTTACATTTATGGATTTTTACATTTGTAATTCATAAAAGAAGCTTAAATCTTGAAAGCTTTATATCCCTAATATTCCATATACTTTACATTCTACATAACTTCGTGTTTGGGGGAAGAAATAGTAGCATAAAATAGACAACTAGGACAGACAACCTGTGATATATTGGAGAAAAAGCCTATAATGAACTGTAGAATGGAAATGTATGGCTCAAAAAATGCACCATTTATTGAAAACATCTTCTGTAAAAGCTTTGTACCACCCTTTTTCTGTATATTTCTGTATATTTCTATAGTTGTGTTCAGATGAGTTATTTTCAATAAGCTAGGCTAGCACTGGCACACTCATCTATCAGTTTTATTTCATTACTTGGCCCCAGGTGTGATCCAAGGCTAGTGGTTTTCCATATGGGTGCATGATGATGTCTTAATTATTTTCTCTGTCACAAGTTAAAATAAAACCTTAATCTAAATATGGAAAAATGCATAGTGTTTAAATAGAAATCTTGTTTAGATACTTACATGGGAAGTTAAGTAAGCAGTTCTAATTTTATATTTTGTCATTTTTCCCTGTTTTCTTTTCTTTTGAAATATTACTGTGTAAAATAGATAGCTACGGAAGAGTTTCTGGAAATGTGGCATGTTGATGGTATTGCAAAAGCAATACAGGTCATCTTCAGGCTGTCTTTGTGCAGGCAAACTGTCGATACTGACTAACAATCAGTTAATGGCTGGTACATGTGCAGGTCCTCCATGACAATTTTTACCTACCAAGAAAGACATGATTAGAAATAACTGCCAAATTAAATTAGAACACATACAGGTGTGCTTGTTTTCTGTGATGCATTCTTGCAAATGCATACATACAAATAGGAAAACGCATCTCAATTTAAAATTTATGTTGCAGTCGTACCAGACCTTAAGGGTTGGTTTTCTTGGGTTTGTTTTTTTTGTTTTGTTTGGTTTTTTTGGTTTGGTTTTTTGTTTTGTTTTGTTTTGTTTTGTTTTTTGTTTGTTTATTTTGTTTGTTTGTTTTGTTTGTTTCCTTGTTTTTGTTTTCAGGTTTTTTTACAGACCTCTTTAGGACATAGAAGACTTTGTTTTGGGGCTATTTATTTTACCGTTTTTTTTTGTTTTCAAGTACTCAATAGTTAATATCCTCTGGAATGTAAGTAGATTGTCTGACCATGCACTATTTTTAACCAACTGTACTTCCAGCCCTGTTTACCTTTGAAAATGTGAAAAAACACTATTGTACATTTTTTTCTTGCAATCCTTCTGTAGCTCGCTCTTATCTATTATATTTGATTACAGTTCTAACAAACATAGTTCTTTTCTGTTAACATTTCACTATGAATGACTGAATGCAACTAATTTATAAATATTTTGTTCTTTAAAAATATTACCCTGAGTCTCCAGCCTAACACTGACAGGATGGTCCTTATAGGGATATTGCACAAATATTTAAGAGCAAGCATTTGTTTGGATGTGACCCATAGAGGTTCTGCAGGCCCAAGGAGGCTCCCATAGCAGGAGGAAAATACTCAATTTTTAGAAGCTGTTGCTCAGTACATCAGATTTGTCTGTAAATAGCAGAAATGTCTGTCTAGGGAAGAAGTCTACCTGAAATCACTCACACAGGAAGGGATTAGATTACATCTGCTCAGTTGTAACTGACAAAACTTATCCTCCTTTATGTGCTGAGAAATAAAGAATCAAGAGGTGAACTACATAGTGCAATGGATGCAATTCAGCCTTTGCTTTTCAGCAGCTCCAAGTGCCTAGATGATTCAGATATGCGCTGGAAGACCACAGAAGGACTGGTGAATAGTTAAAGACTCTACTTCCTTTTAGCACCTTTGGGGCAGGAGGCTATAAGGTGATATTCAATCAGAAAACAATGGCTCACGGGCTTTTTATGTAAGGAAAGTTAAAGAGATTTGCCTGGTCATTATTGATGAGACTAGCTTGAAATGCAAGCTGGAGGAAATGCAGGCACAATTGAGGGACAGTTTTCTTCGCAGTAGAAAGAATGGATTGGAATTTGTTCCTTGCTGTGTGCTTCTACAGGTGTAAAAGTCTGTTCATCACTATAAAAACAGTCTGTGAAATACCAGTGAAGGACAGTAGTGGCATCACTGATATTACAAAAGAGTTCATGTGTTTCTAAAGGCAGATGTTTAGGCATGACAATAGAAATTTCAGATCTGTGAGTCTTGAAATAGAGAGACAAGCATGGGTTCATTAGGAAGATTCAGATGACCTAAAATCTATAGTTACACCCCAATATGAACACCATGAGAAAGTTTAAACTAAACTAAGCAGAATTAGAAAGTTTTGTCTTGTGGTTCATAGCTTGTGCACAAAAGCCATCTTTTTTTACAGGCACCTAAATGCTGTTTTAAAGAAAACACTCCAACAGTTGTTTAATGCTGTTTCATAGTATGAAATAATCTAATTTACATATAGATTAAGAATCTATTTATGGCATGTGTGATATTACAAACAAATATGGGGGTCACAAAATCTTTATTGTATTTGTTCAGTGCTGTTTGCATTATAGTCCCATTAATGTTGCCACTTTAACATACAGCATATGTCAAACATTTCTTACCAAAATGGCCTGACTTCATGAAAAAACTTATCAGCAGTCAAGTGTTAGATTTAATTACTTAATCTAAATATACTTCAAGACAAACAAATTTGGGCATAACATTTTGCCATTCTACTGCCTACTGGAGAAAAATCAGACATATGTTCTCTGTTATAGAAGCAGTCACAGTGTCACAACATTAAAAGTAATATATAAGCATAGTTATATGTAAACTAGGAGTGCATTTAAATTGTAGGATTTTTTTATAAAGAGGAAAATACTAAGAAGGTTTCAGCTTTCAGATTGCTGCATTTTTAAAAGTTTATTATCAACACTGAAAACTAAAGTTTTCAGCTGTTAGGGTAATTACCTTTGTATCCTGAAGCCATTCTTTAAAGTAAAATGTTTCTGAAGCGTTCATAAGAATGATGTATATGTGGTCACATATTTGTTGCTAGAGAATGAAAAGAAATTACTTGCAGGATTTGTAGGTAATACTCATTTGATTTGATTAGATTTTTTTATTTTTTAGGATTTCAATGGTTTAGTACATTAATTTTATTTTATTGTTTCTAAAATATAATTGTTTTGTCATATAGTTACTTTTTTATTGGATTTCTTTAGCTTATTATGCCACGTGTTCTATAGATTCCCTGTTGGAGATTCCATTCTGCATGTTTCATTTTTTATTCCATTTTCTATTAAATATATATTCTATACAGTTTTCAAGAATTGCTGTCAATGTGTGAAACTCTTAACCTTTGAATTGGCTGGCTTTGAGATTTAATAGTGCATACTTAAGATAGAATTAACATCACTTTTTTGTATTTAGTATAGAATTTATAGATATTCTATCAGTTCTGTGATCTTGCTTCAACTGTGTGTGGAAATATTTGTCCGCGTTTTTCATGGGTTTTTTGGTTTTGTTGTTTTTGTTTGTTTTTTTTTAGAGGAGCCCACTTTTGCTATCTCTAAAGTATGAGAAGAAAGTAGTGTTTAGAAAGTGAACATAAGTTCACAGTCAGCCTGAATGCTGCAGCATGGGCAAGTATGCAAGAGTGGCTAGGACAGAGGCAGGTCCAGGAGTTAAACTGAATGAAGAACTTCACCTGAGAGGGTTACAACTATGACATTAAGTCTGCCAAAGATATACTAAGACAACTGGAAACACATTCATGGAGAAGTGGTATGCAATCATGGTAGCCAAGGGTCATATCGCAATGCATATATAAAAGAATACTGAAATAATACTGTGCAATTGTCTCAACTTCAAACAAGTGAAATGTGTGCTTCTATAATGGTTTATTCACTTATTTCTTTAGTAAATACCATACTTAGTAACAGTAAACTCAAATTTGTTTATAAGTTTTTTTTATTTTTATAAATTCTAGAAATTTCTAGTGTTTTCCAAGTTCTTTTGCTTAGAAGATACCATTTGCCTATCTTCTTTCTTCAGCAAATGCAATTGCTTTGTGATGTTTTTCTGCCTGCTTGGTCCTAAAAGTAAAATCTGTTTCATGAATTCCTTAGAGCACTTAATTCACTCTCTACTAACATCTAGCCAAAAGAAAGCATGGAGGATCTGAAAAATGATGCCAGCTTTTCAATTCCACAAGGGAGGACCAAGCCGGTTCAAACTGAAGAAAAGTTAGGAAAAAGCATCCATCTATCCCTAACATATTTAGACAGGGAGATCTAGAGCATGAAGAATATGTAGGTTCCTTAGAGTGATGACTAGTTGTCATCATAGTGATGTGAAAAGAAGCAGAAGCGTGCTTTAGAAGATTTATATGGCAATTAAGTTTAAACTCCGATAATCTGGATTGAGCAGACTCCATTTTCTGGGAGAAACTAGAAGTGGATAGAAGAGAGAAAAACAAAAAGGAAATGGAAAAAGGGGGAAAAAACCCCAACCCCAAATCCAGAAAAACCCCATGCCCAGAACATATAACCCTTGTAAAACCACCAGCTGGACTTGTCTCAGAAAAAGGGAGGCAAAGGTACCTTTTATCTTCTAAAGAACTCTGATTATGATACTAGGTGATGTACTGCTACCCAGAGTAGTTCTTAACAGTAGTCATAATATGTCTGAAATCAAGGAGGTGCCTTGTCTCTTGCTCCTGCCTATGAAGTACTTCAAAACAAAGCTGTTACAAACACAAAACCTAATATCACTCTGGTCACGAGGAAAAATGCTCTTCCCAATGTACACACACATACCATGTCTTTTTCAAAAGATGTGCCTTAATCACATTTCCTCCAGAAACATGCTTACTAGAGAATAAAAAGAGGAATGTTTAGTTATAAATGACTAAAATCACAGAGAATCAAAAATACCAACAATGAATCTTGACGTTTTGCAAAAACCATGCTTTTTAAGATGGGGAAGACTGGTTTGTTATATGAAAGGGTTAAAATAAACAGCTACACAAAATGCAGACAATGCTGAGAAGTGGATCATTTCTTACCACCAAACAACAATGCAGCAGTTCGGACTGGCTTGTTTAATATTTTACATGAAGAATCCTCAGAGACTGACTTGACAGACACAGCATTTTTGGAGTAAACCAACAACTTCAAAAGCAGAGAGTCACTGCTCCAGATGGTATATGCACAGAAGTCTGGAAAAGCTTAACTGTGCAGTGACTGAGCTGACAACAGAAAGATACACTCCCTTATTCTAAGCTGCTGAATGGCTCAGATGCTTATTAAGCAGAATTTTTAGCTGTGCACTGATTTCACAGAATCACGCAGAATTGTTGAGGTTGCAAGGGACCTCTGGAGGCCACCTGGTCCCACCCCACTGCTCAAGCAGGGCCACTCAAGGCCAGTTTCCCAGGCCAGATGGCTTTTGAAGATCTCCAAGGATGAAGACTCCACAACTGTTCTGGGCAGCCTGTGCCAATGTTCAGTCACCCTCATAGTAAAAAAAGTGGGTTTTCCATCTGAGTCCATTCATATTCAGATGGAATCTCCTGTTTCAGTTTATGTCCATTTGCGTCTTGTTCTCATTTAATTATGAGTTTAGATACATATTTTATCTATGAATGTTACAAACGTTCCCTGGGAAATTTTAAACCAGTCAAGGCTTTACATCTGTACATGACAATTTGCTGTTCAGAAATGATTAAAAAATGGGATTTGGAATGCCATGAAATAATGAAACATACCCAGAATAGTGTCTATAAAAAACCACACATCTTTCAGTCAGTTCTTCATTTGAATTGTAGGTGTCAAGAATGTAATGAATAAAAGAAATTTGGAACATGTCAGACTTGCAAAAGTTTGTTTATTTGGTTTCATTTGGAAGTACCTATTAAGAAAGCAAAATACTGATGAAAAGAGAGGCCATGAAGATATTGATATCACTACACAGAGAGAAAGTACATATAAAAGTATGTAAAAATACACATTTTGGTCTATGCTGCTAACTATGTCTCTTAACATGTCCAGTTCTAAATGCAGAATCTTTCCATAACACCCAGGGTGAAGAGGTTTTCAACAGCAGTGAGTCTCTATTATTCCTTGTGTGGATTGTTCAGTTAAAAGAGATAATGAGAGGACTTTTAAAAGTGTTGAATCATTGAGTGGACACAAATCTCTGATTCTGAGAAAATGTGTTATTCATACAGCTAATCTTGTGTGTACCAGGCAAAATAATTGGGGGTGGGTGGTTTTTTTTACTTTTGAAGGTAATACTTTTATACTTGGCCAAGCACCATCAACTCTTAATTTCTGGTGTCATAACTTATACCATAAAAGGTCACCTACAGACTGAAGATTTCTGCTTCTCTTTTTCTTTTGTTAGAAGAAACTGGATTTTCCTTTGACCAAATATGATCATTATATTTAGATTCCTAGAGTGATGTAGTTATCAATTTCTTATCTTCAATAATAAAGTCAATTATGGTATATATGGTAAAGTTAGCAATTTTTTACATGCAAGATGGAAAAAATGTCATTTCTTTATTGAATGCCATATAAATATAAGAAGTTTTTACAAATCATTTAACATTTACTAGAGATGGAGTCAGGCCAGAAAGAAAGAAAGAAAAAAAGAAAGATGTCCAAACACAGAAAGTTTGTTCAGTAAATTGAAATTGAAGATTGAAAATGGAAAAGTTCAATTTTAGTCTATTTTAGTCTATGTCAAAGGGCACCTTTTAGCTTTCTTTCTTTTTTTTTTTTTTTTTAATAAAAGGCAAGTTTTATGAAATCTTTATCTTAGAAATTGATTACTTGCATACTCCGTTTCTTGTTCTCCTTAATCTTCTGCTGTAATTACTGCTTAAGAAGGTTGGGTTGAAAATGAAGTGTTATACAGTTGAGAACCTTTATCCTCATATATTATACTCAGGAAAGGCTGAAATACATTTTGAGCAACAGCCTCATAATGTACTGTGTAAACAACTACTTCATGTGACCTTTCAGAGAAAATATATTCCATGATTGCTATAGTCATCCAACTAAAAAAACAAAACCAAAATATATCAATTTCTTCACATAGTATCACATTTCTCAATGACAAGTGAAAATCCTGTTCGTGTTGCCATGTAAGATGATTAGTCAAGGACCTCCAGCTTGCAACTGAATGGAGTATGAGGTGCTGTAAAAACAATACTGCCATTGTAATAAAAGACCTCATATATGAAACCTGAAACATTAATCAACCTATTTTATACTTGCAAGCTAAAAATCAACCGTTATTTCTAAGCTTTAGTTAATTCAGTCATCAAGATGTTCTGAAAACCTAAAGGAGCTTAAGTCCAGGATTTACATGTCTAAAGTGGTTCATGGATATTCCAGGATAAAATAGTAAATACCCTGCCAAAATAATTTTTTTAAGACCATACAAGGTAGTACCATCCTTAACCAGAAGGAGAAAGTAGAGAGAGTAGATTTAGGGATGTTGCAGGTGAATTTACAAACCTGTTCATGCTGAGCAGGTTTTGTTTCACAGTTCAGTTTATGACAAAACAGTCAAGATCATAACAGCATAACTATCCATGAGGAAACTCACAGTATGTCTCATTCAGTGAAAGAAACAGTCTTTCACCCAAAGAAAAATACACTATCATATAAAGTATGGTGTTTCTGAAGAGTGTAAAATTAAGAAAATGTGAGGAGAGAAATAAAAGTAACTATCTTTAAAATAAGAGAAATTTCCACCAAGCTGTAAAATTAATACAAATTCTCTTGGGTCTGCTGTTAGAACTAGGCATTTGCAATGAAATCTGCCTATTCAGCCTGGTGTATCTGAGACAAGTCTTAAAAAGTCGTGTTTAGACAGGAATTCCATTTGTTTGTTATTGTCTTTGTTTAATTTTGTTCAGCAAATTGTGTATGTGTGAACACTTGCAGATGATGGTTAGGTGTTCTATAGATAGCAGTGCTTGGGATCTTGGCGCGTTGTTGGTTTTACTGATTGGAAGATGATACTGATGTTTCCACAATTTCCCCAGTAAATTAAATCATGTAGACCAAAATGAGGCTTTGAACCAAACAAAGGTTTTCCATTTTTTCAGAGGGTGAATGCAGTGCTGTTCACTGATTAATGAGTTGAATATCTACAAGAAACTCAGAAAATAAATTTCAGGTAAATCGCCGAAGTTTTCATATGTGCTTGGACTGAGTTCTCAGGGTATAAGACAAAGAAGGAATCAAAAATGCTAATTGTTTTTCATTATTTATATAATTGTGAAGGGAAAATCATAATGAGATCAGGGTTCTGCACTTCATCAGAGCTGTGAACTAATTTCAAATATCTCCCCTGGGTTTGTTGCCCAGGGGTACATTGCCCTTTCATTGAAAGTGAAAGATTTAACTTTCTGAAGTACATGGCTACATGTAAAGGACTCTTGAGTTAAGTCAGTGGAGAAGTTATAGAAATCAAATAATGTTTGTATGTTTAGTAATTAAGTAGTGCAAAACTAAATATGTGTACTTAGAATTCTTTAAAAGTCATTTAATATTGTACCAATTTTATATAGCTATGTAACAAAAGCAATTGTGCATATTTTCCCACATCAATGGTAGAATCCTGTGCTTTCTGGATTTTATTGATCCTTATGTATTAACTCCAATATTAAGCAAAACACAGAGGAAAAGAGTGTATTTCTGCACTGATTGACCTAAAAATAAAACTGTGTCCATCATGTAGCCACAATATACTCTTAACTGGAACAGCAATACATTTAACAAGTATTACAGGGTGAATGCGTTTCACTTTTCCTAGGTAGTAAAGGGTTTAAAATCCCTATGATCAAAGTTCATTCTGTTGTGTAAGAATATAGGAGAGCAGAAACACAAGGAAAAAAGAAAATAAGACTGATAATCACTCTACAAGACTAGAAAAAAAGCTGGATAAGAATTTGTTTTACAGGTCTTTAGAAATATTTTTCTTTTTTACCATCTGACTGTTTGCATGTCTTCAAGACAGTTGCATATTCTTGAGTGTGTTTGTATGCAAATGTCATAAAGACTGAAACTTCCAAAATATTTTATGAATAACATAGTATCTCACTTAAAAGGTTTTTCCATGATCTTTGAAATAATTATTATTATGCTGAAGTTATAAGAGCTATGTTATGTTATTTATATTCATGATCAAGATAGTCTTCCTTAAGTCAACTAAGTTCTTTGCTGGTTACGTGTACAGTTAAAAACTAATATATGTCCCCAGATTCTTTCACTTTCCATTTGGCCATCCTTTGCCAAATTTTTTTATTTAACTCTGTTTTCTTGTTTTTTATTGTAAAGAAATAAAAATAATTGTTAGATACAAAATATAATAAGTATCTGAATGAATTCATCATACTGTGTAACTTTTATAAAAGTACTGTGCCAAACTATAGCGCCAGAGAGGAACTTGGTAGAATACAGATTTAGAACCAATTGGCAATTAGCTTGACATGCTTGTTTCTCCCAGTATAATATGCACAAAGTACCACTGGTAGAAGGTTATTTTGTTGTATGCTGTTTTTTTAAACCATATCTGTGAGGAGACAGTAGAACAAGTTTTCCTTCCTTGTAAAGCCTCCCAGCTTCAGAAAGTGTCATTAACAGTGATAAGAGAAACTTCAAGAAAAATATTGCCACTTGAAGTTAATGAATGAATATACTAATTTAGGATGTTTTGCTCACAACTTAGAGACTCTCATTTATTGTGTTTTTCTCGTTATACCCTGGTCTTGTTTTCAAATCCATTCCAAATAATTACATTCCAAAGAAATTTTTGTTTGTTCTGTCATTCTCACTCTCACCTTGTGGCCTGCTGTAGCACTGCACGCTGTCCCAAGAAACTTTTAAAGGACTCTCTCTGTCACAGTCTGAGCCCCTAGTACACAGGCCCAGGTAATCCCATTCACACATGCAAGCATTCATATGGTTTATATTCTCAAGCTCTGACATTTTTACTGGCCTATCCGTATACTCTTGTAGCGATGTGATTTCCTAATTCACTGTGATGGTCAGTGAATGATATAAAATATAAAGAAATGATATAAAATTTCGAACTTATATTGATCCTACCTCCTACTGCCCTTCATTACATCCTCGGAGATCAGGGTGCTCCTCTTAGAATATGTTAGCCATTCATTACTAATGCCATAAAAGCCCTGGAGCCCTAAAAGAGAGGAGCCTTTCCTTTTACCTTTCTGTTCTCTCACTATTAATAGATAACTCCGAGCTGCTATTTCATTTTTCTTCTGTCATGAAAGCTGTAACTACATGATTAAAATGGCATACAGCTCTACAACTACTATCAATTACACTAATTAAGGTCAAATAGAATGGAACAGAATTCTTTGTGGAAAACAATGAAAGCAATGTAAACCTCTATTAATTTAAGGATATTGTATGTACATATGACAGTTTCTACACATCTTATTATTAATTATTTTTACGTAGTCTCTTATAATGACTTCTCTAGCATGTATTTTGCTCTTTTTCTTCTGAGAACAAAAGACCCAGAAGGGGATTTTTATTTTCTTTTTTAACTGTGTAGGTAGAAATGTCCTCTTTCTATTAGAAAAATTATTTTCTTGGCTTTTTTTTGTGCTTAAAGAAAGCTCGTTATGGATTTTCAACATTTGGCTTCCCTGCAGCTACAAGGAGGCTAACAAGTCAAGGAGGACTTGATGTAACTGTGAGCAACATGTTTTAGTTAGGTCTAAAATCTAGTTTTACAATGGAAAATGCATGCTTCCTCTCAGTAGCTAACCCTCAGCACTGTCTATCTGAAAGGCACACTGTATGAAATTACATTTAGTGGAAAATAGTATATATATTCTGAGAGAATTTTTTGAAGGAAATGAATGTTCTGATTTCTATTTTCTATCATGCAAATTATTTTCATCCTGAGTGAGGCAGAAGCTGAAATTTGGCTCAAGGAATTGAAAAATAAAACAAACCACCAAACAATCTGACCTTAAATATTTCAAATTATATATTAAAAAAAAGATGGCATTTTCATCCCTTTACTGAGAGATCCTTTCTAAGCAATAACATCTCTCCTCTCCTGACATACAGTCATCTTTGAGTAAACAGTCATTCTGCTTAACCAGTCGGAGACTGCAAGGAAGATATTTTTCATTTTAAAGGATACTCAGAACTGGAACATGTTCCCTCTGTTGGTATCAGCAGTGCTCAGTTCTGACCATCACAATGAGTTGCTGTTTTCCTGCATGTCTGGGAGTAGGGCTCTTGAAGGCAGATGAAACAAATTATTCATCATGGAAAGTTGGTATGCACAGAGAATATCATCCTTGAACATATATAATCTTGATGAACAATTCTTTACATACAAACAAGGGCTAATTCCAAGTACAAAACAGTGTTTTACAACAGAAGATAAGAAAATACCAAGTAGGAATCCCTTCTTTTTAAGCTTTTAAAGCACAATCATTGCCTCCTTATGTGTGTCTCTAACTAGAGCTTCAAGGTGTTGAATAATGCATAGGGAAGGAGAATGAGGGTGAGGGGTTTAAAAGAGCTGCTTGAGAGAATAAAGGATCAGAGGCAGCAGCAATGACTCATTGTAACACAAAATGCACTGTAGTTAAACTATTCAGACTAGACCGGTGTTGTAATTAAAAGTGGTTACCATTCCTCCCTGATTACTTCCCAAGGAACTTTTCTTAATGAACAGAATCATTTCATTAAAATATTTTTAGTGATCAAAAATTTAGAAATGGCTTCTTTTAAATTTATTCTAAATGACCTCAAATTAACCTACAGAGACATTTCACTCATAAGAGATGTTTTGGTACACAGTGAAAGCTTCAAATGAAATTTTGACACGTTCTCACTTATCTACAAAGACACAACTGAATTTAAACAAATAAAAGCTGCACTAGTTTAAATCTGCTGGGGGTTCAGCGTCATCTAACTTGAAGATAATAATTAACATTTTGTTATTAATTATGAGTTCCTTATCACCTTGAGGCAAAGCTAAATAAAATGGTTGAGAATTTTTATACTAGTTCTACAGATTTAGGAGCAGGCCTTCATTGGTAGACCTTCTTTCTAACTTGTTTTTCACCAGCATCCCACTCTGCTCTGGACAGGTGTGGTTTCATCTCTAGTCCTGTGTGCAGTTTTGTGCTCCATGGTACAAAAAAGATATAAAGGTATTAGAGAACATCTAAATAAGAGCTAGGAGGATGGTGAAGGGTCTAGAAGGAAAGCCATACAAGGAGTGTTTTAGGTCACTTGGGCTGTTCAGCCTGGAGGAGTCTGAGGGGAGACTTCACCACAGTCTAAACTTCTTTGTGAGGGGAAAAGGAGGGGCAGACGCCAATCTTTTCCCTGTGGTGCCCAGTGATAGAACCCAAGGGAATGGCCTTGAGTTGTGTCAGGGGAGGTTTCGGCTGGATAGCAGGAAAAGATTCTTCCCCCAGAGGGTGGTTGGGCACTGGAACAGCTCCCCAGGGAAGTAGTCACAGCACCAAACCTGACAGAGTTCAAGCGTTTGGACAATGCTCTCAGGCACATGGTGTGATTCTTGTGCCTGTTCTGTATTGGGACAGGAGTTGGACTTTGATGATCCTTGTGGGACCCTTCCAGCTCAGCATAGGATATAATTGTATGATTCTCATGTAGTATTTTCTATTTTTGTGGTTGGACTAGACGACCTACTGTGGTCCCTTCCAACCTTACCCATTTCTGATCCTGTTATTCTGTGATTCTCTGATTCTTACCGTGTCAGGAGCCATCTAGGTAATGTAGTCTTACAGTGATTTTTATGAAAAAATGGGATTTAAAAAAGGCAAATTTCAATCACAGCTTAGAGATCACTCGGCAACAGAAATAATGATTGACAAAGAGTTCTTAAGCACAGAGGTTGTCCAAATGTCTGAAAAGGCATCTTGGAGCTCTGAAATATGCAGTAAGTAAACATTTCATCCAGCTCACAAAACAGACTTAGAACTTACCTTCAGGTTTTGGTGAATCCACAAAGGCCATTTTACTTCAAGCATCAAATTTAGTTCATGTTAATAATTCTAAGCCAATTGAATAAATAAAGGGAAAAAAACCCCAAGCATCCATTTTGTCAGTAAGAATACTGCCAAGGAATGTGAAGATTAATTTTGTTTTGTTTTGTTTTTTTTTTAATGAGACATCATATGTATCAACTTTGAAAGTCCATTAAAGTCAGATGGTTTTGATTGGTTTATGTTAGGATTGTTGGGTTTTTTTCGGTTTTTTCCCCCGGGGGCTTCTTTTGGACTGTACAGATCTAACAGTTGCACACAAATAGACTGGGGAAACTCTAATGGCAAGTCTCATTTGTATGCACAGAGATAATATAAAGTCTGTTTAAAGGCTTCTTTTGGACTTAGACGATTCACACACTTTGTTCTTACCTTTTGCCACAGGGATGAATTACAGCCATGCTGCAAATCTGATTGTGCACAGAGAGCATGTGGAGGAAAGCTGTGTATGTAGAGGCCTACAGTGTGCCTTACTGAGACAAAACAAAGTGAGAAAATTTCAGATAAAACATAAAATTGTTAAAAACGTATGGGATGGGAAGGGAACACAGAGGTGAAAGAAACTCTGTACTAACACAATAGATTAATTGTTTAAAATAGTGTTTCTTAACATATTATTGCATTAGACCTTTAATGGAAATGAAGAAATTATGGCAAGGAAATTGCAATAAAGAATTCTCTCATCTAAATAAAAATTAAGATAAACTGATTTAAAGAAAATTAATTTTATTGAAGGAGAGAAAGCTAGGTTCATCAATTCAGGACACAGAAAGCAAAAATAGGTACGAAGATTAATTTTAAGTCAAGGAAAGGTAGCAAAGGTCATACAGATTATTAATTTCAGAAGTGAAAAGATAAAATAGGATTCAAACTTTATTAATTTCATCCAAATCAGATGAAGTGGAATATATGAGTCATTAAGTTCAATAAGAAAACTCGGCATAGATAATATTTATATAATTTTGCTACTTAAAGTAAGGCATAAAATAATAAAAAGAAGGACTAATTACTAACTGAATCCAAGGCAAGGTTAGGAGGAGCAGGAAAGGTATTTTTAAGATTTATTTTACTTCTCATTATCCTGCTCTGATTTTGTTAGTGATAAATTAATTTGATATCTTCAAGTTCAGTCTCTTTTGCCCATGACAGCAATTGGTGAGTGATCTCTCCCTGTCATTACCTTGACCCATGAACCATTTGTTATACCTTTTGTCCCCTGTCCAGTTGTGGAGGGCAGTGACACAGTGGCTCTGTGGATGCCTGGCATCCAGACAAGATCAACCCACTGCACAGAAACAAACAAAAAATCTGTTTCCTGAAATGAATTACAAGCAAGAAAAACACAATAGAACTAATACTAAAATAGTGGATGATATAATTTCATACAACCAAAGAAAATGTTACAAATTTGCAAATGCGGTGAGATATTGTGCTAACAGGTACTAGCATACATAAACAATTCCTCAATATGGCAACAAGAGCAGCGAGAGAAAAAAACTTAGAGCAAAGGTCTAACATAGGATGCAATTCCTACATTTTCATATTCGTATTTCTCACAGATTTTTCTTCTGAGCACATTGCATTTCAGTTTTATGCAGGATGAATCAACAAAAACTCTGCTCTAGATATCCCAATGTCTACTTCCTCAAATAAAAATATATATTAATATTTGTTTTACAAAAAATTAAATCTATTAAAATCTCAGCCTCACAATTGAAAAGCAAACACATTGTGGAGAAGTCCCACCTCAGAAAGAACATGTACTCTCACAATCCTGCTGATGAAAATAGCTATATACTTTTGGCTTTCCTTCCTTGATATATCTTAGGTAATATTGAGACAATAAAACCTTTTATTGATTACCATTCTTCCTGTGCTTCATCTACAAGTTCAAGATCTATATGCAATTTATGCTCACACTCCCTAGAATTAAAATGACTGGGATTATTTTATGTCACATCTTTGATTTTAAGTACACATCAAAAGGCAAAACAAATAAAACATACGTTCTTTGCAAAGCTGGTTTTTGTTGTTTTTTTTTTTAATTAACTGTTTAGTTGCCTGGCCTGCAGACCTTGGATGAGGAGGGTGCAGCTCTCCTGAAACTCCAGTGTTCACTGTCACTTCTCAGAAAGGAGGCTTCAGCTGCATTGACATGTTGATGTTTCAGATACCCCATCTCAAATAATATTAAACATGTTACTTAGAACAACTCTCTTATTTAGACAACTATGTCTGTCCATAGATACCTAGCTTAAAGCAAACAGAACTTATTTCTAGGATCCAATGATTGCATTGTTTAGCTCTGCCTTGATTGTAAAGTGAGATAAGATACCCAACCCACATGCAGATACCTGAATTAGTGAGTGCTAATCTAAAACTGAATCCCATAAATGCCAGAGCTTTACCATTTTCAATCATGCAGACAGATTTAAACCAAGACAGATTTAATCTAGCAGGCTAATTGAAAATTCTCCCCAAAATTCAACTGACTATCTTGTGCAGAATGATTTGACCAGCTTTAATTACTACAACTGTTCTAAAACCTAAGATGTTATCATTTTAATAGACTGTGCTTAATAAAGCAGTGGCTAGTGTTATATCTTGTATATGCTTTTCAATGTACAGGAAATTGTATGTGTGTTTTACTGAACAGTAATTCTTAACCCTTTAAGAGTACACACAAATTGCATGTCAGTGACGTCACCTTCAAAGCATTATCTGTGCTGATTAATAATTATGATTTTGTCATAAAGTCATGGAATCATAGAATGTTTGGGATTGGAAGGGACTTCAGAGAATACCTAGCCATGGGCACTGACAACTTTCAATAGACCTGATTGATCAAACTATCCAAGCTGACTTTAGATATTTCCAGTGACTGGGCATCCACAACATGCCAGGGCAATGTGTTTTTCAGTGTCTCACTGCAGTCATAGCAAAGAATTTCTTTCTTATAACCAATCTAAATCTGCCATCCTTTAGCTTAAAATTATTTTTTCTTTCCTATCACTACTATTGTCCCCTGGAATTAGTTTTATTGAGCAGTACTGAATATTAGTATTAATAATATTTTTTGTTATTTTCTATTACTGCCTTCACAAACTCTACTTTAAAAATATGCCTGAATGCATTTTATGACATGCCTCATATACCATATATAACTTTTTATATTAATAGGAATATAACAGCAATCCGCTATCATTTTTAAATCCATCTCTCCAGTCACTAGCAGAAACCTCTGACAGCAAGCTGTCTTTTCCACTTCTCTTTGTCAAAGCAATGTCAGCGTGAAGATAGTGTCTTCAAGACTAAGTCACTTCATATCTTACTGTCCTCAAGGTCTAGGTCTTACATTTTTTATTCTCTTAGCAATCAACACTGAAGATGACTACCTTCCTCAGGATCTTCCTTAAAGAATATTTTTTCCTGTGTTTTCAGTGTGCTTATTTAAATTATACAATAACTGTATTAGATATTGCTATACATGGGTTTGGAAGTAACCTTTCTTGTGTATAAATAACAAAAATGTAGGTATTTGTCAGTTCAAATTTAACTTAACATTAAACACATCAGAAAGGTTGTTTGGTCAGTCAGCACAGAACTGTGCCTCAATCAGTCACCTCTGCCTTTTTAGTGTGACATGGGTTTGTACACTGTCATGCTAGCTGCAGAAACAAGTTATTCATTTCATACTGGCTCAAAATCTCCTGATAAGACACCGAATACTGACATATTTATTCTGAATAATTTCCTCTTTGATAAACTTTCAACTGAACAGCTGAAAAAGTTGTCATGTAAGGATGACATTCAGGAACAAGTTTAATCCATGTGTGAATGAGGAAGGGTTGAGCAGCTCATGCTTTATGTCATGGGATGCATTTATCACATAAAGTATGTCTTTTGCAGACTGACATTAATATCCAGTATGTTTATTAACCCCTATAAATTTACATTTGGCATGCCTAACACTGGAAAACTTCAAGAGACAAATGCCTGTATCATATTTTGTAGTGGTTATGAGAGGTGCTCTCAAAGACCAGTATTTCAGACTTGGACCTACAAAAATTGTCTTTGTCTGCTGATTTAAATGTTGACAGAGTTCCCCTCACTGCAGTAGTGTCTGAAAATTCCACTCCAAAATGGTCAACTGTCTTACAGGTCAAGATGTTGAAATGAACATTAGTATTCAAAAGATTATTTTCAGGAAGTTCTACTCATTCTTTTACCCCTGTGATCCTTACTTTGGGTAAACTATATAACACAGCGATCACAGCTCCCAGCAGTGCTTTTGATCTTTCTCTCTGGGGTTACACTCGTGGATAGTGTTATCAAAACAGAAATTTAAATAAAAACAAAAAAAGCTGTGAAGTTTGTATTTTATAATTCAGGTTATGTTCTGATTCCTGTGTGTGAAGTCATTATGAGTTTCTTCTCTTATGTTTGTCCTTACCAAATAGCATTTCAACTTTGAAACTTTAAATGCCTTATCTATGCATCAATAATGAAGTAATTGATTATCAAAATATAGTTGATTCATAAGTGCAAGATTTACAAAGCAATTATGGAACTAGGTGCCAAAGGGATGGTTCGCAAAATTATCCTATTTTATGTAGAAAATTTGTGCAACTATGTTCTTATCAGTTTTGTCTTAGAAATTTTTCCCCGAGATCCAATAATTCTGAGATCTAAAAATTCTTCTGAGTTTTTATCTGAATGGCATCCAGCTCTGGAATGAGATCTGTAAGATGTTTCTCTGAAAGTTCCAGTTATGGAAAAATTATAGTCTTTTAACAGGAAGATGCCTGTGACCACCTTTACATCAGTTTTTCAAAAGTGATTTAACATCCTATCTAGATACGTTTATCTTAAGTTCAAACTTTTTTTGTGACATTTTTTCCATTAAGTGTAAAATTCAATCTTCACATTCATGTTTTCTTATTGAAAACATTCCAAATTCCTGGCCCATGTATCTTTATTACATTATTCTAATCCATATAAAATTGCTTGGTTATTGAAAGAGTGTGTTAAAATAGACCCTCACAGAGCAGACCCAAAATAAGCATCAACTTATGCTGACATAGAACATCGCTCCCACATACACATGCACAGAAAAATTGAAATTATTTTCTCCTGACACTTTTCACAGTTTAGTTTACAGAAGGAACATGTAACTTTGTGACATAAATGTATTTTGACATTCTCTGACGAAAGACCAGCACTTCTGTTGTGACAATACTCCAATGAGCAGTGTGCTATTACAGTTGGCTATATGAACCACTCACTCTGGGATTGTAATTTGTAGTGAATCATCTGCTCTGAGATAACTGAGTTCAGGCTCATGTCATGCATTGGGCAGTTTGCCCAATCTTCACAGAAGTCTATGCTATCTCAAATTGCCTTTATCCTTCTATCATATCACCTTTTCTCTTTAGACCCTTTTAATCCACTTCTCTTCTGTGGCACACCTCAACCTAAGCAATGCTGATATGACCTAGGCTGCCAACCATGATCTCGTCCTCTGCAATTTCACATCTCCAAGTTGTGGTTTTGCCATTGTGTAAAATGCTGAGAAAGCAGCTGTGTGCCTCTAAGCCCTGAGCCATGGCCTCGCTGCCTTGCTAAGAAGTTCCTCTGCCCATTAGGCAATCCATGGTAGCCATTCATACATGTGCTGCTGCCCCATACCACTTAAAAACAGTTTCTCTCTTTTTCATTAAGAAGTCACATCAATCAATTCTGCATTCACTGAAGTCTACATGCTTCTGTCCAATGATTTATAATGATATGTGCAAAGGGTCTTGGTTAAGGATAAATTTTAAGTAACTCAGAATTCCTTACTCTTCTCTGAGGGATTAATGATCCCACTCCAGAAGTGGCATCAAAGACTGCACACAAACAGATAGCTAGGCCAAATAATTTGCTTTGAAATGACTATCCCGTGGGCAAACTCTTTCCATGTTAAATTGTACATTGTTTTAGTAAAGTTTCATTTTAATTTACTGGGTTTCATTGATGAAGGAAATGATTTCACATCTATTCTTGCTAATCATTTCAGCTGTCCGTGAGCCCCTTGAAAAGAGCCAGAGCCTGTTATTTACATTTTTCTGAATTTTATTAATTTCACAAGGCATAAACAGTTATTAATTGCCTGTGGTTGATCTACGCATATAAACATTTCAGCATTTTTAAACTTAGAAATAAAGGTATCTATTAGATTTTAAAAACATGAATGAGTATTCTAGATGAGTTTAGGTACAAAGCAAAATAAAATAGATCGTTACGTAGAGAGGAAACCTATTAACCTAAGTTTCCTTTAGGCAAATAAGCATTTCCTTTTCTCTCAGTAGAACCTTTTGTACTCTTTAAATTGAATCTGTTAAAGGTTATGCTGGGTTTGATGGCCTAGAAATTGAAGCAGAAAGAACATATGGATCTTAATGGAGACCCTTTCAAAACTCTAAAACTAAAGATTTTCCTGTTAAATATTCTCCTTATAGTTTACTCAACACTTGGCAAATTTTACCTCAGTATTGGGGTTAATTAATGCTTATCTACTGGGATTATTTGGGGATTTATTTTTTTTAATTCCTCAGGAGATAGAAAAGCATATCTGCTATAAAATGAAAAAAGAAAAATTACCATGTTATGATTTTCAAGTTGAATATTGCAAAAAGTAGTGACCATGCAAACAGAGCTGCCATCTTGTGGATAAAAGTCTCCTAAGAGCAGGTAGCTCACGTTGCCTGAGTGCAGGAAGAAAAAAAAATGTTTATAATAGTTATCAGGTCTACCTGACTTGGCATTCATCTGATATACAGGATTATAAGGGCTGTAATTTTGAGCTTACACAATCAATCTCTGAAAACTCATCACCTGACTGAGTTCTAATTTCCCCAAAAATCTTTAAACATAGCCCTTCCAATATTAATAATGTATAGGTTAAGCAACACTGAAGAACTGCTTGTGTTTTTCAATTAGTGTTTGGTGCAGAACTATGTTTTGTAATATAAATAATTGGTTTAACCATTAAATTGATGTGACAGAAATAATTGTCAAGCAATTAAATGCAATAATGATTTCAGCTCATGGGAAACATATACTAATAAACCTGAGTTTCACTTTGCTCAAGGACTAAAATATCCCCTCTAGTTAGGTTCTTCAGCATTATTCTTCCATCAAATAATAATAGGTTAGAGAAACAAAAAAAGATAATTATTGAAAATCATTGGTCACTTCTCTTTCCTTTTCTTGTTCTTTCCTTCTTTCTTTTTCCATGTGATTTGGATTTGAAACAAACAACGCCAAAAAATATCACTTCTGAGAGCACCTTTACTGTCTGTGCCAGGAGCGAGAGTTGACAAGCCAATCTCTTCATATATGGAACTCATGGCACAATGATAGGAGTGCATGAATTCTGTGTTCCTGGATTTCACACACAGTCATGCTTTGAGGTCTTGTAACCTATTCAATATGTTTATTCCATTGAAGAGATTTTTCATTTAAAGAAATGGCCTTACAGCTGGGTTGGGTTTTTATTTTTTTTGTTTTCTGAAGTGGCCTGCTACTACTGCATATTGAAAAGGCATAATTTAAATTCTCTCATATATTTTCATTATTTATATTTCAAACTGGTTATAACCCATGTGCGATAGCATGTGGAAGTGTGAAAAATGCTGTGTGACTTGATTAGGATCATGGAACTGCTGTATTATCTACAACTGTTATTTTGTTCAGCTTGGATCTCCAAATTCTTCTTTCTATGTTTATAAAAATACTGATGAATAGACAATTTTTGAAACGAGGAGCATGGAAAGATTGATAATTTATCAGTAAATTAATAAATAGTTCAATTTCAAAACATTTATTAATCATATATTAATGCAGGGAAAAAAAGGACTATTTTGTAAAGAAAATGTCAAATTTTACAAGCCATTTACTTAAAAGTATTCTGCACTAATATTTGAAATTAGCATTTGCACTACACTTTCCGAGTAAATTTTCTACCAATATAAGTTACTGTTTAGTTCATAAAGCACAGGCTCTGTATTATCACTGTAGGACAACACACTTTATGAACATTGAGGACTTCGTAAAAGTATGGCCCTCTACCATTAAAGATGGTCTAGCAGGTAACCTGTGAGTGATACACTCTTTAAAGGTATAAAGTGCACTCTGCGTAAGAATGAAAAATGCATAGGATTTTGCTTCATCATGGTAAGATTAACTAGATAGGGGAAATCTGGATATTTTTCGTGCTGAATCAACCAATGTAATAAAATTTTGTCAACAATGTGTCAGTTCTGTCTAGACTATATATGACATTAAATATTCATGAGAATTTATAACTTTTACATATGATACATCTAAGCATACTTTATTTCATCAATAGTTTTTTCCTTATGACTCATGTTACTATGTCTTACCTTTATCATTAATCACAGAAAAGCAAAACTGACATTTTCATTGTCCAAATTAATCTTTTCGGACCTGAAATTCAGTTCTGTCATTTTACATAGCAATGAATCTTTTTTTTATATTTCCATCTGCACTACCATGTTTTCTGAGCAGAAATAAATGAAAAAAAGGCTTTCATTTTGGCCTAAAGTATATTTTGACTAATAGGTTAGCCTCCAGATCCCCACACAGAACTGGTGTTTATTAAGTCCCCAGAATTTAATCTCCTGAGTCTCTAAAACTTTGTGAAAGAACCACAAAAAAATGACAGAGTTGTTTATCAAGTTTATTTTGGAAATCTTATCGTACATGTCTTTTAGATTAAGTTAAACTGTGTTTGATAACATTTCATTTTTCCTGGATTTTTTTAGCTTGGTGTAGTTTGGTCTTTTTTTTTGGCTAGCGGACCTTAAACAAATAAACTCATGTGTTATACTATTTACTGTAAATACATTTTGGATCAAGTTCCTATCCATTGAAAGAAAATACTAGTTTCCAAAATTAAAAAAAAAAGTCAACATAGAACAAAAGATACAAATACAACATGTGGTAGATCAGATTTTTTGCATTTTTCTGTAGAGTAATAGGATTTTTTTGTCACTTAAAGGTGAGACATCAAAATATGCATTTATGGAAAAAGCAATTATTTAAGCACTGATTTGGACTCATTTTAAAGTTCTCGTGATTGATGATATTGTCTGTAACATAGCTAAATACTTAGTGCCACTATATTTAGGACATCATACATTTGGCAATGTGTTTCATGCCTCATTTACTACAGAATATCTGGGCTGCTACTTAGCATTCAAAGAATAACTCTGCATGTACATTTGTGCATCTCTATACTTTTGCTATTAGTTTTAAATACTTAAAAAGACACAATAATCAACCTAACATTGCAATAGTGCAATATTCTTGAATTTGCAGCCTTTTTCCAATGTGTGCTTTTATTAATCTCATACCTTTAGTGAAGGCAATGCAAAATCATTAACAATGTGAGTTCTCCAGGTGCTGCATGCATTAACCTTTCCTTTAATACCTCTTCTGTACATTATTTTGATGATTACTGTCATTTAGTAAACAGATGATGAAAATGCAGTTACCTGGGGTTCTTGTTTAATAATTTAGGCAAATTAGTTTTTAGAATTTATCTAATTGCTACATTCAATAGCTAACCTATAACAAGCACCTGGTCCCCAATGCAGGAGCTTCTTTTACAATCTCATTTCCTACAAGGCAGGAAAAAAAAAAAAAAGAGAAAGAAAAAAGGAAAAATGAAAGAGAAAAAAAAACCCAGAAAGACCCCACCTGTGTGTGCGTGTGTGTAAGGATTAGAGAGGCACGTTTCAGTGGGCAGCCGGCAGTTTAGGGTTAAGGGCCGGTCCAGGTGAGCGAAGCCAATGAGCGCCCGCCCGGGGCTGTGCCTGACATCATCATCCCGCCGGGAGCGCCCAGCCCGGCCGGGGCAGCGCCGCCGCCGCCCAGCCCGCCCTGATGGATGCTTACAGCTCCGCCGTGAAAGCCAATTATCTCGCTTTTGTGTGAGGCCCGGGGATCGCTCCGGCTGCCTGCTCGCACACGGCACTGCTGGATCCAGCCGAAGCAATTGTTTTCCTTGTGTCTGGTAAGAGTCTGGTCTGGTTTGCCTTTTCTTGCGGAATAAAGGTGATGCGCCTAACCTGGGAGGGGAATTGCTTTCATAGTTCAGGGGCTTATATGCCTGTAATACGTGAAAAGCAGATTTTTACTGGCAAAAAGGAGATCCTTTAGAAAGGGAATGGTTTTAAAGGAAAAACAAGTCTGTGTCTGGCAAACTCTACTTTACAGTATGGAAATAAATAGCCTGCATGTTTGTGTGGCTCTTCAGGTGAACTAAAGAGTTATTAGGCTGACAAGACCATCACACAGATCAGTAATTTAATACTTGCATTTTTCCTTTCTTTTCCTTTAACACCTGTGTTTTTCCTTTGAAATCTGGCTTTTGTTGATGAACAAAGAGGTGGGGAGATTTAAGAAGAGGAAATTTAATATTGTAACAACTTTTAAAATGTTCTGGAATACTTTTGCAGGTATCAATCAAACCTGTGAAGAATAATACCAAGATTTAAAAGTTTCCAGTTCTGGAATTAGTTATAGTTACTTTGTTCTGCTAATTTCTATCATCTAAAGTGCTAAGAAACTGAGTCAAAGATAAAAGTGTTCAATATACAGTATGTTGGTAGTAAAACACCCCACAGAGTTTTGTGCTTATATGTTTTTCCTATTTATATTCTGTAGTTCATCATTATAAAAACATCTCATTCTGTAGCTCCTTAAGTGTATATATAGAGGATGAAGAACCAGTGTTTATATCTTTTTCATTTTTGGCAGCTTTGTGGTTTACACAGAGAGAGGAGGGAGAGGGGAAGGATTCTGTCTCTGTAACTTCCTAATTTTGCAACAGAAGAAGGACATTTTAAAGCTTCTGAACCAATGTGGATTTAAGAGATTAGAAGTGACACTGACATTGACAAATCAGATTCAATAAAGAATTTAATTGAGTGAAGGAGTTCAGGGGCTACTGTATGAAGAATCAATAACCTGTTTAACTAGTCAAGTAGTACACCTAATAGGAAATAATAAATAGCAGGTTCCAGTTAATTTAAAAGCTTGATGACATTTACTTTATAGTGATTAGAATACACTAGGTCACTTAAGAACATTGTCTTTATTTCAGCAAACCATGATTATACAATCCATGATTCTACAACAAAAAGTTTTAAATAATGACATATGTAGCAAGTATTGCAAGCGCTTGTGAAATTGAGATATATTGTCATTCAATTTAACTATGACTATGTTTGCTCTAGTCACTGTCAGAAGAGTTATTTTCATCTCAAACACCACTTAAGACAGTAGGGCTTCTCAGCTGTATTACACTTTTCTAGTCCTTACTAGTTCAGTCCTGTCTATGCTGTTCCTGGTGCTTACCATTGTTAATTCATCTCTGAATAATAATGTGCCAAACAATCCCAGACTTTTATTAAATGGCATATCTATAATACGGATGGGGTTAGAAGAACATGCTTTTGTTAAGGTGAAACCTTTATTGTGCTTTCTTGTCTTTTTACTAGCAAATTTTTCTAGGTGAGATGACCATGGCCTATAAGGGCGAGGAGTATTTAACATTTTACTACTTTACCCTTCTTGCTTAGATGGTTATTAAACTTGAATTTATCTTATGCTAGTCTTGCAGCTATGCCTCTAATACTTTTTAGTTTAAAAAAAAAAAGTTTTCACCTCACCCTCATGGTTACATACCTACACATTGCATAGGTCCATACTATTTATCAATGCATCATTGCTAGGCTCCATGTCAGATCTCCCCATATTTCTGTTTCTACTTGGTTTAGCCAGAATTAAAATATAAATAAATTATCTGGGTTTTCTGCTAAAATACAGGATAATGCATATAACATAGATGCAAGGCTGATTTGTTACACACTCACAATATTCCAACCCAAAGCATTCAAAAACCGTTTTTAATAAATGTCTCCTTTTATGTACTTTATGCATGTTGCTTTATTAGATTCTAATCATGACCTAAGCAACCCAAAGAAACTTAATGATATGATAATCCAAACAGATAGCAATCAGCTTCTTTTAGGAAACTTAGACTTTCTTCTTCAGTTTAATCTTTCAAAAGGAAGAGAAATAATTTATGGTACACCATTTTATGGGGGGGGAAAAAGAAAGTTTCTTATTTTCAATCAGAAACTACATGTAACAGAAAAAAAAAGAAAAAAACCCCATGTTTTTTGGATTAAAAAGTGTTGTGTTCTTTTTTTCCCTATAAAATAAAGATAACTGTGGTATTTCCAGCTCAAGGGCTGCCAAGCAGATTGACCATTGCCTTGGTAAAGAGTCCCTCTAGTCTTCTACTTGTTTATATTCTGTAAAGTCCATATTGCGTCAATGGCCCACTGTACTAAAGGAAGAATTAGCATGAGGTTTCTTGATTGTGTGCAAAGGCCATTTTGTTTCTCTGATGCTCTGTGAATGAGTCAACTTGTACATTTTGACAATGACATCAGGTAATAACCCATACAGTGAAGATTTGAGTCATTCCTCCCACACAAGATATTGTCTTCTCTTGTCAGGTAATTTTGAGAAAAGTGACAAAAAGGGTTTTATTTTGTTTTGGGGTTTTTTTGCAAAAATTCAATGCATTTAGTATTTCTTAGAGAAAATAAAGGTGCCAGCTAAGCAGAAATATGATAATAACATCAATTTCTCAAAAAGTATCCATACCACTAGTAGTAAAAACACAAATTGTAAAGAATTATTCTTCCTCTATAACTGGCAAAGATAAATTAGCCCTAGAAAATGCAAATTTAAGCAGTATTGCAATAGCACTTTTTTTCAAATCCAGTTTCTATAAGTACAGCTGACAAAGTCATTTTTTCATATTCTAAGCTTTGGTCCATTTTTGGTTTATCTAAGAGAGATTCCAAGGACACTCCTATAGAATCTTCCAAATTATAAATACAGTCTTAAAACCTTGTGTTGCAACCATCCTCCTTGTTCATCAGTGAGGTCCTTTATGTGTAAGGGTGCCAGATGAGACATGAGAGTCTATTTTGTTCTCTTAGCTTTTCTACCCTTATTTCCCATTACCCAAGTTTAAAAAGGAAAAAACAAAAAAAGATAAATCCTTTTCATCTATGTAGTAATGATGAGATTTTTTTTTTCTTTTAAATTTTTATCTTACTAAATTCAAAGGCAACAGAGAGTATTCTAAAGTGGGAGAAGTGAGATGCAGATCTTCATCTGTCTCTCCAAGTCACTGCTTTCCTTTAGAGAGATATCCAGATGTACAGATGTGGAGAGCACACCCTGGATGTCCTCCAATAGGACGCCTGTCTGGATGATGAAAGGAACAGTAATGTAGATCCTGCATTTGTCACACAGTACACAACTTTTTCCTTTTCTCTTTTGTTTGGAATCTTAAATAAAGTCCGGTGGATGCCCTGATACCTAATAAAGATTGTGCTAAAAGATGATTATGGCCAAGGATTTACAACTCAGATTTTTCAAGTAGTTTTGCAATTGTAGTCTAGACCTTTTTGCTACACATAGTATGGTGCTTTTTTTTCCATAATTGGTGTATTTCCACATGGGAGTGTGACCATGTAGATGCATGGAATCAATCCTGCATGGTTTAGTGAGGGGGACAACAGTTTACGCTAATTTTATCCAGGAAGTTTCCTCTTCTAATCTGTGGAGAGAAAGAGGCATTTCCAAAAAAGGAATTCATCTCACCATTAAGATATTTATTTCAGATAAGTTGAATTACTCTCTGGAGGAGAAAATTGACTCCGCATAGACAACCTACTCAAACACTTTCAGTTATGTCTCAAACTTCCTGACTTTTAAATACTGTCTAATTAAGATTTCTTAGATTTGAGTAGCCTTGAATCCCAGAAGTAACATAAATAATAAATGAACAAACAAATAATTATACTCATTATTTGCAGCATGTAGGAGTCACAGTTACTGATTTCTGCAATAGATGGACTCTGGACTTCATCTCTGCAGTGGCAGCAGTGTTGGCCAGCGTACTTCATGCAAGACTTTGAGGTTCCACAAGTATTTGCTGGCAGTCTTGTCCACTGGTATTTGCAAGAAATGTAAAGATTTGGGAAATGCAGATCTATGGCTGGCAATAGGGGGAAGCATGTTCCATCTTTTACATTCATTCAAGCATTGTCTCCCATGCTTACACTTATAATTCCTCTCCCTGATCATTCATTTACCTGCTGTCAGAATCACTGGAGACTCTAGCTATTGCTCACATGCACCGCATATTTTCAAACTTGGCTATTTTTTTTTTTTTTTTCCTCAAAGACAGAGATAGCACACACAATATTTTTCTGCTGAAGGTCTTCAATGCCCTGCACTAACATTAGGGACTCCTCAGACATTCACAATATTGAGCATGGACAAAGAAATGTCCCTTGTCTAGTCTCATTCTTTGACAACAATATCAAGTGTCTACAGTCTATAATTTCAGGATGAATGGTCACAAGTTTATCCTTCCGTTTGTCTGTCCACCCTTTTTGGCTCAGCCCCATGAAAGGGTTCTTAAGAATCTTCTGAACAGTGTTACAGTTTTTAACAGTTTTTTTTTCCCTTATGAAAAAAACCAGCCCAGAGTATTTAATAAACCCTTCACTGGGCCCATCATTTTGCTTGAAATAGTTTGTTGCAGTTTCAAAATATAGGCATGAAAATAATAATAGTTCAAACACACTTGTGCCATTCCTTTTAAATCCAGACATGGAACTGGGAATTGCTGGATACAACTTTGAAATTTTGTTTATTACCTATGAGTATCAATCTCTTAATAAATTTTGGGTTTTAGGATCTTGACTACTTAGAATATTAACGAATTGAGAAGTAAAAGATTATAATGGATAAACAGAAGGTGGAAGTGTACTTTCAAGAAAGAAAAACAATGTAACAAAACTTTTCCTATTCCCTATAAATTTGAAAATTAAAATAATGTGGTCAAAATTTCAAAGAGTTAGAAGACTGTTTCCTGGATGAAACATCATCTATTACAATCTATCATCATAGAATAATACTACATTATCACTTGCAAATGAGAAGTACAGCTCTCATAGTTGCCAAGCTGTACTTATCCACATCTGATGGTCCCCATTAATTTTTAACAATTGTCCTGTCACCAGTCCAGTGAGCTGTAGAAAATACTGTGGATATGTCACATTCCTTGATGATTGCAGTTAATGCTGCTGCCCCTCTGAATCAGCATGAAATGTAGACACTTTTACGACTGAATCTGCAATTTGGGATTTGATCATGCTATTTATAGTATTGCTAATGGTCTGTAGCACTGACAAGGGGTGTGTTGAAGTCATTCTCTCAGTTACCCTTGTTTTCAGTTATAAAGGCAGAACAGACATCTGGATCTTATATTTCAGTAACAGGACAGAAAATAGCAGCACAAAGAGGTCATGACTTTCACTGATGGAAGATTTTAATAGGCTTGTTTTGGTTTTGTTTTGTTATTTTTTAATAACTCTGGATGTCTTTTAAACCATTTTTTTCTAGGTGCATGTTATTTTGATATAGTTTCTAGAAAGTCAGTTTCAGTCACATGGCAAAATGAAAGGAGGCTTAGTGACATCTCAAGAAAGTAAAATTGAGCTAAACAAAACCAGCTGTACATGGGTTTTAAATTTATCGTTTGTTACTATACTAGAAAAATTCAATTTTCAATTTTTAGCAAAATACTTTAGAAACATTGCCTCACTCCTGAAAAAGAATAGTTTATTTCCAACTCCTCATTTTGTTTATAAATCCAATTCCTAAAATGTGCAGTATATAGTTTGTTTTAATTTTGAACCTTAAAAAATCCATTCTATACTATGTATAATAGTATCTGGGAAGCATCCCTCTCAAGTTAATAACATTACAATATTTAGGAGAGTGCATGATTTTTATCCCTCTCTGAAAGTATATGTGAATATTATCATGCCCAATAGCGCCAAAATTATCAAGAACCTTCTTTAATGCCACAGTTCTCAGGACTGCTTCTGTAACCAATGTGTAAAGAGCAGTAGGAATTATAGCATCTTTCTTCATTATTTCATCTTTTAATTCTCATAGAACCATGGGGAGGAAAAAATAATAGCAACAGCTAAGTACATTAATGATCCCTGGAAACAGTGCTTGATTTCCTATGGGTTTGTGTCCCTTAATTAATTAACTACTTAAGTGATTTATACTAAGATTTCTTTTTATCTCTCCATATGCTTGTAGAAATTAAGCCATTGTTCTCCCTGCAGGACGAACACGTACTGGCTTGTGCCAACTTGTTGGAATCAAGCACTGTCACCAGCATACCAGGAGAGCTGTTTTCTCACTGCCTCCTGGTTTCCCCCAACACAGAGCACAGGGAGTAAGAGATGGGTTAATCTGAACTGCTTTAATTGGCACTGGAAAACTGTCCCCCAGATGTCTTAGTTTGGTGTCTGCTGCTACATTCAGATGTTGTTCTGTGGGGAAGAGTAGGCCTATGTTCTAAAGAAAAGAGTAGTTTTTTTTAAATGTATGGACACTAGAACTGCATTACTAAAGCTCTGAGAACTTTTATTAGTTGAGGATATCACTGGAAAGTGGACCTGCCCACTTCCATAGGGGTGCTGGGAAGGAACTGGAAATGTGCAGGTTATAGAACATAGTACAGGGTGAACCACTGAAGTATTACTTTTTATGGACATCATGTTATGAGGACACAGCCTGTAAAATATGTCCAGAACCATGCGAAACATTTCATCTGTGCTCTAGGGTGTCTTTTGAATTTTTACAGTTAGTCTTTCCTATGTATTAATTTAGCTTGCAGAACTATCATTTAGTAAGACATTGAAGTAGGCTCTCTGTCAAATCCTTTTCTACAGGTTCTTAGAAATATCAGTAATTCATTTAAATCCTTTCAGAACAAGTAAAACTTCTGAAGGCTGTGGTTATCTAATAAGATGAATTCCTTTGTTTGGTTTAGCCAAAAATTTCTGAAAGTTAAGTGTTTCATTCCCAGCTGGGTAATTGGTTCTCCCTGATATCTGATAGAGACCTTTAAGTTGCTTCTAACTTAGAAGTTGAGAAGAGAATAAACAGACAAAAATCCTCATGAGGCTTGTTAGCTTCCTTCCTGTGGCCAACACAGAGAGGAGGGATCTCTGTGTTTCTTGCACACCAGCAGTGAATTCCCTCCTGAGCCTTGCCATGTTTCACCCTGGCACTGCAGCAGGCTCTCTGAGCTCCTGGAGGGCTACACTAGAAGAAATAGCGGCACTGACTTTGCTAAGAGTTTCAGAAATTCAAGAGTCACAAAGGATGGTGACAGACTGTATCATCAACTGTATCCTCATTTATATGAACAATCATAGTTAATCATATGGATAATAGGAGTTAATTGACAAGGTTCCACCTGCTCCATGGCTCCAGATGCATTCAGAGACTAAAAATCCATGCATTTGGATTGGAATCACTCTTCCTCCCAGGACAGCCTTACTCGTTCTCAGTTATTTGGTTGCATTAGAAAGCTTACTTTTAATATGTTTATTTTAATTAAATATTCCATGAATTAATACTTTTTTTTTTGTTTGTTCACATATAATATGCTCTATAGTATATCCCAGGGGCCACATGCATTTGAAGTAAAAGCTTTTAAGCATCTCTGTTCCTGTATTTAAACAAGATGGCAGGAATCTTGACATTAAATCACATGTTAAACACGTATGTACTAGGAAATGTCAGTCTGAAGGAGCTGATACCTATATAGGTGTATTTATGGGATCACATCACAAACACTGACCAGCAGACGCAAACCTCTTCTCACCCAGCCATTTGAATCTGGGACGCTGTGCAACCGTTGGAATACCTACGAATATAGGCATGCTGGTTATGTGGGAAGACAAGTAGCATTACAGTTGTAGTACTCTGATTGATGACAAGTGCTGGATTATTTTTGAATTTTATCCAGGGACTGCTTAGTACAAAACATACAGAGAATTCAGAGTTGGATACAGAACCAGGGCAGTTAAGCTCCAGAGAACACACTGCGTAACAGATGCACTCCCTGGGGCACACCATAGGCTTTATGTGCACATCATGGCCATGTCCTCATTCCACTTTGGGATGAGAGACCTCTGCAGCCCTCATTCCCCACCGGAGGAAAGCCTGTGTGTTCCACCATGTACTGCGATAATTACTTGGATCTGGATAACAGAGAACTGGGAGAGGGATGAGAAGCACAGACTGCCCCACAGGTACATATGGTACTGTCTGTAGACAGCCTGATGTGGGTCTGTGTTCAGCATACAAACTTCCTTAATAATCACTCAAAGACAGTGAACTGATACAGATGGGGCATGTAACATAGGTAATCATTATTTTTCACTAACCACCTGTATTTTATGTGGTCTAAGACTTCAATTTTCTGACTGAAATAAACAGCTTGATTTTGACCTTATGCACCACAAGAAATGTTACTCTGGGAATATACTCTTCCTTATTCTTTCAGTGTTTTGGTGTCACTTTAAAAGTCTTTGTTTAAATCACAAAAAGATACTTTTTCATGGTTGATTTGGTGTAAGTTCTACTACATTGTTTTGTCTTCCTTACCAATAGGTCTACTTTACTACTCTTTAAATCTTAAAATCAAAGAATAAAGTTATTCTATGAAGGACATAATAAATAAAGACAGTTTGAAAATACCTGATGTGGTGTCTTTCCCGTAGTAAAGATTTGTGATTACACTAGTCATCTGCAGACTGGGACAGAGAAGGGCCTTTGGCACACATTAGTTCTCACGCATTTCCTTAAGTGACTATTGTCAGAGAAAAACCTTTAAGTTCTAGCTAATGTAAAGATACCCTAAAATATATTGGTCTCTTTGGAAAGAAATTGGCTGAGGGTATTCTAATGGGAATGCTTTCTAAAGCAGTCATATTTCTCTGCAGTCAGGTTTTTGGGTACAAACAAATTGGTGCTGGGTTATGAGTGGAAAAGAAATGTTTCTCTTCTTGCTTCACCTGATTTCACCTTTTTTAAAGTTATAGACTACATAAAGCAGCATCCTCTTTCTGCAATATGAAACCACTTTTGCCCTCAGACTGATGCTTCTCTGGCCAATGTCAGTGTATATGCATTTCCTTAATATCTGTATACTTGCACTCCTGTGACCAAAATTTGTCAGTTTAGAATCTCAGATTCTTGAGAATTATAGAACTCAAATTGACTTTTAAAATTCCCTGCTGATTTCCTGCACAGTTCTTGTATTGACGAAGAGTTTATTTCCAGCCTAGAAAGCCAAATGTACCCTTCATAAAAAGAAGTATGGCCAGAAGGTCAAGGGACGTGATTTTCCCCCTCTTCTCTGCTCTTACGAGACTCCCACCTGGAGTGCTCTGTGGTTTGCCTTCTGCAGCTGTACACAGCCCATTGATTTTGTGGGCATAAAGATTAGGATCGAGTAATGCCCAGATGGATCAGTGGCATCATGGAAGAGGTGATCCTCTTTTCCTGATCATTTAGAATAGGGGAATGACCAACACACCCAGTATTTCTTTCATGGCCTGGGTTTCCCTGTGTCTAAGTTTAATCTGAGGATTTATCCATATGCAGCCTGGCAGTGCTGCTTATTACTTACAGTGACTAATTTAGTCAATGTAATTTTAGATTCGCTGATACAGAACTGAGCATTCTTCTCATGATCAGCAATCACTCAGAGCCAAGAAACTTGACAGACATTTGCTTCATTTAGTACTTGTGCTCTGAGCAGCACAGTGTAAGCCAAACCTTTGTCTTGCACAATGACTGACTACAAATCACTCATAGCAACTCTTCTGAACTTTATGGTTCACCTACCCTTTTCTCATTTTCTTCTCATTTGCTAAAACCTCATGCTTTTTTGTAGTAAAAAGAATGCACTAACATGCAGAAAACAATAACAAATAAATAAAAATGGCTGGTAAATATAGTTTATTGTCTTTAAAGAAATTCAAGTTAAACATTAATGAGACTCTAACAGTAAATAGAATATTGTATGCTTATAGAGATATTATGAGTATGAGACCTTGAATAAATTGCTTGAAAGAGCTTGTTAAGAGAAAAATAAGGTTGATGCTGTTATTGTGACTTTTTTTGTTTCATTTTGGTTTGGCAAAGATTAGTGAAGTAATTCAGGCAGTCTTGAAAGAGTTTTGTTGATGTTGCTTTCCAGTTCAGTGCCAGATTGCAGATGTTACAGCTCTCTGGTGGCTCAATAAGGACCAACTTTAGTAATATGGATATGCATTTCTGTAGCAGTGCACCATCTACTTTTGCAGCAGCAAGATTTGATAGGATTTGTAAGATATTAGATGAAATCTATACTTCCAATTTTATCACAAGTATCATTGCAATATAGCTTCAGGTTTACAAAAATAATTTGGTCATCTAAAAATACTGCCTATATAATGCCAATTTTTGTGCTAATGTGAATTTCCAACTGTGTAAAGTAGAAGTGTAGGTAAATTCAATTTAACATGCCCAGAGGCACAGACTTGCGTACTCCTTTCTGAAACTAATCAGTTATTCATTCATGAATCTCATTTTCCTTAGTCATATCTACATACTTTACACTTCAACCTTACATTGTCTTAACTTTCAAAATTCAATATTCAGCTATGAACAGTAAAAAACAGTTAATTGATGTCTCAGATACTACAAATAAGCTATTTGCATTCATTTCCTTCCTCAAAGAGCATAAGAATTACTTGGCTTCTTTCTATGACAAATACTCGCTCTCCTCCCCACCTCCTCATAATTTTTGAACTTTTCACCTAGTTTAATAGAGAAAGCCAAAGTTTATGTAAGAACACTTCAAGTTCTGTTAAAGTAAATTGCAGAATGCACAGATTCTGAAAGAAAGGCAGAAAAACCTGACTGTACATTGACTGGCAGAAGCCAGATGTACAAGTGGTACATGCAGATCGGCTGGTGAGGTGGTGTTCCTAAAGCTTCCATCTGCCTTGTGATTAGCTATGATGTCAGTGTCCACTTCAAGTGGAGATGGCTTAGGAAAAAAGATACACATCTATAAGAAAGCTTTTCAGAAGTTCTGTTCTGAGAACAAGTTTTCCCTGCAAAGTGTTCCTGCTAATCTGTGATTATTCTAAATAATTCATATTTATTTATGAATAAATTAATATTTATTTATTTTCAGTTGCCTTTCTTGACCAATATCCTCCCTCAACTCCCTCTCTATTAACTTTGCCCTTTACCATTTTATTTCCTACTTAGACTTACTTGTTCCTATTCCTTCTCTTCTGTCTGGTGATCATGTCATCAAATTATTTCAGTGTTTGTTGTCTTGCAGCATGTGGGCCACAGGTGGTTCACAGATGCCAGAAAATGGTATATGAGGCACTGAGTTGTTTTTTTTAGACTGTTACGTTTACAGACAGATTTAATGAAAGAAGTAAAGCAGAGAAGGTCATAAACGTAGTATATAGTAGCCAATGTACATTGTATGTAATTTGTTGGTTTTTTTTTTTTTTTTAATCCTTGTAGAATTTTCATTGAGGATCCCATTTGACCTGCAATTACAGCCACTATTTCTTTAATCTCACATGTTAGCACAGTTTTTCAGTGCAGGAAATAAACTGTCTACACTCATACTGTTACAAGCTACAATGTTCTGATGAGTTTCTAATATTCCCTCTGTGTTCCATCTACCATAGAATATGTAATATAAGACAGAATCACCTGTGGGTCCTCTTCCTGTGTTTTAAACTGCTAGGGCTCAGGTTTTAATATTGGGAATAAAATTTTTTAATGAGATCTGCTCCAACTGATTTTTTTATTATTATTTTTAGTATTTTAATACTTCAGTTGCATTATGGTTTTTGCAGGCTTTGTGTCTGCAGGACTCTTTGTATTATACTACAAGCTAAGCAAAAGCCATGTGGCTTTCTTGGTGCTGGGTAAAAATTTCTGTCATAAGGTAGCTACAGTCTTCAATAGTTATTTTCATTATATAGTTTAATTAATTGGCTATTTTCACTCAAAATCAAATCCTCTTGAGGCACACATTGGGTTTCCCCATCTTCCTGCATTACCTACCAAGTGCATCCAATTCCTTGTACAAAAGTAATCCGACAGATGGGTTTGCCTTTGCCTGAGGCAGGAATAACCCAGATTTTTCCCCCAGCATGCTTTTAATATGTGCTACAGGAACTTTTTCCCCTTCTACAGTATGTAGTATTTTGATTAGGCAGAGCCAGCCTGACTGGCAGATCCTCTGGTGTTGACTAGCCAGGTGGCCTTTGCTAAATATGTATCCCAATGTTTGAAGGTCCTACCACCCCTTGCTCTCAGTGTCGTCTCCAACAGCATGGCAGAAGTGAGGCTGCTGGTGCTCCATGTGCTATATCTCAGTTTAGTAACAATTTTCTCTGTAAAATTAAACTAAGGTCATTCAGCTGCATTGCACTAAGCTAATCCTTGGATCTCAGATAGCTGAGCTATTGGGAAGTGGATTACAGATTTTCGCTGACTATAAGGCCAGGTGGATACAATAATACTTACAAAATAATAAATTATTAAATTAAAAATTAATTCTTAATTAATAGATTCAGTTTTGTAGTAGATTAAAAAGGTGATGAAAAATAGTGGAAATGCAGCAGCACCATAAAATCAGTGCTGGAAACCAGATTCCCAGCAGCAAATCTGAGATCTGATCAAAACAGTGAACTTAATGCTCAGCATGAGGCATGGCAGTGCACTCCTCAAAGACACAATGCATATGTTCAGCTAAGGCCAGGGTTACTTTTTAAAATTTTCTAAAGAAAGTTTCATATAGCTGCTGCTCAAGGGATCAGGAAATTTCTATGGCATGGTTTTGAGCCCACAGAAGTACTCTAGGTTGCCTTTTAGCCACATACCTGATATTATTTCACTATATACTGAAGTTTTAGTCCAATAACAATAAACAATCAGGAAACAATGTCATGGGCTACAGGGTTTGTGTTTTTTTCCTGTAGCGGTTACAAAGTTTGAAGTCTAGAACAACAGCTCAAAATATTTTGCCAGTTTTAACTAAGGTAATATTATTTATTGAAAATGCAACTAAAAACTGAAAAATAAAAAGCTTAGTGTAGAATGTGTGGACATCTGAAGCATATGGTAGATATTGGTAGTTAAATTAGCATGTTGTGTCTGCGTTCAGAATGAGAAGATTAGTTATGTAGCTGCATGTGTGACAAGAGAAAATTTTGGAAAATGGGGAATGTAAACTAGGTTCAAGGAAAAAAATCCCTTTCTCTACCTCAATATATATTTGTATTCTGAATTTTTACTGGTAATCAGTTAGTCTTCAATTTATAACAAATTCTTTGAATTTGAAATGGTAAATCTATTTTTTTTTGTTTTAGAATATATATAATATTATAATAATATTACATACCTATAATGTTTTTCTTTTAATAACCTTTTTATATTACTGCTATAACCATAGAGAGGTTCTGACAAGTTTGGTCTCCTAATCCTTCACAATATTATCTCCTAAGCAATGGTAAAGCAAAGTATTTTTTTAAACCAGTGTCAGATTTTGTCTGGATTAAATAACTATAGATCATTTCATAAGATAGTGACAAAATCTTACATTACATTAGCATGTGATAATTCTATTGCTGTCTAGAGATAGTGATAAAGTCAAGCATTTTATAATAATTGTATAAATTTTATGCAGTTTATAAAATTTATACTAAATTCACATTCTGTATCGAAGGAAGTTGGTTTTTTTCATTGATTATGTAAGATGGAAATGCTTGCTTTCTTAAACCTTAACATTTGTATCATAACTAGTAGTATACAGCTGCACTGATTTGATAACAGAATTTTAAACTCATCTCTAATTCACTAGAGACTGAAAATCCTATTTCAGGAAATCTCAAACCTTTCAAAATTCATTGCTATCACATTTCACAACTGGACTGAACTTTAAGATATCGACAACTTTAAGACATGCTTGTAACACATCGTAAATAGTGAAGGGAAATCTGATCTTCTTCAGTCCTGAGTGACCCTTAAAATTTTATGAAGCTGAAAATTCTGAGGAAGAGTATAATTTTTCCAAGTGTCCCAATGAATATGAATGTTTTTATTTTGAATCTTCAAGAACTGAGATAGGACTAAACTGTGTGCTAACAAAGAAATTAATACATTTCTGTTTTTTAAACATAGTATAGAGCTGAGTTATTTTCTGACTCCTCAATATTAGATTCATTATGTCAGCCAAATGAAAGCAGAATATGTATTCAATCAATGTTGAAATGTAAATAAGAGGCTATAAACTCTCTTATGGGACTGAATGGGAAGATTTCATCTCCTTATCAGCACAAGATGAAAATAGAGCAGAATTCTGCTTCCATTGGAAATGAACTTCAGCACAGGATTTTTATTTTTTTTTCTGTAGAAGACACTCTTCTATATACCAGAGAAGTTCAAGAACATCTTTCTCTGACCTTTTTCACCGATTAAATTCAGTGAAATAAATTGTGGTATACAGGTTATTGACTGCAAGTTGAAATTCTTGCATCAATGAATTTTCCATTTAGTAGTATAGTCTACTTTCTTACTGAAGTTGTAACTAGTATATTTTTGTTATATTTCTGACTCTGCTGGAAATGTTTTTGAGTTTAATAAATAAATGTTTGGGGGCTGGAAGATATCCTAGTACAAATATTACAAATTATGTGGATGATAAGGACATTCTTCTAAGAAACTTTAAATTTAGATTGTCACTTTGTTATAGGGATGTTCTTGTTTTTATGAATTAAAGCAGTTACTTATTTCATGGGTCCCAAGACCAGCTTCCAGTAGGCCTTAGTCAGGAGAGCTTGAGTTTTCATTCTAGTCTTCATTAGTCTAATAATCAATTATGTCACTTGGTAGTTGAGTAAACTTGGTGTATGTCATATCCAGGACTGAGGTATTTTTCCATAAAGTGGAGATAATATTCTAGATTTATGTGAATGTTTCAAGAGCTAAGTAAATGTCTACATAATGTTCTGAGAGACATAAGAAGAAAGTTATGTGTAATAAATAATGGTATTACTCTTTGGCCATATTACATCACAAAAGAGGAAAGTAAGAATTAAACTCTGTCTCCAAAATTCTAGCTAAATTACTTTTGGTTACTTGATTTTCAGAATGTTGGCAATTTTCTGCAGGACACACCAAGCCCAGATTTTCAAACTTTGACTTCAGTTGTGTGACATTTGTTAATTTAAAATTTACTTTTACCTTATACTTGCTAGCAAATGGTGATTTTCTTCCTCTTTATAAAACACAAACAAAAGCCCCCAACAAAAATCAGCGGTGGAAATAAAAGATTCAAATGACCAAGTTAGTGGAAAAACCTTTAATAAACCATGTTTTAAATTAATACTTCCAAAATGGTTAAACACCAGAGAGATTATAAGTGTTTTGAACTGATCTGGTTTGTTGCTTGTACTTGTGTGAGAGGAATGCACCAATGTATGTGCTACCAGGGCGCTCAGTGGTAAATGAGTGGTAAATGGGTGCTGGTGAAAGCCTAAGCAGCTAACGTGGTGGTGATGCAGTGAGACTTTCTCTTTATTCTAAACAGATCAGCCAGATACATCAGAGGGACCGCTCATTCTTCAGAAAAACAGTAGAAACCCAACCCTGCAGTCCTTGTTTTCATCACCTTTTCTTTGTCTTTTGTGACTCTGAAGGTCATCCATGACCTCTGAGTTCTTGCCTGAGTCCTCCAGAGACCACAGAGTGAAGAACAACTTCTTGTATTTTGATAATACTAAGACAGCAGAGCTCTACTTCAGTGTGATTGCTGCCTTGACTGGCAGACCATGCTGCTATTTTATTGTTACCAGAAAACCTCAGTCATTCATACTGATGACTGAGAAACCCATGGGGAGTTACAGAAATAGTGCAGTACTCTCCACCCCCCACCAAATGCACTTGATTCATTGATTTGTACCAATGGTTTAAACTGGTTTTCTAAACTTCAGAAAATGGAATGGGATTGCAGCAAATCGATAATGATTTTTTTTTTTTTTTAAATCACAGGAGGGAAAGAAACATTGTAAACAGGATGAATACACGTGCATAAGACTGTGTGAGAGTATTTGTTATGAGCAGTGCAGCAGGCTCACACACATCATTAAAAATTACAGCACAGACTTGTAGCTGTAGAATTTGCATTCCTCTACAGTTATAATTTATTTCTTGTGTTTTGATAGAGCCCAGGAGTCCAGTGATAGACTCCAAATGAGCTTTGTTCTCTGTTAGGCAGAACAAAAAGGGACTCTCTGTCCTCATTTATCTCATTATGAATCGATTAACAGGTTTCTATGTATTTATAAAAATTTTAATGTAAAAGTAATTTTAATTATTTCTGATTATTAAAGTATGATGATAAGCTAGGGATTAAACATTTTGTTAGAATTAATGACAATTAACTGTCATGGTATTTCAAAACCTCATGGGAACTGGAAACTAGCAGATGTTTTTTAATACTAATTAGAAATCAATCTTCCTTTCCAATTTTAGAATAAACCACAGATTTTTTGTCAATAGTTCATTTAGAACAGACTCAGAAAGAGAGATTTGTCAGTGCTCTCATTATTGCAAGACTGTTCATCCTGTGCTCCAGCACCTGGAAAAAACAGAATAGCAGAGCTGTAGAGGATGTAGCAAACTACCTTTGACATGTTTGTTTAACACACCTTTTTTCCACAGAGCTAAAATAGGTGAACTCCTTCCCATCTACAGAAAGTCTAATGTCTCAAACTACCCTGAGTTCTTTCCATCATTCATGTTACATGTAAAGAGTATGTTACTCATAAACAGCCCTCAAAACAGTCACTTAGCAAAAGCTGTGGTATTTTGGTGATTTCCTAACCATTTTCCCATGCTCTATTTCCTCTTTCAGTAAATGAAGAAATTAACCTATGAAAAGACTTAAGACTTACAAGGGACTAATGATACAAGATTTCCAGACCAAAAACATATGCATTGACCGTGAGCAAAGTTTTCATCTCCTGGATACTAATCAAAATTAAATTAATTTTTTTTCTCTACAAATACTTCTTTTCATGTGTGCACTTCTACGCACTTACCAACAAAAGGCAAACATAACCCTATAAGGAAGCAGCTATTCCTAAAGCAACTCTTACACTTCAGTAAATATGCATGTATGCATACATAAATTACATGTAAAATTTATCTTTGTTCAACAAAAAATCGCCTGCAGTATTCAAGAAAATGCTAGTTCATCACAGGGAGTCAGTGAAGTTTTATGCACTTTTTTAAGTATGTTGGAAATTCAGAGAAATGGGTTATATATTTTTTTTATTTTTTTTTCATCCTTGGTTAATAACCTTTGTATTTAATTTCCTTTGTTTTTTGAATACTGTCTTATTAATCCATTATGTCAGAAGCATAATTCCTTCCTGGTTCCCGAACGAATTATTCACAAAGAGAATAAATTAAAATGCTTCTGGGGGAACGATCTGCTTTATAAGCAACCCAGATACCTAATGTATTAGACCTAATTAATAAGGCTATCTGAAGCACTAAAAACTTTAAGTTACATTATTAGATGTGCTTTTGTTTCTTCAAAGGTATTCGGAGGTATTCAGTATAACAGAGGTGCTGGTGTTCTTTAAAAGTAATGACAATGTTCACTGTGTAAACACATTCAGTAGAGGAAATAATCTCTTCCACAGTCTAATACACTCTCCCCACTTTACACACAAATTAAGGAAAGAAAATAAAAGTAGAGAGGCTGGGGAGGCAACTGTTTGATACAGGTCTGATTTCCAGGCCTGTCTTTCACTACTAAATGTAGCAAGAATGCCATGTTCCTTTTTGCGTCATGTCTCAAGCTGCCAGGAGTGTGTCTGCTTGGTCCAAGTCTGCTGGTGGAGATTCTAAGGCTCTAAGGGGTCAAAGAGAGATAGATAAAGTGGTATGGTGATTTATGCTCAGTGCTTACCCTATGGGTTAAAAAAAAACTCTGATCAGGAAAGCAAGATTATTCTGATAAGAGCCATTTCCCTGACATCATCAAGAATTTATTGATTTTACTTTAAAGATCTTAAGTTCTGCCTTCAAGAGCATTTAAGACAGCTGTACATATCTATTACTTCAAATGGGAATGATTTATCTTTCTGAGCTGCTGTTTCCAGAATGGAAGCATTCTCTCCCAAATCTTAAGGTAAAAATTATTGGTGGTTCTTCCTTCAACTTTTTCTTTAATACGTACCTCCGCTTGTTAGGATAACTTTTGGGACATTCTAAAATTCACATTAACTTCAAATCTCAATGATGTCAAATGCTTGAAATCTCATAATGCAACTCTAAGAAATATTAGAATCTAACTGTATCTTGATAATACTGAAACTAATGGTATTTAACTTCCCGGTTTAATATATAAATCAATGAATATAATCCAATACTATATAATAAAAATGGTTTTGCTTTACTGGAATATCTTGATTTGATAAATCATATTTTATAAATAAATTTTATTGTAAAAATGTGGAATGTTTTGCTTGATGGAAATAAATGATTCAGTCATACCCAATTCCACAGAGGAAATCAATTTAATCTCAAGAAGAAGAAATTATTTTAGTTTATTAACATTTCATGAACAAAAAAAAAGAAACAATGATCTGTCAGAATGTTTTCAAAAAGCTTCTGTAAAATGCAGTTGTTGAAAACAGGACTATACTATACTTTTTCTACCATGATCCCGAAATGTCGCTGTACCAAGCTGACAACTACCTTGTGATGCCCATGTTTCTGGATTTTACTTGACAAATGACAAAGGAGAGGACCATTGTTTGTTTTTATGATACCTAAAAATCACAGAATTCAATTGTATTTTAATTCTTTGTGGAAAACATATTGCTTGGCTCAGAGAGAATTGTAGTAAACCTTGACATTGGTTAGTGTAGATTAAAACATGAAATACAAACTTCAGTCCTGTGATCTACCTTTGTGCATGTGCATGACATAAAAAAAAATACTTCAGCAACAATTCTGCCTTTTGTGTGGTTACAATGAACATTTTTTGGTCCTTATGGGAAGGACTGAGAGCAATCATGGTGTACAAGATGGAGCACTCTACAGTGATGCTGTTGTGATTCCATCATCTCTTGTCGAACACAGGTTTTAATGTATGTGTACTGGGGGAATATTCTGAGTCCTCCAAATCTCTCCAAAATTAAGAGTTTTCTATTGTTTTGGTTTGGTTTTTTTTCAAACTAACCCTGCAGTATAACAGAGGTGTGCTCAGCCTGTGCTAAAAGAATCTGCCCTTCTCCATTTTTCCCAAGAGCATAGCTCTGCAATCACAAGGCCTAACCATTTGTGTGCCCTCATAACAATACATTATGTATTGCCCTAACCAGAGAGGGTAGATCTTCAATCCTCTTTAAAGATATTAAGGCATCAGCACTTGGAGTGAAGGGCAGCTTGGCATAAAAGTGAATTAACAAAACAGCACAAGGATTTACATGCACAGTTGCAAGAAATGTTTATTTTCATAAGTAGCACAGAAAGCAAATTTAGAAAGAGTGTCTTAGTATTAGTCTGGGCAAAAGGTTGAATGAACCACTTTTCAAAAAGAAAAAGAGCTTGAAAAATACGTAACAGCAGTTTCACATTGTAGTTTTCTAGGTAGTATGGAGCAGGGTTTGATGAGCCAAAAGGTCACTTTAAATCTTACATCATATGAAAACAATTAATTTCAATTCCTTTTCTATTCGTAATTATATATTCAGTCAATACTGGAATATATGATTCTTCTGAAGCACATTTTACAGGAAGCCTTTGAAATACTTCCTAGATTATAGGATTTTAAATTATGCACATCAGCACTCTGTTGCTAAAAGACCAGGAAGGTCATAGAGATGTTTATTCTTTCATGTCAATGTTTGTCTATGAATTACGTCATTTTAATTTTTTTTAATAGATGATCAGACAAACATTTGTCCCAATAATATTGGAAGAAAGCTCATAACCTTATGATACACATTATCACTTATATTTTCAAGAAGGGATTTTTTTTTACTGTAAAAAAAGGAAAATTAAGGTTTTCTTACCATGAAATATATATATTTTCTGAAGTTTCTTTCCATTACAGGTGTGGGAATCTTCCATTTTACACTTTACTGTTAAGTTATACTTTTTAAAGGTAACAGTAGTGGATATGAAATTTCATTTAAATTTTCCTTAGTATTATTGTAGCAATGCGGTACAATTGATATTTTCTGCCCAATTATCTCCATAACTTTTAAAATACTAGTACTTTGAATATTTATTTTTAAAGCATTAATCCATGATTGAAAAGGTACATAGTCATTTATTTTTCCATCCTATCCAAGTGCATCTCATGATCACTCCAGACATAAGAAGCCACAGCTCATATTTTCTTGACAACATCTTTGATAATTGCTGATAGTGTTCTCATGCTGGCTGGAGACAATTCCTTGGGGACTTGGTCCACAGAATCTGCTTATCTAGCTTGACTTTGCTGATCCTAACAAGAATGAATTCCCTTAACACTGGTGAATCTATAAATACTGAGGCCTGTCTGATCTGATCTTGTATGCAAACATGAAGTAGGCTAATTTTTGTACAGAACAATTATGTGTCTTAAAAAGACATCATATTCTGTTATACAGCTCTTTCAGTGAAGTCTCATGAGTAAATTCTCCATTCTTTTCATCACAGCAGTCTAAACATGGAGAAATTGGATCTTGTTGCTCAGCTGCATCTGATAAAATCTGCAGCTGAATTTTTTAGGAATGTAAGTTTCAGTGGTTCACTAGAACGATAAAGGGTTCAGCAAAAAATTTAAGGTATTTGTTTTCTGTTGTTGAGTGACTGAGTCATAGTCACAAATCATAGAATAGTTAAGATTGTAAAAGATGTCTAAGATCAGCAAGTCCAACATTTAACCCAGAACTGCTGTGTTCAAACCATATCCCCAAGTGCCACATCTGCAGACCTTTTGAACCCTTCCAGGGATGGTGATTCTACCACTTACCTGGGCAGAAGGTATAAGTTTTTGTCTGTCTGGAGCATGTGATGATGGTTATAAAAATGTAATTGTGGACACTTTCGTGAATATTGCAGATTCTTATCTGAGTATGGGCTGATAAGGTATTAGAAAAAATAGCTATTCGGATTGTCACTGAAATTGAACGACTTAAAGGGTTTACATTTGACAGCTACATGTATATCAATCCATAAATTTTTTTGTCTCAAACCTTTTTGTGTAGTCAGGGGACAAGAAAGTCTGCTGATTCTGAAATAAATATAACTAATGTACTTGAACAATGAGATGTACTGCCATTTTCTGAGAGACAGAAGCAAGAACAGTAAATATCACTGCACAATGGAAAGATATTTCCATTTTACATATTATTGTGGTATGTTCTTAGAACTGGAGTTAGCTGAATCAAATCAATGATGAATATTCACAACTGCTGTTTAATGGCTAACAAGAGATATAGACAAAAGAGGTAACAGCTTAGATAAAGAGTAAATAATAGGAAATAAAGATTTTTTTATTTAACCATAATTCTTCTGTATTATATAATTTGTAAATAATATTTTAAATATTTTTGTTACATGTAAAGTGTTTCTCATTCTTTTTTCTCTGCTTTGGATGGAGAACTTGTAGTTCTGATTTTACATGATTTGATCTATCCCCTTTCCTCATTCCAGAGGGAGTCTCTGCAAATTGAAAATCACATTAGGAATTAAGAAGTGTCAATTTACTTCAGTGAATCTCAAAACGTCTTTAATATAAACCCAAAACATTAATGTGCACAGGGTTCTAAAATCAGCTAGAGTAGAATTACAATGAAAAAAAAAGCTGAGAGCAGTCTGCTCTGGACTGTGCACAAATATTGAAAAATAATTATACTGAAATGCATAATTAATGTATAACCTAGACCAGAAAATACTTCAAAATATTTGAGGAAACTATTTAGATCATTTATTTGTAATTCAGAGAATTAAGTAAAATTTAAGCCATGAGGTTTTACAAATAGCCTGATAACACCAACCATTCCATTTACCATTTCACTTTTAATATCTTTGTATGAAAGAGAACATGTATACCATCTATACCATGTGTCTATATATAGAGACATATATAGACACATACATATATGCCATATGTATATATATGGTATGTGTGTATATATATATATGGGGTGTGTGTATAAATATATATTTTTTATTTTTTTTAAAATATATATGTGTATGTATGGTATCTTACATCCCCACACCATCCTTACTTTGCTTTGCTGGGACTGTCCAAAATGACTCTTCATAGAATCATAGACTCATTGAATATCAGTTTGGAAGGTACTTCAAGGATGATGTGTTTCAAACTTCCTTGGCAAAAACATGGTCTAGACAAGGTGGCCCAGCACCCTCTACAGCATAGAAGTGTCCACTGTTGAGAAATCCACTATTTCCCTGGGGAGATTGTTTCAATATCTGATTGTCCTCACTATGAAAAATTGGAATCTCCTCAGGAGTAACTTGTACCCATTGTCCATCCTCTTTCCTATGTGGTTTCTTTTAAAAAAGGAGTGCCCATCTTCTTCGTAGCCGCCCTTTAAATACTGGAACACAGTGATCAAGTCTCTCCTCAGCCTTCTTTTTTCAAGGCTGAGCTAACCCAGTTCTCTCAGCCTTTTCTCTTATCTCTCAGATAAGAGTCTGTGGGAAACTGAATTGAGAACCTTGGAGAAATTCAGGTAGAAAATGTCTACCCCAAAAGGCAAGAATGTCTAAGCCTCATCTGCAGGCCCAGCTAGGCATCCCACCTCAGCAAGGTGGGGAGCAGGTGGGTGACACAGAGGGAGTGCATGGCCTCAGCTCACAGCAGAGGAGCAGTGTGACCACCCACTTCTGGAACCTGACTGATCTGTCGATTTAGATCAGTAAAGGTGGCTACCAGAAGAGCAAGACGGTCAGAAAATCTCAAACAAATGCCAAAGATGTCCTCCAGCTGCAAATGTACCTTTCTATCTAGTACAAAGAACTAATAGTCTGGTGGTCTAGCAGCTGAGAGAAAAAACAGATATGCCGTATCATCCTGAAAGACTAACCCATTTAGAAATTAAACAGAATCTTTCCCTGTTTTGCCAGACATATGAATCTTCAGATAGCAGGCTGAATGGGGACTTCTCCCTTTTCCAAGTGAAAAGCTTCAGCAATATTAACAGAACAAATCTTTTTCCTAATATCTGAAGATGAAGGGTTGGGTTTTTGATTTGTGTGCTTTCAAGTCTGTGCAACATTGACAGCAAAAGACATTTTGTCTCTTATGCCTTGAAGCCCTTCTGAATATTTTACCAACTGAGTATTGTTCTAGTATTATTTCAGTTTTGTATGGTGAATATTTTACCTAAAACAACAACCAAAAAAAAAAAAATCAGGCCATCAAGAAATATTTCCAAAGCAGTATTTTGTAGCTAACAATGTTTTTGTTTCTCCCAAAAGTAACCCAATACTTAAACCCTGCACTTGAAGATTGAATTATATTAATTGTGTTTTGTTTTACCCTACTTAAACAGGGGATTCATTAAATGCAGACAATTTCAAAAGTAATCTATTTACTTACCATCTTGAATGAGGTGTTTAGTTTCATCGAGATCTCAGAATAGCTAAGGGAACACATATTTATTTAACCGTGTCACTGCATTGGGGATACATGCTGTTTATAAAGGTATCACAGCTTGGAAGTCTTAATAGCTCTGGTTCTCACACTACTTTCCAACAGATATAGTAGCTATTTGTTTACCAAACAGAAGTAAATGCTGAAAACGACTAATTTGTGACTGATGCTGTTGTTTTACATTGCTTGCATTCAAAAGTTCATAAAAAGTTTTGCACACAAAAACTTCACGAAATTTATCCTTCCCTTTAAGTTCTATTCTGTAGCCTTTTTTTCCATTTGAGGATGTCATTGAAATAATTACTATCCTGTCTTTAGGAAACTTATAATAAAGATGTTGTATCCCATCTCAATCTATCACTGATTGTTAATTGATCACACTCACCTAATCCCTATAGAATCCCAATCTGTTAACATGCTTAAGAGACAATAATCATGTTAAAGTTTTAAACATATTCCATTGCAGTTCCTAAGCCCATTCTGTCTCAGATGGGCTTAGGATGTGCGCAAGGCTTGTTTTTAAATAGGAGGAGTATGCCTTATGGATTGAGTGCCCCCAGGTGTATAGGCAGAATTTAAGAATACATATTTTGCAAATCCCAATAGGTTCCTTAATCTGAGGCAACTCAGAGTATAGGTATCTGAGGAGATTTGTGACCAAAATTTGTGATATGAAGGGATTTTATGAGTGTGTGCTTCTTGCAAGGTGATGGTCAGAGCAGCTATAATTCTTTGGTGCCTCATATAAACTGGGAATTAAGTTCTCTGAACACAGTGGCATATTTATTTTCTGAAATATTACAGGATCTGTAATTACTACTTACATAACTGTCAGGTTATCTCATTTTCTGTCATTTTCTTGCAAGTCTAAATAAGAATTCATTTTCTTGCAAGTCTAAATAAAAACTGTGGAACCTTAAATTTGGATTACATCAAGATTATTACTATTTCTGTTAATTTGGTAGAACTGGGAATTTTGCCATGCCTAAACTATTATCCTGCCCTACCAGTTCCTGCTATGAATTTACTCATTTAGTTTCCTATCTCAGTAACTTACTCAGAAATAATACGAGCTTAGTATATGTAGTGGAATATGCATAAGGATTAGAATTCTCTCTAGTGTGTGTTCTTAGGTAACTTATTTTTCTGCTGCTTTGCTTCAGAGATGTGTGAGATACATAATGTATGAGCTCTTTTAGAAACTAATGTACGAGCTCCATATTTACTCTTCCTTCCAGTGAATGCAAGCGTCTGCTTTATGCTCTGTTTTGCCACTAACAATGCATATGAATTGCTACTTGTTATAAAGCTATTTGTATTTCTCATTTTGCATACGTTGCAGTAAGTACTGATGGTCATGTTGATTGAACGTAATGATAATATTCATAATTATAATTTAAGTAACATATTACTGCTGCTGTAATCAGCCATCTTAATCTTTAAGTGTGAAAAACTATATAATTTTTCCTTCAAATTAAAGCACTTTATATTAAGCAAGGTTATTTTCTATTAAAAAAAATGAATAATATTTCATATGGCAAATAATTATTCATGGAAAGCTAACAATATATTTCATAAGTCACTAATATGATGGACTTCTGTGTTTGTTCTGCACCTCACAGTTAACACAACAGGACCTCAATCTTGATAGGGACATAGGCTGTGACAGCAGTATAAATATTTAATCAAGTTAATTAAGTATAAAAGAAGGGTGTCGGGAGTAAACTCAATGTATAAGGAGTCTGTTAGATTGACAGGAACAGTACTCAGCTGAAAATGTATCAAAGACTCATAAAATTTGAAGTTAAGGAATAAAAATAGAAGTAGCTATTTGAGGTTACTGTTTCACTTCCACATACTTAAATTTAAGTAATGTCCCTACAGTATAGTGAGGTGTTGAACAGTTACAGCTGTTTAATATGGTAGTTAGCTCATTAAAACAGTCCTAATTCTGCAGTATTTTACAGTGGGGAAGAATGTTGGCAAAATGTGACATCTAAAAGGAACATCGAGAGACTGAAGGAGAGAGTAAAGGGAATATAATGGATTGAAAAGTAGGCTATTGATGAGCATATGCAGTCAATTATTTTACAGACAAATAAATAACAGTATTACATAAATAAACATAGAAGTTTCTTATGAATGTTCAATGGTAAAAGAAGTATTAGAGAATGAATAATAAAGTAATTTCAATTAATGGCAAAGAACTGTTAAGGGACTTTTAAAATGATTTTTGCCTTCACATTTCAGAAAAGTCTGAATATCTCACAAAAATAAAATCTCCACATAGAGGTTTTTTGGAGGGTAGTAGTGAATTAGAATATTGTGTCTATCCTTGGATAAGAAATACTTGGTCATCTCAAATGTCACTATAGACTTATGTTTAGACAAAATTATAAGCCCTTCTTCAATAAAGCTCAGGAAATTATTCAGGTGACAAGACACCAGGTATCTACCAAAGTTTGAGTAGATTCTCTGCAAGGATGCATTGCTTTTCGTAAGTACAAATCAGTTGGGCCTCCAAGGAATCCTGAGACATCCTGAGCTGTCTCTGGGCAGCTGGCCTTTACTTGCCAATCCATAGGAACATACAAGCATTTATCGCATCTTCCAACCCTTTGCAAAGCTCTCAGGTACCTTAGAATACCTCAGGATACCTCAGTGGGCACCAGCTGCCCCTGTTGGAGTCACGTGAAGCCATAGCTCACCTCTAACTATAATGGATGCCTACAGAAGAGCTCGCATATTCACAGTAAACCGACATTGAAAGATGCTAATCTCAGACTGCATCCCACTCCAGGTACCTGTGTGCTGACCTGTGAGCTGCTTGCTTAGGTCAAAAGCCCTTTGAAATTGTGACAGCACAAAAGCGCAGGAGTGTCCCTAGACTGTCTGGGACAGGCCTGACAGATTGGATGCTGAGCCTGTGTTCTTCTGGAGGGGGATGAGGTGGGATACTTGAGAGTACCCCCGTGGCATTGATCATCTGTGTACTGAGCAGAGTACTGAACATCTGAACTCCCTTCATGGCTCAGTGGGAGAAATAGGCACTCCTTAAAGAGTAATTTATGTGCCATCTTCCCCAACAACACTAAAGCAAGTCTGGAGAAACAGTTCCAACGTAAGTATCTACTCTGAGAATTGTTTGGTGAGATGATTCTCTATTTTTTTTTAATAGAAAACTTATTTTAAGGGAGCTCATTTCAGTTCCACTCCTGTGAAGTGAAAACTGGCTGTAGGTCAGCATACAAAAGCAGAAACATTGCAATGTATTAAAATGACAGAAAGTATTTCATATAGTATAAAAACAAATTACTTGTTGGGATGTTCTTTTAAACCTTCAGTATGGTTTAGTAGAAATGCATAACAGAGTAATGAACCCTGCAAATGTTACTTCATTAGGAGGAACAACCAATTTCAGGACTGATTTGAAGCCTTCCATCTTTGACACACAAGTGATATGAAATAATTATCTCTCAAGAGGCAAGCTAAAGACAATTCATATCAACTTTCTCTTGTGAAAGCTTAGCTTGTTAAAGTTACGAAAGATAAAGTGACAGAACACCGAAATTGTGACTGAAAAGATTTTATTTGGTTTTCATACTCAAACAGGGGTTTTCTTTGACATGGTTTCTCAATTTGCTGAATGTCAGCATTTTAAATTGCATATTGAATCATTTTTCAAAACACTGAAATAGGATGTGGTGATTTTACTTTCATATAAGATGACACAGAACAGAATAGTAAACTGTCTATCAATTACAAGAAGCGTCATTGAAAATTTTCAGACAAATAAAGAACTACTTTAAATTTAAACTACTACATAACATATTCATTATCAAAAATATATTGTTTGGGAAAAGGATAGGGATATTTCTTTCTTGAAAAATTTGTAAGCATAAAGAATGTCTGGTCATCTGCTCTTAGGTTATGGATTGAAACAAGTGCTCTAAATACCAGAAGAAGGACTGAAAAAAGCTATGTCTTTAGATGAAGATTAACCCCCAAAAGAAGGGGTTTTTCCTAAGGCTTGCAGAGTTTATGTATTCTCACATATATGTCTGTATACACACTCATAGCAAAATATAGTGGAGAATCATATTTCCACTTAAGAAGGAGATTGAAGAACTTTATGTATTCCCAATGGAAATAATTTCATGTATTGATGTCACGTTTGGGGCAATATGATCTAAACACTGGTGTTTCAGATATTTAAAACAGTTTATTAATAATATCAGAAGCCCTGAAAGGGGGGTTTAAGGTTATGAATTTATGCAAGTCTTCAATTTTTTTTTTTATTTTTATGTAATAAATCATAGAATTGTAGTGTAGTTTGGGTTGGAAAAGATCCTTAAAGATGATATTGGTCAGGGAGGACAAATAAATGCTTACTTTATTTGATAAAAAATAATTTTTCATTTAAATTAATGTTAGTCTCATTCTTGATCTTACAAATCTTTTATTTTTTTTTATTTTTGTTTCTTGTTACCCATATTAACAATATTCCCCAAAAATATCTTGCATAATCTCAGACTGGATCAAAAGTGCATATTAGTACTGGTGTATAAATGTTTCATCACTTTTTACAGAAGCAGCACAACTCCAACATTTGCTATATCCACTCATGCTCAAAGTATTAATAAAAAACCCCCGTATTTTATGAGAGTCAATATTGCTCATATCCAGGCTCCACATAAAGATTTCCACAAAACAATTATTCCATTCAAATAGATAGCAATAAGCCATGTTCAGTGACCTTTACAATTTCCAATTACAGAACTGTCCATTCTTGCAGTGTTTTCATTTACTTTTTTATTCTTTGTTTCTGTTCATTTGTCAATCAATTAAAACTGCTGCTGTTTCAGGCAATAAACTATTGTTCACTATCGTCTTGGCACATGGTCTTTTTGCTGAGCAGAGGCTAAACATTTAAACTGAAAAAGTCAAGCTCCTGCATGAGTTTATCTGATATGCTCTTAACAATTTACCTTCTTAATCCTTTTTCTTTTCAATCAAATCAAACCCAGCTGCATTTACAATCTTTAAGCCTCTGATCTGTAGCCCAGGACCAATGATACTTAGATCAGGTCCAAATTCTTCCTTAGAAATGTGACTATCCCAAAATAATCCCAAAAATTGTCCCAAACTACATAGCTTTTATATATTACATTCTTGAGGCATATTTGAAGGGGATGAAATGACAACTGATTATCAATTTTTATCAGAGTACTCATAGAACTAATCTGATTTTTCTGCTCTGTTGCAAAGTGTGCTTCAGTGTTTCTATCACTGAATTCAGGTTCATATAAGGGATCAAAGGTTTGACTAATTGTTTGTTGCAATAACCTAAAAGCAACATATTAAAATCTTATACTTCACAATAGGAAGTAATTAACAGCTCAGTTTAGGAAGTAGTGTGTCCCCCAGCTGGTTAATTGACAAAGGTTGTTCTTTGGCTCACTAATTGAATGATTACGATGGAATCAGCAGAAAAGGGTAATGGGTTACTCTGCCTGTATTGCTACATTATTTTGTCTTTCAAGAGCAGATCTTCAGCTATTACTTTAACTGCATTCTCTCAAGAGGGAATATGAAACCTTCTAATTCTTAAAGCCAAATCATCTTAGATTTCTAATTATTTTGTCTATAAAACTGTTTGATTTTGCACACATATGTTTCAAGAAAGTATTTCTAAATATTTCCTGTGATGGAAGACAATAATTTCATTTATAGATATTCCATGGCTTAAGTAAGTTGAGTGTTTTAGTCCACCCAATAGAATTTATGTGATATTGCATTTTCCTTTTTAATATCAGGCTTATGACTTTTTGCTTGTTAGACCATGTAGTTTTTACATAGATCTGAAAATAGTGACGTCAATCACCTGATAAGTAATAATTCAAGCAAGGAAAGTCTACAGAAAACATTGAATCATTATGACAATTCCAAGTGTGTAACCACCAGCAATGCATTATTGCTGTTGTGCAGCTGAGTTTCTCTGTTTCTAGAAGGAAGTTCATTCCTTGAAAATTGTAGTCATATTGCTGATTACTTTTTTTTCTCTGAGAGAATTGAAGGTTCACTGAGACAATGAAATATTTTCCTCTTCTATCTTCCCCCATTGGTGCCCTCGCTCTTTCTATTCCCCTTCCTTCCCTTCCTCTTTACATGACTGTCACAATAGCTATTTATTCCTAAAATGTGACAACAAGCTGGTATCATGCTGTAGACTTTTTTACATACTCAAAATTAATCTACAGCAGAACTGAACCTGGAATATGTGTGTATGGGCATTTTCTGTATATAAATCCACATACACAGCTTAAATATTATTCAGATAGTTTATTTTCACAAAAATGGTGATCCTATTTTATATGTTTGTGAATAAACTCATGTTTTGAAGGTCATCTATACTGTAGAGTGTTTAGAGTAATTTCCAAAGAAATTGCAAGGATTTCCCATGTTTTTTGACTTTCTCTGCAAAGGCAGTGAAGAAGTCATGTTTTTCAGCCTTAGAAGATTTAAACTCTGTGGTTAACAAATTCTTTTGTATTTTACCCTTATGACATCACAACATATCCAATTTTCACTCCTGTTTTTCTCCCTCCTGAGAGTCATTGCTATGCTTGAATGAATAGCATATACTCCAATCACTTCACATCATCATTTTACTAAATGGATTTAGTCTGAATGATGTGTATTTCTCTTCAGGAAGTCCTCTCCATCTTTTGATGCAACAGAAAACTGAAACCGTGTATCTGGTGTATTAGGAAAACTATAAATGTTTAAGAACTGTGTGTATATAGAGATGCTTCAGATGATAAAAAACCAGAAATGTGTAGTCAGGTGTGACAGGTGCCTTTTACTCTGTTACCACACTGTGCCAGGAAATTATTTCTGAATCCCAGGCACTCTTGATCAAGTTTCTGCCAGTTAGATTTCCTCTGTATTATATATTAAACAAACTTTACTCTGGTATATTTACAATGCTCCAAAGTGGCATGAATTTTACGGCAAGATTATTCAGAGTCTTCCACTCTTTAGACTCTTTTTTCTGAAACTCACCTATGTTTTCTGTCTTAAACTCAATGAAATGGAGAGGACTAAGCATTACCTTTGACTGCATCAATATTTAAAACCAAGGAGACCACTTAATTGCAGGGTTTTGTGGTACACAACTATTTTAAGAACTCTAAGCAACCTAGCTGCTCACAGGATCCCAAAAATTGTAGATGAAGGATAATATTCTTTGTTTCCATTATTGTTTTATCATTTATTGGAAAAAAAAGAAAATCAAGCAATTCATCATTTTTTCAGTGGTCAACTTACTTTGTGACAGAAGGCATACATCCTCCATGCCACACAGTACTGTCCTGGTAGTGAAATTTAGGGACCAAAACCTATAAATCTCACCTTGTAATAATTCTGTAGCTTTAATTCCTGATCTGTTATAAAAGCACACTCAGTTATTCACATAGAAATCCAGGCATGTTTACTTTTTTTCCCTAGCAATGTGATTGAAAAGGAACATCCAAACATATGTATCTACTGGGATTAACATTACTGAAATAGATTTTCTGACATTAAATTTATTCCCCAGCTAGAGAGGAGTAAGGAAATTTAGGTGAGACTCTCTGGAGGAAAATTTCAGAAATAAATTGGAAAACAAATCCATTGTTTGCAGTGAAATTGCATCTGCACTTTAGCTGCTGGCATTTTACTTGCTCCTCAGCTTGGAAGTGAAATACTTTGCAATGCATTTTTCCCTCTGATTCCGTTTGGGAAGACAACTTTCAGGGTGACAGGGAAAATGGGCTTTGGGAACGTGAGTATTACACTGATAATAATTCTTTTAAAAAAAGTAAGAAAGGATAGAAAGTCAGGGGGGGAAAACCCACAAAATATGGTACTTATTCCATTTAACTCCTGTCAATGTTTCCATTTTTCATTTTTAAGTTACAAAACAAACAAGGAAATTGCCAATAAAACCTCATGGCTGCCACAGCATAAAAGCAAATGTCTAACACCTGAATTTTTCTTGATGACCCCATATTTCTGACTCTGCATGAAACCCAGTTTCTTAACAGTCTTCAGAATGTACCTCTGGGAAGGCTTTCCATTTACTTCTATTTTGAATTATTAAAATAATAATGAAAACCCTTGTATTCAACTTAAAACAAACACAACCAAAACTAATAGATAATACTGTAACCATTTTTAGGCAATAGCCTGATTTTTTGCGAAATACAAGTATAGTATATATTCTTTCCAGATGAGCTTGCCTGAAACTTTTTTGCTATGCCACTCCTTTTGTTAAGTCTGAAGACAAAGCTAGATAGGAAGAATAAAATGTTTTGGAAATTTGGGGTGGAAAGAAAATAAAATTAATGCATTTAATACTTATGTAATTTTAAAAAAATAGATTTTATGTCATATAGGGCAAGAACCATATTACTTATCTCTGTTGATTGAAAGAAGAAAGGGAATATTATCTATTCAGAAAGAGAAAAAAAGATCCTTATGTACATTTAATGGTAAGTTCTACATACAAGGCTGAATAGAAAGTGTCTTTTCACTCTGGGTGAGCTTCAGCAATCTAAACAAACCTATCCATCACACAGATTTTTGTTAGGGCTTTGCTTGTCTATTTTTGATCCAGTTTTGACTGATTTATGTACCTCTGCTTAAGGCTACCCTCTCTATCACATTTCAGGTACCAATGTGATGCTTTTATTCAATGGAAAGTGTCTCTTTTGTTATTAGTGTACTCTGAAAATACAATAAGGGAAGAACTGTTTAGAGCACTGTGAATCTCTTTCATAAAATGTAAATTTCATAAAATGTAAATCCATCCAATGGGCTCATCACAATGCATTAAGCATCTTTTCTGATAAGCAGGAAAATTGCAGAGAGAGATTCAGATACATACAATTAACAGAATGCACAAAACTGTGGAGAAAAAAGGTATTTCTAAAGAGGCTCTAATCACAGGTTTTAAAAAGAAATCCTTTCTACAGAGGATTAATTACACTGCAAAATACATTTTCCTGATCATCAAAATAATAGTTTGTTTTATGTGTGGTCTTTTATTATCCTAAATAGCAGAGTGTGGAAGCTCTCAGGATAGAGATAGTATATTTTATTATGCTTCTGGATATAAGCAGTTTATGAACCACATTTTGTGAGAGAAGTCTAAATAAACAAAAATATTTTGCAAAATAATTATAGATTGCATTAAATTTGTCTTAGAGTTTGATTCTCTTAAAGTTTGTTCAGCCTCTTATTTTCTAAAGAAGTATATTATCCTTCATTTTTACTCTGCTTGAATTCTGTCACAATTAATATAATGCAGCTTACCACTTGATTATTGAGAACACTGTTCAGCTATTTCACTAATAACACAATTTACACTGATACCATTATAGTATGAAATATTTGTGCCAATGAGACAGAGGAGCTTCATTCATATAGCAAGTTTAGATAGCAGGGAGGAGTGGCCCAGCAGCACCTGTGTTGTTGTATCCAACTCCTCAGAAGTTCATAAAATGAATGTTTATGGATTTTTCTGCAAGCTGGAATCGTTTTCCTCTCGAAGCTGTTAGAATATGTCATGGTATAGTTCTCATTGAGACTTCCCCCAACAAAATTTGTTGATAGGTAAGTATGACTCCCAAGAATAGTGCAGTATTCCTTTCTTGAAGACTGCAATTTCTAGTAATATTTGATTTTGAGAGTCAGCTTCAAAACCAATAATTCATACTCAAAAGCAAGTTTTCATGGAAGAAAGGGTGTTCATTTTCTGTTAAGTCATGTAAAAATTTTGAATAATGGATTACTATGAAAATTTGCCAAATATCCAAGACTTACAATTTTTTTACTCTCAATAACCTCTAGAAATTAGGTAAGAAATATGGGAGCATAGTCTGTTTATGTGCAATATAGAAGTTTTTGCATACTTTATATCAATTAATGAATAAAATGCATGAACAGGTACTAGAATTCAGGAACTTCTCTCCAACTTCAGTCTCTAAGATACTTTGTTCTTTGCTGTATAATGGACACGTCTACATCAGTATTTTAGTATAGCTCTGGGGTGAACTTTTGAAATTAATTGTATTATTTTCTCTGTTTCCTGGAAATTACCAGTGGCACAGCAACTGCATGAAAAACGGAATACTGTGCATTGCATACTTTTCAGACTTTTCTCTGTAAAAACAAAAGATAGACATGGATTTGACCAGGGTTTGATAGAGGAGGGCCTAAATCTAGGCCTAGTGCTTTCCAAGCACTCCTTTACCAGTAGACAAATTTTACCATGAATATGGTACCTGTTGAAGGGACATGAGAGAGAGAGAAAGCAGAGGGGGAAGTTCATGTAAAGTGAGTACCCCAAACACCCCAGAAGTGCTGTGCACCTTTGAAATTAGGTTCTATCAGACAAGTTAAGATATTTTTCGTATACAGCTCAGAATGAATCGGAGGAGGCGCAGAGTTGTAAGCCAGCCTTCTCTACTCTGCTGTCATCAGCCGACTGTGCCTTTGAAAAGGACATCATTTAACCGGGGTCTCTTCCTTGGATAAGGATCTTTTCAATGGCTGTCTAAATTGTGATAAGATGCCTACAAACAGTTTTTCAAACTTGCAGGATATATATATTTCTATATATACCCCTTGAGCTTCTCAGGAGTCCCTCAGTCCCTGTAGTAGTGTGGTTTCCCAGGTCACCACCACCTCACCAGTCATATCTGCCTGTACTCTGCCTCTGCAGTCCGGGAAGACCTGCAGATCAAGTGTCAGGAAAAGGCAAACAAAATGTCTTTCCCTCTGCAATACTGTACCTTAGTAAAGCGAAATGCCACACACTAACATGCAAAAGCAGGCCTGGTTGTCACAATATGTCCCACATCCCCACCAGTACTCTCGAGAATGAAACATCTCAAAATATAAACACAGTTACAGAATTTTGACTTTGGCTTTTGTACAAGGACTGGTCTCCTCTAAGAGGCACATTTTCTTCTTTCCCATTTTTCACACTTCTCTGAATTTAGGGAAATTACACTCATTAATGAACAAATAAAGGTATAGTCGAACCTATTATACCTCTGCATCTGAACAATGGGTTGATTTGTACTGCTGCTCCTTTATTATCAGGTGACAACTATGCTGTGTTTCAGATGCCTGTGTTCTTCTCTGGCTGCCATCCTTCATGTGATCACATATCATATACTAACAGCTTCCCTAAAGGCTGAGACTTAAGCAGTCCTTGGAAGGCACTTGCAAGTTGTTTCAATTCTGAATTAACAGTGACTGCTAGGTAGCCAAATAAATAAAAAGGGAACAACTTTTAAGAAAAGACCCCTTAAAAAAAAATGTGTTGAATACTGCACACTATTTGATCCGTTACATGGCTGTACTTATGGTGCTTCATATTCCAGATTTTGCTGTTTCAGGTTAGAATCCAAAGATGATAAAGGCTCATCTATTTTGGCATAGTTGTAGTAATTCCAGGAGTAGAAAAAAATGAGGTTACTGATCAAATTCTGGAGTCTCAAACTTGTAAGATCAGGATGAGAATGCAGCCATTAGGGGCAGTAATATTTAGTCAACTTAGTATTTAGTATTTCAACAATATCACTGATCTACCTCGTGTTACATATCAGAGTCAAATTCTGATTGCCATGCTGAATCAGAGGGTTAGAAAATTCAAATGTGTTCTCCTCCTCCTCAGGTTCGGACTTTGCAACATCAACTATTTTCTTATCTTTATCAATAGTCTGAATTTGCCATGTAGAAATATCATGGCAGTGCAGGACTACATTTATGGAACAAGATTTCAAGAAAAGATGTGGGAGAAATATGTACATTAGATCCTGTGGAGAAATGTATATTAACAATACTTCATTTGACTGTATGTCTCAGTGTAATTTCTGTGTCATTCTGTGGTAAAAAAGTAGAACTACTCTTCATAAAACAACCCTGTCTTTCATGAATATTCAGTCTGGAGTTCAGTAGTCCATGGGGAAGTTACATCTCTTTTTCACACAGAGAATTTAATTACATAAATCTTGTTTATGCAGAAAAATAACTCAGAATATGTGGAATAACTCCCATGTAGACTTTTAGCATTATGATTCTCTCCACCTTTCTTTCCTTCTACAATGAAATGTATTAGGGTTTTGTTTTTTTTTTTAATTCTCCTTCTCTGAAATAGGCTGTTTTTTAGTTTCTAATTTTGGAGTTTATTTCTCCCTTCAGGGTTAGCATTTCTGTTCTGGAAGGATGCAGTAAAGAAAGTAATTTTGATGACTTTAAATATCAGAATGATCAGGCTCTTTTTAAAAAATCGTTTTTCTGCTAGTTTATTTTAAAATAAAACCTAAAGATGCTCTGTGATCTGAACTGTATGGAAAGTTTCAGTATCTTCAGTACCAAAGCCATAGTTCACACTGTCATGTATTTCTCTACCTTCCGAATAGTATATGCTGCATAAAGTGTAAGAGACATGTGGTACAAGTGATCATTTTTTAATGTTATTGTTATAATGTAATCCCTTGAAATTGATTGCCTGAAGAGACCGTAATTAGAACTAAACTGGAAGAGAGGCATAGTGATCCATCAGCTAAATGTCTCTAGACCTGCCAAGGTTGTAGGTTGATATACTGATAAAGACATATCTAAGTTGCATTTTTTTCCAATTTTTAAATGCTTTTTGTTAGTTTCCAACTGCAGTTGAGTTCAGAGAGAAGTAGAGTTCTTCTACGAGGGTTATTTGTATTAATTTTATGGAGAACATTAAATGAGATTTCCAGACATATATTGGGACATAAAGCTCAACCTTTAATAGGTTTTGACTAGGCAGAAGAATTCTTAGATGTGTTAATGGAATCAAGGTTGAACATTGTAAGTTTTAACTGCTGCTAATTTTCATTCCTGGAGTAAGAGGAGGACAATGATACTTTGTGTCTTAAAAATCAAAGCTTTTGAATCATGAGTAGAATACTGAAAGCAAGAGTGTGTTATACTTTCCCAAGGGAGAGATGTTTCATTAGAATATATTACTGTGTAGTTGTCTGATTTCTGACCCTGTGATTTCAAACCATAGGTAAAATTATTACCTTGTTTTAAGCTGTCCTTTGAGAACTACCCTTTATGTTTCGAACAGTTTAATAAGAATTTTCTGGGAACACATTTCTGATGAGCAGTTCAATAAGAATTTACTGGGAACATATTTCTGAAAGTGGGAAGTTACTTTAAACAGAGTAAGTTAAAAATTTAAATAACTAGATGCCAGGAATATGTGGATAGGCTTGCTAAACCATGAGCTATAAACCACTGAGCACATGTAAAATACATATCCATTACCTGGATCACTGATTTCACACCACTTAGTCTTATGTTGTGCTTGTTAGCATCTACTTGCATTACTATTTGGATAATCAAATTCATTTTACAAAATGCTGGAAGACTGTCATGAAACTGTGGCTGATTTATACCAGGGTAATGCATTCTTGCAGTGCTGAGATTCAGGATTTGGTAATCTTCCCCTATTAATGTAATTACAGAAACTGCATACAAAATATTTAACATCTATGTGAATTAATAGAGTAATTGATCTCTGATTTTCCATACTAAGAAGATTTATGTACTGTGGACTTTTATTTATGATGAAATTTTATCAGAATGACAACATTGTCCTCTATTACCTGTCTTTTCTGTGATGAGGCAAGATTGAAACCTTTTCCACTGCAGTTTTGAAAGTAGTCAGTTGATCGAGTGCCATACGTGCCTGGAATAAGAAACACACATTCTGAAGATAGCCATAGCCTCTAAAATTATATTGTCATATATATGTGAAAGCCTGAAAAAAAAAAAAAAAAAAAGAACAACCTTTGAAAAAGAATCACTGGATAAGCATCTAAAGAAAAATGCAGTTAAATTTCATTCTTCCATTTACCTGTGGGGCTTAAATTCACATGGAACCCTCTCAACCAATTAACAATAAAGGTGATTTACTGTAGCTGCTTTTATTGGCATGAGAAATAGTTTGAGTAGCTGATAAAAACAACCAAACCAAAAAACATACACGTAAAACCCTCACAAAAAAAACCCCATCTCAAGTCATGTAAATATTGAAATCAGAATGAAATTCTGATTCCTAATAATTTTTTTCTATACCTGCAAGGCTTTTAGTCCTATAAAAATGAAAAGGAAGACTTGCAGACTGACATAATAAATTGTATTAATAAGAGGGTCATATGTGAGTATATAATGTATTCTTCCCCCTTTTTCTGCATACCTCTGGGAGTAAACAGCATCTGTTCTCCCCAGATTCAATGAGTAGTTGAAGAATGTGCTCAATTACCTTACTTTATGCAAATCTTATCATGTTTACATGTTTGTAGAATATAACAATATTCTTAAAATATTACGTCTTTTATCTCTAAAAATAGGTGAGTAAGATTGTTTTATAAGAAAATTCTTGTATTTATATTGGCAATAGAAATAGTTTTGGAAGCAGCCATTGTATTTTATAATAATTTATTTTATTCATAATAATAAAATAATACAGAATATAGAAAATTGATAATATATATTTTAATATAAAAATTCTTTATGGTCTTAACAATTGTTAACGTCTATATGTTATAATAACTTTTTAAACTATATCTATAAAGGTTTTCAGTATATTAATTTCTTGAGGGGAAGTAGAATTTTGTTCCATATGGAAGAGACTAGATTCTGTAACCTTTCTTCTATCTCTAGAAGGCATGTATAATTTGAGGACATTGTGGTAAAGGAAGGATGTTGTTGGAACATATATTATTAAGAAAAAAGTAGTTTCTTAGCTGGTAGGGCATCTGACCGCATGCTATTAAAAATTTTGGACCAAGAATTACAGCATACTGTCAGCACAAATGTTCCTAGATTTAATCTACACCTTGTATCTTCCGTAGTGTCTAAAAAGAGCTCTTACGCTGGCAATTCTATAGCACTTTATTACTTTGTACTTTTTTACATTTCCAGGCCAAATTATATGATGCAGGGCAAAAAGCCCAATATCATAAAAATTGTCAAATTCTTTCTTGGTTTATGCCTTTTTGTTGCTAAATGTGAAGTTACTCAGTTGGTTCAAGTTTCCTTTAAATTAATTCACAAAGTAGGAGTTTCCAGGGCTCCCTGGCGAAAGTCCACCAGAAACTTCAAGGGAAATCTGTGCTGAAAGGACAGGTAGATCTAGAGTTTAAGGAATAGTCAAGGAATTGCATTTATGTAGAGAAAAAAGGCACTGATTCAACTTTGTTCAGCAGCATGGAGCATAAAGAGCCTAAGTGGCCTGATACAACCATATCCCTTCCACACATACCTTGTTAGACACTGTCTCTGTGATCAGCACTTGAAACATGCCTGGCAGCCAAGTTGATCCATTGTATGTAATTTTCTGCATTACAGTAGATTTCTGTGAACAGCATGGATTATCCATATATGTTTTTCATTTTTGGTTACTAAAATAAATCTGAACTAGCTCTTTTTCTTCAGCAAAAAATAAAATCTAGTGATCTTTATCACATTTCTTCTTTCTCATCAGTAAAATTAATTTACTAAGACCAAAAGTTGTAGCAGAAAGAAATCGTAAGGGAACAAAGATAATTGGAACATGCCAGTTTATCATAAATTTTTCTTCTCACAAATTCTTATGAGAGTAATAATGTGATTTAATCCTCCTAACTCATGCTGAGTTTTTGTTGTGATTTTTTGTTGTTGTTGGGTGCGTGGGAGTTTCTGTTTGGGTTTTCTACTTGCCTTTTTTTTTTTTTTTTTTTTTTTAGTAAGACATAAGAAAAGTACTTGTAAACATCCGAGCAGTGAAATTACAAGACATGCATAACCTTATTGTAGAACAACTTCTCATACTTCTTATACCTTGACTTGTTCAGCCTTCGTGGCTGTATCATAAGACCTAGCACAAGTCTACATTTTCCAGGCTGCCAAGAACAGAAATGGTCCCTTAGATCTTTAAGGATTAGCCACACCATGTTTCCTATTTAATCAAGAAACAGGAGCTTCAGTTTGACTTCTGCAAAACTGAGTAACTCAAAATCAGGGCACTACTCGAAACTTTGCCTTAAATTCTTTCAGTAAGCCAACATGACAATATTTTTGCAGGTACTTTTTTCCTTCTTTATTTTGCATTATGATGTTCCATTAAGAACAATTTGTTGCAGTTGTCTGATGTCTTTCAGCCTATGCAGCTTGAAGAATCTCAAAATAGATTTCTCCCACCTTCCTGGAGATGATTTCTGCTTATTCCCTACTCCCTGTGTCCTGACATAGCTCCCACATCTATCTTTTTCCACATCAATAGAATTCCAAACTGAGCAAAAGCAGAAAGAACATAAAAACTGAAATGTTCTTACAATGAATCTTAATACACAAAGAGTTGTGCATTCGATTAAAAAACAAAATAGGCTTTAATTCTTTTAATTGTTCCACAAGTCAGCTATATATTTTTTTTCTTCACGAGATGTTTCCTACACATTTCATTTACATAGTATTTCAGCAAGTTAAAAAGATAAAGGTTTTAAAAGTTTGCTTTCTTCCACCTTTATGCTACTACAGAAACTGTTTGGCCCTGATCTTATAATTAATTTAGTAGAATTAATAGGAATATTTTCTCGCTTGTTACATATTTGTAAGTCTATGGCACAAGAATATAAATACCTAGATTTTGTTGATATTTTGTGTGCGCCAATGGCAATTAGCTTTGGAAGTGAAAAGTACAATTCATTGACACTTACTATAGGTCAGAAAAGGCTAGAATGTAACTTTTCATGCAGAAAGCATCAGAAGTCCTTCATCACGCCTGTGCAAGCAGGAAGGCAAGGAAATACACTTCTCGGTTTCCAGGACAAGATGGTGAAGTAGCATATTGAACCAGCATTTAGAGGGTTTAAATTTCTGGTTTGACATTGTGGATATTTAGAGTTGAGATGGTTCTGCCTTACACTTTCAGGTTGTCCTATATAATAGAACTCCTACTCATAGTTGGCTAATAACAAATGAAGTTGGTGGGGGTTTTATTAATATTTCTACTTTCTCTTTCTTTCTTAAATATCATCTTAAGATGGTAGAACAGTCAAATCATCAGCATGTTCTCCTCCACTTTTTTTCTTTTTGGACATGTTTTTTAAGTACTGCAATTAATGCACTGTTTTATGTTTTTTTTTCTTCCTCCCCAAAGGTTAAATGAAAGATCTGTCACAACTTATAAATTATTGACTTCCTAATTTCCTTTCCCCCTTATAACTTTCCTTGGTCTCTGAAAATGCTTTTCATTTCCTATAGTAATTCCAGTAGGGTTATTTCCTTTTTTTCCAATTTCTTTTAAAGTTATGAGATTTCTATTCTGTGCTTGGGGACGAAATGTGGAGGTACTAGGATGCCAGCTGAATGTCTTCTCCGCCTTACTACTTGCATTTCACTGAACTGTTGTTATCTTCTGCAAAAAGAAAACCGTACCAGGCCCTGCTGCTACAGCACCACACAAACAAGAGTCTTAAGGCATAGCCCTCATTTTCTCTGATATTTAGAGGCTGTGCAGCACCTCACACTTATTCCTTTAAGAATGGGTGAAATTTTCACTAAAAGTCCTAGTCTTCTTTGGACTAATCCAATCATAAGGATAGTTCTTTAAGGGACTGTACATTGATCCTGTTGGTAGCTTCTCTTCACAATGGCAAAAAAATAAAAGAGAAAAAAAGAGTGAAGAGCTGGGTTTGGTTCTTTTTCTCATATTTAACAGAAGAGGAGAGAAATAATCAAATTGAATTGCATGAAACCGTGCATTTAAGTAAAACCTTTTGTGTCTGAAACATTAAGAGCAACAGAAGCACAATATTTACTAAGTAAAAAATAATAGCATAAATTAGTGTGACATTAGAATTAGTGTGATATTCATACTTGAAGCTTGTGTTGGACTCAGTTTTCCACAATCCTTTAGTTATTTACCCTCACTTGTCAAAAAACCTTCATAATTTAAAGAAATACAACCTGTTAGTGTGTTTAAAATGGAGCATGCTTTTAAACATTTTGCTAGGCTATGGTCAAAATATTGAGCACATATTACTGGAAAGGTTTACTCTGTCAGACTGACATCTGATAGACTAGAGAAAATGCTTTCCATTTGTTTTTATATTAGGTCTAAGAAACAACAGAAACCAAATACATGAAATAGTGTTTACTTCTTCTGAAATATCATTTGTAGAAATAATAAGCCAAATGTTAAGGTATAAAATGTAGATGAAGACATGACATAAGCTTCTTTATTTCTTTTATTATGGAATGCATAAAACTGAGTACAATGTGAAGATGTTTCCTTTATATGAAAAAAATTAAAGTTACTGATGTCTGGTCCATCTGAATGTGAGGTCTGTCATTTCAGTATCCTTTTGACATGACTATATTTCAAATTAAATATACATTTAAAATTTTTAAACCATTAAAATTGCTATCAAGACAAATACCTTCAGACATGTCTTCGATGGACTTTAGTAGATGTTTTCACTTAGAAACAAGCTGATGTGATGGCAGAGTACAAAATGTTCTTTGCTCTTTTGATTAGCAATTTTTTTTCTTATTTCTAAGAAAATTCAAGGAAGCACGGATAGAACAATGGCAATGGTAGTGCTTTCAGAATAGCATTGAAGTGCAGATATTAATTTCATTCAGATTAGGTCTTTTGCATACAAACAGATCAGACTTTAAGCTTATCTCATTACGATCTCAAGCCTGTGTCTTGTCTCCCTTTTGCAGGTGCAATTACAATTAATGAGATTACTCCTTTCATTGTCTATGAAACATGTGACCACTACATGGTTTCTGCATGATAGTGAGTTGTTAGTAACTATTTCTCTTGTGTTCTAACACAGTCTTCTTAATTTGCCCTGCTTGAAGTAGTATATGTGACAACAAATCACATACCAGTCTCTTTTTTTCAATTTTTTCTGAATTATTTCCTCCACTCCTTGTCAGTGTTTTTCTTTTCAAATTAGACACTTTATTAGCTATCAGCTGTAGTCCTTTTTGTCAGAAATATTTAATGACTTAAATATCTTAAATAAAGATAGTCTTTCATTTGCATAGATTATATGAGTTTTTATAGTCCATTATCTGCTCTTCAATGTATGAAATGTGGAATTCTTTTACGCTTCCTCATGTTGAAACCATCAGGTCTTGCACAAATTTCTAGTCTGATTATTAGATGTAAATACCTTGCAGATGACCCCTAAGCTTTGGACTTCGGAATCCCTCAGAGGCCAAGATATGCTGGAGCAGAGACCGTGTGGTGGCTGTGAGCTGACACTGGACCCTGAGAGGAGATCCAAGCCCTAACAATTTTCCTATGCAGTCGTGTCAGGGATAGTGAAAGAAAATAGAATCTGGGAAGAGGGGAGACAAACAGTCCTGATATACAAGTTTCAGTCTCAGAACTCTCAAGCCCAGTCTAGCCTGCCACAGAGCAGAAGGGAGAAGGGAAAGGTAGCAGGTATTAGGTCATCAGGAAAACGTGAAAATATCTTGAAAGTCTATGAGGCCGTGATTTCTTTAGGCTATTGAAAGTGTAAGAATTTCCCTGTGAAATGGTATGGAGCTGTTAAGGCAGCGTGTATGTCAGTAAAAACAGAGTGGGAAGAGTGTGCACGTGCCTTCAGCGTGGGTCCTCCAAGCCTTAGGGAGTGCTGACTTTTGTTTGATTGCTGGTAGTTGATGGGGAGTAAAATGGAAGAAAATGGGTACAGAACATTTCAGTTGTGGAAATTATTTACTCAGAGCTCTGGATGAATGGGGAAAAAAGGACACATCTTCCCCTGTCTCTTTGTTTATAGTGGCAGGTGCCTCTTTGTGTTAAGTTTCTTTTGATGACTGGTTGGGCTCTTTGTCAGTGCTGCTGCAGTGCGAGGTGGCTGTTATTGAATCTGCCCTCCATGCTGAGGGCAACAGTGCTTAAATAACTAGAGGCATTTAATCTTTCAGATAGAATAAGGCAACACTTCCAGGGAAAACTTCCAAGAAATGTGGGTAATTTTTTTGGCATCCTAGAAGACGTTTGAGATAGCTTGTCGAATATAAGAGATGCACTTAGCTGTTAGGTTGTATTTATTAATACTTTATGTGCTGCCATTGAACATATTTTAAAAGTTTTAGAGACAAAAAGTAAGTCAAGCTAACTTTTAAACTTATTTCTACAGGAGTCAAAATATGAATGATAGTAAGGGGAGCAAAACAATACCAGAGGTCACAGTCACCATTCATCCAAGGAAGTAGATTAATTGGAACCAGACATGGAATAACAATCTGGAGACAGAATTTCCAATTCACACATAAAGATAGAGCAAGAGATAATAATTTATCTCAAGAGGATTAGCTAGACAATTTTTTATTACCGTGGAAATTCTTTTTCCTAAGAGTTTTCCATGGGAGAATGTCCTGTCTATGTTCCGAGTTAGTCAGAAAAGAAGGATGCTTGCGTTGTTTGAGTTATTTTCCAGGACTTGGCCTATATGCCTTCAACTGTCCATTTCCTTACAATTTTTTAATGTGAATGTGTATAGCTTCCATTTGCATCAAAACCCACTTTTAAAAATAAATAGATGGACTTATAAGAGTACTATGAGGCTAATAATATGAAATATATTTATATATTTACTTAAATAAATATTCAAGTATTCATATAAACAAAATGAGAAGAAATTTATATTTGTGTGCACATACACAATATATGCATATTTCTATTTGCATAAATATTATGGCTGTGTGTTTATAAATATATATTAACTAACATTATTTTTCATTGTGAATATAACACCTTATTTATATAAAATAATAAATAGATGTAAGAACATGTACTAAAAAATTATGTTCCTCATCTGATTGTCCATAACTAACTACTTTCCTGTGGAGACTGACAATATGAGTGCAAAGAAGAACAGTTAATATTTGTTTCTGATTTTCTTATGAAGATTCTTTTCTACTTTGCAGTTTACAATTGGAATGGTTTCAAATAAATTGTCAATTTTGCTAATGAAGTCGTATCTTAATAAGGTACTGCATGAAATAAAGTTATTATTAACCCAAATATATTCTTCTGTTAGATTTTCATTCATTATGCCCTGCTCTAACACATTTGTTAATAACATAAGAGAATCCAATTCTAAAGACTAGAATGTAATGCTATTTTTTTATTTTAAAGAGTTAAGTTTATATTAAGCCAGACAAAAAATATAAATGAAAATTATTTGTTGATGCCAATACTTTCTGATTGGACACACCATGAGAGATTGCAATATAATGGTATACTTGAAATGCTAAAAATCACTAAAAACATAAGTTGCAATAATCTAATATAACAGGTCTAAGATCTTGCCCTGAAGCTTATAATTATCTGTGATTATATCATCAAATGGCACTCTATATCAGCTCTTAATGAATATTTTTACTAAAAATGTTATCAGTTTTTTAGCTGGTTTCTTCTTTGTTCTGTTAGATACCTCTTCTGAATTCCTCTTGAATACCAAATTCAAAGACTTCCTTAAACTTACCCTGCATAAAGAGAAATGTTCCCTTGGGTTTATTGAATTAAAAATAATCCATTAACTTGAAATCACCTATTTTCCAAGGTTATTATAAACTGATACTTTTATTATTATTAAAAATATCTTGAATTTCTGAATCTGATTTTTTAATTCCTGATGCATGCTTTTTCTGCCTCTTACTGATTTAGTTGCATTTATTTTGCAAGCCATATGTATGTCAAACCCCTCCTATGGAATAATGCTGCTATCTCTTCCCAAAATTTCGAAAAAGAAATCTTTCACTCATTACAGAATTGTATTTTCATATTTATTTCTGCCATGTGAGTAAGAGTGGTTTTTTTCATGTGCTCCCTTTCCCAGATTCTATTAAGTGTGCCTGGAAATCCTTTAATACTTCTGTGTAAAATAATGATTTAGAATTTACTAATTCAAAATGTAAATTTTTAAGAGACAAGAAATAAGACTTTGATAGAAGCATAGAAAAAATATGTTGAGTTGGAAGGGGCCTACAAGGATCATTGAGTCCAGCTCCTGGCCCTGCACTGGACACCACAAGAGTCACACCATGTGCCCGAGAGCATTGTCCAAATGTTTCTTGAACTCTGTCAGGTTGGTGCCCTGAGCACTTCCCTGGGGAGCTGCTCCAGTGCCCAACCACCCTCACATAACCTGCCTCTCCAGCTGTGTGCTGGACATTTTGTCCAGGAGGATACTGTTAGAGACACTATCAAAGGCTTTGCTGAAGTCCAAAAGGCTTACATGTGTGGACTTTTCTAGACCATCTAGGTGGGATACCCTGTTACAGGAACAAACCAGGTTCAATAGGCAGGACTTCCCCATCGTCACAGCCGTGCTGGCTGTATCTGATGACTGCGTTGTCCTCAAAGTGTTTTTTAATGTCTCCCAAATAATCTTTACCATAATTTTACTGGGCACTGAAGTGAGACTGACAGACCTGTAGTTTCCCAGGTCCTCCTTCTTGCCCTTCTTTAAAATGAGGACAATATCCACCAGCTTCTAGTCAGCTGGGACCTCTTCAGGTTCCCAAGACCACTCAAAAATAATTGAGAGGTTATGTGATGACATCAGCCACATTTTTTAGGATTCTTGGATGAATCCCAGCAGGCACCATAAATTTGTAGGGATCCAGCTGTTATATCTTCTGTTGAAATATTGTTTCATAGCCAACAAACAAAAGTCTGTGTTTGTTTTTGGATTTAGTTTGGATTTTTTAGTATTCTCAATATACTTATTTTCATCCTATTACTCTGATTATGCATTCAGACATTTGTTCCCTGCTAAACTAAATGATGCATATTTTTGAGTTTATTATTTCCTTATTATCAGGAATAAATGTACCTATCACTTGAAAATAATGTTCTAACTTTTTGAGGCAAACATATGTACAGCCTAGAGATATTTTGTCCTCAAAATCAGGAAATATCACCAAAGATTGCCTCCTTTATAGTTCTTTGATATTGCAGTACCATTACCCAAACATATAATTTCCTGACATTTCAGTCTATCTTACAGTTTATAGTCTTCAAGAAACCTGCACACTCAACCTAAAGTGGCTGTGGTTCTGCCGTGGCCAAGCAGCTTGAGATGCAGCTCACTATTGACGGAATGTCTTGTGTTTGCCGACTTGCAGCAGCAGCCCATCTTGTGGGCTGAGCATTCTGTTAAACTTTATTTCAAGACATGCAAATTCCTTAGATCCAGCATTAATCATTCCCATGTAGAAAGCCAAGTATCTCTGGCAGAACAACGGTCAGGTATCAAGTACCTTTTCTGGTGTGAAGCACAATCACTTTCAGAGCAAAATGTTTATTCCTTTCCTTAAATATCCCAAGTCCTGCAAGCCCTCTAGAAAGTTCAGCTTTGAACTCAAAAGTAAACTGGTGGGTAGGATTAGACAACACAGAAAAAGGACAGGGAGCTGAAACACAGAATATTTAGGACATAAATAGAACTGTGACCCTGCCATGTGCTTTTGAAGCATTGCATACACATCACACCCTCACAAGGTACCTGGGATGTGGATCTTTTAAGTTAGTGAATTCACACTGTTTTATAAGAGAGAAAGGACTGTGAGGCATGATGTAAGACTAAGTTTCATGATAAATGATATTCTATTATCAGCAGTTATTGGTTTTGACACTATCAGTGAAGAAATTCTTTATCAAAGGATAAGAGAAAAATGGTAAAATAGTGACCTTAACTGCTCCTTCTGGAAGAACAGAAGATGAATATAAGATATTTTGTGAAAATAAGGTGAAATATAATGTATTTTATGGAGAACATTAACAAATAACAGGTACCATGCCTCACCGAAACATTTAAATGACTGCTGGTGACTGCAATGTGGAAGTATTAAAAACACTTCCATATAAAGGCAATTATAATTAATGAGTGTTTTTATAATATAATGAAAGGAAGAATAAGGAAAATAATTAAACATATACAAAATTATGGTTGTAAAGAGAAAAGTATGTCATAAGCTTAGAGCTTATCAGCAATCCTAAATGAGGTAGGATATTTGTTGCTATCAAGCAGTTTAATTGTGCATTTACTGGTTTCTGACATGAGAGTAATATCAAGAGCAAGATGAACCTCAGGGGAAGTTTATGCTCAGACCATTGACTTAGAAGACTGTTAAAAAAATACTTGCTGTGACAGAGAGGTAAGGGAAACAGATGAGCTACAGGTAAAATTCCGAACCTTTGTGAAAGCTAAAATGCAGAAAGGAATATTAAGCTGAAGGTAAGGGTTTAGAAGACTGCAGTGGAGATTTCAGACATTGCTGGTATCTTATGTGACATGTTCAGGCATATACTGAAAAGAGACACCAGAGACCGTGAAAATGAAGAGTGGGATTATTTGAGGATACAATTCTACAGCTTCCTGTCTGTAAAATAAATTGTAAGCTACATATTTACAGAATCAATCATGTCTTGAGGGCTCTCAAAATAGAAGAGAGACCAAAAAAGAGAGCCTAGTAAGATATCTCAAAAGATAATATTTTATGGTTTGGTGATAAAAAGAAGACAGAATGAAAGACTAATTATTTGGGAGGGGTTTGTAGGAGTCTCAATATAAAGAAGAGTGACTAGCAAATATGAGTAAATTTCCCAAAGACAAAAAATACAAATCTTTGAGTCACAGAAATTACAATTCCAGAAACACAGGACATATGCAAATAGAAGCTTTGAGCTAACGTTTTCAGAAGCTGATCTGATTTGTGAGCAGGAGTAAAAAAATTGAAGAATCTTAAAAGTTAATGAGAACAAAAAGCTTAATATTTTACAACATTCTTGATAAATTATTTAAAGCAAGAAAGGATAAGCCAAACAATGTTCTGCACTTATGTATTTTGAAATCCAGAAAGAAAACACAAAAAATTTGAAGTTTTGAAAAAATATGATGTAAAATCACTGCAAAACATCTTACCTCAGTGCGAGCAATAAAATCATATTTATATATCTATATTATGAAAAAGTAATCTGTTCTATTCAGTCTACAGTAATTATCTACCGTAGATGGCAACAATTTGGAAAGTTTAAATATCTTTGAGTACTAGTATTTATTGCTAACAAGTTAATAAGAAAGCATTATTAAAGTGGAAATTTATTATCCTGCAGACAACTTTCAGGTTAAAAAAGACCATACCCTATAACACCACAGACAGTTTAGATGCTACGATGTCATTATCTATAAGAAATGAGAACTCCTCACTTAATAAAAAGAAAGAAGGACAACTATAGGTTACTTAAAAATATATGAAGAATACTGAGGCAATTTTTTTGAAAGAGAGAAAAGTTATAAATGAAAAAGATCTAAGGAAGACTTCAGAGCTCTGTGAAAAACTAAGTAGAGCAAAGCAATGAAATACCAACAATATAATTTGGCAGGGCATGAAGTTTAAGAGTGACAAAAGCTAGACTAACCAATTATTTAATTGAAGAGCATTCCTCTAGTTTTCTCCCTCAGGGGTAGGGGTGGAAGAACACTGAACAGCACTAGAAAACTCCTGATGTAAATTAGCAGAAGGATGGACAGAATTGTGGCAGAAGCTGAGATCCTCCGGAGCTTAATAATTGGCATCTAATATAAAGATGTTTTGAGAATGAAGGAGCAGGTTGGGTGCATGGAGCTCCTTTGTAGGACAGATGACAAGGTGCTTGAGAGATTGTGTGTTAGAGTAAGAGAAGAGAAAAATGGCAAATCCTCTGCCTGGGAAGGAATAGCAACATCCAGTGCCAGAAAATAGCACTGGCTGGGGAGAAGCTCTGCTGAAAAGCCCCTCGGGCTTGTGGCGGACAGAAAGCTGAATATGAGCCAGCTTAGTGTCCTGGTAGCCGAAAAGACCAATGGCATCCTAGACTGGCTTAATTTTCCTCTTTTAATAGGTATTCTTTGATTTTAGTAATAATAGTAGTAGTAGAAGTAGTAGTAGTAGTACTAGTAGTACTAGTAGCGGTAGGAGTAAAATAAGTTCCAGATTTCAGGCCTCCTGATTACAAGAAAGATAGTGACAAACTGAGTGAGTTCAGTGAAACCACCAAAACCATCATGCAGCTGGGGCACCTGACCTGAGAGGATAAGCTGAGGGACAGATGTCAGTTTAGCCTGGAGAGCAAAAGGTTTTGAAAGGATGTAACAGTGGTGCTCCTTGAAGGTGGATAAGGAAACAGCGCCTGCACAGCTCATGGTGGGAGGACGAGAAACAATGGATATAAATGAAACAAGGGAGACTCTTACTGGACGTGAAGGGAAACTCTTTTCCTGTCAAGAAAGGGAACAGACTCCACAGAGAGGTGAGCAGTCAACACCAAACTGCATACTAAGCATACTAAGCAGCCTGGTCTGACCTCAGAGCTGACCCTTCTTTGAGCAATAGATTGGATTAAGGACTTGGTGAGGTCCCCTGATGCCTGAATTATCCTAGGAACAGTCTCTACATAGAAACTTTATTCTTCTTCAATGTTGCTCCCCATATTTTTGAGGAAGAATCCTAGGGAGAAAGTAGTGGCATTTCCAAAAAAATCACTTAGTGTAACTGTGAGGGAGGAGAGAGTTGAGTTTAAATACTGCACTTCTTGTGGTCAGGCCATGATTCCTGACCTAGGGAAATACAAGTGGGGATTGTAACAGTGATTCAGCTAATTTCGTCTGGTTTTGGTTGTTAGGTTGTTTAGTTATGGGGGATTTTTTACATTGTTTTAGTTTGGGGGTCAGTTGTTTTTGTGATTTTTGGCACTCATTTTCATCGGGGTTGAAACCACAAGTTACTTAGCAGATCATTGAATATTGTTAAATACTAGGGATAGGTCTGAATAGTGAAACTAAATTTTGACACTTGGTGGGGTTGAAAACAGCTAAAGAGCAATTGGAAATACAAAAGGGAAGATAAGTGAAATAATTAAGAGAGGTCATCTGATGAAGGGCAACATGGATAGTTGATAACTCATGGCATTGGACTAAGACTCTGGATATGGAAAACTGGCTTTCCAAAGCCACCGAGACATATGATCAATAAAATTCTGAGCAAGAATACGGTAAGAGATTTTGACTATGTTAGAGGTATTAACCTTTTGAGAACTTGGCATCAGGCTTTGATAAATAAGAACAATGTGCATATCCTGGAAACAGAAAACTGTCTGATTACAGTAGTGCGCTCTCATGCACACATACACTCTTGCACATATATGATAAATAATTCTCTAGAACATTTCAGAATTATTGGTCTGTGCATGCATATTTACAACCATACTGTTGAAGCATTCTAACACAAATTCTGTTGCTAGGATGAAATATTTAGCTGGACTGATGGCGCTTGGTATACATCATTGGAGTAGCAGCTATTAGTGTTATGTAGTACATCATCAATGTGACAGCTTTGAGAGGACATGTAATATATAACCAGTAAAGTCCCATTTGGACATCAATATGTGGCATTTACTGGTATTAATAATGTAGTGGTTTTAGTTTCATACAGCAAATAGACATAATTCTGATCCTAAACAGCAGTGAAATTCCTGTAAATAGTGCCACAGCAGCTTTTACCATGCAGTGACCTTTGTGATAAGAAATGATTCTCAGCCTAGAGTATATGTATACTGATTATCACCACTTACACTACTATGTGGCTAAAAAACCCACCATCAACAAAAGAAAAAGAAAGGTCAAAACAAAATAAGATAAAATATTATAAAATGAAAGCAAATACAAACAGAACTGGTCAGGCATTCCATCAGCAGCACAGTGTGGTACACAGCATGAATTATTCTGTGAGTAAAAAGGATCAGTCAGAGCAAAATGAACAGCCTTGAAAAATAAACCTTGATGGTTGTGGAAATCGACATACAACATAGATGATACACCTTCATCATTTAAACATAAAGCCATAAAAATAAGAGACTCCAACATATACTCAAAGCATTAAGGAAACTCTGCAGTGAGCATTCACGAGACTCTGGCAGTCACGCTTCTAATGTCAGACACTTTCACTGCTGGGACCAAAGCCCCTTCCCAGGGGGCAGCTCCAGTGAGCCCAGGGGTGCCCTGCTTGGCTCCCTGCACACCACACTCACACAGTCAGACCTGGTTTTGTGACCAGTTTAACCCCAGGTTTTCCATAGCAAAGTCTGAGATGTCTCGCCCCATAAAGCCGTTTATTCACGGCGCTGTAACACAGAAACAGCTCGAGCTGGTGCCTCTGAGCAGGGACCCCAACAAAGGAACTCCTGAGCTTTCACACCCTTACAATCTACCCTTGGTCTTTTCCCTGAGTCCTCTGCTCCAGCAATCATTTGATTGATTTTGTTTTTACACTTTAGTCTAAAATTATTTATAATAAAAGTTATGTCCCATCTGATAGCATGAGAAGGAAGATACGCAATCACTGATACACAATTAAGTGTTTATTTCAACATAATTTCCCAGCTATTTCACAGTAGTGAATGGGGACTCTGATTTTTGGAACACATTTGATGATTTACAGTGTAATTAAACAAGTACAGTTCAACAATTTTCTAGCTAATAAATCATGAAGCACCCTTTCTTTAACTGTTTCTTTTATGCTTTAATTATTGATGCTAATGTCTTCTGTTGTAATATCCCTCTAAAACACTGTTAAATACGGTGTAAAATAACGTAATATTGTTGAGAGCTTAAATAGTAAGTGCCATCAAAACAGCTCAAAATATAAGAATGCGTTTATGTTACTTTGTTACCAAATTCTAGTCCGGTCCATTCTTGTCTGGTCTACTTCTACTTTTCTTTCCTGTTCCAATCCCACATTTCAACTATTGTACAGCTTTGAACTCCCTCTCTTTCCAAATGATATGCTACTCTTAATATTCATGAAAAATAATTGATTATCAGTTCTGTACAACTCATATATTGCAGCCCTGGTATTTGAGTCCTATGAAAAACTCCTTTCCTTGCACCCTTTTTTCCTCCTGATCATCATTGCTTCCTTGAATATCAGAGCTACTCTCCTCTGAATGTGTTAGTCACTCATGAATAATGACATAAAAGCCTGGCAATGCTTTAGAAGAAGAGGCCTTTATTACACTTTTCTAACAACCATTAATATTTCTAATACTCAGCAGTTTTCTGATTTTCTTTTGTGAAAGGATGAATCATGACTACATGGTAAAATGACATGGGGTCTGCTGCTATTACTGCTTTCATTAATGCAGCTGAAATGCAAAGAAAGAGAACAATAGATTTCCTCTGTGTCTGACAAGGGAAATGTCTAGGTTTTCAACACCTCTTATCTGCTTTCATTGAGTTCATAAACCCTAATTAGAGCAAAAGTCTAGCATGATGGTCACATCATTTTTCCTCATCCATGTGTCTGAAAGACAGCAAGGCTGCTTATATATCAAATAATTCCCTTCTTCATGGACAATATCATTAGAATTATTTTTCCTGTAATAACAAAAAAAGAAAATTTAAAAATAACTATGACCCTAATTCTTCTTCATAAGACTGTAACCCTCTGGTGTTATACCTTAAAGGTATAGCCCGTGCATGGTGAAATTCATGGTGGGAGGCAGCGAGAGTGGGGAGGTGGAGAGCAAGGTAGCAAACTTAGTGTTTCACAGTAATCTAATGGATTATTCAAAATACAAATGTATACTCCCAAGGTGACTTGCTGGTTTTTCTCTAAGAATACATAGCACACATAGGAAGAGAAGACAGTGATCCAAATGTATCATCTTAACAAAAACCTCTATATGCTTTATGTACTACACATGCTTGTACTCTGATCACACTCTGTTTAATTCCCCGAAAACTTTTATTTAGTGTTTTCTCAATAAATGTTAACAGAATCTTAAAGTTTTCCTGTTCTTGGAAGGCAGTCAGTCAAATTTTCTACTATGAAGGATCAATTCAGACTTGTTGGGGAGAACTCTGAAGCTACATACAAGGAAATGAAATTTGACTCTGAAACAACTTCCCAGCAAAGTTGATACAGAGGTACTTTTCAGACAGCTTAAGCCTTCAGGCACATGACCAGAACAGCTTGTCCATGGATGATATAAAAGTTGGCAGCAGCAGCAATCAATATGACTGCCTTCCAGGCAAAAGATTGTAGCAACATGCCTGAAGGCAGGTCAATGCACAGAGACACATGTCTATAAAAGTCTAAACTCACAGTATTCATGTTCTAGCAAGAATCTAGTACAGAATGCATCAAGAGAGAGGATATATCTAAAGCAAATTTGTTAGCATATAACTTCTCTGAGGTTTAGTAGATCAATAGACAGTTTTCTACTGTCATTTATAATGTGTATAAGGACATCAAAATTGTACATCCATAAAATTGTTACTAATTTAAAACTAAATCTAAATTCCTTTTTAAGCCTCAAAAAACTGGGAAAATAGCAAAATAGATAATTAACAAAAACGGACACCTTCACTTAATAAAGTGTTGGAACATAAGCTCTACAAAACAATACTTTAAAAATAGTGTAATAAACTATAAGCTTATCGATACCTTGCAATTATCCTTTCTCCCTTTCTCCACCATGCTGTGGGCATGGTGGGTGGAAACAAAAAGGAAGTAAATGAGCACTTTCTAAGGGCTCTTGTATTCTACTTTACCATCTATAAAGATGGTTGTTGTCATTTAAGGTAATGTACCTTGCAACCCCATATTGCTACAAGCCATTATGTAAAAGAAAAATAAATATTTTTGATAGAGAAGACAAATATCCAAATATATTTCCAGTATGCTTTTAATTTATAGCTAGTAGTAACTGAACTGGTTTTCAAAACTGTTATTTTTCAAACAGCAATCCTTCATTTTGTAAATACTTCTTTTTTTCTATAGAAATAAATTATATATATTTATATCCCTGTCAGGCATCTTGTCTTGAAAAATATAGTGTAATTTAAGGTATGTCACTTCAGGAGAAGCTTCCTGGGAGGCACACAAAAAACAGCTCTCAAGAAGTAAAAATGGAGAGATTTTTTAGTGTTTCAGTTTCCAATAGCAACATACTTGTTGACCCACTTTAAAAAAAAGAAATTTACCTGATCATTGATTTCCAAAACCAAGCAAGAAAAGAAAATAATCATTACCAAGACCTAACTGAAACTAGATTCCTAAAAGGATTGACTGAACACAAAGATGCACAGTGTGGCTTTTTGTATAAAATCTATTTTATTTCCATATTCTTTCAGGAGCAAGTTTTGTGTATGCATGTATGTATGTACTCATGTAAGTATGTATAAAAATATAATGACAATATCAATGTCTTAAAATTTTTTCCAGCTTTTAAGTAATTATTATCCATGCCTCATATAAACATATATAGCTTTATCAATACTAAAAAAAACCCCAAGAAGTAAAGATTAAACAAGTAGCTATAAATACACTGTAACTGTGTTACCATGTTAAAGTGTGCAACAATGAAAAAAGTTCATTTGGTCTGGACTATTTTCATTGTAATAGGCAATTGAGTCAACATGCAGTTGCTCATTTTTTTCTCCAGTAAAATGAACTGGGGTCTAACACATCAGCTGAAAATGTATTTCTGGGCAACTGGGAGAAATTTTCAACTCTCACTGAACTGAAAGTTGAAAAAAGAAAATCACCACAAGAGATGTTTTGTAATGGCATTGTCGCTTTCTGATTTCCTTTGTGAGCCTGTCTCCAGAGAGAATTGCAGCACAGAGCTGAGCTCTGAGCCTGTCCCTGCTCTCAGCTGTGAAACACAGGGCACTCGATGTGCGTTGTGAGACAAAGGCTGGGGCTTGGTGACCAGTGCTACACTGTCGTTCAACCACATCCTGGAGGCTCTGCAAGAAAGAATTTTTTCTTTCTTTGTCTGGTATATGTGGTGTCAGTGATCCCTGACAGCAACAGACAATGACAACAAGTGAACCAAACTTTTACAAAACTCAGTACTTTTCTGCAGGGTGCCAGGTGTCTCTCAGGATGTTCACCCAGCTTGACTAGTTGTGTTGGCAGAAAGAGGTAATCACCCTTAGAGATATTTGAATAAAAATATTTTATAACAGAATTCAGTGATCAAACACCCAGAATTCATGCTGTGACATCTGATGTTAAAGCGCTTCCCATTTTCCCATGGTAAGTCTACTTATAGTCTGTATATGTTGATAATTATCAACCCTATTTGAGAATTCTCCGGTTTTCTATTTTATTTTAAACAACTTCCCTCCCATTATATTTTTCCTACTTTTCTTCTGTTTAATGACAATTCATATATTTAGTTTACATACTGTACTCTTCACTGATACTTATCAAAATAGACAGTTATAGAGATTTTGGTTGTATTTGACAAACAGTACTTTAAATTCTACATAATTTAGATTGCTGAAGAACCATACATATTTTCAAATTATTTAGACAATAATGGCACAAACGGATACCCCGGAAAATATCCAAGGTGGTAATTTAAAACTTTTAATGGATGTCTGTCTACAAAACTGTCTTTCAGAGCTTAACTTTAAGGCTCCTGTTACTAAATAGCCAGAGACACTCAATAACAATGCTTTTTAAAAGTCTTATAAATCTGCTAATAAAGTTACTTTCGCTCTGCAGCTGTGTAGCAGAGCTGGCCGTGAGTGTAATGGAAATACACATTTGCATATCTAATCCACACTTCTTTATATTGGATTAAAGATTTTTCCATCAATATAGCTGTCAAACTAAAATGAAAAGTTTAATTTACCGTTATTAAGGAACTGTGTACCCATTTGGTTCATCATAATGGTTTGGTTTTATCCCCCAAAATATTCTTCATTGATTTTTTGTTTTTCATTACAACTGCAGTTTGTCTGATTTTTCAAGCAGACTCTAATATTTACCTACTAGAACTAAACTTTATGTCTAGGAAATTAATCCCTTGATAGTTAAATTGTAAGTAAACTTGATAGTGCCATGATAGCTCTTGAAGAGGCACATTAGAGACATCAAAAGCAACTGTTTCTTACAAATAAAAAGCTAATCTTCAGTGCAACCAGAGAAATATTTTGCTCCCTGTATAAATCTGCAGACAAAACTCAGTCATTACACTTGCAGCACACTTTCCCCAAATGGAGATCTATTCTTTACACTGGAACCGCTTCATTTTTCCCTGTCCTATTAACAATTGTACTGTCAGATATTCTCTCTGCTTATTAAAAAATAAATTTGGATCCACTAAGGCTCTGGTAGTCAGGAAACTGGTAAGGAACTAACAGTACTGTAACATAACATGGTTTAAATGTGGCTTGGTAAAGATGTACTTTATAAAAATGTGATGGATTATGGAG